>CM071838.1:34833993-36120488 GCA_036507285.1 Trichosanthes cucumerina
ATGGTGGGTTGTTATTTTTCATGTGATGAAATTCTTGGAAGTTAAAATTGGTTCATTGTTTTGGCATCTTTCAGATTTCATTTTCTTGTTATAATTTTTAATTTGCTCAAGGGGGTTGAGCCTTAATGTGTGCCGAAGAAGTCTGTAAAATTTAGAAGTTAATAGAGTTCAAATTAGGTTGTAATTGGAGTTTCAACGGACGTTGCGCACTGCCAAAAAAAAATTGCACTGTGCTGTTTTTTTAGCCATTTTTGAGCCGTTGCCCGTGTGAAGTTGTTGCCATTTTCAAGCTGGTTCGGGCTGGTTCAAAGCGTTAGAGATTGGTTCAGAGCTTGTTTTCACTTTATTATTGTAATAATTTAGTTAATTTGCTTGTTTAGGATGCCGAAACCGGTCCAATTTTATGTTTTGTTTTCTTTATGCATTATGAATGTGTTTAATTGTTTAAATCTTTATTGTGCATAAAGTATGCCATGTAGATTTAAACTCCCACCATAGGTTAAATGCACATGCATTGAGAGTATGTTATAATGGTTATAATATATATAGTATGCATGTTGGATTTCATGGATTAATGTAAAAGTTATATATAATTCATGATTTCTTTAAGTAACTTAATATGGTAATTGATTAATTAAATGTTTAATTAATTAATTTAATTTGTTTAATTTAATTTGATAAATTAAGTAAATTAAATCCATATTAAATTTGATGGGAATCTGATCCCCTTGAGCAGCGAAAACGTGTTTTATGGATCAATTACTTGGTTGTTTTGGTTTACTCGAAATACTAGTACATTGAAAAAATACCTACAAGCAACATTATCTAATATAATTAGATTAAGCATGGATCTAATCATGCAAACATGTTCTATAAAATAATTAAACTAAAGAAAATTCGAAATTACCTTTGTAGTTTCTCAACAACAACTCTTTGCTCTTTTTACACAACAACACAGCAACATAAAAGAACTTCTCTGTTCTTTCTTATCTAACAGGACAACAACCACTCAACAAACCTTCTATGTCTCTGGATTTAACTTAGACCAACCTTGGTGGGAAGGTATTCCAACACTTGGAAGGAGAAGAGAATTTGGAAGAGGAGAGAATTCTAACAACAATTTTCTAATTGCATCAATTCGATCAATCCATCCTCTATCTAGGAGAAGAAGTGTGACGCCCGAGGAAAAGGGGTACATGAATGAACCGAGTCCACATCTGAATGAGAGGGATCCTGAGGATATGGAAGCATGGTGCCCGAGGAAAAGGGGTACATGCGAGTGACCATGAGGATATGAAAGTACAGTTGAGAAAGGCTTAAAAGAATTGATAGATACTACCTATACCAACAAGGTGCACCTTCCTTTTCGGTGGCTCAATCATAGGAACTCCACAGTTAAGCGTGCTTGGCTTGGAGCAATTCTATGTTGGGTGACCTCCTGGGAATTTTCCTAGGGAGCATGTGAGTGAGGACAAAGCATGCTGAAAGGACCCCGTGTTGGTTTGTGGGGATAGTGTCTTCACTCTTGCAAGCAGTCATGGATGATATAGTGACGCAGCCAGGTTGCAGAGAGGATCCTGGGCCTGGGGCGTTACAAATGGTATCAGAGCGAAACCTCTCCCAGTAAGATGTGGTTCGGGGACGAACCAAGGCGCGAAGCCGTGGGCATGTGACGCCTTGAGGAAAAGGGGGTACATGAATGAACCGAGTCCACATCCGAATGAGAGGATCCTGAGAGGATATGGAAGCATGGTGCCCGAGGAAAAGGGTACATGCGAGTGACCATGAGGATATGAAAGTACAGATTGAGAAAGGCTTAAAAGAATTGATAGCTACTACCTATACCAACAAGGTGCACCTTCCTTTTCTGGTGGCTCAATCATGAAACTCCACGCTTAAGCGTGCTTGGCTTGAGAGCATTCTATGTTGGGTGACCTCCTGAATTTTCCTGCGGAGCATGTGAGTGAGGACAAAGCATGCCGAAAGGACCCCGTGTTGGTTTGTGGGGATAGTGTCTTCACTCTTGCAAGCGATCATGGATGATATAGTGACGCAGCCAAAAAGCGCAGAGATCCCGGGCCCAGGCGTTACAAGAAGTAGAAGAACAAGGGGAAGTCTCCACTCCCTATCGAGAGGGGATTGGGGAGTAGTGGGAACGTGTCACCCAATTAATAATTAATTTTAATTATTAATTAATTAATACAATTAACTAAATTTAGTTATATCAATATTTATTTTAATTAAATCACATTTAATTAAAATAATTAAATATCATATATTTAATTATGATCAAATCACATTTAATCATTTTACCCCTTAACCTATAGTTTTAATGCACATCTTATACACATAAAATTTTAACCTATAGTTTTTAAATATGAATTACATTCACATTTAAATTACTATTTGAACTCTTTCAAAATATTTAATTCTCTCATATAATTTAATATGAATCATATCACATTAAATTTATAATATAAAGTTCCAAAACTTTATATTATAACGTATCTATATACATTAATGTTTATTCCCTAATTGAGTTTGAACATCTCAAATTCAAACGATCTAAGAACCCTTAACGAGCTAGAAGGTGGACCTAATGGACCTACAGATCAGAAGCTCGGTTAATCTCATTAACCTCCTAATCAACATTCGTTAACTGCGGGAGCACTCCACTAAAGTCTCGCAGCTGCACTCTTCTCACTGCAGATATATTTCTGTGTCCATGGATATTGACCAATGATGACAAGTCAATCCTTCACAAATGTTCGTAACACCAGCTAGGTCAAAATTACCTTTTACCCCTGGGTTACATCTTGTACCTTAAGTACCAGTGCTTCTCTAATGAACAACTTGTTTTTTGTCCTACCAACAAACAGAAGTCCCTCTCGGGCCAATGAGAGGGTCGGACCCTTTGTTCAAGTCCCGGAGACACCATTTAAGGGAGCATTCCTCTACTTACCCTAATAGGCGGGAAGGAGTGAATTCTATCTTGTTAAGTTAAGTCCCCAGCTGCTCACTCGGTCTTGTCCCCAAGAAGGTAGGCATATTGAGTTGGCGTACATGGTCAGTCTCACCCATACTAGTCAAAGGACAATCCTTCGCAAACAGGAGTTCGAAACCTGCTCAAGATTGAGATCAAGTTGCCTAGGTCATCCTAGTGAAATAGAAACCTAACTAGTCAACAGAGTTACACCTAGTGGTTACTATTTTGCGGTCTGGTCTTATGTAATCTCATTACATAGGATATCCCCACTCACATGTCATCTACACGAACACGTTAGGATCACAGTGTTTGTATCATATACAAAGTGGGTCATATCCATAGTATTACCAAGGTGAGGTACCCAAATCTTATCCCCTTACTATAGACCCTTTAGGTTGTATCTCGTACCGAGATCCTTTATATGTACACTACATTCAGTTTAAGAGACATCTTACAGCCTGAGATGTTTAGTTTATTGGATTTAGGGTTAATATAAGGGCAATATCGTAAATATCAAACAATAACTCTTTATTAAAAATAATAACTCTTTGTTACAATAATTAGAACATTATTTACAAACTACGAGTTTTAGGGCACAAACCCCAAGAAACTCCCACTTGAACTAAAACTCTAGTGGGGTACATCCCAATCTAAAACAGTGGTTACAGAGATACAAATACAAAAAACTGGGGCATCCATATACCCATTACATATCTCCCACTTGCCCTAGATTAGACTATGTACATCTCTTGTAGACCTAGACTTTCCAGATGACCCTCGAACACTTTAGCCGTGAGAGTCTTTGTAAACGGATCAACAATGTTGTGCTCTGAAGCGATCTTTGTGACTGCCACATCTACACGTTGCATTATTTCTCGTATCAGGTGGTACTTCCTCTCGATGTGCTTGCCTCACTTGTGGTTGCGAGGTTCCTTTGAATTGGTTACCGCACCACTGTTGTAACAGTATAAGGTGATGGGAAATTCCATATTTGGAACAACTTCCAAATCAGTAAGGAATTTCGTTAGCCAAACAACCTCTTTAGATGTTTCACAAGCAACTACATACTCTGCCTCCATAGTGGAGTCAGCGATGCATCCTTGCTTGATTATTCGCCACACTACAGCTCCCCCATTAAGGGTGAAAACTGATCTCGATGTGGATTTTCTAGAATCCTTATCGGTCTGAAAATCAGAATCAATGTTTCCTTTAAGGATCAAATCCTTAGTCCCATACACAAGTGTATAGTCCCTCATTCTCCTAAGATACTTGAGGATATTTTTAACTGCAGTCCAATGGTCTAACCCTGGATTGGATTGGTACCTACTGACTATTCTCACTACATAAAAATGTCTGGCCTCATGCATATCATAGCATACATTAAGCTACCTACTGTAGAGGCATAGGGAATACATCTCATATCCTCAACTTCTTGAGGTGTCTTAGGACATTGTTCCTTAGACAGATGAACTCCATGCCTGAAGGGTAATAAACCCCTTTTGAAATTCTACATTGAATATCGAGCCAACATTTTGTCGATATAAGACGCTTGAGACAAAGCTAGCGTTCTGTTCTTGCGATTCCTGAAAATTTGAATCCCAAGTACATACTGCGCCTCTCCCAAATCTTTCATTTGGAATTGGGTTGCTAGCGATTTCTTTATGTCAGTTAGGTATCCCACATCATTCCCAATGAGTAGGATATCATCTACATAAAGTACTAAGAAAGCTACTTTGTCATTGATGATCCTTTTGTAAATACAAGGCTCATCAACATTTTGGTGAAAACCATAAGGCTTGATCGCAGTATCAAATCTTATGTTCCAAGATCTGAATGTTTGTTTCAACCCATAAATGGATCGATTGAGCTTGCAAACTTTTTGCTCCTGACCTTAGGTTATGAACCCTTCGGGCTGAGACATATACATGCTTTCGTCAAGATTACCATTCAAAAAGGCAGTCTTGACGTCCATTTACCATATCTCATAATTATAAAATGCGGCCACGGACAAGAGTATCGTTATTGACTTAAGCATAGCAACAAGGGAAAAAGTTTTCTCATAGTCAACTCCTTCCCTTTGGGTAAAACTCTTTGCTACAAGTCTTGCCTTAAAGGTCTGTACCTTTCCGAATGTATCTCTCTTTCTCTTATAGATCCAATGGGTCTTACTCCTTCAGGCTGGTCTACAAGTTCCTGTTGGGTTTTATGTCCTAAAACTCGTGGTTTTGTAAACTGAATGTATATTCTATTTTGCAATAAAGTTGTTATTGAGATTTATTCAGTAAAGGTGTTATTGAATAAAGTGAATTGTGTATTGTGTAACCTTAATTCAATAAAGAACCCTTGGCTATAGGATGAATACTTGAACTTTATGTGTGACATAAAAATGGACCAAGTTCAAGTTATAGCAAGAACAGTCTATAGTATAAGGATAGGGCTGGGTAACTTATCCTTGAGACATTATGGACGCGACTCACTTTGTAGAGTACAAACGATGTGTTCCTAAATCGTTCATGTGGAGACATGCGAGTGGGGCGTCTATGCAATGAGTTTGCATAAGATCGGATCACAAATAATCACTTAGACTTTATAACTCAGTTATCTGTCTTAATTGACTATATTCATACGATGACCTAGGTAACTCGATCTTAATCCTGAGCGTTCTATGAACTCCTGTTTATTCAGATTATCCTTAGATTTGCATGGGTGAGAGTGGCTCGAGACTGCCAACTCAATAAGCCTTCCATTTCAGGGATAAGTCTGGGTAGATAGCTGAGAACATAGTTCTGCAAGATGGAATTCACTCCTACCCGCTTTAGGGATTAGTAGAGAGGTTGTTCCCTTAAGTGCTGACTCCGGGTCTTGAACAAAAGACCCACCCCTCTCATTGGCCCGAGAGGGATTCGGTTTGCTGGTTGGACCACAAACCAATTGTTCATTAGAGAATCAGTGAGACTTAAGGAACAAGAGGTAATTATAGGGGTAAAACGATAATTTTGACCCAACTGTAATTACGAACGACCTGTGAAGGATCGACTTACTAATCATGGTTATATCGAGTGGACAAAAATATATCTACAGTGAGGAGAGTGCAACCACTGGGTTTTAGTGGAGTGTCCAGGTGGTTAACGAATGTTGATTAGCTAGGCTAAAGAGTTTGGCCGGTTAATCACGTATCGTTGGAGCTCATGATCTGTAGGTCCATTAGGTTCTCCTTACTAGCTTGGACTAAGCCTTGTAACATTTTGAAAGAAAATAATTTGAATTGTTCAAATTCGAGTTTTGGAGAAAGCGTTAATTATATGTGATATATTTAAAGAATCATAGCTTAATTATGAATTAAACTATGATTAAAAGGAGGTGTATATATTTAAATATGATTTAAATATTAGATCGGTTTATAGCATGAATAAAGATTCATGTTCGGAAAATCGATCGGGATCGAGCAATTTATTTAATTTAATATTTGATATTAAATTAAATTAAAAATTAATTAAATTAATTATTTAAATAATTTAATTAATTAAATTAATTTTAATTAAAATCAATTTAATATTGATTTTTTGAATTAAAATTAAATGAAAATTAATGGATTTTCCATGAAACCCAACTTGGCAACTTACCGAATCTTACTCATCATCAAATTCACCAAAATTTGCCACCTCCATATCAAACCATCCCCATCATACTTGAGTTATCACTCAAATGAAGCTTGATGAAGCTTTATTTAAAGGTGTTTTGAGAGAATTTTGGAAAAATAAAAGAATTCCCGAGTTAGTGACCTTTGAGGTCTTTTCTTCCAAATTCTCTCAACCTAGGATCCTACAATCCGTTCCAAGGCCTGAGGATAGTAGGGAAGACTCTAACGGTTGTCCACGAAGTATTCGTGTTGAAAACCATCCACCGGGTGAAGAGAATTTGATCTTCAAAGTTGAGTTTTCTATCCCTCTGTTTTTCCAGCTTTGAGCATGCATTTTATTTTACAAAACTGATCAACTTAGAGTGTTCAAGATCCAAAATTGCTTACGCTTTCTTAATCTTGACTCTTTCAATTGGTATCCGAGCAATTTTGAGCACGCAATTTGATCTATTTTGTTATGTGGTGGGTGTTCTTTGAAATATAATTTTTCTGGGCGTCTAAAGTGTTCTTCTGGATTTGGCATTTAAATTGAGCATTAATTTGTGCTTTATTTTCAAATTGCTCAAGTGTGTTTGAGCATTAATGTGTGTAGAATAATCTATAAAAGTTTTGGATTGATCGGAGTTCGGGAAGGCCGTCAATTTGAAAAGAGAAGCATGAAAGGTCAGAAAATATGAAAAACAGAGGCTGCTGATTTTTTTTTTCTTTTCAAATCTGGTCTTCCGCCCGTGTTTTTTGCAAGAGGAAGATGGTGAAGTTGACTTTTCCATTGACTTTGGTCGGTTCAATGACTTTTGATCGGTTCAATAGTTTTTGGACCGATTCGGCTCGTTTTCAGTCCGGTTCAGGTGATTTTAAACCGGTTCTGACTATTTCGAGGCCGGTTTTTCCATATTGGAGGTCCGTTTCACCAATTGGAGGCTCAGTTTAGTCTTTTACAGTCTAGTTCAAACTTTTGAAGGTCCGATTCACACATTTGCAAGCCGGTTCGACCCAAATTCAAAGTGTTCGAAGTGGTTCGATGTTAATCTTAGATTATTATTGTAATAATTTAGTAGTTTGCTTGCATTACATGCCAAAACCTGTCCACTTTAGTGTGTTTAATTAATTATGCATTGTGAATGTATGTTTTAATTAAAATTCCTGATTATATGTGCATAAAGTATGTCATATACATTTTAAAATCCCACCATAGGAAGCATGCTCCATGCATTGAAAGTATGTTATAAGTGTTATAATATATTGTATGTATGTTTATTGGGTTTCATAAGAATTAATATAAGAGTTATATTAATTTATGAAACAAATATTAAATGTTTAATTATAATTAATATAAGAGTTATATTAATTAAAAATTAAACATATAATTGCTATGCATTTATTCATGTGATGAATTTGTTATTAAATGTATGTTTATTCATGTGATGAATGACCAAGCAATTTATAACATAGAAATACATGTAACCTAAGGTTAATTAATTAGTTTTAAAATGGTTTTAAAACTAGAATTAATTAGACCTAAGGTATCTAGTTCTAATAAGATTAGAATTAGGAAACCAATAATATATAAACTTTGATTAAAGAGGGACTTTGACTAAGGAAGGTTCTGGCTAGGTTGTGGTACTTAAGCTGACGGAAACGGAACACCCCTACCTGGCAAGTGACCTGGGAGTGAATTTAATCTAAAAGTTATAAATTATCTTTCGTGAGTGACATTTATTAAAAGTTAATAAATTGAACTCATAGACCTAGGTTTATTAAATGGTTAATGGACTTAGGTAATTCCAGTATAATTGTTATATTGTTAGACTTAGGTCATATTGTTTTAGCCGAAATATACCTAAGTAAAAGTATACCCAAACTGTTTAAAATACTTAGTGGGAGTGAAAAGGTATATATGATATATCAATTTCCTCTTACGCTCTCCGCGAAGTTCACACCGTTAGATTTATGTGTTGGGATTTTTGTCCTAATCTCGTGTTTGTAAATTACTATTTGAAATTAATAAAGAGTTATTCATTTCATTATTTTTTGTCTCACATTTAATACAAACTTTGACCAATAAACTAAGCCCCAGGTTCATTGAATATCTGAGAGAACTACACAGGGAGGATCACGTTCGAGTAAATGACCCGAACGGTCTACAATATATGGATGGGGTTGGAGGCCTAATCCTTGATACACTGAGGATACGGCCCACTTTGTATTAAGATACAAACGTGGTGATCTAACTTGTTCATGTGGTTGACATGCGAGTAAGGGCATCCTGCACAATGAAATTGGACAAGACCGGACCGTGAATTATTAGACCTACTGATATAACACCGTTGACAGTAAAGACTAATAACTTCGTAGATGACCATTAGTGACTCGACCTGTATCCTGGCGCCTTACAGCACTCCCTGCTGCGGGGTGCAATCCTTTGACTAGTACGGGTGAGGGTGATCACAGTTACTCGCCCAATATGCCTACCTTCTCAGGGACAGAACTAAGTAGGGAGTTGGGAACTTAACTACCCGAGAAGGAATTCACTCGTTCCCGTCTTTAGGGAAACTAGAGGGGTTGTTCCCTTAAGTGCTGTCTCCAGGACTTGAACAACGGGCACCCACCCTCTCACTGGCCTGAGAGGTTGTTGTGTATGGTCGGACCATAACAACGTTGTTGTTCATTAGAGGAGCAGTGGGGACTTAAGGAGCAAGAAGTAGACATAGGGGTAAAACGGTAATTTGACCCAACAGTGTCTACGAACAACCTGTGAAGGGTCGACTCATGGGCATTGGTTATATCAGTGGACACGTAATATTCTGCACTGACGGGAGTGCAGCTACGGGCTTTAGTGGAGTGTTACCGTAGCTAATGAATGTTGATTAACCGGGGAAAAGAGTTTGATAGGTTAATCTCGGATCATTGGAGCTCGTCACTGTAGGTCCATTAGGTCCCTCGGTTGGCTCAAACTGGGTTAAAAGAAGGGTTAATGTTTGGTGTGAATTGAAGGGTTCAAGTTCACTAAAGGGCATTTATGTCATTTATATGAGATGTGGATGATATAATATATAGTTTAATGTGAATGAGATTCATAATAAACTATAGGTTAGTCTAATTGTTGAATTAGGGCTAATTGGAGAAATTAGGTTGAGAGAAATTAAATTGGATGTGATTCAATTTATAAAAATCCACAATATTGCAAATGTTATTTGTAATATGAGATATGAGATATCTTATAATATATGGTTATGCAAATATGATTTACATAACCTATAGTTGTGGTAAAATGATAAATAGGTGGAGATTTCAACTCCACCTATCTCCATTATTTAAACCCCTTTGCAAGAAGGTTTGTTCACTCATTTTGCTCATTTTTTAATTTTTCACTAAAAGAAGCAAAAAAATCTCTCTCAAGTTTTCTCTCAATTTCGTCTCCTCCCTTCACCAAAAGAAGTTCCCACCAACTTCCTTCTTCCAAAAGAAGAACAACCAAGAAGCCGAAGGGTTGTGTTCGTTCTTGATCGTGAGAAGGGTTCGAGATCGTTGAGTTTGAAAAAACACGAAGAGTTCGTGGATGGTTGGAAGGAATTTTGAAGCACGTGTTCAACAAGTAAGTATTGTGTTTAACTTACTGTTTTCTTCCAATTTTATGCATGTTTAGCCTAGATCTAAGTGTTAGATTGATTTTAACAATTAATAGTTGCACAACAACACTGCGACGATTCGATCGTCTTGCGCTGCGTGGGAGTTTTATTCCCTTCAGTTTAGTATCCGAGTCATACATTGATCCTTTGTTGTGCACTATTTTTTGTTGAAATTAGGTGGGTATAGCCTTAATTTATGAGATAAATTGTTGGTTTGCATGATGGATGTCTTCAGTTTTGGCACTAGTTTAGATTTACAATTTTATGTTGATATGATCAATGTAAGGGCCCGTTGTTTTGGAAATTTTTGTTGTAAATCAAGTCTGTAAGTCCGAGTCGTTCGTGGCAAGAGTTGCTGTGAAGAAAGCGGAGCGGAAACGGGCGAGAATCGACAAAGAACAACAAGAGGAGCTTGTTGTTCTGTCGATAGCGTTGAGACGTTGTTCATCTGCGTCTCAACGCTGCGCATGTGGTCGGAGGCCTTGCTGCAGAGCAACGTTGCAACGCTGAGGCATGGAGCACGCGGGGCGTGACACTGGAGGCTGCAGCGTTGCAACGCTACCCACGACGTTGGAACGCTACAGAGAAGTGGGCAGTTGGCTGAGGCGCGCGCGAGGAAGTGGGATAATAGGGCGGTTTTCTCAACGTGTTTTCATTTTATTTATTTATAAAATGTATTTTATTTATTTTATTTATTAATTTTATTAAATAATATTAATATAAAAGTTATATTAATGTTATTTAATTAAATAAATGCCCCTAAGTGCCAAAACTGGTCCATTGTTGCTATTTAATTATTTTATGCATGAGATGTATGATTTAATTATTTTCTATGTGCATAATGTATGTCATATAGATTTAAAATCCCACCTTAGGTTAAACATTTCATGCATCATTTATATTATAAGAGTTAGAATATATAGTTTGCATGATAAGTTATATTATAAGAGTTACAGATATAATTAAATGCATGTTTTAATTTAATTAATATAAGTGTTATATTTTTTAGATTAAAGTATGCTCATGCATTTATATTCATGTGATGAATTAATTTTGTTATAATATATAGTTATTCATGTGATGAATGATCAAGCACTATAACATAGAAATGCATGCAACCTAAGTTAATTATTAGTTTTAAAGTGTTTAGAACTTGAATAATTAGACTTAGGTTTTCTAGTTCTAATAAGATTAGAATTAGGAAATCAAAATGTAATCTTTGAATGGTGACTGATTAATAACTTTGTCTAAGGAAGGTTTTGTCTAAGGATGGTGTATTTAAGTTGACGCTTGCGGAACATCCCTACCTGGAAACCGACCTGGGAGTGAATTCGGTCTGAAGATTCTTAGATTATATTTTTCGTGAGTGTCGTTAATTAAAAGTTGATTAATTTACTCACATAGACCTAAGTAATAATGTGATTATAAACTTAGGCTAAATACCATAAAAGAGTTATATTGGTAGACTTTGGTAAATTTTAGCCGGTTTATCTAGGTCAATCCCGATAAATATAAAGTGCTGAGTGGGAGGAAATATAGTGTATGAGATAGATTTAATTTTCGACCACAAATCTCCGTTAAGTTCGCACCGTGAGATCCATACTCGGCCTCGTGGCGCAAATGGGAGCGTCCCCCTTCGGATGGTATTTGTATGGGCCAATATCAACGTGGATGAAGAGAGTACTTATAGTGAGTGGGAGCGGGACCTGTGAAAACGGCACCCACGGTCTCTTCTTTCGATTCACACCGTGAGATCCCTATGATCCGCCTGCTAGTTTGGCCTGGACCAGACAATCCCTTCAGAGGGCCTTGATCATGGGAGTCGGAACACCGTGAATTCCCGAAAGGGATACAGTTTCCTTGTTGGTTTTCCTTCGTGGTTCACTCTTCGATAGTTATTGTTTGGACGAATACTTGGAAACGTAAAGATTGAGGGTGACACTCACGGGATTCGTTAAGTGTTAATGAATTCGACCAAATAATGGTAATTGGACGCCTAATGGAATAAGAGTTATTCTGGGATTAGGGTCTGGTCGAGAAAGTCTTGTCCTAGAGAAGGAGTGTTTCTGTTCACCCTTCGGTGGCGGTCATTCTAAATCTTTAGGATATCATTGCAAATTTTAAATGACCTAGGGATCATAGGATTAAATTTTGCTAAAACTTGATTGGTTTTTCAAAAGTTTATGCGAGACTGACACAAATTTAATTTGATTTTTTAAGCTAAAAATATGTCTAGCTCAATAATCGCTTTACTAGCTTTCGACAAACTAGTGGGAGATAATTTCCAAACGTGGAAGAATAATATAAACACGATTTTTGTAACTGACGACCCGAAGTTCGTGCTTACTAAGGAGTGTCCTCAGTTGCCGAGCTCGACTGCATCACGAAGTGTTCGTGATGCATACGATCGATGGATCAGGGCCAATGAAAAGGCCAAGGTCTATATCATTGCCAACTTATCTGAAGTATTGGCAAAAAAGCATGAGTTACAGAATTTTCAGTCCTCGATGAGGATCAGGGCACCAGAATCAGAGACAAATGTTGCCTACAGGTCTTATCACAGGAGTTCGACCTCTTGGACTAAACCTGTTGCTCCTTCTCGCCCGAAAGGGAAGAAGAAGATGAAGAGGGGTAAAGCTGACCGAGCTGCCGCCCAAAAGGGCAAGAAGGTCAAGGAAGTTGCAGAGAAAGAAAAGTGCTTCCACTGCAATGTGGACGACCACTGGAAGAGAAACTGTCCCAAGTTCCTTGCCAAGAGGAAGAATCAAGGTAAATGTGATTTACTGGTAACTGAAACTTGCTTAGTGGAGAGTAGTGACTCTGGCATGATTTTAGATTCGGGCGCCACTAACCACGTTTGTTCTTCTTTTAAGGGAATTGATTCCTGGTAGCCGCTGCGAGAGGGTGAGGTGACTCTACGGGTTGGATCCAGGGAGATAGTCTCTGATGCAGCTATCGGCAAAGTGAAGCTCTATTTCGGTAGGAATTACTTATTGTTGGACAATTTGTACATAGTCCAGGGTTTACTAGAAACCTTGTTTCTATTTCCTGTCTTATTGAACAGTGTATTTCAATTTCCTTTGATTCTAATAAAGCGTTTATTTCTTTCAAAGGCAATTTGATTCGTTCAACTTCACTTGAGTCTAATTTGTATGTTTTAAAGCCTAATTCGGTCAAAAGCGTTTTGAATACTGAATTATTTAAAACTGCAGAAACACGAACTAAGAGAGTTAAGGTTTCTCCAAAAGAAAATGCCCATCTTTGGCATCTAAGGTTAGGCCACATTAATCTCAATAGGATTGAGAGACTAGTGAAGAGTGGACTTCTTAGTCAATTGGAAGAAAACTCTTTACCGGTGTGTTAGTCATGCCTTGAAGGCAAAATGACCAAACGTCCTTTTAGTGGAAAAGGATACAAAGCCAAGGAGCCCCTTGAGCTTTACATTCTGACCTCTGTGGTCCGATGAGTGTTAAAGCACGAGGTGGTTATGAATACTTCGTTTCTTTCATTGATGATTATTCGAGGTATGAGTATATTTACCTAATGCATAAGAAGTCTGAAACTCTTGAAAAGTTCAAGGAGTACAAGACTGAGGTTGAGAACCTGTTAGGCAAAACGATAAAAACACTTCGATCGGATCGAGGTGGAGGGTATATGGACACAAAATTCTAGGACTATATGATAGAACACGGAATTACGTCCCAACTCTCAGCACCTAGTATGCCACAACAGAATGGTGTATCGGAGAGGAGAAACAGAACCCTGTTGGACATGGTTCGGTCGATGATGAGTTATGCTCGTCTCCCTGATTCCTTTTGGGGTTACGCAGTTGTAGATCGCGGTTTATATTTTGAACAACGTTCACAAAGAGTGTTTGTGAAACACCTTTCGAACTCTGGACTGGACGTAAAGTTAGTTTACACCATTTAAGAATTTGGGGATGCCCGACCCACGTGTTGGTGTCAAACCCGAAGAAATTGGAACCCCGTTCAAAATTATGCCTATTCGTAGGTTACCCAAAAGAGACTAAGGGTGGTCTGTTTTACGATCCTAAGGAAAATAGGGTGCTTGTGTCGACAAACGATACTTTACTTGAGGAAAACCACATAAGGGATCATTTGCTTAGGAGCAAAATCGTGTTGAACGAAATGGACAGTATATCAACAAGAGTTGCTGATGGGGCTAGTATATCAACAAGTGTTGTTGATCCTAGCACGTCAAGTCAAGTCCGTTCCCAAGAGTTGGGAATGCCTCGACGTAGTGGGAGAGCTGTGAGACCGCCTGAACGTTACATGGGTTTAGTTGAAACCCAAGTCGTCAATCCTGATGATGACTTTGAGGATCCATTGACCTATGATCAGGCAATGGCTGATATTGACAAGGACGAATGGATTAAAGCTATGGACCAGGAAATGGAGTCGATGTACTTCAATTCTGTCTGGGAGCTTGTGAATCAACCAGATGGGGTAAAACCTATTGGTTGCAAATGGATCTACAAGCGTAAACGTGGCGTAGATGGGAAGGTGTAGACCTTCAAAGCACGACTAGTGACAAAGGGTTTTACCCAGGTCGAAGGAGTTGACTATGAGGAAACCTTTTCACCAATTCCCATGGTAAAATCGATCAGGATCCTTCTGGCCATTGTCGCGTATTATGACTACGAGGTATGGCAGATGGATGTCAAGACTGCCTTTCTGAATGGCAACCTTGACGAAACCATCTACATGGACCAACCCAAATGGTTCATTGCCCAAGGCCAAGAGCAAAAGGTTTGCCGGCTTCATAGGTATATTTATGGACTGAAACAAGCCTCGAGGTCTTGGAATATAAGGTTTGATGAGGCAATCAAATCTTATGGCTTTGATCAAAATGTTAAAGAACCTTTTGTTTACAAGAAAATCGTTTACAAAACTGTCGTATTTCTGATATTATACGTGGATTATATTCTTCTCATTGGGAATGAGGTAGAATTTCTTACTGGCGTAAAGAAGTGGCTAGCTTCGCAATTCCAAATGAAAGATTTGGGAGAAGCTCAGTATGTTCTTGGTATCCAGATAGTCCGAAACTGGAAGAACAAAACGCTGGCCATGTCTCAAGCGTCTTATATTGACAAGATGTTGTCTAGATATAAGATGCAGAACTCCAAGAAGGGCTTGCTGCCTTTCAGGCACGGGGTTCACCTGTCGAAGGATCAGTGTCCTAAGACTCCTCAAGAGGTTGAGGATATAAGACGGACCCCATATGCTTCAGCTGTAGGGAGCCTGATGTATGCCATGCTGTGTACTAGGCCCGACATCTATTATGCAATAGGGATTGTCAGTAGGTATCAATCCAATCCAGGATTAGATCACTGGACAACCGTAAAGGCAATCCTCAAGTATCTTAGGAGAACGAGGAACTACACCTTAGTGTATGGCGGTGGGGATTTGATCCTTACGGGATACACGGATTCTGACTTTCAGAACGATAAGGATTCTAGGAAATCCACTTCGGGGTCAACCTTCATTCTGAATGGAGGAGTTGTAGTATGGCGAAGTGTTGCGTAAAATTATATTGCAATACCGCATTGTACGGATCAAGTTTTAGTATAGTGATTTATGAGTCCAAGTATCGTCCTCGGGAATGGATTTCTAGATTAATTAATTACTAAGATACTAATTCTCATTTTTAGCTAAAGAAACATAACATGGATAGTTGATTGAAAGTAAAAACAAACAAACAAACAAACATGTGGAGAGACACCAATTGATAGATTTGAGGAAATAGATTATACAAGTTAATGACTTAACTAACACATGCAATGAACCAGTGAGATGAATTTATAAACAAGAAGTCAAATACTCAAGAAAACCTCTCGATTCTTAGTGAACCTACGACATGCATGGCATTAAGCAACTTATTTATGTGTTTCCCTAAGATTTCTAGGTCATTCTCATGCCAGATTTCTAAAGGTTTTGGCAATTTTGTTCTAATTCAAGCTTTATCTCTCGAGTCCACTTAAACAAACAAATTAAGAAGTAAAGAACAAATTGCCAAAAATAAGGACAAAACTGAAGGGAATCAAAGTCCCTGCAGCGGAAGCGATTGCGAATCACGCGCTCTTGATTTAATTACATCGATAAGTTCAAGAACATACAAAACTAGATTAAGCATAAAAGTAAAATGGACAACAAGAATTTACCTTTGAAGAACCTTTCTTCAAGTGCTCCACTCTCCCACGGTCACGATCTCAGCAACAGGAACTCCGACGTACGAAGACACGACCACCGGATCTTTTCCGTTGTTCTGTAGGTGAGCGAGGAAGGTGGGTTCCCTTTAGGAGATGTGAGGTATTTTGAGAGAGATGTGTGTGTCTTGGAACTCTTCCAACAACACAACAAGAGAGCTTATCAAACCTTAGAATTTCTTTTTTTTTTTAGTTGCATCCCATGCAACCATATATATAGGGGAATGGGTTGGAAACGACCATCCTACCCCTCCTTTAATCTCTCTTTAGTATATAGTTTATATATGAATCTAATTCACATTAAAACTATATATTATATCAATTACATCATATATAATTGATATAACTCCTCATGTATGAAATTGAACACTTCAATTTCACTCCTAACTTTATACCCTCAATATTACCATGTTGAGCCAACGGAAGGATCTAATGGACCTACAGATCATGAGCTCCAATGATGTGAGATTAACTGATCAAACTCTTTGATCCAGTTAATCAATATTCATTAACTACAAGTCACTCCACTATAGACTTGTAGCTGCACTCTCCTCACTATAGATATTATTGTGTCCACTGATATAGTCATTACCCATGAGTCGACCCTTCACAGGTTGTTCGTGATCACAACTGGGTCAAATTACCATTTTACCCCTGTGATTACCTCTTTGCTCCTTAAGCACCACCGATCCTCTAATGAACAACAAGTCTAAGGTCCTACCTTAGACTCATACCCTCATAGAGGCGGGCCCGTTGTTCAAGACACGAGTCGGTTCTTAGGGAACAACCTATCTAATTCCTCGAGAGAGGAATGAGCGAATTCCATCTTGCACAGCTTAAGTTCCCGGCCTACCTACGAGGTTCTCGTCGCCTGATAAGGTAGGCTTATTGAGTCGGCTACAGCCACTCTCACCCATACTAGTCTAAGGACAAACCCCTATAAGCGGGAGTTCTTAACTTGCTCAGATTGTGTCGAGTCACTAATGACCATTTATAAATTACTAGTCTTATCCTCATTAACGGTGTTATAATCGTTAGACTAATAATTTCACGATCCATCTTGTATGAACTCTTCATACAGATGCCCCCACTCGCATGTCAACTACATGAATGAGTTGGATTACCTCATTTGTACTAATTACAAAGTGGGCGCATCCATGGTGTTACCAGAATGAGGTTTCCAACCTTATTCTTATACCATAGACTATTTAGGTTATAATCTTGAACTCAACACAAATAATGTCCACTACACTGATTTCAAGATAAATGTTATAACCTTGGAGCTTAGTTTATTGGATTTATAAAAGCAAGACTGTAATCTTATCAAAACAAATAACACTTTATTTAATTGATCAAAATTACACAAGTTTAGGGCATAAATCCCAACAAAAACATGCTTCAATACATAGCAAGAAAGTCATAACAAGTAAATCAAATCCTAACTACAATGTCTAGCTACTCTAAATCACATGAAAATCAAACTAAACATGTAGAAAACGTCTTAGAACGCTATTATAAATTGAAATAAAAGGAAATTAAACTTATGTGTTGATGCCGGTCCTTCGTCTCCGAGCTCCCGTCTTCGATCTCGAACCTCCACGAATGCTTTGGCTCCCAAAAATACTCTTTTCTCTCTTCTTACAAAGTGTATTTCGAAAATAGGGTAAAAATCTAGCAAATTCGACTCCCCTTGTAATGAAATCATAAGGATAAATTTATAGATGGAATCGGTGCAGCGTTGCAACGGCGTACCCTAGGCGGCTGGTAAATAAGGAAACAGTCGGCAACGTTGCAACGATGAGGACTGCGTTGCAACGCTGCTACCCTAAGCGCGCGCCTTTTATCGATCTGGCGTTGCGACGCTGCAAGGCAGCGTTGCAATGCCCTCTATGCGGCTCCTCATATAAGCTTCCTTATTAAGGATAGCGTTGCGACGCTGCAAGGCAGCGTTGCAACGCTATAGCCTGGAGTCTTCAAAGTCTCTTTACAGCAATCACGACGTTGCAACGCTCTGCTTGACGTTGCAACGCCATCACCTCGGGTCTCCTAGCTTGGATTGATCTTTCTACTTCAAATTTATGTTATTTTTAGCTCCAAAAGGCCTCGTTTCGATCCCGAGTGATCCAAAATGTCTCCAAATCTCATGTTTAAGCTCTTAACCTTAAATTGAGTGATTAAACCAAATAAAAGCTCTGAAATTATCATAAAACTAGCAATTATTGAGCCTAAGGATAGCACATTTTGTGTGCTATCACGAAGCATCAAGCAGGGATGTATCCCCAATTCCACTATAGAAGCAGAGTACGTTGCAGCTTGTGAAGCTGCAAAGGAAACTGTTTGGCTTAGGAAGTTCATGACAGATTTGGAAGTTGTTCCAAATTTGAACTTGTCGATCACACTGTTTTGTGACAACAGTGGTGCAATAGCCAGCTCCAGGGAGCCTCGGAGCCATAAGAGAGACAAACACATTGAGCGGAAGTATCACCTGATACGAGAGATTGTGCACCGCGGCGACGTGACAGTCACGCAGATAGCGTCGGAGCACAACATAGCTGATCCATTTTCAAACCCCCTCACGGCTAAGGTGTTTAAGGGTCACCAAGAGAGTCTAGGTCTTCGAGTACTTCCTGACTAGGGCAAGTGGGAGATATGTAAACGGGTATTCAATGCCCTAGTTTATTGTATTACTTCATTGTAATTTATGTACATTTCAGAAATGTATTTCCTCCACTAGCTTAGTCCAAGTGGGAGTTTGTTGGGATTTTTGTCCTAATCTTGTGTTTGTAAATTACTATTTGAAATTAATAAAGAGTTATTCATTTTATTATTTTGTATCTCGCATTTAATACAAACTTTGACCAATAAACTAAGCTCTAGGGTCATTGAATATCTGAGAGAACTAGAAATTGAACGGTGTGTAGTGGACACACAGGGAGGATCATGTTCGAGTAAATGACTCGAACGGTCTACAGTATATGGATCGGATTGGAGACCTAATCCTTGATACACTGTGGATGCGACCCGCTTTGTATTAAGATACAAACGAGGTGATCTGACTCGTTCATGTGGTTAACATGCGAGTGGGGGCATCCTGTACAATGAGATTGTACAAGACCGGACCGTGAATTATTAGACTTACTGATGTAACACCGTTGACAATAAGGACTAATAACTTCGTAGATGACCATTAGTGACTCGACCTGAATCCTAAGCGTGTTACGGACTCCTGTCTGCTGGGGTCTGTCCTTTGACTAGTACGGGTGAGGGTGGTCACAGTTAATCACCCAATATGCCTACCTTCTGAGGGACAGAACCAGGTAGGGAGCTGGGAACTTAACTACGCGAGAAGGAATTCACTCGTACCCGTCTTTAAGGAAACTAGAGGGGTTGTTCCCTTAAGTGCTGTCTCCAAGGCTTGGACAACGGGCGCCCACCCTCTCACTGGCCCGAGAGGGTTGTTGTGTATGGTCGACCATAACAACGTTGTTGTTCATTAGAGGAGCAGTGGGGACTTAAGGAGGAAGAAGTAGACACAGGGGTAAAATGGTAATTTGACCCAATAGTGTCTACGAACAACATGTGAAGGGTCGACTCATGGGCATTGGTTATATCAGTGGACACGTAATATTCTGCACTGACGGGAGTGCAGCTATGAGCTTTAGTGGAGTGTTACCGTAGCTAATGAATGTTGATTAACCGGGTCAAAGAGTTTGATAGTTAATCTCGGATCATTGGAGCTCGTCACTGTAGGTCCATTAGGTTCCTCGGTTGGCTCAAACTGGGTTAAAAGAAGGGTTAATGTTTTGGTGTGAATTGAAGTGTTCAAGTTCACTAAAAGGGCATTTATGTCATTTATATGAGATGTGGATGATATAATATATAGTTTAATGTGAATGAGTGTCATAATAAACTATAGGTTAGCCTAATTGTTGAATTAGGGCTAATTGGAGAAATTAGGTTGAGAGAAATTAAATTGGATGTGATTTAATTTATAAAAATCCAAAATATTGCAAATGTGATTTGTAATATGAGATATGAGATATCTTATAATACATGGTTATGCAAATATGATTTGCATAACCTATAGTTGTGGTAAAATGGTAAATAGGTGTTGATTTCAACTCCACCCATCTCCATTATTTAAACCCGTTTGCAAGAAGGGTTGTTCACTCATTTTGCTCATTTTTGGATTTTTCACCAAAAGAAGCAAAAAATTCTCTCTCAAGTTCTCTCTCAATTTCCTCTCCTCCCTTCACCAAAAGAATTTCCCACCAACTTCCTTCTTCCAAAAGAAGAACAATCGAGAAGCCGAAGGGTTGTGTTCGTTCTTGATCGTGAGAAGGGTTCGAGATCGTTGAGTTCGAGAAAACACGAAGAGTTCGTGGATGGTTGGAAGGAATTTTGAAGCACGTCTTCAACAAGTAAGTATTGTGTTTAACTTACTGTTTTTCTTCCAATTTTATGCATGTTTAGCCTAGATCTAACTGTTAGATTGATTTTAACAATTAATAGTTGCACAACAACACCGCGACGATTCGATCGTCTTCCGCTGCGTGGGAGTTTTATTCCCTTCATTATGCTCGACCTCGTGATGTCAATAGGGTATCCCCATTCGGATGGTGTTTGCATAAATCAAGAGCAAGGTGAATGGAGAAAGTATTTATAGTAAGTGAGAGAAGGAAGTGTGTCAACACATCCTACGGTCTCCTCCATTATGTTGGACTGTGAGATTCCCATGTTGCGCCTGCAGGTTGCCCGAAGTAGTACCATCCATTCAGAGGGATGTAACATGGGATTCGGAACAACTCAAACTCCAGAAATGGTCTCTTAGGTCCATTCCCAGCTTTGTCTCTCGGTTCAAGCAAAGATTGTTGGGGCGCCTCCGAGGTCTGAAAATGGCGGGTCACACTTACAAGAACTGCTAAGTGTTAGTAAATTCTTGACCAAAGTAGCGATAACTAGAATGCTATTGGAATAAGAGTTATTCCGGTGTTAGCATTTAGTCAAGAATGTCTTGGTTAAGTGAAGGAGTGATTGACTACCCCTCGGTAGCGGTTGCTCTAACTTACTAAAGTATCGTTGCAAAAACAATAATGAGTTTATGGGTACATTATTACTTTTGCTAAATTCTTAAATTAGATAGGTTACAAACAATTCACTAATAGAATTCATTCTTTTTTAGCATGTCGAACTCTTTTATCCAGTTACTCGCCTTTAATAAACTTAGCGGCGATAATTATGGAACCTGGAAATCAAACTTGAATACGATACTTATTCTTGATGATCTGAGGTTCGTCTTAACGGAGGAATGTTGGGATTTTTGTCCTAATCTCGTGTTTGTAAATTACTTTTTGAATTTAATAAAGAGTTATTCATTTCATTATTTTGTGTCTCGCATTTAATACAAACTTTGACCAATAAACTAAGCTCCAAGGTCATTGAATATATGAGAGAACTAGAACTTGAACGGTGTGTAGTGGACACACAAGGAGGATCACGTTCGAGTAAATGACCCGAATGGTCTACAGTATATGGATGAGGTTGGAGACCTAATCCTGACTACACTGTGGATGCGACCCACTTTGTATTAAGATACAAACGAGGTGATTTGACTCGTTCATGTGGTTGACATGCGAGTGGGGGCATCCTGTACAATGAGATTGTACAAGACCAGACCGTGAATTATTAGACCTACTGATGTAACACCATTGGCAGTAAGGACTAATAACTTCGTAGATGACCATTAGTGACTCGACCTGAATCCTGAGCGTGTTACGGACTCTTGTCTGCGGGGGTCTGTCCTTTGACTAGTACGGGTGAGGGTGGTCACAGTTACTCGCCCAATATGCCTATCTTCTCAGGGACAAAACCAAGTAGGGAGCTTGGAACTTAACTACGCGAGACGAAATTCACTCGTTCCCGTCTTTAGGGAAACTAGAGGGGTTGTTCCTTTAAGTGTTGTCTCCAAGGCTTGGACAACGGGCACCCACCCTCTCACTGGCCCGAGAGGGTTGTTGTGTATGGTCGGACCATAGCAACGTTGTTGTTCATTAGAGGAGCAGTAGGGACTTAAGGAGCAAGAAGTAGACACAGGGGTAAAACGATAATTTGGCCAAGTAGTGTCTACGAACAACCTGTGAAGGGTCGACTCATGGGCATTGGTTATATCAGTGGACACGTAATATTCTACACTTACGGGAGTGCAGCTACGGGCTTTAGTGGAGTGTTACCGTAGCTAATGAATGTTGATTAACCGGATCAAAGAGTTTGATAGGTTAATCTCGGATCATTGGAGCTCGTCACTGTAGGTCCATTAGGTCCCTCGGTTTGCTCAAACTGGGATAAAAGAAGGGTTAATGTTTTGGTGTGAATTGAAGTGTTCAAGTTCACTAAAAGGGCATTTATGTCATTTATATGAGATATGAATGATATAATATATAGTTTAATGTCAATGAGATTCATAATAAACTATAGGTTAGCCTAATTGTTGAATTAGGGCTAATTGGAGAAATTAGGTTGAGAGAAATTAAATTGGATGTGATTCGATTTAATAAATCCACAATATTGCAAATGTGATATGTGATATGAGATATGAGATATCTTATAATATATAGTTATGCAAATATGATTTAAACCCTTATTTAAACCCTATAGTTGTGGTAAAATGGTAAATAGGTGGAGATTTCAACTCCACCTATCTCCATTATTTAAACCCTTCTTGCAAGAAGGGTGGTAAGCAATTCTCTCATTTCTGAAATTTCACCAAAAGAAGAGATTACTCTCTCTCACAAATTCTCTCAAGTTTTCTCCTCTCAAAAACCAAAACACAAAGAAGATCCCACCATCTTCCTTCTTCCAAAAGAAGAACAACCGAGAAGCTGAAGGGTTGTGTTCGTTCTTGTTCGTGAGAAGGATTCAAGATCGTTGAGTTCGAGAAAGCACGAAGAGTTCGTGGATCGCTGGAAGGAATTTTGAAGCACGTCTTCAACAAGTAAGTACTTACTATTTTTTCTTCCATCTTTTGCATGTTTAACCTAGATCTAAGTGTTAGATTGATTTTAACATATAATAGTTGCACAGCTTCACCACGATGATTCAATCGTCTTCCGATGCGTGGGAGTTTTATTTCCTTCAATTGGTATCAGAGCCATACGTTGGTTCGATGTTGTGCACTGTTTTTCGTTGAAATTAGGTGGGTATTGCCTTAATTTATGAGATACATTGTGGTTTGCATGATGGATGTTTTCGGTTTCTGGTACTTTAGAATAGATTTACAATTTTATGTTGATGTGATCAATGTAAGGGCCCGTTGTTTTGGGTATTTTGTTGTAAATCGAGTCTGTAAGTCCGGGTCGTTCGTGGAAAGGGTTGCTACGAAGAAATCAGAGCGGAAATGGTCGAGAATCGACGAAAAATAGCAAGAGGAGCTTGTTGTTCTGTCGACAGCGTTGAGACGCTGTTCATCGGCGCCCCAACACTGTCATTGCGGGAGCAAGGCGCTGCGCAGACAATGTTACCAACGCTTCTCGGCGTTGGGGAACGCTGCACATCGCCGACGCCGCAGCGCGTTGCAACGCTGCGAGCGTAAAGGTGCAGTTCGTGGAATTTTCGCGTACAACGTGGGCATGAAGGCAGTTTGGCTTCGTGGGGACAGTTTCCATTCGCTTTTTTTTGTTTTTTATTTTACAAAATGTAATTTTATTTTTAATTTATTTATTTTATTAAATAATATTAATATAAATGTTATATTAATGTTATTTAATTAAATAAATGCCCCAAAGTGCCAAAACCGGTCCATTTTTACTATTTAATTATTTTATGCATGTGATGTATGATTTAATTAATTTCTATGTGCATAATGTATGTCATATAGATTTAAAATCCCACCTTAGGTTAAACATTTCATGCATCATTTATATTATAAGAGTTATAATATATAGTTTGCATGATAGGTTATATTATAAGAGTTATAATATAATTAAATGCATGTTTTAATTTAATTAATATAAGTGTTATATTTTTTAGATTAAAGTATGCTTATGCATTTTATTTCATGTGATGAATTATTTATGTTATAGTATATAGTTATTCATGTGATGAATGATCAAGCACTATAACAAACAAATGCATGCAACCTAAGTTAATTATTAGTTTTAATGGTGACTGATTAGTAACTCTGTCTAAGGAAGGTTTTGTCTAAGGTCAGTATTTAAGTTGACGCTTATAACACCTCTACACAGAAACCGACCACGGGAGTGATTTCGGTCTGGAGATTCTTAGATTATATTTTTCGTGAGTGCCGTTAATTAAAAGTGATGAGTGGGAGGAAATAAAGAATATGAGATGCATTTAATTTTTCGACCACAAATCTCCGTTAAGTTCGCACCGTGAAATCCATACTCGGCCTCGTGGCGCAAATGGGAGCGTCCCCCTTCGGATGGTATTTGTATGGGTCAATATCAACGTGGATGGAGAGAGTACTTATAGTGAGTGGGAGCGGGACCAGTGAAAACGGGTCCTACGGTCTCTTCTTTCGATTCACACCGTGAGATCCCTATGATCCGCCTGCTAGTTTGGCCTGGACCAGACAATCTCTTCAGAGGGCCTTGATCATGGGAGTCGGAACACCGTAAATTCCCGAAAGGGATACAGTTTCCTTGTTGGTTTTCTTTCATGGTTCACCCTTCGGTGGCTATTGTTTGGACGGATACTTGGAAACTTAAAGATTGAGGGTGACACTCACATAATTCGTTAAGTGTTAATGAATTCGACCAAATAATGGTAACTTGACGCCTAATGGAATAAGAGTTATTCTGGGATTAGGGTCTGGTCGAGAAAGTCTCGTCCTAGAGGAGGAGTGTTTTTGTTCACCCTTCGGTGGCGGTCATTCTAAACCTCTAGGATATCATTGCAAATTTTAAATGACCTAGGGATCATAGGATTAAATTTTGCTAAAACTTGATTGGTTTTCAAAAGTTTATGCGAGACTAACACAAAATTTATTTAATTTTTTTCAGCTAAAAATATGTCTAGCTCAATAATCGCTTTACTAGCTTCCGACAAACTAGTGGGAGATAACTTCCAAACATGGAAGAATATTATCAACACGATTTTAGTAACTAACAACTTGAAGTTCGTGCTTACTGAGGAGTGTCCTCAGTTGCCGAGCTCGACTGCATCACGAAGTGTTCGTGATGCATACGATCGATGGATCAGGGCCAATGAAAAGACCAAGGTCTATATCATTGCCAGCTTGTCTGAAGTTTTGGCAAAGAAGCATGAGTTGATGGTCACCGCTAAGGAGATCGTGGATTCGTTGCAAGACATGTTTGGACAATACCCTTTCAGGTCAGGCACGATTCACTTAAACACGTCTTCAACGCACGGATGAAAGAAGGCTCGCCTGTTCGTGAACATATTCTAGACATGATGACCCACTTTAATCTGGCGGAGATGAACGGGGCTTCGATCGACGAGTCGAGCCAGGTCAGCTTTATTCTGGAGACTCTTCCGAAGAGTTTCCTTCATTTTCGTAGCAATGCTGTTATGAACAAAATTAACTACACTCTGACTACCCTCCTTAATGAGCTATAGAATTTCCAGTCCTTGATGAGGATCAGGGCACCAGAAGCTGAGGCAAATGTTGCCTACAGGTCTTATCACAGGGGTTCTACCTCTAGGACTAAACCTGTTGCTCCTTCTCGCCCGAAAGGGAAGAAGAAGATGAAGAGGGGTAAAGCTGACCGAGCTGCCGTCCAAAAGGGCAAGAAGGTCAAGGAAGTTGTAGAGAAAGGAAAGTGTTTCCACGACAATGGGGACGACCACTGGAAGAGAAACTGTCGCAAGTTCCTTGTCGAGAGGAAGAATCAAGGTAAATGTGATTTACTGGTAGCTGAAACTTGCTTGGTGGAGAGTAGTGACTCTGCCTGGATTTTAGATTCGGGCGCCACTAACCACTTTTGTTCTTCTTTTTCGTGAATTGATTCTCGCAACCACGCGAGAGGGTGAGGTGACTCTACGGGTTGGATCCGAGGAGATAGTCTCTGCTGCAGCGATCGCCAAAGTGAAGCTCTATTTTGGCAGGAATTACTTATTGTTGGACAATATGTATATAGTCCCAGGGTTTACTAGAAACCTTGTTTCTATTTTCTATCTTATTGAACACTGTATTTCAATTTCTTTTGATAATAATAAAGCGTTTATTTCTTTCAAAGGTAATTTGATTTGTTCAGCTTCACTTGAGTCTAACTTGTATGTTTTGAAACCAAATTAAGTTAAAAGCATTTTGAACACTGAATTATTTAAAACTGCAGAAACACGAACTAAGAGAGTTAAGGTTTCTCCGAAAGAAAATGCCCATCTTTGGCATCTAAGGCTAGGCCACATTAATCTCAATCGGATTGAGAGACTAGTGAAGAGTGGACTTCTAAGTCAGTTAGAAGAAAACTCTTTACCGGTATGTGAGTCATGCCTCGAAGGCAAAATGACCAAACGTCCTTTTAGTGGAAAAGGATATAGAGCCAAGGAGCCCCTTGAGCTTATACATTCTGACCTCTGTGGTCCGATGAGTGTTAAAGCAAGAGGTGGTTACGAATACTTCGTATCTTTCATTGATGATTATTCGAGGTATGGGTATATTTAACTAATGCATAAGAAGTCTGAAACTCTTGAAAAGTTCAAGGAGTACAAGACTGAGGTTGAGAACCTGTTAGGTAAAATGATAAAAACACTTAGATCGGATCGAGGTGGAGAGTATATGGACACAGAATTTCAGGACTATATGATAGAACACAGAATTACGTCCCAACTCTCAGCACTTGGTACGCCACAGTAGAATGGCGTATCGGAGAGGAGAAAAGAACCCTGGTGGACATGGTTCGGTCGATGATGAGCTATGCTCGTCTCCCTGATTCCTTTTGGGGTTACGCAGTAGAGACTGCGGTTTACATTTTGAACAACGTTCCGTCGAAGAGTGTTTGTGAAACACCTTTCGAACTCTGGACTGGACGTAAAGGTTGTTTACACCATTTAAGAATTTGAGGATGCCCGACCCACGTGTTGGTTTCAAACCCGAAGAAATTGGAACCCTGTTCAAAATTGTGCCTATTCGTAGGTTACCCAAAAGAGGCCAGAGGTGGTTTGTTTTACGATCCTAAGGAAAATAGGGTGCTTGTGTCAACAAACACCACTTTCCTTGAGGAAGACCACATCAGGGATCATTTACCTAGAAGCAAAATCGCGTTGATCAAAATGGACAGTACGTCAGCAAGAGTTGCTGATGGGGCTAATACGTCAACAAGTGTTGTTGATCCTAGCACGTCAAGTCAAATCCGTTCCCAAGAGTTGGGAATGCCTCGACGTAGTGGGAGGGTTGTGAGACAGCCTGAACGTTACATGGGTTTAGCTGAAACCAAAGTCGTCAATCCTGATAATGACTGCGAGGATCCATTGACCTATGATCAGACAATGGATGATGTTGACAAGGACGAATGGATTAAAGCTGTGGACCAGGAAATGGAGTCGATGTACTTCAATTCTGTCTGAGAGCTTGTGGATCAACCTGATGGGGTAAAACCTATAGGTTGTAAATGGGTAAGTGGGAGATATGTAAACGGGTATTCAATGCCCTAGTTTATTATATTACTTCATTGTAATTTATGTACATATCAGAAATATATTTCCTCCACTAGCTTAGTCCAAGTGGGAGTTTGTTGGGATTTTTGTCCTAATTTCGTGTTTGTAAATTACTTTTTGAAATTAATAAAGAGTTATTCATTTCATTATTTTGTGTCTCGCATTTAATACTAACTTTGACCAATAAACTAAGCTCCAGGATCATTGAATATATGAGAGAACTAGAACTTGAATGGTGTGTAGTGGACACACAGGGAGGATCACGTTCGAGTAAATGACCCAAATGGTCTACAGTATATGGATGAGGTTGAGACCTAATCCTTGATACATTGTGGATGCGGCCCGCTTTGTATTAAGATACAAACGAGGTGATCTGACTCTTTCATGTGGTTGACATGCAAGTGGGGGCATCCTGTACAATGAGATTGTACAAGACCGGACCAGGAATTATTAGACCTACTGATGTAACACCGTTGACAATAAGGACTAATAACTTCGTAGATGACCATTAGTGACTCGACCTGAATCCTGAGTGTGTTACGGACTCCTATCTGCGAGGTCTGTCCTTTGACTAGTACGGGTGAGGGTGGTCACAATTACTCGCCTAATATGCCTACCTTCTCAAGGACAGAACCGAGTAGGGAGCTGGGAACTTAACTACGCGAGATGAAATTCACTCGTTCCCGTCTTTAGGGAAACTAGAGGGGTTGTTCCCTTAAGTGCTGTCTTCAGGGCTTGGACAACGGGCGCCCACCCTCTCACTGGCCCGAGAGGGTTGTTGTGTTACGGACTCCTCTCTCTCACAAATTCTCTCAAGTTTTCTCCTCTCAAAAACCAAAACACAAAGAAGATCCCACCATCTTCCTTCTTCCAAAAGAAGAACAACCGAGAAGTCAAAGGGTTGTGTTCGTTCTTGTTTGTGAGAAGAATTCGAGATCGTTGAGTTCGAGAAAGCACGAAGAGTTTGTGGATCGTTGGAAGGAATTTTGAAGCACGTCTTCAACAAGTAAGTACTTACTTTTTTTTCTTCCATCTTTTGCATGTTTAACCTAGATCTAAGTGTTAGATTGATTTTAACGTATAATAGTTGCACAACTTCACCACGATGATTCAATCGTCTTCCGCTGCGTGGGAGTTTTATTCCCTTCACCTCCCCCTCCCAGCTCGATAGCAAACCGAATTGTTTGGGATGCATATGACAGATGGATTAGGGCTAATGAGAAGGCCCGAGTCTACATCTTAGCCAGCATATCGTATGTGCTGTCTAGGAAGCATGAGAGCATGGTCACCGCGAAGGAGATCATGGGATCGTTACAGGCGATGTTCGGACAACCGTCTTCATCGGTCCATTATGATGCTCTCCAATACGCTTACAACTCTCGTATGAAGGAGGGAGCCTCTGTTAGGGAACATGTCCTTGACATGATGGTCCACTTCAACGTGACTGAAGTAAATGGGGCTGTCATAGATGAGAAAAGTCAGGTAACCTTTATTATGGAATCTCTTCCGAAGAGTTTCCTGCCATTCCGCACTAATGCGGTGATGAATAAAATAGAATATAACCTGACTACTCTCCTTAACGAGGTTCAGACTTTTGAGTCCCTGATGAAATCAAAGGGAAAAGAGAAGGAGGCAAATGTTGTCACTTCGAAGAAGTTCCTAAGAGGATCGTCCTCAGGGACCAAGTGTGGTCCTTCTTTTACAAAGAATAAGGGTATTTAGAAGAAGAAGAAGGACAAAGGGAAGGGACCAGCTCCCACACGCAAGGCTAAGGCCATAGGAAAATGTTTCCATTGTGGTGGTGACGGGCACTGGAAGAGGAATTGCCCAAAGTAGCTTGCAGAAAAGAAAGTTGAGAAGGAAAAACAAGGTAAATATGATTTACTTGTTGTTGAAACATGTTTAGTGGAACATGATGATTGCGCCTTGATATTAGATTCAGGAGCCACTAACTATGTTTGTTCTTCTTTTCAGGAAGCTAGTTCCTGGCAGCAGCTTGCTGATGGGGAGATAACTCTCAGGGTTGGAATGGGAGAGGTTGTCTCAGCCAAAGCAGTGGGAGCAGTGAAGTTGTTGTTTAGAGATAGATTAATTTTATTAGAAAATGTACTTTTGGTTCCTGGAATCAAAAGAAATCTTGTATCTATCTCTTGTTTACTTAAACATATGTATAAAGTATCTTTTGATCGTAATGAAGCGTTCATTTGCACAAGAGGTGTACGAATATGTTCTGCTAAACTTGAAAACAACTTATATGTGTTAAGACCAACATAAGTAAAAGCTATTTTGAACACCAAGATGTTTGAAACAGCTGATACTCAAAATAAAAGGCAAAAACTTTCTCCTAGTACCTATCTTTGGCACTTGAGACTAGGCCACATTAATCTCAATAGGATTGGGAGATTGGTCAAGAGTGGTCTCCTAAGTCAGTTAGAGGACAACTCTTTACCACCATGTGAGTCCTGTCTTGAGGAAAAAATGACCAAAAGACCTTTTTCTGAAAAAGGTTATAGAACCAAAGAACCCTTGGAACTCGTGCATTCAGATCTCTGTGGTCCTATGAATGTCAAGGCACGAGAAAGGTATGAATACTTCATCAGTTTTATTAATGATTATTCTAGGTATGGCTATCTATACCTAATGCATCATAAGTCTGAAACCCTTGAAAAGTTCAAGGAGTATAAGGCAGAGGTTGAGAACACATTAGGTAAAACGATTAAAACACTTCGATCAGATCGAAGTGGAGAGTATATGGATTTGAGATTCCAAGACTATATGATAGAACATGGAATCGTATCTCAACTCTCAGCACTCGGTACACCTCAGCAGAATGGTGTATCTGAGAAGAGAAATAGAACCTTGTTAGACATGGTTCGATCCATGATGAGCTACGCTCAGCTGCCTAGTTCGTTTTGGGGATATGCAGTAGAAGCTGTTGTATATATTTTGAACATGGTTCCCTCTAAGAGTGTTTAAGAAACACCCTACGAGTTATGGAAAGGGCGTAAAGGTGGTTTACGTCACTTCAGGATTTGGAGATGTCCGACACATGTGTTGGTGTCCAATCCAAAGAAATTGGAACATCGTTCAAAATTATGCCTATTTGTAGGATACTCCAAAGAAATGAAAGGTGGTCTATTTTATGATCCTCAAGAGGACAAGGTGTTTGTGTCCAGCTGTTGGGGTGTATGCCCTAATCTCTTGTAGTTTGTAATATTGTAAATTGAAATAAATAAGAGTTATTATTTCAATACTTTGTGTCTCGCATATTTCATAAACTTAATCCAATAAACTAAGCTCCAGGGTCATTGTTTTATGAGAGAACTAGAACTTGAACGGTGTGTAGTGGACACACGGAGAGGATCATGTTTGAGTTAATGACCCGAACGTTCTACCGTATACAGATAGGGTTGGAGACCTAATCTTGGATACGCTGTGGATGCGGCCCGCTTTGTATTAGATACAAACGAGGTGATCAAGCTCGTTCATGTGGTTGACATGCGAGTGGGGACATCCTGTGCAATGAGATTGTACAAGACCGGACTGTGAATTATTAGACTTACTAATGTAACACCGTTGATAGTATAGGACTAATAAATTCGTAGATGACCATTAGTGACTTGACCTTAATCTTGAGCGTGTTACGGACTCCTGTGTGCGGGGGTCTGTCCTTTGACTAGTACGGGTGAGGATGGCCACTGTTGCTCGCGCAATATGCCTATCTTCTCAGGGGTAGGACCACGTGGGGAGTTGGGAACTTGACTACACAAGAAGGAATTCACTCGTTCCCGAATTAGGGAAACTAGAGGGGTTGTTCCCTTAAGTGCTGTCTCCAGGGCTAGAACAACGAGACCCCACCCTCTCACTAGCCCGAAAGGGTTGTTGTTTATGGTAGGACCATGCAACATAGTTGTTCATTAGAGAAGCAGTGAGATTTAAGGAGCAAGAGGTAGACATAGAGGTAAAACGGTAATTTGACCCAGCTGTGACTACGAACAACCTATGAAGGGTCGTCATCTGTAGGTCTATTAGGTCCCTCGGTTGGATCAAATTGGACAAATTGAGGGTTTACAGTTTGGTGTGAATTTGAACTGTTCAAATTCATTATTTTGGTATTTATGACATTTATATGTGATATAGATGACATAATATATAGTTTGATGTGAATGAGATTCATAATAAACTATAGTATAGCCTAATTGTGTAATTAGTGCTAATTGGAGAAATTGAATTGAGAGAAATTAAATTGAATGTGATTCAATTTAAAATTCCACATTTATGCAAATGAGATTTGTGTAATAAGGTATGAGATACCTTATATTATGTAATATGCAAATATGATTTGCATATCATATGATTGTGGTAAAATTGTGATTTGGTGAAGGTTTTAACTCCATCGAACACATTAGTATTTAAAAGGCTTGTAAGAATCCTTTGATGTGCCATTTGCCATTTTTTGGATTTTCATCCAAAGAGAGCAAAAGAACTTCTCTCATTCTCTCTCAATTCTCTCCCAAACTCTCCTCACCCAAAACCACAGGGAGTCCCACATACTCTTCCTCAACCTCCCGAGAATAATCGAGAAGACATTTTGGAAGTGTCTTGCTGTTCAGTTCGAGGATCGAGTTCGTAGAGATCGTTGGATCCAGAGGGATCGAGATTGTGAAGGAGAAAACGTTGAAGAGAAGTTCTTCAAGAGGTTAGTAGCATTTTACCTATTGTTTTCTCTTAATCTTTGCATGTTTAGCCTAGAATTAAAGTAGTTTAATTCAATTTTAAGATATGTTTTACACAACGAAATAACGACGTTTCACAACGTCTTCCGCTTCGAGAATTCCAAATCCCTTCAATTGGTATCAGAGCCCATCATTGCTCTTCGTTGTGTATTTTGTGATATCTTAAAATTAGGTGGGTAGCATTAATTTTCATGAGATGAATGTTAATGGTTTGCGTTTTTGGATGTTTTCGGTTTTTGGCACATAGTTTAGATTTACATTAATGTTGATGAGATCAATGTAAGGGCCTGGTGTTTTGGGCATTTTTTTTAATGTAAATCGAGTCTGTAAGTCCGTGTCGTTCGTGGCATGAGATGCTGTGAAGAAAACGGAGCGGAATGGGGCGAAAAATGATGAAGAACAGCAAAGCAGTTTGTTGTTCTGTCGACGGCATTGGGACGCTGTTCTTCGGCGTCTCAACGCTGTCCGTGCAGATCCAAGCGGTATTGCAGGTCAGCGTTGCATCGCTGAGGCGTTGGGCACGCGAGGTGCAACGCTGGCCACGACGTTGTAACGCTACCGCGTAGTGGGCAGTACCAGTGAGGAGGTCGTGCGGTTAGTGGCAAGTGGGGACGTGAGGGCAGCGGTTCGAACTGGGCTTGACGCAACTGCCGATTTTTATTTTATTTTAATTATATTTCTTTTGTAAAATGATTTTTAATTAATTTAATTTTAATTAATATTAATATATTTTTATATTAATGTTAATTAATTAAATTAAAGTCCCTAATGTGCCAAAAATAAGTCCAATTATGCTATTTATTAAATTATGCAATTGTTGTATGATTTATTTTTCTATGTGCATAATGTATGTCATATAGATTAAAATCTCACTTTAGGTTAAACATTTCATGCATTATTTATATTATAAGAGTTATAATATATAGTATGCATGATAGGATTATATTATAAGTATTATAATATAATGTATGTATTTTAATTTAATTAATATAAGAGTTATATTTCATAGATTAAATGCATTGACATGCATTTATACATGAGATGAATGTATATTATTGATGGAGATCCGATCCCCTTGAGCAGCGGAAACGTGTTTGGAATCGTAATTTGTAAATTTTGTTTTGTTTGAAATGCAAAAACCCATACATTGAAAAATAGAAAGCATGCAAATTCTAATCTAATTAAACATGGATAATTGCATGCAAACATACTAAGTTTAAAATTAAACTAAAAGAAGAAGAAGTGTCACCTTTGTAGATTCGCAACAACTCCTTGCTCTAAGAAAATTCCAGTAACCCAGCAACCCATGAACTCCTCTGTATTTTTTCCAGCAAGACACTACCAGTAAGAAAACCTCCTAAGGCTCTGAGTTCCACTTAGATCTTCCTTAGGTGGGAAGGATCCAACAATTGGAGAATGAAGGGAATTTTAGAGAGAGAGTTCTAGAGTGAGCAATTCACAACTCCAAGATCATCAATCGATCAATCCCTTCGCTGTCCATCGAGAGGTTGAATTGAAAGAGGAGAGCTTCCCCACTCCCTATCGATAGGGGGGAAGTGGGAAGAAGGGAACGTGTCCTCCTGACACGTTCCCAATACTTAATTAACCAATCAATTAATTAAATATCATATATTTAATTAATAATTAGAATTAAATCATATTTAATCTTTTTCTCCTCTAACCTATAGTTTTAATGTACATCTTATGCACATTAAATTATAACTTATAGTTTTGAAATATGAATCACATTCACATTTGAATTTAACATTTGAACTCTTTCAAATATTTAATTCTCTCATATAATTTAATATGAATCATATTCACATTAAATTTATAATATATAGTTCCAAAACTATATATTATATCGTATCTATATACATTAAGTTTATTCCCTTATGAATTTGAACATTTCAAATTCAAATGATCTAAGAACCCTTTACGAGGTAGAAGGTGGACCTAATGGACCTACAGATCAGAAGCTCCAACGATACGAGGTTGCTCGGTTAATCTCATTAACCTCCCAATCAACATTCGTTAACTGCGGGAACACTCCACAAAAGTCCCACAACTGCACTCTTCTCACTGAAGATATATTTCTGTGTCCACAGATATTGACCAATAACAGCAAGTCAATTCTTCACGAATGTTTGTAACACCAGCTGGGTCAAATTATCGTTTTATCCCTGGTTTACATCTTGTGCCTTAAGTACCAGTCCTCCTCTAATGAACAATTTGTTTGTTGTCCTACCAACAAACAGAGTCCCTCTCGGGCCAATGAGAGGGTCGGACCCTTTGTTCAAGTCCTGGAGACACCATTTAAGGGAACATTCCTCTACATACTCTAGTAGGCGGGAAGGAGTGAATTCCATCTTGCTAAGTAAAGTTCCCAGCCGCTCACTCGGTCTTGTCCCCAAGAAGGTAGGCATATTGAGTCGGCGAATCTGGCCACTCTCACCCATACTAGTCAATGGACAATCCCTTGCGAACAGGAGTTCGTAACCTGCTCAGGATTGAGATCAAGTTGCCTAGGTCATCCTAGTGAAATAGAAACCTAACTAGTTAACGGAGTTACAGCTAGAGGTTGCTATTTTGTGGTCCGGTCTTATGTAATCTCATTACATAGGATATCCCCACTCACATGTCATCTACACGAACACGTTAGGATCATAGTGTTTGTATCAAATACAAAGTGGGCCACATCCATAGTTTTACCAGGGTAAGGTACCCAAACCTTATCCGCTAACTATATACCCTTTAGGTTGTATCTCGAACCGAGATCCTCTATATGTACACTACATTCATTAAAGATTCATTTAACAACCTTGGATGTTCAGTTTATTGGATTTAGGGTTTAGATAAAGGCAAACACGTATATAACGAATAATAACTCTTTATTGAAATAATAATACATTATTACATTAATTAGAACATAATTACAAACTACGAGTTTTAGGGCACAAACCCCAACAAGCTCCCACTTGAACTAAAACTCTAGTGGGGTACATCATAATCTAAAACAGTCGTTACAAGAGATAGAAATACAATAAACTAGGGCATCCATATACCCCATTACATATCTCCCAGTTGCCCTAGATTAGCCTATGTACATGTCTCGTAGGCCTAAACTCTCCAGATGACTCTCAATTACTTTAGCCGTGAGAGTGTTTGTAAATGGATCAACAATATTGTGCTCCGAAGCGATCTTCTTGACTAGCACATCTCCTCGTTGCACTATTTCTCATATCAGGTGATACTTCCTCTCGATGTGCTTGCCTCGCTAATGGCTACGAGGTTCCTTCGAATTGGCTACCGCACCACTGTTGTCACAGTATAAGGTGATGGGAAATTCCATATTTGGAACGACTTCCAAATCAGTAAGGAATTTCCTTAGCCAAGTAGCCTACTTAGCTGCTTCACAAGCAACGACATACTTAGCCTCTATCGTGGAGTAGTGATGCATCCTTGTTTGATGCTTCACCATACTATAGCTCCCCCGTTAAGGGTGAAAACTGATCCCGATGTGGATTTCCGAGAATCCTTATCGGTCTGAAAATCAGAATCAGTGTATCTAGTAAGGATCAAATCCTTAGACCCATACACAAGCGTATAGTCCCTCGTTCTCCTGAGATACTTGAGGATATTTTTAACTACTGTCCAATGGTCTAACCCTGGATTGGACTGGTACCTACTGACTATTCCTACTGCATAACAAATGCCTGGCCTCCTGCACAGCATAACATACATTAAGCTACCTACTGCAGAGGCATAGGGAATACGTCTCATATCCTCAACTTCTTTAGGTGTCTTAGGACACTGTTCCTTAGACAGATGAACTCCATGCCTGAAGGGCAACAAGCCCCTCTTGGAATTTTGCATCGAATATCGGGACAACATTTTATCGATATAAGACGCTTGAGACAATGGTAGCGTTCTGTTCTTGCGATTCCTGAAAATCTGAATCCCAAGAACATATTGCGCCTCTCCCAAATCTTTTATTTGGAATTTGGCCGCCAACCAATTCTTTATGTCAGTAAGGTATCCTAAATCATTCCCAATAAGTAGGATATCATCCACATAAAGTACTAATAAAGCTTCTTTGTCGTTGATGATCCTCTTGTAAACACAAGGCTCATCAACGTTTTGGTCAAAGCCATAAGACTTGATCGCAGTATCAAATCTTATATTCCAAGATCTGGATGCTTGTTTCAACCCATAAATGGATCGATTGAGCTTGCAAACTTCTTGCTCCTGACCTTGGGTTATGAACCTTTCAGGCTGAGTCATATAGATGCTCTCGTCAAGATTACCATTCAAAAAGGCAGTCTTGACGTCCATTTTCCAGATTTCATAATCATAAAACGCGGTTATGGACAAGAGTATCCTTATAGACTTCAGTATAGCAACAGGAGAAAAAGTTTCTTCATAATCAACTCATTTCCTTTGGATAAAATCCTTTGCTACAAGTCTAGTCTTAAAGGCCTGTACCTTTCCGGCTGCATCTCTCTTTCTCTTATAGATCCATTTACACCCTATGGGTCTAACCCCTTCAGGTTGGTCTACAAGTTCACATACTGAATTGAAGTCCATTGACTCCATTTCAAGGTCCATGGCTTTGATCCATTGGTCCTTGTCTACGTCATTCATTGCCTGTTTATAAGACAATGGATCTTCTACGCCGTCATCAGGTATGACGACTTGAGTTTCAGCTAAACCCAAGTAGCGGTCAGGTTGGGAAACAACCCTCCCACTGCGTCGAGGCATTTCCAACGATTGAGAAGGACGAGACTGACTTGAGATGTTGGCTCCTCCATCAACTCTTGATGAAGGCCCAACTTGATCAACAACTCTTGTTGGGTCATTTGTAGCTTCATTTAGCACTAATTTACTACGTGGTTTGTGGTTTCTCATGTGATCTTCCTCCAAGAAAGTGGCGTTTGTCGATACAATCACCTTGATTTCTTGTGGGTCGTAGAAAAGATCACCTCCCATTTCTTTGGGATAGCCAACAAATTGGCACAATCTTGAACGAGGTTCCAGTTTCTTTGGGTTTGTCACTAGCACGTGTGCCGGACAACCCCAAATCCTGAAGTGTTGTAAACTATGTTTACGCCCCTTCCATAATTCAAAAGGTGTTTCTGAAACACTCTTTGATGGAACCGTGTTCAAGATTTGAACTGCAGTCTCTACTACGTATCCCCAAAACGAGGCAGGTAATTGAGCATAGCTCGTCATAGAACGAACCATGTCCAACAAGGTTCTATTTCTCCTTTCTGACACACCATTTTGTTGTGGTGTATTAGGTGTTGAGAGTTGAGATTTAATTTCATGTTCTATCATATAGTCCTAGAATCTCAAATCCATATACTCTCCACCTCGATCGGATCGAAGTGTTTTAATTGTTTTCCCTAATGCATTCTCAACTTCAGCCTTATACTATTTGAAATTTTCAAGAGCTTCAGACTTGTGATACATTAGGTATAGATAACCATACCTCGAATAATCATCTATGAGGGAGATGAAATATTCGTACCCTCCTCGAGCTTTAACATTCACCAGACCACAAAGATCCGAATGTACAAGTTCTAAGGGCTCTATGGCTCTATAACCTTTTCAAGTAAAAGGTCGCTTGGTCATTTTACCTTCCAAGCAAGATTCGTAAGGAGGTAAAGAATCATCTTTTAACTTATTTAGAAGTCCATTCTTAGAAAGTCTCTCAATCCGGTTGAGATTAATGTGACCAAGTCTAAGATGCCATAGATAGGTATTATTATTTGGAGAAATTCTTTACCTTTTACTTTGAGTATTTGCATTTTTAAACATCTCATGATTTAAAATTGCTTTAGTTTGATTCGGTTTAAGTACATACAAGCCGTTTTCTAACTTAGCACAACAAATATTGACACCTTTCTTTAAAATGAATGCTTCATTAAATGAAAAGGTAATACAGTAGCCAAGTTCAATTAAACAAGAGATAGAAATTAAGTTGCTCTTAATTTCATGAACTATATACAAATTTTCTAAAAATAAAAATCTATCTCTAAAAAACAGCTTGGCATCTCCCACTGCACGAGCTGAGATGACGTCTCCCGTTTCGAGCCTGAGCGTCATCTCACCCTCTTCGAGCTCCTTGAAGGAACTAGTTTCCTGAAACGAAGAGCGAACATGATTAGTGGCTTCTGAATCAAGTATCCAGGTAAAATCATAATTTTCCACTAAACAAGTTTCAAGAATAAGCAAATCTAATTTACCTTTCTTCTCTTTGAGCTCAATGTCTGTAGTGGCAGAAGCTTTCCCTTTTCCTACTTTCCTCTTCTTCCGAGTCTTCTTAATCCCAGAAGAAAAACCGCAAGGCTTGGTTCCAGAGGATGAACCCATCTGGAGCCTTTTGGAATGGGCAAACTGATTTGCCTCTCCATCAACCTGTCCCTTATTATCCATAAGAGACTGGTAAGTCTGCAGTTCATTTAGGAGAGAACTCAGGTTATACTTCTTTTTGTTCATTTCCGCATTGCTACGGAATGGTTGGAAACTCTTCAAAAAAGATTCCATGATGAAGAATACCTGACTTTGCTCGTCTAAGACCGCTCCATTCATTTCGGCCACGTTGAAGTGAACTATAAGATCGAGAACATGTTCTCTCACTGAAGTTCCCTCCTTCATGCGCGCATTATCAACATACTTGAGGGATTCATGCCGAATTTGTTCAGACGGTTGTCCAGACAAATTCTGCAGGTAACCCATGATCTCACGAGCTGAGACCATACTCTCCAACTTCCTGGCCAAGACATCAGATATGCCAACCAGGATATAGGCCTTGGACCAACGGTAAAACGCATCCTTAACTGATTGAAGTGCGTTTTGAGCAGGGACCTGAGGACATTCCTCAGTCAGTACAAACCGTAGGTCGTCAACAACAAGAATCGCATCCAGGTTGGACATCCACGTAGTAAAGTTTTCACCAGTTAAACGTTCCTTTTTTAGTAAGGCTATATATGAGGACGACATGCTGAAAATCCAAAATAGTTCTAATTAGTTATGCCTTTTAACCCATTATAAAACCAATCATATTTAGCAAAATTATTAAAGAACCCTAGTGTTTAAACTAAACTCAGTGTTTAAATTAAACCTTTAATTTTGCAACGATATTTCAAGGGTTTAGAACAAAAGCCTCCATTGAACGGTCAGTCATTCGTCCCCTGAATTGAGACTTTCTCAGCTAATTCTCACTTCCAGAGCATCTCATGTCCCAATGGTCCTTAGCTACCGTTTGTTTGGTCAAGGACTTGTTAACTAGCTTAACTCATCCTATAAATGTGACCTTACCATTTTAAGAACCAATAGGTCCGAGCTAACAGACTACTATTAAAAAAGACAACTGTTGGCAAATTACCTAAGAAACCCTATCCATTTCTTGAGTTCGCGGTGTTCCGATCCCTATAGTCAGGCCCTCCGTAGGGTTTGGCTGTTCCAGGACAACCTAGCAGGCAGACTATAGAAATCTCACGGTGCGCCCTAATGGAGGAGACCGTAGGATACGTTGACACGCGTCCTGCTCCCATTTACTATTGATACTTCCCTCATTCACCTTGGTATTGAACCATGCAAACACATACTGTAGGGGGACGCCCTATTGGCGCCACGTACCCAAGCATGGAACTCACGGTGTGAACGCTTGAGGACGTGAGAGTAAACTTGATGCGAACATCTCGTTTTCTCCCACTGAAGTTCCTAATATTAGGGTATAGGTTTAACTTAGTCGGATTCTGGCTAAAACAATCTATCTAAGTCTATGCCTATTATAACTATTATAACTAGGTCTTTTAACCTTATGTCTAGGTGAAAAACATTTTAATTACCTAGATATAAAATAGAACTAAGGTTAATTCAACTCAAGTTCTGGATTAGTTCCCAGGTAGAAGGTGTTTCGTTAACCGTCAGTTTAAGTACCCCAACCGTAGACAGAACTTCACCAGTAGAGTTCCCTTATAACCAAAGTTCTAATGTCCTACTATATTTTAAACTATTTAAAATACTACGTAAGATTAATTTCTAATCCTATTAGAAATTAAAACTTAGGTCTAAATTAATTTTAAACAATTTAAAACTAATTTAATTTTAACCCAAGTTCCTATGTTTGCATGCATTTCTTTATTATAGGTTATGGTTTCTAAAACCCTTTTAATTTATAACTTTTATAAATATAACATTTAACCTTTGTTAAAGAAACTATATTATAAAACCATTGATGGAATTATAAAAAAAATTCAACTAATTGAATAATTAAATTACTTAAAATAAAATAACATTTATTTTAAACTAATTAATTTCATGCTCCAAGCAATTTATTTTCCATATAATCTAATCATAACAATTATAATCAATTACTCATGAAAAAATAAATTAATCATGCATCTTAACCATATTCATATAACAATTATACAAATAAAATGCATGAACATGCTTATCGTAAGGTGAGAATAATCTAAATGACATTCATAAAGACATATAGCTGTAAAACCAGAATAATTTGGCCCCTAAAGTGCAAAAAAAATAAAATTACATTAATTTTATTACATAAAACCGGTCCAAAACACCTTGAACTGGGTTTGAACCGCTCGAACCGGACCGAAAAAACAAAAAACCGAACCGTTCTGCAGCTGCTGGAAATGCATCAAGGCGTTGCAATGCTGATGCGAGCGTTGCAACACCCGCTTCGTCCGCGCGCGGGCCTTCGATCGTGGTGGCGTTGCAACGCTGAGGGGTAGCGTTGCAACGCCATTGACCCCTGGAGCTCCCGCGTCGATAGGGAGTCTGGCGTTGCGACGACGTTCCTCAGCGTTGCAACACTGATGAACGGCGTTGCAACGCTGCTGCTTCGGCAACAGCTTTCCTCTTCGAACACATCAACTTTAATCTTCAAATTCTCCTTCGATTCTACACCGAATTGCATGAAACTGGTCCCGAACGACTCATAACTCGAATACAGACTCGATAAAGTACTTAATTGCCCAAAACATAGGGGCCTTTACACTTAAATAATCAAATCAAAAGGTAAACTAAGGCCAAAATATTCCTAAACTAGTTTTACAGCAAACCAAATGCAAATTCCAACCAAATCAATGCAATTTTGCTTCAAACAAAACAAAACAAGCATCGCTCTGATACCAATTGATGGAGATCGGATCTCCTTGAGCAGCGAAAACGTGTTTGAAATCGTAATTTGCAAGTTTTATTTTGTTTGAAATGCAAAAACCCATACATTGAAGAACAGAACAAGCATGCAAATTCTAATCTAATTAAACATAGATAATTGCATGAAAACTCCTCTGTATTTTCTCCAGCAAGACACTACCAGTAAGGAAACCTCCTAAGGCTCTGAGTTCCACTTAGATCTTCCTTAGGTGGGAAAGATCCAACAATTGGAGAATGTAGGGAATTTTATAGAGAGAGTTCTAGAGTGAGCAATTCACAACTCCAAGATCATCAATCGATCAATCCCTCCACTGTCCATCGAGAGGTTGAATTGAAAGAGGAGAGCTTCCCCACTCCCTATCGATAGGGGGGAAGTGGGAAGAGGGGAACGTGTCCTCCTAACACGTTCCCAACACTTAATTAACTAATTAATTAATCAATTAAATTAATTAATTAAATATAATATATTTAATTAATAATTAGGATTAAATTATATTTAATCTTTTTCTCCTCTAACGTATAGTTTTAATGTACATCTTATGCACATTAAATTATAATCTATAGTTTTCAAATATGAATCACATTCACATTTGAATTTAACATTTGAACTTTTTCAAATATTTAATTCTCTCATATAATTTAATATGAATCATATTCACATTAAATTTATAATATATAGTTCCAAGACTATATATTATATCGTATCTATATACATTAAGTTTATTCCCTTATGAATTTGAACATTTCAAATTCAAATGATCTAAGAACCCTTTACGAGGTAGAAGGTGGACCTAATGGACCTACAGATCAGAAGCTCCAACGATACGTGATTGCTTAGTTAATCTTATTAACCTCCCAATCAACATTCGTTAACTGCGGGAACACTCCACAAAAGTCCCACAACTGCACTCTTCTCACTGAAGATATATTTATGTGTCCACGGATATTGACCAATAACAACAAGTCAATCCTTCACGAATGTTCGTAACACCAGCTGGGTCAAATTATCGTTTTACCCCTGGTTTACATCTTGTGCCTTAAGTACCAGTTCTCCTCTAATGAACAATTTGTTTGTGGTTCTACCAACAAACAGAGTCCCTCTTGGGCAAATGAGAGGGTCGGGCCCTTTGTTCAAGTCCTGGAGACACCACTTAAAGGAACATTTCTCTACTTACCATAGTAGGCGGGAAGGAGTGAATTCCATCTTGCTAAGTTAAGTTCCCAGCCGCTCACTCGGTCTTGTCTCCAAGAAGATAGGCATATTGAGTCAGCGAATCTGGCCACTCTCACCCATACTAGTCAAAGGACAATCTCTCGCGAACAGGAGTTCGTAACGTGCTTAGGATTGAGATCAAGTTGCCTAGGTCATCCTAGTGAAATAGAAACCTAACTAGTTAACGTAGTTACAGCTAGAGTTTGCTATTTCGTGGTTCGGTCTTATGTAATCTCATTACATAGGATATCCCCACTCACATGTCATCTACACGAACACGTTAGGATCACAGTGTTTGTATCAAATACAAAGTGGGCCAAATCCATAGTTTTACCAGGGTAAGGTACCCAAACCTTATCACCTAACTATAGACCCTTTAGGCTATATCTCGGACCGAGATCCTCTATATGTACACTACATTCAGTTAAAGATTCATTTAACAGCCTTGGATGTTCAGTTTATTGGATTTAGGGTTTAGATAAAGGCAAATTCGTAGATAACGAATAGTAACTCTTTATTGAAATAATAATACATTATTACATTAATTAGAACATAATTACAAACTACGAGTTTTAGGACAGAAACCCCAACAATTATATAGTTTAATTATTCATGGGAGTCGGAACACAATTAATTCCCGAAAGGGATACGATTTGCTTGTTGGTTTTCCTTCGATGTCCTCCCTACGACGACTATTGTTTGGACGGATACTTGGAAATTTAAAGATAGAGGGTGACACTCACAGGATTCATTAAGAGTTAATGGATATAGACCTAAAATGGTAACTGGATGCCTAATGGAATACGAGTTATTCTTGTATAAGGGTCTGGTCGAGAAAGTCTCGTCCCTGAGGAGGAGAGGCTTTCTCTACCCTACGGTGGCAGTCATTCTAAACCTTTGGGGTATCATTGCAATTTTTTAAATAACCTAGGGATCATAGGATAAAAAATTTGCTAAAACCTGATTGGATTTTCAAAGTTTTTGCGAGACTAATACAAAGATTTTTCATTTTTTCAGCAACAAAATGTCAAACACTTTTAATGCTCCTTTACCTTCCGATAAGTTAATCGACGATATTTTTCAATCGTGGAAAAAAAATATCGACACGATTTTGGTGAATGACGACCTAGAGTTCGCGCTCATTGAGGAGGGTTCTCAGGTGCTCGGTCCAACAGTCCTATCAACGATCTATAAACCTTCCAGTCTTTGGTGCAAATCAAGGGACAGGTGAGGCAAGTGTTGCTTTTAGATCATTTCACAGGGGTTCGACCTCTGGGACAAAGTTTGTAGATTCTTCAGACCCGAAAGGGAAGAAGATGTTGAAGGAGGTTAAGGTTGACCGCGCTGTCGCCCAAAAGGGCAAAGAGATCAAGGAAGTTGCAAGAAAGTATTTCTACTGCAACAGGGACGATCACCTGAAAAGGAGTTGTCCCAAGTTCCTTGTTGAAAAGAAGAAGACAGGTAAATGTGATTTACTTGTTACAGAAACTTGTTTAGTGGAGAGTAATGACTCTATCTGGATATTGGATTCAGGCGCCACTAACCATGTTTGCTCTTCTTTTCAAGGATTAAGTTCTGGCAAAGAATTGCAAGAGGGTGAGATAACACTCGTGGTTGGATCCTAGAAGTTGTCTCAATCGCAAAGAATTGGCACAAAGAAGAAGTCGTTCTTTGGCAGGAAGTACTTATTATTAGATGATTTGTACATAGTTCTAGGGTTTACTAGAAACCTAGTTTCTATTTCCTGCCTATTAGAACAAAATATTTCCGTTTCTTTCAAGAGTAATGAAGCGTTTATTTCTCGAAATGGAAATTTGTTATGTTCTGCTTCGCTTGAGAGTAATTTGTATGTTTTAAAGCCTAATTTGGTCAAAAGTGTTTTGAATACTGAATTGTTTAAAACAGCAGAAACGCGAACTAAGAGATTAGAAGTTTCTCCAAAAGAAAGTACCCATCTTTGGCATCTAAGGTTAGGCCACATAAATCTCAATAGGATTGCGACACTAGTAAAGAGTGGACTTCTAAGCGAGTTGGAAGAAAACTCTTTACCGGTTTGTGAGTCATGCCTTGAAGGCAAAATGACCAAACGTCCTTTTAGTGGAAAAGGATATAGAGCCAAAGAGCCTCTTGAGCTTATACACTCTGACTTCTATGGTCCAATGAATGTTAAAGCACAAGGAGATTACGAATACATTGTATCTTTTATAGACGACTATTCGAGGTATGGGTACATTTACTAATGCATAGGAAGTCTGAAACTCTTGAAAAGTTTAAGGAGATCAAGACTTAGGTTGAGAACCTGTTAGGTAAAACGATTAAAACACTTTGATCGGATCGAGGTGGAGAGTATCTGGACACTGAATTCCAGAACTATATGATAGAACATGGAATTGCGTCCTAACTCTCAGCACCTGGTATGCCACAACAAAATGGTGTATCGGAGAGGATAAATAGAACCCTGTTGGACATGGTTCGGTCGATGATGAGCTATGCTCGTCTCCCTGATTCTTTTTGGTGTTACGAAGTGGTGACTGTGGTATACATTTTGAAAACAGTTCCGTCGAAGAGTGTTTGTGAAACACCTTTCGAACTCTGGAATGGTCGTAAAACCAGTTTACGACATTTCAGAATTTGGGAATGCCCGACCCTTGTGTTGGAGTCAAACACAAAGAAGTTGGAACCCCGTTCAAAGATGTGCGTCTTTGTAGGTTACCCAAAAGAGACTAAAGGTGGTGTATTTTTCGATTTTTCGATCCTAAGGATAATAGGATTTTTGTGTCGACAAACACCATTTTTCTTGAGGAGGACCACATCAGGGATCACTTACCAAGGAGTAAGATTGTGTTAAATGAAATGTGCAGTTCATCAGCAAGAGTTGCTGATAGGGCTAGTACGTCAACAAGTGTTGTTGATCCTAGCTCGTCTAGTCAAGTTCGTTCTCAAGAGTTGAGAATGCCTCGACGTAGTGGGAGGACTGTGGGACAGCCTGAACGTTACATGGGTTTAGCTGAAACCCAAGTCCTCACTCCTGATGATGACTGTGAGGATCCATTGACCTATGATCAGGCAATGACAGTCGTTGACAAAGACGAATGGATTAAAGCTATGGACCAGGAAATGGAGTCGATGTACTTCAATTCTGTCTCGGAGCTTGTCGACCAATCGGATGGGGTTAAACCTATTGGTTGCAAGTAGATCTACAAGCGTAAACGTGGCGTAGATGGGAAGGTGCAGACCTTCAAAGCTAGACTAGTGGCAAAGGGTTTTACCCAGGTGGAAGGGGTTGATTATGAAGAAACCTTTTCTCCGATTGCCATGGTAAAGTCTATCAGGATCCTTCTGGCCATTGCCGCATATTATGACTATGAGGTATGGCAGATGGATGTCAAGACAACGTTTCTGAATGGCAACCTTGACGAGACCATCTACATGGACCAACCCAAGGGGTTCATTACCCAAGGCCAAGAGCAAAAAGTTTGTCGGCTTAAAAGGTCTATTTATGGACTGAAACAAACCTCAAGGTCTTGGAATATAAGGTTTGATGAGGCGATCAAATCTTATGGCTTTAATAAGAATGTTGATGAGCCTTGTGTCTACAAGAAAATCGTCAACAGTACTGTCGCATTTCTAATATTGTGTGTGGATGATATCCTGCTCATTGGGAACGAGGTAGGATTTCTTACTGACATTAAGGAATGGTTGGCTTCGCAATTCCAAATGAAAGATTTGAGAGAGGCATAGTATGTTCTAGGTATCCAGATAGTCCGAAATCGGAAGAACAGAACGCTAGCCATATCTCAGACATCTTACATTGACAAGATGTTGTCTAGGTATAAGATGTAGAACTCCTAGAAGGGCTTGTTGCCTTTCAGAAATGGGGTTCATCTGTCTAAGGATCAATGTCCTAAGACACCTCAAGAGGTTGAGGATATGAGACAAATGCCCTATGCTTCAGCTGTAGGGAGCCTCATGTATGCCATGTTCTGTACTAGGCCCGACATCTGTTATGTAGTTGGGATTGTTAGTAGGCATCAATCCAATCCAGGATTAGATCACTGGATAGCCGTAAAGGCAATCCTCAAGTATCTTAGGAGAGCGAGGAGCTACAGCCTTGTGTATGGGAATGAGGATTTGATCCTTACAGGATACACGGATTCTGACTTTCAGACCGATAAGGATTCTAGGAAATCCACTTTGGGGGCAACCTTCATTCTAAATGGAGGAGCTGTAGTGTGGCGAAGCATCAAGCAGGGATGCATCGCTTATTCCACGATGGAAGCTGAGTATGTTGCAGCTTGTGAAGCTTCAAAGGAAGTTGTTTGGCTTAGGAAGTTCATGCTCGATTTGGAAGTTGTTTCAAATATGAACTTGCCAGTGACCCTATTTTGTGACAACAGTGTTGCAGTAGCCAACTCGAGAGAACCTCAGAGTCATAAGAGGGGCAAGCATATTGAGCGTAAGTATCACCTTATACTGGAGATTGTGCACTGCAGAGACGTGACAGTCACGCAGATAACGTCAGAACACAACGTTGCTGATCCATTTACAAAGTCCCTCACGACTAAGGTGTTTGAGGATCACCTAGAAGTCTAGGTCTTTGAGTGCTTCCTGAATAGGGCATGTGGGAGTATTGTAAAAGGAGTATTCCATGCTCTAGTTTATTGTATTACTTTATTAATTACTGTACATTTGAGAAATGTATTGTGTAGTCCACTAGCTTAGTTCTGTTGGGGTTTGTGCCCTAAAACTCGTAGTTTCTAATTATGTTCTAATTATTGTAATAAAGTGTTATTATTTCAATAAAGAGTTATTGTCCGTTATTTACGGTATTGCCCCTGTTTTAACCCTAAATCCAATAAACTAAACATCCAAGGCTGTAAAATGTATCTTTAACTGAATGTAGTGTACATATAAAGGATCTCAGTTCGAGATACAACCTAAAGGGTCTATAGTAAAGGGATAAGGTTTGGGTACCTTGCCCTGGTGAAACTATGGATATGGCACACTTTGTATAAGATACAAACACTGTGATCCTAAGGTGTTCGTGTAGATGACATGTGAGTGGGGATATCCTATGTAATGAGATTACATAAGACCAGACTGCGAAATAGTAACCACTAGATGTAACTCCGTTGACTAGTTAGGTTTATATTTCACTAGGATGACGTAGGCAACTTGATCTCAATCCTGAGCAGGTTAAGAACTCCTGTTCGCGAGGGATTGTCCTTTGACTAGTATGGGTGAGAGTGGCCAGATTCGCCGACTCAATATGCCTAACTTCATGGGGATAAGACCTCGAGCGGTTGGAAATTTAACTTAGCAAGAAGGAATTCACTCCTTCCCGCCTACTAGGGTAAGTGATGGAGATCTAGTCTCCTTGAGCAGCGGAAACGTGGTTTGGGATCGTAATTTGCTTGATTGTTTAGGTTGAATAAAAAATCGATACATTGACAAAAATACATAACAAGCATGCTTTTAATCTAATTAAAACATGGAGATATACATGCAAACATACCTAAATTTAACTATTAAATTAAGAAGAGAAAGGGATTATTACCTTTGCAGTTTCGCAGAATAGCAACTCCTTGCTCCAATGTTCAGCAACTCAGGAACTTCAAAAGTTCTCTGTTTTTTACCAACAGGAACACAACCAATAGAGTAAACCCTATATCCTCTGAATGCTTAGATCCTCCTTGGTGGGAAGGATTCCAACTTTTGGAAGAAGAAGGGAATGAGAGAGTTAGAGAGAAAAATGACAACAATTCACCAATTTCCAGTCACTCAATTGATCGATCAATCAGTCGATCCATCAACTCCCTTGTCCCAGTTTAACTATCGATAGGGAGAAGAAGGGGGGTAGTGGGAACGTGTCTGGATGACACGTTCCCTTATTTTATTATTAAAATAATAATAATAATAATTAAATATTAATAATTAAATCAAATTTAATTATTAATTTAAATCATATTTAAATAAAACAAATTAAATATCATATATTTAATTTGGATTAAATCTCATTTAATCATACTACCCTTTAACCTATAGTTTTAATGTACATCTTATGCACATAAAATTTTAACCTATAGTTTTCAAATATGAATCACATTCATATTTGAATTTAACATTTGAACTCTTTCAAATATTTAATTTTCTCACATAATTTAATATGAATCATATTCACATTAAATTTATAATATATAGTTCCAAAACTATATATTATATCGTATCCATATACATTAAATATATTCCCTAATGAGTTTTATCATTTCAAATTTAAATGATCTAAGAACCCTTTACGAGCTAGAAGGTGGACCTAATGGACCTCACGCAGATCGGGGCGCTTCGAACGATACGAGATTGCTCGGTTAATCTCATTAACCTCCCAATCAACATTCGTTAACTGCGGGAACACTCCTCTAAAGTCCCGCAGCTGCACTCTTCTCACTGCAGATATATTTTTGTGTCCACAGATATTGACCAATAACAGCAAGTCAATCCTTCACGAATGTTCGTAACACCAGTTGGGTCAAATTACCGTTTTACCCCTGGGTTACATCTTGTGCCTTAAGTACCAGTGCTCCTCTAATGAACAATTTGTTTGTGGTCCTACTAACAAACAGAGTCCCTCTCGGGCCAATGAGAGGGTCGGGCCCTTTGTTCAAGTCCCAGAGACACCACTTAAGGGAACATTCCTCTACTTACCCTAGTAGGCGGGAAGGAGTGAATTCCATCTTGCTAAGTTAAGTTCCCAGCCGCTCACTCGGTCTTGTCCCCAAGAAGGTAGGCATATTGAGTCGACTAATCTGGCCACTCTCACCCATACTAGTCAAAGGACAATCCCTCGCGAACAGGAGTTCGTAACCTACTCAGGATTGAGATCAAGTTGCCTAGGTCATCCTAGTGAAATAGAAACCTAACTAGTCAACGGAGTTACAGCTAGAGGTTGCTATTTCGTGGTCCGGTTTTATGTAATCTCATTACATAGGATATCCCCACTCACTTGTCATCTACACGAATACGTTAGGATCATAGTGTTTGCATCAAATACAATGTGGGCCACATCCATAGTTTTACCAGGGTAAGGTACCCAAACCTTATCCCCTAACTATAGACCCTTTAGGTTGTATCTTGAACCGAGATCCTTTATATGTACACTACATTCAGTTAAAGATTCATATAACAGCCTTGGATGTTTAGTTTATTTGATTTAGGGCTTAAATAAATGCAAATCGTAGATAACGAATAATAACACTTCATTACAATAATTAGACATAATTACAAACTATGAGTTTTAGTGCACATATCCCAACAAACTCCCACTTGAACTAAAACTCTAGTGGGGTACATCATAATCTAAAACAATGGTTACAAGAGATAGAAATACAATAAACTAGGGCATCCATATACCCCATTACATATCTCCCACTTGCCCTAGATTAGCCTATGTACATATCTCGTAGACCAAGACTTTCCAGATGACCCTCGAACACTTTAGCCGTGAGAGTCTTTGTAAACGGATCAACAATATTGTGCTCCGAAGCGATCTTCCTGACTGTCACATCTCCTCGTTGCACTATTTCTCGTATTAGGTGATAATTCCTATCGATGTGCTTACCTCGCTTATGGCTGCGAGGTTCCTTCGAATTGGCTACCGTACCAATGTTGTCACAGTATAAGGTGATGAGAGATTCCATATTTGGAACAACTTCCAAATCGAGAAGGAATTTCCTTAGCCAAACAGACCTCTTTTAGTTGCTTCACAAGCAATGACATACCATAGCTCCTCAGTAGGGTGAAAATCGATCCCGATGTAGATTTTCGAGAATCCTTATCGGTCAAAAATCAGAATCAGTGTATCCAGTAAGGATCAAATCCTTAGACCCATACACAAGCGTATAGTCCCTCGTTCTCCTAAGATACTTAAGGATATTTTTAACTGTTGTCCAGTGGTCTAACCCTTGATTGGACTGGTATCTACTGACTATTCACACTGCATAACAAATGTCCAGCCACGTGCACAACATAGCATACATTAAGCTACCTACTGCAGAGGATAGGGAATATGTCTCATATCCTGAACTTCTTGAGGTGTCTTAGGACACTGTTCCTTAGACAGATGAACTCCATGCCTGAAGGGTAATAAGCCCCTCTTGGAATTCTGCATCGAATATCGGGACAATATTTTGTCGATATAAGATGCTTGAGACAATGCTAGCGTTCTGTTCTTGCGATTTCTGAAGATCTGAATCTCAAGAACATATTGCGCCTCTCCCAAATCTTTCATTTGGAATTGGGTAGCCAGCCAATTCTTTATGTCAGTAAGGTATCCTACATCATTCCCAATGAGTAGGATATCATCTACATAAAGTACTAATAAAGCTACTTTGTCATTGATGATCCTCTTGTAAGCACAAGGCTCATCAACGTTTTGGTCAAAACCATAAGATTTGATTGCAGTATCAAATCTTATATTCCAAGATCTGGACGCTTGTTTCAACCCATAAAGGTACAGAACTTTAAGGCTAGACTTGTAGCAAAGGGTTTTACCCAAAGGGAAAGAGCTGACTATGAAGAAACTTTTTTCCCTGTTGCTATGCTTAAGTCTATAAGGATACTCTTGTCCATAGCCGTTTTTTATGATTATCTGGAAAATGGATGTCAAAACTGTCTTTTTGAATGGTAATCTTGACGAGAGTATCTATATGTCTCAACTCCAAGGGTTCATAACCCAAGGCCAGGAGCAAAAAGTTTGCAAGCTCAATCGATCTATTTATGGACTGAAACAAGCATCCAAATCTTGGAATATAAGATTTGATACTGCGATCAAGTCTTATGGCTTTGACCAAAACGTTGATGAGCTTTGTGTTTACAAGAGGATCATAAACAACAAAGTAGCTTTCTTAGTGATTTATGTGGATGATATCCTACTCAATGGGAATGATGTAGGATACTTTACTGACATAAAGAATTGGCTGGCGACCCAATTCCAAATAAAAGATTTGGGAGAGGCGAAATATGTTCTTGGGATTCAGATCTTCAGGGATCGCAAGAACAAAACGCTAGCTCTGTCTCAAGATCTTATATCGACAAAATGTTGTCCCGATCTTCGATGCAGAATTTCAAGAGGGGTTTATTACCCTTCAGGCATGGAGTTCATCTGTCTAAGGAATAGTGTCCTAAGACACCTCAAGAAGTTGAGAATTATGAGACGTATTCCCTATGCCTCTGCAGTAGGTAGCTTAATGTATGCTATGTTGTGCATGAGGCCAGACATTTGCTATGCAGTGAGAATAGTCAGTAGGTACCAATCCAATCCAGGGTTAGATCGCTAGACAACAGTTAAAAATATCCTCAAGTATCTTAGGAGAATGAGGGACTATACGCTTGTGTATGGGACTAAGGATTTGATCCTTACTGGATACACTGATTCTGATTTTCAGACCGATAAGAATTCAAGGAAATCCACATCGGGATCAGTTTTCACTCTTAACGAGGGAGCTATAGTATGGCGAAGCATCAAGCAAGGATGCATCGCTGACTCTACGATGGAGGCTGAGTATGTTGCTGCTTGTGAAGCTGCCAAATAGGTTGTTTGGCTAAGGAAATTCCTTACTGATTTGGAAGGTTTTCCAAATATGGCATTTCCCATCACCTTATACTGTGACAACAGTGGTGCGGTAGCCAATTCGAAGGAACCTCGCAGCCATAAGCGAGGAAGCACATCGAGAGGAAGTATCACCTGATACGAGAGATAGTGCAACGAGGAGATGTGATAGTCACGAAGATCGCTTCGGAGCACAACATTGTTGATCCGTTTACAAAGACTCTCAAGGCTAAAGTGTTCGAGGGTCATCTGGAAAGTCTAGGACTACGAGATACGTACATAGGCAAATCTAGGGCAAGTGGGAGATATGTAATGGGTATATGAATGCCTTAGTTTATTGTATTTGTATTTCTGTAACCACTATTTTAGATTATGATGTACCCCACTAGAGTTTTAGTTCAAGTGGGAGTTTTGATATGAACCAAGGACCACCTATTGTCATGCCTGAAGGTCCAATTACAAGGTCGAGAGCCAAGAAGCTACAACAAGCTTTAATCACTCATATTCAAGCTATGGTGAGCTCAAAAGAGGAGGTTCTAGAAGATGTTGGAGTCTTTCCCTACATGTTGTGCAAAGTTGAACTTCAAGATGGAGACGCATTAAATGCATTCTAACTTGCACTTAATGAACTCATAGCTAAATTTATGGAACTTAAGTTTAACTTGGGTTTTACCTAAAAGAACTAAGTTGAACTAAAGTAACATTTAATATGGTGATGTTTGAACCGAAGTTGCATTCAATGAGGTGGAGATGGATTCAATGAAGTCAAGTATCATTACAAGCTTCATTCAAGACAAGCTAAGCTTCAATTATGGAACACAAGTTCAAACCATTTAAAGCTATGGATTAGTATTAAAATAATGGTTACAAGACAACACCTTTATTAGTTTAAATGTAATTTCAGTTTTGTTTATCATTTAAGTTTGTTTTCAATATGGGAGTTGTGGTTAAATTGTAACTCATATAGGTTACTCTTTTCCCCACTAACTAGCCCATAAAGTTAGTGTCTATTTGTCAATTAGGTTAAGGGTCTCAAAGGCTATATAAAGCCCTCTCTTCTTCCCATTGTAGATGAATTTTAAAGTGAATGAATTGAGTTTTCTTTTAGCTTTGTTGAGAGCTAAGTTTTCCTTATTGCAATTTCTTGTGTTTAGAATTTGCATGCTAGAGTCATTCAAGTGGTGTTGATCGTACCTCTTGTGGAGTGATTCGAATCACGAGTTTAGAAACGAGTTTTCTTTACTCTTGATCTTGATCATCAAGGTAATCCGTTCCAAACTTTTCCTTGGGTTGATTCCATGTCGTTTTGGGGTTTTTAAGTTTTAGATCTAAAGGTCTTGTTTTCTCAACAAGGTTGTTAGGTCTAATTCTTGGGAGTTACTTAACAAGTTTGTTGGGGTTTGTGTCCTAAAACTCGTATTTTGTTATGTTCTAATTATTATAATAAAGTGTTATTATTTCAATAAAGAGTTATTGTTCGTTATTTACGATATTGCCCCTGTTTTAACCCTAAATCCAATAAACTAAATATCCAAGGCCGTAAAATGTATCTTTAACTGAATGTAGTGTACATATAAAGGATCTCAGTTCGAGATACAACCTAAAGGGTCTATAGTAAGGGGATAAGGTTTGGGTACCTTGGCCTGGTAAAACTATAAATGTGGCCTACTTTGTATAAGATACAAAAACTTTGATCCTAAGGTGTTCGTGTAGATGACATGTGAGTGGGGATATCTTATGTAATGAGATTACATAAGACCGGACTGTGAAATAGTAACCACTAGATGTAACTCCGTTGACTAGTTAGGTTTCTATTTTACTAGGATGACCTAGGCAACTTGATCTCAATCCTAAGTAGGTTACGAACTCCTGTTCGCGAGGGATTGTCTTTTGACAAGTATGGGTGAGAGTGGCCAGATTCGCCGACTCAATATGCCTACCTTCTTGGGGACAAGACCGAGTGAGTGGTTGGGAACTAAACTTAGCAAGATGAAATTCACTACTTCCCGCTTACTAGGGTAAGTAGAGAAATGTTCCTTTAAGTGGTGTCTCCGGGACTTGAACAAAGGGCCCGACCCTCTCATTGGCCTGAGAGGGACTCTGTTTGTTGGTAGGACCACAAACAAATTGTTCATTAGAGGAGCACTGGTACTTAAGGTACAAGATGTAACCCAGGGGTAAAATGGTAATTTGACCCAGCAGGTGTTACAAACATTCGTGAAGGATTGACTTGTTATTATTGGTCAATATGCGTGGACACCGAAATATATCGGCAGTGAGAAGAGTGCAGCTGCGGGACTTTAGTGGAGTGTTCCCGCAGTTAACGAATGTTGATTAGGAGGTTAATGAGATTAATCGAGTAATCTCGTATCGTTGGTGCTTCTGATCTGTAGGTCCATTAGGTCCACCTTCTAGCTCGTAAAGGGTTCTTAGATCATTTGAATTTGAAATGTTCAAATTCACTAGGGAATAAATTTAATGTATATAGATACGATATAATATATAGTTTTGGAACTATATATGATAAATTTAATGTGGATATGATCCATATAAAATTTTATGAGAGAATTAAATATTTGAAAGAATTCAAATATTAAATTCAAATGTGAATGTGATTCATATTTGAAAATTATAGGTTAAATTTTAATGTGATTTAGATGTGCATTAAGATTATAGGTTAGGGGGAAATATTGATTTAATCCAAATTAAATATATTATATTTAATTTATTTAATTTAAATATGATTTAAATTAATAATTAAATATGATTTAATTATTTTATTAATTTAAAATTAAAATGAGGGAACGTGTCATCCAGACACGTTCCCACTATCTCTCTCCTTCTCCCTATCGATAGCTTAACAGGGAGAAGGGGGTTGGTTGATCAATCGATCGATTTTTTCTAGCAATTGGTGAATTGCTCACAGAAGAATTCTCTCAGTTTCTCAATTCCCAAAATTCTCCAATTGTTGGATCCTTCCCACCTAAGGAAGATCTAAGTGGAACTCAGAGCCTTAGGAGGTTTTCTTACTAGTTGTGTCCTGTTGGAGAAAACAGAGAAGCTTGGTGTTTCTGTTTGCTGTGTTGCTGCAATAGGAGCAAGGAGATGCTGGGAGACTAAAACTACAAAGGTATTATGAATTCTTTTTTAGTTTACATTAATTTACAAAGCATATTTGCATGATTATCCATGTCTAATTAGATTAGAAATATATGCTTGTTCTTTTTCCAATGTACTGGTTTTTGTATTTAAACCAAAACGAACTTGCAACTACGGGCTTTAGTGGAGTGTTACTGTAGCTAATGAATATTGAATAACCGGGTCAAAGAGTTTGACAGGTTAGTCTCAAATCATTGGAGCTCGTTATCTGTAGGTCCATTCGGTCCCTCGATTGGCTCAAATTGGACAAATTGAGGGGTTTACAGTTTTTGTGTGAATTTGAAGTGTTCAAATTCATTATTTGGGTATTTATGACATTTATATGTGATATAGATGACATAATATATAGTTTGATGTGAATGAGATTCATAATAAACTATAGTATAGCCTAATTGTGTAATTAGTGCTAATTGGAGAAATTGAATTAAGAGAAATTAAATTTAATATGATTCAATTTAAAATTCCACATTTATGCAAATGAGATTTGTGTAATAAGGTATGAGATACCTTATATTATATGATATGCAAATATGATTTGCATATCATATGATTGTTGTAAAATTGTGATTTGGTGGAGGTTTTAACTCCATCAAACACACTAGCATTTAAAGGGCTTGTAAGAAGCCTTTGATGTGTCATTTGCCATTTTTTGGATTTTCATCGAGCAAAAGAACTTCTCTCATTCTCTCTCAATTTTCTCTCTAACTCTCCTCACCCAAAACAAAAGGGAGTCCCACATACTCTCCCTCAACCTCCCGAGAACAACCGAGAAGATATTTTGGAAGTGTCTTGCTGTTCGGTTCGAGGATCGAGTTCGTAGAGATTGTAGGTTCGAGAGGGATCGAGATTGTGAAGGAGAAAATGTTGAAGAAGAGTTCTTCAAGAGGTTAGTAGCATTTTACCTATTGTTTTCTCTTAATCTTTGCATATTTAGCCTAGAATTAAAGTAGTTTAATTCAATTTTAAGATACGTTTTACACAACAAAACAACGACGTTTCACAAAGACGTTTCACGTCTTCAGCTGCAGGAATTCCAAATCCCTTGACCATTTTGATCAACAACTCTCTTTGACTCATCTGTAGCTTCATTTAGTACTAGTTTACTATGCGATTTATGGTTCCTCAAGTGATATTCCTCCAAGAAAGTGGCGTTTGTCGATACAATCACCTTGTTTTCTAGTGTGTCGTAAAAAAGAGCACGTCTCGTTTCTTTGGGATAACCAACAAATTAACATAATCTTGAACGAGGTTCAAGTTTCTATGGGTTTGTCGCCAGTACGTGTGCCAGACAACCCCAAATCCTTAAGTGTTCTAAACTACGTTTACACCCCTTCCACAACTCAAAAGGTGTTTCTGAAACACTCTTTGATGGAACAATGTTCAAGATTTGAACCGCAGTCTCTACTGCGTAACCCCAACACGAGGCAAGCAATTGAGCACAACTCATCATTGATCGAATCTTGTCTAACAAGGTTCTATTTTTCCTTTCTGATACACCATTCTACTGTGGTGTGTTCGGTGTTGAGAGTTGAGATTGGATTCCATGTTCTATCAAATAGTCCTGGAATCTTAAATCCATATACTCACCACCTCGATCAGATCGTAGTGATTTAATGGTTTTCCCTAATGGTTTTCAAGAGCCTCAGACTTATGATGCATTAGGTATAGATGACCATATCTTGAATAATCATCTATGAAGGAGATGAAATATTCGTACCTTCATCGTGCTTTAACATTCACCAGACGACAAAGATCCAAATCTATAAGCTCTAAGGGCTCTTTGGCTCTATAACCTTTTCCAGTAAAAGGTCGCTTAGTCATTTTACCTTCGAAGCAAGATTCGCAAGGAGGTAAAAAATCATCTTCTAACTTGGTTAGAAGTCCAATCTTAGATAATCTCTAAATCCGGTTGAGATTTATATGACCAAGTCTAAGGTGCCAAAGATAGGTTTTATTAGGAGAAATGTTTTGTCTTTCACTTTGAGTATTTGCAGTTTTAAACATCTCATGATTTAAAATTGCTTTAGTTTTTTTGGTTTAAGTACATACAAGCCGTTTTCTAATCTAGCAGAACAACGACATCCTTTTTCGAAATGAACGCTTCATAAATTGAAAAAAAAAATACAATATCCATGTTCAATCAGACAAGAGATAGAAATTAAATTCCTCTTAATCTTAGGAACTATGTACAGATTTTTTAAATATAAAAATTTATCGCTAAAAAACAACTTGGCATCTCCCACTGCACGAGCTGAGACGACGTCTCCCATTCCGACCCTAAGCATCATCTCTGATAGAGATCGGATCTCCTTGAGCAGCGAAAACGAGTTTGGAATCTTAATATGCAAGTTTGTTTTGGTTGAAATGCAAAAACCCATACATTGACAAAACATAACAAACATGTAAATCTAATCTAATTAGGCATGGAGATGTACATGCAAACATGCTGTGAAAATGTTAAACTAAGAGTAAGAAATATTAATTACCTTTGTAGTTTTCCTCAGCAGCAACTCCTTGCTTCAAATCGTACAGCAACCCAAGAACTTCCAAAAGTCGTCTGTTTTTCTCCAGCAAGAACACTACCAATAGAGAGCACCTTCTATGTCTCTGAGTGCTTAGATCTTCCTAGGTGGGAAGGGTTCCAACAATTTGGAAGAGAGTATGAGGGAATTGTGTGTGAGAGAGAGAATTCTTCTATCAAGTGAATTGATCGATCAATTCCAACCGTGATTTTGCTCTTCTTACCAGGAGAAAAACCACTTTGTGGGCAACTCCCCACTCCCTATCGAGGGGGAGTTGGGGAGTAGTGGGAACATGTCCTCCTGACACGTTTCTAATTAATATTATATTAATTAATTAATAAATTAATTAATTAAATTAAATTAAATCACATTTAATTCAACTATAATATTAATTAAATGATTAAATCATATTTAATCATTTTACCCTTTAACCTATAGTTTAATGTACATCTCATGCACATTAATATTTAACCTATAGTTTTCAAATATGAATCACATTCACATTTGAATTTAATACTTGAACTCTTTCAAATATTTAATTCTCTCATGTAATTTAATATGAATCATATTCACATTGAATTTATAATATATAGTTCCAAAACTATATATTATATCGTATCAATATACATAAAGTTTATTCCCTTATGAATTTGAACATTTCAAATTCAAATTATCTAAAAACCCTTTACGAGCTAGAAGGTGGACCTAATGGACCTACATATCAGAACCTCCAACGATACGAGATTGCTCGGTTGATCTCATTAACCTCCCAATCAACATTAGTTAACTGCGGGAACACTCCACTAAAGTCCCACAACTGCACTCTTCTCACTACAGATACATTTCTGTGTCCACGGATATTAACCAATAACAACAAGTCAATCCTTCACGAATGTTTGTAACACCTGCTGGGTCAAATTACCGTTTTACCCCTGGGTTACATCTTGTGCCTTAAGTACCAGTGCTCCTCTAATGAACAATTTGTTTGTGGTCCTACCAAGAAACAGAGTCCCTCTCAGGCCAATAAGAGGGTCGCGCCCTTTGTTCAAGTCCCGGAGACACCACTTAAGGGAACATTTCTCTACTTACCCTAGTAAGCGGGAAGTAGTGAATTCCATCTTGCTAAGTTAAGTTCTCAGCCGCTCACTCGGTCTTGTCCCCAAGAATGTAGGCATATTGATTCGGCGAATCTAGCCACTCTCACCCATACTAGTCAAAGGACAATCCCTCGCGAACAGAAGTTCGTAACCTGCTCAGGATTGAGATCAAGTTGCTTAGGTCATCCTAGTGAAATAGAAACGTAACTAGTCAACGGAGTTACAGCTAGAGGTTACTATTTCGTGGTCCGGTCTTATGTAATCTCATTACATAAGATATCCCCACTCACATGTCATCTACACGAACACGTTAGGATCACAGTGTTTGTATCAAATACAAAGTGGACAACATTCATAGTTTTACCAGGGTAAGGTACCCAAACCTTATCCCCCTAACTATAGACCCTTTAGGTTGTATCTCGAACGAAAATCCTTTCTATGTACACTACATTCAGTTAAAGATTCATTTAACAGTCTTGGATGTTTAGTTTTTTGGATTTAGGGTTTATACAAAAGGCAAACTCGTAGATAACGAACAATAACTCTTTATTGAAATAATAACACTTTATTACATTAATTAGAACATAGTTACAAACTACGAGTTTTAGGGCATAAATCCCAACAAACTCACCCTCTTCGAGCTCCTTGAAAGAACTAGTTTCCTGTAAAGAAAAGCAAACGTAATTAGTGGCTCCTGAATCAAGTATCCAGGTATAATCATTATTTTCCACTAAAGAAGTTTTAAGAATAAGTAAATCATATTTACCTTTCTTCTCTTTGAGCTCAGCGTCTGCAGTAGCAGAAACTTTTCCCTTTCCTTCTTTCCTCTTCCTCTGAGTCTTCTTAATCCCAGAAGAAGAACCGCATAACTTGATTCCAGAGGATGAATCCATCTGGAGCCTTTTGGAATGGGCAAACAGATTTGCCTCTCCGTCAACGTGTCTCTTATTTTCCATAAGAGACTAGTAAATCTGCAACTCATTTAGGAGGGAAGTAGGTTATACTCTATATTGTTCATCATCGCATTGCTGCGGAATTGTTAGAAACTCTTCGGAAGAGATTCTAGGATAAACAATACCTGACTTTGCTCATCTAAGACCGCTTCGTTCATTTTGGCCGCGTTGAAGTGAACTATCAGATCGAGAACATGTTCCTTCACTGAAGTTTCCTCCTTCATGCGCGCATTAGAAACGTCCTTGAGGGATTCGTGTCGAATTTGTTTAGACGGTTGTCCAGACAAATTCTACAGATAACCCATGATCTCACGCACTGAGACCATTTCCTCCAATTTTTTGGCCAAAACATCAGTATGCTAGCCAGAATGTAGGCCTTGGCCTTTTCATCGACCTTGGACTAGCGGTCATACGCATCCTTAACAGTTTGAGGAGCGTTTCGAGCAGGGACCTGAGGACATTCCTCAGTCAGTACGAACCGTAAGTCGTCAACAACCAGAATCGTATTCAGGTTAGACTTCCATGTAGTATAATTTTTGCTAGTTAAACGTTCACTTTTGAGTAAGGCTATTATAGAGGACGACATGCTGAAATTTAAAAAATAGTTCTAATTAGTTATACCTTTAACCTATTCAAAACCAATCAATTTTAGCAAAATTATTAAAGAACCCTAGTGTTTAAATTAAATATTTAATTTTACAATGATACTTCAAGGGTTTAGAATAAAAGCCACCGTTGGGTAGTCAGTCACTCATCCCCTGAATTGAGACTATCTCAGCTAATTTTCACAACCAGAACATCTCATGTTCCAATGATTCTTAGCTACCGTTAGTTCGGTCAATGACTTGTTAACTAACTTAACTTATCCCGTAAATGTGACCCTACCATTTTTAGATCCAATAGGTCCGAGCCAACAAGCTACTATGAAGAAAGACAACTGTTGGCCAATTACCTAAGAGACCCTATCTATTTCTGGAGTTCGTGGTGTTCCGACCCCTATAGTCAGGCCCTCCGTAGGGATTGGTTGTTTCAAGACAACCCAACAGGCGGACTATAACTGTTATAAAGAATCTATCTAAGTCTATGCCTATTATAACTATTATAACTAGGTCTTTTAACCTTATGTCTAGATGAAAAAACATTTTAATTACCTAGATATAAAACAAGACTATGGTTAATTCAACTCAACCTCCAAGTCAGTTCCCAGGTAAGAGGTATTCCGTTAACCATCAGTTTAAGTACCCCCAACCTTAGACAGAACATTACTGGTAGAGTTCCCTTATAACCAACATCCTATTGTCCTACTATATTTTAAACTATTTAAAATACTATGTAAGAATAACTTCTAATCCTATTAGAAAATAAACTTAGGTCTAAATTAATTTTAAACAATTTAAAACTAATTTCATTTAACCCAAGCTCCTATATTTCAATGCAATTCTTTGTTAAAGGTTATGATTTCTAAAACCCCTTTTTTTTATAACTTTTATAAATTTTAATAATTAACCTATGACAAGGAACTATATTATAAAACAAACAAACAATTTCAAATTGGAATCATAAATCACATTCAACTAATTGAATAAAGCAAATTATTAAATAAAATAACATTTTATTTTAATCTAAGTAATTTCATGCTCCATGCTCTTTATTTTTCATATGATCTAATTATAACAATTATAATTAATTACTCATGAAAAATAAATTTAATCATGCATTTCTACCATATTTATATAACATTTATACAAATAAAAATGCATGAACATGCTATTCCGAAGGTGGGAAAAATTCTAAATGACATTCATGAAGAAAATAGCCATAAAACCAGAAAAATTTGGCCCCTAAAGTACAAAATAATAAAATTACACTAATTCTATTAAAAAAGCGGTCCAAAACTCCTCGAACCGGACTCAGACCCCTCGAACCAGACAAGATCAACCCGAACCGCCCAAACCGGTCTGCACTTTCAGGTTGGCGTCACGGCGTTGCAACGCTGAGGAGAGCGTTGCAACTCCGCCTCATCTCACGCGCGCGCCTGGCATTGGAGTTGCGTTGCAACGCTGCTGACCCCTCGATCTTCCGTATCGATAGGAGCTTTGGCGTTGCGACGTCGTTCATCAGCATTGCAACATTGTTGCTTCTACAGCAAATTCTTCCTTCGAAAACAACAGCTTCAAATGTCAAATTCTCACCCGAATCTCATCCGATTTGCACGAAATTTGTCACGAACGACTCACAACTCAATTACAGACTTGATTATGCACTTAATTGCCGAAAACACATGGGCCTTTACATTTAATTTGATCAAATCACAATTAAAACTAAGGCCAAAATTTTCCTAAACAGTTTTACAGCAAACCAAATGCAATTCCCACCTATCCAATGCAAATTTGTTTCAACAAAACAAAACAAGCATTGCTCGGATTCCAAATGATGGGAATCTGATCCCCTTGAGCATCAGAAACGTATTTTATGGATCAATTACTTGGTTGTTTTGGTTTACTAGAAATACTAGTACATTGGAAAAATACAGAGACAAGCAACATTATCTAATCTTATTAGATTAAGCATGGATCTAATCATGCAAACATGTTCTGTAAAATAATTAAACAAAAGGAAATTCGAAATTACCTTTGTAGTTTCTCAACATCAACTTTTTGCTCCTTTTACACAGCAACACAACAACACAAAAGAACTTCTTTGTTCTTTCTTATCTAACACGACAGCAACCACTCAGCAAACCTTCTATGTCTCTGGATTTAACTTAGACCAACCTTGGTGTGAAGGTATTCCAACACTTGGAAGGAGAAGGGAATTTGGAAGAGGAGAGAATTCTAACAACAATTTTCTAATTGCATCAATTTGATCAATCCATCCCTCTCTCTAGGAGAAGAAATAGAAGAACAAGGGGAACTCCTCACTCCCTATCGAAAGGGGATTGGAGAGTAGTGGGAACGTGTCATCGTGACACGTTCTTAATTAATAATTAATTTTAATTATTAATTAATTAATACAATTAAGTAAATTTAATTATATCAATATATATTTTAATTAAATCACATTTAATTAAAATAATTAAATATCATATATTTAATTATGATCAAATCACATTTAATCATTTTACCCCTTAACCTATTGTTTTAATGCACATCTTATGCATATTAAATTTTAACCTATAGTTTTTAAATATGAATTACATTCACATTAAAATTAATATTTGAACACTTTCAAAATATTTAATTCTCTCATATAATTTAATATGAATCATATTCACATTAAATTTATAATATAAAGTTCCAAAACTTTATATTATAACGTATCTATATACATTAATGTTTATTCCCTAATTGAATTTGAACATCTCAAATTCAAACGATCTAAGAACCCTTAACGAGCTAGAAGGTGGACCTAATGGACCTACAGATCAGAAGCTCCAACGATACGAGATTACTCGGATAATCTCATTAACCTCCTAATCAACATTCGTTAACCGCGGTTACACTCCACTAAAGTCTTGCAGCTGCACTCTTCTCATTGCAAATATATTTCTGTGTCCTTTGATATTGACCAATGACGACAAGTCAACCCTTCACAAATGTTCGTAACACCAGCTGGGTCAAAATTACCTTTTACCCCTGGGTTACATCTTGTACCTTAAGTACTAGTGCTCCTCTAATGAACAATTTGTTTTTGGTCCTACCAACAAACAGAGTCCCTCTCAGGCCAATAAGAGGGTCGCGCCCTTTTTTCAAGTCCCGGAGACACCACTTAAGGGAACATTCCTCTACTTACCCTAATAGGCAAGAAGGAGTGAATTCCATCTTGCTAAGTTAAGTCTCCAGCTGCTCACTCGGTCTTGTCCCCAAGAAGGTAGGCATATTGAGTCAGCGTACATTGCCACTCTCACTGATACTAGTCAAAGGGCATTCCCTCGCAAACAGGAGTTAGTAACCTGCTCAGGATTGAGATCAAGTTGCCTAGGTCATCCTAGTGAAATAGAAACCTAACTAGTCAACGAAGTTACACCTAGTGGTTACTATTTCGCGCTCCGGTCTTATGTAATCTCATTACATAGGATATCCCCAATCACATGTCATCTACATGAACACATAGGATCACAGTGTTTGTATCATATACAAAGTGGGCCACATCCATAGTATTACAAGGGTGAGGTACCAAAACCTTATCTCGTTACTATAGACCCTTTATGCTGTATCTCGTACCGAGATCCTTTATATGTACACTACATTCAGTTCAAGAGACATCTTACAACCTTGGATGTTTAGTTTATTGAATTTAGAGTTAATATAATGTCAATATCGTAAATATCGAGCAGTAACTCTTTATTGAAAATAATAACTCTTTATTACAATAATTAGAACATTATTTACAAACTACGAGTTTTAGGGCACAAACCCCAACACAATTTTCATTATATAATTGTTAGGTAATGAATGTGGAAAGTATGTTATAGGTTTGTCAATTCTTTTTATAAGTGTTATAAAATAAATTAGACTTTTTAAATCTATAACAAAAATAAGATGCATGCTCACTTAGGGATAACAATCGGACAATCCCTTTTTCATAGAAAATAGGTCGAGATCTTTTAAAACCGTAGTTACAAGAAAACTCACTCAACAAGATCTTTGCAAGAAGTCAAATAAGATGACTAAGGGTGAAAGGTTTTTAAGTTGACGGTTCACGGAACACGTACTACCTGGAGGTCAAGTCGGTGTCTGAGTTAGGTTAAATCGGTTTTATGAGCATGCATTAGCAGTGTGAGGTAATAAAATTTGTTTATCACCTAGACATCGTAGGTTAAAATCCAGTATAAAAGTTATACTCGGATGTTTCCACTAGACTTAGGATATGTTTTAGTTAGCCGAAATATATTGCTAAATAATTTATACCCTAACCGTCTATTACACTTCAGCTAGAGAGAAGTAATGTACTTTTAACTCTAGCGTCCCTTATAAGTGTTCACACCGTGAGATTCATGCTTGGCTTTGGGCCGCCCTGGGAGCGGACTCCATTCGGAGAGTGTTTGCATGAGTCAATGTCAAGGTGAATAGGGGAAGTCGTTCATAGTAAGTGGGAGAAGGAAGTGTGTCAACGCATCCTACGATTCCTATAATTCACCTGCATGTCTGCCCTGGAGCGATCTTACCAATCAGAGGGTTGTATTATAGGATTCAGAACACAGCGAACTCTAGAAATAGATAAGTTCTCTCAAGTTCGGAGCATAATGATCCTGATCTTTGAGGTCTGAAAATGGAAGGTTACCTTTACAAGAATGACTAAGTGTTAGTAAATTCTCGACCAAAGTAGCGATAACTAAGTTACTATAGGAATAAGAGTTATTCTGGTGATAGTATTTAGTCAAGATAGTCTTGGTTCAACGGAGGAATAGTCGGTCTCCCCTTGGTGAAGGTTATTCTAAACCGTTGAAATATCGTTGCAAACATAATAATGATGGGTACATTATTTTTTGCTAAACTTGATTGGATTTTAAAGGTTAATGTTTTTACTAAAAATGATATGTTTTTTTCAGCATGACTAGCTCTTTAGTTCAACTATTAGCTTCTGAAAAACTTAACAGTGACAACTACACAACATGGAAAACAAATCTGAATACAATACTAGTAATAGATGACTTGAGATTTGTCTTAACTGAGGAATGTCCTCAGGCCCCTGCCTCAAAAGCTAACCGAACTAGTCGGGAAGCTTATGATCGATGGGTTAAGGCTAACGACAAAGCCCGTGTCTATATTCTTCCCAGCATGACTGATGTATTGACGAAGAAATACGAATCCTTGGACACAACTAAGGCTATCATGGATTCGTTAAAAGGGATGTTCGGGCAACCGTCATCAGTTCTAAGACACGAGCTATTAAATACATTTATAACAAGCGTATGAAGGAAGGGACCTCTGTTAGAGAACATGTCTTGCACATGATGGTCCACTTCAATATTGTTGAAGTAAATGGTGGCTCAATCGACGAGGCAAATCAGGTTAGCTTTATTATTGAGTCTCTTCTGAAGAGCTTCATACTATTTCAGACGAATGCTTTTCTAAATAAGATAGAGTTTAATCTGACAACCCTTCTTAACGAGATCCAACGTTTTCAAACTCTTACAAAGTCCAAAGGAAAAGAGGTGGAGGCAAATGTTGTCACCACAAAGAAAGTGTTAAGAGGATCGTCCTCTAAAACTAAAGTTGGACCTTCAAACAAAAGAGTGTTCAAATGAAAAAGAAGGGCAAGAGGAAAGCTCCCATAACAAACAAGGGAAAGAAAGTTGTAGAAAAAGGAAGATGTTTCCATTGCAACCAAAACGGGCACTGGAAGAGGAACTGCCCGAAGTACCTTGCTGAGAAAAAATCAGATAAAGAAGTAGGTAAATATGATTTACTAGTTGTTGAAACATGTTAGTGGAGTATGATACCTCAACCTGGATATTGGATTCAGGGGCCACTAATCATATTTGCTTTTCTTTTCAGGAAACTAGTTCCTGAAAAAAGCTAGAAGAAGGCGAGATCACCCTCAAGGTTGGAACAGGAGAGGTTGTCTCGACCGACGTAGTGGGAGACATGAGTTGTATTTCGACGATAGATCTATCATAATTAAAGATGTTTTGTATGCTCCTAAAATGAAACAGGATTTAATATCTATCACATGTATATTAAAACAAATGTATAAAATATCCTTTTAAATCAATGAGTGTTCATTTTTCAGAAAAGGTATTCAAATTTGTTCTGCTATACAAGAAAACAACTTATATAAGTTAAGACCAACTAAAGCAAAATTTGTCTTAAATACTGAGATGTTTAGAACAACTGAAACTCAGAATAAAAGACAAAAGATTTCTTCCAATGCCTATCTATGACACTTAAGACTTGGTCACATAAATCTCAATAGGATTGGGAGATTGATTAAGAATGGACTGCTAAATAAGTTAGAAGACAATTCTTTACCTCCATGTGAGTCATTTCTTGAGAGAAAAATGACTAAGAGATCTTTTACTGGAAAAGGACTGAGAGCCACAATACCCTTAGAGCTCGTACATTCGGACCTCTGTGGAACATGAATGTCAAAGCTCGAGGTGGATATGAATATTTGATCAGTTTCATTGATGATTATTCAAGGTATGGTCATATTTACCTAATACATCACATGTCTGATTCTTTTGAAAAGTTCAAAGAAAATAAGATTGAGGTTGAGAACCAGTTAGGTCAAATGATTAAGACACTCCGATCAGATCGAGGTGAGGAGTACATGGACTTAAGATTCCAGGACTATATGATAGAACACGGGATCAAGTCACAACTCTCTACACCTAATATGCCTCAACAGAACGGTGTATCTGAAGGATGAAACATAACCTTTTTGGACATGGTTCACTCAATAATGAGCTTTGCTAAGTTACTCCTTTTGGGGACATGCATTAGAAACTGATGTCTATATTTTGAATAACGTTCCCTCTAAAAGTTTTTCAGAAACACCTTATGAGCTATGGAAAGAGCGTAAAGGCAGTTTACACCACTTTAGGATCTGGAGATGCCTGACACACGTGTTGGTACAAAATCCTAAAAATTAGAACGTCGTTCAAAGTTATGCCTATTTGTAGGTTATCCAAAAGAAACAAAAGACGACCTTTTTTATAATCCTCAAGAGAATAAGGTTTTTGTGTCGACAAATGCAACATTCTTAGAGGAAGCCCACATCAGAAGTCATCAACCTCGCAGTAGACTAGTATTGAATGAACTTTCCAAAGACGCTTCAGATAGAGCTAGTTACTAAAGTAGTAGATAAAACTAGTACATCTTGTCAGCCACATCCTTCTCAAGAGTTGAGAATACCTCGACATAGTGGGAGCGTTGTTCATCAGCCTGATCATTACTTGGGTTTATTAGTCCAATCCTGGATATGATCATTGGATTGTCGTTAAGAATATCCTCAAGTATCTTAGGAGAACGAGGAACTACATACTCGTGTATGGTGCTAAGGATATGATCCTTATTGGATACACTCACTCTGATTTCCAGACCGATAAAGATGTAAGAAAATTCACATCAAGATCAGTGTTCATTCTGAAGGGAGGAGTAGTAGTGTGGAGGAGTGTGAAGCAAAACTGTATTGCAGATGTTGGGATGTATGTCCTAATCTCGTTTTGTTTGTAATTTACCATTTGAAATTAAGAAGAGTTATTTATTTCATCACTTTGTGTCTCGCAAAATTTACAAACTTTGTCTAATAAACTAAGCTCCAGGGTCATTAAATTTATGAGAGAACTAGAACTTGAATGGTGTGTAGTGGACACACAGGGAGGATCACGTTCGAGTTAATGACCCGAACGGTCTACAGTATATGGATAGGATTGTGGATGTGGCCCGTTTTGTATTAGATATAAACGAGGTGATCTAACTCGTTCATGTGGTTGACATGCGAGTGGGGGCATCCTGTGCAATGAGATTGTACAAGATCGGACCGTGAATTATTAGACCTACTGATGTAGCACCGTTAACAGTATGAGACTAATAACTTCATAGATGACCATTAGTGACTCGACTTGAATCCTGAGTGTATTACGGCCTCCTGTCTGTGGGGGTCTGTCCTTTGACTAGTACAGGTGAGGGTGGAAATAGTTACTCGCCCAATATGCCTATCTTCTAAGGGACAGAACCAAGTAGGGAGTTGGGAACTTAACTTCGCGAGATGGAATTCACTCGTTCCCACCTTTAGGGAAACTAGAGGGGTTGTTCCCTTAAGTGCTGTCTTCAGGGCTTGGACAACGGGCGCCCACCCTCTCACTGGCCTGAGAGGGTTGTTGTGTATGGTTGGACCATTACAACGTTATTGTTCATTATAGGAGTAGTGGGGACTTAAGGAGCAACAAGTAGACACATGGGTAAAACGGTAATTTGACCAGCAGTGTCTACGAACAACCTGTCAAGGGTCGACTCATGGGCATTGGTTATATCAGTGGACACAACTTGTCTTACACTGACGGGAGTGCAGCTACAGGCTTTAGTGGAGTGTTACCGTAGCTAATGAATGTTGATTAATCGGGTCAAAGAGTTTGACAGGTTAGTCTCGGATCATTGGAGCTCGTCACTGTAGGTCCATTAGGTCACTCGGTTGGCTCAAACTGGATTAATAGAAGGTTTACATTTTTGGTGTGAATTTGAAGTGTTCAAATTCACTAAAGGGCAATTATGTCATTTATATGAGATATGATTGACATATTATATAGTTTAATTTGAATGAGATTCATAATAAACTATAGGTTAGCCTAATTATTTAATTAGGGCTAATTTGGAGAAAATAGATTGAGAGAAATTAAATTGAATGTGATTCAATTTAAAAATCCACAATTATACAAATATGATTTGTATAATGAGATATAAGATATCTTATTATATGTGGTTATTCAAATATGATTTGCATAACCTATGGTTGTGGTAAAATGGTAAATAGGTGGAGATTTCAACTTCACCTATCACCATTATATAAACCCCTTTGCAAGAAGGGTTGGTAAGGCTTCTTGCTCATTTTTGGATTTCTCACCAAAAGCATCTAGCAAATTCTCTCTCAAACCTCTCTCTCTTTCAAACTCTCTTCCCTATACCAAAGAAGAGAATCCCACAATTTTCCTTCTACCAAACGTAGAACAACCGAGTAATCGAGTGGAAGTGTCCAGTTCTTTGGTTTGTTCGAGGAGTTCGAGGTCGTTGAGAACAACACGAAGAGCTCGTGATCGAAGGAAGGAATCATGAAGAAAGATTCTTCAACAAGTAAGTAATTTACTGTTTTTCCTTCTTTAATTTTCATGTTTAACCTAATTCTATGTGATAGTTTAGTTTTAAGAAAATGAATTTCACAACGATACCACGACGATTCGATCGTCTTCCGCTGCGCGAGGATTCTCATTCCCTTCAATTGGTATCAGAGCCAATCGTTGGCCTCTCGTTGTGCATTTGTTTTTCTTAAAATTAGGTGGGTAAATGCTTTAATTCATGTGATGAATTCTGATTTGCAAAATGGACGTTTTCGGTTTTGGCATTTTGTTTTAGATTTACATTAAGTTGATGAGATCAATGTAAGGGCCCGGTGTTTTGGGCATTTTTTAATGTAAATTGAGTCTGTAAGTCCATGTTGTTCGTGGCATGAGATGCTGTGAACAAATCGAAGCGGAAACGGGCGAGAAACAACGAAGAACAACAAGAGGAGTTTGATGTTCTGTCGACGGCGTTGAGACGCTGTTCTTCAGCGTCTCAACGTTGTCATCACGGGAGCAAGGCGCGCTGCAGGACAGCGTTGCGATGGAAGGCATTGCGTTGCAACACTTCTGGCATTGAGAACGCTGGCATGACGCTGAGCGTTGCAGCGTTGCAACGCTGCGAGCGTTAGTGGGCAGTTCGCGAGACGTGGGGCATGGATGATTTTCTTCATCGTGAGCGGTTTTAGTTTATTATTTTATTTAACTTATTTTTTTAAAATGTAAATTTATTTAATTAATTAATATTAATATAATAGTTATATTAATGTTAATTAATTAAATAAATGCCCTTAAGTGCCAACCTGTCCATTTTTTGCTATTTAATTATTTTTATGCATGAGATGTATGATTTAATTATTTCTATGAGCATAATGTATGTCATATAGATTTAAAATCTCACCTAAGGTTAAACATTTCATGCATCATTTTATATTATAAGTGTTATAATATATAGTATGCATGATAGTTTATATTATAAGTGTTATAATATAATTAAATGCATATTTTAATTTATTTAATATAAGAGTTATATTTCTTAGATTAAAAGCATCTCATGCATTTAATTCATGTGATGAATATTTGTTATAGTCTATAGTTATTCATGTGATGAATGATCAAGCACTATAACATAGAAATGCATGTAACCAAAGTTAATTATTAGTTTTAAATGTTTAGAACTTGAATAATTAGACTTAGGTTTTCTATTTCTAATAAGATTAGAATTAGGAAATCAAAATATGACCTTTGAATGGTGACTGATAAGTAACTCTATCTAAGGAAGGTTTTGTCTAAGGCTGGGGTATTTAAGTTGACGCTTGCGGAACACCCCTACCTAGAAACCGACCAGGGAGTGAATTCGGTCCGGAGATTCTTAGGTTATATTATCGTGAGTGTCGTTAATTAAAAGTTGATTAATTGACTCACATAGACCTAAGTTAATAATGTGATTATAAACTTAGGTTAAATCAATATAAGAGTTATATTGGTAGACTTAGGTAAATTTTAGCCAGTTTATCTAGGTCATTCCCGAACAATATAAAGTGCTGAGTGGGAGGAAATAAAGTGTATAAGATACATTTAATTTTTCGACCACAAATCTCCCTTAAAGTCCACACCGTGAGATCTATACTCGGCCTCGTGGCGCAAATCGGAGTGTCTCCCTTCGGATGGTATTTGTATGGATCAATATCATAGTGGATGGAGAGAGTACTTATAATGAGTGGGAGCGGGACCTGTGAAAACGGGACCCACAGTCTCTTCTTTCGATTCACACCGTGAGACCCCTATGATCCGCCCGCTAGTTTGGCTGGACTGCACAATCCCCTTGGAGGGCCTTGATCATGGGAGTCGAATACCGTGAATTCCTGAAAGGGATACAGTTTCCTTGTTGGTTTTCCTTCATGGTTCACCCTTCGGTGGCTATTGTTTGGACGAATACTTGGAAACTTAAAGATTGAGGGTGACACTCACGGAGTTCATTAAGAGTTAATGGATTCGACCAAATAATTGTAACTGGACGCCTAATGGAATAAGAATTATTCTAGGATTAGTGTCTGGTCGAGAAAGTCTCGTCTTAGAGGAGGAGTGTTTTTGTTCACCCTTCGGTGGCAGTCATTCTAATCCTTTAGAATATCATTGCAAATTTTAAATGACCTAGGGATCATATGATTAATTTTTGCTAAAACTTGATTGGATTTAAAAAGTTTTTTGCGAGACTGACACAAAGTTTTAATTTGATTTTTTCAGCAAAATGTCTAGCTCAATCATAGTATTACTAGCTTCCGATAAATTAGTGGGAGATAACTTCCAAACGTGGAACAATAATATTAACACGATACTTGTAACCGACGACCTTAAGTACGTGCTTACTGAGGAGTGTCCTCAGTTGTTGAGCTCGACTACGTCACAAAGTGTTCGTGATGCATACGATCAGTGGATCAGGGCCAATGAAAAGGCCAAGGTCTACATTATTGCCAGTTTGTCTGAAGTATTGGCAAAAAAGCATGAGCTGATGATCACCGCTAAGGACATCATGGAGTCTCTACAGGACATGCTTGGACAATAGTTCTTTCAGGTCTGGCATGAATCGCTCAAACACGTCTTCAACGCCCGGATGAAAGAAGGGACGTCTGTCCGAGAACACGTTCTAGACATGATGACCCACTTTAATCTGGCAGAGATGAACAAGGCTTCAATCGATGAGTCGAGCCAGGTCAACTTTATCTTGGAGACTCTTTCGAAGAGTTTCCTTCAGTTTCGTAGCAACGCTGTTATGAACAAGATTAGCTACACTCTGACCACCCTTATGAATGAGTTAAAGAACTTCCAGTCCTTGATGAGGATCAGGGCACTAGAAGCTGAGGCAAATGTTGTCTACAGGTCCTATCACAAGGGTTCGACCTCAGGGACAAAATCGACCTCCAGACCGATAATGATGTAAGAAAAACCACATCGGGATCAGTGTTCATTATGAATCGAGGTGCAGTAGTATGGAGGAGTGTGAAGCAAAACTGTATTGCAGATGTTGGGATGTATGTCCTAATCTCGTTTTGTTTGTAATTTACCATTTGAAATTAATAAGAGTTATTTATTACATCACTTTGTGTCTCACAAATTTTACAAACTTTGTCCAATAAAATAAGCTCCAGGGTCATTGAATTTATGAGAGAACTAGAACTTGAACGGTGTGTAGTGGACACACAGGGAAGATCACATTCGAGTTAATGACCCGAACGGTCTACAGTATATGGATAGGGTTGGAGACCTAATTCTGGATACGTCGTGGATGTGGCCCGCTTTGTATTAGATACAAACAAGGTGATCTGACTCGTTCATGTGGTTGACATGCGAGTGGGGGCATCCTGTGCAATGAGATTGTACAAGACCAGACCGTGAATTATTAAACCTACTGATGTAACACCATTAATAATATGGGACTAATAACTTCGTAGATGACCATTAGTGACTCTACCTGAATCATGAGCGTGTTACAGACTCCTGTCTGCAGGGGTCTGTCCTTTGACTAGTACGGGTGAGGGTGGTCACAGTTACTCGCCCAATATGCCTATCTTCTTAGGGTCAGGACCAAGTAGGGAGCTGGGAACTTAACTACGCGAAATGGAATTCACTCGTTCCCGCCTTTAGGGAAACTAGAGGGGTTGTTCCCTTAAGTGTTGTATCCAGGGCTTGGACAATGGGCGCCCACCCTCTCACTGGCCCGAGAGGGTTGTTGTGTATGGTTGGACCATTACAACGTTATTGTTCATTAGAGGAGTAGTGGGGACTTAATGACTAAGAAGTAGACACATGGGTAAAACGGTAATTTGACCCAGCAGTGTCTACGAACAACCTGTTTTTGGAATATGTGCCCTAAAACTCGTAGTTAGTAATTATGTTCTAATTGATGTAATAAAGTGTTATTATTTCAATAAAGAGTTATTGTTCGTTATCTACGAGTTTACCTTTATTTAAACCCTAAATCCAATAAACTAAACATCCAAGGCTGTTATATGATTCTTAAATGGAATGTAGTGTACATATAAAGGAGATCGGTTCGAGATACAGCCTAAAGAGTCTATAGTTAGGGGATAAGGTTTGGCTACCTTACCCTGGTAAAACTATGGATGTGGCCCACTTTGTATTTGATGCAAACACTATGATCCTAACGTGTTCATGTATATGACATGTGAGTGGGGATATCCTATGTAATGAGATTACATAAGACCGGACCACGAAATAGCAACCTCTAGGTGTAACTCCGTTGATTAGTTAGGTTTCTATTTCACTAGGATGACCTAGGCAACTTGATCTCAATCCTGAGCAGGTTACGAACTCCTGTTTGCGAGGGATTATCCTTTGACTAGTATGGGTGAGAATGGCTAGATTCGCCGACTCAATATGCCTACCTTCTTGGGGACAAGACCGCGTGAGCGGCTGGGAACTTAACTTAGCAAGATGGAATTCACTCCTTCCCGCCTACTAGGGAAAGTAGAGGAATGTTCCCTTAAGTGGTGTCTCCGGGACTTGAACAAAGGGCCCGACCCTCTCATTGGCCCGAGAGGGACTCTGTTTGTTGGTAGGACCACAAACAAATTGTTCATTAGAGGAACACTGGTACTTAAGGCACAAGATGTAACCCAGGGATAAAATGGTAATTTGACCCAGTTGGTGTTACGAACTTCGTGAAGGATTGACTTGTTGTTATTGGTCAATATCCGTGGACACATAAATATATCTGCAGTGAGAAGAGTGCAGCTGTGGGACTTTAGTGGAGTGTTCTGCGATTAACGAATGTTGATTGGGAGGTTAATGCGATTAGCAAGAGCAATCTCGTATCGTTAGAGCTTTTGATCCAGTAGGTCCATTAGGTCTACCTTCTAGCTCGTAAAGGGTTCTTAGATCATTTGAATTTGAAATGTTCAAATTCATTAGGGAATATATTTAATGTATATGGATACGATATAATATATAGTTTTGGAACTATATATTATAAATTTAATGTGAATATGATTCATTATGTGAGAGAATTAAATATTTGAAAGAGTTCAAATATTAAATTCAAATGTGAATGCGATTCATATTTGTAAACTATAGGTTAAAATTTAATGTGCACTGGATGTACATTAAAACTATAGGTTAAAGGTGGTAATATGATTAAATGAGATTTAATCCAAATTAAATATATGATATTTAATTTGTATTATTTAAATATGATTTAAATTAATAATTAAATTTGATTTAATTATTATTATTTAATTATTATTATTATTATTATTATTATTTTAATAATAAAGGGAACGTGTCATCCAGACACGTTCCCACTACCCCCTTCTTCTCCCTGTCGATAGTTTAACAGGGAGAAGGGGGTTGATGGATCAACTGATCGATCGATCAATTGAGTGACTGGCAATTGGTGAATTACTGTCATTTTTCTCTCTGACTCTCTCATTCCCTTCTTCTTCCAAAAAGTTGGAATCCTTTCCACCAACGAGGTTCTAAGCATTCAAAGGATAGAGGGTTTACTCTATTGGTTGTGTTCCTATTGGTGAAAAACAGAGAACTTTTGAAGTTCCTGAGTTGCTGAACATTGGAGCAAGGAGTTACTGTTCTGCGAAACTGCAAAGGTAATAATCCCTTTCTCTTCTTAATTTAATAGTTAAATTTAGGTATGTTTGCATGTATATCTCCATGTTTTAATTAGATTAAAAGCATGTTTGTTCTGTATTTTTGTCAATGTATCAGTTTTTTATTCAACCTAAAGAATCAAGCAAATTACGATCCCAAACCACGTTTTCGCTGCTCAAGGAGATCAGATCTCCAACAATTGGTATCCGAGCCAAGTTTGATTTATTTTTGTTGAAACAAAATTGCATTGATTTGGTGGGAATTGCATTGGTTTGCTGTAAAACTGTTTAGAAGTGTTTGGCCTTAGTTTGCTTCTTTTGATTTAATCATTTTGAATGTAAAAGGCCTCTGCATTTTTGGGCAAAAAGTGCATTATTGAGTCTGTAATTGAGTTACGAGTCGTTCAGGACCAATTTCAAGCAATTCGGTTGAGAATCGAAGGAGATATTGAAGAAGGAAGCTGCTGTGTTCGAAAAAGAAAGCTGTTGCCGAAGCAGTAGCGTTACAACACGATCAGTAGCATTGCAATGTCGTTCATCAGCGTTGCAACGCTGAAGAACGACGTCGCAACGCTAGCGTCCCCTATCGACGCGGGCGCTCAAGGGGTTAGCAGCGTTACCGCCTCGCCACCAGCGTTGCAACACCACCCCGATAGCAGGCGTGCATAGGACAGAGTGGGCGTTGCAATGCTAGCATCAGTGTTGCAACGCCGTGAGGCAATTCCAGCAGTAGCAGGCCGGTTCAAGCTGGTTCGTTGGTTTTTGTCCGGTTCGAGTGGTTCAAGGCCGGTTCAGGGTGTTTTGGACCGGTTTCAATGAAATAAAATTTAATGTAATTTTATTTTTTGCACTTTAGGGGCCAAATGTTCTGGTTTTACAGGTATATATCTTTATGAATGTCATTTAGATTTTTTCCACCTTAGGATAAGCATGTTCATGCATTTTATTTGTATAAATGTTATATGAATATGGTTAGATGCATGATTAATTTAATTTTCATGAGTAATTTTTTATAAGTGTTATAATTATATTATATGAAAATAAATTGCATGGAGCATGAAATTACTTAGTTTAAAATAAATGTTATTTTATTTAAGTAATTTTATTATTCAATTAGTTGAATCTTTTATAATTCCAATTTGAATAATGATTGTTAGATTTATAATATAGTTTTTTATCATAGGTTAATTATTTAAATTTATAAAAGTCGTAAATTAAAGGGGTTTTAGAAACCATAACCTATAATGAAGAAATGCATGCAAACATAGGAACTTGGGTTAATTTTTAAAATTAGTTTTAAATCGTTTAAAATTAATTTAGACCTAAGTTTTATTTTCTAATAGGATTAGAAATTAGTTTTACGTAGTATTTTAAATAGTTTAAAATCTAGTAGGACGTTAGAATTTTTGTTATAAGGGAACTCTACCAGTGAAGTTACATGCTAAAATTTGAGGGTACTTAAGCTAATCTGCTTGCAGAACACCTCCTACAGGAACCGACTGGAGCTGAGTTGAATTAACCTTAGTTCTATTTTATCTCTAGGTAATTAAAATGTTTATTCACCTAAACATAAGGTTAAAAGACCTAGTTATAATAGTTATAATAGGCATAGACTTAGATAGATTCTTTTAGCCGGAATCCAACTAAATTAAACCTATACCCTAATTATAGGAGCTTCGATGGGAGAAAACGAGATGTACGCATCGAGTTTACTCTCACGTCCTCAAGAGTTCACACCGTGAGTTCCATGCTCGGCTACGTGGCGTCAATAGGGCGTCCCCCTACGGTATGTGTTTGCATGGTTCAATACCAAAGTGAATGAGGGAAGTATCCATAGTAAATGGGAGCAGGACGCGTGTCAACGTATCCTACGGTCTCCTCCATTAGGTAGCACCGTGAGATTTCTATAGTCTGCCTGCTAGGTTATCCTAAAACAGCCAATCCCTGCGGAGGGCCTGACTTTAGGGATCGAAACACCGCGAACTCCAGAAATGGATAGGGTCTCTTAGGTAATTTGCCAACAGTTGTCTTTCTTAATAGTAATTTGTTGGCTCGGACCTATTGGATCTGAAAATGGTAGGGTCACATTTACGGGATGAGTTAAGCTAGTTAACAAGTCCTTGACCAAACAAACAGTAGCTAAAGACCATTGGGACATGAGATGTTCTGGTAGTGAGAATTGGCTGAGAAAGTCTCAATTCAAGGGATGAATGACTGACCGCTCGACGAAGGCTTTTGTTCTAAACCCTTGAAGTATCGTTGCAAAATTAAAGGTTTAATTTAAACATTGGGTTTAGTTTAAACACTAGGGTTCTTTAATAATTTTGCTAAATATGATTGGTTTTATGATGGGTTAAAAAGCATAACTAATTAGAACTATTTTGGATTTTCAGCATGTCGTCCTCAATAATAGCCTTACATAAAAGTGATCGTTTAACTAGTGAGAATTTTACTACGTGGAAGTCCAACTTGAATACGATTCTCGTTGTTGACGATCTACGGTTTGTCTTGGCGAGAATGTCCTCGGATCCTCGCTCGTGCGCTCCTCAATCATTGGGGAGGCGTGCGGCCACTGGATCAAGGCCAATGATAAGGCCAAGGTCTACATTTTGGCTAGTGTTTCTGAAGTTCTGGCCTAAAAGCACGAGGACATGGTCTCTGCTCGTGAGATCATGAGTTCGATGCAGGAAATGTTTGGACAACCGTCTGGACAGATTCGACAAGAATCCCTCAAATACGTTTATAACTACCGTATGAAGGAGGGGTCATCGGTGAGAGAACACGTTCTCGATCTGATGGTCCACTTCAACGTGGCTGAGATGAAGGGAGCGGTCATTGACGAGCAAAGTCAGGTATCGTTCATCATGGAATCTCTTTCGAAGAGTTTTCTGCAATTCCGCAGCAATGCGGTGATGAACAAAATAGAGTATAACCTGACTACTCTCCTTAATGAACTACAAACTTTCCAGTCTCTTATGAAGAATAAGGGACAGACTGATGGAGAGGCAAATCTGTTTGCCCGTTCAAGAAGGTTCCAGAAGGGTTCATCCTCTGGGACTAAGTCCTGCGGTTCATCTTCTAGGTTTTAGAAGACCCAAAAGAAGAAGATAGGAGGGAAAGGGAAGGCACCTGCTGCTGACAAGGGCAAAGGAAAAGCCAAAGTTGCGGATAAAGAAAAATGTTTCCACTGCAACGTGGATGGGCACTGGAAGCGAAACTGCCCAAAATATCTTGCTGAGCTCAAAGAGAAGAAAGGTAAATTAGATTTACTTATTCTTGAAATGTGTTTAGTGAAAAATGATGATTTGACCTGGATACTTGATTCAGGAGCCACTAATCACGTTTGCTCTTCGTTTCAGGAACCTAGTTCCTTCAAGGAGCTCGAAGAGGGTGAGATGACGCTCAGGGTCGGAACGGGAGATGTCGTCTCAGCTTGTGCAGTGGGAGATGCCAAGCTGTTTTTTAGAGATAGATTTTTATTTTTAGAAAATCTGTATATAGTTCCTAAAATTAAGAGGAACTTAATTTCTATCTCTTGTTTAATAGAACTTGGCTATTGTATTACCTTTTCATTTAATGAAGCGTTCATTTCAAAGAAAGGTGTCAATATTTGTTGTGCTAAGTGAGAAAACGGCTTGTATGTACTTAAACTGAATCAAACTAAAGCAATTTTAAATCATGAGATGTTTAAGAATGCTAACACTCAAAGTAAAAGGCAAAGAATTTCTCCAAATAATAATACCTATCTATGGCATCTTAGACTTGGTCATATTAATCTCAACCGGATTGAGAGACTCTCTAAGAATAGACTTCTAAACAAGTTAGAAGAAGATTCTTTACCGCCTTGCGAGTCTTGCTTGGAAGGTAAAATAACCAAGCGACCTTTTACTGGAAAAGGTTACAGAGCCATAGAGCCCTTAGAACTTGTACATTCGGATCTTTGAGGTCCGGTGAATGTTAAAACTCGAGGTGGGTACGAATATTTCATCTCTTTCATAGATGATTATTCGAGGTATGGTTATCTATATCTAATGCATCACAAGTCTTAGGCTCTTGAAAAGTTCAAAGAGTACAAGGCTGAAGTAGAGAATGCATTAGGGAAAACCCTTAAAACACTTCGATCCGATCGAGGTGGAGAGTATATGGATTTGAGATTCTAGGACTATATGATAGAACATGGAATTAAATCTCAACTCTCAGCACCTAATACACCAAAGCAAAATGGTGTGTCAAAAAGGAGGAATAGAACCTTGTTGGACATGGTTCGTTATATGATGAGCTATGCTCAATTGCCTGCCTCGTTTTGGGGATACGCAGTTGAGACTGCAGTTCAAATCTTGAACAGTGTTCCATCAAAAAGTGTTTCAGAAACACCTTTTGAACTGTAGAAGGGGCGTAAACCTAGTTTATAACACTTCAAGATCTGGGGTTGTCCGGCACACGTGCTCGTGACAAACTCAAAGAAACTGGAACCTCGTTCAAGATTGTGCCAATTTGTTGGCTATCCCAAAGAAACGAGAGGTGGTCTTTTCTACGACCCACAAGAAAATAAGGTGATTGTATCGACAAATGCCACATTCTTGGAGGAAGATCACATGAGGAACCACAAACCGCGTAGTAAATTAGTACTAAATGAAGCTACAGATGAACCAACAAGAGTTGTTGATCATGTTGGACCTTCATCAAGAGTTGATGGAGGAACCAACACCTCAAGTCAGTCTCGTCCTTCTCAATCGTTGAGAATGCCTCGACGCATTGGGAGGATTGTTTCTCAACTTGACTGCTACTTGGGTTTAGCTGAAACTCAAGTTGTCATACTTGATGACGGCGTAGAAGATCCATTGTCTTATAAACAGGCGATGAATGACGTAGACAAGGACCAATGGATCAAAGGACCTTGAAATGGAGTCAATGGACTTCAATTCAGTATGGGAACTTGTAGACCAACCTGAAGGGGTTAGACCCATAGGGTGTAAATGGTGATGGAGATCTAATTTCCTTGAGCAGCGGAAACGTGTTTGGGATCGTTAATGTGCTTGACTGTTTTGCTTAAAAACAAAAACCAGTACATTGATAAATAATACAGAACAAGCATTAAATTCTAATCCTATTAGACATGGATAATAGCATACATGCAAACATGTTAAGTTTAACAATTAAACTATGAAGAGAGGTGAATGAATTACCTTTGTAGCTTTTTCAAAAGAATCGCTTGCTCCACGATAAACAGCAACAATGAAGAACTTCTCTGTTTTTCTCTGTGTTACAACACCACCACTTGGATCACCTCCTATATCTCTGAGTTCTACTTAGATCCTCGTTGGTGGGAAGGATTCTAACTATTGGAAGAGTTTTGGGAATGAGAGTGAGAGAGAGAGAGAATTTTTTCCTTCTGTAAAACCAATCTGATTGATTAATCACCCAAATGAGCAACCCCCTTCTCTCTGTTAAACTGTCGATAGGGAGAAGGGGAGGGGTAGTGGGGAACGTGTTTGAATGACACGTTCCCTCATTTATTATTAAAATAATAATAATAATAATATAATTAAATCAAATTTAATTATTCATTTAAATCATATTTAAATAATACGAATTAAATATCATATATTTAATTTGGATTAAATCTCATTTAATCACATTATCCCTTTAACCTATAGTTTTAAAGTACAACTAGTGCACATTAAATTTTATCCTATAGTTTGCAAATGTGAATCACATTCACATTTAATATAATATTTGAACTCTTTCAAATATTCAATTTCCTCATATAATTTAATATGAATCATATTTACATTAAATTTATAAATATATAGTTCCAAAACTATATATTATATCGTATCTAAATACATTAAATATATTCCCTAATGAATTTGAACATTTCAAATTCAAATGATCTAAGAACCCTTTACGAGCTAGAAGGTGGACCTAATGGACCTACAAATAAGAAGCTCCAATGATACGAGATTGTTCGGTTAATCTCATTAACCTCCCAATCAACATTCGTTAACTGCGGGAACACTCCACTAAAGTCCCACGGCTGCACTCTTCTCACTGCAGATATATTTCTGTGTTCGTGGATATTGACCAATAACAGCAAGTCAATCCTTCACGAATGTTCGTAACACCAGCTGGGTCAAATTACCGTTTTACCCCTGAGTTACATCTTCTGCCTTAAGTACCAGTGCTCCTCTAATGAACAATTTGTTTGTGGTCCTACCAACGAGCTAATAAGAGGGTCAGACCCTTTGTTCAAGTCCCGGAGACACCACTTAAGGGAACATTCCTCTACTTACCTTAGTAGGCGGGAAGGAGTGAATTTCATCTTGCTAAGTTAAGTTCCCAGCCGCTCACTCTGTCTTGTCCCCAAGAAGGTAGGCATATTGAGTCGGCGAATCGGCCACTCTCACCCATACTAGTCAAAGGACAATCCCTCGCGAGCAGAGGAGTTAAGTAACACCTTTCGGATTGAGATCAAGTTGCCTAGGTCATCCTAGTGAAATAGAAACCTAACTAGTCAACGGAGTTACAACTAGAGGTTACTATTTCGTGGTCCGGTCTTATGTAATCTCATTACATAGGATATCCCCACTCACATGTCATCTACACGAGCACGTTAGGATCACAGTGTTTGTATTAAATACAAAGTGGGCCACATCCATAGTTTTACCAGGGTAAGGTACCCAAACCTAATCCCCTAATTATAGACCCTTTAGACTGTATCTCGAACCGAGATCCTTTTTATGTACATTACATTCAGTTAAAGATTCATTTAACAACCTTGGATGTTTAGTTTATTGGATTTAGGGTTTAAATAAAGGCAAACTCGTAGATAAGAAACAATAACACTTTATTGAAATAATAACACTTTATTACATTAATTAGAACATAATTACAAACTACGAGTTTTAGGGCACAAATCCCAACAAATGGATCTATAAGGGAAAGAGAGATGCAGCCGGAAAGGTACAGACCTTTAAGGCTAGACTTGTAGCAAAGTGTTTTACCCAAAGGGAAGGGGTTGACTATGAAGAAACTTTTTTCCTTGTTGCTATGTTGAAGCCTATAAGGATACTCTTGTCCATAGTCGTATTTTATGACTATGAAATCGGGCAAATGGACGTCAAGACTGCCTTTTAAATGGTAATCTTGACGAGAGCATCTATATGTCTCAGCCCGAAGGGTTCATAGCCCAAGGTCAGGAGCAAAAAGTTTGCAAGCTCAATCGATCCATTTATGGGTTGAAACAAGCGTCCAGATCTTGGAATATAAGATTTGATACTGCAATCAAATCTTATGGTTTTGACCAAAACGTTGATGAGCCTTGTGTTTACAAGAGGATCATCAATGACAAAGTAGCTTTATTAGTAATTTATGTGGATGATATCCTACTCATTGGGAATGATGTAGGATACCTTACTGACATAAAGAATTAGCTGGCGACCCAATTCCAAATGAAAGATTTGGGAGAGGCGCAATATGTACTTGGGATTCAGATCTTCAGGAATCGCAAGAACAGAACACTAGCACTGTCTCAAGCATCTTATATCGACAAAATGTTGTCCCAGTATTCGATGCAGAATTCCAAGAGGGGCTTATTACCCTTCAGACATGGAGTTCATCTGTCTAAGGAACAGTGTCCTAAGACACCTCAAGAAGTTGAGAATATGAGACATATTTCCTATGCCTCTGCAGTAGGTAGCTTAATGTATGCTATGTTGTGCACGAGGCCGGACATCTGTTATGCTGTGGGAATAGTCAGTAGGTACCAGTCCAATCAAGGGTTAGACCACTGGACAACAGTTAAAAATATCCTCAAGTATCTTATGAGAATGAGGGACTATACACTTGTGTATGGGTCTAAGGATTTGATCTTTACTGGATACACTGATTCTGATTTTCACCCTTAACGGGGAGCTATAGTATGGCGAAGCATCAAGCAAGGATGCATCGCCGACTCCACGATGGAGGCTGAGTATGTCGCTGCTTGTGAAGCAGCTAAAGAGGCTATTTGACTAAGGAAATTCCTTACTGATTTGGAAGTTGTTACAAATATGGAATCTCCCATCACCTTATACTGTGACAACAGTGGTGCGGTAGCGAATTCGAAGGAACCTCGCAGCCATAAGCGAGGTCAGCACATCGAGAGGAAGTATCACCTGATACGAAAAATAGTGCAACGAGGAGATGTGACAGACACGAAGATTGCTTCGGAGCACAATATTGTTGATCCGTTTACAAAGACTCTCACGGCTAAAGTGTTTGAGGGTCATCTGGAAAGTCTGGGTCTACGAGATATGTACATAGGCTAATCTAGGGCAAGTGGGAGATATGTAATGGGGTATATGGATGCCCTAGTTTATTTTATTTCTATCTCTTGTAACCACTGTTTTAGATTATGATGTACCCCACTAGAGTTTTAGTTCAAGTGGGAGTTTGTTGGGATATGTGCCCTAAAACTCGTAGTTTGTAATTATGTTCTAATTAATGTAATAAAGTATTATTATTTCAATAAAGAGTTATTGTTCGTTATCTACGAGTTTACCTTTATTTAAACCCTAAATCAAATAAACTAAACATCCAAGGTTGATATATGAATCTTTAACTTAATGTAGTGTACATATAAAGGATCTCGGTTCGAGATACAACCTAAAGGGTCTATAGTTAGGGGATAAGGTTTGGGTACCTTACCCTAGTAAAACTATGGATGTGGCTCACTTTGTATTTGATGCAAACACTGTGATCCTAACGTGTTCATGTAGATGACATGTGAGTGGGGATATCCTATGTAATGAAATTACATAAGACCGGAACACGAAATAACAACCTCTAGCTGTAACTCCGTTGACAAGTTAGGTTTCTATTTCACTAGGATGACCTAGGCAACTTGATCTCAATCCTGAGCAGGTTACGAACTCTTGTTCGCGAGGGATTGTCCTTTGACTATTATAGGTGAGAGTGGCTAGATTCGCCGACTCAATATGCCTACCTTCTTGGGGACAAGACCGAGTGAGCGGCTGGAAACTTAACTTAGCAAGATGGAATTCACTCCTTCCCGCCTACTAGGGTAAGTAGAGGAATGTTCCCTTAAGTGGTGTCTCCGGAACTTGAACAAAGGACCCGACCCTCTCATTGGCCCGAGAGGGACTCTGTTTGTTGGTAGGACCACAAACAAATTGTTCATTAGAGGAGCACTGGTACTTAAGGCACAAGATGTAACCTGGGGTAAAACGGTAATTTGACCCAGCTGGTGTTACCAACATTCGTGAAGGATTGACTTGCTGTTATTGGTCAATATCCGTGGACACAGAAATATATCTGCAGTGAGAAGAGTGCAGCTGTGGGACTTTAGTGTAGTGTTCTTGCAGTTAACGAATCTTTATTGGGAGGTTAATGAGATTAACCGAGCAATCTCGTATCGTTGGAGCTTCTGATATGTAGGTCCATTAGGTACACCTTCTAGTTCGTAAAGGGTTCTTAGATCATTTGTATTTGAAGGTTCAAATTCATTAGGGAATATATTTAATGTATATGGATAAGATATAATATATACTTTTGGAACTATATATTATAAATTTAATGTGAATATGATTTATTATGTGAGAGAATTAAATAATTGAAAGAGTTCAAATATTAAATTCAAATGTGAATGCGATTCATATTTGTAAACTATAGGTTGAAATTTAATGTGCACTGGATGTACATTAAAACTATAGGTTAAAGGGGGTAATATGATTAAATGAGATTTAATCCAAATTAAATATATGATATTTAATTTGTATTATTTAAATATGATTTAAATTAATAATTAAATTTGATTTAGTTATTATTATTTAATTATTATTATTATTATTATTATTTTAATAATAAAGGGAACGTGTCATCCAGACACGTTCCCACTATCCCTTTTTCTCCCTGTCGATAGTTTAACAGGGAGAAGCGGGTTAATGGATCAACTGATCGATCAATTGAGTGACTGATAATTGGTGAATTGTTGTCATTTTTCTCTCTGACTCTCTCATTCCCTTCTTCTTCCGAAAAGTTGGAATCCTTCCCACCAATGAGGATCTAAGCATTCAGAGGATAGAGGGTTTACTCTATTGGTTGTGTTCCTGTTGATGAAAAATAAAGAACTTTTGAAGTTCCTGAGTTACTGAACATTGGAGCAAGGAGTTGCTGTTCTGCGAAACTGCAAAGGTAATAATCCCTTTCTCTTCTTAATTTAATAGTTAAATTTAGGTATGTTTGCATGTATATCTCCATGTTTTAATTAGATTAAAAGCATGCTTGTTTTGTATTTTTGTCAATGTATCGGTTCCTGAGTTACGATCCCAAACCACGTTTCCACTGCTCAAGGAGATCAGATCTCAAAAACCTTATCCTCCTTACGATCATAGAATAAACTACCTCTTGTTTCTTTTGGGTGGCCTACGAATAAGCACAATTTTGAACGTGAATCCAACTTCTTTGGATTTGTCACAAGCACATGTGTTGGACAACCCCGAATTCTGAAATGACATAAACTACCTTTACGTCCTTTCCAGAGTTCAAAAGGTGTTTCAGAAACACTTTTTGAGGGCACACTATTAAAAATGTATACTGCAGTCTCTACTGCGTAACCCCAAAAGGAACTAGGGAGATAAGCATAACTCATCATTGCTCGAACCATGTCCAACAAGGTTCTATTTCTCCTTTTCGATACACCATTTTGTTGTGGTGTACCGGAACTGAGAGTTGAGATGTAATTCCATGTTCTATAATATAGTTCTGGAATTTTAAATCCATGTACTCTCCACCTCGATCCGATCGAAGTGTTTTAATAGTTTTACCTAATTGATTTTCTACCTCAGTCTTGAATTCCTTGAACTTTTCAAGTGCTTCAGACTTGTGGTGCATTAGGTAAATATGCCCAAATCTAGAATAATCATCTATAAAAGAGATGAAATATTCATATCCTCCCTTGGCTTTAACATTCATCGGACTACAAAGGTCTGAATGTATAAGCTCAATAGGTTCGTTGGCTCTATAACCTTTTCCACTAAAAGGTCTTTTAGTCATTTTGCCTTCTAGGCAGGATTCACATACAGGTAAAATATTTTCTTCTAACGCATTTAGAAGTCCATTCTTTACTAATCTCTCAATCCTATTGAGATTAATGTGACCCAATCTTAGATGCCAAAGACGAGCATTTTCTTTAGGAGAAATTAGTTCGTGTACTTGCAATTTTGTATAATTCACTGTTAAAACTGATTTAACTGAATTAAACCATTGCAAATAATTCTCAAGAAGAGCAACACTTAGTACCATACTTTTCCAATGAAATAAACACTTTATTCACTTGAAAAGAAAATGAAGTACATTGTTCGCTAAGGCAAGAAATAGAAATAAGGTTTCTAATAAACCCCTAAGCTACATGTTATCAAGTAAACTTTTCCTTGCCAGACGATTGCTCTTTATTTTCTCCTTTTTCTCTTCTTCTGTATCTTCTTAAGTTCAGAAGTATGGCTGCAGTTCTTAGTCCCAGAGGATGAATCCTCCTGAGAACTTTTGGAATGGGCAAACAAATTTGCCTCTCCATTCTGTTGTCACTTATCATCCATAAGAAACTAATAGTTCTGCAACTCATTTTGCAGAGAAGTTAGATCATACTCTATGTTGTTCATCGCTGCATTGCTACGGAATTGCAGAAAACTCTTCGGAAAAGATTCTAGGATGAACAAAACTGACTTTTTTCATCTATAACCGCTCCATTTAATTCTGCTATGTTGAAGTGAGCAATCAGATTGAGAACATGTTCTCTCACTGACATTCACTCCTTCATGTGCGCTTTGTAAACGAATTTTGGGGCTTCATGCCGAATTTGTTTGGACGGTTGTCTAGACAAATTTAGCACAAAGTCCATAATCTCACAAGCTGAGACCTTGCCCTTCAGTCTCCTAGCTAAAACATCAGGTATGCTTGCTAGGGATATAGGCTTTTGCCTTTTCATTGGCATTAATCCAGCGGTCATATGCATTCTCAACAATTTGAGGTGTGTTTTGAGCAGGGAATTGAGGACACTCCTCATTGAGAACGAACTTAAGATCATGTGCTACCAAGACAATGTTGAGTCTATTCCTCCAAGTCATTATATTTTCTCCGGTTAACTTTTTCACACCCAATAAGGAAATAATAGAGCTAGACATTTTTGCTGAAAAATTTACGAACGAACTTGTATGAGTTTCTTGCTATAACTCTAATCCAATCATGTTTTAGCTTATTATCAAATGATTCCTAGGTCATTTATAATTTGGAATGATACTCCAAAGGTTTAGAATGTATGACACCGAAGGGTAATAAAAAAATACTCCTCCTCTGCATCAAGACATTCTTGACCAAAACCTAATGCAAGAATAACTCTTATTCCTATAGGCTTTAGTTACCATTTTTGGTCAAGATACATACACAACTTATGTACTCCATGAGTGTAACCCTTTGTCTTTAGATCCCAGAGTCTCCATCCAATAAAATCCACCGAAGGGAGGACTAGATTGAAAAACAGACTAAGGAAATCTTTATCCCTTTCAGGTGTCTACTGTGTTTGATCCCCTATGATCAAGCCCTCCGAAGGGATTGTCTGGTCCAGGCCAAACTAGCAGGCTGACCATAGTGGTCTAACGGTGTAAACCGACAAAAGAGACTGTAGGTTTTATTTTTCACTAAACCTGCTCCCACTCACTATAAGTACCCTCTCCATTCACCTTGATATTGACTCATACAAATACCATCCGAAGGGGGACGCTCCCATTTGCGCCACAAGGCCAAGTATGAGTCTCACAGTGTGAATTTCCCAGAGATAACGTAGGTGAAAAAATATGTATCATATACACTTTTCCTCCCACTGGATACTTTAAAGTTATAGGAATCTTACTTAGCCTAAAACCCGGCTAATGGTTTTACCTAACTCTATCAATATAACACTTATATCGATAATCAATGTAACTCTTATATTGATTTTATCTTATGTTGGTTAATATAAATCTTTATATTAAACTTAGGATTTCTAGTTTATTAACCCCTTAATAAACTCATTGACGCCATCAGTAATTTATAAACTCTACGATTAAATTTCACCCCAGAGTCGATTCACGGTAGGGTGTTCCGTTTAGTTAGCTTAAATATCTCAAATTTTAGACAGAACCTTCCCTAGACAGAGTTACTCTTTTAATCATAGCTTATAAATTACTTGGTTCCTAATTCTAATTAGAACTAGATAACCTAAGGTTTATTATTTCCAAGGTCTAAACATTTTAAAACTAATAATTAACCTTAGGTGACATGCATACTATGTTATAGTGCTTGATCATTCATCACATGAATAATAAGACATTCATAGCATAATCATCTTATGATATATAATGCATGTCAATGTTGTCCATAAAATAATATAACAACTTTATATTAATTAATCATGCAAACTATATAATATAACTCTTTATATAATAAATGATGCATGAAAATGCTTTACCTAAGTTGGGATTTCTAAAATAAAGCATACATTATGCATGACAATAATTACACAACAATTGCATAATTTAAATAGCAAAATTAGACCAATTTTGGCACCCTAAATTAATTTTAATTAATATAATCTAATTATATTAATTAAAATTAAATAAATTAAATATAAATAAATATAAAACATTTTTATATTTATTATATATAATAAACACAAAATTTTGTCCGGTTCTCCTTCGCGTGAAATGCCTGTGGCGTTGCAATGCTGATACCAGCGTTGCAACGCTGCAGTTTGTCTTCATCTAACGGTTGAAGTGCGCCTCTCGTCTAGCGTTGCAATGCGAGGCGGCATTGCAACGCGCCGCCTCTCTCTGATCGCGCGCGCTTTGCCACGATGGGCGTTGCAACGCCAATGAACAGCGTTGTAACGCCATTTACATAAGAACAACAATCTCCATTGTTTTGGCTCGTTTTTGCTCCGTTCTTCTTGGCAACCACTTTGCCTCGATCGACACAGACTTACAGACTCGATTTACAATTAAATTTGCCCAAAACACCGGGCCCTTACATTGAACGATTCAATGGAAAAATTATAAATCTAAGTGCCAAAATCGAAAACATCTAATTTGCAAACCGTTTATACATCTCATGCAAAACAGTAAATCCCACCTCGTATTGAAAAATCCAGAACGTAAATCAAGATAGCAATTGGTCTCTGATACCAATTGAAGTGAATCGAATCCCACCGCGGAAGCGATTGTGAATCACACGTTCTCAATTTAGTTACAACGATTTCATTCAAGAACGAAAACAACTAGATTAAACATATAAAAGTAGATGGACAACAAGAATTGTACCTTTGAAGAACTCTTTCTTCAAGTGTTCCTCCTCTCTCACGATCAAGATCACAGCAACACAAACTCGAACGATCATCGACACTACCACCGGATCTTCTCCGTTGTTCTCTTGGTGAGGGAGGAAAGTGGGTTCCCTTTAGGAGAGGTAAGGTGTTTCACAAAATTGTAGTTGGAACTCTTTCCAACACAATGTGAGAGAGGCTAGGGTTTCACCAAGTGCTTAGTTTCACTTACCTTAACCTAGTTGCATCTCATGAAACTATATATAGGCAAATAGGGTGGAAATGATCATCCTACTCTTCCTCTATTCTCTCATTAGTATATGGTTTATATGTAAATCTAATTCACATTAAAACTATATACTATATCAATCATATCATATATAATTGATATAACACCTCATATATGAAATTGAACACTTCAATTTCATTCCTAACTTTATACCTTCAATATTATCATGTTGAGCCAACGGAGGGACCTAATGGACCTACAGTTCATGAACTCCAATGATATGAGATTAACTGATCAAACTCTTTGATCTAGTTAATCAATATTCATTAACTACAAGTCACTCCACTATAGACTTGTAGTTGCACTCTCCTCACTGTAGATAATATTGTGTCCACTGATATAGTCATTACCCATGAGTCGACCCTTCACAGGTTATTCATGATCACAGTCGGGTCAAATTACCGTTTTAGCCCTATGTTTACCTCTTTTTTCCTTAAGCACCACTGATCCTCTAATGAACAACAAGTCTAAGGTCCTACCATAGACTCATACCTTCATAGAGGGTGGGGCCCCGTTTTTCAAGACCTGGAGTCAGTTCTTAAGGGAACAACCAATCTAATTCCTTAGTGTAGGAATGAGTGAATTCCATCTTGCACAGTTAAGTTCCCAGCTACCTACGAGGTTCTGTCCCTGAGAAGGTAGGCTTATTGAGTAGGCTACAGGCCACTCTCACCCATACTAGTTTAAGGACAAACCCCTATAAGCAGGAGTTCTTAACTTGCTCAAGATTCAGGTCGAGCCACTAATGACCATCTATAAATTACTAGTGTTATCCTGTTAACGGTGTTACACTGGTTAAACTAATAATTTGCGGTCCGGTCTTGTATGAACTCTTCATACAGGATGACCCCACTTGCATGTCAACTACATGAATGAGTTGGATTACCTCATTTGTACTAATTACAAAGTGGGTCGCATCCATGGTGTTACCAAAATGAGGTTTGCAACCTTATTCTTATACCATAGACCATTTAGATTATATTCTTGAACTTAACCCAAATAGTGTCCACTACACTGATATTCAAGATCAAGATATATGTTATAACCTTGGAGCTTAGTTTATTGGATTTATAAAGCAAGACTGTAATTTTATCAAAACAAATAACTCTTTATTTCTTTGATAAAAATTACACAAGTTTTAAGGCATAAATCCCAACAGGCTTTTATTCTAAACCCTTGAAGTATCGTTGCAAAATTAACGGTTTAATTTAAACATTAGGGTTCTTTAATCATTTTGCTAAAATTAATTGGTGTGTAATGGGTTAAAGGCATAACTAATTAGAACTATTTTTGAAATTTCTGAATTTCGTCCTAAATAATAGTCTTACTCAAAAGTGAACGTTTAACTGGCGAAAATTATACTACGTTGAAGTCCAACCTTAATGCGATTCTGGCTATGGATGACCTTTGGTTTGTGATAACTGAGAAGGCCCTCATATCCCTGCTCAAAAAACACCTCAATCTGTTAAGAATGCGTATGACCGCTGGTCCAAGGCCAATGAAAAGGCCAAGGCCTACATCTTGGCTAGCATATCTGATGTTTTGGCCAGGAAGCTAGAGGGAATGGTCTCAGCTCGTGAGATCATGAGTTATCTGCAGAATTTTTCTGGACATCCCTCGAATACGTTTATAACACGCGCATGAAGAAGGGAACTTTAGTGAGAGAACAAAAGAGAGTCTAACCTGGAATCTCTTTCGAAGATTTCCAGCAGTTCCGCAGCAATGTGGTGATGAACAAAATAGGGTCTAACCTGACTTCCCTCTTAAATGAGTTGCAGACTTACCAGTCTCTTATTGAAAATTAGGGACAGGTTGACGGAGATGCAAATCAGTTTGCCCAGTCCAAAAGGGTCTAGATGGGTTCATCCTCTGGAATCAAGTCCTGCAGTTCTTCTTCTAGGATTAAGAAGACTCAAAGGAAGAAATGAGGAAAGGGAAAAACTTCTACTACTGCAGACACTGAGCTCAAAGAGAAGAAAGTTAAATGTGATTTACTCGTTCTTGAAACATGTTTAGTGGAAAGTAATGACTTTACCTAGATACTTGATTCAGGGGCCACTAACCACGTTTGCTCTTCTTTAAAGGAAACTAGTTCTTTTACGGAGCTCAAAGAGGGTGAGATGACGCTCAGGGTCGGAACGGGAGACGTCGTCTCAGCTCGTGCAATGGGAGATGCTAAGCTGTTTTTTAGAGATAGATTTTTATTTTTAGAAAATCTGTACATAGTTCCCAAGATAAAGAGGAACTTAATTTCAATCTCTTGTCTAATTAAACATAATTATTATATTTCCTTTTCAAGTAATGAAGCGTTCATTTCAAAGAAATATGTCAATGTTCGTTCTGCTAAATTAGAAAACGGCTTATAAGTACTTAAACCGAACCAAACTAAACCAATTTTGAATCATGAGATGTTTAAAACTCCAAATACTCAAAGTAAAAGGCAAAGAATTTCTCATAATAATAATACCTATCTTTGGCATCTAAGACTTGGTCATATAAATCTCAATCGGACTGAGAGATTATCTAAGAATGGACTTCTAAACAAGTTAGAAGATGATTCTTTACCTCCTTGCGAATCTTGCTTGGAAGGTAAAATGACTAAGCGACCTCTTACTGGAAAAGGTTACAGTGCCAAAGAGCCTTTAGAGCTTATACATTCGGATCTTTGTGGTCGAAAGGTAAAATGACTAAGCAACCTCTTAAAGCTCGAGAAGGGTACAAATATTTCATCTCTTTCATAGATGATTATTCGAGGTATGGTTATCTATACCTAATGCATCATAAGTCTGAGGCTCTTGAAAAGTTAAAAGAGTATAAGGCTGAAGTAGAGAATGCATTAGGGAAAACCATTAAGACACTTTGATTCGATCGAGGTGGAGAGTATATGGATTTGAGATTCCAGGACTGTTTGATAGAACATGGAATCCAATCTCAACTCTCGGCACCTAATACACCACAGCAGAATGGTGTATCTGAAAGAAGAAATAGAACCTTGTTGTACATGGTTCGATCTATGATGAGTTATGCTCAATTACATGCCTCGTTTTGGGGTTACACAGCAGAGACTGCGGTTCAAATCTTGAACACTGTTCCATCAAAGAGTGTTTTAGAAACACCTTTTGAGTTGTGGAAGGGGCGTAAACCTAGTCTACAACACTTCAGGATTTTGGATTGTTCGGCACACGTGCTGGCGACAAACTCAAAGAAACTGGAACCTCGTTCAAGATTATGTCAATTTGTTGGCTATCCCAAAGAAATGTGAGGTGGTATTTTCTACGACCCACAAGAAAACATGGTGATTGTATCGAAAAACGCCACTTTCTTAGAGGAAGATCATATGAGGAACCATAAACCACGTAGTAAACTAGTACTAAATGAAGCTACAGATGAGTCAACAAGAGTTGTTGATCAAGCTGGACCTTCATCAAGAGTTGATGAGGAAGCCAACACATCAATTCAGTCTCGTCCTTCTCAATCGTTGGGAATGCCTCGACGCAGTGGGAGGGTTGTTTCCCAACCTGACCGCTACTTGGGTTTAGCTGAAACTCAAGTTGTCATACCTGATGATGGTGTAGAGGATCCATTGTCTTATAGACAGGCAATGGATGACGTAGACAAGGACCAATGGATCAAAGCCATGAACATTGAAATGGAGTCAATCTACTTCAATTGAATTTGAGAACTTGTAGACCAGCCTGAATGGGTATGACCCATAGGGTGCAAATGGATCTATAAGAGAAAGAGAGATGTAGTCAGAAAGGTACATACCTTTAAGGCAAGACTTGTAGCAAAGGGTTTTACCCAAAGGGAATGAGTTGATTATGAGGAAACGTTTTCCCCTGTTGCTATGCTTAAGTCAATAAGGATACTCTTGTCCATGGTCGCATTTTATGATTATGAGATATGGCAAATGGACGTCAAGACTGTCTTTTTTAATGGTAATCTTGACGAGAGCATCTATATGTCTTAGCCAGAAGGGTTCATAACCCAAGGTCAGGAGCACAAAGTTTGCAAGCTCAATCGTTCCATTTATGGGTTGAAACAAGCATCCAGATCTTGGAACATAAGATTTGATACTGCGATCAAGTCTTAAGGTTTTCACCAAAACGTTGATGAGCCTTATGTTTACAAAAGGATCATCAACGACAAAGTAACTTTCTTAGTACTTTATGTGGATGATATCATACTCATTGGGAATGATGTAGGATACCTAACGGACATAAAGAAATGGTTGGGGACCCAATTCCAAATGAAAGATTTGGGAGAGGCGCAGTGTGTTCTTGGGATTCAAATTTTTAGAAATTGCAAGAACAGAACACTAGTTATGTCTCAAGCATCTTATATCAACAAAATGTTGGCCCGATATTCGATGCAGAATTCCAAGAGGGGCTTGTTACCCTTCTGGCATGGAGTTCATCTGTCTAAGGAAAAATGTCCTAAGACACCTCAAGAAGTTGAGGATATGAGACTTATTCCCTATGCCTCTGCAGTAGGTAGCTTAATGTATGTTATGCTATGCACGAGGCCAGACATTTGTTATGCAGTGAGAATAGTCAGTAGGTACCAGTCTAATCTAGGGTTAGACCACCGGGTTGCAGTTAAAAATATCCTCAAGTATTTTAGGAGAACGAAGGACTATATGCTTATGTATGGGACTAAGGATTTGATACTTACAGGATTCGCTGATTTTGATTTTCAGACCGTTAAGGGTTCTAGAAAATCTACATCGGGATCAATTTTTACCCTTAACGGGAGAGTTGTAGTGTGGCGAAGCATTAAGCAACGATGCATCGCTGACTCCAACATGGAGGCAGAGTATGTAGCTGCTTGTGAAGCAGCTAAAGGGGTTGTTTGGCTAAGGAAATTCCTTACTGATTTGAAAGTTGTTCCAAATATGGAATTTCTCATCACCTTATACTGTGACAACAGTGGTGCGGTAGCCAATTTGAAGGAACCTCGCAACCACAAGCGAGGTAAGCACATTGAGAGGAAGTATCACCTGATACGCGAGATAGTGTAACGAGAAGATGTGACAATCACGAAGATCGCTTCGGAGCACAACATAGCTGATCTGTTTACAAAGACTCTTACTGCTAAAGTGTTCGAGGATCATCTGGAAAGTCTAGGTCTACGAGATATATACATAGGCTAATCTAGGGCAAGTGGGAGATATGTAATGGGTATATGGATGCCCTAGTTTATTGTATTTTGTATCTCTGTAACTATTGTTTTAGATTGTAATGTACCCCACTAGAGTTTTAGGTCAAGTGGGAGTTTGTTGGGGGTTTGTGCCCTAAAACTCATATTTTGTAAATAGTGTTATAATTAATGTAATAAACATTTATTATTATCAATAAAGAGTTATTGCTCATTATTTACGATATTGCTCTTTTATTAACCCTAAATCCAATAAACTAACATCCTAGGCTGTAAAATATCTCTTGAACTGAATGTAGTGTACATATAAAGGATCTCAGTTCGGAATACAACTTAAAGGGTCTATAGTAAGGGGATAAGGTTTGGTTACCTTACCTTGGTAATACTATGGATATGACCCACTTTGTATATGATAAAAACACAGTGATTCTAACTTGTTCGTGTAGACGACACGTGAGTGGGAATATCCTATTTAATGAGATTGCATAAGACCGGACCGCGAAATAGTAACCATTAGGTGTAACTCTGTTGACTAGTTAGGTTTCTATTTCACTAGGATGACCTAGGGAACTTGATCTCAATCCTGAGCAGGTTACGAACTCATGTTTACGAGGGATTATCCTTTGACTAGTATGGGTGAGAGTGGCCAAGTTCTCCAACTCAATATGCCTACCTTCTTGGGGACAAGACCGAGTGAGCAGCTGAGACTTAACCTAGCAAGATGGAATTCACTCCTTCCCGCCTATTAAGGTAAGTAGAGGAATGTTCCCTTAAGTGGTGTCTCCGGGACTTGAACAAAGGGCCCAACCCTCTCATTGGCCCGAGAGTACTTCTATTTGTTGGTAGGACCACAAACAAATTGTTCATTAGAGGAGCACTGGTACTTAAGGTAAAAGATGTAACCCATGAATAAAACGGTAATTTGACCCAACTGATGTTACGAACATTCGTGAAGGATTGACTTGCTGTTATCGGTCAATATCCGTGGACACAGAAATATATCTGCAGTGAGAAAAGTGCAGCTGCGGGACTTTAGTGGAATGTTCCCGCAACTAACGAATGTTGATTAGGAGGTTAATGAGATAACCGAATAGTCTCGTATCGTTAGAGCTTCCAATCTGTAGGTCCATTAGGTCCACCTTCTAGCTCGTAAAGGGTTTTTAGATTGTTTGAATTTGAAATATTCAATTTCAATTAGAGAATTAATTTAATGTATATAGATATGTTATAATATAAAGTTTTGGAACTTTATATTATAAATTTAATGTGAATATGATTCATATTAAATTATGTGAAAGAATTAAATATTTGAAAGGGTTCAAATATTAAATTTAAATGTGAATGAGATTCATATTTAAAACTATAGGATAAAATTAATGTGCATACGATGTGCATTAAAACTATAGGTTAGAGGAGAAATTGATTAAATATGATTTAATCTTAATTAAATATATGATATTTAATTAATAGGAACGTGTTAGGAAGACACGTTCCCCACTTCTCCTCTAACTCCCTATCGATAGGGAGTGGGGGAAGTGCCCCTTTGTCTTTATCTTCTCGATGGAGAAGAAGATGGAGGATGATGGTCGTAGTAATTAACGAATTGCTAAAAGAATTCTCTCTCTCAAATCTAAAAATTCCCTTTCCCCTCCAATAGTTGGAACACCTTCCCACCAAGGTTGATCTAAGTGGAACTCAGAGCCATAGGAGGTTTTCCAAGTGGTTGTTGTCCCGTTGAAAATACAGAGGAGTAATTTTGTTGTGTTGTTGTGCAATTGGAGCAAGGAGTTGCTGATTGTGAAAACTACAAAGGTAATCAGTTCATTCTCTTTTAGTTTAAGTCTTTTACAACATGTTTGTATGCTTTATATCCATGCTTTAATTAGATTAAATACTACTTATTCTCTGTTTTTTTACCCAATGTATTGGAATTCAGATTAAACAAAAATAAATAAGTAATTGATCATTAAATCACGTTTATGCTGCTCACGGGGATTCAATTCCCTTTAGTTGGTACGAAAAAGTTCGTGACCGAAGAAGGAAACAGTGAAGAAGGGTTCTTCAACAAGTATGTACATCTCATACTTTCTGTTTTCTTTTTGTAAAATGTATGTTTAGCTTAGAATGTAAGTGTTATGTTCAATTTTAAGATACGAATTACACAACGAATCAACGACGTTTCACAACGTCTTCCCCTACAATAGGTATCAGAGCCAATCGTTGCTCTTTGTTGTGTATTTTGTAATATCTTTAAATTAGGTGGGTTTGCCTTAATTTCATGAGATGAATTTTTGTTTTACATGGATGTTTTCGGTTTCGACATTAGATAGATTTACATTATTTCATTGATGAGATCAATGTAAGGGTCCATTGTTTTGGGCATTTTTTAATGTAAATAGAGTTTGTAAGTCTGGGTCGATCGTGGAAAGAGTTGTTGTGAAGTAAACGAAGTGGAAACGGGCGAAAATGGAAAAACAAACATGTTGTGCAAGTGATAGCGTTGAGACGCTGTTCTTCGGCGTTTCAACGTTGTCCGAGTGAAATATGGTCTTGCTGCAGTGCAGCGTTGCATTGCAACGCTGTTGGCATTGGAGACGCTAGGATGACGCTGGGCACTGCAACGTTGCAACGCTGGTTGCGGCGTTGTAATGTGCAGTTTGCGCAAGGAATTTTCGCGAGATGTGGAAAATGGGAACAGTTTTCAAGTAGTGGGCGATTTTTGCATTTATTTAAATTTATTTAATTTGTAAATTTAATTTATTAATTAATATTAATATAGATGTCATATTAATGTTAATTAATTAAATTAAAGTCCCTAGGGCCAAAACCTGCCCAATTATGCTATTTAATTTTATGCAAGTGTTGTATGATTATTCTATGTGCATAATGTATGCCATATAGATTAAAATCTCACCTTAGTTAAACATTTCATGCATCATTTTATATTATAAGAGTTATAATATATAGTATGCATGATAGGATTATATTATAAGTGTTATAATGTAATACATGTTTTAATTTAATTAATATAAGTATTATATTATTTAGATTAAAAGCATTGACATGCATTTATTCATGTGATGAATATGTGTTATATAGTTTTATTCTTCATGTGATGAATGATCAAACATAATAACATAGAAATGCATGTAACCTAAGTTAATTATTAGTTTTAAATGGTTTAGAACTTGAATAATTAGACTTAAGTTCTCTAGTTCTAATAGAATTAGAATTAGGAAATCAAATATGACTTATGAATGGTGATTAATTAGTAACTCTGTTTAAGGAAGATTTTGTCTAAGACTGGGGTATTTAAGCTGACGCTTTGCGAAACACCTCTACCTGGGAACTTACCTGGGAGTGAATTTGATATGGAGATTCGTAAGTTATATTCTCGTGAGTGCTGTTAATTAAGTGTTAATTAAATTACTCACATAGTCCTAAGTTAATAATGTGATTATAGACTTAGGCTAATCCAATATAAGTGTTATATTGGTAGACTTAGGTAAATTATAGTCGGTTTATCTAGGTCAATCCCGATTAATTTAAAGTGTTGAGTGGGAGGAAATAAAGTTATGAGATACATTTAATTTTTCATCCACAAATCTCCGTTAAGTTCACACCGTGAGATCCATACTCAGCCTCGTTGCGCAAATGGAAGCGCCCCCCTTCGAATGATATTTGTATGGGTCAATATTAACGTGAATGGAGAGAGTACTTATAGTGAGTGGTAGCGGGACCTATGAAAATGGGACCCACGATCTCTTCTATCGATTCACACCGTGAGACGCCTATGATCCGCCTGCTAGTTTGGCCTGGACCAGACAATCCCTTCGGAGGGCCTTGATCATGGGAGTCGGAACACCGTGATCCCGAAAGGGATACAATTTCCTTATTGGTTTTTCTTTGTAGTCCTCCCTTTGGCGGCTATTGTTTGGACAAATACTTGAAAACTTAAAGATAGAGGGTGACACTCACAGGATTCATTAAGAGTTAATGGATTCAGACTAAAAAAATGGTAACTGGATGCCTAATGGAATAAGAGTTATTCTGATATTAGGGTCCGGTAGAGGATGTCTCATCTTAGAGGAGGAGTGATTTTGTCTACCCTTCGGTGGTGGTCATTCTAAACCTTTGTGGTATCATTGCAATTGTTAATGACTTAGGGATCATAGGATAAAAATTTGCTAAAACCTTATTTGATTTTCAAAGTTTATGCGAGACTAATAGAAAGTTTTTCCTTTTTCAGCAAAAATATCGAGTTCAATAATTGTTTTATTACCTTCGGGCAAATTAGTTGGTGACAGTTATCACACGTCGAAAAATAATATTAACACTATATTGGTAACTGACGACCTTAAGTTCGTTCTCACTGAGGAGTGTCCTCAGGTGCCGAGCTCGACCGCATCACGAAGTGTTCGTGATGCGTGTGATCGATGGATCAAGGCTAATGAAAAAGCCAAGATCTATATCATTGCCAGCTTGTATGAAGTCTTGGCAAAGAAGCATGAGGTGATGGTCACTGCTAAGGAGATCATGGAATCACTGCAGGAAATGTTTGGACAACAGTCCTTTCATGTCTGACACGATTCCCTCAAACACGTCTTCAATGTAATGATGAAGGTGAAGGGAATGAAAATCCCGCAGCGTAAACAACATTGAACGTCGTGGTTTTATGTTATGTTACTAATTTCTTAAAAATTAATTTAACTCTTAAATCCTAGGCTAAACATGCAATTTTCAAGAAAAAACATAAAGTAAAGAGAATACTTACTTATTGAAGAACCCTTGTTCGACGTTTTCTTCTCCGATCACGAACTCTTCGTGCCAACGATCTCTCGAACAGAACAGATTCAACACCTCCAAAATGATCTTCTCGGTTGTTCTCGATCGGTGGAGGGAGAGTTGTGGGACTCCTTTTGGATTTTGGGTGGAGAGAATTTGAGAGAGAAGAGAGAAAGCTCTTTGGATGAAATTCCAAAAAATGAGCAATTGCCTTGCAAAAGGCTTCTCACAAAGCTTATATATAATGCTGAGTGGTGGAGTTGAAATCTCCACCAAATCACCATTTTACCACAACCTTACAATATGCAAATCATATTTCAATATTACATATAATAAGATATCTCATACCTTATTATACAAATCTCATTTGTATAATTGTGGAATTTTAAATTGAATCACATTCAATTTAATTTCTCTCAATCCAGTTTCTCAAATTAGCACTAATTAATCAATTAGGCTAACATATAGTTTATTATGAATCTCATTCACATCAAACTATATATTATGTCAATTATATCACATATAAATGACAAAAATACCCAAATAATGAATTTGAACACTTCAAATTCACACCAAATTATAAACCCTCAATTTATCCAGTTTGACCAACCGAAGGACCTAATGGACCTACAACTGACGAGCTCCAATGACTCGAGATTAACCTGTCAAACTCTTTGATCCGATTATTTAACATTAATTAGATACGGTAACACTCCATTAAAGCCCGTAGCTGCACTCCCATCACTGTAGGACAAGTTGTGTCCATCGATATAACCTATGCCCGTGAGTCGACTCTTCACAAGTTGTTCGTAGACACTGTTGGGTCAAATTACCGTTTTACCTCTATGTCTACCTCTTGCTCCTTATGTCCCACTGCTTCTCTAATGAACAACTACGTTGCATGGTCCAACAATAAACAACATCCCTCTCGGGCCAGTGAGAGGGTGGACACCTGTTGTCCAAGGCCTGGAGACAACACTTAAGGGAACAACCTCTCTAGTCTCCCTAATTCGAGAACGAGTGAATTCCATCTCGCGTAGTCAAGTTTCCAGCTCCCCACGTGGTCCTGTCTTTGAGAAGATAGGCATATTGGGTGAGTAACTGTGACCACCGTCACCCGTACTAGTTAGCGGATAGACCCCTACAGACAGGAGTCTGCAACAAGCTCAGGATTAAGATCGAGTTACTATTGGTCATCTACGAAGTTATTAGCCCTATACTGTTAACGGTGTTACATCAGTAAGTCTAATAATTCACGGTCTGGTCATATACAATCTCATTGCACAAGATGCCCCCACTCGCATGTCAACCACATGAACGAGTTAGATCACCTCGTTTGTATCTAATAGAAAGCGGGACACATCCACAACGTATCCAGGATTAGGTCTCCAACCTTATCCGTATACTGTAGACAGTTTGAGTCATTAACTCGAACGTGATCCTCCCTGTGTGTCCACTACACACCGTTGAAGTTCTAGTTATCTCATAATTCAATGACCTTGGAGTTTAGTTTATTGGATTAAGTTTATAAATATACGAGACACAAAGTGATGAAAAAATAACTCTTATTTAATTCAATAAGGAATATTACAAACTTACACGAGTATAGGATATACATCCTAACAGAAGGAAGGGGCGTCTGTCCGTGAACATGTTATGGACATGATGACCCACTTTAACCTGGCAGAGATGAACAGGGCTTCGATCAATGAGTCGAGCCAGGTCAGTTTTATCATGGAGACTCTTTCAAAGAGTTTCCTCCAGTTTCGTAGCAACGCTGTTATGACCAAGATTAGCTACACTCTAACATCCTTACTCAATGAATTGCAGAACTTCCACTCTCTGATGTGAGTCAGGGGACCGGAAGCTGAGGTAAATGTTGCCTTCAGGTCCTTTCATAGGGGTTCGACCTATAGGACTAAATCTGCAGGTTCTTCAGGCCCGAAAGGCAAGATGAAGAAATTGAGAAAGGGTAAAGCTGACCACGCTTCCGCCCAGAAGGGCAAAAAGGTCAAAAAAATTATGAAGAAAGGAAAGTGTTTCAACTGCAACGGGGATAGTCACTGGAAGAAACTACCCCAAGTTCCTTGCCTACAAGAAGAAAAAAGGTAAATGTGATTTACTTTTAACTAAAACTTGTTTAGTGGAGAGTAGTGACTTTGTTTGGATATTGGATTCAGGCGCCACTAACCATGTTTGTACTTCTTTTCAAGGAATTAGTTCCTGGCAGTGGCTACAGGAGGGTGAGATAACGTTACGGGTTGGATCTAGGAAGGCTGTCTCTACTTCAGCAGTCGATACAGTGAAACTTTATTTTGACAAGAATTACATTTTATTAGATAATATGTATATAGTTTATGAGTTTACTAGAAACCTTGTTTCCATTTCCTTTCTTCTTGAACATATTTCTGTTTCTTTTATGAGTAATAAAGCGTTTATTTCTTAAAATGGAAATTTTTTATGTTCTGCTTCACTTGAGGGTAATTTATACATTTTAAAACCTAATTCAGTCAAAAGTGTTTTGAATACTTAATTATTTAAAAGGGTTGAAACACAAACTAAAAAATTAAAAGTTTCTCCAAAAGAAATGCCCATCTTTGGCATCTAAGGTTATGCCACATAAATCTCAATAGGATTGAGAGACTAGTGAAGAGTGGACTTCTAAGCGAGTTGGAAAAAAACTCTTTGTCGGTCTGTGAATCATGCCTTGAAGGCAAAATGACCAAACATCCTTTTAGTGAAAAAGGATATAGAGCCAAAGAGCCTTTTGAGCTTATACATTCTGACCACTGTGGTATGATGAATGTTATAGCACGAGGAGGTTACGAATATTTTGTATCTTTCACAGATGACTATTCGAGGTATGGGTACATTTACCTAATGCATATGAAGTTTGAAACACTTGAAAAGTTCAAGGAGTACAAGACTGAGGTTGAGAACCTGTTGGTAAAACGATTAAAACACTTTGATCAGATCGTGGTGGAGAGTACATGGATACTGAATTCTACAACTATATGATAGAACATGGAATTATGTCCTAACTCTTAGCACCCGGTAAGCAACAGCAGAATGGTGTATCGGAGAGGAGAAACAGAACCCTGTTGAACATGGTTCGGTCGATGATGAGCTATGCTCGTCTCCTTGATTCTTTTTAGGGTTACGCAGTGGAGACTGCGGTTTACATATTTAACAACGTTCCATTGAAAAGTGTTTCTGAAACACCTTTCGAACTCTGGAATGAACGTAAAGGCAGTTTACACCATTTCAGAATTTGGGGATGTCCGTCCCATGTGTTAGTGTCAAACCCGAAGAAGTTGGAACCACGTTCAAAGTTGTACCTCTTTGTAGCTTACCCAAAAGAGACTAGAGGTGGTCTATTTTACGATCCTAAGGAAAATAAGGTGCTTGTGTTGATGATCGTCACATTCCTTAAGGAGGACCACATCAGGGATCACTTACCACGAAGTAAGATTGTGTTAAATGAAATGGATAGTTCATCAACAAGAGTTGCTGATGGCGCTAGTACGTTGACAAGTACTGTTAATCCTAGCTCGTCTAGTCAAATTCGTTCTCAAGAGTTGAGAATGCATTTGATGGGAATCTGATCCCCTTGAGCAGCGAAAACGTGTTTGGAATCGTAATTGCAAGCTTATTTTGGTTGAAAAGCAAAAAACAGTGCATTGGAAATAAGAACAGAACAAGCATTTCTAATCTAATTAGGCATGGAAATTTACATGCAAACATGTTGTATTTAACAATTAAACGAAATGAAGAAAGATTACCTTTGTAGTCTTAGTCTCACAGCAACTCCTTGCTTCCAAGAAAAACAGCAACACAGAGAACACTCTTTGTTTTTCTCCAAATGGACAACACTACTTGGAGAACCCTCTATCCTCTGAGTACCATTTAGATCAATTCCTTTTGGTGGGAAGGAATTCCAACAATTGGAAGAATTTTTGGGAATTTAGAGAGAATTCTTCACAGAGAGCTCTATACGGAGAATGATCGATCAAATCAACACACACGTCTCCCTTTTCTCCATTCGAGAAGAAGATAACTTGCAGGGGTAACTCCCCACTCCCTATTGAGAAGGGATTGGGGAGTGATGGGAACATGTCATCGTGACACGTTCCCTAATTAATTAATAAATAAATAAATAATTAATTAATTTAATTAAATCAAATTTAATTAAAAACCATATTACACAAAATGATTAACTCTCATTTAATCATTTTACCCCTTAATCTATAGTTTAATGCACATCAAATGCACATTAAATTTTAACCTATAGTTTTCAAATATGAATCACATTCACATTTAAATTTAATATTTGACATCTTTCAAATATTTAATTCTCTCATATAATTTAATATGAATCATATTCACATTAAATTTATAATATCTAGTTCCAAAACTATATATTATATCGTATCTATATACATCAAGTTTATTCCCTAATGAATTTGAACATTTCAAATTCAAATGATCTAAGAACCTTTTTCGAGCTAGAAGGTGGACCTAATGGACCTACAGATCCGAAGCTCAAACGATACAAGATCACTCGGTTAATCTCATTAACCTCCTAATCAACATTCGTTAACTGCGGGAACACTCCACTAAAGTCCCGCAGCTGCACTCTTCTCACTGCAAATATATTTCTGTGTCCACGGATATAGACGAATAACAGCAAGTCAATCCTTCACGAATGTTCGTAACACCAGCTAGGTCAAATTATCGTTTTACCCCTGGGTTACATCTTGTACCTTAAGTACCAGTGCTCCTCTATTGAACAATTTGTTTGTGGTCCTACCAAAAAACAGAGTCCCTCTCGGGCCAATGAGAGGTCGGGCCCTTTGTTCAAGTCCAGGAGACACCACTTAAGAGAACATTCCTCTACTTACCCTAGTAGGCGGGAAGGAGTCAATTCCATCTTGCTAGGCTAAGTCCCCAGTCGTTCACTTGGTCTTATCCCAAAGAAGGTAGGCATATTGAGTCGGCGAATCTGGCCACTCTCACCCATACCAGTCAAAGGACAATCCCTCGCAAACAGGAGTTCGTAACCTGCTCAGGTTTGAGATCAAGTTGCTTAGGTCATCCTAGTGAAATAGAAACCTAACTAGTCAATGGAGTTACATCTAGTGATTACTATTTCGTGGTCCGGTCTTATGTAATCTCATTACATAGAATATCTCCACTCACATGTCATCTACACGAACACCTTAGGATCACAATGTTTGTATCTTATACAAAGTGTGCCACATCCATAGTTTTACCAGGGTAAGGTACCAAAACCTTATCCCCTTACTATAGACCCTTTAGGTTGTATCTCTAACCGAGATCCATTATATGTACACTACATTCAGTTAAAGATTCATTTTACAACCTTGTATGTTTAGTTTATTGGATTTGGGGTTAAAATAATGGCAACATAGAACAATAACGCATTATCGAAGTAATACCAATTTATTACAATAATTAGAACAAAATTACAAACTACGAGTTTTAGGGCACAAACCCAACAAATTCCCACTTGAACTAAAACTCTAGTGGGGTACATCATAATCTAAAACAGTGGTTACAGAGATAGAAATACAATAAACTAGGGCATCTATATACCCCATTACATATCTCCCACTTGCCCTAGACTAGCCTATGTACATGTCTCATAGGCCTAGACTATCCAGATGACCCTCGAACACTTTAGCCGTGAGAGTCTTCGTAAACGGATCAGCAATGTTGTGCTCCGAAGCGATCTTTGTGACTATCACATCTCCTCGTTGCACCATCTCTCGTATCAGGTGATACTTCCTCTCGATGTGCTTGTCTCGCTTATGGCTGCGAGGTTCCTTCAAATTGGCTACCGCACCACTGTTATCACAGTATAAGGTGATGGGAAATTCCATACTTGGAACAACTTCCAATTCAATAACAAATTTCCTTAGCCAAACAGCAACTTTGGCTGCTTCACAAGCAGCAACATACTCAGCCTCCATCGTAGAGTCGGCGATGCATCCTTGCTTGATGCTTCGCCATACTATAGCTCCCCCGTTAAGGGTGAAAACCAATCCCGATGTGAATTTCCTAGAATCCTTATCGGTCTGAAAATCAGAATCAGTGTATCCAGTAAGGAGCAAATCCTTAGTCCCATACACAAGCGTATATTCCCTCGTTCTCCTAAGATACTTGAGGATATTTTTAACTGTTGTCCAGTGGTCTAACCCTTGATTGGATTGGTACCTACTGACTATTCCCACTGCATAGCAAATGTCTGTCCCCGTGCACAGCATAACATATATTAAGCTACCTACTGTAGAGGCATAGGGAATACGTCTCATATCCTCAACTTCTTGAGGTGTCTGAGGAGACTGTTCCTTAGACAGATGAACTCCATGTCTAAAGGGTAATAAGCCCCTCTTGGAATTCTGCATCGAATATAAGGTCAACATTTTGTCGATATATGATGCTTGAGATAGAGCTAGCGTTTTGCTTTTGCGATTCCTGAAAATCTTAATCCCAAGAACATATTGCGCCTCTCCCAAATCTTTCATTTGGAATTGAGTCGCCAGCCAATTCTTTATTGTCAGTAAGGTATCCTACATCATTCCCAATTAGTAGGATATCATCCACATAAAGCACTAAGAAAGCCACTTTGTCGTTGTTGATCCTCTTGTAAACACAAGGCTCATCAACGTTTTGGTAAAAGGCATAAGACTTGATCGTAGTATCAAATCTTATATTCCAAGATCTGGATGCTTGTTTCAAACCATAAATGGATCGATTGAGCTTGCAAACTTTTTGCTCATGACCTTGGGTTATGAACCCTTCGCGCTGAGACATATAGATGCTCTCGTCAATATTACCATTCAAAAAGGCAGTCTTGACGTCCATTTGCCAAATTTCATAATCATAAAAAGCGGCTATGGACAATAGTATCCTAATAGACTTAAGCATAGCAGCAGGGGAAAAAGTTTCTTCAGAGTCCACTCCTTCCCTTTGGGTAAAACCCTTTGCTACAAGTCTAGCTTTAAAGGTATGTACCTTTCTGGCTACATCTCTCTTTCTCTTATAGATCCATTTACACCCTATGGGTCTTACCTCTTCAGGTTGGTCTACAAGTTCCCATACTGAATTGAAGTCCATTGACTCCATTTCAAGGTCCATAGCTTTGATCCATTGGTCCTTGTCTACGTCATTCATTATCTGTCTATAAGACAATGGATCTTCTACGCCATCATCAGGTATGACGACTTGAGTTTCAGCTAAATCCAAGTAGCGGTCAGGTTGGGAAACAACCCTCCCACTGCGTCGAGGCATGCCCAACGATTGAGAAGTGAAGGGAATCGAATCCCGCAGCGGAAGCGATGGTTAATCGCGTGTTCTTAATTTCGTTACAAATATAACATTCAAGAACAATTCTACCTAGATTAAGCATATATTAACAATACGGACAGCGAAAGATTACCTTTGAAGAACTTTTCTTCGAGTGCTCCTTTCTCCCACGATCACGATCTCAGCAATTGGAACACGAACGGATGAAGACACGACCACTAGATCTTCTCCGTTGTTCTCTAGGTGAGGGAGGAATGTGGGTTCCCTTTAAGTGAGATGAGGTATTTTGTAAAAGTCTAGTTGGAACACTTTCCAACACCTTTTGTGGGAGAATTCTCTTAGGGTTTCTCAAGAGATGGAATCACTTGCTTGACTTTGCTTAACCTAGTTGCATCTCATGCAACAATATATATAGGGAAATAAGATGGAAATAACCATCCTAACCCTCTTATATTTTTCCACTATTATATGGTTTATATGTGAATCTAATTCACATTAAAACCATATATTATATCAATTATATCATATATAATATATATAACACCTCATGCATGAAATTAAACACTTCAATTTCATTCCTAACTTTATACCCTCAATATAACCATGTTGAGCCAACGGAGGGACCTAATGGACCTACAGTTCATGAGCTCCAATGATGTGAGATTAACTGATCAAACTCTTTGATCCAGTTAATCAATATTCATTAACTTCAAGTCAATCCACTATAGACTTGTAGCTGCACTCTCCTCACTGTAGATTATATTGTGTCCACTGATATAATAATTACCCATGAGTCGACCCTTCACAGGTTGTTCGTAATCACGGCTAGGTCAAATTATCGTTTTACCCCTGTGATTACCTGTTTGTTCCTTAAGCACAACTGATCCTCTAATGAACAACAAGTCTAAGGTCCTACGATAGACTCATACCCTCGTAGAGGGTGGGGCCCCGTTTTTCAAGACCTGGAGTCATTTCTTAAGGGAACAACCTATCTAATTCCTTAGTGTAGGAATGAGTGAATTCCATCTTGCACAGTTAAGTCCCCAGCTACCTACGAGGTTCTGTCCCTGAGAAGGTAGGCTTATTGAGTCGGCTACAGGCCAACTCTCACCCATACTAGTGTAAGGACAAACCCCTATAAACAGGAGTTCTTAACTTGCTCAGGATTCAGGTCGAGTCACTAATGACAATCTATAAATTATCAGTCTTACGCTTCTAACGGTGTTATACTGGTTAGACTAATAATTTGCAGTCCGGTCTTGTATGAACTTTTCATACAGGATGCACCCACTCGCATGTCAACTACATGAATGAGTTGGATTACCTCATTTGTACTAATTACAAAGTGGGTCGCATCCATGGTGTTACCAGAATAAGGTTTCCAACCCTATTCTTATACCATAGACCATTTAGGTTATATTATTGAACACAATCTAAATAGTGTCCACTACACTGATGTTCAAGATATATTATAACCTTGGACCTTAGTTTATTGGATTTATGAAACAAGAATTATAATTTCATCAAAACAAATAACCCATTTTTTAATTGATCAAAATTACACAAGTTTAGGGCATAAATCCCAACAATCTCCATTGACCTAAAGCTTGTGGAGTATTAAAACATTACAGTAATGTAAATACAATAAACTAGGGCATTGAAACCCTTTGTACAAAATACTCCCACTTGCCCTAGTTGGGGAAGACTTGTAAACCTAGACCTTTTAGGTGACTCTCAAATACTTTAGCCGTGAGAGCTTTTGTAAAAGGATCAGCAACGTTGTGCTCTGAGGCTATCTTTGTGACATTCATGTCTCCTCTATGCACGATCTCTCGGATGAGATGATACTTCCGCTCAATGTGCTTTCCCCTCTTGTGACTTCGGGGTTCCCTCGAATTTGCCACTGCACCACTGTTATCGCAATAAAGCGTGATGGGCAAAGTCATATTTGGAACAACTTCAAAATTTAGCATGATTTTCCTTAACCAAACGGCCTCTTTAGCTACTTCACAAGTTGCTACATATTCGGCCTCCATGGTGGAATCAACGATGCATCCTTGCTTGACGCTTCGCCATACTACAGCTCCTCCGTTAAGAGTAAATACTGACCATGATGTAGATTTCCTAGAATCTTTATCAGTCTGAAAGTCAGAATCCGTGTATCCTGTAATGATCAAATCCTTAGCCCCATACATAAGCATGTAGTTCCTTGTTCTTCGTAGATACTTAAGGATTGTTTTAACCACTGTCTAGTGTTCAAGTCCTGGATTGGATTGATACCTATTGACCATTCCAACTGCAAAACAGATGTCAGGCCTAGTACACAACATGGCGTACATCAGGCTCCCAACAGCTGATGCATAAGGAATCCGTCTCATATTCTCAACTCCTTGAGGTGTCTTTGGACATTGTTCCTTAGACAATTGAACTCCATGTCTAAAAGGCAATAAGCCCTTTTTGGAGTTTCGTATCTTAGACCTTGACAACACTTTGTCTATGTAAGATGTTTGAGACAAGGCTAGTGTTTTATTCTTGCGATTCCAGATAATCTGGATCCCAAGAACAAACTATGCATCACCCAATCTTTCATTTGGAATTGCGTAGCTAGCCAATTCTTAATGTCAGTAAGATATCCTACATCATTCCCAATGAGTAGGATATCATCCACATATAGAACTAGGAACGCAAAAGAACTATTGATGATTTTCTTTTAGACACAAGGTTCGTCATCATTCTGGTCAAAACCATAAGATTTGATTGCCTCATCAAATCATATATTCCAGGACCTAGAGGCTTGTTTCAGTCCATAAATTGACCTTTTAAGCTCGCAAACCTTTTGCTCTTGTCCTGGTTCAATGAACCCTTTGGGTTGGTTCATGTAGATGTTTTCCTCAAGATTTTCATTCAAAAAGGTTGTCTTGACATCCATTTGTCATACCTCATAGTCATAATATGCGGCAATAGCAAGTAGGATACGGATAGACTTTACCATAGCAACATGTGAAAAAGTTTCCTCATAGCCAACCCCTTCAACCTGGGTATAACCCTTTGCTACTAGTCTAGCTTTAAAGGTTTGCACCTTCCCATCTACATCACGCTTTCTCTTGTAGATCCACTTACAACCTATCAGGCTTATCAACAAGATTCCAAACAGAATTGAAGTTCATAGACTCCATTTCTTGGTCCATGGCTATGACCCATTTGTCTTTGTCTTTGTCAACCATCGCTTGATTATAAGTCAATGGATCCTCATCTGATATAACAACTTGGGTTTCAGATAAACCCATGTAACGGTCAGGTTGTGTTATAACCCTCCCACTACATTGAGGCATACTCAACTGTTGAGACGGACTCTCTTGACTAGACAAGCTAGTATCAATAACTCTTGTTGACGTACTAGTTTTATTAGCAACCTTTGCTATTGTTCCGTCTAACTCACTCAACATAATTTTACTTCTTGGTTTGTGGTCCCTTATGTGGTCCTCCTCTAAGAAAGTGGCATTTGTCAACACAAAAACCTTATCTTCCTTAGGATCATAGAATAAACCACCTCTTGTTGCTTTTGGGTAGCCTACAAATAGGCACAATTTTGAACGTGAATCCAACTTATTTGGATTTGTCACAAGCACATGTGCTGGACAACCCGAGATTCTGAAATGACATAAACTACCTTTACGTCCTTTCCAGAGTTCAAAAGGTGTTTCAAAAATACTTTTTTAGGGAACATTATTCAAAATGTATTCCGCAGTCTTTACTACGTAACCCCAAAATGAACTAGGGAGATGAGTATAACTCATCATTGATCGAACCATGTCCAACAAGGTTATATTTCTCCTTTCCGATACACCGTTTTGCTGTGGTGTACCGAGACCCGAGAGTTGGGATGTAATTCCATGCTCAATCATATAGTTCTTGAATTTTAAATCCATGTACTCTCCACCTCGATCTGATCGAAGCGTTTTAATTGTTTTACCCAATTGATTTTCAACTTCAGTCTTGAATTCCTTGAACTTTTTAAGTGCTTCAGACTTATGTTGTATTAGGTAAATATGCCCATATCTGGAATAATCATCTACAAAGGAGATGAAATATTCATAACCTCCTCTGGCTTTAACACTCATCGGACCACAAAGGTCTTAATGTATAAGCTCAAGAGGTTCTTTGGCTCTATAACCTTTTCCACTAAAAGGTCTTTTAGTCATTTTTCCTTCTAGGCAGGATTCACATACTGGTAAAGTATTTTCTTCTAACTCATTTAGAAGTTCATTCTTTACCAATCTCTCAATCCTATTGAGATTAATGTGACCCAATCTAGGATGCCAAATATTAGCATTTTCTTTAGGAGAAATTAGTTCGTGTACTTGCAATTTTGAATAATTCACTGTTTAAAACTATTTTAACTGAATTAAACCATTGCATGTAATTCTCAAGAAGAGCAACACATAGTACAATACTTTTCCAAAGAAATAAACACTTTATTCAATTGAAAAGAAATTGAAATACAATGTTCGCTAAGGCAAGAAATAAGGTTTCTAATAAACCCTTAAGCTACATGTTATCAAATAACAACTTTTCCTTCCCAGACGATTGCGCTTTATTTGCTCTTTTTCCTCTTCTTCTGTATCTTCTCAAGTTCAGAAGTATGGCTGCAATTCTTAGTTCCAGAGGATGAACCCTCCTGAGAACTTTTGGAATAGGCAAACAGATTTGCCTCTCCATTCTGTTGTCTCTTATCATCCATAAGAAACTGATAATTCTACAACTCATTTAGCAGAGAAGTCAGATCATACTCTATGTTGTTCATCGCTGCATTGCTACGGAATTGTAGAAAACTCTTCGAAAGAGATTTTAGGATGAACAAAACCTGACTTTTCTCATCTATGACCGCTCCGTTTAATTCCGCTATGTTGAAGTGAGCAATCAGATTGAGAACATGTTCTCTCACCGATGTTCCCTCCTCCATGTGTGCGTTGTAAACGAATTTTAGGGCTTTATGCCGAATTTGTTTGGACGATTGTCTAGACAAATTTAGCACAAAATCCATGATCTCACGAGCTTAGACCTTGCCCTCCAGCCTCCTAGCTAAAACATCAGGTATGCTAGCTAAGATATAGGCTTTTGCCTTTTCATTGGCATTGATCCAGCGGTCATATGCACCCTCAACAGTTTGAGATGTGCTTTGAGCAGGGAATTGAGGACACTCCTCATTGGGATCGAACTTAAGATCATGTGCTACCAACACAATGTTGAGTGTATTCCTCCAAGTCATTATGTTTTCCCTGGTTAATTTTTCAACACCCAGTAAAGAAATAATTGAGCTAGACATTTTGCTGAAAATTCACAAACAAGCTTGTATGAGTTTCTTGCTATAATTCTAATCCAATCATGTTTTAGCTAATTATCAAATGATTCTTAGGTCATTTATAATTTGCAATGATACTCCAAAGGTTTAGAATGTATGACACCGAAGGGTAATCATAAACACTCCTCCTCTGGATCAAGACACTCTTGACCAAAACCTAATGCCAAAATAACTCTTATTTCTATAGGCTTTAGTTACTATTTTTCGGTCAGGATACATACACTTCTTATGTACCTTGTGAGTGTAACCCTCTGTCTTTAGATCCCAGAGTCCCCATTCAATAAAATCCACCGAAGGAAGGACTAGATTGAAAAACAGACTAAGGAGATCTTTATCCCTTTCGGGTGTCTACTGTGTTCGATCCCTTATGATCAAGCCCTCCGAAGGGATTGACTGGTCCAGGCCAAACTAGCAGGCTGACCATAGTGATCTTACGGTGTAAACCGACTGAAGAGACCATAGGTTTTGTTTTCACTAAACCTGCTCTCACTCACTATAAGTACCCTCTCCATTCACCTTGATATTGACTCATACAAACACCATCCGAAGGGGGACGCTCCCGTTTGCGCCACGAGGCGAAGTATGAGTCTCACGGTGTGAACTTCCCAGAGATACGTAGGTGGAAAAATATGTATCATATACACTTTTCCTCCAACTGGATACTTTAAATCTATCGGAATTTTACTTAGGCTAAACCTGACTAATGGTTTTACCTAAAGGTATTAATATAACTCTTATATCGATAATCAATATAACTCTTATATTGATTTTATCCTAAGTTTGCTAATATAACTTTTATATTAAGTCTAGGATATCTAGTTTATTAACCCCTTAATAAACTTGTTGTCGCTACTCTAATTTATAAATCTCTGATTAAATTTCACTCTCTAGTCGGTTCCCGTAGGGGTGTTCGTTTTTCACAATTTGAAATACCCAACCTAGACAGAACCTTCCTTAGACAGAGTTCCTCTTTTAATCATTGTTTATAAATTACTTGGTTCCTAATTCTAATCTAATTAGAACTAGATAACCTAAGGTCTATTATTTCCAAGTTCTAAACATTTTAAAACTAATAATTAACCTTAGGTGACATGCATACAATGTTATAGTGTTTGATCATTCATCTCATGAATAATAAGACATACATAGCATAATCATCTTATGAAAAATAATGCATGTCAATGTTGTCCATAAATTAATATAACACTTTATATTAATTAATCATGCAAAACTATATAATATAACTCTTTATATTATAAATGATGCATGGAAATGCTTAACCTAAGGTGGGATATCGAAATTAAAAGCATACACTATGCATGGCAATAATTACACAACAATTGCATAATTTAAATAGCAAAATTAGACCAATTTTGACACTCTAAATTCAATTTTAATTAATATAATATAATTATATTAATTAAAATTAAATAAATTAAATATAAATTAAATACAAAACGTTTTTTATATTTAATATATAATAAAAAATTTATTTCTACCCGTTGCTTCTTCGCATGAAACGTTTGTGGCGTTGCAACGCTGATACCATCGTTGCCACGCTGCTCTTTGTCCTCTCCTGACCGTTGAAGCGCACCTCAGCGTTGCAACGCTGCCGTCTTTCCAGCCGCGTGCCTGTCGCTGTTGCGTTGCAACGCTATAGAATAGTGTTGCAACGCCATTCACAGAACAACATGTGGAATCTCCATCCCTTGCTCGTTTTCGCTCCGATCTTCTCAGCAACCACCTTGCCTCGATCGATACGGACTTACATACTCGATTTACAATTAAAATTGCCTAAAACATCGGGCCCTTACATTGAACAATTCAATAAAAATTATAAATCTAAGTGCAAAAATTGAAAACATCTAATTTGCAAACCGTTCATACATCTCATGCATAACAGTAAATCCCACCTCGTTCTTGAAAAATCTAGAACGTAAATTAAGAACGCAATTAGGCTCTGAAAACAATTGAAGGGAATCGAATCCTGCAGCGGAAGCGATGGTTAATCGCACGTTCTTAATTTTGTTACAAAGATAACATTCAAGAGCAATTCTACCTAGATTAAGCATATATTAACAATATGGACAATGAAAGATTACCTTTGAAGACCTTTTCTTCGAGTGCTCCTTTCTCCCACGATCACGATCTCACCAACTGGAACACGAACGGATGAAGACACGACCACTAGATCTTCTTCGTTGTTCTCTAGGTGAGGGAGGAATGTGGGTTCCCTTTAAGTGAGATGAGGTATTTCGTAAAAGTCTAGTTGGAACACTTTCCAACACCTTTTGTGGGAGAATTCTCTTAGGGTTTCTCAAGAGATGGAATCACTTGCTTGACTTTACTTAACCTAGTTGCATCTCATGCAACTATATATATAGGGAAATAGGATGGAAATAACCATCCTATCCCTCTTATATTTTCCCACTATTATATGGTTTATATGTGAATCTAATTCACATTAAAACCATATATTATATTAATTATATCATATATAATTGATATAACACCTCATGCATGAAATTGAACACTTCAATTTCATTCCTAATTTTATACCCTCAATATAACCATGTTTAGCCAACGGAGGGACCTAATGGACCTACAGTTCATGAGCTCTAATGATGTGAGATTAACTGATCAAACTCTTTGATCCAGTTAATCAATATTCATTAACTACAAGTCACTCCACTATAGACTTGTAGTTGCACTCTCCTCACTGTAGATTATATTGTGTCCACTGATATAATCATTACCCATGAGTCGACCCTTCACAGGTTGTTCGTAATCACGGCTAGGTCAAATTACCGTTTTACTCTTGTGATTACCTCTTTGTTCCTTAAGCACCACTGATCCTCTAATGAACAACAAGTCTAAGGTCCTACCATAGACTCATACCCTCTTAGAGGGCGGGGCCCCGTTGTTCAAGACCTGGAGTCAGTTCTTAAGGGAACAACCTATCTAATTTCTTAGTGTAGGAATGAGTGAATTCCATCTTGCGCAGATTAAGTCCCCACTACCTACGAGGTTACGTCACACGAGAAGGTAGGCTTATTGAGTCGACTCTGAGCCACTCTCACCCATACTAGTCTAAGGACAAACCCCTATAAGCAGGAGTTCTTAACTTGCCCAGGATTCAGATCGAGTCACTAATGACCATCTATAAATTATCAGTCTTACCATGTTAACGGTGTTATACTGGTTAGACTAATAGTTTGCAGTCCGGTCTTTTATGAACTCTTCATACAGGATGTCCCACTCGCATGTCAACTACATGAATGAGTTGGATTACCTCATTTGTACTAATTACAAAGTGGGCCGCATCCATGGTGTTACTAGAATAACGTTTCCAATCCTATTCTTATACCATAGACCATTTAGGTTATATTCTTGAACACAATCCAAATAATGTCCACTACACTGATGTTTAAGATATATTATAACCTTGGAGCTTAGTTTATTGAATTTATAAAGCAAGAATTATAATTTCATCAAAACAAATAATCCTTTATTTAATTGATCAAAACTACACAAGTTTAGGGCATAAATCCCAACAAGAAGGACGAGACTGACTAGAGGTGTTGGCTTCTCCATCAACTCTTGATGAAGGTCCAGCTTGATCAACAACTCTTGTTGGTTCATCTGTAGCTTCATTTAGTACTAATTTACTACGCGGTTTATGGTTCCTCATGTGATCTTCCTCCAAGAAAGTGGCATTTGTCGATACAATCACCTTGTTTTCTTGTGGGTCGTAGAAAAGACCACCTCTCGTTTCTTTGGGATAGCCAACAAATTGGCATAATTTTGAACGAGGTTCCAATTTCTTCGGATTTGTCACTATCACGTGTGTCGGACAACTCCAAATCCTGAAGTGTTGTAAAATCGGTTTACGCCCCTTCCATAATTCAAAAGGTGTTTTTGAAACACTCTTTGATGGAACAGTGTTCAAGATTTAAACTGTAGTCTTTACTGCGTATCCCCAAAACGAGGAGGGAAATTGAGCATAGCTCATCATAGAACAAACCATGCCCAACAAGGTTCTATTTCTCCTTTCTAACACACGATTTTGTTGTGGTGTATTAGGTGCTGAGAGTTGAGATTTAATTTCATGTTCTAATAGTCCTGAAATCTCAAATCCATATACTTTCCACCTCGGTCGGATCGAAGTGTTTTAATGGTTTTCCCTGATGCTCTTTCTACTTCAGCCTTATACTCTTTAAACTTTTCAAGAGCTCAGACTTATGATGCATTAGGTATAAATAACCATACCTCGAATAATCATCAATGAAAGAGATGAAATATTCGTACCCTCCTCGAGGTTTAACATTCACCAGACCACAAAGATCCGAATGTATAAGTTCTAAGGGTTCTATCGCTCTGTAACCTTTTCCAGTAAAAGGTCGTTTAGTCATTTTACCTTCCAAGCATGAGGAGGTAAATAATCATCTTCTAACTTGTTTAGAAGTCCATTCTTAGATAATCTCTCAATCCGGTTGAGATTTGTATGACCAAGTCTAAGATGCCATAGATAGGTATTTTTTTTGGAAAAATTCTTTACCTTTTATTTTGAGTATTAGCAGTTTTAAACATCTCATGATTCAAAATTGTTTTAGTTCTATTCGGTTTAAGTACATACAAGTCGTTTTCTAACTTAGCATAACAAATATTGACACCTTTCTTTAGAATGAACGCCTCATTAAATGAAAAGGTTATACAGTAGCCAAGTTCAATTAAACAAGAGATAGAAATTAAGTTACTCTTAATTTTAGGAACTATATATAGATTTTCTAAAAATGAAAATCTATCTCTAAAAAACAGTTTGGCATCTCTCATCAGCACGTGCCGAGAGCACGCGTCTCCGCTCGACCTCTAATGTCATCTCACCCTCTTCGAGCTCCTTGAAGGAACTAGTTTCCTGAAATGAAGAGCAAACGTGATTAGTGGCTCCTGAATCAAGTATCTAGGTAAAATCATCATTTTTCACTAAGCAGGTTTCAAGAACAAATAAATCTAATTTACCTTACTTCTCTTTGAGCTCAATGTCTGAAGTAGCAGAAGCTTTCCCTCTTCCTTCTTTCCTCTTCTTCCGAGTCTTCTTAATCCCAGAAGAAGAACCGCAGGGCTTGGTTCCAGAGGATGAACCCATCTTGAGCCTTTTGGAATGGGCAAACTGATTTGTCTCTCCATCAACCTGTCCCTTATTATCCATAAGAGACTTGTAAGTCTGCAGTTCATTTAGGAGGGAAGTCAGGTTATACTCCTTTTTGTTCATCTCCGCATTGCTACGGAATGGCAGGAAACTCTTCGAAAGAGATTCCAGGATGAAGAATACCTGACTTTGCTCATCTAAGACCGTTTCGTTCATTTCGACCACGTTGAAGTGAGCTATAAGATCGAGAACATGTTCTCTCACTGAAGTTCCCTCCTTCATGCGCGCGTTATTAACGTACTTGAGGGATTCGTGCCGAATTTGTTCAGACAGTTGTCCAGACAAATTCTGCAGATAACCCATGATCTCATTAGCTGAGACCATACGCCCTCCAACTTCCTGGCCAAAACATCAGATATGCCAGCCAGGATATAGGCCTTGGCCTTTTCATTGGCCTTGAACCAGCGGTCAAACGCATCCTTAACTGATTGAGATGCGTTTTGAGCAGGGACCTGAGGACATTCCTCAGTCAGTACAAATTGAAGGTCCTCAACAACAAGAATCGCATCCAGGTTGGACTTCCACATAGTAAAGTTTTCACCAGTTAAACGTTAACTTTTGAGTAAGGCTATATACGAGGACGACATGCTGAAAATTCAAAATTGTTCTAATTAGTTATGCCTTAACCTATTATAAACCAATCAAATTTAGAAAAATTATTAAAGAACCCTAGTGTTTAAACTAAACCCAGTGTTTAAATTAAACCTTTAATTTTGCAACGATACTTCAAGGGTTTAAAACAAAAGCCTCCGTCGGCCGGTCAGTCATTCCTCCCCTGAATTGAGACTTTCTCAGCCAATTTCCACTACCAGAACATCTCATGTCCCAATGGTCCTTAGCTATCGTTAGTTTGGTCAAGGACTTGTTAACTAGGTTAAGTTATCCCGTAAATGTGACCCTACCATTTTCATATCCAATAGTTCCGAGCCAACAAGCTACTATTAAGAAAGACAATTGTTAGCAAATTACCTAAAAGACTCTATCCATTTCTGGAGTTCGCGATGTTCTGCTCCCTATAGTCAGGCCCTCCGTAGGGTTTGGCTGTTCCAGGACAACCTAGCAGGCGGACTATAGAAATCTTACGGTGCGACCTAATGTGGGAGACTGTAGGATACGTTGACACGCGTCCTGCTCCCATTTACTATGGATACTTCCCTCATTCACCTTGGTATTGAACCATGCAAACACTTACCGTAGGGGGACGCCCTATTGATGCCACGTAGCCGAGCATGGAACTCACGGTGTGAACTCTTGAGGACGTGAGAGTAAACTCGATCCGAACATCTCATTTTCTCTCATTGAACCTCCTAAGATTAGGGTATAGGTTTAACTTAGTCAGATTCTGGCTAAAAGAATCTATCTAAGTCTATGCCTATTATAACTGTTATAACCAAGTCCTTTAACCTTATGTCTAGGTGAATAAACATTTTAATTACCTAGATATAAAATAGAACTAAGGTTAATTCAACTCAAGCTCCTGGTCGGTTCTCAGTGTAGGAGTGTTTCTAATTAGCAATCGACTTAAGTACCCCAACCTTAGACAGAACTTCACCAGTAGAGTTCCCTTATAACCAAAGTCCTAATGTCCTACTATATTTTAAACTATTTAAAATATTATGTAAGACAAACTTCTAATCCTATTAGAAATTAAAACTTAGGTCTAAATTAATTTTAAATAATTTAAAACTAATTTAATTTTATCCAAGTTTCTATGTTTGCATGCATTTCTTTGTTATAGGTTATGGTTTCTAAAACCCCTTTAATTTATAACACTTATAAACTTTTAATAAATAACCTATGACAAAGAACTATATTATAAAACCAACAATTATTTTCAAATTGGATTGATAAAAAATATTCAACTAATTGAATAACTAAATTACTTAAATAAAATAACAATTATTTTAAACTAAGTAATTTCATGCTCCATGCAACTTATTTTCCACATTTATTTAATTATAATAATTATAAATAAATATTTGTGAAAAATAAATTAAATCATGCATTTCTACCATATTTATATAACAATTATACAAATAAAATGCATGAACATGCTTATCCTAAGGTGGGAAATATTCTAAATGACATTCATAAAGAAAAACAGCTGTAAAACCGAAATAATTTGGCCCCTAAAGTGCAAAAATAATAAAATTACTCTAATTTTATTACAAAACCAGTCAAATACTCCTTGAACCGCTCGAACCGGATCAAAAACCAACCGAACCGCCCAGGCCGGTCTGTAGCTTTAGAATTGGCATCATGGCGTTGTAATGTTGATGGGGCGTTGCAACGCCGACTTTGTCCACGTGTGCGCCAGCTATCGGGGTGGCGTTGCAACGCTGAGGGGCAGTGTTGCAACGCCGCTGACCCCTGGAGAACCCGCGTCGATAAGGAAGGTTGGCGTTGCGACGTCGTTTCTCTGCGTTGCAACGCTAATGAACGGCGTTGCAACGCTGATGCTTCAGCAGCAGCTTTCTCCTTTGAACATAGTAGCTTCAATCATGTAATTCCCCTTCGATACTCATCCGATTTGCACAAAACTGGTTCCAAACGACTCTTAACTCGATGACAGACTCAATAATGCACTTAATTGCCCATAAACACAAGGGCATTTACATTTAAATTGATCAAATCAATAGAAAACTAAGGCCAGATATTCCTAAACAGTTTTACAGCAAACCAAATGCAATTCCCACCTAATCCAATGCAATTTTTTTTCAACCAAAACAAATTAAGCATTGCTCTAATACCAATTGATGGAAATCTGATCCCCTTGAGTAGCGGAAACATGTTTGAAATCGTAATTGCAAGATTATTTTGGTTGAAAAACAAAAACCAGTGCATTGGAAATAAGAACAGAACAAGCATTTCTAATCTAATTAGGCATGGAAATTTACATGCAAACATGTTGTATTTAACAATTAGACGAAATGAATAAAGATTACCTTTATAGTCTTAGTCTCCCAGTAACTCCTTGCTTCCAAGAAAAACAACAACACAGAGAACACTCTTTGTTTTTCTCCAACAGGACAACACCACTTGGAGAACCTTCTATCCTCTGAGTACCACTTAGATCAATTCCTTTTGATCGGAAGGAATTCCAACAATTGGAAGAATTTTTGAGAATTGAGAGAGAATTCTACACAGAGAGCTCTATACGGAGAATGATCGTTCAAATCAACACACACATCTCCCTTTTCTCCATTCGAGAAGAAGATGCATTGCAGGGGTAACTCCCCACTCCCTAACGAGAAGGGATTGGGGAGTGATGGGAACGTGTCATCGTGACACATTCCCTAATTAATTGATAAACAATTAATTCATTCATTCATTTAATTAAATCAAATTTAATTAAAAATCATATTACACAAAATGATTAAATCTCATTTAATCATTTTACCCCTTAATCTATAGTTTAATGCACATCAAATGCACATTAAATTTTAACCTATAGTTTTCAGTTGAATTTAATATTTGACCTCTTTCAAATATTTAATTCTCTCATATAATTTAATATGAATCATATTCACATAAAATTTATAATATATAGTTTCAAAATTATATATTATATCGTATCTATATACATCAAATTTATTCCCTAATGAATTTGAACATTTCAAATTCAAATAATCTGAGAACCCTTTACGAGCTAGAAGGTGGACCTAATGAACCTACAGATCAGAAGCTCCAACCGTACGAGATCACTCGGTTAATCTCATTAACCTCCTAATCAACATTCGTTAACTGCGGGAACACTCCACTAAAGTCCCGCAGCTGCACTCTTCTCACTGCAGATATATTTATGTGTCCACGAATATTGACCAATACAGCAAGTCAATCCTTCACAAATGTTCGTAACACCAGCTGGGTCAAATTACCGTTTTACCCGTGGGTGACATCTTGTACCTTAAGTACCAGTGCTCCTCTAATGAACAATTTGTTTGTGGTCCTTCCAATAAACAGAGATCCTCTTAGGCCAATGAGAGGGTCGGGCCCTTTGTTCAAGTCCCGATGACACCGCTTAAGGGAGCATTCCTCTATTTACCCTAGTAGGCAGGAAGGAGTGAATTCCATCTTGTTAGGCTAAGTTTCCAGCCGCTCACTTGGTCTTGTCAGCAAGAAGGTAGGCATATTGAGTCGGCGAATCTGGTCACTCTCACCCATACTAGTCAAAGGACAATCCCTCGCAAACAGGAGTTCGTACCCTGCTCAGGATTGAGATCAAGTTGCCTAGATTATCCTGGTGAAATAGAAACCTAATTAGTCAACAGAGTTACATCTAGTGGTTACTATTTCGCGATCCGGTCTTATATAATCTCATTACGTAGGATATCCCACTCACATGTCATCTACACGAACACCTCAGGATCACAGTGTTTGTATCTTATACAAAGTGGGCCACATCCATAGTTTTACCAGGGTAAGGTACCCAAACCTTATCCCCTTACTATAGACCCTTTAGGCTGTATCTCTAACCAAGATCCTTTATATGTGCACTACATTCAGTTAAAGATTCATTTTACAGCCTTGTATGTTTAGTTTATTGGATTTGGGGTTAAAATAATGGCAACATAGAACAATAACGCTTTATCGAAGTAATAACAATTTATTACAATATTTAGAATAAAATTACAAACTACGAGTTTTAGGGCACAAACCCCAACAACCTCGATGTAGTGAGAGAGATGTGAGACAACCTGAACGTTACATGGGTTTGGCTAAAATCCAAGTCGTCACCCATGTGATGAGACCCAATTTGTCCTACAGTGATGAGAGTGCAACTACGGGCTTTAGTGGAGTGTTACCGTAGCTAATGAATGTTGAATAACCAAGTGAAAGAGTTTGACAAGTTAGTCTCGGATCATTGGGACTCGTCACGTGTAGGTCCATTAGGTCCCTCGGTTGGCTCAAATTGGACAAATTTAGGGTTTACAGTTTGGTGTGAATTTGAAGTGTTCAAATTCATTATTTGGGTATTTATATCATTTATATGAGATATAGATGACATAATATATAGTTTAATATGAATGAGATTCATAATAAACTATAGTATAGCATAATTGATTAATTAGTGCTAATTGGAGAAATTGAATTGAGAGAAATTAAATTGAACGTGATTCAATTTAAAATTTCACATTTTATGCAAATGAGATTTGTATAATAAGATATGAGATACCTTATATTATGCGATATGCAAATATGATTTATATGATATATAGTTGTAGTAAAATGGTGAATTGGTGGAGATTTTAACTCCACCACACACCATTATAAATAGGTGTATTCAAAGGCATCTCAGAAGGATTTTGCCATTTTTTGGATTTTCAGCCAAAGAGAGCAAAAGGTATTCTCTCCATTCTTTCTCAATTCTCTAAAATCTCTCCTCACCCAAAATCCAAATGGAGTCCCACATACTCTCCCTTAACCTCCCGAGAACAACCGAGAAGACCCTGTGGTGGTGTCTCACTGTTCGGGTCGAGGAACGAGATCGAGGAGTTCGTCCGTTCAAGAGAGATCGTGACCGGAGGAGGAAAGCATTGAAAAAGTGTTCTTCAACAAGTAAGTAACAATTACCATACTATTTTTCCTCTTCTTTTGCATGTTTAGCCTAGAATTAAAGTTGTTTAGTTCAATTTTAAAATAGAATTATACCACGAAACAACGACGTTTCACAACGTCTTTCGTTGCGGGAATTCTGAATCGCTTCATTAAGTATCAGCGTTCCTCTAATGAACAATTTGTTTGTAGTCCTACCAACAAACAGAAGTCCCTCTTGGGCCAATGAGAGGGTCGGGCCCTTTGCTCAAGTCCTGGAGACACCACTTAAGGGAACATTCCTCTACTTACCCTTATATGCGGGAAGGAGTGAATTCCATCTTGCTAAGTTAAGTCCCCAACTGCTCACTCGATCTTATCTCCAAGAAGGTAGACATATTGAGTCGGCGTACATGGCCACTCTCACCCATACTAGTCAAAGGACAATCCCTCGCAAACAGGAGTTCGTAACCTGCTTAGGATTGAGATCAAGTTGCCTAGGTCATCCTAGTGAAATAGAAACCTAGTTAAATAGAAACTAACTAATGAACATAGTTACGCCTAGTGGTTACTATTTCGTGGTCCGGTCTTATGCAATCTCATTACATAGGAGATCCCCACTCACATGTCATCTACACGAACACGTTAGGATCACAGTGTTTCTATCGTATACAGAGTGGGGTAAGGTACCCAAACCTTGTCCCCTTACTATAGACCCTTTAGGTTGTATATCGAACCAAGATCTTTTATATGTACACTACATTCTGTTCAAGAGACATCTCACAACCTTGGATGTTTAGTTTATTGGATTTAGGGTTAATACAAGGGCAATATCGTAAATATCGAACAATAAATCTTTATTGCAAATAATAACTCTTTATTACATTAATTAGAACAAAATTACAAACTATACGGATTTTAGTGCACAAACCCCAACAGTCCTGTCCCTAAGAAGATAAGCATATTGGGTGCGCAACAGTGGCCCCCATCATCCGTACTAGTCAAAGGACAGACCCCCGCAGGCAGGAGTCCCACACACTCTCCCTCAATCTTTTCTCCTCACCCAAAACCAAAGGGAGTCCCACACACTCTCCCTCAACCTACCGAGAACAACTGAGAAGTCCTTTCGAAGGTGTTCCAATTGTTCGGTTCGAGAGATCGTGCTGTAGAGATCGTTGGCACGAAAGAGTTCGTGACCAGAGAAAGAAATAGTGAAGAAGGGTTCTTCAACAAGTACATCTCATACTTTCTGTTTTCTTCTTGTAAAATGTATTTTTAGCCTAGAATGTAAGTGTTATGTTCAATTTTAAGATACGAATTACACAACAAATCAACGACGTTTCACAACGTTTTCTGCTGCGGGAAATTCTAATTCCCTACAATGACAACGACCTTCATTAGCAGAAAATACATATTGTGTATTTAGAGTGTAATGACAGTAAGCATTTTAAGAGAGAAAAGGATGAGTTTTCTCTGGTGGGTATTTCTCTCTTGTTTATTCCAAGCTATCAGGTTGTAATACTTGGAAGTCAATACTTATTGTTGGGCTATTGAGGGTTAGTTTGTAGCACAAAATTTTGAGGACTCCTTGTAATCTCCCAAATTTAGTAGAACCTGCAGTTGCACAAGACTAGGCGTAATTCTAAGTTTGGGGTAAACCAATATAAATTTTGGTGTGGTTCTCTTTTTCCTATCTCTTTAAATTATTATTTGTGACTCTTTATTGGTTGGTTTATCCTATGAAATGAGAGATTTAATATAGTTATTAATTTATTATTATTATATTTTTTTCTCCAAACAGACTCGACCACTTTTTACAGCAAATTGTAATTGGTTTATAAATTTATTTGATTGTATGTGGCAAGCACATTCAATTTCATAACTAGTTGAGTATGCTTAGATTGGCCACGTAAGTGTTTGTTTTACCCCTAAAGCAACATTAGAATTATTTGCATTGTAGGCGTATAGCTACTTTTTAGGGGAAATGTGAGTAATGTCTAAAAAAGATTAATCGTAACGAAGAATAGCTAAATAGTTTCAATATTGCAAATATGGTTACCATACTTTTAGGAGGGGTTGATAATAATATTAATTTCTTAAGATGCCCTTGGTATATCTTCGTAATTACAGTCATGTCATTACTGTATTTATAACTTTCCAACAACTGTCAGATTCTGTTTTGAAAAAAAAATTAATTATTTCTAACTAAAATTGACTCGTGTATTTCTATTTTCTACCAAAATCTTCATTTGACCGAATTTGGAGGCATAAAGATCGTCTTCATAGGGTTATCTCCTGCAACTAGTCTCACAGTACACGTTCGAAACAAAATCTCTTCCTACATCTTTTCTCAAAGTACACGTTCCAGACTCTTTATTAGTATAGTTTACAAGTTTGTAAATTTGTATCAGTTCGAAATGAGTTCTCACAACATTCCTTTGATGTTGTGTGGGATCAGGACAATGGTTACAAGGTTTATAAGTAACTCAATATATTCGAGGGTCACTGAAAAAGTTTTAGGCTTTTCTTTCTGGATTTGCAACTAATTTAATTGTGAAAATTCAGGTATATACCCTAATATACATCATTTTAAAATGATTCAATTAATATGCATACTAATATCTACAAAATTGGGTTGTTGGGTATTTATTACTGACTTCCAAAAATCCAGTATTATTTCATTTTTCTTTATTTGGTCGTCTCAATACATTCTGCATTAGGGTCATTACAATGATATATAATACATTCTTTTAATGATACAATCAATATACATACTGATATCTACAAATTTGGATTGTTGGGTTTATTACTGACTTCCAAAAACACAGTATTATTTCATTTTTCTTTATTTGGTCGCCTAAATACCTTCTGCATTAGGGTCATTATGATGATATAATATCCGATAGATTTTTGTGATTTATATAAGATATAAACCATAAGTATACTATTGGGTAGGTATTTATACATATTTATATTCATGTAAAAAACAACATATATACTAAGTTGGAGAAATGTGAGGAAGTTTTAGGTTGAGTTGATGACTATTTAACTATTTACCAATTTTAATGATGAATGGTGTGGGTGGGGATTAAAAAAATACATTTGTCAGACAATCCATTAAAAAAACAATTATAAAGAGCAAGATAGTGTAAAGAAAGTTATTTGGATAATGAGCAAGATAAGGGATAAAAAGTTGTTGAAATGATACTTTAGAAAATTTGATTGTTGACCCAAAATTGAGAAAGGCAATATCATTTTATCATCCTAATAAGCAAGATGCAACTTAAAGGGTTATTTATTGAAGGGTCCTTATCAACCTTGTGGTCATAGATTCAAATAAACATTGTACGATAAAGTTTATTGAAGATTGAATCCTTCTCGGTTTGATAAATGTCCCCCTTGGGTTAGAAACTCGGAATATTGCATTGTGAAAGAAGTTCACTCTGTTTATATTGGTAATTTTTAGGACTACATTGCAAAAGATATCAATTTGACTTAGATGCATAATTGTTCTTCAATCTTGATGAACTTATTAACTGAAAAGGAAAAAAAAATGAAAAAAAAACATTAAGTGCATGTTTGGAGGAGTTAATGTGTTCATAAGCAACCTTCAAATAACTGTCGTAATTTGATGAAACAAAATTAAGTTCATAAAACGTCGACTCTTTATTGGATAAATAAATAGAGCAAGTTCAAACAGATTATTGAATATGTCTGATTATTTCTTTGGATTGGGTGTGTCTTCTTTTGAAAAGGATATTATGAATTATTGTAAAGTTGAAACCAAGGTAATGATCAAATATCTTGGATTTTATTTTTTTTTTCCTTTTCATTCTAGTAGACGAAACTTGTGGGGTATCAATCAAACAACAAATGGGAAGTGGTCATTTGTTAAGTAATCAAACATGGGGGCAAAGGACTAAACATTTTTTTTTGGATATATTATGTTCATGTTAGAGAGATGCAACTACTTAAAGTAGTTTGCTAAGCATGATCTTCAATTTATCAAAGCTACAAAATGTATTGATTAAAGCATATAATAAGAGAGAATAAATATATTTACAGTCGCATCAACTTCAATTGACACTTGTTTTAATTTTGCTACCAGAAAAAATGTGTGTATATTATTATGCCTTTTAATTTAATTTCAATTTCAAGCAAACAAAATCATGAAAACACTTGACAATATGGTGAAGTTTTAAATGGACAATGTTTGAATATTCAAGAAACTCCTCATAGGCATGTAGGAGAGGCAAGTTTTTTTTTTTTTTGAGTGGGGAGATTCGAACTCGAGTTGAGCTATTCTTTTCTTGATTGCTTTTGTTAGGGGAGCATGACCCTCCACATATCTCCACATCGATATGATATTGTTCACTTTGGGCATAAGCCCTCGTGGCTTTGCTTTTGGTTTCACCCAAAAGGCCTTATACCAATGGAGATAATGTCCCTCACTTATATACTCATGATATTCCTCTTATCTAGCCGATGTGAGACTTTGTTCGCACTCCTAACAGCTCTATTTGGTTCAATCATCAAGGTTCATGACTTTATTGTAGAAGATATTTGAAAAGCATATTAAAAAGTCGAAGCATAAAGATTATTAGGCTCACTTTAGTCATATTTTACTCTGTTTTCTCTTTCCATTTGAAGAGGAATATTGTTGGCATCACAAGTTAGTTGTCTCTAGCAATGCAAAACATCAAGATATCATAAATTTCATAAAGTTGCTTAAAATATCCAAAAAATAAATATAGACGATTACATTGAATAACATATATATGATGAAACTATTTATTAATAGGACTTTGTTGAGTGTTCCTCAGTTGTGTATTATGTTTGTCATAAGGTCACTTTGAACAAAATGAAAGAACAAAACAAATAATAATGTTATTATTGTGTTGAAATATTTTAGGTTGGTTTGGATATGCAACATTAAGATTGCAATGAATCCTATATTACTTGACATTTACAACTTTTATACCGGATGTTTTTATGAAAAAAAAAATGTCAAGTAATGTGAACTTTTAAGGAAAACGCGAAGAAAAATGAAAATAAAAAGTGAAAATTGACAAATTTTTTCATACAAATTTGATATTTAAAAAATGTCAAGTTTAATTATAACATTTTGTTCACGTCTTACGTGTTATGAATTATTAAGTATTAAAATAAAATAATGTGAAGAAAACAAATTAGGGAAAGACGCTCAAGTTAGTTTTGAGTTGTTTCTATGTTTGCATGTTTGAATATATAGATTTGATAAAAACAAATTGATTATCGTCTAGATTAATTTTACCTTCTTTTAAATATTTTAGAGATAAAACTTTTAGTACTTGAAGACTAACTTGAGACATGTATTCATGATGTTAGATCTGATGACAAGTTTGCAAGGTTAATGTAGACTTATAAGCGAAATGATAAACACCAAAAAGCATATTTTGTATCCTTAATTAGTTTTTAAGCTTATAACTTGGTCTTGGACCTTACAAGTTTCAAATTGATTTTGTTCTGGGTCTTATTAAAAAATTGTAAGAATTAAGTTTAATATTTTTATAAAAGAAGTATGTGCCTAGTACCTAAAAAATATTGGGAATACTTCCTAACACATTCTAGTGGAAATCCCTATTTATATACACAAACTTATAATTCTATGTTTTCTAAACATTCTTAATAAGAACTTTTTTTGTTTTATTGTTGTTATGCAGTAGACTTATACAGAGTTTAAGGCAATATTTGTTGATTATCCCTAGTGTGCAAATTATGTAGTTCATTTATCTCACTTTCCTAAAATTCTTGACATGTCTAGGATATACATAGTTTCTTAGACCAATGAATTATTCGATCTGATAAATGGTATATGTCTTTCTTGAAGTTCTACCCAACATATTGTACAAGGAACTTGTCAATGCTATGCATGAGATAGTTCTAATGTTTTGTTCTTCCCGTTCCAAACTATTTTCCTTCCCTCAAAATCATCTCTCATTTGAAATTTGCTTAGTCAATAACTTTTTTATCTCTAACAAACACAATTACTATCATTGTTAATGAGTAAAATATTATCAACATAAAGAATTAGAAAAACCTTTTTTTCTTGTCGATCTTCTTGTCAACACAAGTTTATTGACTTTTTGTATAGCTCTTGATATATTACCCATGTTGAAGATGTAGTACTTTATTTCTCTTATTGTCAATTAGTTTTGAGATGGAATCCATGTTTATCTAATAAGATATCATAACCCATTAAGCTCAAATAGGTATTCAGTTAAAAAAAAATGAAATCTCACTCATGAATGGTGAATCCAAAGAGACGCCAGCTTGAGAATGAACTACTCATCTCATTACTAATTAGTTTTGAGATGAAACCTCATGTTTATCTATTAATCAAAACTTATGCTCCATCACCTAGACATTTTCTTGAATTCGTAAAAATCGACCTTTACAACTTGCAAACCTTAGCTTTTATCAGAAACAACGAACTCATTTGGTTGCACTAGAGGCAGCCTTGATTTTGGCTAAATTTTGGTCTTGCCAATGTTCAAATCTTATTAACATTTTTTTACTTTGTGGTCTGATGTGTTTTTTTGTGAAATTGTTTATAAGAAATTAAAACCCTTTTATTTTTTTACAAGATTATGAAAGTTTTCTCATTTGCTCTTTGGAATTTGGAGTAAAACCTACAAGTAGGCTCACCTTATAATGAGGTTCCAATTTATTTGGAATTTTTTGTAACACAACATGCAGGTGATCTCCCAATATACAAAAGTGTCATAATTAAACTAAGCTTTAACAATAATTTTGCATCTTTAAAGATATCTTAGGACACTTCTATATGGATATATGACTATTCAAGTTAATGCAACCTTTACTATATATCCTATGATCAAGGGTGAAATTAAAGCTTTTCATCTTTTTACGATATCTTATCTAAGTTACTAGATTTAATATCTTAGACTATACATATAGTATTGATACGAAAGAATCTTATTTAATATGTAGCTTAAATAGTCTACCATACGTACCTGAATCTTTTCATAGGAACATTTATCCATACGATCCATTTTATAATTATTACTAATAGTTTTGTCTATATCTTCCTTATGGAGGTATATGTGTTGTTGTATTAGATATAATGTTAGAAATAGAGAAAAAAAAGTTATAGAGATAGAGATTGGAGAGATTTTAGAGATAAAATTACATAGGAAAGAAATATTAGTTAGAGTGATATAGAGAAAAGATTATAGAAAAAATAAAAAACTAAAAACAAAAAAAAGAAATTTTATAGAGTGAGTAAAGTTAGAGAGGAAGATATATAGGGAAATAAAAATAATTTAGAGAATGATAAAAGAACAGTTTTGTTTGTGGAAAATAAAAGCAAGAGATATATATGTTATAGATAAAGATAAATTCTCCGAGTTGAGAAAGAAGTAAATAAGATGATAAAAAAAAACTTATAAGAGAAATTTTTTGTTAGAGAAAAAAATGTTGGATAAATAGATAAATAAATTTAAGGGGAAGAGAAGTTAGAGGATAAATTTGCGAGAGAATACATTCAAAGAGAGATCGAACTAGTGCACTAAAAAAATAAGCCAAATTTTTAAAAATACTAACAATTTTAATGTTTTTCAAAATTTAAAAATCAATAACTGAATAGGTTATCAGATAATCTCGTCTTTATATTCATTTAGTAATATTAAACAACATTTTAAATGTTATCAATATTTGTATGATATATCAAAAATATTGATTGGCTCTTCCAATGAGCTTCAAGCTTTTATCTTCTCAATAGATTCAGGGTATAACAACATCCATTTATTCTTGACGTGCATCTCAACTATTTAAGTATTTGATATGGTTATTCAAATTGTTTCTATCCTTTCAAATTACCCAATAGCATATTGCAACTAAATTAACATCACTTGCAAAAATGGAAGCCAACATAGAAGACCAAATGTCTCTAAAGTTTTCTACTAGAATTCTTCCTCAAGAGCCAATAGAAGGATTTCGATCTAGATTTTCAGGCTATGTAGCAATCAATCAAAGCATGAACTACCATTTTACTTTTTTTTAAGACAGAAATGAGTCAAGTTGTGTATAGGTTGTTGTGATTATGATTCCTTCTACTTTAAGGGATCGTTTGGTAACGTTCTCGTTTTTTATTTCTTGTTTTTTAGTAGATAGACATTAGGGATAGGTGTATCGCTATTCCTAACGAATAGTTATCCACCAAAAATATTGATTGATCCTCGATATCAATATCATCTCGACACATTGATAGACGCTTAATTTCGGTGGAGCCATCATCACATGGTGAGGAAAGGTTCCACTAATCTTAGTGGATGGGGTCCCAAATTAAGATAGCCCACAAAGTGTATATGCAATGAAGATACTGAAATTGAGATTCAAAACACCTCATCTCCAAGTTGTGTGTTATTATGCCAAAAGCATGCATAGTGGGTGTATGCTTCAAATGACCTCAACCAAACAATGTCCCAATGACAAAACCATTCTGATCTTTTTCAACATTTTGCTTTATCCAAGCCTTTTTCCCCAACATATTATATGGTTGACATTGTGAAGCCCATCCCTTCAACCAACATAGTGCTAGATGCCCATTCTTTTTTTAAAAAAAAGTTTCTCTTAATGCTTTGGACCATAAGACCTTTATATACAGACTCTTTATTATTATTATTTAATTTCATTCATGAATTTTAAGTCCTTTTTGTCTTAATGCATGAAAAATTATTGGTCTAAATTTTAGGTCTACTATAATCAACTTTCATCCTGTCTAATTTTAGTCATTAAACTTTTTTTTTAACAAAATAATCATTTTGATTCTAATCTTTCAAAATGTATACTCTTTTAGGCACTCATCAATCTGAGCATAAGTAGGATAAATCACCAATTACCACCATACAGAGTCAATGGTTCAATCTCTCGCACTGATTGAACTTAAAAATAATATTTGTACTAAAGAAATAACAATTTTAGTCCTTGCTATTATTTTGTTATCTAATAACCACTCATCTCAATGTTAATTAATTCAAAATTTTCGAAAAAAAGAAAGTCATTTAATTGAGTTATATTTTTTTAAAAAAAAATCAAACAAAGAATAATTCTTTGAAAGAATCGATCCCTGCAAATTTTGTATAGCAAATTCCCTCCCAATCCCCATAAAATTTGATACAAATTTTTGTGAGGAATCAAGTGGGAGGTAGGAACGATAAAGGCTTGCTCCACCATTTGTGAACATTCTTATTCAGTTTTATGCACTTTACTTTCTCTAAAATTGAAAAGTTTGATCGTTAAACTAAAAATGAAGATAAGTTTAAAAGTTTTGCTCACCCAAAAGTAGTTTAAAGTAATATTTCTTTTTCCATGTAGCTTATCAAATTTTAAAGTGTAAAGATACTTGTCCTTTTTATTATGATTGCGAGTTTGCATTCCCTTGCAGCCCCATACAAAAAAGTTGCCCCCACTGTTTTATTCACTTGTTGCTCCAAAAAAGTGTAAAGGGATTCGATTCACTTGCTTTAAATAAGAAAAGTTGATAGTGAATTCATTATTAGTTCTTTTTTGCAAAATAATCATTCAAAAGATCCTGCACAATTTAAATATTTTGATTAATTACAAGTTTGTATCTATTTGGTTTCTTAATTTTCAAAAGTATTAATCCTAAATTGTTAATTTTGTGTTCAGTATGTTCTAAAATTTTGAAAAGTGTCTAATATAACTTTATAGTTTGTACCTTTAATTTGGTATCGAATAAATTCCTTATATAATTTTGTATCTAATAGATTCTTGATTCATTCGATATTTTTTTCTAAAAAACTAATCCATAGATCTACAAACACAAAATTAAAAATTTAGGGTTTTATTAGATATAAAAATTTTATTTAAGATATAATACATTAATTAATTTATAAAAAATATTCAAATATATCAAGGACACCAAAAACATTAATATTGTTTTAGATAAAATTTAAAAGTTTGTGAACTAAATTAATAATTTAACTTTTGTCTTTCTATTATTTAAAAAAAAAAAAAAAATTATCTTGGCAGGCCTTTATGGTTCAATGGACTAAACCAACTTGGTTTATTTAATTCAGTCAGTTTCATCAATATTTTTCACTGCACAATTTTGACTTGTTTGAAAAAGGAAATTATTATATTGTTTTCCTCTGTCCTTTGATCTTTTAGAAAGTGAGAGTCTAGAAGGATTGGATTATTGGAACCATTATTATTGCAATGAAGACTGAAATGAAGTTGATGAGTTAATGGGAGGGCCCAATTTTGTATTAGTAATTAATTTCCTGTGAGCATTTTGGCAAATGTAACTTTTAATAGGTCAAAAGAGAAACAATTCTGTTGCTTGTTTAATCATTTAAAATAAATTTCTCTCTTTTATTTATTTATTTATTGTTTAAAACAAATTCATGTTTTTTTTTTTGTACAAAAACAAATTCATGTTTATCATAGTGCTACCGCCATTTTAGATGTTTGGAATTATGACTTTTATAAATCTAAGTTTTATCTTATGAATAAGGAAACCAAAAATTGTATAATCTATGTATTTGAATTTGTATAGAAGGTGTTGAGATGGTTGGAAAGTACAATAAAAATCTCACATTAACTAGATAAGAGGAAAAATATTGATTTATAAGTAAGGGACACTGTCTCTATTAGTATGAGACGTTTGAGAAAAATAAAAAATAAAGTTACAAGGGTTTATATTCAATGTGGACATTATCATACAAACTAGATCTAACTCCGGCTTAGCCAAGTTTGATAGAATACGTTTTTTTAACATTTACTTGATACCTTGTTATTTAATTATGATTACAAATTATAAAACTGACAAAGTTAATAATAAGAATATATTATACAAAAATAAATAAATATATAATTTTATCCTGTTTTAATTATTGAATTTCGCTTGTAATTTATTTGTTTCCATCCAGTTCAATTCATTTGGATATAAATCTTTTAGCTGATCTTTATTTTATATTTGGTCAATTTTAAATTTAATTAAATTTCGAATACTAACTATGTAATATTTTGAGTTATTTTAGAAATTAATGCTTAAACTATATTGTTTTGGTTTACTTCAATTCTAAATGGATGAAAGCAAATTATAGTCAATTTGATTGGTTTGGTTTGGTTGGTTGTCCCTTTCTTTTTCTTTTTCTTTTTTCTTTTTCTTTTTCTTTTTTTTTTCAATCCCTTCAAAAATATGTATGCAAGATTATTTTGTAGTGAAGAAGATATTTGAGTCCAGGGGATCAAATTTTGGGTTTACTTAGAATAAATTTCCAAGAGTTTAAAACACTTTTTGAATATTTAAAAATCTCTTTTACAGGATTTAGAAAATCCTTTAGACTACCTGGCTAGGGTTTCTCAGTTATGTTATATTAGCTAGATGTATTCATACTCAAAACTCCTAGTAATTAAATCAATTTAGATTTTCTTTGAAAGTATATATACTTAAAGTTTCATTATAATGTTTTTTCTTAATGTTTATTGGACGTGTCCTAATGATTAAAAACTAGGGTAATAAAAATAATTCAACACAAATTATTTATAATGTGACATATACTTCGAAGATACGAACTTTGTTTTAATTATAATGTCTTACAAGTTACAAGTCACCCGTAATTTTGGCATTAGAAAATATGATGTTTGAAATTGGATTTCAAAACATTACTTTAACATGAAAAACATAAAAGAGAGAGGTTGTTAATTCATATTTTACACTACAAGGATCGTACTCTTAAATTTTTGTTATTTTACTAGTGTCAATTATATCTAGTAAAATTTAATAATTTGAATTTAGAAAAATGAATGAGATGTGTAATCTTTTTTATTTATTTTTTTTTTAGTTCAACAATAAAGACAGAGATTCGAACATCTAACTGGGTGTAAATATATCTAAAAAAATCATAACAAGCTGTCATATTGAAGAGAATGTGGGAATGTTGGCATGCCATTTTTTAACAAAAATAATTGAAAGAAAAAATTGATTTTGATGTGTTTTAGGATTTTAATAATGTAATACGCCTAAACTTAATGTTTGTTTTATATTAAAAAAGTATATGTTATTATTGACATGTGAATTTTAAGTGGCTGTATTACCCAAAAAAATATTATACCCTTCCCCACACGCCACCCGTGAAAATTCCCGAGTCACGCCACCAACCCTTTCAGGAATCAAATTTATTTCACTTATTTTACTTTTAAAAGTCTTCATTTAAAAAGAAAAAATTAAACTTATCAATATTACTTATCTTTGAAGTATGAATTTCTTTATTTTCGTATCATTTTTTATAAATATTTTTAAAATTCAAGCCAAATTTTCGAAATGATAAATTACAAAATTTAGTATTTGATTTTTAAGGTTTGTCTATTGAATATTGAAACTCTAAGGAGTGTCTAATATGAATTTTAATTTTTTTTTGATAGATTCCTTAATTTAAAAATGTCTAATAACTCTCTAAACTTTCAAGTTTATGTCTAATATGTCTTTACACTATTCAAATTTTTTAAAAATGAACTAATCTATTTAGTATGAAATTTAATTTTAAATCTAATAAGACCTGAAAGTTTCAATTTTGTATCTAGTAAGTTCATAAATTTAGAAAAAAAACACGGTGAATAGGTCGAGGACCTATGCATGAAATTAAAAGTTTAAGAACTTATTGAGCACAAAATTACAAGTTTAGGGACTTAGTTGACAATTTTTAAAGTTGAGGGACCTATTTTTAAAAATCAAATGGGATTTTAGAGTCTTGAGTTAAATTATGAATTGGTCCTTATGATTTGGATATAATTTAAATTTGGTCTCTATGATGAAACCAAATTTGATTTGTTTATTGTGATTTTAGAAAGTATTTAGTTTCTATGGTATATATGCTTAGGTTGAATTTATTTCCTATCATTGCAAAAAATTCTATTTAGTTAATTATCATTTATGAGGATTATTCAACTATTAAACTTAGTTATGCTCGTGAATTTTATTGATATTATTAGATGCAAATTAGAAAATGGTTGAATTTATTGATATAATGGTTGGAAAACTCTTAAGTAAGTTGAGAAACAAATACAAAAGAAGAAAAACCTTACTTGCTCAATGTTTAGGATTGTGCATAATGCAAGACAATTGCAATTTCTGTTGACCTGAAAAATAAGGAAAAACGTAAATCATGGATTTTTGGGAAAGAAATTGCCCACAAAATAAGTTAGAATCCGAGCTGTAATTATCCATCAATCAAAAAGGAAACTCTAGCATGTAATTCCAATATATTTTAGATGAAGAAGCCGGTAAAGGAGAGCTCTATTTGAGAGAAGAATAGTTCCATTTTTATTTGGAATTTTTTTTTGTTGTTTTTTGTTTTCTTTCCGTTTGTTCCTATTGCATTTCTTCTACATTTTTTGGCCCCGAATTTCTTCTTTAATCTCATCAAAACAAAAGTTTCCAGTGGTTATGAACGATTTCTAGTTCGATTGAATAAAGAAAGAGGGATTTTCGTTAGTTTGATCCATTTAAATTCTGTAATTCTTACTGTGCACTTCAACTTCTAGCAGTGAATTAAATTTGAGTTCTTTTCGGTTTGAATGCAGAACACTCCATTAATCCACATGTTCTTGATATAAATTTTATGAATTAATAATTTCAGTGTTTTTCATCCTTCTTTGTCTTGTGCTTATTACTCCAAGAACGATTGAAATTTAGGGAGAAATGTGTGAGCAATCAAATGGGTTGTGAATTGAGACTTTTATTCTCATTCCAGAGGTAAATCATAAATAGTACGATCATAGCAGGAGAGAAAGATTCCCACCTTATAAGTGTGTCTCACGTACACAAAAGAATAACAATAAGGGAAACTAGCAAAACAAGAAAAACACTACGTTTTGTACATAAAGAGAAACGACACCGTTTCATCTATTTGTCTTAACATCCCCTCAAACGAGAGAGTGAGGTGATTACCTCGAATTTGGCTCTTATTTCACAGAATCGAGTTTCAGACAGAGGTTTTAGTTAAACCATCAACTAGCTGTTCAGACGACTGCATATTTCTAACATCAATTTCCTTGGCAAGCACTTTATCACGAACAAAGTGAATATCGATCTCCACATGTTTACTCCTCGAATGGAAAATCGGATTAGCAGCAAGCGAAATGGCACTCATATTGTCACACCAAATGATTGGTGTAAAAGGAGATGGGAAAGACAACTCACGGAGTAAGCATTGAACCCAATTGAAGTCTACGCAGTGTATGCAAGAGCCCTGTTCTCGGATTATGTACTTGATCGGGCAACAACATGTTGCTTTTTAGAACTCAATGAAATCAGAGAGTGGTCCAGGAAAAGACAATGAGCAACGATGGATTTTCGATCATCAACATTACACGCCCAGTCAGCATCACTGTAAGCAACCAAAGACAACCCACTTGACTTGGAAATAAACAACCCATGGAACAGATGATATGAACCAAGGCATCTCATCAAGTTACATTAAATGAAGTCAAATTCATAGAAGTTTAACATAAGTTGCATTTAATGAACTCAAGTGCTACTCATCATTTATTAAAGAACAATCAAGCTTCATTTATGGAACAAGGGCTTCAAGATACTTCAAGATGTGCTTCATTTGCTCTTGGATGGTTACAAAGAGTTTCAAAGCTAACAAAGAGACATCATTCTTGGATTTCTGGCAATTTTGATGTAATTTTCAGTTTTAAAGTTATGTTTTCAATGTTTTAAGTTACAATTTTGTTAGTGGAGATCATGGTATTGATAGGGATGTAAGTTACAACCTTTCAATTGACCATAGGTTACTCTAGGGTTGATTTTGAGGCTATATAAAGCCATATACCTTGTAGAAAAAAAAAAAGAAAAGAAAGATCGAAAATGTAATCAAAAGAGGCCTTTGTGCTTTATTATAACCTAGTGCTATGTTTCTTTGCAATTCTATGTAGATTAGGTTGCATGCTTAGAATCATTGAAGTTTGACTTGATCAATCTTGCTTGTGGAGTGATTCCGATCTCAACAAGTTCTCTTGCCTTGAGATTTTTGATCGACAAGGTAATCCAATTTTACTTTCCTTGAGTTGATTTTCAAAATTGGTTTGGATTCTTTGAGATTGAGTCATCTAAAGGTCTTGTTTCTGTAAGCAAGGTTGTTAGATCAAATTGTCAAAGGTTACTTAACATTTTGACATTAGAATATTTGGCTTCTTTGATTTCATTTTGGTTTGGAGTTTTTGGGTTTGTGATCTAAAGGTCTTGTTTTATGAACAAGGTTGTTAGATTTCTAATTCCTCTTAAATTTCTCATCATTTGGTATCAGAGCCTTAGGCTTAAGATCGGATATATGTTTCCTTTGCGTTTATCTTGAATTTGTTTTAAATTTTTATGTTTTGGTTTTTTTTTGCAATCTGTCCAGTTTTTTCAATCTTTCGAAAAGCACAAAAAAACTCATATTTTCGTTTTTTATTTCAATTTCAAGTCTTTATCAATATTGTAGATCGGACTCTTATCTATAATTGTGTCTTCTATGAGAATTTAAGCACAACTTTCTTTAGTGTAAAAAAATCTGCATTTTTAAAACTTGTTCTGAAAAACTGCTATACCCGAGAATATGTGTTTTTATGTTGTTCTTGCTGTTATTGCTTCTAAAGCATGCTAAATTCGAAAATTTCTCATTTGAACTGATCATTTTTGTTTTAATATAATCATTAGGCATTCATTCTTAGATGTTACACTTTGAAAGTTTGAAAAGTTGGTTGTTACGTATTAAATATGGGCAGTTACATTTCTCCACATTGAATGTTCTAACATTTAGTTTCCAAATGATGAGAAATTTAAGAGGAATTAGAAATCTAACAACCTTGTTAATAAAACAAGACCTTTATATCACAACCCCAAAAACTCCAAACCAAAATGAAATCAAAGAAGCTAAAGATTCTAATGTCAAAAAGTTAAGTTACATTTGACAATTGAATCTAACAATCTTGCTTAAACAGACAAAACCTTTAGATAACTCAATCTCAAAGACCCCAAAATCAATTTTGAAAATCAACTCCAGGAAAGTAAAATCGAATTACCTTGTCGATCAAACATTTCAAGGCAAGAGAACTTGTATGAGATCTGAATCACTCCACAAGTAAGATTGATCAAGTCAAGCTTGAATGATTCTAAGCATGCAACCTAATCTACATAGAATTGCAAAGAAACATAACACTAGGCTATAATAAATCACAAATGCCTCTTTTGATTACATTTTCGATCTTTCTTTTTTTTTTTTTTACAAGGTACAAGATTGATCAAGTCAAGCTTAAAGAAAATTACATCAAAATTGTCGTAAATCCGAGAAGGATGTCCCTTTGTTAACTTTGTAACTCTTTGTAACCATCTAAGAGTAAATAAAGAAAATCTTGAAGTATCTTGAAGCTCTTGTTCCATAAATGAAGCTTGATTGTTCTTTAATAAATGATGAGTTACACTTGAGTTCATTAAATGCAACTTATGTTAAACTTCCATGTATTTGACTTCATTTAATGTGACTTGATGAGATGCCTTGGTTCATATCAACAGAGTACCTTGAAGATACCTGAGTACACGTTTTACTGTTGCCCAATGTGATGTGGTTGGTTTTTGTAGGAATTGACTCAATTTGTTGACAACAAAAGAGATGTCTAGGCAAGTGAGAGAGATATTGAAGCACTCCAATCGCACTTCGATAGACAGTAGGATTGGGCAATGATTCCCCATCGTGTAAAGGCAACTGTTTTCCAGTCACAATAGGTGTAGGACTCGCTTTTAAGTGAGAAAGGTCGAGTCGTTCGAGCAGATCCATAATATATTTTGTTTGTTTAAGGAACATACCATCTGGTGTTCGAAGAACCTCAACACCTAAGTAGTAATGAAGATCGCCCATATCTTTTAAGGCAAAAGAGCCATTCAGCCTGTTCACAAAATTGTCAATGAGAGCCAGTGAGTTTTCAGTAACAAGAATATCATCAACATGAAGGAAATCGAATTCTCTTAAACAGCGGAAACGTGAATTAAATCGTAATTGCTTGTTTTACTTTGGTTTACTTCAAAATCAGTACATTGGGAATAAATACAAGGATACGAAAATTACACATAGATTAACATAATTAGAACATGTTGCTAGTTCTAAACTAAAAGGAAGAGAGCATTACATTTGTAGTTACTACTCCAACAACTCCTTGCAAATTTCCCAACTTGTGAAAACCACAGCAGCTCAGCAACACTCTTCTTTTTTTGGCAGGACACCACCAACAGAGAACATCTCCTGTGTCTCTGAGTTTCTTAGAACAAACCTTGTGGGAGGTTGCCAACAAATTAGAAATTGGGAATTTGAGAGAGAAAGAGTTTTATCTTTATCTAAAATTCAATAACTTGAATTTTCATCCACCATTGATTCAACACTTCATTCTTTCATTCGTGAAGAATAAAAACCATCCAACGGGAAATTCCTCACTCCCTATCGATAGGGAGTTGAGGGAGTTGTGGGAATGTGTCAGGGTGACACATTTCCATTAATTATATTATTAAATAATAATTAAACGTTTTAATTATTAATTAATATAATGAATTAATTTAATTAACTCATAAATAATTAAATCTTATTTACTTATATATATATATATTAATATTTTAATTAAAGCAAATTTAATCAAAATGAATTAAATATCATATATATAATTGTTATTAAATCACATTTAATCATTTTCCCTCTAACCTATAGTCATAATGCACGTCTTATGGACATTAAATTTTAACCTAGAGTTTTAAATATGAATCTCATTCACATTCAAATAATATTTGAATTCTTTCAAATATTTAATTCTCTCAATTAATTCAATATGAATCATATTCAAATTAAATTTATAATATAAAGTTTTAATGTACATGAAAACTTTATATTATAATGTATCTCTAAACATCAATCTTATTCTCAAATTGAATTTGAACATTTCAAATTTAAATGATCTAAGAACCCTTTACGAGCTAGGAAGTAGACCTAATGGACCTACAGATCAGAAGCTCCAACGATACAAAATTATTCAATTAATCTCATTGACCTCGTAATCAACATTCGTTAACTACGAGAACACTCCATTAAAGTCCTGCAATTGCACTCTTCTCACTGCAGATATATTTCTGTGTCTGCGGATATAGACCAATAACAGCAAGTCAAGCCTTCACGAATGTTCGTAATACCAGCTGGGTCAAATTATCGTTTTATCCCTGGTTTACATCTTTCACCTTAAGTTCTAGTGTTCCTCTAATGAACAAGTTGTTTATGGTCCTAGTAATAAAAAGAAGTCCCTCTCAAGACAACGAGAGGGTTGGGCACTTTGTTCAAGTCCTGGAGACACCACTTAAGGAAACATTCATTTACTTACCCTAATAGGCGGGAAGAAGTGAATTTCATCTTGTTAGGTTAACTCCTCAACTGCCTGCTCGGTCTTGTCCCCAAAAAGGTAGGCTTATTAAGTCGGCGACTCGGGCCACTCTCACCCATATTGTTGGGATGTATGTCCTAATCACGTATTTTTTTTGTAATATACCTATTGAAATAAATAAGAGTTATTTTCATCACTTTGTGTCTCGCATATTTACAAACTTTGTCCAATGAACTAAGTTCCAGGGTCATTGAATTATGAGAGAACTAGAACTTGAACGGTGTGTAGTGGACACACAGAGAGGACCACGTTCGAGTTAATGACCCGAACGGTCTACAGTATACGGATAGGGTTGGAGAGCTAATCCTAGATATGCTGTGGATGCGGCCCGCTTTGTATTAGATACAAACGAGGTGATCCAACTCGTTCATGGAGTTGACATGCGAGTGGGGGCATCATGTGCAATGAGATTGTACAAGACCGGACAGTGAATTATTAGACTTACTGATGTAACACCGTTAACAGTATTTGACTAATAACATCGTAGATAACCAATAGTGACTCGACCTTAATCCTGAGTGTGTTACGGACTCCTGTCTGGGGGGGGTCTGTCCTTTGACTAGTACGGGTAAGAGTGGTCACAGTTACTCGCCCAATATGCCTATCTTCTCAGGGACAGGACCACGTGGGGAGCTGGAACTTGACTACGCGAGATGGAATTCACTCGTTCCCGACTTAGGAAAATTAGAGGGGTTGTTCCCTTAAGTGTTGTCTTCAGGGCTTGGACAACGGGCGCCCACCCTCTCACTGACCCGAGAGGGATGTTGTTTATGGTTGGACCATACAACGTTGTTGTTCATTGGAGGAGCAGTGGGGACTTAAGGAGCAAGAAGTAGACATAAGGGTAAAATATTAATTTGACCCAACAGTGTCTACGAACAACCTGTGAAAGGTCGACTCACAGACATTGGTTATATCAATGGACACAACTTGTCCTACAGTGATGAGAGTGCAGCTATGGGCTTTAGTGGAGTGTTACTGTAGCTAATGAATGTTTATTAACCAGGTCAAAGAGTTTGACAGGTTAGTGTCGGATCATTGGAGCTCGTAGTCTGTAGGTCCATTAGGTCCCTCGGTTGGCTTAAACTGGATACATAGAGGGTTTACCGTTTAGTGTGGATTTGAAGTGTTCAAATTCATTAAAAGGGTATTTATGTCATTTACATGATATATGATTGACATATTATATAGTTTAATGTGAATGAGATTCATAATAAACTATAGGTTAGCTTAATTGCTTAATTAGGGCTAATTTAGAGAAATTAAATTGAATGTGATTCAATTTAAAATCCACAATCATACAAATGTGATTTGTATTATAAGGTATGAGATATCTTATTTTATGTGGTTATGCAAATATGATTTGAATAACCTAAGGTTGTGGTAAAATGGTAAATAGGTGGAGATTTCAACTCCACCTATCACCATTATTTAAAACCTTTGTGAGAAGGCTGTAGTGATCAAACAAGTCATTTTTTGGATTTCCATCCAAGATCATTCTCTCTTCTCTCAAATTTTCTCTCTACCCTAAACCAAAGGAGTCCCACCACTTTCCCTTTACCAAAGGTGAACAACCGAGAAGATCTTTCGAAGGTGTCCGATTGTTCGTTAATCGGAGTGTTCGTGATCGTAGAGATTGAGAGCACAAAGAGTTCGTGAACGGGGAAGGATTTCGTGAATAAGAGTTCTTCAACAAGTAAGTTCAATCTCTTGCTGTTTTTTCCTTCAATTTTAAAGCATGTTTAGCCTAATTTCTATAAGATAGATTTAATTTTAAGAATTGTTTTCACAACGAAAACCACAACGATTCAAATTCGTTTTCCGCTGCGGGCGTTTTATTCTCTTCAACTGGTATCAGAGCCAATCGTTGGCTTCTTCGCTGTGCAAAATTATTTTCTTAAAATTAGGTGGGGTTGCTTCAAATTCATGTGATGAATTGTGGTTTTGCAAAATGGATGTTTTAGTTTTGGCATTTTTTCTTAGATTTACTTTTCTGTTGATGAGATCAATGTAAAGGCCCGTGTTTTTTGGGCAATTAGAAAGTAAATCGAGTCTGTAAGTCCGTGTCTTGTATGGCAAGAGTTGATGTGAAGAAATCGGAGCGGAATCGGGCGAGAAACGACGAAGAACATCAAACGAGTTTGTTGTTTTGTCGACGACGTTGAGACGCTGTTCTTTGGCATCTCAACGCTGTCCGCGCGGATGGAGGCTGAGCTTCAGGTCAACGTTGCAACGCTGAGGCGTTGGGCGCGCTGAGGACAACGCTGCATGCTGTAACATTGCAAAGCTGGCCACGACGTTGCATCGCTGTAAGCGTAATGGGCAGTTCACAAGGCAGTTTCACACGAAATGGCATGAAGGTGGCAGTTTCTTCGTTCGTGGGCCATTTTTTGAGTTATTTTTTTATTTTATTAATTATTTAATTTGTAAATTGTGTTTTAAATTAATTTTATTAATTAATATTAATATAAAAGTTATATTAATGTTAATTAATTCAATTAATGTCCCTAAAGTTCCAAAACCGGTCTAATTTTGCTATTTACTTATTTTATGCATGAGATGTATGAAATTAATTTATTGTATGTGCATAATGTATGTCATATAGATTAAAATCCCACCTTAGGTTATTCATTTCATGCATCATATTTATATTATAAGAGTTATAATATATAGTATGCATGATAGGTTTATAATATAAGAGTTATAATATAAAGTTTGCATGTTTTAATTTGTTGAATATAAGTGTTATATTTCTTAGATTAAAAGCATGCACATTCATTTAATTCATGTGATGAATGTATGTTATAGTTTATTATTCATGTGATGAATGATCAAACACTATAACATAGAAATGCATGTAACCTAAGTTAGTTATTGGTTTTAAAATGTTTAGAACTTGAATAATTAGACTTAGGTTTTGTAGTTCTAATAAGATTAGAATTAGGAAATCAAATACTAATTAGTAACTCTGTCTAAGGAAGGTTCTGTCTAAGGCTGGGGTATTTAAGCTAACGCTTTGCAGAACACCCCTACTTGGGAACCGACCTGGGAGTGAATTTAGTCTGAAGATTCATAGGTTATATTATCATGAGTGTCATTACTTAAAAGTTGATTAATTTACTTCACATAGACCTAAGTTAATACTGTGATTATAGACTTAGGCTAATCCAATATAAGAGTTATATTGGTAGACTTAGGTAAATATTAGTCGATTTATCTAGGTCAATCTCGATTAAACTTAAAGTGCTGAGTGAGAGAAAATAAAGTGTATAAGATACATTTGATTTTCCGACCACAAATCTCCATTAAGTTCACACTATGAGATCCATACTCGGCCTCGTGGTGCAAATGGGAGCGTCCCCCTTTGGATGAAATTTGTATGAGTCAATATTAACGTGGATGGAGATAGTACTTATAGTGAGTGGGAGCGGGACATGTGAAAACGGGACCCACGGTCTCTTCTTTCGATTCACACCGTGAGACGCCTATGATCCGCCTGCTAGTTTGGCATGGACCAGACAATCCCTTCGGAGGGCCTTGATTATGGGAGTCGGAACACCGTGAATTCCCGAAAGGTATACAATTTCCTTGTTGGTTCACTCTTCGGTGGTTATTGTTTGGACGGATACTTGGAAATTTAAAGATTGAAGGTGACACTCACGAGATTCATTAAGAGTTAATGAGTTCAGACCGAAAAATGGTAATTGGACGCCTAATGGAATAAGAGTTATTCTGGTATTAGGGTCGGTCGAAAAAGTCTCTTCCCAGAGGAGGAGTGTTTCTATTCACCCTTTGGTGGCAGTCATTCTAAACTTTTTGGGTATCATTGCAAATTTTAATGACCTAGGGACCATAGGATAAAATTTTTGCTAAAACATGATTGGTTTTTCAAAGTTTTTGCGAGACTGATATAAAGTTTTTACTTATTTTTTCAGCAAAAATATCTAGCTCAATCATCGCTCTTTTAGCTTCCTACAAACTAGTGGGAGATAATTTCCAAACGTGGAAAAATAATATCAACACAATTCTAGTAACTGATGACCTAAAATTCGTGCTCACTATGGAGTGCCCTCAGGTGTCGGGCTCAACCGCGTCACGATGAGGATTAGGACACCGGAAGCTGAGGTAAATGTTGCCTTCAGGTCCTTTCACAGGGATTTGACCTCTGAGACTAAATCTATAGGTTCTTCAGGCCCGAAAGGGAAGAAGAAGAAGATGAAGAAGGGTAAAGTTGACCGTGCTGTCGTCCAAAAGGGCAAGATGGTCAAGGAAGTTGCAGAGGAAAGAAAGTGTTTCCACTGCAATGGGGACGGACACTGGAAACGTAACTGTCCCAAGTTTCTTGCCGATAGGAAGAAAGAAGTTAAATGTGATTTACTTGTTACAGAAACCTGTTTACTGGAGAGTAATGACTCTGGCTGGATACTGGATTCGGGCGCCACTAACAATGTTTGTTCTTCTTTTCAGGGAATTAGTTCCTGGCAGCACCTACGAGAGGGTGAGATAACACTACGGGTTGGATCCGGGGAGATTGTTTCTGCTGCAGCAGTCGACACGGTGAAACTCTATTTTGTCAGGAACTATATTTTATTAGATAATTTGTATATAGTTCCAGGGTTTACTAAAAACCTAGTTTCTATTTCCTGCCTTATTGAACATTGTATCTCAGTTTCTTTTGAATCAAATAAAGTGTTTCTTTCTTTCAAATGCAACTTGTTATGTTCAGCTTCGCTTTAGAATAATTTATAGGTTTTGAAACCTAATTTGGTCAAAAGTAATTTGAATACTGAATTATTTAAAACGGCAGAAACACGAACTAAGAGAGTAAAGGTTTCTCCTAAAGAAAATGCTCATCTTTGGCATCTAAGGTTAGGGCACATTAATCTCAATAGGATTGAGAAACTAGTGAAGAGTGGATTTCTAAGCGAGTTGGAAGAAAACTTTTTACCGGTATGTGAGACATACCTTGAAGACAAAATGACCAAACGCCCTTTTAGTGGAAAAGAATATAGAGCCAAAGAGCCCCTTGAGCTTATACATTCTGACCTCTGTGGTCCGATAAGTGTTAAAGCACAAGGAGGTTACGAATACTTTGTATCTTTTATAGATGACTATTCAAGGTATGGGTATATTTACCTAATGCATAGGAAGTCTGAAACTCTTGAAAAGTTAAAGGAGTATAAGACTGAGGTTGAGAACCTGTTAGGTAAAATAATAAAAACACTTCGATCGGATCGAGGTGGAGAGTATATGGACACTAAATTCGAGGACTATATGATAGAACATGAAATTACGTCCCCACTCCCTATCGAGGGGGAGTTGGGGAGTAGTGGGAACATGTCCTCTAGACACGTTCCCAATTAATAATGTATATAAATTAATTAATTAATTAATTAATTTCATTAAATTAAATTATATTTAATTCAAATATAGTATTAATTTAATGATTAAATCATATTTAATCATTTTACCCTTTATACTATAGTTTAATATACATCTCATGCACATTAAGTTTTAACCTATAGATTTTTTCAAATATGAATCAATGCACATTAAGTTTTAACCTATAGTTTTTTCAAATATGAATCACATTCATATTTAAATTTAATATTTGAACTCTTTCAAATATTTAATTCTCTCACATAATTTAATATGAATCATATTCACATTAAATTTATAATATATAGTTCCAAAACTATTTATTATATCGTATCAATATACATTAAGTTTATTCCCTAATGAATTTGAACATTTCAAATTCAAATGATCTAAGAACCCTTTACGAGCTAGAAGGTGGACCTAATGGACCTAATGGACCTACAGATCAGAAGCTCCAACGATACCAGATTGCTCGGTTAATCTCATTAACCTCCCAATCAACATTCGTTAATCGCGGAACACTCCACTAAAGTCCCACACCGCACTCTTCTCACCGCAGATGTATTTACGTGTCCATGGATATTGACCAATAACAAAACAAGTCAATCCTTCACGAATGTTCGTAACACCGGTTGGGTCAAATTATCGTTTTACCCCAGGGTTACATCTTGTGCCTTAAGTACCAGTGCTCCTCTTATGAACAATTTGTTTGTGGTCCTACCAACAAACATAGTCCCTCTCGGACCAATGAGAGGCTCGGCTCTTTGTTCAAGTCCCGGAGGGCTTGAGAAAAAAATCGAAATATGGCGGCGACGGGCGAAAGGTTTCTTAATTTGGGAAGAAAGGGCCTCGGTTTTAACGAGGACCTATGCCGACGCGGTCTTTACGGCGTCGGCGCCAGAGATAGTCTATCTATGCCGACGCGGTCTCGGGCGGCGTCGGCCTAGAATCCCTATGCCGACGTCGTAAAAGACCACAGCGTCGGCATAGGTCCTCGTTAAAACTGAGGCCCTTTCTTCCCCAAATTAAGAAACCTTTCGCCGTACGCCGTATTTCGATTTTTTCTCAAGCCCTCGCATACTGCCGCTTTGCTTCCAGTCGCCTCCCTCGTCGTCCAGTGACCGCGCCGGTGGCGGTTCGTAGTGTATTCGTCGCACGTTGCAGCCTCGCCGCCGTGACCACTCCTTTCTGCCAGTTGCAGTTGTCTGTTGGAGTCGCCTCTGCCACCGGTCACCATCTACCAGAAGCCGTCGGTCACCATCTTCTCTGCCGCTGTAAGTTTGTAAATTTATATCTTCAAAGTCGTATGTTTGTAAATCATAGAAGTGTTTGAGTCCAATTTGAATAGTTTTTTCCTAAGAATTTCCTAAGAATAGTTATATGTAGTTGCACTTGTTAAAAATTAAATAAAGTATCATCAATACACATGCTCTGTCTTAGTGCATATTGCAGTTGGAAAAAGGGCCTCTGTTTTTTTTTTTCACATTTCCATGTGTTTCAAGCTGTGTACTTTTTCAAATTGGTGAAGTTTAAGGAAGGTGGAATGAAAAAACATAAAGTTTTATGGACTCCATCACATGACATCCCTTTATAAAGGTCAACGAGTGAGCACAATTGAGAAAAATTACTTTCAATGTCTAATGAATAATGGTAGAACTTGGATTGGGTCTCAAGTAGGTTGTCCAATTTGTTTGGACTGTTGTGTTGTATTCTTTGTTGAGTTGTGACTTATATAGCCCATTTTGTTTGGAGTTCTTTCTTTGAGGAGGTTAGCTTGAACCTAGCTAGACACATAAGGATTGCAAAGAGATGTTATTCTTCTCTATTCTTCATACTTTTAATCTACAAGCCATGTGGTATTACAAATACTTTTACTAGTCAATAAAAGACTTGTCCCTAATGTGAGTCTTGAGAGGTTAGTTTAAACATATAAGTGAAATAGGATTCCTCTATCCACTTTCTCTTTTGAAGGCTCATATAGGAGTCATTTCTTTCATTTTTCCATTTAATGTCTTTTAAGTGAGACCAATTAGAAACTCTTAAAACCCTTAAATTCCAAAAAAAAAATCATGTTTACTAATTCACTTCTTATTTAATTATACATATTCTAACCTTTCACGAATTAGGAGTGGGTTTGAGTGCGGTACACGATTGAGAATGAACAGAGAGTGGATTAAAATAAGGGATAGATTCTCAACCGAGTACAAAGAAGGAGTGACTCAATTTTTAGAAGTGGCAAAACTTCATGTAAATAATTCAAGAAAAATAAGATGTCCATGCAAAAAGTGTATGAATTCGGTGTGACAATCATTAGATAGAGTAGAACGACATTTATTCACAAATGGAATGTCATCCTCATATAGTTGTTGGGTATATCACGGAGAGCCAGTTGACTTGTCTAGAGGGTTTGCGGATCACACAAGTCAATCAAGTACTATAGAGCGTACTTTAATTAATGAAGATGATGAAATATTGAATCTTCGATATGACTTACAAGTCCCTATTGATGATCCTAATATTGATGATGAGGTGGATGTAGATGAAGTAGACCTTGAGAATGAGTTACCCACTAATGGTCGCGATAGGGATACTTCAAACATATTCGAGGATTTAATGGCCGAAGCACGTAATGAATTGTACCCTAGTTGTACCAAATTTTCTTCATTACAATTTTTAGTGAGGTTGATGCATATTAAAGTTCTTAATGGTTGGAGTAATAAGTCATTTGATATGTTGTTAGAATTGTTAAAGGAAGCATTTCCAACTGGGCATCCATACCAAGTTAATTTTATGAAGCTAAGAGAAAGTTGCGCGACTTAGGGTTAGGTTATGACTCCATCCACGCTTGCAAGTTCGATTGCGTATTATTTTGGAAAGAATTTGCTAATTTCCATCCATGTCCAGTATGCGGCGAGCCTCGGTATAAAGTTAACAATGGAGATGGTAAAAAGATTCTATATAAAGTTGTACGCCATTTTCCTTTAATACCAAGGTTGAAACGGTTGTTTTCATCGAAACACATTGCTCATGAAATGCGTTGGCATAAAGAGAAACGTGTTGAAATGGAAGATATGTTGCGACATCTAGCAGATGCTGAAGGATGGAAGCATTTTGATCGGGAGTTTTCGCAGTTTGCTTCAGATCCACGAAATGTTCGATTGGGATTAGCTTCAGATGGGTTTAATCCATTTGGTAATATGAATACTCGATATAGTATGTAGCCTGTAGTGTTAGTTCCTTACAATTTACCACCTTGGAAATGCATGAAAGAGACAAATTTTTTCATGTCTCTACTTATACTTGGGTCGAAATCTCCTGGAAAAGAAATTGACGTTTACTTACAACCATTGATAGAAGAGCTAAAAGAGTTATAGACTAATGGTGTGCGCACTTATGATTGTATAAGCGAGGAGTTCTTTCAACTACATGCAAGTTTGTTGTGGACTATTAATGACTTTCCTGCATATGGAAACTTGTCGGGATGGAGTACGAAGGGTTATCAAGCATGTCCTACCTGTAAAGAAGATACGCCATCGTTCAGAATAAGAGGAAAAATTTCTTAAATGGGACATCGTCGTTATCTTCCAGAGAATCATAGTTGGCGGCGGAGTAAGAAACATGACGGGAAGGTGGACCATAGACCTCCTCTGATGATGATGAGTGGAGAAGAGATATTACAAGAATTAAGTGGGTTAGACTTTCCTACTCTTAGTAAGCATGAATCGAAAAAAGATAAAAAAAGAAAGCGAAGTTTAAATTGGACAAAAAAAAAATATTTTTTTCCAATTTTCATACTGGTCAAAACTTTTGTTAAGACAAAAACTTGATGTAATGCGCATTGAAAAGAATATTTGCGAGAACTTGATTGGGACGTTGTTAAATATTGAAGGAAAATCGAAGGATACGATAAATGCTCGATTGGATCTAAAAGATCTTAAGATACGAAAGAACTTGCACTTGCAAGAGGTTGGAACCAGAGTTGTAAAACCACATGCTGCATACACATTGACTACCAGTGAACGGATATATTTTTGCAAGTTCTTGAAATCAGTAAAATTTCCAGATGGATTTGTGTCGAACATATCGCGATGTGTGAGTGAGAAAGATAGAAAACTATGGGGGATGAAAACCCACGACTATCATGTTCTTCTTCAAAGACTTCTTCCAATTGGTATCAGAGCTTACTTACAAAAGAACATTTCTACTACTATTGTCGAGTTATGTTTGTTCTTTCGTGATTTATGTGCAAAAACAATACGTGTTAGTGATTTGGATCGATTACAAGTAGATATTATAGTCATAGTTTGCAAGTTGAAAAGAATATTCCCCCCAGCATTCTTTGATGTAATGGTTCACCTTGCAGTTCATTTACCGTGTGAAGCGAAGGTAGTGGGACCTGTTACTTATAGTTGGATGTACCCTATTGAAAGAAGTTTGCAAACATTGAAACAATATGTGTGAAACAGGGCACGCCCTGAGGGTTCTATAGCAGAAGCTTTTATAATGAATGAGTCATTGACTTTTTGTTCATTATATTTATCTAGAGTTGAGACAAGATTCAACAGAGACGAACGAAATGATGATAGAAGTCCCGAGAATGAGATATCTAGTGAATTTGAATTATTTAAACAGAGTGCACGACCATTGGAAAGATCAACATTGAGGACTCTATCGTTGGATGAGAAACGAATGACACATTGGTATATGTTGAATAATTTTGCAGAGATGCAATCTTACCGAAGGTGTGTTTTAATCTCTATGTATTGCTCAATTAAGATACAAAATTTTAGTTAAACTCTGAATCGCAACTCTTGATTTTCCTTGTAAATAGACAACATCTAAGGTTACTTCGCCCTCAAGCATAGAGCTCTGTGGACTTGTATAAGAGACATCAACAAACATTCCCTAATTGGTTCAAAACACATGTGAGTGTTTACTTAAAAGTTGACTCAATACTTTTTGTTTTTATGATTAGTGGCATTAGTTTCATTAATAACATATAATGAACACACAGGTTCTCTCGTTACGTGAACAAGGAAATACGTCTGATGATTTGTACTCATTAACAATGGGGTCGGCTTCTGAAGCGCGTTCCTATAGTGGGTGCATTGTTAATGGGGTACATTTTCATAGTACAAGGCGTGATGATCGTCGAACTACACAAAACAGTGGCATCATGGTGTCTGGAATAAGTGAAAGTGGAGGTGATGAGGGTAGCTTCAATGGTATATTAGAAGAAGTTTTGGACTTCGAATTTGCCCATAGAAGGCGTGTTCTTATGTTTAGGTGTAGATGGATTGACACATGACCAAAGAAGAATAGATCACACATGGATTTAGGGTTTAGGTCGATTAATATATCTCGATATTGGTATGTTGATGACCCTTTGTTGGTAAGTTAACATATTTGTTTGTCATCATTTTAAATATAAAATAAATAGTTTAATAAAATTTCTTTTCTGTGTAGAATCATTTTGCATTCGATTTCTCAAAGCCAGAAGTTGTTGCATTTCTCGATCGACAAATGAAAACGACTTTTAAGGAATACAGATTTTAGTTGCATCGTCATTACAAGACGTGTGGCACTCCTGAGCGAGCACGTGCTAACCCGCCTAAACGATTGAAGACTGCCATTGAAGATTGGCATGCCTTATGCACCAGATTCGAGGACCCTGAATTTTAGGTACATATATGTTTACAATATTATTAGATTATGTTGCATGCAGTTTTTTACTAATCATGTATTTCGTTAGGAAAAATAAAAAAGTAGTCAACAGAGTCGGGGAGCTCTGCAGTTCAACCACACTTGTGGGTCAAAGTCTTTTATCTCTGTGCAACAGGAAGAGGTAGGTTGAATAATCATTCTTCGCGTTGTTTTTCAGTGTGTTTACAAATCTTTGGTAATGTATTTTTCTTTTGATTTGACTTATACAAAGAGAAACAAGGTCTGGATATAGGACCTGTCGACCTATTCGAGCTGACCAACTCGAAAAATGGAAAGTGGGTCAATCCGACTGCCGAGAATGTACATGTAAGTTTCTTTTTCAGTCAAGATCATTTAAGGTTTGTTTCAAAGAGTTGTCTCATGTGTTTTTTACCAATTATATTACAGAACAAAATGATCCAGTCGCAGGAGGCCTCTAGTCTAGAAGAGGTCGAACCACTTTCGAAAGCTAAAATTTGCCAGTCGGTGTTGGGAAGTCGTCTAGGCCACGTTAAAGGCCTTGGTTGGGGACCTAAGCCCTCTAAATCATCTAGAAAATTGAGTGTCAAATACAACAACATCGAGCAGAAATGGAAAAAATGCAAGAATTAATTAAGAAGGTGGTGGAGTCACAAGTAGGACCATCGAAATAGGTATGCAAAAATTGAATTTAAACTTGTTTTAAACATGCTTTTATAAATATGAGTTGTTAAGCATGATGCTATGAAATCTGAGGTTTCATTTCGACTAGAAATCGAAGATAGTCCCATTGTTTACTTGTAGTTCGAGGGACGTCGTGTGGAATCTGGTTATAGAAGTGTGTTTTATTTCTTATCAGGTGTAAGAAAAAATTTTGGAAACATCCAAGTTACGTTGTTATGCTACCAAAATTTTCGAGGCTCCCTAAGTTAGGTTAAAAGTATGTTGCAAAAAGCATGTTCGATCTATGTTGAACATGTTTTATGAGCTTTAGTTTAAGTACATTTCTTTTAGTAGTGACCAATGTCATGTTGCAACCTAGTTAGGGTATTATATTTTCATGTCTTTTGTGTTTGATTCGTGTGATTGACAAAATTGTTAGATGTTAAGGGTTTGAATTTGTATGCTTTTAGCCTAAAATAACTAATCTTGAACTCCCTGTTGTTAAGGGTATTAAAGTTTCTTTCATCTTTTATTTATGTAATTTCATTTTTGTTAGAAACTTCGAATTTTAGTATGTAATTTTAGTATTTTATATATAAAGACAACTTTGTTTATTTATTTAATGCATATTATCTTTCAAATGCAATTTAGATTATGTTTCACTTTATATTTGTAAAACATGGTTGAAGATTAGAATTCAATTGGAAAAAATTATTTGTAAAAAAATAAGAATAAAATAGAAAAATTAAAACAGAATTACTAAGTTATGCCGACGCGTGTATGCACGCGTTGACATAGCGTATCTCTAAAGCAATGTCGACGTGGTAATGGACTGCGTCGGCTAATCAAGGATATGCCGACGCGTTTCTCACCCCGTCGGCAACGAATGTTAAAATCATGTATGCCGACGCGGTCCACTAACGTGTCGACATAGACTTTGTTTTGTCGACGTTGTGGTCAACGCGTCGGCAAACCGCCTTCCAAGAAGATCCGCTGATGCGAACGAGTAGGCGCGTCGGCATAACCTATGCCGACGCGCCTATGCCGACGCCGTCGCCGACGCTGTGCAGTGCATCAACATAAACTTTTCCGACGTCGTTTTTAATATATGTCGACGTTTTCCAGCGTCAGGAAAGACCCCATTTCTTGTAGTGAAAAAAGTAAAAAACATAGCATAACAAGTGTAAACACACAAGCAACTCAAATAACTTTACTACTTTACAAAATAAAAGCAAACTTGGAGATACTGAGGCGACTTTGTTGGGGTTTATGCCCTAAAACTCGCAATTTGTAATTTTGTTCTAATTATTGTAATAAAGTGTTATTATTTCAATAAAAAGTTATTGATTCGTTATTTACGATATTGCCCCTTGTTTTAACCCTAAATCCAATAAACTAACACATCCAAGGCTGTAAAATGTTTCTTGAACTGAATGTAGTGTACATATAAAGGATCTCGTTTCGAGATACAACCTAAAGGGTCTATAGTAAGGGGATAAGGTTTGGGTACCTTACCCTGGTAAAACTATGGATGTGGCCCACTCTGTATATGATACAAACACTGTGATTCTAATGTGTTCGTGTAGATGACATGTGAGTGGGGATATCCTATGTATGAGATTACATAAGACCGAAACGCGAAATAGTAACCAATAGATGTAACTCCGTTGACTAGCTAGGTTTCTATTTCACTAGGATGACCTAGGCAACTTGATCTCAATCTTGAACAGGTTACGAACTCTTGTTCGCGAGGGATTGTCCTTTGACTAGTATGGGTGATTGTGGCTAGATTCGCCGACTCAATATGTCTATCTTCTTGGGGACAAGACCGAGTAAGCGGCTGAGACTTAACTTAGCAAGATGGAATTCACTCCTTTCCGCCTACTAGGGTAAGTAGATGAATGTTCCCTTAAGTGGTGTCTCTGGGATTCTCCGGGACTTGAACATAGTGATCCTAACATATTATGTTTGTTGGTAGGACCACAAATAAATTGTTCATTAGAGGAACACTGGTACTTAAGGTACAAGATGTAACCCAGGGGTAAAATGATAATTTGACCCAACTGGTGTTACGAGCATTCGTGAAGGATTGACTTGTCGTTATTGGTCAATATCCGTGGACACAGAAAAATATCTACAGTGAGAAGAGTGCAGCTGTAGGACTTTAGTGCAGTGTTCCCACAGCTAACGAATGTTGATTAGGAGGTTAATGAGATTAACCGAGTAATCTCGTATCATTGGAGCTTCTGATCTGTAGGTCCATTAGGTCTACCTTCTAGCTCGTAAAGGGTTCTTAGATCGTTTGAATTTGAAATGTTCAAATTGATAAGGGAATATATATTTATGTATATGGATATATTATAATATAAAGTTTTGGAACTTTATATTATAAATTTAATGTGAATATGATTCATATTAAATTATATGAGAGAATTAAATATTTGAAAGAGTTCAAATATTAATTTAAATGTGAATATGATCCATATTTAAAAACTATAGGTTAAAATTTAATGTGCATGAGATGTGCATTAAAACTATAGGTTAGAAGAGAAATAGATTAAATATGATTTGATCTTAATTAAATATATGATATTTAATTAAATGATTAATTCAATTTGATTTAATTAATTTAATAAGTAATTAATTAATGGGAACGTGTTAGGAGGACACGTTCCCCTCTTCTCCACTTACTCCCTATCAATAGAGAGTGGGAGAAGAGTTCCTCTTCGTTAAACCTCTCAAATGAGAGATTTTTTGGTTGATCGATCAATGAATTTTTTTTATTGAAAAATTTTCTCTCAATCTCAATCAATTCCCTCTTCTACCTCTTCCAAGTGTTGGAACACCTTCCCACCAAGGTTGGTCTAAGTTGAATCCAAAGACATAGAAGGTTTACCATTTTTGTTGTGTTCTGTTGGAAAAGAAAAACAGAGAAGTACTATTTGTGTTGTTGTGTTGCTGTGTAAAGGGAGCAAGAAATTACTGTGATTTGAACTACAAAGGTAATTGTTATTTTTCCCTTTAATTTAACTAATTGACAACATATGTTTGCTAGAATTCATGCCTAATTAGAGTAGAATTTGTTTTCTTATTCTCTGTACTTTACTAATGTATTGGTATTTGTATTAAACCAAAACAAACAAGCTTTTCGATCTTTTAAACACGTTTCCGTTCCTCAAGGAGATCGGATCTCCATCAGACTTCCTGCGAGAGGCTATAAGGATCGTTGCTTACATGTAGGCGAGTATGCAGAATCTAAAACCTATGTTCTGATACCAACTGTAACGACCCTAAATTTTCAAACTCAAATTTTCATTGGGACATTACTAAGCAACACCGCCTGCACCAAAAATTTTGGTAGCATAACGACGCTACTAGGACCTTGATGACATATCTAATATTTTGTAGATATGCAACTTCAATATGACATAAAATATTTAAGTATGTTGACATATTTTTAACATCTTCACAATGTAAACTATTTATTTCATTCTAAAGATGTCCATAGTCAATGCATGTGTTTAGACAAATTTAAATAAACACTCTTCATATGCAAAGTATTAATACTAAATTAATACCTACCTAAATTAAAATAAAAAAGTAGTGGTGAACATGTGCATAAAAAAAGGAATAAAGTTCAATTTAAAGAGTAAAAGTTCTAAATAGTGAATTTTATTGGAAAAGAAATATTGATATCAAACCCAATATCCATTACTTTTGCAAATATCCCTAACATACATTTGGAAAATGGTAATATATATTGTAATTTTATAATTGATCACATAATTGAGTTTTGAAATTGTAGACAAATGTGTTTGTTTTTGATTTGTTGTGAAAAAAAAGTAAGGAAAAAAAGTCACAAAAAATAAGACCTTTCACTTTACATAAGATAAAAATGATTTTTAGGGGAGAAGAAAAATTGATATCAATCTCAATATCCAGTACTGTTCTAAATATCTCATACATCTTGCAAATGGTAATATATATTGTAAATTTGTAATTGATCTCATAATTAAGTTTTGAAATTGTAGACAAATATGTTTGCAATTGTTTTGGTGGAAACAAAAAAAGTAAGAAAAAAAAAGTCACAAAAAATCGAAGCTTTACAAAAAACTGCACCAGATACCCCTGACATAATAACTCAACTCTGCAAACCAAACACTAACTTCCTGACTCAACTCAACTCAACTCTACAAACCAAACACTGATTTCCAGAACTCACCGACAAAACAACTCTGCACAACTCAACCCAACTCTGCGATCCAAACGCTCCTAAATGATATACAGGCGATTATTTAACCATCAAAACATTTCATTAACATGATTTTACCGACTAATGTTTTACCATCTATTGTTTTGAGTCAAAATTATTGTGTTTTGAACAAAATTCTTTGAAAAAAAAATGCGATTTTACCAAGTATGAGAAAACTAAAACCTAGAATAAAAATCCAAAAATTAAGATCTTGTTTAATAACCTTTTGATTTTTTGTTTTTAGTTTTTGAAAATTTAAGTCTATAAATACTATTTTCATCCATGGCTTTTCATATTATCTTATCTACGTTTGTTTTCAAAAGGCAAGCTAAGCTTTGAAAACTAAAAAGTAGTTTCCAAAAACTTGTTTTTGTTTTTGAAATTTAGCCAAGAATTCAAGTATAGATAGGAACCATTACAGGGAAAATGAAAATAATGATAGAGAAATAGTAAGAACATGTGCAATTTTTGAAAACTAGAAATAAAAAACAAAATGGTTATAAAAAAATCTAAATTTTATTTGTCAAAACACGACCATTTTCTAAAAAATAATCCAAGTACCGCTTAAAATGGCTTGAATTCAAGTTAGAAGCATCGTTTCCCAATTGGAAAAGCTTAAATTTCGACTGGACATCAACAAAAAAAAAAGAGTGAATTTCAGTTGGAAGAACATAAAGTTTTGGTCAAATATCTAAATTCTGGTTGAAAATTGACAAATTCCTACTGAAAATTGATGTTTTCCCGCCCAAAATGAAGAATTTTGATCGAAAAACATACCAATGAATTAGAAATATCAAGTAATATTCGGGTTGAATAATTTGAGCGGAACTTACCATTGGTTTAGGATGTTAATAACCTCTAAAATATATTTATAATCATTTTTTTTGCAGTTCAAGTGTTGAACTAGTTAACAATCTTAAAGCATTATATATCTATTTTAAAGATTAGATATTTGAATTTTCGTTTCATCCTCGTTAAATTTTTTAAAAAAAATTGCTAAATATATGAGCTCTTTCATGGACAATATTTCCTAATTTAGTCTCGTTTAAAAAGTTTTAATTTAGTCTCTTATATTTTAATATGGTTCAATTATATCTCCTTGTTAGTAGAAGTTAAAATTCACTAATTATAAGTTTTTAAAATATGATACTTCGTGAATTAGACCGAGATTTAAAGGAAGTAAAGAAAAATTAAAATTTCTCTCAACTGTTTAGAAATTTAGAAGGAAAATTAGAAAATTTTCTTATCGTTGTGGTTTAAGTTTTCCTTTTAAATTGTCCTAACTTACAAAACCTGGTGCCAAATAAATTTGTCATCAACCAGTTTTATTCACTAATGTAAAAGATATAATTGAAAAATATTAAAACATAATGGTTAAACGGAAACTTTTTTAAACTCAAGAAAAAACTCAACTAAAATTAAAATAAAATTTTTAAAATAAAAGATAAATACTAAAAACTCTATTAAGAAAAAGAAAAATGTAATTTCAAGTTTTAATTTATTTAAAATGGTAATATGAAAAAATAATAATAATAAAAATAGATGGAGTGCGTACGTCATAGGGTTGCTCCTCAAAGATTCCGCACGAATCTTCGTGATCTGCTCTGTTCAGCAACGGACCCACCAAAGATTCCACAATCTCTTTTATATAATAATAAAATTGCAAAAACAGTCCACTATAAACAGCTGTTTGAACATTGAGTAGAAATTAATAATGGAAAGTTGAATTATAAAGTTATTATGTATTTGAAGTATAGAGTTTTCTACATATTCATATAATACAGGTTAGTATAACCTCAAACAATCTTTCATTTATAACTATTAATTCTTCCATTCATAAAATTGAGATATCATCCCCTTAAATTTATGTGAAGCTGTTAAAAAATAATAATAATAATAATAGTAAAATTATAAATTGCACAATGTTTTCAAAATATATGATTGTTATAATCGTCAATCGATCTCAAATTTCTTATCAATATTTTATTTTCTTAAATCAAAATGGCAGTTCAACATCAACGGTCTAAAAAACATATCAACCAAAACTTTATGTTCCGCCTTTATAACTATTTTTCTTTTAGTTTCCTATTTTCGAAAATGATATTTGTTTTTCTCATAATTTTTTTTTAAGTTTCTCATCTTACTGAAAACATATTTGAATTCTAAGCAAAATATAAAAAACACAATCAAATTTTTTTAAAAAAAAATTGTCAAAATTTGACTTAGTTTTTTAAAACGTTGTTAAAAAGTAGATGAATAAAATATGAAAACAATTTGTAGATACAATGTTGAATTATAAACTTAATTAAAAAAAGAAGTTATCAAATCGAGCTTAAATGAATTATTACTATAGCTTTTAAACTTAAAAAGTTAATAAAAAAACTTAAATGGTAATAATTATATAATTTTAAGGTTTCATTACAACAATTATTATAGTTTAAGAGTGACTTGTACCGTTGTAAAAAAAAAAAGGGACAATTGGGTTGGTAGCAAATAGACCCAATATAATTGTCCATATAGCAAATAACTCAATCTATTTGCAAAAATAGCAAAAATTTGAAAAGAGAAATTGAAATTACTAAAACACCTCACGCCAGTTACTGCTATCAGTGATATCACTGATAGGATTCTCTCAGTGATATCACTGATAGGATTCTCTCAGTGATATCACTGATAGAAGTCTGTTTATTTAACAACTAATTTTCTTGTCTGTTTATTTAATAACTAATTCTTTTCTTATAATTTTGATAAACTACTATTGTGATATCTATCACTGATAAAAGTGATAGACTTCTATTAGTGCTAGTTGTCTGATAGACTTCTATCACAGTTGTCTATCTATTGTCTATTACTCATAACTTTTCTATTATCTATTAGATTTCTTGTTCCTATTCGACTTCTATCACTGTCTATCACTGATAGAAGTGATAGACTACTATCCTATTAATGATTGATAAAATTTAATGAAAAAGAAGTGATAGACTATTATCACTAATAGAAGTGATAGACTATTATCACTGATAGAAGTCATAAGTTTCTATCAGTGATAGTTGTCTGATAGACTTTTACCTATCTATTACCTATTACTCATAACTTTTATATTAGACTTCTTGTTCTTCATGATTATTAACTTGTTTCTTCTATCCAACTTTTATCGATCAGTGATAGATGTCTATCACTGATAGAAGTGATAGACTTCTCGATGGTGGTTGTTGTCTATCACTATCACCGATAGTTGTCTATCATGTTAGCTATTATTTTGTTTGTTGTGTGGTCTTCAAACTTTCTCATCAGATGTCAAAGTTCTTGTGTTCATAGTATTGATATTAAACTTTTAAAACAATCACAAACCTTGTATTGATAGTATGAATAGTATGATAACAACAATATTGAGTTCTATCTTGAAAAAATATATCTAAAACCAATTGTCAAAAATTACATCATGGTAAAAATGGTGGAAATTTACATGTCCTACGATTGTGACCAACACGATGACAATGATTACATTTTGTGTGACTTCTTGCTTCACCAATCGACGGAATCTTTTGCTTTCGGGGTCTTTCATCTTGACGTTTAACAATTGGAGGCAATGCATTCATGTCAACATCTATCGAACTCCATTCAAAATGATTCCCAACTGGGCAGATTACACCTTCATAAGTTGTCACTCCCATCACTAATTGCACAAGAGGAGCCATCAAAACAAGCATCATTAATATGAGCAACTAAAGGATATCTTGTATTTTGATATTTCACTAAAGTTAAAAACCAAGCAATATCTTTATCTTCTTGAATTTTAACCACATCCTGAGCACCATTCATTCCATAACCTAATAACATCGACAATTCTATAGAAAAAATAGAACTATCCATTCGAACTTCTTTCACAATCAGATTAATAAAATCATCAAAACACATCATCTCATCAACCAAAATTCCAATGGTCTTGTAATTCTCATAGAAATTTTTCTCATTCTATTGCCCGCTGATATCATTGATATCTAGAAAACAATGATAGATATCACTGATGTCGTGTATTCACTAGCATAGCTAGAAAACAAAACAATCACAAAAATCAGACTTGTGACTCCAAAACATTGCAGAAAAACAGTGGTATAACAAAATGAACAAAAGAAATACACACGAAAAAAGCTCTGGTTGATTGAAAAACTCAAGTACCCATAAAAAGAGCTCCAACAGAAGATCGTATATCACTAATTGGAAGCACAATAGTCATTCGTATATCACTAATATCACTAATATCATTGATATCTATTGATTACTGATATCACTAATATCATTATCTATTGATCACTGATATAACTGATATCTATTGATCATATCTAGAAAACAATGATAGATATCACTGATGTCACGTATATCACCGATCATCTAGAAAACAGTATTGTTGATAGAACAAAAAATGAAAAAGACTTGCAACTCCAAAGCGTAAAAACAAATGATATAACAAAATGAACATAAGAAATACCCACGAAAAATGTTGATTGAAAAACTCAAATACCCACGAAAAAGCTCCGTTGGACTTGAAAAGATCGAATTGGAAGATACTTCAATCGAATAAGAAGATATTACAATGCGATCGAATTGAGAAGATAATCGACAAACTTGCGACTTCGATCGAATTGGAGAAGATAATCAAACAAACTCGATGAAAATTCATGGATTGCAATTCAACAGATCGAATCGGCTTATGACTTGATTGAATTTGAGAAGATACTCAAACTTGCGACTCGGAAGATTGGGTGGAATCGAGAAGAGTTCGGGAAGATTGGACCGAATAAAGAAGATGTTGTCGCAAAAATCGGAAGAAGAAAAATACCGTGAAAAACAAATTCCAATTGACAAACAAATACCAATGAAAAAAGGAATATGTTTAAGCCAAGGGTATAATTGGAATTATAAAAAAATTAAAGATTTTTGCCATATTTGCAAATTTTTTAAAATGTTGGTATATCTACAAATACTAAAACCATAATTGCTACCCATTACAAATTCTCTAAAAAATGGGTATATTAAATAAATTATAATACATCTCATTTGATTTGATTGTGAATTTAAAGCCTTAAAAGTAGTTAAATATTTATTCTTGTTTGAGAATCTAGAAAATTGAAATGTTTAAATGCTTAAAATTGTAAATAATCAAAAATATAAATGTCGGACATAATCATGTTTGTTTTGAATATAAAAATATAAAAATAACAAGGAATATTTAAGTATGTTAGTGAAAGAACAAATACCTGAAAAACAAATACCAATTGAAAAATAAATATCAATTAAAAGGGAATAAGTTTAAGCCAAGGGTATAATTGGAATTATAAAAAAATTAAAGATTTTTGCTATATTTGCAATTCTTTTAAAATGTTGCTATATCTACAAATACTAAAATCATAATCGCTACCCATTACAAATTCTCAAAAAATAAAAGAGTGACTTGTACATTTCACAATATTTAAAAGTTTAATTGGTTTTTTTTTCTTTTTTAATTTGGAGAAGGCGATGGATTGGATTTAAGAATTCTTTAATTTAAAAATATTATTATGTTAAATTTCCATTAATTGGGCTTGCCGCATTGGTTATCGAGCATGATTAGAAATCATGTAGGTTTTGCCCGCGCAGGTTCGAATCCTGTCGCTCACATTTTTGTTTTATTTATTTTTTAATTCAAAAGGAATAATTGAACAACACTTAGTCCGAAAATGACGGTCAAAAGCTTTAGCAAAAGCCTTGAACCAAAAAGGAAGTAGATGGTACATGCACGACTACCTATTTCCAAGCCAATATCAACCAAAGTTTTTTTTTTTTTTTTGGGTTAAAATTTGGTTGTATTCTTTTTTCTCTATGCATTTTTACCAGAAATTTATACGAAATAACTTTTTTCATGCATATTGATGTAATTTAATTCATGTTCTAAAATTAATGACATATGATCATTTTTGTATGGTGTATTTCGTCCAAATTACCGTACGGACATCGTACTTTGGCTCAAGCTCTCTTGCTCTCACTCTAACTCAGGATAGTAATAAAGTTGTCGAAATTCTAGAGAAAAGAAAAAGGCAAGAATCACATTATAGTTCTTCTTTGATAGTAATGAGGTTCTCTGACTTTTTTCCTTGTCCTTTTTTTACCTGTACGAAAATCCATATTTTTACATGTCTAATTTTAGTCCTATACTTTCAATAAAACTTAGAGATAGATTTTGTTTTTAGAAAACTTGTATTTAGTTCCTAAGATTAAAAGGAATTTATTATCTATCTCATGTTTAATTGAACAAGGATATTCCATTTCTTTCAATGTTAATGAAACGTTCATTTCTAAGAGAGGTGTTAATTTTTATTCAGCAAAACTTGAAAACAACTTGTATGTATTAAGACCAATCGAAACGAAAGCACTTTTAAATCACGAAATGTTTAAAACTACTAATACTCAAAGTAAAAGGCAAAAGATTTCTCCAAACAAAAATACCTATCTTTGGCATCTAAGACTAGGTCACATCAATCTTAACCGAATTGAGAGACTAGTAAAGAATTGACTTCTGAATGAGTTAGAAGATGATTCTTTACCTACGTGTGAATCTTGTCTAGAAGGAAAAATGACTAAAAGACCTTTTACTGGAAAAGGTTATAGAGCCAAAGAACCTTTAGAACTTATACATTCAGATCTTTGTGGTCCAATGAATGTAAAAGCTAGATGAGGATACAAATATTTCATCTCTTTATAGATGATTATTCTAGGTATGATTATCTATACCTAATGCATCATAAGTTTGAAGCTCTTGAAAAGTTTAAAGAGTTTAAAGCTAAAGTTGAGAATACATTAGGAAAACCATGTTTAATTATAATAATTATAATAAATATAATAAATGCAGATTTAATTTAATTAATAAAGTTCAAATATAATAAATGCATGTTTAATTTAATAAATATAAGTGTTATATTAATTAGATGAAAAACATTGACATGCATTTAATACATGTGATGTAGGTATGTTATAAAGTATGTTATTCATGTAATGGATGATTAAGCATTATAACATAGAAATGCATGTAACTTAAGTTAATTAATTAATTTTAAATGGTTTAGAACTTGATTAATTAGACTTAGGTTTTCTAGTTCTATTAAGATTAGAATTAGGAAATCAAATGTAAAGTAATACAATAAACTAGGGCATTGAATACCTCTTTACAATACTCTCACTTGCCCTAATCAGGAAGCACTCGAGGACCTAGAGGCTTGTTTAAGTCCATAAATAGATCTTTGAAGCCTGCAAATCTTTTACTTTTGGCCTTGAGCAATGAACCCTTTGGGCTGGTCCATATAGATGGTCTCGTCAAGATTGCCATTGAGAAAGGTCGTCTTGACATCCATCTGTCATAACTCATAGTCATAATATGCGACAATGGCCAGAAGGATCCTGATAAACTTTACCATGACAACAGGAGAAAAGGTTTCCTCATAGTCAACCCCTTATCGCTGGGTAAAACTCTTTGCCACTAGTCTGACTTTGAAGGTCTGCACCTTTCTATCTACACCACATATACGCTTGTAGATCCACTTGCAACCAATAGGTTTTACCCTATCCGGTTGGTCCACAAGCTCCCAGACAGAATTGAAGCACATAGACTCCATTTCCTAGTCCATGGATTTAATCCATTCGTCATTGTCAATGCCATTCATTGCCTGATCATAAGTCAATGGATCCTCACAGTCATCATCAGGTATGACGACTTGGATTTCAACCAAACTCATGTAATGTTCAAGCTGTCTCACAACCCTCCCACTACGTCGAGGCATTCTCAACTCTTGAGAAGGACGTACTTGACTAGACGAGCTAGGATCAGCAACACTTGTTGATGTACTAGCACCATCAACAACTCTTACTGATGAACTGTCCATTTCATTTAATACAACCTTACTTCTTGGTTTATGATCTCTGATGGGGTCCTCCTCAAGGAATGTGGCGTTTGTCGACACAAGCACATTATTTCCTTAGGATCGAAAAATAGACCACCCCTCGTCTCCTTTGTGTTGGGATTTGTGCCCTAAAACTCGTAGTATGTAATTATGTTCTAATTAATGTAATAAAGTGTTATTGTTCGTTATCTACGAGTTGCCTTTATTTAAACCCTAAATCCAATAAACTAAACATCCAAGGCTGTTAAATGAATCTCTAACTGAATGTAATGTACATAAAAAAGATCTCGGTTCAAGATACAGCCTAAAGGGTCTATAGTTAGGGGATAAGGTTTGGGTACCTTACCCTGGTTAAACTATGGATGTGGCCCACTTTGTATTTGATGCAAACATAGTGATCCTAACGTGTTCGTGTAGATAACATGTGAGTGGAGATATCCTATGTAATGAGATTACATAAGACCGGACCACGAAATAATAATCTCTAGCTGTAACTCCGTTGACTAGTTAGGTTTCTATTTCACTAGGATGACCTAGGCAACTTGATCTCAATCTTGAGCAGGTTACGAACTTACATTGCGAGGATTGTCCTTTGACTAGTATGGGTGAGAGTGGCCAGATTCGCCGACTCAATATGCCTACCTTCTTGGGGACAAGACCGAGTGAGCGGCTGGGAACTTAACTTAGCAAGATGGAATTCACTCATTCCCGCCTACAAGGGTAAGTAGAGGAATGTCCCCTTAATTGGTGTCTCCGGGACTTGAACAAAAGGTCCGACCCTCTCATTCGCCCGAGAGGGACTCTGTTTGTTGGTAGGACCACAAACAAATTGTTCATTAGAGGAGCACTGGTACTTAAGGTACAAGATGTAACCCGGGGTAAAACGGTAATTTGACCCACTGGTGTTACGAACATTAAATGAAGGATTGACTTGCTTGTTATTGGTCAATATCCATGGACACAGAAATATATCTGCAGTGAGAATAGTGCAACTGTGGGACTTTAGTGGAGTATTCCCGCAGTTAACGAATGTTGATTGGGAGGTTAATGAGATTAACCGAGCAATCCCGTATCGTTGGAGCTTCTGATCCAGAGGTCCATTAGATCCACCTTCCACTAAATAAAGGGTTCTTAGATCATTTGAATTTGAAATGTTCAAATTCATTAGGGAATATATTTAATGTATTTAGATACGATATAATATATAGTTTTGGAACTATATATTAATGAGAGAATTGAATATTTGAAAGAGTTCAAATATTATATTAAATGTGAATGTGATTCACATTTGAAAACTATAGGTTAAAATTTAATGTGCATTAGATGTGCATTAAAACTATAGGTTAGAGGGAAGGATATGATTAAATATGATTTAATCTTAATTAAATATAATATATTTAATTTGATTAATTAAATATGATTTAATTAATGTTTAATTTAATTTAATATTAAATTAGTGGGAATGTGTCAGAAGGACACGTTCCCCACCTCCCTCCCCAGGAGTGGGGAGGTGATCCCTCGTTTTATTCCTCTCCAATGGAGGAGAGGAGGTTGATCGATCTGGAACTTTTGTGAAGAGTTCTCTCTGCAAGAATTCTCTCTTTCTCACTTTCTAATTCCCAAAAATCTTCCAAAAAGTTTGAATCCTTCCCACAAAGGATTTTGTTCTAAGTTGAATCTCAGAGTATAGAGGGTTCTCCTGTTGGTGGTGCCCTATTGGAGAAGGAGAGAAGCAGAGTTGCTGTGTTGTTGAACATTGGAGCAAAGAGTTGCTGTTGAGAAAAAACTACAAAGGTATTCCTTCTTCCCTCTTTAGTTTAATTGTTAAATTTATCATGTTTGCATGTACTACTCCATGCTTTAATTAGATTAGAAATAGCATGCTTGTTCTGTATGTTTTTGTCAATGTACTGGTTTTTGTTTCAATTAAAACAATCAAGCAATTTACGATCCCAAACACGTTTTCGCTGCTCAAGGAGATCAGATCTCCATCAATTGATATCAGAGCAATGCTTGTATTATTTTGTTTTGAAACAAAATTGCATTGATTTGGTGGGAAATGCATTGGGTTTGCTGTAAAACTGTTTAGGAGTATTTAACCATAGTTTACTTCTTTTGATTTGATCAATTTGTATGTAAAGCTCGAGGAGGGTACGAATATTTCATCTCTTTCATAGATGATTATTCGAGGTATGGTTATCTATACCTAATGCATCACAAGTCTGAAGCTCTTGAAAAGTTCAAAGAGTATAAGGCTGAAGTAGAGAATGCATTAGAGAAAACCATTAAAACACTTCGATCCGATCGAGGTGGTGAGTATATGGATTTGAGATTCCATGACTATTTGATAGAACATGGAATTAAGTCTCAACTCACTACACCTAATACACCACAGCAAAATGGTGTGTCAGAAAGAAGAAATAGAACCTTGTTAGACATGGTTCGTTCTATGATGAGCTATGCTCAATTGCCTGCCTCGTTTTGGGGATACGCAGTAGAGACTGCAGTTCGAATCTTGAACAGTGTTCCATCAAAAAGTGTTTCAGAAAAACCTTTTGAATTGTGGAAGGGGCGTAAACTTAGTTTACAACCCTTCAGGATCTGGGGTTGTCCCGCACACGTGCTCGTGACAAACCCAAAGAAACTGGAACTTCGTTCAAGATTGTGCTATTTGTTGGCTATCCCAAAGAAACGAGAGGTGGTCTTTTCTACGACCCACAAGAAAACAAGGTGATTGTATCGACAAACGCCACGTTCTTGGAGGAAGATCACATGAGGAACCACAAACCGCGTAGTAAAATAGTACTAAATGAAGCTACACATGAACCAACAAGAGTTGTTGATCAAGCTGGACCTTCATCAAGAGTTGATGGAAGAGCCAGCACCTCAAGTCAGTCTCGTCCTTCTCAATCGTTGGGAATGCCTCGATGCAGTGGGAGGATTGTTTCCCAACCTGACCGCTACTTAGGTTTAGCTGAAACTCAAGTTGTCATACCTGATGACGGCGTAGAAGATCCATTGTCTTATAAACAGGCAATGAATGACGTAGACAAGGACCAATGGATCAAAGCCATGGACCTTGAAATAGAGTCAATGGACTTCAATTCAGTATGGGAACTTGTAGACCAACCTGAAGGGGTTAGACCCATATGGTGTAAATGGATTTATAAGAGAAAGAGAGATGCAGCCGGAAAGGTACATACCTTTAAGGCTAGGCTTGTAGCAAAGGGTTTTACCCAAAGGGAAGGAGTTGACTATGAAAAAACTTTTTCTCCTGTTGCTATGCTGAAATCTATAAGGATACTCTTGTCCATAGCCGCGTTTTATGATTATGAAATTTGGCAAATGGACGTCAAGACTGCCTTTTTGAATGGTAATCTTGACGAGAGCATCTATATGTCTCAGCCCGAAGGGTTCATAGCCTAAGGTCAGGAGCAAAAAGTTTGCAAGCTCAATCGGTCCATATATGGGTTGAAACAAGCGTCAAGATCTTAGAATATAAGATTTGATACTGCGATCAGGTCTTACGACTTTGACCAAAACGTTGATGAGCCTTGTGTTTACAAGAGGATCGTCAATGACAAAGTAGCTTTGTTAGTACTTTATGTGGATGATATTCTACTAATTGGGAATGATGTAGGATATCTTACTGACATAAAGAATTGGTCATGCGACCCAATTCCAAATGAAAGATTTGGGAGAGCGCAATATGTTCTTGGGATTCGAGATCTTCGTGAATCGCAAGAAACGAACGCTAAAATCGCCTCTCAAAGCGTCTTATATCGACAAAATGTTGTCAAGATATTCGATGCAGAATTCCAAGAAGGGCTTATTACCCTTCAGGCATGGAGTTCATCTGTCTAGGGAACAGTGTCCCAAGACACCTCAAGAAGTTGAGGATATGAGACATATTCCCTATGCCTCTGCAGATAGGTAGCTTAATGTATGCTATGCTGTGCACGAGGCCGAACATTTGTTATGCAGTGGGAATAGTCAGTAGGTACCAGTCCAATCGAGGTTAGACCACCGACAACGATTAAAAATATCCTCAAGTACCTAAGGAGAACGAGGGACTATACGCTTGTGTATGGGTCTAAGGATTTGATCCTCACTGGATACACCGATTCGATTTTTCAAACCGATAAGGATTCTCGAAATCCACATCGGGATCGGTTTTCACCCTTAATCGGGAGTTATAGTATGGCGAAGCATCAAGCAAGGATGCATCGCGACTCCACGATGGAGGTTGAGTATGTCGCTGCTTGTGAAGCAGCTAAAGAGGCTGTTTCGCTAAGGAAATTCCTTACTGATTTGGAAGTTGTTCCAAATATGTAATCTCCCATCACCTTATACTGTGACAACGGTGGTGCGGTAGCCAATTCGAAGGAACCTCGTAGTCATAAGCGAGGTAAGCACATCGAGAGGAAGTATCACCTGATACGAGAAATAGTGCAACGAGGAGATGTGACAGTCACGAAGATCACTTCGGAGCACAATATTGTTGATCTATTTACAAAGACTCTCACGGCTAAAGTGTTCGAGGGTCATCTAGAAAGTCTAGGTCTACGAGATATATACATAGGCTAAATCTAGGGCAAGTGGGAGATATGTAATGGGGTATATGGATGCCCTAGTTTATTGTATTTATATCTATATAACCACTGTTTTAGATTATGTTGCACCCCACTAGAGTTTTAGTTCAAGTGGGAGTTTGTTTGGATTTGTGCCCTAAAACTCGTAGTTTGTAATTATGTTCTAATTAATGTAATAAAGTGTTATTATTTCAATAAAGTGTTATTGTTCGTTATCTACGAGTTTGCCTTTATTTAAACCCTAAATCCAATAAACTAAACATCCAAGGTTGTTAAATGAATCTCTAACTGAATGTAATGTACATAAAAAGGATCTCGGTTCGAGATACAGCCTAAAGGGTCTATAGTTAGGGGATAAGGTTTGAGTACCTTACCCTGCTGAAACTATGGATGTGGCCCACTTTGTATTTGATGCAAACATAGTGATCCTAACGTGTTTGTGTAGATGACATGTGATTGGGGATATCTTATGTAATGAGATTACATAAGACCGGACCACGAAATAGTAACCTCTAGCTATAACTCCGTTGACTAGTTAGGTTTCTATTTCACTATGATGACCTATGCAACTTGATTTCAATCCTGAGCAGGTTACGAACTCCTGTTCGCGAGGGATTGTCATTTGACTAGTATGAGTGAGAGTGGGCAGATTCGCCGACTCAATATGCCTACCTTCTTGAGGACAAGACCGAGTGAGCGGCTGGGAACTTAACTTAGCAAGATGGAATTCACTCATTCCGCCTACTAGGGTAAGTAGAGGAATGCCCCCTTAAGTGGTGTCTCCGGAACTTGAACAAAGGGCCCGACCCTCTCATTGGCCCTAGAGGGACTCTGTTTGTTGGTAGGACCACAAACAAATTGTTCATTAGAAGAACACTAGTACTTAAGGTACAAGATATAACCCAGGGGTAAAACGATAATTTGACCCAACTGGTGTTACGAACATTCGTGAAGGATTGACTTGCTGTTATTGGTCAATATCCATGGACACAAAAATATATCTGCAGTGAGAAGAGTGTAGCTGTGGGACTTTAGTGGAGTGTTCCCGCAGTTAACGAATGTTGATTGGGAGGTTAATGAGATTAACAAGAGCAATCTCAAATATCGTTGGAGCTTACGATCCAGTAGGTCCATTAGGTCCACCTTCTAGCTCGTAAAGGGTTCTTAGATCATTTGAATTTGAAATGTTCAAATTCATTAGGGAATATATTTAATGTATTTAGATACGATATAATATATAGTTTTGGAACTATATATTATAAATTTAATGTGAATATGATTCATATTAAATCAAATGAGAGAATTGAATATTTGAAAGAGTTCAAATATTATATTAAATTTGAATGTGATTCACATTTGAAAACTATAGGTTAAAATTTAATGTGCATTAGATGTGCATTAAAACTATAGGTTAGAGGGAAGGATAGGATTAAATATGATTTAATTTAATTAAATATAAGATATTTAATTTGATTAATTAAATATGATTTAATAAATATTTAATTTAATTTAATATTAAATTAGTGAGAACGTGTCAGAAGGACACGTTCCCCACCTCCCTTCCCATCGATAGGGAGTGGGGAGGTGATCCCCTCGTTTTATTCCTCTCCAATGGAGGAGGTTGATCGATCTGGAACTTTTGTGAAGAGTTCTCTCTTCAAGAATTCTCTCTTTCTCACTTTCTAATTCCCAAAAATCTTCCAAAAAGTTTGAATCCTTCCCACATAAGATTTTTTTCTAAGTTGAATCTCAGAGTATAGAGGGTTCTCTTGTTGGTGGTGCCCTGTTGTAGAAGGAGTGAAGCAGTGTTGTTGTGTTGTTGAACATTGGAGCAAAGAGTTGCTGTTGAGAAAAAACCACAAAGGTATTCCTTCTTCCCTCTTTAGTTTAATTGTTAAATCTATCATGTTTGCATGTACTACTCCATGCTTTAATTAGATTAGAAATAGCATGCTTGTTCTGTATGTGTTTGTCAATGTACTGGTTTTTGTTTCAATTAAAACAATCAAGCAATTTACGATCCCAAACACGTTTTCGCTGCTCAAGGAGATCAGATCTCCATCACTTTGGGTAACCTACGAAGAGGCACAACTTCGAATGAGGTTCCAGCTTCTTCGGGTTTGATACCAACTTATGGATCGGGCATCCCCAAATTCTGAAATGGCGTAAACTGCCTTTACGACCATTCTAGAGTTTGAAAGGTGTTTCACAAACACTCTTCGACGGAACATTGTTCCAAATGTATACCACAATTTCTACTACGTAACCCCAAAACGAGTCAGGGAGATGAGCATAGCTCATCATCGATCGAACTGAAAGGATTGAATCCTGCAGCGGAAGCGATTGTTAATCGCGTGTTCATGATTTTGCTACATGGATCTAGAACAAAAACTAAATAACAAAGATTAAGCATGCTTTACGACTTAGGACAACAAGAATTTACCTTTGAAGAATAATTTCTTCACGAGTTCCTCCTCCAACGATCACGATCTCAACAACGAACCCGAATTGTGTGAAGATCCACCACTAGATCTTCTCCGTTGTTCTCTAGGTGAGGGAGGAAGGTGGGTTTCTTTATGATGAGATGTAGAATCTTGAGAGACGTGTGTTTGGAACTCTTTCCAACAACACAAATGTGGGAACTCTAGATTTCACAATAGCATACAACAAAAGTTGTATCTTATGCAACTATTTATAAGGAAATAGGAAGGAAATTACCATCCTATCCCTCCTTCATTCTCTCATTAGTATATAGTTAATTTGTGAATCTAATTCACATTAAAACTATATATTATATCGATTATATCACATATAATTGATATAATACCTCATATATGAAATTGAACACTTCAATTTCAATTCTAACTTTATACCCTCAATGATACCATGTTGAGCCAATGGAGGGATCTAATGGACCTACAGTTCATGAGCTCCAATGATGTGAGATTAACTGATCAAACTCTTTGATTGGTTAATCAATATTCATTAATTATAAGTCACTCCGCTATAGACTTGTAGCTGTACTCTCCTCACTGTAGATTATATTGTGTCCATTGATATAATCACTACCCATGAGTCGACCCTTCACAGGCTGTTCGTAATCACAGTTGGGTCAAATTATCGTTTTACCCCTGTGATTACCTCTTTGTTCCTTAAGCACCACTGATCCTCAAATGAACAACAAGTCTATGGTCCTACCATAAACTCAAACCCTCTTAAGCTAGTTTAGAGGGTGGGGCCCCTGTTGTTCAAGACCTGGACTCAATTCTTAAGGGAACAACCTATCTAATTTCTTAGTCTAGGAATGAGTGAATTCCGTCTTGCAGAGTTAAGTCACAGCTACCTACGAGGTTCTGTCCCTGAGAAGGTAGGCTTATTGAGTCAGCTATATGCCACTCTCTGAAGGGAATAAAAATTTCCGTGTAGCGGAAGACGATCGAATCGTCATGGTATCATTACGCTACTTGAATTTTGTCAAAATGATCTAACTCTTAGATCTAGGCTAAACATGCAACAGAGGAAGAACTTACAGCGAGGAGAATGTACTTACTTGTTGTAGACAATTCTTCAAAATTCTTCCTTGATCACGAACACTTCGTGCTTCTCGATCTCAACGAACGCTTCCCTCGAACAGAATCCGAACACTACCAAAAGCCTTCTTGGTTGTTCTTCCTTTGGAAGAAGGAGAGTTGTGGGACTCTTTTGTTTTGAAAAGGGAGGAGATTTGAGAGAAAAATGTTGAGAGAAACTCTTCTTTTTGGGTGAGAATCCAAAAAATGAGAGTGTTGGCATAATTTCCTTCATGGAAGAAGGGTTTAAATAGTGGGAATGATGGAGTTAAAATCTCCACATTATTATTACTTTACCACAACCATAGGTTATGCAAATCTCATTTGCATAACCACATAGTATAAGATATCTCATATCTCATATTGCAAATCTCATTTGCAATAATTGTGGATTAATTAAATTGAATCACATTCAATTTAATTTCTCTCAATTAATTTCTCCAATTAGTCCTAATTCAACAATTAGGCTAACCTATAGTTTATTATGAATCTCATTCACATTAAACTATATATTATATCATTCATATCTCATATAAATGACATAAATGTCCTTTAAGTGAAAATGAACACTTAAATTTCATGCCAAAACATTAACCCTTCTTTTAACCCAGATTGAGCCAACCGAGGGACCTAATGGACCTACAGTGACGGGCTCCAATGATCCAAGATTAACTTGTCAAACTCTTTGACCCGGTTCATCAACATTCATTAGCTACGGTAACACTCCACTATAGCCCGTAGCTGCACTCCCGTCAGTGCAGAATATTACGTGTCCACTGATATAACTAATGCCCATTAGTCGACCCTTCACAGGTTGTTCATAGACACGGCTGGGTCAAATTACCGTTTTACTCCTCTGTCTACCTCTTGTTCCTTAAGTCTCAACTGCTCCTCTAATGAACAACATATCGTGATGGTCCAACCATGCACAACACCCTTCTCGGGCCAGTGAGAAGGTTGGCGCCCGTTGTCCAAGCCCTAGAGACAACACTTAAGGGAACAACCCCTCTAGTTTCCCTAAAGGCGGGAACGAGTGAATTCCATCTCGCGTAGTTAAGTTCCCAGCTACCTACTTGGTCCTGCCCCTGAGAAGATAGGCATATTGGGCGAGTAACAGTGACCACCCTCACCCGTACTAGTCAAAGGACGGACCATGATGCGGAGTTCGTAACACGCTCGAGATTCGTGTCGAGTCACTAATGGTCATCTACGAATTTATTACTCCTTCATCACAAGCGGTGTTACATCGTGAGGGTCTAATAATTCACGGTCCGGTCTTGTACAATCTCATTGCACAGGATGCGCCCACTCGCATGTCAACCACATGAACGAGTCAGATCACCTCGTTTGTATCTAATACAAAGCGGGCCGCATCCACAATGTATCAAGGATTAAGTCTCCAACCCTATCCATATACTGTAGACCGTTTAGGTCATTAACTCGAACGTGATCCTCCCTGTGTGTCTACTACACACCGTTCAAGTTCTAGTTCTCTCATATATTCAATGACCCTAGAGCTTAGTTTATTGGAAAAGTTTGTAAATATTGCGAGACACAAAGTAATGAAATAAATAACTCTTATTAATTTCAAACAGTAATTTACAAACACGAGATTAGGACAAAAATCCCAACAAACTCCCACTTGGACTAAGCTAGTGGAGAAAATACATTTCTGAAATGTACATAAATTACAATGAAGTAATATAATAAAGTAGGGCATTGAGTATCGGTTTACACATCTCCCACTTGCCCTAGTCAGGAAGCTCTCGAAGACCTAGACTCTCTAGGTGACCCTCAAACACCTTAGTCGTGAGGGGCTTTGTAAATGGATCACTACGTTGTGCTCCGACGCTATCTCGCGTGGATCGTCATGTCTCTCATGGCACAATCTCCGTGATCGATGATACTTGCGCTCAATGTGTTTGCCTCTTTATGGCTCCGAGGCTCACGTGAGTTGGCTCTTTGCACACTTGTTCTCACGCGAGCAGTTGTGATCGACAAGTTCATATTTGGAACAACTTCCAAATCGGTCATGAACTTCCTAAGCCAAACAACTTCCTTTGCAGCTTCACAAGCCGCAACATACTCCGCTTCCATAGTGGAATCAGAGATGCATCCCTGCTTGATGCTTCACCATACTACAGCTCCTCCATTCAGAATGAAGGCTGACCTCGAAGTGGATTTCCTAGAATCCTTATCGGTCTGAAATTCAGAATCTGTGTATCCCGTAAGGATCAAATCCCCACTGCCATACACTAAGATGTAGTTCCTCGTTCTCCTAAGATATTTGAGGATTGCCTTTACTACCGTCCCGGTGATCTAATCTGGATTGGGTGATATCTCACCGACAATCCTGTTTGCATAATGGATGTCGGGCCTAGTACACAACATGACATACATCAGGCTCCCTACAGCTGAAGCATATGGGATCCGTCTCATATCCTCAACATGTTGAGGAGTCTTAGGACATTGATCCATAGACAAGTGAACCCCATGCATGAAAGACACCAAGCCCTTCTTGGAGTTCTGCATCTTATATCTAGACAACATCTTGTCAATATAAGACGTCTGAGACAAGGCTAGCGTTCTGTTTTTTCAGTTCCGGACAATCTGGATACCTTGAACATATTGAGCTTCTCCCAAATCTTTCATTTGGAATTGCGAAGCTAGCCACTTCTTAACGTCAGTAAGAAATTCTACCTCATTCCCAATGAGAAGAATATCATCCACATACAACACTAAAAATGCGTCAGTTTTGTTAACGATTTTCTTGTAGACACAAGGCTCGTCGACATTTTGACCAAAGCCATAAGATTTGATCGCCTCATCAAACCTTATATTCCAAGACCTCGAAGCTTGTTTCAGTCCATAAATGGACCTATGAAGCCGACAAACTTTTTGCTCTTGGCCTTGGGCAATGAACCCTTTGGGCTGGTCCATGTAGATGGTCTCATCAAGTTTGCCATTCAGAAAGGCTGTCTTGACGTCCATATGCCATACCTCGTAGTCATAATACGCGGCAATGGCCAGAAGAATCCTGATCGACTTTACCATGGAAATAGGTGAAAAGGTCTCCTCATAGTCAACCCCTTCAACCTGGGTGAAACCCTTTGCCACTAGTCGGGCTTTGAAGGTCTGCACCTTCCCATTTACGCCACGTTTACGCTTGTAGATCCATTTGCAACCAATAGGTTTGACCCCATCCGGTTGATTCACAAGCTCCCAGACAGAATTGAAGTACATAGACTCCATTTCCTGGTCCATAGCTTTAATCCACTCGTCTTTGTCAACATCAACCATTGCCTGGTCATAGGTCAATGGATCTTCACAGTCATCATGAGGAGCGACAACTGAGGTTTCAGCTAAATCCATGTAACGATAAGGCTGTCTCACAGCCCTCCCACTATGTCGAGGCATTCCCAACTCTTGGGAACAGATTTGACTAGACGTGCTACAATCAACAACACTTCTTGACGTACTAGCCCCATCAGCAAGTCTTGCCGATGTACTGTCCATTTCATTTAACACAATTTTACTCCTTGTTAAATGATCCCTGACGTGGTCTTCCTCTAAGAAAGTGGCGTTTGTCGACACAAGCACCCTATTTTCCTTAGGATCGTAAAATAGACCACCCCCAGTCTCTTTAGGATAACCTACGAATAGGCATAATTTCGAACGAGGTTCCAACTTTTTCGGGTTTGACACCAACACGTGGGTCGGGCATCCCCAAATTCTGAAGTGATGTAAACTGCCTTTACGTCCACTCCAGAGCTCGAAAGGTGTTTCACAAACACTCTTCGAGGGAACATTGTTCAAAATATATACCGCAGTCTCCACTGCGTAACCCCAAAAAGAATCAGGGAGACGAGCATAGCTCATCATAGATCGAACCATGTCCAACAAGGTTCTGTTTCTCCTCTCCGATACACCATTTTGCTGTGGCATACCAGGTGCTGAGAGTTGGGACGTAATTCCATGTTCTATCATATAGTCCTGGAATTCAGTGTCCATATACTCTCCACCTCGATCCGATCGAAGTGTTTTAAGCGATTTACCTAAGAGGTTCTTAACCTCAGTCTTGTACTCCTTGAACTTTTCAAGAGTTTCAGACTTCTTGTGCACTAGGTAAATATACCCATACCTCGAGTAATTGTCTATGAAAGACACGAAGTATTCATAACCGCCTCGAGCTTTAACATTCATCGGACCACAGAGGTCAGAATGTACTAACTCAAAAGACTCTTTGGCTCTATATCCTATTGATGGAGATCTTATCTCCTTGAGCAGCGGAAACGTGATTGGGATCGTTAATGTGCTTGATTGTTTTGCTAAAAACAAAAACCAGTATATTGACAAAAAAATACAAACAAGCATATAATAAACTCTAATCTAACTAGGCATGGATTAAATGCATACAAACATACATGGAGTTTAACTATTAAACTAAAGAATGAAAATGAAATTATTACCTTTGTAGACTCACAGCAACTCCTTGCTCCAAGCAATTTATAGTAACTCAGCAAGCTTTAGCTTCTCTGTTTTACAGAACATCACCAAAAGAATAAACCTTCTTTCCTCTGAGTGCTTAGATCTTTCCTTTGTGGGAAGGATTCCAACAGTTGGAAGAACTTTTGGGAATTCTAGAATTGAGAAAGAGAGAGAGCAATTCACCAATTGCTTCAACAGTATCGTTGATCGATCCCCAACAATACACACCCCTTCTCCCTGTTAAGCTATCGATAGGGAGAAGGAAGGGGATAGTAGGAACGTGTCTGGATGACACGTTCCCTTATTTTATTATTAAAATAATAATAATAATAATAATAATAATAATAAATAATAATACTAATTAAATTAAATTAAATTATTAATTTAAATAATACAAATTAAATATCATATATTTAATTTGGATTAAATCTCATTTTATCATATCACCCCTTTAACCTATAGTTTTAATGTACATCCAGTGCACATTAAATTTTAACCTATAGTTTTCAAATGTGAATCACATTCACATTTAATATAATATTTGAACTCTTTCAAATATTCAATTCTCTCATAAAATTTAATATGAATCATATTCACTTTAAATTTATAATATATAGTTCCAAAACTATATATTATATCGTATCAATATACATTAAATATATTCCCTAATGAATTTGAACATTTCGAATTCAAATGATCTAAGAACCCTTTACGAGCTAGAAGGTGGACCAAATGGACCTATAGATCAGAAGCTCCAACGATACGAGATTGCTCGGTTAATCTCATTAACCTCCCAATCAACATTCGTTAACTGCGGGAACACTCCACTAAAGTCCCACAAATTGCACTATTCTCACCGCAGATATATTTCGTGTCCATGGATATTGACCAATAACACAAGTCAATCCTTCACGAATGTTCGTAACACCAGCTGGGTCAAATTACCGTTTTACCCCTGGGTTACATCTTGTGCCTTAAGTACTAGTGCTCCTCTAATGAACAATTTCTTTGTGGTCCTACTAACAAACAGAGTCCCTCTCGGGCCAATGAGAGGGTCGGGCCCAAGTCCCGGAGAAACCACTTAAGGGAACATTTCTCTACTTACCCTAGTAGGCGGGAAGAAGTGAATTCCGTCTTGCTAAGTTAAGTTCCCAGCCGCTCACTCGGTCTTGTCCCCAAGAAGGTAGGCATATTGAGTCGGCGAATCTGGCCACTCTCACCCATACTAATCAAAGGACAATCATCGCAAATAGGAGTTCGTAACCTGCTCAAGATTGAGATCAAGTTGCCTAGGTCATCCTAGTGAAATAGAAACCTAACTAGTCAACGGAGTTACAGCTAGAGGTTACTATTTCGTGGTCCGGTCTTATGTAATCTCATTACATAGGATATCCCCACTCACATGTCATCTACACGAACACGTTAGGATCACAGTGTTTGTATCAAATACAAAGTGGGCCACATCCATAGTCTTACCAGGGTAAGGTACCCAAACCTTATCCCCTAACTATAGACCCTTTAGGCTGTATCTTGAACCGAGATCCTTTTTATGTACATTACATTCAGTTAAAGATTCATTTAACAGCCTTGGATGTTTAGTTTATTGGATTTAGTGTTTAAATGAAGGAAAACTCGTAGATAACGAACAATAACAATTTATTGAAATAATAACACTTTATTACATTAATTAGAACATAATTACAAACTACGAGTTTTAGGGCACAAATCCCAACAAACTCCCACTTGAACTAAAACTCTAGTGGGGTACATCATAATCTAAAACAGTGGTTACAAGAGATAGAAATATAATAAACTAGGGCATCCATATACCCCATTACATATCTCCCACTTGTCCTAGATTAGCTTATGTACATATCTCGTAGACCCAGACTTTCCAGATGACTCTCGAACACTTTAGCCGTGAGAGTCTTTGTAAACGGATCAACAATATTGTGCTCCGAAGCGATCTTGGTGACTGTCACATCTCCTCGTTGCACTATTTCTCGTATCAGGTGATACTTCCTTTCGATGTGCTTTCTTCGCTTATGGCTGCGAGGTTCCTTCGAATTGGCTACTGCACCACTGTTGTCATAGTATAAGGTGATGGGATATTCCATATTTGGAACAACTTCCAAATCAGTAAAGAATTTCCTTAGCCAAACAAATTTCTTTTAGTTTTCTTCACAAGGCGACATACTCGACCCTCATTGTGGAGTCAGCGATGCATCCTTTCTTGATGCTTCGCCATACTATAGCTCCTCCGTTAAGGGTGAAAACTGATCCCGATATGGATTTCTGAGAATCCTTATCGGTCTGAAAATAAGAATCAGTGTATCCAGTTAGGATCAGATCCTTAGACCCATACACAAGTATATAGTCCCTCGTTCTCCTTAGATACTTGAGGATATTTTTAACTGCTGTCCAGTGGTCTAACCCTGCATTGGACTGGTACCTACTGACTATTCCCACTGCATAACAAATGTCCGACCTCGTGCATAGCATAGCATACATTAAGCTACCTACTGCAGAGGCATAGGGAATATGTCTCATATCCTCAACTTCTTGAGGTGTCTTGGGACACTGTTCCCTAGACAGATGAACTCCATGCCTGAAGGGTAATAAGCCCCTCTTGGAATCCTGCATCGAATATCTGGACAACATTTTGTCGATATAAGTCGCTTGAGACATTGCTAGCGTTCTGTTCTTGCGATTCCTAAAGATCTGAATCCCAAGAACATACTGCGCCTCTCCCAAATCTTTCATTTGGAATTGGGTCGCCAGCCAATTCTTTATGTCAGTTATGTATCCTACATCATTCCCAATGAGTAGGATATCATCCACATAAAGTACTAACAAAGCTACTTTGTCGTTGACGATCCTCTTGTAAACACAAGGCTCGTCAACGTTTTGGTCAAAGCCGTAAGACTTGATCGCAGTATCAAATCTTATATTCCAAGATCTTGATGCTTGTTTCAATCCATAAATGGATCGATTAAGCTTGCAAACTTTTTGCTCCTGACCTTGGGCTATGAACCCTTCGGGCTGAGACATATAGATGCTCTCGTGAAGATTACTATTCAAAAAGTCAATCATAAAACGCGGCTATGGACAAGAGTATCCTTATAGACTTCAGCATAGCAACAGGAGAAAAAGTTTCTTCATAGTCAACTCCTTCCCTTTGGGTAAAACCCTTTGCTACAAGCCTAGCGTTAAAGGTCCATGACCTTTCCTACGCATCTCTCTTTCTCTTATAGATCCATTTACACCCTATGGGTCTAACCCCTTCAGTTTGGTCTACAAGTTCCATCATGAATTGAAGTCCATTGACTCCATTTCAAGGTCCATGGCTTTGATCCATTGGTCCTTGTCTCACGCCATTCATTGCTGTTTATAAGACAATGGATCTTCTACGCCGTCATCGTGTATGACAACTTGAGTTTCACTAAAAACCCAAGTAGCGGTCGTGGGTTGGGAAACAACCTCCCACACTGCGTCGAGGCATTCCCAACGATTGAGAAGGATGAGACTGACTTGAGGTGCTGACTCCTCTATCAACTCTTGATGAAGGTCCAGCTTGATCAACAACTCTTGTTGGTTCATGTGTAGCTTCATTTAGTACTAATTTACTACGCGGTTTATGGTTCCTCATGTGATCTTCCTCCAAGAACGTGGCATTTGTCGATACAATCACCTTGTTTTCTTGTGGGTCGGAGAAAAGACCACCTCTCGTTTCTTTGGGATAGCCAACAAATTGGCACAATCTTGAACGAGGCTCCTGTTTCTTTGGGTTTGTCACGAGCACGTGTGCCTGACAACCCTAAATCCTGAAGTGTTGTAAACTAGGTTTACGCCCCTTCCAAAGTTCCAAAGGTGTTTCTGAAACACTTTTTGATGGAACACTGTTCAAGATTTGAATCGCAGCCTCTCATCGCACATCCCCAAAACGAGACAGGCAATTGAGCATAGCTCATCATAGAACGAACCATGTCTAACAAGGTTCTATTTCTCCTTTCTGACACACCGTTAGTTGAGATTTAATTCCATGTTCTATCATATAGTCCTGGAATCTCAAATCCATATACTCTCCACCTCGATCAGATCGAAGTGTTTTAATGTTTTTCCCTAATGCATTCTCTACTTCAGCCTTATACTCTTTGAACTTTTCAAGAGCTTCAAACTTGTGATGCATTAGGTATAAATAACCATACCTCGAATAATCATCTATGAAAGAGATGAAATATTCGTACCCTCCTCGAGCTTTAACATTCACCGGACCACAAAGATCCGAATGCACAAGTTCTAGGGGCTCTACGACTCTATAACCTTTTCCAGTAAAAGGTCGTTTGGTCATTTTACCTTCCAGGCAAGACTCGCAAGGCGATAAAGAATCATCTTCTAACTTGTTTAGAAGTCCATTCTTAGAAAGTCTCTCAATCCGTTTGAGATTAATATGACCAAGTCTAAGATGCCACAGATAGGTATTATTATTTGGAGAAATTCTTTGCCTTTTATTTTGAGTGTTAGCATTCTTAAACATCTCATGATTTAAAATTGCTTTGGTTTTATTCGGTTTCAGTACGTACAAACCATTTTTCAATTTAGCAGAACAAATATTGACACCCTCTTTCAAAATGAATGCTTCATTGATTGAAAAAGAAATACAATAACCAAGTTCTATTAAACAATAGATAGAAATTAAGTTCCTTTTAAGCTTAGGAACTATATACAGATTTTTTAAAGAAAGAAATCTATGTCTGAAAAATAACTTGGCATCTCCCACTGCACGAGCTGAGACGACGTCTCCCGTTCCGACCCTGAGCGTCATCTCACCCTCTTCGAGCTCCTTGAAGGAACTAGTTTCCTAAAATGAAGAGCAAACGTGATTAGTGGCTCCTGAATCAAGTATCCAGGTTAAATCATCATTTTCCACTAAACAAGTTTCAAGAACAAGTAAATCTAATTTACCTTTCTTCTCTTTGAGCTAAGCAAGGTATTTTGGGCAGTTTCTCTTCCAGTGTCCATCCATGTTGCAGTGGAAACACTTTCCTTTATCTACAAGCTTGGCTTTTCCCTTGCCTTTGTCAGTAGCAGGTGCCTTCCCTTTCCCTCCTATTTTCTTCTTTTGGGTCTTCTTAAGCCCAGAAGAAGAGTTACAGGACTTAGTCCCAGAGGATGAACCCTTCTGGAACCTTCTGGAATGGGCAAACAGATTTGTCTCTCCATCAGCCTGTCCCTTATTCTTCATAAGAGACTGCCTGTAGTTCATTAAGGAGAGTAGTCAGGTTATACTCTATCTTGTTCATCACCACATTGTCATGCGGAATTACAGAAGCTCTTCTAAGAGATTCCGGGATGAACGATACACCGACTTTGCTCGTCAATGATCGCCCCCGCTCATCTCATCTCACGTTGAAGTGGACCATCGAGATCAAGAACGTGTTCTCTCACCGATGACCCCTCCTTCATACGGGAGTTATAAACGTATTTGAGGGGTTCGTACCGAATCTGTCTAGACGGTTGTCCAAACATTTCCTACAGTGAACTCATGATCTCACGAGCTGAGACCATGCCCTCGTGCTTTTGGCGATGCCGTAAACACTAGCCAAAATGTAGACCTTGGCCTTATCATTGGCCTTGATCCAAATGGTCATCGCCTCCCCTCCTGCATTGAGGAGCGTTACGGCGAGGATCGAGAGGACATTCCTCAGTTAGTACAAACTGTAGGTCGTCAACAACGAGAATCGTATTCAAGTTGGACTTCCACGTAGTAAAATTCTCACCAGTTAAACGGTCGCTTTTAAGTAAGGCTATTATTGAGGACGACATGCTGAAAATCCAAAATAGTTCTAATTAGTTATGCCTTTTAAACCCATTGTAAAAACCAATCAAATTTAGCAAAATTATTAAAGAACCCTAGTTTTTAAACTAAACCCACTGTTTAAGTTAAACCTTTAATTTTGCAACGATACTTCAAGGGTTTAGAACAAAAGCCTCCGTCGGGCGGTCAATCATTCCTCCCTTGAATTGAGACTTTCTCAGCCAATTCTTACTACCAGAACATCTCATGTCCCAATGGTCTTAGCTACCGTTTGTTTGGTCAAGGATTTGTTAACTAACTTAACTCATCCCGTAAATGTGACCCTACCATTTTCGGATCCAATAGGCCGAGCCAAAGAAAGCTACTATTAAGAAAGACAATCACGGCAAACAACCTAAGAGACCTCTATCCATTTCTCGGAGTTTGCGGTGTTCCGATCCCTATAGTCGCCCTCCGTAGGGTTTGGCTGTTCCAGGACAACCTAGCAGGCGGACTATAGAAATATCACGGTGCGACCTAATGAAGGAGACCGTAGGATACGTTGACACGCGTCCTGCTCCCATTTACTATGGATACTTTCCTCATTCACCTTGGTATTGAACCATGCAAACACATACCGTAGAGGGACGCCCTATTGACGCCACGTAGCCGAGCATGGAACTCACGCTGTGAACTCTTGAGGACGTGAGAGTAAACTCGATGCGAACATCTCGTTTTCTCCCACTGAAGTTCCTAAAATAGGGTATGGATTTAATTTAGTCAGATTCTGGCTAAAAGAATCTATCTAAGTCTATGCCTATTATAACTATTATAACTAGGTCTTAAAACCGTATGTCTAGGTGAATAAACATTTTAATTACCTAGAGATAAAACAGAACTGAGGTTAATTCAACTCAGGTTCCAGGTCGGTTCCCAAGTAGGAGGTGTTCCGTTAACCGTCAGCTTAAGTACCCCCAGCCTTAGATAGAACTTCACCGGTAGAGTTCCCTTATAACCAAAGTCCTAAAGTCCTACTATATTTTAAACTATTTAAAATACTACGTAAGACCTATTTCTAATCCTATTAGAAATTGAAACTTAGGTCTAAATTAATTTAAACGATTTAAAACTAATTAAATTTAACCCAAGTTCCTATGTTTGCATGCATTTATTTATTATAGGTTATGGTTTCTAAAAACCCTTTTAATTTATAACTTTTATAAATTTTAATAATTAACCTATGATAAAGAAACTATATTATAAATCCAACAATCAATATTCAAATTGGAATTATAAAAGGAATTCAACTACTTGAATTATAAAATTACTTAAACAAAATAACATTTATTTTAAACTAAGTAATTTCATGCTCCATGCAATTTATTTTCCATATAATCTAATTATAACACTTATAATTAATTACTCATGAAAAAATAAATTAGTCATGCATTCAACCATATTCATATAACATTTATATAAATAAAATGCATGAACATGCTTATCCTAAGGTGGGAATAATCTAAATGACATTCATATAGATAAATAACTGTGCGGAATAATTTGGCCCCTAAAGTGAAAAAAAAAATTACATTAATTTATTTCATGAAACCGATCCAAAAACACCCTGAACCGGCCTTGAACTGCTCGAATCGGACCAAAATAATTGAACAAAGCGAACCGGTCTGCAGCTGCTGGAATGCCCCATGGCGTTGCAACGCTGAGGCCAGCGTTGCAACACCCGCTTCGTCGTCTTGCGCGCCTGGTATCGGGGTGGCGTTAACGCTGAGGCGGCGTTGCAACGCCGTTGACCCCTGAGCGCGCGCGGCGATAGGGAGCGGCGGCGCTGCGACGATGAACAATTGCAATAATGTCTTTGCCGACATCGCCTTTCTTCCACGAACACAGCAACTTCATCTTGCAATTTCTCCCTCGATTCTCTACCGAATTGCTTGAAATTGGTCTCGAACGACTCGTAACTCAATTACAGACTCAATTTTGCACTTTATGCCCAAAAACGCAGGGGCCTTTACATACTAATCGATCAAAATCAAAGTAAACTAAGGCCAAATCATTCCTAAACAAGTTTTACAGCAAACCAAATGCAATTCCCACCAAATCAATGCAATTTTGTTTCAAAACAAAACAATACAAGCATGCTCGGATACCAATTGATGGAGATCTGATCTCCTTGAGCAGCAGAAACGTGATTGGGATCGTTAATGTGCTTGATTGTTTTGCTAAAAATAAAAACCAGTACATTGACCAAAAAAATACAGAACAAGCATATAATCAACTCTAATCTAATTACGCATGGATTAAATGCATACAAACATACATGGAGTTTAACTATTAAACTAAAGAATGGAAAGGAAATTATTACCTTTGTAGACTCACAGTAACTCCTTGCTCCAAGCAATTTACAGTAACTCAGCAAGTTTTAGCTTCTCTGTTTTACAGAACACCACCAAAAGAATAAACCTTCTATCCTCGGAGTGCTTAGATCTTTCCTTTGTGGGAAGGATTCCAACAGTTGGAAGAACTTTTGGGAATTCTAGAATTGAGAGAGAGAAGAGCAATTCACCAATTGCTTCAAAAATATCGTTGATCGATCCACAACAATACACACCCCTTCTCGCTGTTAAGCTATCGATAGGGAGAAGGAAGGGGATAGTGGGAACGTGTCTGGATAACACGTTCCCTTATTTTATTATAATACCAATAATAATAATAATAATAATAATAATAATAATGAATAATAATAATTAAATCAAATTTAATTATTAATTTAAATAATACAAATTAAATATCATATATTTAATTTGGATTAAATCTCATTTTATCATATTACTCCTTTAACCTATAGTTTTAATGTACATCCAAAGATTGCACATTAAATTTTAACCTATAGTTTTCAAATGTGAATCAAATTCACATTTAATATAATATTTGAACTCTTTTAAATATTCAATTCTCTCATAAAATTTAATATGAATCATATTCACATTAAATTTATAATATATAGTTCCAAAACTATATATTATATCGTATCAATATACATTAAATATATTCCTAATGAATTTGAACATTTCAATTCAAATGATCTAAGAACCCTTTACGAGCTAGAAGGTGGACCAAATGGACCTATAGATCGAAGCTCTAACGATACGAGATTGCTCGCTAATCTCATTAACCTCCCAATCAACATTCGTTAATCTGCGGAACACTCCACTAAAGTCCCACAAATTGCACTATTCTCACTGCAGATATATTTATGTGTCCATGGATATTGACTAATAACACAAAGTCAATCCTTCACGAATGTTCGTAACACCAGCGGGTCAAATTACCGTTTTACCCCTAGGTTACATCTTGTGCCTTAAGTACCAAAGTGCTCTCTAATGAACAATTTGTTTGTGGTCCTACCAACAAACAGAGTCCCTCTCGGGCCAATGAGAGGGTCGGGCCCTTTTTTCAAGTCCCGGAGACACCACTTAAGGGAACATTCCTCTACTTACCCTAGTAGGCGGGAAGGAGTGAATTCCGTCTTGCTAAGTTAAGTTCCCAGCCGCTCACTCGGTCTTGTCCCCAAAAAGGTAGGCATATCGAGTCGGCGAATCTGGCCACTCTCACCCATACTAATCAAAGGACAATCCCTCGCAAACAGGAGTTCGTAACCTGCTCAAGATTGAGATCAAGTTGCCTAGGTCATCCTAGTGAAATAGAAACCTAACTAGTCAACTGAGTTACAAACTAGAGGTTACTATTTCGTGGTCCTGGCTTATGTAATCTCATTACATAGGATATCCCCACTCACATGTCATCTACACGAACACGTTAGGATCACAGTGTTTGTATCAAATACAAAGTGGGCCACATCCATAGTTTTACCAGGGTAATGTACCCAAACCTTATCCCCTAACTATAGACCCTTTAGGTTGTATCTCGAACCAAGATCCTTTTTATGTACATTACATTCAGTTAAAGATTCATTTAACAACCTTGGATGTTTAGTTTATTTGATTTAGGGTTTAAATGAAGGAAAACTCGTAGATAATGAACAATAACAGTTTATTGAAATAATAACACTTTATTACATTAATTAGAACATAATTACAAACTACGAGTTTTAGGGCACAAATCCCAACACCTTTTCCACTAAAAGGATGTTTGGTCGTCTTGCCCTCAAGGCATGACTCACACACCGGTAAAGAGCTTTCTTCCAACTCGTTTAGAAGTCCACTCTTCACTAGTTTCTCAATCCTATTGAGATCAATGTGGTCTAATCGTAGATGCCAAAGATGGGCATTTTCCTTAGGAGAAACTTTCGCTTTCTTAGTTCATGTTTCGGAAGTTTTAAACAATTTAGTATTCAAAACACTTTTGACCAAATTAGGTTTCAAAACATACAGATTATGCTCAAGTGAAGCAGAACAAATAAGATTGCCTTTGAAAGAAATAAACGTTTTACTAGATTCAAAGGAAACAGATATATATTGTTCAATTAAGCAGGAAATGGAAACAAGGTTTCTAGTAAACCCTGGTACAATGTACAAATTATCTAATAATAAGTACTTCCCACCAAAGTGTAGCTTCACTGTGTCGATCATTGCAGCGAGACAAGCTCCCCGCATCCAACCCGTAGAGTCACCTCACCTCTCGCAATGCACGCCAGAATCAATCAATCCTGTGAGAAGAACAAACATGGTTAGTGGCGCGCTAAATCCAATATCCAGGAAGAGTCACTACTCTCCACTAAACAGGGTTCTGTCACAAGTAAATCACATTTACCTTGATTCTTCCTCTCGGCTACGAATTTGGGACAATTCCTCTTTCAGTGTCCGCCCCGATTGCAGTGGAAACACTTTCCTTTTCCTGCAACTTCCTTGACCTTCTTGCCCTTCTGGGCGGCAACTCGGTCAGTTTTACCCCTCTTCATCCTCTTCTTCCCTTTCGGGCGTGAAGGAGCAACAGGTTTCGTCCTAGAGGTCGAACCCCTGTGATAAGACCTATAGGCAACATTTGCCTCAGATTTCGGTGCCCTGACTCTGTTTAAGGACTGGAAATTTTGTAGCTTTTTGAGGAGGGTAGTCAGTGTGTAGCTAATTTTGTTCATAACAACATTGCTACGAAACTGAAGGAAACTTTTTGGAAGAGTCTCCATAATAAAACTGACTTGGCTCGACTCGTCGATCGAAGCCTCATTCATCTCAGCCAGATTAAAGTGGGTCATCATGTCTAGAACATGTTCACGGACAGACGGCCGCTCTTTCATCCGTGCGTTGAAGACGTATTTGAGCGAGTCATGCCGGACCTAAAAGGACTGTTTTCCAAACATTTCCTACAAGGACTTCATGATCTCCTTAGCGGTGACCATCAGCTCATGCTTCTTTGCCAATACATCAGACATGCTGGCAATGATATAGACCTTGGCCTTTTCATTGGCCCTGATCCATCGATCGTATGCATCGCGAACACTTTGAGACGCTGTCGAGCCCGACATCTGAGGACACTCCTCAGACAGCACGAACTTAATGTCGTCAGTTACCAAAATTGTGTTTATGTTGCTTTTCCAAGTTTGGTAATTATCTCCCACTAATTTATCGGACGCGAGTAGAGCTATTATTGCGCTAGACATGTTTTAAGCTGAAAAATTAAGTAAAAACTTTGTGTTAGTCTCGCAAAAAACTTTTGAAATCCAATCAAGTTTTAGAAAATTGTTTCATGAACCCTAGGTCATTCAAAATTTTGCAATGATATCCTAAAGGTTTAGAATGACCGCCACCGAAGGGTGAACAGAACACTCCTCCTTTAGGACGAGACTTTCTTGATCAGACCCTAATCCCAGAATAACTCTTATTCCATTAGGCGTCCAATTACCATTGTTCGGTCGAATTCATTAACACTTAACGAATTCTGTGAGTGTCACCCTCAATCTTTAAGTTTCCAAGCATCCGTCAAAACAATAGCCACCGAAGGGTGAACCAAGAAGGAAAACCAACTAGGAAACAGTATCCCTTTCGAATTCACGGTGTTCCGACTCCCATGATCGTGCCCTCCGGGGATTTATCCAGTCCAGCCAAACTAGCGAGCGGATCATAGGCGTCTCACGGTGTGAATCGAAAGAAGAGACCGTGGGTCCCGTTTTCACAAGTCCCGCTCCCACTAACTATAAGTATTCTCTCCATCCACGATGATATTGATCTATACAAATGCCACCCGAAGGGGGACGCTCCCATTTGCGCCACGAGGCCGAGTATAGATCTCACTGCAAGTGAACTTAACGAGATTTGTGGTTGAAAAATCAAATGTATCTCATACACTTTATTTCCTCCCACTCAGCACTTTAATTTTAATAGGGATTGACCTAGATAAATCGGCTAAAATTTACCTAAGTCTACTAATATAACTCTTATATGGTATTAACCTAAGTTTATAATCACATTATTACTTAGGTCTATGTGAGTAAATTAGAACACTTTTAATTAGCGACACTCACGATAAGTATAATCTAAGAATCTCTGGATCGAGTTCACTCCCAGGTCGATTTCCAGGTAGGGGTGTTCCGCAAGCGTCAACTTAAATACCCCAGCCTTAGACAAAACCTTCCTTAGACAGAGTTACTAATCAGTCTCCATTCATAGACTAAACTTTGATTTCCTAATTTCTAATCTCATTAGAAATAGAAAACCTAAGTCTAATTATTCAAGTTCAAAACTCTTTAAAACTAATAATTAACTTAGGGTGCATGCATTTCTATGTTATAGTGCTTGATCATTCATCACATGAATAACTATATACTATAACATAATATAATTCATCGCATGAATGTAAATGCATGAGCATACTTTAATCTAAAAAATATAACACTTATATTAATTAAATTAAACAAGCATTTAATTATATTATAACTCTTATAATATAACCTATCATGCAAACTATATATTATAACTTTTATAATATAAATGATGCATGAAAATGTTTAACCTAAGGTGGGATTTTAAATCTACATGACATACATTATGCACATAGAATTTAATTAAATCATACATCTCATGCACAAAATAATTAAATAGCAAAAATGGACCGATTTTGGCACCTAGAGGCAATTATTTAATTAAATAACATTAATATAACACTTATATTAATATTATTTAACAAAATAATTAAATAAATAAATAAATACAATTTACAATTAATAAAAATAAATAAAAAACAAATTATTTCAGAAAAAGAACTGCCCACTAGCCAACTTGCAAAATCGCCCACGTGCGAAATGCTCGCGAATCGCTCAACTCAACGCGCGTGCGGCGTTAACGCTGTGGGCGTTAGTAACGCTATCGCTTCTAGCGTCGACCCAGCGTTGTCAACGCCAGCGGCGTTGCAACGTTGTCCTGCAGCGCACCTTGCTCCCGCTGGCACAGCGTTGAGACGCCAATGTACAACGTCTCAACACCGTCGCCTGTACAACAAACTAATTTGCTGTTTTGCTACGAAAATCGCTCGTTTTCGCTCCGATTTCTTCACAGCAACTCTTGCTACTAAAGACTCGGACTTTATAGACTCGATTTACAACAAAATGCCCAAAAACAACGGGCCCTTACATTGATCTCATCAACATAAAATTGTAAATCTAAAATGCCAAAACCGAAAACATCCAAATTCGCAAACCAGCATTCATCTCATGAACTAAAGGTAAAATACCCACCTATTTTAACAAAAAATAGTGCATAATGAAGAACCATCGAAATGGCTCTGATACGAATTGAAGGGAATAAAAATGCCCGCACAGCGGAAGACGATCGAATCGTCATGGTATCATTACACTACTTGAATTTTGTCAAAATGATCAAACTCTTAGATCTAGGCTAAACATGCAACAAAGGAAGAATTTACAGTGAGGAGAATGTACTTACTTGTTGTAGACAATTTTTCAAAATTCTTCCTTGATCACGAACACTTCGTGCTTCTCGATCTCAACGAACGCTTCCCTCGAACAGAATCCGAACACTACAAAAAGCCTTCTCGGTTGTTCTTCCTTTGGAAGAAGGAGAGTTGTGAGACTCTTTTGTTTTGGAAAGGGTGGAGATTTGAGAGAAAAATGTTGAGAGAAACTCTTATTTTTGGGTGAGAATAAAAAAAATGAGAGTGTTGACATAATTTCCTTCTTGCAAGAAGGGTTTAAATAGTGGGAATGATGGAGTTAAAATCTCAACATTATTACCACTTTACCACAACCATAGGTTATGCAAATCTCATTTGCATAACCACATAATATAAGATATCTCATATCTCATATTGCAAATCTAATTTGCAATAATTGTGGATTAATTAAATTGAATCACATTCAAATTAATTTCTCTCAATTAATTTCTCCAATTAGTCCTAATTCAATAATTAGGCTAACCTATAGTTTATTATGAATCTCATTCACATTAAACTATATATTATATCATTCATATCTCACATAAATGACATAAATGCCCTTTAAGTGAAAATGAACACTTAAGTTTCATGCCAAAACATTAACCCGTCTTTTAACCCAGATTGAGCCAACCGAGGGACCTAATGGACCTACAGTGACGGGCTGCAATGATCCAAGATTAACTTGTCAAACTCTTTGACCCGGTTAATCAACATTCATTAGCTACAGTAACACTCCACAATAGCCCGTAGCTGCACTCCCGTCAGTGCAGAATATTACATGTCCACTGATATAACCAATGCCCATGAGTCGACCCTTCATAGGATGTTCATAGATACGGTTGGGTCAAATTACCGTTTTACTCCTCTGTCTACCTCTTGTTCCTTAAGTCCCCACTGCTCCTCTAATGAACAACATATCGTGATTGTCCAACCATGCACAACACCCTTCTCGGGCCAAAGAGAAGGTGGGCGCCCGTTGTCCAAGCCACGAGACGACGACGAGGGAACAACCCCTCTAGTTTCCCTAAAGGCGAGAACGAGTGAATTCCATCTCGCGTAGTAAAGTTCCCAACTACCTACTTGGTCCTGTCCCTGAGAAGATAGGCATATTGGGCGAGTAACAGCGACCACCCTCACCTGTACTAGTCAAAGGACGATCCATCCCCGCAGCATGAGTCACTAATGGTCGATTCGTGTCGAGTCACTAATGGTCATCTACGAATCTATTACTCCATCACAACGGTGTTACACATCGTGAGGTCTAATAATTCACGATCCGGTCTTGTACAATCTCATTGCACAGGATGCCCCCACTCGCATGTCAACCACATGAACGAGTCAGATCACCTCGTTTGTATCTAATATAAAGCGGGCCGCATCCACGATTTATCCGAGATTAGGTCTCCAACCCTATCCATATCATCAGACCGTTCGGGTCATTAACTCGAACGTGATCCTCCCTGTGTGTCCACTACACACCATTCAAGTTCTAGTTCTCTCATATATTCAATGACCCTAGAGCTTAGTTTATTGGAAAAGTTTTTAAATATTGCGAGACACAAAGTAATGAAATAAATAACTCTTATTAATTTCAAACAGTAATTTACAAACACGAGATTAGGACAAAAATCCCAACACTCTCACCCATAGTAGTCTAAGGACAAACCCCTATAAGCTGGAGTTCTCAACTTGCTCAGGAATTAGGTCGAGTCACTAATGAGCATCTATAAATTATCAGTTTTATTCTGATAATGGTGTTTTACTGGTTAGACTAATAATTTGTAGTCCGGTCTTGTATGTACTCTTCATACAGAATGCCCCACTCGCATGTCATCCACATGAATGAGTTGGATTACCTCATTTGTAGTAATTACAAAGTGGGCCGCATCCATGGTGTTACCAGAATAAGGTTTCCAACCTCATTCTTATACCATAGACTATTTAGGTTATACTTTTGAACACAATCAAAATAGTGTGTACTACACTGATGTTCAAGATTCATTATAACCTTGGAGCTTAGTTTATTGGATTTATAAAGCGAGAAGATAATTCTATCAAATCAAATAACTCTTTATTCATTTGACTAAAATTACACAAGTTTAGGGCACATATCCCAACACGAACCATGTTCAACAGGGTTTTGCTTCTCTTCTCTAATACACAATTCTGTTGTGGCATACTAGGTTCTGAGAGTTGGGACGTAATTCCATGTTCTATCATATAGTCTTGGAATTCAGTGTCCATGTACTCTCCACCTCGATCCGATCGAAGTGTTTTAATTGTTTTACCTAATTGGTTCTCACCTTAGTCTTGTACTTCTTGAACTTTTCAAGAGCTTTAGACTTTCGATGCATTAGGTAAACGTTCTCTTATCTCGAATAGTCATCTATAAAGGAGATGAAGTATTTGTAACCTCCCCGAGCTTTAACACTCATCGAACCACAAAGGTTAGAATGTATAAGCTCCAAGGCTCTTTGGCTCTATAACCTTTTCCACTAAAAAATCGTTTGGTCATTTTGCCCTCAAGGCATGACTCACAAATCGGTAAAGAATTTTCTTCTAACTCGCTTAGAAGTCCATTCTCCACTAGTCTCTCAATCCTATTGGGATTTATGTGGCCTAACATTAGATGCCAAAGATGGGTGTTTTCTTTTGGAGAAACGTTTAACCTCTTAGTTCGCGTTTCATCAGTTTTAAACAATTAAGTATTCAAAACACTTTTGACCAAATTAGGCTTTAAAATATATAAATCATTCTCAAGCGAAGCAGAACACAACACATTGCCTTTCAGAGAAATAAACGCTTTATTATTCTCAAAATTGACAGAAATATAGTGTTCAAGTAAACAGGATATTGAAACAAGGTTTCTAGTAAACCTTGGAACTATGTACATGTTATCCGATAAAATGTACTTCCTGCTAAAGAAAAGCTTCACCGTGCCCACAGCTGCAGCCGTGACAACTTCTCCGGATTCAACCCTGAGTGTTATCTCTCCCTCCTGCAGACGCTGCCAGGAACTAATCCCCTGAAAAGAAGGGCAAACATGGTTAGTGGCGCCTGAATCAAGTATCTAGACAAAGTCACTACTCTCCACTAAACAAGTTTATGTAACAAGTAATTCATATTTACCTTGCTTCTTCATGTCGACAAGGAATTCCTCTTCGAGTGGCCGTCCCCATTCCTGTAGAAATACTTTCCTTTATCTGCAACCTCCCTGACCTTCTTACCCTTTTGGGTGGCAGTTTGGTCAGCTTTACCGACTTTCTTCAACTTCTTCTTCTTCCCTTTCGGGCCTGAAGATAAACCAACAGACTTTATCCCAGAGGTCGAACCCCCGTGAAAGGACCTGAAGGCAACATTTGTCTCAACTTCCTACCCCATGACTCACATCAAAGACTGGAAGGTCTGTAGTTCGTTGAGGAGGGTGGTCATATTGTAGCTAATTTTTTTCATAACAACATTGCTATGAAACTGAAGAAACTCTTCGGAAGAGTCTCCATGATAAAGCTGACCTGGCTCGACTCATCGATCGAAATACCATCCATTTTTGCCAAGTTAAAGTGGGTCATCATGTCAAGAACATATTCCCTAATAGACGTTCCCTCCTTCATCCGAGCAATGAATAGATTTTGGAGAGCGTCGTGCCTAACCTGAAAAGACTGTTTTCCAAACATGTTCTGCAACGACTCCATGATCTCCTTAGCGGTGACCATGAGCTCGTGCTTCTTAGCCAAAACTTCAGACAAGCTGGCTATTATGTAGACCTTGGCCTTTTCATTGGCCTTGGCCCATTGATCGTACACATCACAAACACTTCGTGATGCGGTCGGGTCGGGCACCTGAGGACATTCCTCAGTGAGCGCGAACTTAAGCTCGTCTGTAACTAAGATCGTGTTTATATTGTTCTCCCATGTTTAGTAATTATCTCATATGAGTTTGTCGAAAGCCAAGAGGGCTATAATAGAACTTGACATTTTGCGGAAAAGAAAAACTTTGTATTAGATCTCGCAAAAACTTTTGAAAATTCAATCATTTTTTAGCAAATTTTTATTCTATGATCCCTAGGTCATTAAAAATTGCAATGATACCCCAAAGGTTTAGAATGACCGCCATCGAAGGGTAGACAAAATCACTCCTCCTCTGGGACGAGACTTTCTCAACCAGACCCTAATGCCAGAATAACTCTTATTCAAAGATAGAGGGTTACACTCACGGATTAGGATCAGGAATAAGAGTTATTCTAGGATTAGGGTCTGGTCGAGAAAGTCTCGTCCTAGAGGAGGAGTGTTTCTATTCACCCTTCCGTGGCGGTCATTCTAAACCTTTAGGATATAATTGCAATTTTTAAATGACCTAGGGATCATAAGATTAAATTTTGTTAAAACTTGATTGGTTTTCAAACGTTTATGCGAGACTGACATAAAATTGTTTTTTTCAGCTAAAATTTCTAGCTCAATTATCGCTTTACTCGCCTCCGATAAGTTAGTGAGAGATAACTTCCAAACGTGGAATAATAATATTAACACGATTCTTGTAACTGACGACCTGAAGTTCGTGCTTACTGAGGAGTGTCCTCAGTTGCCGACCTCGACTGCATCACAAGTGTTCGTGATGCATATGATCGATGGATCACGACCAATGAAAAGGCCAAGGTCTATATTATTGCCAGCTCATCTTAAGTCTTTGCAAGGAAGCACGAGTTGATGATCACCGCTAAGGAGATCACGGAGTCGTTGCAGGACATGTTTGGACAACGATCCTTTTCTGTGTCGAGCACGATTCACTCAAACACGCCTTCAACGCCCGAATGAAAGAAGGGGCGTCATCGTAAAAACATGTCCTCGGACATGATGACCCACTTTAATTTGGCAGAGATGAACGGGCCTTCGATTGATGAGTCGAGCCAAGTCAGCTTTATTTTGGAGACTCTTCCGAAGAGTTTCCTTCAGTTCCGTAGCAATGCTATTATGAACAAAATTAGCTACACTCTAACTACCCTCCTCAATGAGCTACATAACTTCCAGTCCTTGATGAGGATCAGGACACCGGAAGCTGAGGCAAATGTTGCCTACAGATCGTATCACAGGGGTTCGACCTCTGGGACCAAATCTGTTGCTCCTTCTCGCTCGAAAGGGAATAAAAAAATGAAGAAGGGTAAAGCTGACCGAGCTGTCGCCCAAAAGGGCAAGAAGGTCAAAGAAGTTGTAGAAAAAGGAAAGTGTTTCCACTACAATAGGGACGACCACTGGAAGAGAAACTGTCCCAAGTTCCTTGTCGAGAGGAAGAATCAAGGTAAATGCGATTTACTTGTAACTGAAACTTGTTTAGTGGAGAGTAGTGACTCTGCCTGGATATTGGATTCGGGTGCCACTAACAACGTTTGTTCTTCTTTTCAGGGAATTGATTCCTGGCAGCAGGGCGAGAGGGTGAGGTGACTCTACGGGTTGGATCTGGGGAGATAGTCTCTGCTGCAGCTATCGACAAAGTGAAGGTTTTCTTTGGCAGGAATTACTTATTGTTAGACAATTTGTATATAGTCCCAGAGTTTACTAGAAACCTTGTTTCTATTTCCTGTCTTTTAGAACAACGTATCACCATTTCATTTAATGGTAATAAAGCGTTTATTTCCAGAAATGGTAATCTTATTTGTTTAGCTTCACTTAAGTCAATTTGTATGTTTTGAAACCAAATTCAGTCAAAAGCATTTTGAATACTGAATTATTTAAAACTGCAGAAACACGAACTAAAAGAGTTAAAGTTTCTCCAAAAGAAAATGCTCATCTTTGGCATCTAAGGTTAGGCCACATTTATCTCAATAGGATTGAGAGACTAGTGAAGAGTGGACTTCTAAGTCAGTTGGAAGAAAACTCTTTACCGGTGTGTCAGTCATGCCTCGAAGGCAAAATGACCAAACGTCCTTTTAGTGGAAAAGGATATAGAGCCAAAGAGCCCCTTGAGCTTATATATTCTGACATCTATGGTCCGATGAGTGTTAAAGCACGAGGTGGTTACGAATACTTCGTATAATAGATGACTATTCGAGGTATGGGTATATTTACCTAATGCATAGGAAGTCTGAAACTCTTCAAAAGTTCAAGGAGTTCAAGACTGAGGTTGAGAACCTGTTAGGTAAAACCATAAAAACACTTCGATCGAATCGAGGTGGAGAGTATATGGACACTGAATTACGTCCCAACTCTCAGCACCTGGTATGCAACAGCAGAATGGTGTATCGAAGAGGAGAAACAAAACCCTGTTAGACATGGTTCGGTCGATGATGAGCTATACTCGTCTCCCTGATTCTTTTTGGGGTTACGCAGTGGAGACTGCGACGTATATTTTGAACAACATTTCGTCGAAAAGTGTTTGTGAAACACCTTTCGAACTCTGGAATGGTCGTAAAGGTAGTTTACACCATTTTAGAATTTGGGGATGCCCGACCCACGTGTTGGTGTCAAACTCGAAGAAACTGGAACCCCGTTCAAAATTTTGCCTATTCGTAGGTTACCCAAATAAGACTAGAGGTGGTTTATTTTTTGATCTTAAGGAAAATAGGGTGCTTGTGTCGACAAACGCCACTTTCCTTGAGGAAGACCACATCAGGGATCATTTGCCTAGGAGCAAAATCGTGTTAAACAAAATAGACAGTACATCAGCAAGAGTTGCTGATGGGGCTAGTACGTCAACAAGTGTTGTTGATCCTAGCACGTCATGTCAAGTCCGTTCCCAAGAGTTGGGAATGCCTCGACGTAGTGGGAGGGATGTTAGACAGCCTGAACGTTACATGGGTTTTGCTGAAACGCAAGTCGTCAATCCTGATGATGACTACGAAGATCCATTGACCTATGATCAGACAATGGAAAATGTTGACAAGGACGAATGGATTAAAGCTATGGACCAGGAAATGGAGTCGATGTACTTCAATTCTGTCTGTGAGCCTGTGGATCAACCGGATGGGATAAAACCTATAGGTTGTAAATGGATCTACAAGCGTAAACGTGGCGTAGATGGGAAGGTGCAGACCTTCAAAGCACGACTAGTGGCAAAGGGTTTTACCCAGGTCGAAGGGGTTGACTATGAGGAAACCTTTTCACCTGTTGCCATGGTAAAGTCGATCAGGATCCTTCTGGCCATTGCCGCGTATTATGACTACGAGGTATGGCAGATGGATGTCAAGACCACCTTTTTGAATGACAACCTTGATGACACCATCTACATGGACCAGCCCAAAGGGTTCATAACCCAAGGCCAAGAGCAAAAGGTTTGCCGGCTTCATAGTTATGGACTGAAACAAGCTTTGAGGTCTTGGAATATAAGGTTTGATGAGGCAATCAAATCTTATGGCTTTGATCAGAATGTTGACGAGCCTTGTGTTTACAAGAAAATCGTCGACAAAATTGTCGCATTTCTAATATTATACGTGGATGATATCTTTCTCATTGGAAATGAGGTAGGATTTCTTACTAACGTAAAAAATTGGCTAGCTTTGCAATTCCAAATGAAAGATTTGGGAGAAGCTTAGTATGTTCTAGGTATCCAGATTGTCCGGAACAGGAAGAACAGAACACTTGTAATGTCTCAAGCGTCTTATATTGACAAGATGTTGTCTATATAAAAGATGCAGAATTCCAAGAAGGGCTTGCTTCCTTTCAGGCACGAGGTTCACCTGTCTATGGATTAGTGTCCTAAGACTCCTCAAGAGGTTGAGAATATGAGACAGATCCCCTATTGTAAACCCGAGATCATTCTTTGGAATTTCCTTATAAAAAAACAAAAGAAAAGAAGAAATGAATGTTTAAGACTTGGTTTTCCTTGTTTTAAAAAGAAAAGAAATGAAGTGAAAGATAAAAGGAAAACAAGGAAGGAAAAGTTTAAACCATTTTGGTTTGGTTTGCTTTAAAGATAAAGAAGAAAAGAAAATGAAAGAAATGTTTATTATATTAAGTTTTGTTTTGTTTTGTAACGAAAAGAAAAGAAAAGAAAAGAAAAGAAAAGAAAGAAAGAGATAAAGGAAAAAAAAAAGGAAAAAGAAAAGAAAAGGAAAAAGCAAAAGGGGTAAAAGACAAAACATTTGTCTTTTTGCTTTTTGTTTTCCACCGCCTAAGTTTTTTTTAAAAGGCCCTTTCTTACTCTTTTTCTTCTCTATCTTTACAAACCAAAACCGAAGCTTCGTGGGAGAAGGAGAAAGGAAGAAGAAGAAGGTGAATTTTTGGGTTGAAGTTGCAGAAGAGAGGGATAGAACTCAAAGGATGTTGGTATAGCAGCAATGTGAACAACTCAGACCAGTTCTGATGTTTTGAACTTTACGAGCTCCACAAGAAGAGGTAAGTGTTGATATTTACTTTTCCTGAAAGCTAACTCATTTTTCAACAAAGTTCATGAAGGAAGCTCGAGCAAATTCTTAAGTTAAGTTACTGTTTTGTGAAGAGGAAGGTAGAAGGCAGAATTTGCTGTCAAATCCGAGAAATCTCTGGTTTTTTGGTTGTCCTGATCTGTAGCGTTGGAATCAGAAGCTCTATTAGGTATGGTTGGAAAACTTATTGAATTTCCTACAACTTTTGTGAAGAAATCGTGAGTAGACAACGATTGGAATATGTCATACATCGCAGGACAAATTTGTTGTGCAGCAGGAATTGGATTCTGGAAACAGCAGCAGGTGGATTTTAGGGAAGAAGCTGTTGAGGTATTTTCGAACCAATCTGTTGAGAATATCAATTTTATGTCTTCATATTATTTTTAGAGGGTTCAAAAAGGAAGAATTTGGTATAAATTAAATTCATTTTGGATTAGTAATGAAGAAGTTATGACTGTTTGAATACAGGGTATAAAATCTGTAAAATGCTGGAAAATTGGTTGGAGTGTTTTCTTGTAATTTTAAGGTTAAAAACCATGAGCTCGAGGTTCTAAAACATGGTTTTGGTTTATTTGGCAGGCCAAGAAGAAATAGGTCAAGTGTACGGGCCAAGGTCCTAGTTCTAACACTATGAGTGACAAAACGAATTTCGAAAATGAACTATATGCTTGAAATATGCTTTAAGAAATGCAAGTTTTGCTAGAATGAAAGATTTCAATGCTTTATGTTTTATTTTTGAACACATGTTTATGAGTATAAATATTTTCCTAGATATGGTTTCAAGTATTCATTGTGACCCTAAATGTCTTGAAGAAATTTATACATGAGCATATGTCTAATGATTGCCGAAATTTATGGAAATGTTATGATTTCGAGCAAGAATGTACTAGCAAGTATGTTTTAAAGTTTTTCAGTTTTATGAACAAGCTGAGTAAGCTTGAGTTTTATCAAAGAAAAGATAAGCAGGCATGTTCAAATATTTTTATGATGTTTTCTGAGATATTGAGCCCGAGGCTTTATGGTACCGTGTTCACACAGGTCTTATTCTATTGTCGACGTTGAGTGTACTCCGTGACAACAATGCTGTCGTGAGTGCTGGGCGAGTCCCACTACGACAAAGACGATGGGAGTGCTGGGGGGCCCCACTACATCGTAGAGTAAACGTTGGTTCTACTAGGCGTGCCCTACACAACGTGGATTGTGACATGTTTTTAAAAGTGTTTATATCACCTATAAGCCTTACGAGATTTTAATGACATACTTGTTGGTTTTCTAAAAATCTATTATGATTCCACGTTTGCTTTGAACGCTTGAATACAAATGCATATACTCATAGTTTTCAGGTGACATGTTTTACAAGTTATAGATTTTGAACACAGTCACTCACTGAGCTTCATAGCTCATTCTTTCAATGTTTTCAAACTTTTCAGGTAGAGATCGAGCTCTGCACTGATATCCTCGCCATAGCTTTCTTTGGAAGCTCCTTAAGTCTTGATACCTTGTACGTGGCTGGTGTTGTATAGCAAGTCCTTATGTGTTACAGTTTATTTTGAGAGGACTATGTAGTTATAGTTGTTTGTACATTAAGGGTTGTATAAACAATGGTTTGTCTTGTTTGGTTTCTGATGCACTTGTCGTTTTAGTTTTCAACAGAGACTTATGAAGAGTTTCTCCTTATGTATGTTTTGTAGTTGTCAAGTTTCCGCTGTGTTATGTTAAAGTGTTCCATATGCGACCATAGTATGTTTATCAGGTAAAACAGGGTCAGCAGGTATTGTTAAGAGGTAAACAATGTCTGTTGGCTTCACGCCGCCTTTCGGGCTAAGTTAGCAGGTAGCTCGGGAGGGTGTGTGACACCTATGCTTCAGCTGTAGGGAGCCTGATGTATGTCATGCTGTGTACTAGGCCCGACATCTGTTATGCAGTAGGGATTGTCGATAGGTATCAATCCAATCAAGGATTAGATCATTGGACAGCCGTAAAGGCAATCCTCAAGTATCTTAGGAGAACGAGGAACTACAACTTAGTATATGACAGTGTGGATTTGATCATTACGGGATACACAGATTCTGACTTTCAGACCGATAAGGATTATATGAAATCCACTTTGGGGTCAACCTTCATTCTGAATGGAGGAGCTGTAGTTTGGCGAAGCATGAAGCAGGAATGCATCGCTGATACCACTATGGAAGCGGAGTACGTTGCGGCTTGTGAACCTGCAAAGGAAGTTGTTTGGCTTAGGAAGTTCATGACAGATTTGGAAGTTGTTCCAAATATGAACTTGAAAATCACGCTGTTTTGTGACAACAGTGGTGTTGTAGCCAACTCCAGAGAGCCTCAGAGCCATAAGAAAGGCAAACATATTGAGCGGAAGTATCACCTGATACGGGAGATTGTGCACTGCGGCGATGTGACAGTCACGCAGATGGCGTCGGAGCACAATGTAGTTGATCCATTTACAAAGCCCCTCATGGCTAAGGTGTTTGAGGGTCACTTATAGAGTCTAGGTCTTCAAGTACTTCCTGACTAGGGCAAGTGGGAGATATGTAAACGGTTATTCAATGCCCTAGTTTATTGTATTACTTCATTGTAATTTATGTACATTTCAGAAATGTATTTGCTCCACTAGCTTAGTCTAAGTGGGAGTTTGTTGGGATGTTTGTCCTAATCTCGTTTAGTTTGTAAATTTACTTTTGGAATTAATAAAGGTTATTTATTTCATCATTTTGTGTCTCGTATTTATTAAAAACTTTGTCCAATAAATTAAGCTTCAGGGTCATTGAATATATGAGAGAACTAGAACTTGAACGGTGTGTAGTGGACACACAGGGAGAATCACGTTCGAGAAAATGACCCAAACGGTCTACAGTATATGGATGGGGTTAGAGACCTAATTCTGGATACGCTGTGGATGCGACCCGTTTTGTATTAAGATACAAACGAGGTGATCTGACTCGTTCATATGGTTGACATGCCAGTGGGGGCATCCTGTACAATGAGTTTGTACAAGACCGAACCGTGAATTATTAGACCTACTGATGTAACACCGTTAACAGTATGGACTAATGACTTCATAGATGATCATTAGTGACTCGACCTGAATCCTAAGTGTGTTACGGACTCCTGTCTGCGGGGATCTGTCCTTTGACTAGTACGGGTGAGGGTGGTCACAGTTACTCGCCCAATATGTCTATCTTCTAAGGGACAGGACCAAGTAGGGAGCTGAGAAATAACTACGCGAGATGGAATTCACTCGTTCCCGCCTTTAGGGAAACTAGAAGGGTTGTTTCCTTAAGTGTTGTCTCCAGGGCTTGGACAACGGGCGCCCACCCTCTCACTGGCACGAGAGGGTTGTTGTGTATGGTTTGATCATTACAACGTTGTTGTTCATTAGAGGAGCAGTGGGGACTGAAGGAACAAGAAGTAGCCACATGGATAAAACGGAAATTTGACCTAGCAGTGTCTACGAACAACCTGTGAAGGGTCCACTCATGGGTATTGGTTATATCAGTGGACACATATTATCTTACACTGACGGGAGTGCAGCTACGAGATTTAGTGGAGTGTTACCGTAGCCAATGAAGGTTGATTAACCGGGTCAAAGAGTTTGATAGGTTAATCTCGGATCATTGGAGCTCGTCACTGAAGGTCCATAATGTCCCTCGGTTGGCTCAAACTGGATTAAAAGAAGGTTTACTGTTTTGGTGTGTATTGAAGTGTTCAAGTTCACTAAAGGGTATTTATGTCATTTATATGAGATATGAATGATATAATATATAGTTTAATGTGAATGAGATTCATAATAAACTATAGGTTAGCCTAATTGTTGAATTAGGGCTAATTTGGAGAAATTAGGTTGAGAGATATTAAATTGGATGTGATTCAATTTAAAAATCCACAATATTGCAAACGTGATTTGTAAAATGAGATATGAGATATCTTATAATATGTGGTTATGCAAATATGATTTGCATAACCTATGGTTGTGGTAGAATGGTAAATAGGTGGAGATTTCAACTCCACCTATCACCATTATATAAACCACTTTTGCATGAAGGGTTAGAGGATATTACTCTCATTTTTGGAATTCTCACCAAAAGAAGAATTCTCTTCTCTCTGAAATTTTCTTTCAAAAGCCCTCCTCCCTAACCAAAAGAAAGATCTCACCATCCTCATTTTTCCTAAAGAAGAACAATTGAGAAATCGAGTGGAGGGTGTCCATTCGTTGGAATTGTTCGAGTAGTTCGAGATCGTTGGGGAGAACCTGAAGAGTTCATGATCATCGGAGGAAGGAACTTTGAAGACAGTTTTCAACAAGTAAGTAGACCTAACTTGCTATTTTTCCTTCTTAGTTTGTATGTTTAGCCTAAATTATGTGATAATTAGTTTTTACGAAATTAAGTAGCACAACATCACCACGACGATTCGATCGTCTTTCGTTGCGCTGGGAATCTCATTCCCTTCAGTTCCAACTTTTTCGGGTCTGACACCAACACATGGGTCGTGCATCCCCAAATCCTTAAATGGTGTAAACTGCCTTTACGTTCATTCCAGAGTTCCAAAGGTGTATCATAAACACTCTTCGACGGAATGTTGTTCAAAATATAGACCGCAATCTCCACTGCGTAACCCCAAAATGAATCACGAAGGCGAGCATAGCTCATCATCGACCGAACCATGTCCAACAGGGTTCTGTTTCTCCTCTCCGATACAAATTCTCATTGGGCATACCAGTCTTTGAGAGTTGGGACGTAATTTCGTGTTCTATCATATAGTCCTGGAATTTAGTGTCCATATACTCCCCACCTCGATCCGATCGAAGTGTTTTTATAGTTTTACCTAACAGGTTCTCAACCTCAGTCTTCTACTCCTTGAACTTTTCAAGAGTTTCAGATTTCCTATGCATTAGGTAAATATACCCATACTTTGAATAGTCATCTATGAAAGATATAAAGTATTCGTAAGCTCCTCGCGCTTTAACACTCATCGGACCACAAAGGTCATAATGTATAAGCTCCAGAGGCTCTTTGCTTCTATATCCTTTCCCACTAAAAGAATGTTTGGTCATTTTTCCTTCAAGGCATGACTCACATAACGGTAAAGAGTTTTCTTCCAACTCGCTTAGAAGTTTACTCTTCACTAGTCTCTCAATCCTAGTGAGATTAATGTGGCCTAACCTTAGATGCAAAAGATGGGCATTTTCTTTAGGAGAAACTTCATTCTTTTCGTTCATGTTTCAGCCGTTTTAAATAATTCAGTATTCAAAACACTTTTGACCGAATTAGGTTTCAAAACATATAGGTTATTCTCAAGTGAAGCAGAACAAATAAGATTTCCATTTCTTGAAATAAATGCTTTATTTCCAGAGAATGAAACAGAAATACAATGTTCTAATAGGCAGGAAATAAAACTAGGTTTCTAGTAAACCCTGGAACTATATGTTGGGATGTTTGTCCTAATCTCGTTTAGTTTGTAAATATACATTTGAAATTAATAAAGGTTATTTATTTCATCATTTTGTGTCTCGCATTTATTACAAACTTTGTCCAATAAACTAAGCTCCAGGGTCATTGAATATATGAGAGAACTAGAACTTGAACGGTTTGTACTGGACACACAGAGAGGATCATGTTCGAGTAAATGACCCGAATGGTCTACAGTATATGGATGGGGTTGGAGACCTAATCCTGGATACACTGTGGATGCGACCCGCTTTGTATTAAGATACAAACGAGGTGATCTAACTCGTTCATGTGGTTGACATGCGAGTGGGGGCATACTGTACAATGAGATTGTACAAGACCAGACCGTGAATTATTAGACCTCACTCATGTAACACCGCTAATGCGATATGGACTAATAACTTCCTAGATGACCATTAGTGACTCGACCTGAATCCTGAGCGTGTTACGGACTCCTGTCTGCGGGGGGTCTGTCCTTTGACTAGTACAGGTGAGGGTGGTAACAGTTACTCGCCCAATATGCCTATCTTCTCAGGGACAGGACCAAGTAGGGAGATGAGAACTTAACTACGCAAGATGGAATTCACTCGTTCCCGCCTTTAGGGAAACTAGAGGGGTTGTTCCTTTAAGTGCTGTCTCAAGGGCTTGGACAAAGCGCACCCACCCTCTCACTGGCACGAGAGGGTTGTTGTGTATGGTTGGACCATTACAACGTTGTTGTTCGTTATAGGAGCAGTGGGGACTTAAGGAGCAAGAAGTAGACACAGGGGTAAAACGGTAATTTGACCGAACAGTGTCTACGAACAACCTGTGAAGGGTCGACTCATAGGTATTGGTTATATCAGTGGACACATATTATCTTACACTGACGGGAGTGCAGCTACGAGCTTTAGTGGAGTGTTACCGTAGCTAATGAAGGTTGATTAACCGAGTCTAAGAGTTTGATAGGTGATGCAAAAATATCGAGTGTCGTAAACTAATGTAAATTAGAATAAGACTCCGACACTTCTACGACGTGCAAGTATACACGGTCGAGAGCAGCAAGAGATAAGTTAAAGTATCGATCCCACGAGGACTAGCTAGACCTAAATGAATGAGTGTCCTAGCAAATTTTCCTTATTTTGGTGCAATGAATGAGTGTGAAAATTACTGTTGTAAGCAAATAAATTAATAAGAAAGATAAGATACGACACAAGAAAATAACTAAATTTAAATGCGGGGTGAGGAGAATGCAAACATGAGTCTAAATACATTTGTTCTCTAAGGGAGGCAAGTGTATCCGTTAAGCGTTGAATTGACTCCCCTATTTGACTATTCCTCTCTTTTGTGGTTCTCATATATTCTAATAACAACGTTTTAAGGGAAGATTCGTCTTCTACCCGAGTTTCTTGAATATAGGAAAGATATGGCTCAAAACCCCTAGGATATGGTTCATAGGCCCAATTTCTCTGATTATTATCATACATAGGATTCCCATAAGTCATAGGATTTGTATGATAGTAATTAGGCATTTGGTAGCCATAAGCTTCATTCTCCTCACTAAAAGACTCTATGTTGGCAAAAGGATGATCAAAAGAAAAAGAACTATATTGTGGTTGCTTATTGGGCACAAAAGACTACCCAAAGTTATCATAAGCCATAATAAAGTAATGAAGCAATTATAACAAGCTCAACAAACACAATATGCGCTAGCACAACCAGAAACAATAACCAAGGCTCATCAAAGATGAAAACACTAAAAGAAAGACAACAAGGCACACCCAACAAGAAACAATGATAAAATCCACTAACAACTTGATGCGAAAATATCTAGTGTCCTAAACTAATGTAAATTAGAATAAGACTCCAACACTTCTACGACGTGCAAGTATACACGGTCGAGAGCAACAAGTGATAAGTTAAAGTATCGATCCCACGAGGACTAGCTAGACCTAAATGAATGAGTGTCCTAGCAAATTTTCCTTATTTTAGTGGAATAAATGTGATATGAATCGTACAACGCTAGTCAAGACTAAAGAAGAGCTAAAAATGGAGTTGCATTAAATGCATCAAGGCTTCATTTATGATGAACTCAAGTTGCATTAATGTTGAAGTCAAGTTGCATTGAAAGAACTTAAGTTGCAATTAAATGAAATTAAGTGCATCTCAAGCTTCATTTAATGCAAGTCAAGCATCAAATAATAGGATTACACTTCAAGTTACTTCAAGTGGAGCTTCATTTACACCTTGGAAGGTTACAAAGACTAGAATTGTTGTTAGAAAATTAAATTCTTGGATTTATACCTCATTTATTTGTAATTTCAGTTTTAAAGTTTCTATTTCAATGTTTTAGGTTACATTTGAGTAGTGGATGGTTATGACATTAAAGTTAGGGAAGTTACATTCTCAAACATGTCATTTTAGCTTAGTTTTAGGTTACAATTGGAAGGCTATATAAAGCCATCTAAGATGTATTGTAAAAAAAAGACTTGGAATCATGTTTTGAATGAAAAGTTGCATATTTTGTTTCTTAAGCCATGAGCTTGTTTCTTTGCATATCTTGTGTTTAGATTTGCATGCTAGGATCATTCAAGTAGCATTGATCAAACTACTTGTGGAGTGATTCGAATCTTGAGTTTAGAAACAAGTTTTCTCTACTCTTGATCTTGATCATCAAGGTAAATCTGTTTATATCTTCTTCCTTGGGATGAAATCATTTAGATTTGGGGTTTTTGAGTTTTAGATCTAAAGGTCTTGTTCTTCAACAAGGTTGTTAGATTTAAAATTCTCAAGAGTTACTTATCATTTGGTATCAGAGCTTTAGGTTCTAGATCAGATTATATGTTTTCGTTATTTCTGTTCTTTCCTTTATTTTTATTCTGATTTTTTTGTTCCTTTTTGTTCATCTCGTCACATTTTGTTCATTCATATAAAACTCAAACAAAGAGTGTCTATTGCGTCAGTCTTTTGGTATTTTTGTCTTCTTCCAAGTTATAGATCTCTGTCTAAGCTTCAGTTTTATCTTTATAAGTCCTTCAAATTCAACTTGCTTAAGAGTGAAAACATTTCATTCTGATAATCTGTTTTGAAAAACCGAGAAAATCGAGAGCATAAGTTTTCTTTGATCCTTGATGTTCTATGGTGTTCTTTGTTTCTATCTTTCATATCTTGAGCTTAGATCTGATATTTTCATGTTAGATCTGAATGTTGTTGTTTGATTTTCCCATATATGTTATAAATTTCTATTTGCAATAAATGCATGTCTGTTACACATTGAAAATTCCAGCCACATGTTTGTTTAAATACATTGATTATGTCTTGTGTAACTCCAATCTGTTTTTCATGTTATAAAATCAGATTGTAACTCCTTTCAATTACACATTGACTATTAGATCATTCAATTTGGAAGAGTTATTTGCTGGAGTATTCACTAGTTGTTGGCATTTCATCATTGTAACTATCATTTGTTCCACTTCCATATCTATCTTTTCATCTTGAGTCAATTTTTGTTTCAATTGTCATTTTCTTTCTTTCTTAACTTGTTTCTCATTTAATATTCGTGTTGCTCCATATTTATGCTATTTTATTTTCTTAGTGTGTTGTCTATCACTTGATTGCAAACTTTGCTTATTGGGTGATCATGAGTGAAATTGTGAGTTTGTTGAGAGTGTTTTCCTTTTGAGTGTAAACACGAGTGAAAACACGTGAGGGAGTGCTTGTGAGGTCTATTTTTTTGTTACTTTTTTTTAGTTTTGCAGAATCAACAAAAAAAATCATGGAGCTTAAGACAATTCAATTCTCAAAATTGAATGCAAGGATCAAATCTATGGAGAAACAATCAACCTATTTCATGCCTATGGAGAGATCTAATCCAATGCACCACAAAGAGTATTGGGAGGTAAATGGAAGAGCACATGATGGAGGTTTCAAAGTCATCCAAGGAGAAATATAAGAGAAGTTAAAAATGTTGATCGTGATTTGGGAAGCATAAAGCCAAAACTTCCTAAATTCTATGGAAGTAAAAATCCGAAGGAGTACATTCAATGGGAAAGGCAAGTTGATCATGTCTTTAATTGTTGCACCTTAAATGAGGAGAAAAAGGTAAAACTCATCGTTTCTCATCTTAGAGATTATGCGATTACTTGGTGGGATAAATTGTTTTTGAGTAGGAGGAACCTTAACCGTCCAATTGAATCATGGAATGTTCTTAAGAAAATAATGCGGGAGCACTTTGTTCCTAAGTTTTTCCATAACTTGCGAACTTTGAGACAAGGGAGCAAAAGTTTGAAGGCTTACTACATGGAGATGCAAACGTTGCTTGAAGATCTCGAAATTTATGAGGATGAGACGGTTACAATGGCTCGGTTCTTTAAAGGACTTAATAAGGAGATTGCAATTCAGCTTGATCTTCAACCTTATGAGGATTTGGAGAGGATGGTGCACATAGCCATAAAGATTGAAAAACGTCTCCAAAGGAAGTCTACAAGGTACACTAAACCTAAACCAATTTTAAATGTCAGTTCAACTTTGGAAAGGGTTAGTTTACCTACTGAAAATAAGTCTATTGTTGAGGTAGAAAGTGGAAAAATTCAAAATGATTTGCTTTGTAATTTAGTGTCAACACATGCTAGTGAGTTTACTAGGAGATTAGATTGCAAAGACTTGTTTGTTTGTAACACTTCTACTATTGTAACACCTACTCATGATGAAGTACATATTGATGTGTGTGAGTTAGGGAAAAAGGCAAAAAAGGTCGAGACAAAAGCATGTCAATTGTTTGAAAAAGAATCTTGTGAGAAAATGAGTGAGAGAGAAAAGCATGAGACTAATCTATGGCCTATAGAGAAAAAAGAGAGAAAAGCCAAGAAGGTGAGCTTATATGAAAGAACTTGTGAGGTTAAATCTATTTTGTTTTCAAAACAAAATATTTTTTATCATTTGTATAAAGGAACTTGTTTTCTAATGGGTGAGCTCAAACCATGTTTTTCTAGTTTTTCTTTTGAGTTCTTACAGGATGCCAAAGTACTCATTGTGATGCTTGATTCAAAGTTTCCCTCCAAAGTTAATTTCAAAGCATTTATTGAGAGGCAAGACTTCAAAATTGCTTCTAAATTCATCCATGGCAGCAAGCATAAGGTGTTCAAACCGGGTGATTGGGTTTGGAGACACTTTTGGAAGGATCGTTGTTCATTTCACAAAAAACCTAAGTGGAATTCAAGACACAATATACCTATGACGTCCCATGACTACAAAATTGCTCTACAAGGAGAGGAGGATGTCAATTACATTTATAATGCTGCTGATTTTCGTCCATTTGATGTTGGAGACCCTTTTGATTCGAGGACGAATCCTCTTGAAAGAAGGGAGGATGATATGAATCGTACAACGCTAGTCAAGAATAAAGAAGAGCTAAAAATGGAGTTGCATTAAATGCATCAAGGCTTCATTTATGATGAACTCAAGTTGCATTAATGTTGAAGTCAAGTTGCATTGAAAGAACTTACGTTGCAATTAAATGAAATTAAGTGCATCTCAAGCTTCATTTAATGCAAGTCAAGCATCAAATAATAGGATTACACTTCAAGTTACTTCAAGTGGAGCTTCATTTACACCTTGGAAGGTTACAAAGACTAGAATTGTTGTTAGAAGATTAAATTCTCGGATTTATACCTCATTTATTTGTAATTTCAGTTTTAAAGTTTCTATTTCAATGTTTTAGGTTACATTTGAGTAGTGGATGGTTATGACATTAAAGTTAGGGAAGTTACATTCTCAAACATGTCATTTTAGCTTAGTTTTAGGTTACAATTGGAAGGCTATATAAAGCCATCTAAGATGTATTGTAAAAAAAAGACTTGGAATCATGTTTTGAATGAAAAGTTGCATATTTTGCTTCTTAAGCCATGAGCTTGTTTCTTTGCATATCTTGTGTTTAGATTTGCATGCTAGGATCATTCAAGTAGCGTTGATCAAACTACTTGTGGAGTGATTCGAATCTTGAGTTTAGAAACAAGTTTTCTCTACTCTTGATCTTGATCATCAAGGTAAATCTGTTTCTATCTTCTTCCTTGGGATGAAATCATTTAGATTTGGGGTTTTTGAGTTTTAGATCTAAAGGTCTTGTTCTTCAACAAGGTTGTTAGATTTAAAATTCTCAAGAGTTACTTATCAAAATGAGTGTGAAAATTATTGTTGTAAATAAATAAATTAATAAGAAAGATAAGATACGATACAAGAAAATAACTAAATTTAAATGTGGGGAGAGGAGAATGCAAACAAGAGGGCAGATGCAAGAGATGAGATTTACTATGAAAAATAGGCTCGGGTTAGGTTAGAGTTCTAATGTTCAATTGGAATAAATTCTTAAGTGATGCCTTGAATTTATCTACACATGCATTCAAATGATTCTTTCCAAAATCACTAAATTTTAAAACCTACAATTTCCCAATTGTGATATAAATTATGCCCATGATTTTAGGTTCTAGGTGGGTTAATTATCCCTAATCAACTCAATAATCCTAGAATGTGATTTTAGTTTTCTTATTCATTAGCTTTCCCAAGTTTATGAATTATAGAGAAGATAAAAATGCCAATTTTAATTCTCATGCAACGTTAAATTCAATAAAATTTCATAAATTCAGTCAATGACATCAACCATAAATTTAATCCAAAATTACATTAAAACAACCTAACCCTTGCCTAAAAAAATTCAGTTCAGGTAAATCAACTCACAAATCTCTAATTTATGCATGCTTGTGTTGTTTAATAAATTCAAATATTGTAACAGTATCACAAAACAACTCAAATTAATCACAAATTAAGCTAAAAAAAGTCATGAATTTAGCCTAAAACAGTGAGTAAAAAGAGCGCAATAAACGATCAAAATTGAAGTAACAACAAGCCAAAATAATTAGGAAATAGGATTAATTTACATGAGACAATTGACATGTGTTTTGCTTCAGCAAAACGCCAAGATCTCACCGGCGCGCAGATCAATAGCAGCGGTTTTCAATGTTCTTCTTTAGGTTCTGTCCGATAGCAATATCTGATGAACCGGAGTTTTGAACGATGATCCAACCGTTGAAAACGAAGCTATATGTCTCCCTAACAAGCGGACGAAATTTCAGCACAATCTAACGGTTTAAACTCCAGCAAAGGACAAGTTTGTGAGTGTCGTCTGTGAAAGATTGAACTGCAGTAGACGCCCAATGTGACAGCGATATCTGACACCACAAAGCTCCAAACGACGATCCATCTGATGAAAACGAAGCTCTATGGGTCCTTAATAGGTTGATAAAATTGTAGCAAAATCCAACGGTTGGATATTAAAAAATCGCGAACTTCGTGAACGACGTCTGTGAAAACTGAACTGCACTGATGCTCTCGATTTTGCTTCAGCAAAGATGGGCAAATCACAGCAGGTGGACAAACCACTACTCTCGACGTTGCTTCAGCAAAGGTAGGTTGATTCCAGCAGATCGCCAACCCTCTACTCCACAGTTTGCTTCAGCAATGCCTCCTCTCGTGATTTCTTCTTCTCTCACCCAATTGCTTCAACAAACAGCAGCCTACCGCCAAGCACAGCTGCACTTTGCTTCAGCAAAGGGCTATCGATTTTTTTCCTTCCAATGCACGCCCTTTGCTTCAGCAATCTCACGAGTTCTTTTTCTCCCTCTCGATCTCTTCCTCTTGTCACAACTCCAACTCATCCTTCCACTTGTAAACCCTAACCTCCTTATACAAGATGGTGTTGCTCTAACTCCACAAATTAAAAAAATACCCTTAAGGGTAAAAAGACCATATTACCCTTCGTGTAAAATGTCTAAAATGCCCTTAGGGACTTTTGTAATTTTTAAACATCTCCTGTACACAGAAAAATCCCCAATAAATTTACGAAGTCAATTATAAATCAAACTAAATAGGTAAGGATTTTTGGAGTTAAGAAAAATCTCAAATTTTGGTTTTTAATTAACCGTTAGCTTATTTTCCTAAATTTCTTAAATTAAAGCACAAAAACATCAAAATTAATTTTTTTTACACCTAATGCTTAAATTCAAGACTTTAAAGGTAACAAACATAATTTAGGGATAAAATAACATGAGGATCACTAAATTAAATGCAATTCAAGTGGATTAAACACTAAAATTCTAATAAAACAACTCACTTATGGTGAGTTATCAAACCCCTAAACTTGAACTACTCATTGTCCTCAATGAGTTCTATTCCCCAAAGACTTAAAAGAACTTTAAAGAGTCAAATCATTTGGGTAACTAAACAAGGATTGAATATTTATGTTCTAAGCTACAAGTCACCATTCAATCAATGCTCTCTAAGTGGCTCACTTGGGGTTTCTTAGCTACACTTATGCATCAATAACCAAGAGCAAACCAACTAAGATTCGACATCTACCCTCAAGCTCAACCACTAGAATCCTAACCATTCAAATCAAGCAACCCATAGTTAAAGATAAATCACACTCCAAAACTCGCATGACTAAATTTTTATGATCATTCATTTTTATTTTTTTTTTAAAAATAAATATGTGCATTATTCCCCTCCACTTCTATAAAACTCATAACTTAGGGCTAGGATTTTTTTATTTTTTTTATTTTTTTTTATTTTTTTATTTTGTTTATTTTTTGACTCTCCCGTAGTTCTTAGAATGACACACGTGGTTAGCGCAACACACCTAAGCAATGGGGCTCTCCCGGAGACTCTCTCGTAGTTCTTAGAATGGCACACGTGGTTAGCGCAACGCACCTAAGCAATGGGTACAGGCTTCTCGCTTGATACCTTTGCTCCAAGAGGCCAGCATGGTTAGTGCCCAGACCCCCTGACATCGAGCACCAAGTTTCCTGAACTGACTCTAAATAACGAAATAAATAACATTTTTTTTTACCTAGCCCAATGGAGTTTTAGGGAATTGAAAGGTTTGCACACTCTTTCTTTCTTTCACTATTTTTTTCTTTTTTTCTTTTTTTTTTATTAAAAAACACGAAGAATTTAGCTTTCCCCCCAAACCTACAGTACTCAATGTCCTCATTGAGTTAGGGAGGTCGGGTAACTCTCCCAAACTTGAAATAATCATAAATTTGAAGTTTACTAATTTTGTAGTGCTCTAAAAAATATATGGGTTACCTAACTTGTCATGGCTTCTAGTTTTCGAAATTTTTTGCCTAGGAGTTGAATCCTAACTACTTTGATTGACACACTAACCATAAGCGCACTAAAAACCCCTAATGACAAGCTTGACCTTGAGAAACACCAAACAAGATAGCATACTCTTGCCTCAAACACAAGCAACAACTCTTATTTTCATTAACCTTGAGATTTGACCTTAACTTTTTATTTTCAAGGAGATACATACCAAGTTTCTACAAAAGACATAACACTTTTTACCATTAAAAACACATGAGAAACTTAATTTTTAAACAAGGGACAACAACCATTTTTCTATTTTTACTTGCTTAAACACAATGAATCAACTACCTACATCATGCATATCAAAGACTATGAAAACCAACAACTAAACATGGAACCTGGTAGTCAAAATAGATCATTTTGAAGTCCTAAGCAAGTAAATAACTTCATAAACACAGAGGCATGCAACACCCTATATACTCTAGCAGCACACAGTCTTATCAACATAAATATTTTCAATTAAACCCAAAATCAGATTCAGAACAACACATCTTCCCCTCATTGTTGAAGCACACATTGCTCTTAATGTATAATCTACTCACTTAAGTATGCTTAAGGACAACTAAAAAAGATGGAAGGGAGAATAATACTGCCCTGAATCGAGGAGACCTCTACTACAGCGCATATCAATCATCATATACTAAGGGAGTTGCAAAATAGGTAAGGGTTATTTATTTAAAAACAAAAAAAACTAAAAACCAAACAAAAGCAAAAACAAAAAAAAAAATTAAAAACGAAACAAACGAAATAAACTTTGGGTTGCCTCTCAAGAAGCTCTTGTTTTACGTCATTAGCTTGACGTAGTATACGTGAGTTCGTCAAGGTACGTAAAAATTCTCCCATTTCTTCGGGCCTCTCTTTCTTAAATCTACAAAAAAAATAAGAGCTAGCAAGAATACTAGCTTCTCGTGAGAGCCCGAAACAGATATATTTTTTGATTTTTTTGAAGGGAATGAGAATCCCCGTGCAGCGAAAGACGATCGAATCGTTATGGTATCATTACGCTACTCGATTTCGTTAAAATGATCAACTAAAAGATCTATGCTAAACATGCTAGAAAGGAAGAAATTACAGCAAGATTAAGGTACTTACTTGTGGAAGACACTCTTCAAGATTTCTTCCTCAGATCATGAACGCTTTGTGCTTCTCGATCTCAACAAATGCTCTCCACGAACGGAACCCGAACACTACCACTTGGAGTCTCGGTTGTTCTTCTTTTGGAAAGAGGGAAGTTTGTGGGAACTTTGGTGTTTTGGAGAGGGAGGAGAATTGAGAGAGAGTAGAGAGAATCCTCTTCTTTTTGGGTGAGAATCCAAAAAATGAGAGTTTGATGTGTATTCCTTCTTGCAAGAAGGGATTATATAGTTGAATAATCATGGAGTTAAAATCTCCACATTATTACCACTTTACCACAACTATAGGTTATGCAAATCTCATTTGCATGACCATATAATATAAGATATCTCATATCTCATATTGCAAATCTCATTTGCAATAATTGTGGATTAATTAAATTGAATCCCATCCAATTTAATTTCTCTCAATTAATTTCTCCAATTAGCCCTAATTCAACAATTAGGCTAACCTATAGTTTATTATGAATCTCATTCATAGTAAACTATATATTATATCATTCATATCTCATATAAATGACATAAATGCCCTTAAAGTGAAATTGAACACTTCAATTTCATACCAAAACATTAACCCTTCTTTTAACCTGCATTGAGCCAACCGAGGACCTAATGGACCTCAAAGTGATTTGTCTCCAATGATCCGGTTAACCAATCAAACTCTTTGACCCGGTTAACCAACATTCATTAGCTACGGTAACACTCCACTATAGCCCGTAGCTGCACTCCCGTCAGTGCAGAATATTACGTGTCCACTGATATAACCAATGCCTATGAGTCGACCCTTCACAAAGTTGTTCGTGAGACACGATCGGGTCAAATTACCGTTTTACCCCTATGTCTACCTCTTGTACCTTAAGTCCCTACTGCTCCTCTAATGAACAACATATTGTGATGGTCCAACCATACCCAACACCCTTCTCGGGCTAGTGAGAAGGTGGGCGCCGTTGTCCAAGCCACGGAGACGACTTAACTGGGCGACCCTCTCTAGTTTCCCTAAAGGCGGGAACGAGTGAATTCCATCTCGCGTAGCTAAGTTCCCAGCTCCCTACTTGGTCCTGTCCCTGAGAAGATAGGCATATTGGGCGAGTAACCGTGACCACCCTCACCCGTACTAGTCAAAGGACATACCCCGCAGATGGAGTCCGTAACACGCTCGGGATTCGTGTCGAGTCACTAATGGTCATCTACGGTTATTAGTCCCATCTTTGTCAGCGGTGTTACATCACTAGGTCTAATAATTCACAAATCCGATCTTCTACAATCTCATTGCACAGATGCCCCCACTCGCATGTCAACCACATGAACGAGTCGATCACCTCGTTTGTATCTAATACAAAGCGGGCCGCATCCACAAGTGTATCCGTGGATTAAGTCTCCAACCCTATCCATATCTCAGAGATCGTTGGGTCATTAACTCGAACGTGATCCTCCTTGTGTGTCTACTACACACCGTTCAAGTTCTAGTTCTCTCATAAATTCAATGACCCTGGAGCTTAGTTTATTGGAAAAGTTTATAAATATTGCGAGACACAAAGTGATGAAATGAATAACTCTTATTAATTTCAAACAGTAATTTACAAACACGAGATTAGGACAAAAATCCCAACATTTTTATATATTAAAAGAAAAGAAAGAACAAAAAGAAAGTAAACATTTTTTGGTTTTTTATTTCATAAGAGAAAAGAAGGAAAAACAGGAAAATAAACAAACTCACACAAAGACACTGATTCGAAGGAATAGAAAGAAAAATACTCACCAATAAGAGAAAAATCAGAAGATAGAACTGTCATAGACTCAAAAGCCTCAAACTCTACCTCCTGGCCTAACTCAACAGGCTTGACTTCTTCCACACTCTCACTAACTCTATCCTGGTGTGTGCTAAAAGGTTCTAGTTCTTCTATATCTAAAGCACAATCCTCTAAGTGTCCATACTTCGAAAAATGTGAAGGACTAGGATCTTGAAGGTCTATCAGTGGGTCAGTGATCAAGTGACTCACCAAACTATCTAAGGGTGTGGGTCCTCCTTCACAATCTTCCCTAGGGTGCTTAACCTCAGATGAGTCTAAATACATTTGTTCTCTAAGGGAGGCAAGTGTATTCGTTAAGCGTTGAATTGACTCCCCTATTTGACTATTCCTCTCTTCTGTGGTCCTCATATATTATAATAACAACGTTTAAAGGGATGATTCGTCATCTACCTGGATTTCTTGAATATAGGAAGGATATGACTCAAAACCCCTAAGATATGGTTCATAGGCCCAATTGCTCTCATTATTACCAAACATAGGATTCCCATAAGTCATAGGGTTTGTATGATAGTAATTAGGCATTTGGTAGCCATAAGCTCCATTCTCCTCCCTAAAAGACTCTAAGTTGGCAAAAGGATGATCATAAGAAAAAAACTATATTGTGGTTGCTTATTGGGCACAGAAGACCACCCAAAGTTATCATAAGCCATAATAAAGTAATGAAGCAATTATAACAGGCTCAACAAACACAATATGCACTCACAACCAGAAACAATAACCAAGACTCAACAAAGATGAAAACATTAAAAGAAAGACAACAAGGCACACCCAACAAGAAACAATGAAAAAATTCACTAAAATAAACTCAAACAAGATAAGAATCAAAACTAGTCCCCGGCAACGGCGCTGTAAGCCCTAAACCCTATTCTCTTTTATCATTGAGCACTCGTTCATGATGTTTTGAAATATGCAAAATCGTATAGGTTGCACTAAACGATGTCGTGATCGAATTTGGGAATCTATTGAATTTGGAGCTACAATGTGTCTAAACTTCATTAAGGGATAGGTAAACATTGAAATAAGCATATTAAAAGTTTCATTGAAGTAAGTTCAAATCATTAGCAATTTGGAGAAGTTTTAGGTGCATCATGTATTGAATGGAAGATCATATGTCTCACAGACTTGGGATAAGTTGGCTAAATGCTTAGGGTTTCTTTACACACTTATTTTGGTGTTTTAAAAAAAAGAAAAGAAATGAAGTGAAGGATAAAAGGAAAACAAGGAAGGAAAAGCTCAAACCATTTTGGTTTGGTTTGCTTTAAAAATAATGAAGAAAATGAAATGAAATGAATGGATATAACATTGTGTTTTGTTTTGTTTAGGAAATAAAAGGAAAGAAAAGAAAAGAAAGAAAGGGATAAAGGAAAAGAAAAGAAAAGGAAAAAAGAAAAGAAAAAGCAAAAGGGAAAAAGACAAAGATTGCCTCCTTGCTTTTTAAAATGACTTTATCTTCTCCATTTTCTTCTTCATTTATCAAAACCAAGCTGAAATTTCGTGGGAGAAGGAGAAAGGAAGAAGAAGGAAGCCATTTTTCATAAACTTGGAGCTGTAGTTGCGAGAAGAAAGGAGAAGAACTCAAGAGGATTCTTTATTGCAAAAGGAGATCAACTCAGACCAGTTCTGATGTTTTGGTCTTTTCGAGCTCAAAAAGAAGAGGTAAGAGTTGGGTTTTTGATACACGAAGGTTAACTCAATTTGGAACAAAGTTTGTGAAGGAAGCTCGAACTAATACTGAAGTTAACTTACTGTTTTGTGAAGAGGAAGACAGAAGACAGAATTTGCTGTCAAATCTGGGAAGTCTCTGATGTTTTGGTTGTTCTGATCTGTATACTTGGAGTTAGAAGCTCTAATTGGTATGGTTAGAAAGCTTATTCAATTTCCTACACGTTTCGTGAAGGAATCGTGAGAAGAAAATGATTTGAAGATGTTGTAATCTTCAGGTTACGTTTCGGGTTGCAGCAGGAAGTGAAATCTGGAACAGCAGCAGATTCATTTTAGGGGTTAAGCTACTGAGGTAATTTCTAACCAATACGTTAGGAATCTCATTTTTATGTCTTCATAAGAGTTTTAGAGGGTTCCAAAAGGAAGAGTTTGGTATAAAGTACATTCTTTTTGGATAAGTAATGAAGAAGTTATGGCTGTCTGAAAACAGGGCAGAAAATCTGAAAATGCTAGAATTTTGAAAGTGTGTTTTCTTGCAAGTTTTAAGGTCAAAAATCATGAGCTCAAGGTTCTAATGATTGATTTGGCTTGTTTGACAGGCCAAGAGCAAATAGGTCAAGTTTACAAGCCAAGGTTCCAATTCTAATACATGAGTGACTCTATCTTAGAACTATGTTTGACCTATGTTTTCTTCATGAACATAAGTGTTGATAATTACATCTTGTTTGAACTAGTTGTGAATGTCTTCATGGAGTTTTCTAACATAAGGTTCATGATGGAACCTAAGCATGCTTTGAATTAGTTGTAACTATAAATCAAAGTATGGAAACTAAATTATGAAAGTATGCTTTCCTTTAGAGAATGTTTTGTGTAAATCCACTTGGGAACATATTTAGATGATAATATGAAATTGTCAAGAAATTGTTGTATGTGTTATAAAGACATGTTTTCCATGGTAAACAAGTTATGCCTTGATCTTGATTAACCCCTAATACTGAAGGACATTCGAGAAGGTACTTAGGGGGGGGAATGAATCATGATATCCCGATACTGAAGGACAATGAGAAGGTATCCGGGAAGTAAATGGTTTTACCTAAATACTGAAGGACAATGAGAAGGTATTTGGGTAGTAAATGGTTTTACCTTATCTATGAAGGACATAGAGAAGGTATTAGGGAAAACCAAACGACCAAAGGTATTCCACGTGCACGTGAGAGAGAGAGAGAGGTATGAACCTTATTGGAATAAATGTAACTCTACCACCTCTATGGTTTGATGTGGAGTCATGTCATGTGCTTTATTGTTATGAGCTTTTATATTATTGATTTATCTACCCTCGAAAAGTTAGTACATTTCGAGTTGTGTGCTATGCACAAGTGGTGACTTAAAACACAGAAATTGGAAGCATGGTTTGTTAATGTTTACAAACAGATGTTAAGCTATTTTGTACTTATAATCTGCCATTATTATGATTCACCTGTGAGCTTATAATGTTTTAAAGATAGACACTCACTGAGCTTTTTAGCTCATTCTTTCAATGTTTTCAACCATTTTCAGGTAGAGATCGAGCTCCTTGTACCGACATCCCGCCATAGTCTCGGAAGTTCATAAGTTGTTAGTTTGTGCGTGGTCGTGTGTTGTATAGCAAGTCGTTATGTAGTTATAGAAGTCTTATACATTAGCGGTTGTATATGCAATGAGTTGTCTTGTGTTGTTTTGATGCACTTGACTTTTAGTTTCCAAGAGAGACTTATGAAGGGTTTCTCCTTGTGTATGTTTAATAGTTGTCCAGTTTCTGCTGTGTTATGTTAAAATGTTCCATATACGAACATAGTATGTTTATCAGGAGTACAGAGTCAGCAGGTATTGTTAAGAGGTAAACAATGTCTGTTGGTTTCACGCCGCCTTTCGGGCTAAGTAGCAGGTAGTTCGGGAGGGGGGTGTGACAGGCGCCAAAAACTTGATGCGAAAATATCGAGTGCCCTAAACTAATGTAAATTAGAATAAGACTCCGACACTTCTTCGACGTGCAAGTATACACGGTCGAGAGCAGCAAGTGATAAGTTAAAGTATCGATCCCACGAGCACTAGCTAGACCTAAATGAATGAGTGTCCTAGAAAATTTTCCTTATTTTAGTGCAATGAATGATTGTGAAAATGACTGTTGTAAATAAAAAATTAATAAGAAAGATAAGAAATGACACAAGAAAATAACTAAATTTAAATGCGGGAAGAGGAGAATGCAAACAAGAGGGCAGATGCAAGAGATGAGATTTACTATGAAAAATAGGCTCGGGTTAGGTTAGAGTTCTAATGTTCAATTGGAATAAATTCTTAAGTGATGCCTTGAATTTATCTACACATGCATTCAAATGATTCTTTCCAAAATCACTAAATTTTAAAACCTACAATTTACCAACTGTGATATAAATTATGCACATGATTTTAGGTTCTAGGTGGGTTAATTATCCCTAATCAACTCAATAATCCTAGAATGAGATATTAGTTTTCTAATTCATTAGCTTTTTCAAGTTTCTAAATTATAGAGAAGTTAAAAAGGCCAATTTTAATTCTCATGCAACGTTAAATTCAATAAAATTTCATAAATTCAATCAATGGCATCAACCATAAATTTAATCCAAAATTACATTAAAACAACCTAACCCTTGCCTAAGAAAATTTAGTTCAGGTAAATCAACTCACAAATATCTAATTTATGCATGCTTGTGTTGTTTAATAAATTCAAATATTGTAACAGTATCACAAAACAACCCAAATTAATCACAAATTAAGCTAAAAAATAGTCATGAATTTAGCCTAAAACAGTGAGTAAAAGAGCGCAATAAACGATCAAAATTGAAGTAACAACAAGGCAAAATAATTAGGGAATTAGATCAATTTACACGAGGCAATTGACATGTGTTTTGATTCAGCAAAATGCCAAGATCTCACCGAACGCAGCAGTCAATAGCAACAGGTTTCAGTGTTCTTTAGGTTCTTTCCGATAGCAATATCTGATGAACCGGAGACCTTAGTGATGCTCCAACCGTTGAAAACGACGCTCTATGAGTCCCCAACAAGATGACAAAATTTCAGCACAATCCAACGGTTCAAACTCCAGCAAACGACACGTTTGTGAGTGTCGTCTGTGAAAAATCGAACTGCAGTAGACGCCCAATATGAAAGCGATATCTGACACCTCAAAGCTTCAAACGACGATCCATCCGTTGAAACCAGAGCTCTATGAGTCCTTAATTGGCTGACAAAATTGTAGCAAAATCCAACGGATGGATAGCCAGAAATCGCAAACTTTGTGAACGACGTCTGTGAAAATCGAACTGCACTGATGCTCTTGATTTTGCTTCAGCAAAGATGGGAAAATCACATCAGGTGGACAAATCGCTACTCTCGACTTTGCTTTAGCAAAGGTAGGTTGATTCTAGCAGATCGCCAACCCTCTACTCCACAGTTTGCTTCAGCAATGCCTCCTCTCATGATTTTTTCTTCTCTCACCCAATTGTTTCAAAGAAACAAAGACCTCTGTTAAGCACGGTTGCACTTTGCTTCAAAGAAAGGGCTATCGATTTTTTTCCTTCCAATGCACGCCCTTTGTTTCAGCAATCTCACGAGTTCTTTTTCTCCCTCTCGATCTCTTCCTCTTGTCACAACTCCAACTCCTCCTTCCACTTGTAAACCCTAACCTCCTTATACAAGATGGTGTTGCTCTAACTCCACAAATTAAAAAAATACCCTTAAGGGTAAAAAGACCTATTACCCTCCAGGTAAAATATCTAAAATGCCCTTAGGGACTCTTGTAATTTTTAAACATCTCTTGCACACAGAAAGATCCCAAATAAATTTATGAAGTCAATTTTAAATCAAACTAAATACGCAAGGATTTTTGGAGTTAAGAAAAATCTCAAATTTCGGTATTTAATTAACCGTTAGCTTATTTTCCTAAATTTCTTAAATTAAATAAAAAAAATATCAAAATTAATTCATTTTGCACCTAATGCTTAAATTCAAGAACAAATAATTTAGGGATACAATAACATGAGGATAACTAAATTAAATGCAATTCAAGTGGATTAAACACTAAAATTCTAGTAAAATAACTCCCTTATGGTGAGTTATCAATAGGTTAATCTCGTATCATTGGAGCTCGTCACTGTAGGTCCATAAGGTCCCTCGGTTGGCTCAAACTAGATTAAAAGAAAATTTACTGTTTTGGTGTGAATTAAAGTGTTCAAGTTCACTAAAGGGTATTTATGTCATTTATATAAGATATGAATGATATAATATATAGTTTAATGTGAATGAGATTCATAATAAACTATAGGTTAGCCTAATTGTTGAATTAGGGCTAATTTGGAGAAATTAGGTTGAGAGATATTAAATTGGATGTGATTCAATTTAAAAATCCACAATATTGCAAATGTGATTTGTAAAATGAGATATGAGATATCTTATAATACGTGGCTATGCAAATATGATTTGCATAATCTATGGTTGTGGTAAAATGGTAAATAGGTGGAGATTTCAACTCCACCTATCTCCATTATTTAAACCCTTTTTGTAAGAAGGGTTGTAAGCTCTAACTCTCATTTTTGGAAATCTCACCAAAAAGTAGAGTTCTCTCCTCTCTCAATTCTCTCTCAAAATTTCTCCTCCCAAACCAAAGAAGAATCCCACATTCCTCCTTCTTCCTAAAGAAGAACAACCGAGAAACCAAGTGGTGGTGTTCGATCGGTGTTCGTAAGAAGAGTTCGAGATCGTTGAGATCGAGGAATGCACGAAGAGTTCGTGAACGGAAAGGAAGCCTTGAAGAACGTCTTCAACAACAAAGTATCATAACCTTACAGTTTTCTTTCCTTAGATTGCATGTTAGCCTTAATTATATGATAGTTTAATTTTAACTTAATTAGGTAGCACAACATCACCATGACGATTCGATCGTCTTCCACTGCGCGGGGACTCTACTTCCCTTCATTATATACATATTATCTAATAAAATGTAATTCCTGCCAAAATATAGCTTCATCATGTCGATTGTTGCAGCAGATACAACCTCCCTAGATCCAACCTGTAGTGTTATCTCACCCTCTCGCAGCTGCTGCCAGGAACTAATTCCCTGAAAAGAAGAACAAACATGGTTAGTGGTGCCCGAATCCAATATCCAGGCAGAGTCATTACTCTCCACTAAACAGGTTTCTGTAACAAGTAAATCACATTTACCTTTTTTCTTCCTGTCAGTAAGGAACTTGGGACAGTTACGCTTCCACTGTTCGTCCTTATTGCAGTGGAAAAACTTTCCTTTCTCTGCAACTTCCTTGACCTTTTTGCCCTTTTGGGCGGCAACACGGTCAACTTTGCCCTTCTTCAACTTCTTCTTCTTCCCTTTCGGGCTTGAAGATGCTACAGATTTAGTCCCAGAGGGCGAACCCCTGTGAAAGGTCCTGAAGGCAACGTTTGTCTCAGCTTCCGGTGTCTTAATCCTCATCAAGGACTGGAAGTTCTGTAGTTCATTTAGAAGGGTTGTCAGAGTGTAGCCAATTTTGTTCATAACAACATTGCTATGAAAGTGAAGGAAACTCTTTGGAAGAGTCTCCAAAATAAAGCTGACCTGGCTCGACTCATTGATCAAAGCCCCGTTCATCTCTGCCAGATTAAAGTGGGTCATCATGTCTGGAACATATTAACGGACAAACGTCGCTTCTTTCATCCTCGCATTGAAGATGTGTTTGAGTGAATCATGCCGGACCTGAAAGGACTGTTGTCCAAACATTTCCTGCAAGGATTCCATAATCTCGTTGGCGGTGATCATCAACTCATGCTTCTTTGCGAAGACTTCAGACAAGTTGGCAATGATATAGACCTTGGCCTTTTCATTGGCACTGATCCATCGATCGTACGCATCACGAACACTTCGTGACGCGGTCGAGCCCGACACCTGAGGACACTCCTCAGTGAGCACGAACTTTAGGTCGTCAGTTACAAGAATTGTGTTGATATTATTTTTCCACGTTTGGAAATTATCTCAAACTAGTTTGTCGGAAGCTAATAGGGCTATGATTGAGTTAGACATTTTGCTGAAAAACAAGTAAAAACTTTGTGGCAGCCTCGCAAAAAAATTTTGATAATTCAATCAGTTTTAGCAAAATTTTATCATATGATCCCTAGGTCATTAAAGTTTGCAATGATACCCTAAAGGTTTAGAATGACCGCCGCCGAAGGGTGAACAGAAACACTTCTCCTTTAGGATGAGACTTTCTCGACCAGACCCTAATACGAGAATAACTCTTATTCCATTAGGTGTCCAATTACCGTTTTTCGGTCTGAATCCATTAACTCTTAATGAATCCCGTGAGTGTCACCCTTAATCTTTAAATTTCCAAGTATCCGTCCAAACAATAGCCACCAAAAGGTGAACCAAGAAGGAAAACCAACAAGGAAATTGTATCCCTTTCCAAAATTCACGGTGTTCGACTCCTATGATCAAGGCCCTCCGAAGGGATTGTCTAGTCCAGACCAAACTAGCTGGCGGATCATAGGCGTCTCACGGTGTGAATCGAAAGAAGAGACTGTGGGTTCCGTTTTCACTGGTCCCGTTCCCATTCACTATAAGTAGTCTCTCCATTCACGTTGATATTGACCCATACAAATACCATCCGAAGGGGAACACTCCTATTTGTGCCACGAGATCGAGTATGGATCTCACGGTGTGAACTTTACGGAGATTTGTGGTCGAAAAATCAAATGTATCTTATACACTTTATTTCCTCCCACTCAACACTTTAAGTTAATCGGGATTGACCTAGGTAAATCGGCTAATATTTACCTAAGTCTACCAATATAACTATTATATTGGATTAGCCTAAGTCTATAATCACATTATTAACTTAGGTCTATGTGAGTAAATTAATCAACTTTTAATTAACAACACTCACGATAATATAACCTATGAATCTCCGGACCAAATTCACTCCCAGGTCGGTTCCTAGGTAAGGGTGTTCCGCAAAGCGTCAACTTAAATACCCAACCTTAGACAAAACCTTCCTTAGACAAAGTTACTTATTAGTCACCATTCATAAGTCATATCTGATTTCCTAATTCTTATCTTATTAGAACTAGAAAAACTAAGTCTAATTATTCAAGTTTTAAACATTTTAAAACTAATAATTAACTTAGGTTACATGCGTTTCTATGTTATAGTGTTTGATCATTCATCACAAGAATAATAAACTATAACATATACATTCATCACATGAATTAAATGCATGAGCATGCTTTTAGTCTAAGAAATATAACACTTATATTAAATAAATTAAAACATGCAAACCTTATATTAAAACTCTTATAATATAACCTATCATGCATACTATATATTATAACTCTTATAATATAAATATGATGCATGAAATGTCTAAACTAAGGTGGGATTTTAATCTATATGACATACATTATGCACATAGAATAATTAATTTCATACATCTCATGCATAAAATAAATAAATAGCAAAATTGGACCGGTTTTGGCACTTAGGGACATTAATTAACATTAATATAACTTTTATATTAATATGAATTAATACAATTAATTTAATAAAACTACATTTTACAAATAAAAATAAAATAAATAAATTAAAATAATAAGCCCCACGATGCTGAAACTGCATCCATCTGCTACTAACTCGCGCGAACCGTCCGCAAATTACCCACTACGCTCGCAGCGTTGTCCTCAGCGCGCCCAACGTTTTCTGCAAGTTACTATCATCTTGTTGTCTTCTCACAACCTCTGCTACGAGTGAAGACCTGACTTGGAATTGAGCTAAAAGACTCCCTGAACTCTCTACAATGACAACTGCCTTAGAATCCCTTAGAGTACTTAAAAATATCGCTCGAATACCACACAAGGCGTTCCTAGGAAGTCTTGACTTCCTACTTAGTGCATCTGCTACCACATTCGCCTAACTTGGATGGTATTCTACGGTACAATCATAATCTTTAATCAGTTCTAACCATCTTCTCCGTATCATATTCAACTCGTTCTGATCAAAGATATATTTCAGACTCTTATGATCTGTAAAAATGTGACACCTCTCACCAAACAAATAATGTCTCCAAATCTTCAATGCTAAACAACTGCTGCTAACTCAAGATCATGTGTAGGGTAATTACACTCGTTCTTTTTCAATAGCCTTGACGCATAAACTATTACTTTCCTTCTTCCATGAGCACACACCCTAAATCTTGCCTCGAGGTGTCACAATAAATTACATACTCTATTCCCGTTACAGGAAGTGTCAGAATAGGTGCTGTAACTAACCTCTTTTTCAGCTCTTGAAAACTCTATTCACACTTATCTAACCATTCAAACTTAGCATTCTTCCTTGTTAAAGCTGTTAAGGGTAATGCTAATCGTGAGAAATCCTCAACAAACCATCTGTAGTATCCTGCCAAGCCTAGGAAACTACGTTCCTCTGTCATACTGGCTGGTCTCTCCCAGTTGACCACAACTTTCACTTTATGCGGATCCACACTAACTCCATTTGCTGAAACAACATGCCCCAGAAACATTACCTGATTCAACCAAAACTCACATTTGGTGAATTTAGCATACAACTGTTTATCTCGTAGAGTTTGTAGAATAATCCTCAAATGTTCCTCATGAGCTTTCCTATCAATTGAGTAAACTAGTATATCATCAATAAATACTATCACGAACTGATCCAAATACTGGTGGAATATCCTATTCATGAGGTCCATGAAAACTGCTGGTGCATTCGTCAAACCGAACGACATTACTAAAAACTCATAATGCCCATACTTCGTTCTAAATGTTGTTTTAGGAATGTCTGATTCCCTTACCTTTAACTGATGGTATCCTGATCTCAAATCAATCTTAGAAAACACTGATGCTCCTCGTAACTGGTCAAACAAGTCATCTATACGGGGTAAAGGATACTTATTACGTATCGTGACTTGTTTAACTGTCTATAATCAATGCATAATCTAAGGGTACCATCTTTCTTCTTTACAAATAACACTGGAGCTCCCCAGGGTGATACACTAGGTCTGATGTATCCTTTATCAACTAGTTCTTGTAACTGCGTCTTCAGCTCTTTGAGCTCGCTTGGAGCCATTCCATACGACGCTTGCGAAATAGGTGCTATTCCTGGTAGCAATTCAATAGTGAACTCAACTTCCCTATCAGGTGGCAACCCTGATAGATCTGCTGGAAAAACATCAAGAAACTCGTTCACCACAAGAACATCTTCTGGTTTTAGCTTTTCTTCCTGCACCTCCACGACGTATGCAAGAAATACCATGCAACCTTTCCTCAACAATTTTTCACTTTTAATGTCAAAATCAAGCTCGTGAGGATAATCTTCCTTTCACCCCTCGAAACCACTTGACTAATCCTGGTTTCTTGAAAACAACTTCCTTTCTATTTAGCACCACTGGTGCCCTCTCTTGCAGCTATTGGAACTCTTGGCTGCTCAACTGTCTGGGACCCAACTCCCTAGTCCCTCTGTGTGGCTGCTCTCAGCTGTGGACAATCCCTCTTGAAATGCCCTGGCTGCCCACACTGGTAACACACATCGACACCCACAAGACATTGGCCTCGATGATTCTTGCCACAATTCGCACAAGGTGTTCTCCTTGCTACACTAGCAACAGGCTCCTGCATTGTGTGTGGTCTTGTTGTGGATCTGGCAGATTGACTAGGTGCTCTTTGGCTCTGCCTCTGATAGGCACCACTAACATGCGTTTGCCTCGATGTCTGGCCGCCAGCTCGACTTTTAAAGTCCTGACGACTCGAAACATTCACTCCAGGTGTGAATCGTCGCTACTTACGACCATGGAAACTGCTCGTCGTTGAAGGCCCTCGAGTAGGCTCCACTACTGGTTGTGCCTCTGTTATACTCTGCTCAACACGTAGAGCAGTCTCTACCAGCTGAGAGAAGTCAGTCCACTTAGCAATGCCTGTGACTGGGGTTCGTATCTCAGGACGTAACCCTCTTTCAAATCTTCGACACTTGTCACTCTCAGATGCCACAATCACATCAGCATACCGTGACAGCTCGGTATACCTTCTCTCATACTCAGCCATTGAAAGTGGCCCTTGCTTCAGTTCTAAAAATTCATCCCTCTTTGCCTCGCGATACGTGCTAGGGTAATATTTATCTTCGAAGATGCTTCTGAAAGTTTGCCAATTTAGAGTATGTGCATCACTGCGCCTAGCTCGTATTGACTTCCACCATCCCTCTGCTTCTTTCTTTAGTAGGAATGTGGCTAGCTTGACTTTTCTCCTCAGGGCAACTCATTACATCAAAACATTTTTCAAGCTTATTCAGCCAAACCTCGGCGTCAGCTGGATCTGTGGAACCCTCAAATACTGTGGCTCCTAATTTCTTCAGACGTTCTATTCTATACGCTTTTTTTTTGGATACCTTGGCCCTGCTCTCTCTGGCCTATCTGCCTCCTGTGAGGAACTAACATGTTGCTCTTCTCTGGCCTCAGTCTGGGCTCTCGGGGCACTAGATCCCCTCTCAAATTGGCCTTGGGTAGGATCCTGCATCCCGCCCTGATCCTGCCTGCGTCGTCTGCTAGTACGTGGTGGCATGACTCCTATAACATATCAATATATTAGACATACTATGGATATCGACATACTATGGATATCTAACTCCAATACGTAGTACTAAACTTCTATTCACATTTTAGCCCTAACTGGACTTACTCTTATCCTTACTTGGACCATACTTTACTAGTTCGATCTGAACTAACTCAATAACTTGTTATGACTTTTTAGTTTCCTCTCAGAGCTAACTTGCCCTGTCTCATTCCCCATGGAGCTAACTTCTCTGATACCAAGTTGTCACACCCCCTCCCGAACCACCTGCTAACTTAGCCCGGGAAGAGGCATAAAGCCAACAGACATTGTTCACCCCTTAACAATACCTGATGACCCTGTTCTACCTGATAAACATACTATGCTCGTATATGGTAAACTTTAACATAACATAACGGAAACTTGATAACTACTAAACATACATAGGGAGAAGCATTTCTTAAGTGTCTCATTTGAAAACTTAAACGAGCAATAGCATCACAACCCAGAACATGCCAACCCACTGTTTATACAACCTCTTATGTACAAACAACTATAACTACATAATGACTTGCTATACAACACCGGCCACGTACAAAATACCAACTTATGAAACTTCCAGCAGACTATGGCAGGATGTCAGGTACCAGGAGCTCGATCTCTACCTGAAAAGGTTTGAAAACATTGATAGAATGAGCTAAAAAGCTCAGTAAGTGTCTATCTTTTAAACGTTATAAGCTCACAGGTGATTCATAATAATGGCAGATTATAAGTAGAAAATAGCTTAACATCTGTTTGTAAACATAAACAAGCCATGCTTCCAATTTACAGGTTTAAGTCACTACTTATGCATACAACTCGAGATGTACTATCATATCGAGGGTAGATAGATCAATAACAATAAAACACATGACATGATACCACATTCGAACCATAGAGGTGGTAGAGTTACATTTATACCTATAAGGTTCATACCTCTCTCTCTCACGTGCACGTGGAATACCTTTGGACGTTTGGTTTTCCTTAATACCTTCTCTATGTCCTTCAGTATTAAGGAAAAACCATTTACTAACCGAATACCTTCTCATTGTCCTTCAGTATTAAGGTAAAACCATTTACTACCTGAATACCTTCTCATTGTCCTTCAGTATCGGGATATCATGATTCATTCCCCCCCCCTAAGTACCTTCTCAAGTGTCCTTCAGTATTAAGGGTTAACCACAAACAAGAGCATAATTTGTTTACCATGGAAATCATGTCTTTATAACACATACAACAATTTCTCGACATTTTCACATTATCTTCTAAACATGTTCCCAAGTGGATTTACACAAAACATTCTCTAAAGGAAAACATACTTTCATAATTTAGTTTCCATACTTGGATTTATAGTTACAAACTAATTCAAAACATGCTTAGGTTCCATCATGAACTTTATGTTAGAAACTCCATGAACCTACACATAATTAGTTCAAACAGGATTCAATGATCAACAATTATGTTTTTGAAGAAAAACATAGGTCAAGCATAACTCTAAAATAGAGTCACTCACAGTATTAGAATTAGAACCTTGGCTTGTAAACTTGACCTATTCCTCTTGGTCTGTCAAAAAAATCAACTCAACCATTAGAACCTCGAGCTCATGATTCTTTGACCTTAAAACTTGCAAGAAAACATACTTTCAAATTTTTAGCATTTTCAGATTTTCTGCCCTGTTTTCAGACAGCCATAACTTCTTCATTCCTTATCCAACAATAATGTAATTTATACCAAACTCTTTCTTTTTGAACCCTCTAAAAATCATATGAAGACATGAAATTGAAATTCCAAACGGATTTGTTCAGAAATACCTCGAAATCTACTTTCCTCAAAATAGACTTCTGCTATTTCCAGATTCGGATTTCCTGTTGCACAACAAATTTAACCTGATATTTAAAACATCGTCTAGACATTTTCTACTCACGATTTCTTCACGAAAGTTGTAGAAAATTCAATAAGCTTTCGAACCATACTAATTAGAGCTTCTAACTCCAACTCTTCAGATAAGGACAACACAAAAACCAGAGACTTCTCGGATTTGATAGCAAACTTCTGTGTTCTGCCTTCCTCTTAACAAAACAGTAACTTAACATAAGATTTTGCTCGAGCTTCCTTCATGAACTTTGTTTAAAAATGAGTTAGATTTCAGGAAACGCAACTTCAACACTTACCTCTTCTTGCAGAGCTCGAGAAGATCAAAATATCAGACAATGGCAGAATGATTCACCTTGCTGCTATAATAATTCCCTTGAGATCTTCTCTTTTCTTCTGCAATTCCAGCTCCAAAATCAGAGTTTTTCTCCTTCTTCTTCTCCCTTGAACTTCAACTCACGAAGCTTACAGCTTCCTTTTGGTAAATGAAGAAGAAAATGGAGAGGATAAAGCCTTTGGAAAAAAGCAAACAGTGGAGGAAAAGGCAAATTTGTCTTTTCCCTTATGCTTTTTCTTTTCTTTTTCCTTTTTAATTTCTCCTTTATCTCTTTCTTTCTTTTCTTTTCTTTTCTTTACAAAACAAAACAAAACTTAATATATTTAACTTTCCTTTCATTTTCTTTTCTTCTTTTATCTTTTAAAGCAAACCAAACCAAAATGGTTTAAACTTTCCTTCCTTGTTTTCCTTTTGTCTTTCACTTCCTTTCTTCTTTCCTTTTGTTGTTTTCTTTTAATAAGGAAGTTCCAAAGAAAGATCTTGTGTTTACGAAATCCACGTCAAATTGTAAACCATCTATGTTCCGAGCTCCAATGATACGAGACTAACCTATCTAACTCTTTGACCCGGTTACTCAAAATTCATTAGCTACGGTAACACTCCACTAAACCCCATAGCTGCACTCCCATTACTGTAGGACAAGTTGTGTCCATTGGTATAAACAATGCATGAGAGTCGACCCTTCACAGGTTGTTCGTAGACACTACTGGGTCAAATTACCATTTTACCCCTGTGTCTACTTCTTGCTCCTTAAGTCCCCACTGCTCCTCTAATGAAAAACAAAGTTGTATGGTCTAACCATAAACAACACCCATCTCGGGCCAGTGAGAGCGTGGGCGCCCGTTGTCCAAACCCTAAAGACAGCACTTAAGGGAACATCCCATCTAGTTTCCCTAAAGTCAGGAACGAGTGAATTCCATCTCGCGTAGTCAAGTTCCCAACTCCCCACGTGGTTCTGTCCCTTAGAAGATAGGCATATTGGGCGAGTAACTTTGACCACCCTCACCCGTACTAGCCAAAGGACAGATCCCCGCAGACAAGAGTCCGTAACACGCTTAGGATTAAGGTCAAGTCACTATTGGTCATCTACGAAGTTATTAGTCCCATACCGTTAATGGTGTTACATCAGTAGGTCTAATAATTCACGGTCCGGTCTTGTACAATCTCATTGCACAGAATGCCCCACTCATATGTCAACCACATGAACGAGTTGGATCACCTCGTTTGTATCTAATACAAAACGGGCCACATCCACAGTGTATCCAGGATTAGGTCTCCAACACTATCCATATACTGTAAACTGTTCGGGTCATTTACTCGAACATGATCCTCCTTGTGTGTCCACTACACACCGTTCAAGTTCCAGTTCTCTCATAATTCAATGATCCTGGAGCTTAGTTTATTGGACAAAGTTTGTAAATATGCTAGACACAAAGTGGTGAAAAAATCACTCTTATTTATTTCAATCATAAATATTACAAACAAATACGAGATTAGGACATACATCCCAACAAACCTAAGGTGGGATTTTTAAACTATATGACATATATTATGTATATAATTATTTCATACAACACTTGCATAAAATAAATAGCAAATTAGATCGATTTTTGGCACCCTAGGAACATTAATTAAATAAATTAACATTAATATAACAATTATATTAATATTAATTAATAAAATTAATTAAAAAATTATTTTACAAATTAAATTAAATTAAATAATACATTTTACAGAAAAACTGCTCCCACTAATTACTGCCCACTTCACGCGAAGAAAGCTCGCAAACCGCCCACTATGCGTATGACGTTGCAACGCCTTGCATCTCAATGCCAAGTTTAGGGTCTCAACTCTAGTGGCGTTGCAACGCTGATCCGCTGCACGTCCTTCTCCCGCATGGATGGCGTTGTGACGCCGATGAATAGTGTTGCAACGTCGTCCTATGTCCAACAACACTCCTTTGCTGTTTCGCCCATTTTCACTCTGTTTCTTCACAACAACTCTTGCCACGATCGATACAGACTTACAGACTCGATTTACATACAATAATGCCCAAAAAATTGGCCCTTACATTGATCACATCACCGAAGTATGTAAATCTAAATAAGTTCCAAAAACCGAAACACCCATTTTGCAAACCATTAACATTCAATACATGAAATTAATGATACCCACCTAATATTGAAGAAAAATCCAGAACCAACAACGAAGAGAAACGCTAGGCTCTGATACCAATTGAAGGGAATGGATTTCCCGCAGCAGAATAACGATATGAATCATCGTTGTATCATTGTTGTTCTAATTTTCTTAAAATTGAAAGAAACGATTTCTAACTAGATTAAGTATGCATAAATGAGAAGAAAACAAAAAGTATTTCGATACTAACCTCTTGAAGAACTCTTCTTTGCGTTTCCTCCTCGATCACGATCTCAACGATCCAACGTTTTTCCACAAAACGAACCATGAATCGATGCGAGGGGACCCCTCCACTTGATCTTCTCGGTTGTTCTCGAGAGGATGAGGGAGATTTGTGGGACTTCCTTTGGATTTTGGGTTGGAGAATGTGTAGAGAATTGAGTGAGAGTTGAGAGAGAATTGCCTTCTCTTTTGGATTGAATTCCAAAAAATGCAAGAATGGCTTACCAAGTGCTTCTCCAAGCACTTACTTATAATGGTGTGTGGTGGAGTTAAAATCTCCACCGATTCACCAAAATACCAAAACTATATAATTGCAAATCATATTTGCATATCACATAATATAAAGTATCTCATACCTTATTATACAAATCACATTTGCATAATTGTGGAATTTTAAATTGAATCTTATTCAATTTAATTTCTCTCAAATCAATTTCTCCAAATTAGCCCTAATTAAATAATTAGGCTACACTATAGTTTATTATGAATCTCATTCACATTAAACTATATATTATGCCCATTATATCACATATAAATGACATAAATACCCTTTTAATGAATTTGAACACTTCAAATCCACTCCAAACATTAAACCCTCATTTAGTCCAATTTAAGCCAACTGAGGGACCTAATGGACCTACAGATGTCGAGCTCCAATATACGAGATTAACCGATCAAACTTTTTTACCTAGTTAATCAACATTCATTAACTATGGTAACCCTCCACTAAAGCCCGTAGCTGCACTCTCATCACTATAGGACAAGTTGTGTCCATCGATATAACCAATGCCTGTAAGTTGATCCTTCACAGGTTGTTCGTAGTCACAGTTGTGTCAAATTACCATTTTACCCCTGAGTCTACCTTTTGCTCATTAAGTCCCACTGCTCCTCTAATGAACAACTTTGTTGCATCGTCCAACTATAAACAACATCCTTCTCGGGGCAGTGAGAGGGTGGGCACCCTTTTCCAAGCCCTGGAGACAACACTTAAGGGAACAACTCCTCTAGTTTTCCTAGCACGGGAATGAGTGAATTCCTTCTTGCGTAGTTAAGTTCTCAACTCCCCACGAGGTCTTGTCCCCAAGAATATAGACATATTGGGCGAGCGCTCAGGTCACCTTCACCCATACTAGTCAAAGGGCAGACCCCCACAGACAGGAGTCCGTAACACGCTCAGGATTAAGGACGAGTCACTAATGGTCATCTACGAATATGTTAGTCCTATACTGTTAATAGTGTTACATCAGTAGGTCTAATATTTCACGGTCCGGTCTTGCACAATCTCATTGCACAAGATGCCCCCACTTGCATGTCAACCACATGAACGAGTTGGATCACCATGCTTGTATCTAATACAAAGCGGGTCGCATCCACAGTGTTGTCAGGATAAGGTTCCCAACCCTGTCCATATACTGAAGACCGTTTGGGTCAATTACTCGAACGTGATCCTCCCTGTGTGTTCACTACACACCGTTCAAGTTCTCTCATAATATGACCCTGGAGCTTAGTTTATTGGATTAAGTTTATAAAATGCAAGATACAAAGTTTGAATGACAAATAACCTTTATTCATTTATTCAACAAGTTTTACAAACTACACGAGATTAGGGCATACACCCCAACCTAATATATGTTATGCTATGTACAAGGCTAGACATCTACTATGCTGTGGGAATAGTCAGTAGGTACCAGAACAATCTAGGGTTAGACCACCAGACCGTAGTTAAAAATATCCTCAAGTATCTAATAAGAACGAGGGACTATATGCTAGTGTATGGGTCTAAGGATTTGATCCTTAAAAGATACACTGACTCTGATTTTCAGACCGATAAGGGTTCTACGAAATCTATATCGGGATCACTTTTCACCCTTAACGAAGGAGCTATAGTATGGCGAAACATTAAGTAAGGATGCATCGCAGACTCCATAATGGATGGTGAATACGTAGCTGCTTGTGAAGCAGTTAAGGAGGCTGTTTGGCTAAGAAAATTCTTGACTGATTTGGATGTCGTTCCAAATATGGAATTTTCTATCAACTTATACTGTGACAACAATGGTGCAGTAGCCAACTCTCAAGAACCTCGTAGCCACAAACGAGGGAAGCACATCAAGAGGAAATATCATCTCATTCATGAGATAATGCAACGAGGAGATGTGATAGTCACCAAGATCGCTTCGGAGCATAACATTGTTGATCCGTTTACGAACACTCTCACAACTAAAGTGTTCGTGGGACATCTGGAGAGTTCATCTCTACGAGATATGTACATAGTGTAATCTAGGGCAAGTGGGAGATATGTAATAGGTATAAGGATGCCCTAGTTTATTATATTTATTTATCCCATTGTTTTGGATTGTATCTTCCCCACTAGACTAGAGTTTTAGTTCAAGTGGGAGTTTGTTGGGTTTTATGCTCTAAAACTTGTAGTTTGTAATTTTTGTTCTATTGAATTAAATAAAGTGTTATTATTTCTTCATTTCTTCTAGTAATTGTCTTATATTAACCATAAATCCAATAAAAGAACATCTTAGAGTGTTGTATGACTTTTGAACTGGATGTAGAAGACATATTAGGATCACAGTTCGAAAAACAGTCTGAAGGGTCTATAGTAAAGGGATGAGGTTGGGTATCTTATCCTGGTGATACTATGGATATGACCCACTTTGTATATGATACAAACACAGTGATGCAATGTGTTCGTGTAGATGACATGTGTGTGGGGATATCCTATGTGATGAGATTACATAAGACCAAACCACGAAATAGTAACTAATAGATGTAACTCCGTTAACTAGTTAGGTTTCTATTTCAATGGGATGACCTAGGCAATTTGATCTCAATCATGAGCAGGTTACAAACTCCGATTTGTGAGGATTATCCTTTGACTAGTATGGGTGAGAGTGGCCTGAGACGCCGACTCAATATGCCTACCTTCTTGGGGACAAAACCAAGCAGGCAGCTGAGGACTTAACCTAACAAGTTGGAATTCACTCCTTCCCGACTTTAAAGTAAGTTGATGAGTGTTCTCTTAAGTTGTGTTTCGGGACTAGAACAAAGGGTCCGACCCTCTTATTGGTCCGAGAGGGACTTCTGTTTATTGGGAGGACCATAAACAAGTTGTTCATTAGAGGAGCACTAGTACTTGAGGTAAAAGATGTAACCTAGGGGTAAAAATGGTAATTTGACCCAGTTGGTATTACAAACCTTCGTGAAGGATTGACTTGCTGTTACTGGTCAATATCCATGAACACAGAAATATATCTGCAGTGAGAAGAGTGCAACTACGTGACTTTAGTGGAGTGTTCTCGCAGTTAACGAATGTTGATTAAGGGGTTAATGAGAATAATCTAATAATCTTGTATCGTTGGAGGTTCTGATCTGTAGGTCCATTAGGTCCACTTCTTAGCTCGTAAAGGGTTCTTAATTATTAAATAATGATTAGAACATGAAATATTCAAATTCGCTTTGGGAATTAGCATGATGTATGGAGATACATTACAATATAAAGTTTTTATGCACATTAAAACTTTATAGTATAAATTTATTTGAATAGGATTCAAAGTAAATTCATTGAGAGAATTAAATATTTGAAGGAGATCAAATATTATTTAAATGTGAATGAGATTCATATTTAAAACTATAGGTTAAAATTTAATGTGCATAAGATCCACATTAAAACTATAGGTTAGAGGGGAAATGATTAAATATGATTTAATGTTAGGTAACCTAAATTAAATATATGATATTTAATTTGGATATGTTAAATATGATTTAATTAAATATATATATATATATATATATAATTAAATATGATTTAATTATATTATTAATTATATTAATAATTAATTAGTTAATTATTAATAATAGGGAGTGTGTCCATGACACGTTCCCACAATCCCCTTCATCTCCCTCTTGATAGGTACAAAAGGAAATGGGACAATTGCCTTATCTATCGATCAAAAATCAATTTTGCTTGGTGAAGCAGAGACAAAACGATTGAAGGAAAACACTCTCTCAAAATTCCCTTCTCCCAAAAAGTTGGAAGGTTCTCACAACTTAGAGGATAGGAGATGCTCTTCTATTGGTGGTGTTATGAAGAAAGGATTCCAGAAGAAAAGTTACTGGACAAAGGAATTGCAATCTGTTGCAAACCAAAAGCCAAAAAGGTAAAATTCTCTAACCTTTTAGTTTAGAAACCGATTCTAGCATGTTTCTGAATAAATCCATGTTTAATTTTGCTTATCGAAAGTTTGTTTACCAATGTACTGGTATTTTGGTTTGCCAAACAAAAAACAAGATTTTGATCCAATCTTAACTTCCGCAGCGTTTTGGGATCTTGATTCCATCAGAGAATACATGCCACTACCCTTAACAGAGCCTCCAGTTAAGAACCTTCTAGATATTTCCTTATTTCCCTTTGCTTTTATTGGATTTAATAGTTAGACAATTTTAATACTAAATATGGAATTGATTCCATATACGATAAATTTTGAGTTGAGAGTAACCCATCAAGCCCATTGGGTTGATTTTATTGCTTTCCAAAATTTATAAAAAAAAGTTAAAGATGGGTCACAAACCTTATTTTGGGATGACCTACCAAACCATTTGGGTTGATTTTATGGCTTTTCAAAATTTATGAAGATTCTAGAGTGGTCCCCAAAATAAATTATGACCGTCGAGACTTATCTCGAGGTTTATTTCATGCTTGGACGAGTTAACTTGACTGGCCAATTAACCACCTACAAGATTTTCGTTCTTCGCAATTAAGCAGATTTCTGCACAGTTAACCCATCATGTGGCGTATCTCAGATTTTTAGGTCACCCATAGTCGCCAACCAACCCCTTTTGGAATCAACCAACTCTCTGGGTGATTTTCCCAAGATTGTAGTGAGGAGTTTTGCGTATTCCATGCTTATTTTGCATGGTTTAATCAACCCTACCTCAGAGTTAGCTCTTTGACATTTGTTTGTGAAATTTGCAATACCGCAAGTGTATGGGTCAAGTTTTAATATAGTGATTTGAATTCCATGTATCGTCCTCAGGAATGGTTTTCTAGATTGATTAACTACCAAGATACTAACCCTTAATTTTATCTAAAGAAATACAAATTTGTCAAAAGGGTAAAATAAAAAATAAAGTAAGTGTACAAGTGGAGACACGAATATGATAGAAACGTTAGGGGAATTGATTTCACTAGTTATTTCCTTATTAGCACATTGATGGAGATCTGATCTCCTTGAGCAGCGGAAACGTGATTGGGATCATTAATGTGCTTGATTGTTTTGCTTAAAACAAAAAACAGTACATTAACTAAAAATAATACAGAACAAGCATATAATCAACTCTAATCTAATTAGGCATGGATTAATTGCATACAAACATACATAGAGTTTAACAATTAAACTAAGAATGGAAAGGAAATTATTACCTTTGTAGACTCACAGCAACTCCTTGCTCCAACAAAATTCCAGTAACTCAGCAAGCTTTTGTTTCTCTGTTTTACAGAACATCACCAAAAGAGTAAACCCTCTATCCTCTGAGTGCTTAGATCTTTCCTTTGTCTGAAGGATTCCAATAGTTGGAAGAACTTTTGGGAATTCTAGAATTGAGAGTGAGAGAGAATTTTTCCTTCTATCAAAAATGGAAAAATGATCAATCGATAAAAAAAATGAGCAACTCCCTTCTCCCTGTTAAATTGTCGATAGGGAGAAGGAGAGAGGTAGTGGGGAACGTGTCTGGATGACACGTTCCCTTATTTTATTATTATAATAATAATAATAATAATAATAATTGAATAATAATTAAATCTAATTTAATTATTAATTTAAATCATATTTAAATAATACAAATTAAATATCATATATTTAATTTGGATTAAATCTCATTTAATCATATTACCCCTTTAACCTATGGTTTTAATGTACATCCAGTGCACATTAAATTTAACCTATAGTTTTCAAATGTGAATCACATATACACTTGAATTCAATATTTGAACTCTTTCAAATATTCAATTCTCTCATATATTTTAATTTGAATCATATTCACATTAAATTTATAATATATATTTCCAAAACTATATATTATATCGTATCTAAATACATTAAATATATTCCCTAATGAATTTGAACATTTCAAATTCAAATGATCTAAGAACCCTTTACGAGCTAGAAGGTGGACCTAATGGACCTACTGGATCAAAAGCTCCAACGATATGAGATTGCTCTTGTTAATCTCATTAACCTCCCAATCAACATTCGTTAATCTGCGGAACACTCCACTAAAGTCCCACAATTTGCACTCTTCTCACTGCAGATATATTTTTGTGTCCATGGATATTGACCAATAACAGCAAGTCAATCCTTCATGAATGTTCGTACCACCAGCTGGGTCAAATTACCGTTTTACTTCTGGGTTACATCTTGTGCCTTAAGTACCAGTGCTCCTCTAATAACAATTTGTTTGTGGTCCTACCAACAAATAGAGTCCCTTTCGGGCCAATGAGAGGGTTGGGCCCTTTGTTTAAGTCCGGGAGACACCACTTAAGGGAACATTCCTCTACTTACCCTAGTAGGTAGGAAGGAGTGAATTCCATCTTGCTAAGTTAAGTCCCCAGCCGCTCACTCGGTCTTGTCCCCAAGAAGGTAGGCATATTGAGTCGGCGAATCTTCCCACTCTCACCCATATTAGTCAAAGGACAATCCTTCGCGAACAGGAGTTCGTAACCTGCTCAGGATTGAGATCAAGTTGCCTAGGTCATCCTAGTGAAATAGAAACCTAACTAGTTAACGGAGTTACAGCTAGAGGTTACTATTTCGTGGTCTGGTCTTATGTAATCTCATTACATAGGATATCCCCACTCATATGTCATCTACACGAACACGCTAGGATCACAGTGTTTGTATCAAATACAAAGTGGGCCACATCCATAGTTTTACCAGGGTAAGGTACGAAAACCTTATCCCCTAACTATAGACCCTTTAGGCTGTATCTCGAACCGAGATCCTTTTTATGTACATTACATTCAGTTAAAGATTCATTTAACAGTCTTGGATGTTTAGTTTATTGGATTTAGGGTTTAAATGAAGGCAAATTCGTAGATAACGAACAATAACACTTTATTGAAATAATAACACTTTATTAAATTAATTAGAACATAATTACAAACTACGTGCTTTAGGGCATAAATCCCAACAAACTCCCACTTGAACTAAAACTCTAGTGGGGTACATCATAATCTAAAACAGTGGTTACAAGAGATAGAAATACAATAAACTAGGACATCCATATACCCCATTACATATCTCCCACTTGCCCTAGATTAGCTTATGTACATATCTCGTAGACCCAGACTTTCCAGATGACCTTCGAACACTTTAGCCGTGAGAGTCTTTGTAAACGAATCAGCAATATTGTACTCCGAAGCGATCTTTGTGACTGTCACATCTCCTCGTTGCACTATTTCTCGTATCAGGTGATACTTCCTCTCGATGTACTTTCCTCGCTTATGGCTGTGAGGTTCCTTCGAATTGGCTACGCACCACTTTGTTGTCACAAAGATAAGGTGATGGGAGATTCCATATTTGGAACAACTTCCAAATCAGTAAGAAATTTCCTTAGCCAAACAAATTTTTTTAGTCGCTTTCACAAGCAAATGACATACTCAACCTCCATTGTGGAGTCAGTGATGCATCCTTGCTTGATGCTTCGCCATACTATAGCTCCCCCGTTAAGGGTGAAACTGATCCCGATGTAAATTTTCGAGAATCCTTATCGGCCTGAAAATCAGAATCAGTGTATCCAGTAAGGATCAAATCCTTAGACCAATACACAAGCATATAGTCCCTCGTTCTCCTTAGATACTTGAGGATATTTTTAACTGCAGTACAGTGGTCTAACCCTGGATTGGACTGGTACCTACTGACTATTCCCATTGCATAACAAATGTTCGACCTCGTGCATAGCATAGCATACATTAAGCTACCTACGGCAGAGGCATAGGGAATATGTCTCATATCCCCAACTTCTTGAGATGTCTTGGGACACTGTTCCCTAGACAGATGAACTCCGTGCCTGAAGGGTAATAAGCCCCTCTTGGAATTCTGCATCGAATATCTGGACAACATTTTGTCGATATAAGATACTTGAGACAGTGCTAGCGTCCTGTTCCTGCGATTCCTAAAGATCTGAATCCCAAGAACATACTACGCCTCTCCCAAATCTTTCATTTGGAATTGGGTCGCCAGCCAATTCTTTATGTCAGTTAGGTATCCTACATCATTTCTAATGAGTAGGATATCATCCACATAAAGTACTAACAAAGCTACTTTGTCGTTGACGATTCTCTTGTGAACATAAGACTCATCAACGTTTTGGTCAAAGCCGTAAGACTTGATCGCAGTATCAAATCTTATATTCCAAGATCTTGACGCTTGTTTCAATCCATAAATTGATCGATTAAGCTTGCAAATTTTTTGCTCCTGACCTTGGGCTATGAACCCTTCGAGCTGAGACATATAGATGCTCTCGTCAAGATTACCATTCAAAAAGGCAGTCTTGACGTCCATTTTCCAAATTTCATAATCATAAAACGCAATGACTATGGACAAGAGTATCCTTATAGACTTCAAAGATAGCAACCGGGGAAAAAAGTTTCTTCATAGTCAACTCCTTCCCTTTGGGTAAACCCCTTTACTACAAGTCTAGCCTTAAAGGTCCAGTACCTTTCTACGCATCTCTCTTTCTCTTATAGATCCATTTACACCCTATGGGTCTAACCCTTTCAGGTTGGTCTACAAGTTCCCATACTGAATTGAAGTCCATTGACTCCATTTCAAGGTCCATGGCTTTGAACCATTGGTCCTTGTCTACGTCATTCATTGCCTGTTTATAAGACAATGGATCTTCTACGCCGTCATCGGTATGACAACTTGAGTTTCAAATGAAACCCAAGTAGCGGTCAGGTTGGGAAACAACCCTCCCACTGCGTCGAGGCATTCCCAACGATTGAGAAGGACGAGACTGACTTGAGGTGTTGGCTCTTCCATCCACTATTGATGAAGGTCTAGCTAGATCAACAACTCTTGGTGGTTCATGTGTAGCTTCATTTAGTACTGATTTACTACGCGGTTTGTGGTTCCTCATGTGATCTTCCTCCAAGAACGTGGTGTTTGTCGATACAATCACCTTGTTTTCTTGTGGGTCGTAGAAAAGACCACCTCTCGTTTCTTTGGGATAGCCAACAAATTAGCACAATCTTGAACGAGGTTCCAGTTTCTTTGGGTTTGTCATGAGCATGTGTGCCAGACAACCCCAAATCCTGAAGTGTTGTAAACTAGGTTTACGCCCCTTCAAAGTTCAAAAGGTGTTTCTAAAACACTTTTTGATGACACTATTCAAGATTTGAACTGCAGTCTCTACTGCGTATCCCCAAAACGAGGCAGGCAATTGAGCATAGCTCATCATAGAACGAACCATGTCTAACAAGGTTCTATTTCTCCTTTCTGACACACCATTTTGCTGTGGTGTATTAGGTGCAGAGAGTTGAGATTTAATTCCATGTTCTATCATATAGTTTTGGAATCTCAAATCCATGTACTCTCCACCTCGATCTGATCGAAGTGTTTTAATGGTTTTCCTAATGCATTCTCTATACTTCCTTATACTCTTTGAACTTTTCAAGAGCTTGGACTTGTGATGCATTAGGTATAGATAACCATACCTCGAATAATCATCTATGAAAGAGATGAAATATTTGTACCCTCCTCGAGCTTTAACATTCACCGGACCACAAAGATCCGAATGTACAAGTTCTAAGGGCTCTATGGCTTTGTAACCTTTTCCAGTAAAAGGTCGCTTGGTCATTTTACCTTCCAAGCAAGATTCGCCAGGCGGTAAAGAATCATCTTCTAACTTATTTAGAAGTCCATTATTAGATAGTCTCTCAATCCGGTTGAGATTTATATGACCAAGCCTAAGATGCCATAGATAGGTATTATTATTTGGAGAAATTCTTTGCCTTTTATTTTGAGTGTTAGCATTTTTAAACATCTCATGATTTAAAATTTCTTTCGTTTTGTTCGGTTTCAGTACATATAAGCCATTTTTCAATTTAGCAGAACAAATGTTGACACCTTCTTTCAAAATGAACGCTTCATTAATTGAAAAAGAATTACAATATCCATGTTCTATTAAACAAGAGATAGAAATTAAGTTCCTTTTAAGCTTAGGAACTATATACAGATTTTTCAATAAAAGAAATCCATCTTCAAAAAATAGCTTGGCATCTCCCACTGCACGAGCTGAGACGACGTCTCCTGTTCCGACCCTGAGCGCCATCTCACCCTCTTCGAGCTCCTTGAAGGAACTAGTTTCCTGAAAAGAAGAGCAAATGTGATTAGTGGCTCCTGAATCAAGTATTCAGGTTAAATCATTATTTTCCACTAAACATGTTTCAAGAACAAGTAAATCTAATTTACCTTTCTTCTCTTTGAGCTCAGCAAGGTATTTTGGGTAGTTTCGCTTCCAATGCCCATCCACGTTGTAGTGGAAACATTTTCCTTTGTCTGCAACATTGGCTTTTCCCTTGCCTTTGTAAGCAGCAGGTGCCTTCCCTTTCCCTCCTATTTTCTTCTTTTGGGTCTTCTTAAGCCCAGAAGATAAGCTACAGGACTTGGTCCCAAAGGATGAACCCTTCTGGAACCTTCTGGAATGGGCAAACAGATTTGCCTCTCCATCAGCTTGTTCCTTATTCTTCATAAGAGACTAGAAAGTTTGTAGTTCATTAAGGAGAGTAGTCAGGTTATACTCTATCTTGTTCATCACCGCATTGCTGCGAAATTGCAGGAAACTCCACCTTGGATATTCTGTTGGAATTTCCAGATCAATACTTACACCTATTACAAACAAATCGTAAAAGTTTTACAAATCAAATGGTGGGACAAGTACAACTTTTCTCACGCAGGAATCAAAGAAGTGAAGCAATGGTTTGCCGATAATGGCTACCTCCAAGACCTTGTCAAAAAAGAAAATGCAGAGTTCCTCAATTCCAAATCAAAGGTGCTAGCTGCCTTAGCACAAACAACAACAGAGGCAGATTTACAAAAAATTTTGAATCAAGTTACTTCAATAGCATCTTCATCTTCTCCACAAAACTCTGAAGTAGAAGAAGATGATGAATATGATATCAATGATCCGTTTTTAGATTCTCAACCAATGTAAAAAAAAAAAAAAGTGTTGTATAATAAAATGTACATTATAATAAATTATAAGCTCCACATCAGAACATAAGGAAAAAGCCCGAATCTTGTAGCGGAAGAAAATTATGAAGAATCACCATAAAGGACTGATGCGAAGGACTGTTGCGGTGTGTGGTCTCGGTAATAAATCTCGAGATGAGTAATAAATCCGTTGGTCAGCATACCTTGCCTTCACGCCTGAAAAGTGATTTGACATGATATTCGAACCTATCAGATAAGGACAACAAATATCATCTTTATTAAAGTCACTTTAATAAAGGGATACGACAAAAGATGGTGGAGGAATAATAGTACGCATTATTAGTGAATAGTAGTGTGCATTATTCCCAATTGCTCCTCGATATACCGCGAAGAGAATTAGGATCGTACTACAAGGCTTAAGAGAGCGTGGAAATATTTCAAACTTTAGAAGAAAGCTCGAAAATTTTCCGATGCCCTTTGGTTACAAGATTGAAGTCTTTTATAGACTCCGGATTTGAAAATACAATACAATGCAAAAAACTAAAAGTTAAGATTCAATCCGACAGGACAAGACCCCTGACTGGATTGATATGACAAAAGATAAAATGATTACAAAAAACAAAATGTACGAAAAGTAAAAGATTCGATTCTTTACAATAATGCACACTACTATTCACTAATAATGCGTACTACTATTCCTCCACCATCTTTTGTCGTATCCCTTTATTAAAGTGACTTTAATAAAGATGATATTTGTTGTCCTTATCTGATAGGTTCGAATATCATGTCAAATCACTTTTCAGGCGTGAAGGCAAGGTATGCTGACCAACGGATTTATTACTCATCTCGAGATTTATTACCGGGACCACACACATAATGATCCTTCGCATCAACCCTTTATGGTGATTCTTCATAATTTTCTTCCGCTACAAGATTCGGGCTTTTTCCTTATGTTCTGATGTGGAGCTTATAATTTATTATAATGTACATTTTATTATACAACACTTTTTTTTTTTTTTTACATTGGTTGAGAATCTAAAAACGGATCATTGATATCATATTCATCATCTTCTTCTACTTTGAGTTTTTGGAGAAGATGAAGATGCTATTGAAGTAACTTGATTCAAAATTTTTGTAAATCATCCTCTGTTGTTGTTTGTGCTAAGGCACTAGCGACTTTGATTTGGAATTGAGGAACTCTGCATTTTCTTTTTGGATGTGTCTTGGAGGTAGCCATTATCGACAAACCATTGCTTCACTTCTTTGATTCCTGCGTGAGAAAAGTTGTACTTGTCCCACCATTTTATTTGTAAAACTTTTACGATTTGTTTGTAATAGGTGTAAGTATTGATCTGGAAATTCCAACAGAATATCCAAGGTGTTTGAAAGTATAAACAAAAACGCATTGTGAGTGGGAATGCATTTTTGTGTATTGTTTGTGAAAAGTAATGGAATGATTCTTGAATAGGAACTGGGAAGATTTCCTCTGATAGGCCGAAAGTCTTCCACCATTTGATAAACCAGAATGGATAATCTATTTTGTAAGCATTTTGACAGAATTGAATAAACCAAGAATGCTCATAATTTTTGTACCACATTACTTTGTACCAAGCTTCAACATAATCTCGGTACGAGTATGTCTGGGGATTGAATGGTTTTGAAAGTGTTCTTTCTGTGAAGATACTTTGATTCCAATTGGTAGGGTTTAAGACTTTAAAAATTTTTAGCTTTGAGTAGGCAATTTTTGAAGGATCATTTCTGTCCGGGATATGAGTTATCTGGACAGATTTTGAATCTACAAGGATGAATTCATAATATTTCCTTGTTTTGATCAAGGATTCCGGTAAAAAATAGAATCCTTGAGGATATATATTTTGAATAATAATTGAAATACCATCGAATTCAACTTCGACAATTGGCTCAGAAATTTGAAGTGGTTTTTCGAAATAATTTTTGATTTCAGGTTTAGGGATAAACCTTTTTGGAGGATTGACGGCTTCAACAAAGGTTGTAGGGATTGAAGATCCCTGTTGAGACGAAGATGGAGTAGTAGGTGAGACGGAAGGTCTCAATGGTGTAACGACAGTAGGCCGCATGAGGGAGGCTGATGGCCTCGGTGGTGGAGTTAATGACTCCATTGATTCTCTTATTTGAATCGATGCGCTTCTGGTTCTTGGGCGATTCACTTGAGTGAAACCTAGATCCATTGCGTATTGATCGGCGCTCATGGGAGCTGGAATGTTTGAAGAAGAGGTTGGGCTTTTGCCCTTTGAAGATGAGGCTTTGCCTCGCTGATCACTCATGCTTCGAAATAGAGAGAGAAGAAGTTTTCTTTGTGAGAAATTCCCTTGAGAGATAATCTGCAAGGGGGTTTTGAACTCCTTTTATAGGCAAGATTTGAAAATCAAAGCATGATAAGATAGCTTGCCATCTTGCAAAAATTTGTTTTGAAACAAGATTTTTAACATCTTTTTCTAAAACGAATTTAGAAGCTCTTGAATCCGTTTTAATTGTAAAATGTTTATTAATTAAATCTCCTTGAAATTTTTGAACACACAAAACTATTGCTAAAATCTCCTTTTTTATCTTGTTGAATAATTTTTTGAGTACTATTCCATATTCTAGAATGAAATCGAATAATTGATTCGTTCTTATCTATACACTGTTTTAGGATTCCTCCATATCCTATGTCGGATGCGTCAGATTCCACTATTAAATTTGCTTTTGGATTTATCAGACTTAAACAGGGAATTGATTTGACTAAAGCTTTAATTGATTTGACAAAGAATTGTATGCTTATCCGACCATGGCTCGGATTCTTTTTAGCCTTTGAAAAAGTGGCTTACATATAGGCCTTAGGTTTTGAATAAAGTCAGAAACATAATTGAGACATCCTAGAAATCTTTGCAATTGAGTTTTATCTAAAATTTGATCAGGGAAATTTGAAGCGAATTCAATTGATCTCTGTATCGGTTTTACTAAACCTAAATGAATATCAAATCCTAAAAATTGGATTTGGGTTTGAAAAAGTTTAATTTTGGGGAGTGACACTACTAAACCATTTCGTTTAATAATATCAAGAAATATATTGAGGTGTTTAAAATGTTGGTCTATATTTTGAGAAAATATTAGGACATCATCAATGTAAACAATTGAAAATTCTTGAAAAGGGTTGAATATATCGTTCATAATTTTTTGAAATTCTGATGGAGCATTTTTTAGTCCGAATGGCATAACATTCCATTCATATTGGCCAAAAGGGACATTGAAGGCGGTTTTGTATCGATCTTTTTCAGAAATTTGTATTTGCCAGAATCCCGATTTCATATCAAATTTTGAGAAAATTTTTGAGTTTGAAATTCTTTTAAGTAAATCTTGTTTATTTGGAATTGGATATCTTATCCATTCTAAGACTTTATTGAGTAGTTTGTAATTAATGACCAACCTTGGAACTTCTCGTTCCTTTTCTGCTTGATTATTGACATACAAGGCGGCGCAAGACCAAGGGCTTTTGGATGGTCTGATGAGTCCTTTCTCAAAAAAGATCATCTATTTCTTTCTTGCAATGGGTTAATAATTCGTAATTCATTTGAATTGGCCTAGCTTTTGTTGGAATTTTCTCTTCATTGAATTCTTTGGTATAAGGGAGATTAACTATATGTTGTTTTCTTTTCCAAAAGGCATTTGGAAGATTTGAACAAACCTCATTCTCTAATTTTGTTTTGAAATTAGATATTTTGTCTTGTATTGATTTTCTTTTTAATTCTTCATCTATTTTCTTGTATGAGATTTCTTCCTTTAAGAATTGAATTTGTTTTTGTTTGCTTTCTATAATATTTATGGATTTTTGGACTGTTGTTTGTTGTAAATTATGGATTTCATGGCGGGTTATTGGACTCGTAAACTTGAATATTATTTCTTGTCCCAATATATTGGATATTATTCCTTCTTCCGATATTGATATTGGGTATAATTGAGTAAGAAATGGCGTTCCTAAAATCAACTCTTGACCTAGGTCTTTGACTAACAAGAAAGAGTTTACAAAACAGACTCCCTTGTTGCAAACATGGACTTTTGACAATTTGTAATTAATCATTAATTGTTGATTATTTTCACCTCGGAGCGTTTCTGATGTCTTTTCAAAGTAAATTGAGGGTATTAATCCTTCTTGAATGCGCTTTTGATCCGCTCCTGAATCAATTAAGGCACGTAAAGTGATTTTGAAGTCATGAATTTTGAGGGTCACTAAAGAGTACCATTTTTGAAATCGAATGCTTGAGATAGCTCCAACGAAAGATTCTTCTTCTTCATTTGGAGTTTCTTCAGCTAGGGATTTCATTTGAGACATCTCTAGTCGGAGATGAAATATCTCACGATCAGTGTCATTTTTTATTTTATTGACTTCTCTTTTTAGGTTATTAATTTCTCGCTGAAGATCTTGAATAGTGATTGGTTTTGTTCCTCGAATTTTTGATAACGTTTTTCCATTCATAGGGTTTGAAATCACTAGTTTCTCCTTGATCTTTCTTTTCGAGTATTGAACTTTTTAGGCTATGAAGGATTGATTTTTTGAGTTCTACGTTGTCTATTTCATCAACAACGTTAAGTAGAGTTTCTTGATCTTTGGTTAGGACACATATGCATCCTGAACAAACTCTTTTGCCTTCTTTTTCTTCTTTATCATATTCACTATCAGAATATGAATCAGTTTCTTCTTGTAATTCAAGTATTTGACCTTCATCAGAACTATAGATTGATTCTTCAGAATCGGATTGGATGATGTTTAGAAGTTGATGTTTAAATTCATCATCAATTTCTAATTCATTGATCTTCTTTTTCATAGGGCACTTATTTGCATAGTGTCCATATGATCGACATTTATAGCATTGAATCTTTTCTTTTGAATGTCCACCTTTATAAGTGGGTCGTTTTTTAGTATAAGAATTATAGGGCTTTCTATAATTCTTTCCTTGGAATATTCTATATGGACGATAATTTTGTCTTTCTTGATGTTTTCTGTATCTTTTTATAGCAGTTTTTCGGACTGCAGAGGGTGGATGGACTTTTCCACATCCATATTGATCACAGAAAATTCCTAATTCTGCCTTTTTTGAACCAAAGGTTTTGTTAAGTTTTGTTTGAACTTTGGATTCATTGCATAGACGGATACCTTCACTTATTATGAATGAAGTTAAATTTCCATAGGTTAGACTATCCCAAGGATTTTTTCCGTCATATTTGGCATTTAAATCAATTTTGACTCTTTCAGCAAAGTAATTTGGAAGTCCTTTGATGAATTGTTCCTTCCAAATTGAGGAAGAGCAATCGGCTCTAATTAGGACTTTGCTTAGGAACATATCTTTGTACCATCTAAAGTCTCCTAATGTTGGACATTTGAGATTTAAAAGAATTTCAGCCGATCTGGCTTGATATTGAGCTGGATCACCTATGAAGGCGTTTGTTATAGTATAGACGAGAGTGTTTACTGCATCGTCTATTTTTTCTTCTATTTCAACTGTTTGAGGTAATTGACCTTCTACCTTGAGTGTTTGTATTCTCTTTTCAGTACTAGAATGATTTAAGATATAATGGCGATCACCTTCCTTTAGGTATTGATCCCACCATTGTTTTAATTGTCCTGTGAATCCGGCAACGAGAAGTTGTGCTATCTCATGATCTCTTTTGCCTCTTTGTCTATAGGCATTGGAGGCGATCAACATCTCGTGTATTACGTTTATGATTAGATAATCAGATATTGCGTCCACATTCCATTCGTGGATGGCTAATCCATCATAAACGGCTTGAGTCATTTGTGTTTTTTCTTCAAATTGAATATCTGGGAATGATGGTTGAGGATACCAATTTCTCATTGTTGAATATTTCGATATTTTTGATTTTTGACCAATTTTCTTCAATTGTTACCCAAATTTTACTCTTTCCTTACAAGATCCAAATATACTATCTTCCTTGATAGCTGATGTTTATACACAAAATCTTAATATTCAAGAGGAATCTCACTCCGCAGTGGTGATTTTTAGAATTTGTTACAAATTAATGAATACAAACATTTCTCCAAGAGTTTTAAGGTCTTCCCCAAAGGGATCAACAATCCTTATAGAAGCAAATCTAGATAAGTCCTCAATTACTGTCCCAAAAAGTTTATCTTGGGAACAAATCACTAGAAATCCAACGTGGAAGCTTACGGAAGCTTTCACTCCACCAAAAAGAAATTCAAATTTAGCCCAAATTATCGAACATACAGATGGGGTTTGTTTGAAATACAATTCTCGGAAGAAATAGAGGTTACTAAAGTCAAGGAATTCATGTCCTCAAGACCAAGTACCTCTCGAACTTCTGACCTCTCGAAAGACTCAAAATTCTATTTTGATCGATCTAACTTCGTTAAGTAGTAAAGTCACTCAATATAGAACAAAATGTAGCAAATGTTAATTATGAAGCACAACCACAATCTCCAACCCAAACAGACATGGAAAATCGATCTATGTTCTCCAGTCAATTAAATGTTCTCATTGAAGGATTTTCAATTAACAAAGAAGCACTAAAAAAGATTTCCTTTCAATAAAAAACAAAACAAAGAGGAATGCCTTTTTCCAAAAATATGATGAAAACCAAAGATCTGAAATCAGGTCAAAATGGTATTCATTTATGGAAGAAATAGAGCAAAATATTCCATTTTTACATGGATGAAACAATCTGAAAACAAATCAATATGTTGCTAGAAACATGGAAAACAACCCAAAGGGGAAATATTCATTCAACTCATCCTCCCCTAGAAGAAATAGAATTTGAAACAATTTATGGAGAAAAGGTCAAAGCTAGTCCATTTAAAAATATTAGTGAGAAGGAAGAGAAAAATGTTCCTACCCTCAAAGATATAAAAAATATTCAACTTCAAAATAATTTTTTCAATAAAATTCTTTCCACAATAGCAAATCAAATAGAAAAGATTGAAGGAAAAATATCAAAACCTTCCATTGTTTCGTCTTCAAATGGAGGAATATTAATACCTCCAATAGATGAATCAATTCCTTTATTTAAATGGAGAACATTTAATTGACTAGAGAACATAGATCGATTTTCCATTTCTGTTTGGGTTGGAGATTGTGGTTGTGCTTCATAATTAACATTTGCTACATTTCTAATTGCTACATTTTGTTCAATTACATTTTGGGATACTCCATTGATCTAATTATAACACTTATAATTAATTACTCATGAATAAATAAATTAGTCATGCATTCAACCATATTCATATAACATTTATATAAATAAAATGCATGAACATGCTTATCCTAAGGTGGGAATAATCTAAATGACATTCATAAAGATAAATAGCTGTAAAACTGGAATAATTTGGCCACTAAAGTGCAAAACCAAATAAATTACATTAATTTATTTCATGAAACAGATCCAAAAACACCCTGAACCTGCCTTGAACCGCTCAAACCGGACCAAAAATAATTGAACCAACTGAACCCGTCTGCAGCTGCTAGAATGCCCCACGGCGTTGCAACGTTGAGGCCAGCGTTGCAACGCCCGCTTCGTCGTCTTGCGCGTTTGGTATCGGGGTAGCATTGCAACGCTGCTGACCCCTTGATCGCCCGCGTCGATAGGGAATGTTAGGGTTGCGACGCTGTTCTTCAGCGTTGCAACGCTGATGAACAACATTGTAACGGTGCTGGTAGCATTGCAACGTTGCTGCTTCGACAACAGCTTTCTTCCATGAACACAACAGCTTCAACTTGCAATTTCTCCTTCGATTCTCAACCGAAAAACTTGAAATTGGTCCCGAACGACTCGTAACTCAATTACAGACTCAATTTTGCACTTTATGCCCAAAAACGCAGGGGCCTTTACATACTAATTGATCAAAATCAAAGTAAACTAAGGCCAAAATATTCCTAAACAAGTTTTACAGCAAACCAAATGCATTTCCCACCAAATCAATGCAATTTTGTTTCAAAACAAAACAAATCAAGCATTGGGCTGATACCAATTGATGGAGATCTGATCTCCTTGAGCAGCGGAAACGTGATTGGGATCGTTAATGTGCTTGATTGTTTTGCTTAAAACAAAAAATAGTACATTGACCAAAAATAATACAGAACAAGCATATAATCAACTCTAATCTAATTAGGCATGGATTAATTGCATACAAACATACATAGAGTTTAACAATTAAACTAAGAATGGAAAGGAAATTATTACCTTTGTAGACTCACAGCAACTGCTTGCTCCAAGCAAATTCCAGTAACTCATCAAGCTTTTGTTTCTCTGTTTTACAGAACACCACCAAAAGAGTAAACCCTCTATCCTCTGAGTGCTTAGATCTTTCCTTTGTGGGAAGGATTCCAACAGTTGGAAGAACTTTTGGGAATTCTAGAATTGAGAGTGAGAGAGAATTTTTCCTTCTATTCAAAATGAAAAAATGATCAATCGATAAAAAAAAAATGAGCAACTCCCTTCTCCCTGTTAAACTGTCGATAGGGAGAAGGAGAAGGGTAGTGGGGAACGTGTCTGGATGACCTATGGTTTAAATCATATTTCAATAATATAAATTAAATATCATATATTTAATTTGGATTAAATCTCATTTAATCATTTTACCCCTTTAACCTATGGTTTTAATGTACATCAAGTGCACATTAAATTTAACCTATAGTTTTCAAATGTGAATCACATTCACACTTGAATTCAATATTTGAACTCTTTAAAATATTCAATTCTCTCATATAATTTAATTTCAATCATATTCACATTAAATTTATAATATATACTTCCAAAACTTTATATTATATCGTATCTAAATACATTAAATATATTCCCTAATGAATTTGAACATTTCAAATTCAAATGATCTAAGAACCCTTTACAAGCTAGAAGGTAGACCTAATGGACCTACAGATCAAAAGCTCCAACGATACGAGATTGCTCGGTTAATCTCATTAACCTCCCAATCAACATTCATTAATTGCGGGAACCCTCCACTAAAGTCCCACAGCTGCACTCTTCTCACTGCAGATATATTTTTGTGTCCATGGATATTGACCAATAATAACAAGTCAATCCTTCACGAATGTTCGTAACACCAGCTGGGTCAAATTACCGTTTTACCCCTGGGTTATATCTTGTGCCTTAAGTACCAGTGCTCCTCTAATGAACAATTTGTTTGTGGTCCTACCAACAAACAGAGTCCCTCTCGGGCCAATGAGAGGGTCGGACCCTTTGTTCAAGACCCAGAGACACCACTTAAGGGAACATTCCTCTACTTACCCTAGTGGGCGGGAAAAAGTGAATTCCATCTTACTAAGTTAAGTCCCCAGCCGCTCACTCGGTCTTGTCCCCAAGAAGGTAGGCATATTGAGTCGACGAATCTGGCCACTCTCACCCATACTAGTGAAATAGAAACCTAACTAGTCAACGAAGTTACAGCTAGAGGTTACTATTTCATGGTCCGTTCTTATGTAATCTCATTACATAGGATATCCCCACTCACATGTCATCTACATGAACACGTAGGATTACAGTGTTTGTATCAAATACAAAGTGGGCCACATCCATAGTTTTACCAGGGTAAGGTACCCAAACCTTATCCCCTAACTATAGACCCTTTTAGGTCAGTATCTCGAACCGAGATCCTTTTTATGTACATTACATTCGATTAAAGATTCATTTAACAGCCTTGGATGTTTAGTTTATTGGATTTAGGGTTTAAATGAAGGCAAACTCGTAGATAACGAACAATAACACTTTATTGAAATAATAAAACTTTATTACATTAATTAGAACATAATTACAAACTACGAGTTTTAGGGCATAAATCCCAACACACATGAAATTGACTATGGTTGTGGATTTATGCCCTAAACTTGTGTAATTTTGATAAATTAAATAAAGTGTTATTTGTTTTGATGGAATTACAGTCTTGCTTTATAAATCCAATAAACTAAGCTCCAAGGTTATAACTTTTATCTTGAAAGTGTAGTGGACACTATTTGAGTTGAGTTCAAGAATATAACCTAAATGGTCTATGGTATAAGAATAAGGTTGGAAACCTCATTCTGGTAACACCATGGATGCGACCCACTTTGTAATTAGTACAAATGAGGTAATCCAACTCATTCATGTAGTTGACATGCGAGTGGGGGCATCCTGTATGAAGAGTTCATACAAGATTGGATGGCAAATTATTAGTCTAACCAGTGTAACACCGTTAACAAGATAAGACTAGTAATTTATACATGGTCATTAGTTACTCGACCTGAATCCAGAGCAAGTTAAGAACTCCTGCTTATAGGGGTTTGTCCTTAGACTAGTATGGGTGAGAGTGGCCTGTAGCCGACTCAATAAGCCTACCTTCTAAGGGACAGAACCTCGTAGGTAGCTGGGAACTTAACTGTGCAAGATGGAATTCACTCATTCCTACACTAAGAAATTAGATAGGTTGTTCCCTTAAGAACTGACTCCAGGCCTTGAACAACGGGGCCCCGCCCTCTATGAGGGTATGAGTCTAAGGTAGGACCTTAGAGTTTTTGTTCATTAGAGGATCAGTGGTGCTTAAGGAGCAAAGAGGTAATCACAGGGGTAAAACGGTAATTTGACCCAGCTGTGATTACGAACAACCTGTGAAGGGTCGACTCATGGGTAGTGACTATATCAATGGACACAATATTATCTATAGTGAGGAGAGTGCAACTACAAGTCTATAGTGGAGTGACTTGTAGTTAATGAATATTGATTAACTAGATCAAAGAGTTTGATCAGTTATTCTCACATCATTGGAGCTCATGAACTGTAGGTCCATTAGATCCCTCCGTTGGCTCAATATGGTAATATTGAGGGTATAAAGTTAGGAGTGAAATTGAAGTGTTCAATTTCATACATGAGGTGTTATATCAATTATATATGATATAATTGATATAATATATAGTTTTAATGTGCATTAGATTCATATATAAACTATATACTAAAGAGAGAATAAAGAAGGGGTAGGATGGTCATTTCCATCCCATTCCCCTATATATATTGTTGCATGAGATGCAACTAGGTGAAGTCATTCTAAGAAATTACAAGCTCTTTGTTGTGTTGTTGAAAAGGTTCCAAGGCACACATATCTCTCTCACAAAATACCTCACCTCTCCTAAAGAGAACCCGCATTCCTCCCTCACCTAGAGAACAACGGAGAAGATCCGGTGGTCGTGTCTCCGTACGTTCGTGTTCCTGTTGCTGAGATCGTGATCGTGGGAGAGAGGAGCACGTGAAGAAAGGTTCTTCAAAGGTAACTTTCTTGCTATCCATTATATTTTATATGCTTATATGCTTAATCTAGTGTTTTATGTTCTTGAATTAATCGTTGTAACTAAATCAAAAGCGCGTGATTCGCAATTGCTTCCATTGCGGGACTTCGATTCCCTTCAAAAACATGCTAAATCCATAAAAGAGTCTATAAACTAAACTACAAACTAAGAGGAAGAGAAAGAAAACTCATCGGTGTGGATGTCGGTCCTCTTCTCCGAGCTCCCATCACGATCTCGGGCCTCCACTCTCGTTCTTGGCCTCCAAGGAATGCTCTCCTGCTCCCTTCAGAGTGTATGTCTCGAAAATAAGTCTAACAATCAATCAATTTCGGCTTCCTTTCAAATGCAACATCATGTTCTATTTATAAGAATTATCGACACGACGTTGCAATCCTAGGTACAATGTTGCAACGTCGTGCCCTAGGCGCACAAGTAAATAAGAAAAGTCGTGCAGTGTTGCGACGTCGTGCACAACGTTGCAACGCTACACACATGATAGGCGCACGAGCTTTCGAATTAGCATTGCGACGCTGCTTTCAACACCGTCACCACGAATCTTCTAAGCCAAAAACCCATGAATATGGTGTCTCAACGCCTAGATTTTGCTCTTTTCTTCTTCTTGCTTCACTTTTTATGCTCCAATAACCTCAATTTGAACCCGAATACTTCAATATCTCTCCAATTGCTCTGTTATTGCTCGTAATCTGAAATTCAATAGATTAACACGTAAAAGTCCTGAAATCAATCTAAAAACTAGGAAAATCTAAGCCTAAGGATAACACATTTTTTGTGCTATCAATATTTAGCTCAAAATTTACTGTATCTGAAATCAATTCATATTTTGTATTCCAACTGTCCAACTACCAAATCCTATAAAATCAAAGGAAAATAAGGAAATACCTTGAAGGTTTTTAACTGTAGGCTCTATTAAGGGTAGGGGCATGTATTCTCAGGTCGACCAAGTGGGTTGTGGCCTTGGGTTAACCAGGTCGGCTCGACCCTTTTTTTAGTAACATGATTTCGAGTCGCCCTCAGGTCGAGTTAACTCGACCTTAGTTCGACCACATGCAAGGTTGGGTTGGTTTGACCCGACTTTAGGTTTGTCTTTAGCTTTTTGTACTTGTTCGTTGGGTCAGTACTTTACCTTTTGTTTAATAAGGAGCCATATCCCCTTCTTCTTGCTTTTTGTTTAATAGGGAGGTACATCCCGTTCTTCTTACTTTTTGCTTAATAGGGAGGCATGCCCCCTTCTTCTTGCTTCTTACTTAATAGGGAGACGTATCCCTTTCTTTTTGTATTCTACTAAATAGGGAGGTATATCCCCTCTTATGCCCCCCATTTAAGGAAGAAGTGACTAATAGGAAATCTTGCCTTAGTATGTAATGAGCTATTTTCCTCTTTAGTCATTTGACTTTTGATCTCTCTCAAGGTAGCTTGCCTTTATTCAAATATTCGATAATGGGATCCATTTAAGAAGACTCTCTTCTGGTTTCAACTTCGACTTCTTCTGTCCTGGGTTGGGGCTTGGTTTCCTCTATCTGGGGGTCACCTACCTCAGCCTCGACTGCCTGGGGGTCGATCTCGGCCTTAACCTCCATTGTTGGGGTGTCGACCTCGACTTCCTTTAACTTGGGCTCAGACTCGACATCCATTGTCCCGGAGTCGATATCAACTTCTTCTATTTTGGGCTCGGCCTCCACTATCTTGATTCCACGAGCATTAAGAATGTTTTCTCTATTTCTCTGGCAATCTTTAGTCTTGCAATAAGTGCTTCGTACTAAGCTTCGTTGTTGGAAGCTAGGAAGTTCGATCTGATTGCATATTCATATCTCCCTCTCTTAGGAGATTCAAATAACAATCTTGCTCCACATCCTTTCAGGTTTGATGACCCATCAATGAAAAACATCCAAGGATGGTCTGCTTGAGCACCAAGGAAAAAACTTCAAGGAGGCTCGACTCGACCTCGGTCTGACCTTGGCTCGGTTCGGCCTCAGTATGATCCTGAGTCGACTAGGCCTGTTGATAATTCTCATCGATGAGGATTATTTAATCCTTAAATTAGGTTATTTTTATCATTTTTATATGTTTATTGATTACCGAGCAAGCCCAAAAATAACATTAATGACCAAAATTCTTGAAAGCTTGCTAAGAATGGAAGGAAGTGAAAAATAATTGAGAAAATAATGAATTTGAACTAATTTCATTGTTTTGTGTAGATTTGGAGAAAACAGGAAAAATGCAAGAGAAAATGCAGTTGCATTTTTACTTGTAGAACAGAAGAATAACATGCCATAATCCCAGACAAAATGTAACTGCATTTCCAGATTTCAGAAACATGCCTCAAAATTCGAGAATCTTGAGATTTGACCAAATCTTGCTAATTTTTTGAAAAGTTTAAAGCCTAAAATTATGCCTAAATGATTGCTCATGGTTTGAGGTAGAAGGAAACCTAGTTTTCATTGCCTATAAAAAGGAGACGTTTTCATGAGTTTTCTTCAAGCAAGAAGGATTGGAAGAGACGTTTTTTTTGGGTAACACAGTTTTCTTTCTTTTTCTTTATTTGTCCAACACTTCTTCTTCATCTTTTAGTCATGTAATCTTCCTAAGGTTGACCCCTTTTCACGAAAGTGAGGAGGTGAAGATCCATAACCTATTCACCGGTTGTTGGAATCGATTAAACAAAGAAGTTAGGATTTTTAGCTATTACTTTATGCTTTAAGTTTTTGAATTTAGTTGTTGTTCTTTCTTATGAGAATCGTTTATTCCATTTGTTGTTGTTTTTTTGTTCATTTTCACTAGAATCAAATTAGGATTAAGTTCTTGTACTTTCCCTTCATATGTAATAAAGTGTTTGTGAGTCTTTAAGGATTTTTTTTACGTATTTTTTTTATTTTTACTTACTGTTTACTTTTTATCGCTTAAGATTTAATCTTTTCAAGCAACATTTTAAAAATATTAAGTAGAATAATGTTTGTTCATTTTCCATCCTTTTTTGTTATTTGTTTTATTTTCACAATTTCCATGAAGTTTTCCTAAAATAAAATAATTTTTTTCTTAGTTTCCATTACGAGCTAAATCCTCTCAAGGGGTTCAAGTTGTAAATGCCCTAGAAGAGAGATGCCAAGCTTAAATTATCAAAGTAGTTGTGTCAGTAACAAACTCTAAGTTTGTTTTTATTGAATAAAATTTGGGCAACCCTAGCCGATCACTAGATCTTGTCCATCAAGCTCGAACTTGATACTGAAAAAGTCAAGGGACAACGGATCTCATAAAAACCACGGACGAAAGAACTTAGACATAAGATCTGCAACTTCGACCCTAGACATAGGACGAGACTTTGAAATCAGGAGGGTTGTGTGCGAGACCATCTAAGCTCAATTAGCCACAAACATGTAGGTTTAATTTCTTAGTTTCCTAAAGGATTTGAAAGTAAAGTGGATAGAAATTTGAACCCGATTTACTTAGATTTGAAATTGTTGGCACAATTGCCACAACATTTTCGGCGACATTTTCTTCGAAGGGGCAATAGCATCTTGAATTCCCTTCTTTTTAATCATTGATTTTTCCTTGATTTCCAATAGCTTAGATACATTGAAAACAACTTTACAAAAATCGACTACCACACTTGCATTTTTGCTATCATAGTTTGTCTTCGAAATAAGATTTATTAAAATCTATTCTTTGTGGCAATACTCTGGAATACTTCTAGTTTTATATTACTTCGATCCCATGCACTTGCGTGTTGCGTAGCGTTATCACATGCACATGCTTGGCTTCGACTGGGGTTGACTCCACAATGAAGTCGCCCACAACCTGACATTTTATTGTCGCTTTCGGCTATAATGAATGTTGCGCTCACTCAACTCTACTTGCCACTTAATGAGACGTCTTGATGCTTCTAGTTTCTGCAACACTTGTCTCAAAGGGAAGTTAGTTAAAACAATAATTTTATGTGCTTAGAAGTAAGGGCATAACCTCCTAGCTAAAGTACCTAGGGCAAGAACTAGTTTCTTCAATTGTGGAGATCTGGTCTCTGCCCCAACCATAGTTTTGTTGGTGTAATAAACTGGTCGTTGATAATCATTCTCTTCTTTGATTAAGCTGAGCTCACTGCAGTATCAGAGTGAAAGGGTCAATTCCCGATACAAAAGCATTTTGAATCGCTTTGCTCACAATTCCATTTTGTCAATTTCAACAAAAACTAAGCAAAGGTTAAGCATAAGTTAGGGAGAAGAGTATACCTTTGAAGACCTTTCTTCTAGTTCTTCTCCTCCTTTGTGCTCCTCTCGTTCTCTATAGCCATAAACACCTCGAACACTCCCAAAAGGACTTCTCGATTGTTTTCTAGGAGAGGGAGAATATGTGAGATTCTTTTTTGGAGAAGGGAGGGATTATAGAGCATTTGAGAGAATTCTCTTGTTATAGAAATCTCAATTTGTAAAAAGTGAGATCTTGTATTTTCAAATGCATCCTCATATAGTGAGTGAGAGTGGAGATAAATTGTCAACACATTATCCCATTAAATCCACATATTATGCATTATACAAATCATATTTGCATAATTGCACAATATAAGGTATCTTATACCTTATTACTCAAATCATATTTGCATAATGTGCATTATAAATTGAATCATATTCAATTTTCATATCTCTCATGTTGAATTCCTCTAACTATGAAATAATTTCATAATTAAGCAATAATATAGTTTATCATAAATCATATTCACATTAAACTATATATTATATAAATTATATCACATATAATCGATATAAATCCCTTATATGAATTTGAACACTTCAAATTCATTCCAAAACTTAGCCAACAGAGGAACCTAATGGACCTACAAATCATGAGCTCCAATGATCCAAGATTAACTGATCAAATTCTTTGTTCTCGTTAATCAACATTCATTAACTACGAGTCACTCCACTATAGATTTGTAGATGCAATCTCCTCACTGTAGGAAAAGTTGTGTCCATCGATATAACCAATGCCCGTGAGTCAACCCTTCACAGGTCGTTCGTAATCACAGCTGCATCAAATTACCGTTTTATCCTTGTGACTACGTCTTGAAGGGATGAATCCCAATACAAAAGTGATTGATCACCTTTGTTCTTGATTATGTTCACAGAAAAATTCACAAAACATAAAACTAAAGCTAAGTCTAACTATGAAAGCAAAATTGAATAAGGGATTACCTTTGAAGACACTATTAATTGTTTGCGCAATCCTTTCATCATCACCGATCTCTACGTACTCAACGTTCAAACACCTCAAAATGGTCTTTTCGGTTGTTCTCTTGGAGAGGGAGAGAGGTGAGATCTCTTTTGTGAGAGAAAAAAGATTGTTGAGAGAAAACATGAGAGATGTGAGATTTTTCAACTTTTGCAAATCTTGCAAATGAGTTAAGTCCCTCAAAATGCATCTAAAAGGATGCTTATATAGGAATTGTAGGTGGAGACAAAATCTCCACCCATTATGTCATGACTTCCACAATATATGCATTATGCAAAATCAATTTGCTTAATTGCATAATATAAGGTATCATATACCTTATTATGCAATTCATATTTACATAATGTGGAATATTGAATTGAACCAAATTCAATCTCATATCTCTCAAATTAATTTCTCAAATTATGCCTTAATTCCATAATTAGGCAATAATAAGGTTCATCATGAATTATATTCACATTGAACTATACATTATATCAATTATGTCATATATAATTGACATAATTCCCTAAATTGAATTTGAACACTTTAAATTCATTCCAAAACTTTATACCCTCATTCAATTCCATGTTGAGCTAACTGAGGGACCTAATGGACCTACAGATCACGAGCTCCAACGGTACGAGATCAACTGATCAAACTCTTTGATCCCCTTAACCAACATCCGTTAACAACGAGTCACTCCACTATAGACTCGTAGTTGCACTCTTCTCACTGTGGGAAAAGTTATGTCCATTGATTTAATCGATACCCATGAGTCAACCCTCAGAGGTTGTTCGTAGTCACAACTAGGTCAAATTATCGTTTTACCCTTGTGACTATTTCTTGCTCTTTAAGCACCATTGATGCTCTAATGAACAACAAGTTTATGGTCCAACCATAAACATGTTGGGATAGGTGCCCTAACACTTACGTAATTTTGGTCAAATAAATAAAGAGTTATTTGTTTTGATAAAATTATATTCTCGCTTTATAAATCCAATAAACTAAGCTCCAAGGTTATAATATATCTTGAACATCAGCGTAGTAGACACTATTTTGATTGTGTTCAAGAGTATAACCTAAATGGTCTATGGTATAAGAATAAGGTTGGAAACCTTATTCAAGTAACACCATGGATTTGACCCACTTTGTAGTTAGTACAAATCAGGTAATCTGACTCATTCATGTAGATGACATGCGAGTGGAGGCATCCTGTATGAAAAGTTCATACAAGACCAGACTGCAAATTATTAGTCTGACAAGTATAACGTCGTTAACAGGATAAGACTCATAATTATAGATGGTCATTAGTGACTCGACCAGAATCCTAAGCAAGTTAAAAACTCTTGCTTAAAGGGGTTTGTCCTTAGACTAGTATGGTTGAGAGTGACCTATAGCCGACTCAATAAGCCTACCTTCTCAGGGACAGAACCTCGTAGGTAGCTGGGGACAGAACCTCGTAGTCCTTCCTGTTGGGATTTTTATCCTAATCTCGTGTTTGTAAATATACATTTGAAATTAATAAGAGTTATTTATTTCATTACTTTGTGTCTCGCAATATTTACAAACGTTTTCAATAAACTAATCTTCAGGGTCATTGAATTTATGAGAGAACTAGAACTTGAACAGTGTGTAGTGGACACACAGGGAGGATCACGTTCAAGTTAATGACCCGAACGGTCTACAGTATATGGATAGGGTTGGTGACCTAATCATGGATACGCTGTGGATGCGACCCGCTTTGTATTAGATACAAACGAGGTGATCTGACTCGTTCATGTGGTAGACATGCGAGTGGGGGCATCCTGTGCAATGAGATTGTACAAGACCGGCATCGTGAATTATTACACCTCACGATGTAACACCGCTGATGATGAGACTAATAACTTCGTAGATGACCATTAGTGACTCGACCTAAATCCTGAGCGTGTTACGGACTCCTGTCTGCGGGGGTCTGTCCTTTGACTAGTACGGGTGAGGGTGGTCACAGTTACTCGCCCAATATGCCTATCTTCTCGTGACGTAACCAAGTAGGGAGCTGGAACTTAACTACGCGAGATGGAATTCACTGCTTCCGCTATTAGGGAAATTAGAGGGTTGCTCCTTGGCGTCGCCTCCGTGGCTTGGACAGCGCGCCCCACCTTCTCATTGGCCCGAGAAGGGTGTTGTGTATGGTTGGACCATCACGATATGTTGTTCATTAGAGGAGCAGTGGGGACTTAAAGAACAAGAGGTAGACACACGGGTAAAACAATAATTTGACCGAGCAATGTCTACGAACAACCTTTGAAGGGTCGACTCATGGGCATTATATCAGTGGACACGTAATATTCTGCACTGACGGGAGTGCAACTACGGGCTTTAGTGAGTGTTACCGTAGCTAATGAATGTTGATTAACCGGGTCAAAGAGTTTGATAAGTTAATCTCGAATCATTGGAGCCCGTCACTGTAGGTCCATTAGGTCCCTTGGTTCGCTCCATCTGGGTTAAAAGAAGGGTTAGAGTTTTGGTATGAAATTGAAGTGTTCAATTTCACTTAGAGGCATTTATGTCATTTATATGAGATATGAATGATATAATATATAGTTTAATGTGAATGGGATTCATAATAAACTATAGGTTAGCCTAATTGTTGAATTAGGGCTAATTGGAGAAATTAATTGAGAGAAATTAAATTGGATGTGATTCAATTTAATTAATCCACAATTATTGCAAATGTGATTTGCAATATGAGATATGAGATATTTTATATTATATGGTTATGCAAATATGATTTGCATAACCCATGGTTGTGTTAAAATGGTAATAATGTGGAGATTTTAACTCCATGGTTATTCCACTATTTAAACCCTTATTGCAAGAAGGATGGCATAACTCACACTCTCATTCTTTGGATTTCACCAAAGAGAAGAGTTTCAAATTCTCTCAAATCTCCTCCCTCTCCAAAACCAAAAAGTCCCACCACTTTCCTTCTTCCAAACGAAGAACAACCAAGAAGGTCGTTGGTGGTGTTCGATTTTCGTTCGAGAGAAGCGTTCGTTGAGATCGAGAAGCACGAAGTGTTCGTGACTAAGGAAGGAACTTTGAAGACTTGTCTACAACAAGTAAGTACGTTATTCTCGCTGTAATTTCTTCCTACTTTTATATGTTTAACTTAGATCTAAGTGTTAGATCATTTTGACAAAATTCTAGTAGCGTAACGATACCTTGACTTCGATCGTCTTCCGCTGCGCGGGATTTTCATTCCCTTCAATTGGTATCAGAGCCATTTCGATGGTTCTTTGTTATGCATTGTTTTTATTAAAATAGGTGCGTTATTTACCTTAATTTCATGAGATGAATGCTGGTTTGCATGGTGGATGTTTCGGTTTCTGGCATTTTTTTTTTAGATTTACAATTATGTTGATGAGATCAATGTAAAGGCCCTTTTGTTTTTGGGCATTTTGTTGTAAATCGAGTCTGTAAGTTCGAGTCGTTCGTGACAAAGGTTGCTGTGAAGAAATCAGAGCGGAAACGTGCAAAAATCGAAGCAAAATAGCAAAGGAGTTTGTTGTATAGGCGATGGCGTTGAGACGTTGTTCATCGGCGTCTCAATGCTGTGCCAGCGAAAGCAAGGCGCGCTGAAGGACAGCGTTGCAACGCTAGGCGTAGTGTTGCAATGCCGCTGACGTTGAGAACGCTGGGTGGACGCTGGACGCGACAGCGTTGCAACGCTGCCTACGGTGTTGCAAGGCTGCACGCGATAGTGGGCAGTTCGCGAGGCGGTTTCGCACAACGTGGGCGATAGGGGCAGTTAATTTCCGTATTTTCTTTTATTTATTAATTGTAAAATGTTTATTTATTTATTTTATTAAATGATATTAATATAAATGTTATATGAATGTTATTTAATTAAATAATTGCCCCTAGGTGCCAAAAACCGGTCCATTTTTGCTATTTAATTATTTATGCATGTGATGTATGATTTAATTAAATTTCTATGTGCATAATGTATGTCATATAGATTTAAAATCCCACCTTAGGTTAAACATTTTCATGCATCATTTATATTATAAGAGTTATAATATATAGTTTGCATGATAGGTTATATTATAAGAGTTATAATATAATTTAAATGCATGTTTAATTTAATTAATATAAGTGTTATATTTTTTAAATTAAAGTATGCTCATGAATTTATATTCATGTGATGAATTAATTTATGTTATAGTATATAGTTATTCATGTGATGAATGATCAAACACTATAACATAAATGCATGCAACCTAAGTTAATTATTAGTTTTAAAGAGTTTAGAACTTGAATAATTAGACTTAAGTTTTCTATTTTCTAATAAGATTAGAAATTAGGAAATCAAAGTTTAGTCTATGAATGGAGCTGATTAGTAACTCTGTTTAAATAAGGTTTTGTCTAAGGCTAGGGTATTTAAGTTGACGCTTGCGGAACACCCCTACCGTGAAACCGACCTGGGAGTGAATTCGGTCCGAAGATTCTTAGATTATATTTACCGTGAGTGCCGCTAATTAAAAGTGTTTTAATTTACTCACATAGACCTAAGTAATAATGTGATTATAAACTTAGGTTAATACCATATAAGAGTTATATTGGTAGACTTAGGTAAATTTTAGCCGGTTTATCTAGGTCAATCCCTAATAAAATCAAAGTACTGAGTGGGATGAAATATAGTGTATGAGATACATTTAATTTCCGACCAAAAATCTCCATTAAGTCCGCACCGTGAGATCCATACTCGGCCTCGAGGCGCAAATGGGAGCGTCCCCCTTCGGATGACATTTGTATGGGTCAATATCATCGTGGATGGAGAGAGTACTTATAGTGAGTGGGAGCGAGACTTGTGAAAACGGGACCCACGGTCTCTTCTTTCGATTCACACTGTGAGACGCCTATGATCCACCTGATAGTTTGGCCTGGACCAGACAATCCCTTCGGAGGGCCTGATCATGGGAGTCGGAACGCCTTGAATTCCCGAAAGGGATACAGTTTCCTGGTTGGTTTTCCTTCTTGGTTCACCCTTCGGTGGCTATTGTTTGGACAGATGCTTGGAAACTTAAAGATTGAGGGTGACACTCACAGAATTTGTTAAGAGTTAATGAATTCGACCGAACAATGGTAATTGGACGCCTAATGGAATAAGAGTTATTCTAGGATTAGGGTCTGATCGAGAAAGTCTCGTCCTAGAGGAGGAATGTTCTGTTCACCCTTCGGTGGTGGTCATTCTAAACCTTTAGGATATCATTGCAAAATATTGGATGACCTAGAGATCATGAAACATTTTTTGCTAAAACTTGATTGGTTTTAAAAATTTTTTTGCGAGACTGACACAAGGTTTTCTAATTTTTCAGCTTAAAACATGTCTATCTCAATTATAGCTCTACTCGCGTCCAATAAACTAGTGGGAGATAATTACCAAACATGGAAAAACAACATAAACACAATTTTGGTAATTGACAACATTAAGTTCGCGCTCTCTGAGGAGTGTCCGTAGATGTCGGGCTCGACTGCGTCGCGAAGTGTTCGTGATTCATACGATCGATGGATCAGGTCCAATGAAAAAGCCAAGATCTATATCATTGTCAGCATGTCTGATGTTTTGGCAAAGAAGAATAAGCTGATGGTCACCGCCAAGGAGATCATGGAGTCCTTGCAGGAAATGTTTGGACAACACACCTTTGAAGTCTGACATGACTCGCTCAAATACGTCTTCAACACACGGATGAAAGAGGGGTCGTCTGTCCGTGAACATGTTCTAGACATGATGACCCGCATTAATCTGGCTGAGATGAACTGGGCTTCGATCGACGAGTCGAGCCAAGTCAGTTTTATCTTGGAGACTCTTCCGAAGAGTTTCCTTCAGTTTCATAGCAATGTGGTTATGAACTAGCTACACTCTGTCTACCCTCCTCAATGAGCTAAAGAATTTCCAGTCCTTGAACAAGGTCAGGGCACCGGAATTTGAGGCAAATGTTGCCTACAGGTCATATCACAGAGGTTCGTCTGCTGGGAGTAAACCTGTTGCTCCTTCACGCCCGAAAGGGAAGAAGAGGATGAAGAGAGGTAAAACTGACCGAGCTGCCGTCCAGAAGGGCAAGAAGGTCAAGGACGTTGCAGAGAAAGGAAAGTGTTTCCACTGCAATGGGGGCGAACACTAGAAGAGGAACTATCCGAAATTCGTAACCGAGAGGAAGAATCAAGGTAAATGTGATTTACTTGTGACTGAAACCTATTTAGTGGAGAGTAGTGACTCTGCCTGGATATTGGATTCGGGCGCCACTAACCATGTTTGTTCTTCTTTTTCAGGGGATTGATTCCTGGCAGTAGTTGTGAGAGGGTGAGGAGACTCTACGGGTTGGATCCGGGGAGCTTGTCTCTGCTGCAACGATCGGCACGGTGAAGCTTCATTTCGGCGGAAAGTACTTATTATTAGATTATTTGTACATTGTACTAGGGTTTACTAGAAACCTTGTTTCCATTTCCTGCCTTATTGAACAATGTATATCTGTTTCCTTTGAATCCAATAAAGCGTTTATTTCTTTCAAAGGCAATCTTATTTGTTCAACTTCACTTGAGCATAATCTGTATGTTTTAAAACCTAATTCGGTCAAAAGTGTTTTGAATACTGAATTGTTTAAAACGGCAGAAACGCGAACTAAGAGAGCGAAAGTTTCTCCTAAGGAAAATGCCCATCTTTGGCATCTACGGTTAGGCCACATTAATCTCAATAGGATTGAGAAACTAGTGAAGAGTGGACTTCTAAACGAGTTGGAAGAAAACTCTTTACCGGTGTGTGAGTCATGCCTTGAGGGCAAGATGACCAAACGTCCTTTTAGTGAAAAATGATATAGAGCCAAAGAACCCCTTGAGTTAGTACATTCTGACCTCCATGATCCGATGAATGTTAAAGCTCGAGGTGGTTATGAATACTTCGTGTCTTACATAGATGATTACTCGAGGTATGAGTATATTTACCTAATGCATAAGAAGTCTGAAACTCTTGAAAAGTTCAAGGAGTACAAGATTGAGGTTGAGAACCTCTTAGGTAAATTGATTAAAACACTTCGATCGGATCGAGGTGGAGAGTACATGGACACTGAATTCCAGGACTATATGATAGAACACGGAATTACGTCCCAACTCTCAGCACCTAGTATGCCACAGCAGAATGGCGTATCGGAGAGGAGAAACAAAACCTTGTTGGACATGGTTCGGTCGATGATGAGCTATGCTCGTCTCCTTGATTCTTTTAGGGGTTACGCAGTGGAGACTGCGGTCTATATTTTGAACAATGTTCCGTCGAAGAGTGTTTGTGAAACACCTTACGAACTCTGGAATAGCTGTAAAGGAAGTTTACACCATTTCAGGATTTGGGGATGCCCGGCCCACGTGTTGGTGTCAAACCCGAAAAAGTTGGAACCCCGTTCGAAATTGTGTCTATTCGTAGGTTACCCTAAAGAGACTAGGGGTGGTCTATTTTTCGATCCTAAGAAAAATAGGGTGCTTGTGTCGACAAACACCACTTTCCTAGAGGAAGACCACATCAGGGATCATTTGCCAAGAAGTAAAATTGTGTTAAATGAATTGGACAGTACATCAACAAGAGTTGCTGATGGGGCTTTACGTCAACAAGTGTTGTTGATCCTAGCACGTCTAGTCAAATGCATTCTCAAGAGTTGGGAATCCCTCGACTGATGACGATCTTATCTACTTGAGCAGTGGAAACGTGTTTGGGATCGTAAATTGCTTGATTGTTTTAATCGAAACAATCACCAGTACATTGACAAAAACATATAGAACAAGCATGTTAATTCTAATCTAATTAGGCATGGAGATATACATGCAAACATTCCTAAATTTAACTATTAAATTAAGAAGAGAAAAGGATTATTACCTTTGTAGACTAGCAGCAACTCCTTGCTCCAAGCAAATTCGAGTAACTCATCAATACAGCAACTCCTCTGTTCTTTACCAATAGAACACAACCACTAGAGTAAACCCTCTATCCTCTGAATGCTTAGATCCTCCTTGGTGGGAAGGATTCCAACTTTTGGAAGAAGAGGGGAATGAAAGAGTTTGAGAAAATTTTCACAGCAATTCTCCAAATGAAAAAATAGCAAGAATTGATCAATTGAACATCAACCCTCTTCTCCCTGTTAAACTGTCGATAGGGAGAAGAAGGGGGTAGTGGGAACGTGTCTGGATGACATGTTCCCTTATTTTATTATTAAAATAATAATAATAATAATAATTAAATAATAATAATTAAATCGAATTTAATTATTAATTTAAATCATATTTAAATAATACAAAATAAATATCATATATTTAATTTGGATTAAATCTCATTTAATCATATTACCCCTTTAACCTATAGTTTTAATGTACATCCAGTGTACATTAAATTTTAACCTATAGTTTTCAAATGTGAATCACATTCACATTTAATATAATATTTGAACTCTTTCAAATATTAAATTCTCTCATATAATTTAATAAGAATCATATTCACATTAAATTTATAATATATAGTTCTAAAATTATATATTATATCGTATCCATATCCATTAAATATATTCCCTAATGAATTTGAACATTTCAAATTCAAATGATCTAAGAACTTTTTACGAGCTAGAAGGTGGACCTTATGGACCTACAGATCAGAAACTCCAACGATACGAGATTGCTTGGTTAATCTCATTAACCTCCCAATCAACATTCGTTAACTGAGGGAACACTCCACTAAAGTCCCGCAGCTGCACTCTTCTCACTGCAGATATATTTCAGTGTCCACGGATATTGACCAATAATAGCCAGTCAATCCTTCACGAATGTTCGTAACACCAGCTGGGTCCAATTACCGTTTTGCCCCTAGGTTACATCTTGTGCCTTAAGTACCAGTGCTCCTCTAATGAACAATTTGTTTGTGGTCCTACCAACAAACAGAGACCTTCTCGGGCCAATGAGAGGGTCGAGCCCTTTGTTTAAGTCCCGAAGACACCACTTAAGGGAACATTACTCTACTTACCCTAGTAGGTGATAACTCACCATAAGTGAGTTATTTTACTAGAATTTTAGTGTTTAATCCACTTGAATTGCATTTAATTTAGTGATCCTCATGTTATTTTATCCCTAAATTATGTGTGTTAGCTATAAAATCTTGAATTTAAGCATTAGGTTAAAAAAGAATTAATTTTGATGTTTTTGTGCTTTAATTTATGAAATTTAGGAAAATAAGCTAACGGTTGAAAGACCGAAATTTGAGATTTTTCTTAACTCCAAAAATCCTTGCGTATTTAGTTTCTTTTATAATTGACTTTATAAATTTATTTGGGATTTTTCTGTGTGCAGGAGATGTTTAAAAATTACAAGAGTCCTTAAGGGCATTTTAGACATTTTACTCGAAGGGTAAGATGGTCTTTTTACCCTTAAGGATATTTTTGTAATGTATGGAATTAGGGCAACACCATCTTGTATAAGAAGGCTAAGGTTTACAGGTGAAAGGGGGCAGAGGATTGGCGACAAGAGAAAGAGACCGAGGAGAGAAAGAGAACCGAGCGATTGCCACAGCAAATGTGTGCATTGGAGAGACAAATCATGAAGGTGTATTTGCTGTAGCAATCGTGTGGTCCATCCATTGCTGAAGCAATCGTGGTTGGTATGGTGAGAATTGTTACAGCAAAGCCAAGAAAGGATTCGTGAAGGGCTTCGATTTGCTGAAGCATTTGGAGGATAGAGGCACTTCGATTTGTTTGTAGCAATTTTGAGGACAAAGATCGAGAGAGAGCCGACCCATCAATTTGCCAAGCAATTGTGAAGGAAGGTCAAAGGAGCGATTTGTTGAAGCAATATGCATGAGGTTGCTAAGAGGTTCTTTGCTTGCCAAAGTTTCTTTGAAGCAATCATTGGAAGAAAAATGATTTGCCGAGAGGTTTCTTTGAAACAATCGTGTGAAGGGGCACCGCCGTTGGGAGTTGTCAAGGATTGCCAAGCAATCACGTGAGGTTACTAACATTGAGAGTTGTCAAGCGATTGCTTTGAAGCAATCACGTGAGGTCTTTGTAGTTGTGTTGTTCTTTGTTTCTTTGAAGCAATCGCGTGGATCCAAGGGTTTTGCCGTTGTTGCTTGCCTTTCTTTGAAGCAATTGGTCGCATTCTTTGAAGCCAACCCAACCCAAGGGCTTTGAAGCAAAGTGCCTCTTCGCCGCACCATCGACCGAGGCCTGCACCTAGGCAATTGCTGTAGCAAAACAAGGCCACTTGTTGTGTAAATTATTCCCTTTCTTTTAATGCTTTTGCCGATTATTTTTGCCAATTATCACTGCTTTTGTTGGGTTGTTTATACACTAATTAGAGGTTAATTTGCTCAACGTATTCTAAGCGAGTTTGTTTGGTTGTTTTGGTTTATTTTTATATGTGAACTTCTTGATTAGTGAAAACATGTTCAATTTAAAGATGTGTGATTTGATTCCTATCATGGACTAAATTATCTTAGGCAAGGGTTAGGTTGTTTTAATGTAATTTTTGATTAAATTTATGGGTGATGCAGTTGATTGAATTTATGAAATTTTATTGAATTTAACGTTGCATGAGAATTAAAATTGGCCTTTTTAACTTCTCTATAATTCATAAACTTGGAAAAGCTAATGAATTAGAAAACTAAAATTTCATTCTAGGATTATTGAGTTGATTAGGGATAATTAACCCACCTAGAACCTAAAATCATGAGCATAATTTAGATCACAATTGGGAAATTGTAGGTTTTAAAACTTAGTGATTTTGGAAAGAATCATTTGAATGCATGTGTAGGTAAATTCAAGGCATCACTCAAAATTTATTCCAATTGAACATTAGAACTCTAACTTGAGCCTATTTTTCATTAAAAATCTCATCTCTTGCATCTCCTCTTGTTTGCATTCTCCTCTCCCCTCATTTAAATTTAGTTATTTTCTTGAGTCTAGTCTTGTCTTTGCACACTTATCACATCAATTTATTTATTTACAATAGTAATTTGCACACTCATACATTGCACTAAAATAAGGAAAAATTGCTAGGACACTCATTCATTTAGGTTTAGCTAGTCCTCGTGGGATCGATACTTTAACTTATCACTTGCTGCTCTCGTCCGTGTAAACTTGCACGTCGTAGAAATGTCGGAGTTTTATTCTAATTTACATTAGTTTAGGGCACTCGATATTTTCGCATCAGTAGGCGGGAAGGAGTGAATTCCATCTTGCTAAGTTAAGTTCCCAGTTGCTCACTCGGTCTTGTCCCCAAGAAGGTAGGCATATTGAGTCGGCGAATTTGGCCTCTCTGACCCATACTAATCAAAGGACAATCCCTCGCGAACAGGAGTTCGTAACCTGCTCAGGATTGAGATTAAGTTGCCTAGGTCATCCTAGTGAAATGGAAACCTAACTAGTCAACGGAGTTACAACTAGAGGTTACAATTTCGTGGTCCGGTCTTATGTAATCTCATTACATAGGATATCCCCACTCACATGTCATCTACATGAACACGATAGGATCACAGTGTTTGTATCAACTACAAAGTGGGCCACATCCATAGTTTTACCAAGGTAAGGTACCCAAATCTTATCCCCTAACTATAGACCCTTTAGGTTGTATCTCGAACCGAGATCCTTTATATGTACACTACATTCAGTTAAAGATTCATACAACAACCTTGGATGTTTTGTTTATTGGATTTAGGGTTTAAATAAAGGCAAACTCGTAGATAACGAACAATAACTCTTTATTGAAATAATAACACATTATTACATTAATTAGAACATAATTACAAACTACGAGTCTTAGGGCACCAATCCCAACAACTCCCACTTGAACTAAAACTCTAGTGAGGTGCATCATAATCTAAAACAGTGGTTACAAGAGATAGAAATACAATAAACTAGGGCATCCATATACCCCATTACATATCTCCCACTTGCCCTAGATAAGCCTATGTACATATCTCGTAGACCCAGACTTTCCAGATGACCCTCGAACACTTTAGCCGTGAGAGTCTTTGTAAACAAATCAGCAATATTGTGCTCCGAAGCGATCTTCGTGACTGTCACATCTCCTCGTTGCACTATTTCTCGTATAAGGTGATACTTCCTCTTGATGTGTTTACCTCGCTTATTGCTGCAAAGTTCCTTCGAATTGGCTACCGCACCACTGTTGTCACAGTATAAGAAGATGGGAGATTCCTTATTTGGAACAACTTCCAAATCAGTTAGGAATTTCCTTAGCCAAACAACCTCTTTAGCTGCTTTACAAGCAGCGACATACTCAGCCTCCATCGTGGAGTCAGCGATGCATCCTTGCTTGATGCTTCGCCATACTATAGCTCCCCCGTTAAGGGTGAAAACTGATCTCGATGTGGATTTCCAAGAATCCTTATCGGTCTGAAAATCAGAATCAGTGCATCGAGTAAAGATCAAATTCTTAGACCCATACACAAGCGTGCCCCTCGTTCTCCTTAGATACTTGAGGATATTTTTAACTGCTGTCCAGTGGTCTAATCCTAGATTGGACTGGTACCTACTTTGTCGTTGATGATCCTCTTGTAGACACAAGGCTCATCAACGTTTTGGTCAAAGCCATAAGACTTGATCGCAGAATCAAATCTTATATTCTAAGATCTTGACGCTTGTTTCAACCCATAAATGGATCGATTGAGCTTCCAAAGTTTTTACTCCTGACCATGGGCTATGAACCCTTCGAGCTAAGACATATAGATGCTCTCGTTAAGATTACCATTCAAAAAGGCAGTCTTGACGTCCATTTGCCAAATTTCATAATCATAAAACACGGCTAAGGACAAGAGTATCCTAATAGACTTTAGCATAGCAACAGGGGAAAACGTTTCTTCATAATCAACTCAAACAGGGGAAAACGTTTCTTCATAATCAACTCCTTCCCTTTGAGTGAAACCCTTTGCTACTGATCCTAGCTTTAAAGGTCCAGTACTTTTCAAATGCATCTCTCTTTCTCTTATAGATCCATTTACACCCTATGGGTCTAACCCCTTCAGGTTGGTCTACAAGTTCCCATACTGAAGTGAAGTCCATTGACTCCATTTCAAGGTTCATGGCTTTGATCCACTGGTCCTTGTCTACGTCATTCATCGCTTGTTTATAAGACAATGGATCTTCTACGCCGTCATCAGGTATGAAAACTTCAGTTTAAGCTAAACCCAAGTAGCGGTCAGGTTGGGAAACAACCCTCCCACTGCATCGAGGCATTCCCAACGATTGAGAAGGACGAGACTGACTTGAGGTGCTGACTCTTCCATCAACTCTTGATGAAGGTCCAGCTTGATCAACAACTCTTGTTTGTTCATGTGTAGCTTCATTTAGTACTAATTTACTATGCGGTTTGTGGTTCCTCATGTGATCTTCCTCCAAGAACGTGGCGTTTGTCGATACAATCACCTTATTTTCTTGTGGGTCGTAGAAAAGACCACCTCTCGTTTCTTTGGGATAGCCTACAAATTGGCACAATCTTGAACGAGGTTCCAGCTTCTTTGGGTTTGTCACAAGCACGTGTGCTGGACAACCCCAGATCCTGAAGTGTTTTAAACTAGGTTTACGTCCCTTCCACAGTTCAAAGGTGTTTCTGAAACACTTTTTGATGGAACATTGTTCAACATTTGAACTGCAGTCTCAACTGCGTATCCCCAAAACAAGGCAGGCAATTGAGCATAGCTCATCATAGAACGAACCATGTCCAACAAGGTTCTATTTCTCCTTTCTGACACACCATTTTGCTGTGGTGTATTAGGTTCTGAGAGTGAGACTTAATTCCATGTTCTATCATATAGTCCTGGAATCTCAAATCCATATACTCTCCACCTCGATCGGATCGAAGTGTTTTAATGGTTCTCCCTAATGCATTCTCTACTTCAGCCTTATACTCTTTGAACTTTTCACAAGAGCCTCAGACATGTGATGCATTAGATATAGATAACCATACCTCGAATAATCATCTATGAAACAGATGAAATATTCGTACCCACCTCGAGCTTTAACATTCACTGGACCACAAAGATCCGAATGTATAAGTTCTAAGGGCTCTATGGCTCTGTAACCTTTTTCCAGTAAAAGGTCGCTTGGTCATTTTACCTTCCAAGCAAGACTCGCAAGGCGGTAAAGAATCATCTTCTAACTTGTTTAGAAGTCCATTCTTAGAGAGTCTCTCAATCCAGTTGAGATTAATATGACCAAGTCTAAGATGCCATAGATAAGTATTATTATTTGGAGAAATTCTTTACCTTTTACTTTGAGTGTTAGCATTCTTAAACATCTCATGATTTATAATTGCTTTAGTTTGATTCGGTGTAAGTACATACAAGTCGTTTTCTAACTTAGCACAACAAATATTGACACCTTTCTTTGAAATGAACACCTCATTAAATGAAAAGGTAATACAATAGCCAAGTTCAATTAAACAATAGATAGAAATTAAGTTCCTCTTTATTGTAGGAACTATATACAGATTTTCTAAAAATAAAAATCTATCTCTAAAAAACAGCTTGGTATTTCCCACTGCACGAGCTGAGACGAGGTCTCCCGTTCCGACCCTGAGTGTCATCTTACCCTCTTCGAGCTCCTTGAAGGAACTAGTTTCCTGAAATGAAGAGCAAACATGATTAGTGGCTCCCGAAACAAGTATCCAGGTAAAATCATCATTTTCCACTAAACAAGTTTCAAGAACAAGTAAATCTGATTTACCTTTCTTCTCTTTGAACTCAGCAAGGTGTTTTGGGCAGTTTCGCTTCCAGTGCCCATCCACGTTGCTGTGGAAACATTTTTCTTTATCTGCAACCTTGGCTTTTCCCTTGCCTTTGTTAGTAGCAGGTGTCTTCTCTTTCCCTCCTATCTTCTTCTTTTAGGTCTTCTTAAGCCCAGAAGATGAGTTACAAGACTTAGTCCCAGAGGATGAACCCTTCTGGAACCTTCTGGAATGGGCAAACAGATTTGCCTCTCCATCAGCCTGTCCCATATTCTTCATAAGAGACTAGAAAGTTTGTAGTTCATTAAGGAGAGTAGTCAGGTTATACTCTATCTTGTTCATCACCGCATTGCTGCGGAATTGCAGGAAACTCTTTGGGAGAGATTCCAAGATGAACGATACCTGACTTTGCTCGTCAATGACTGCTCCGTTCATTTCAGCCACGTTGAAGTGGACCATCAGATCGAGAACGTGTTCTCTCACCGATGACCCCTCCTTCATACGGGAGTTATAAACGTATTTGAGGGATTCGTGCCGAATCTGTCCAAACGGTTGTCCAAACGTTTCCTGCAATGAACTCATAATCTCACGAGTTGAGACCATGCCCTCGTGCTTTTTAGCTAGACCATCAGAAACACTAGCCAAAATGTAGACCTTGGCCTTATCATTGGCCTTAATCCAGCGGTCGTACGCCTCCTTAACAGATTGAGGAGCGTTACGAGCAGGGATTTGAGGACATTCCTCAGTCAATACAAATCGTAGGTCGTCAACAACGAGAATCATATTCAAGTTAGACTTCCACGTAGTAAAATTCTCACCAGTTAAACGATCGCTTTTAAGTAAGGCTATTATTGAGGACGACATGCTGAAAATCCAAAATAGTTTTAATTAGTTATTCCTTTTAACCCATTATAAAACCAATAATATTTAGCAAAATTAATAAAGAACCCTAGTGTTTAAACTAAACCGAATGTTCCAACTAAACCTTTAATTTTGCAACGATACTTCAAGGGTTTAGAACAAAAACCTCCGTCGGGAGGTCAGTCATTCCTCCCTTGAATTGAGACTTTCTCAGCCAATTGTCACTACCAGAACATCTCATGTCCCAATGGTCCTTAGCTACCGTTTGTTTGGTCAATGACTTGTTAACTAGCTTAACTCATCCCGTAAATGTGACCCTACCATTTTCAGATCCAATAGGTCCGAGCCAATAGGCTACTATTAAGAAAGACAACTGTTGGAAAATTACCTAAGAGACCCTATCCATTTCTGGAGTTCGCGGTGTTCCGATCCCTATAGTCAGGCCCTCCGTAGGGTTTGGCTGTTCCAGGACAACCTAGCAGGCGGACTATAGAAATATCACGGTGCGACCTAATGGAGGAAACCGTAGGATACGTTGACACGTGTCCTGCTCCTATTTACTATGGAAACTTCCCTCATTCACCTTGGTATTGAACCATGAAAACACATACCGTAGGGGGACGCCCTATTGAAGCCACGTAGCCGAGCATGGAACTCACAGTGTGAACTCTTGAGGACGTGAGAGTAAACTTGATGCGAACATCTCGTTTTCTCCCACTGAAGCTCCTAAAAATAGGGTATAGGTTTAACTTAGTTGGATTCCGGCTAAAAGAATCTATTTCAGTCTATGCCGATTATAACTATTATAACTAGGTCTTTTAACCTTATGTCTAGGTGAATAAACATTTTAATTACCTAGAGATAAAATAGAACTAAGGTTAATTCAACTCATGTTCCAAGTCAGTTCCAGTAGGAGGTGTTAGTTTACTTAGTCACCTTAAGTACCCCTGAACCTTAGACGAGAACTTCACCAAATGAGTTCCCTTATAACCAAAGTCCTAAAGTCCTACTATATTTTAAACTATTTAAAATACTATGTAAGACTAATTTCTAATCCTATTAGAAATTAAAACTTAGGTCTAAATTAATTTTAAACGATTTAAAACTAATTTTAAATTTTAACCCAAGTTCCTATGTTTGCATGCATTTCTTTATTATAGGTTATGGTTTCTAAAACCCCTTTAATTTATAACTTTTATAAATTTAATCATTAACCTATGATAAAGAAACTATATTATAAATCCAACAATTAATTTTTCAAATTGGAATTATAAAAAAAAAAATATTCAACTAATTGAATAATTAAAATTACTTAAATAAAATAACATTTATTTTAAACTAAGTAATTTCATGCTCCATGCAATTTATTTTTCATATAATATAATTATAACACTTATAACTAATTACTCATGAAAAATAAACTAATCATGCATTTTCAATCATATTCATATAACATTTATACAAATAAAATGCATGAACATGCTTATCCTAAGGTGGGAATATTCTAAATGACATTCATAAAGACATAAGGATGTAAAACCAAAATATTTTGGCCCCTAAAGTGCAAAATAATAAAATTAAATTAATTTTATTACATAAAACCGATCCAAAACACCTTGAACCGAGCTTGAACCGCTCGAACCGGACCGAAAATGTATCTGAACCGCAGAACCGGTTTGCGATTCTTTGGAATGCACCACCACAGCGTTACGCTGCGCGATGCGCGTTACAACGCCCGCTTTGTCCTGCGCGCTCGCTATCGGCGTGGCGTTGCAACATCGAGGAAGCGCTGTAACGCCACCGACCCCTTGAACGCCCGCGTCGATAGGGTACGTTGGCGTTGCGATGCCGTTCTACAGCTTTGCAACGCTGATGAACGGCGTTGCAACGCTGCTGATTGCGTTGCAACACTGCTGCTTCGGCAGCAGCTTTCTTCTTCGAACACAGCAGCTTGCATCTTCAATATCTCCTTCGATTCTCAATCGAATTGCTTGAAACTGGTCCCGAACGACTTGTAACTCAAATATAGACTCAATAATGCACTTTTGCCCTAAAACGCAGGGGCCTTTACATACAAATTGATCAAATCAAAAGAAGTAAACAACGGCCAAATACTCCTAAACAGTTTTACAGCAAACCCAATGCATTTCCCACAAAATAAATGCAATTTTGTTTCAACACAAAACAATACAAGCATTTCTATGATACCAATTGATGGAGATCTTATTTCCTTGAGCAGCGGAAACGTGTTTGGGATTGTAAATTGCTTGATTGTTTTAATTGAAACAATCACCAGTACATTAACAAAAACATACAAAACAAGCATGCTAATTCTAATCTAATTAGGCATTGAGATATACATGCAAACATTCCTAAATTTAACGATTAAATTAAGAAGAGAAAAGGATTATTACCTTTGTAGACTAGCAGAAACTCCTTGCTCCAAGCAAATTCCAGTAACTCAGCAATACAACAACTCCTCTGTTCTTTACCAACAGAACACAACCACTAGAGTAAACTCTCTATCCTCTGAATGCTTAGATCCTCCTTGGTGGGAGGATTCCAACTTTTGGAAGAAGAAGGGAATGAACAAGTTTGAGAGAATTTTCACAGCAATTCTCCAAATGCAAAAACAGCAAGAATCGATCAATTGAACATCAACCATTTTCTCCCTGTTAAACTGTCGATAGGGAGAAGAAGGGGGTAGTGGGAACGTGCCTTGATGACACGTTCCCTTATTTTATTATTAAAATAATAATAATAATAATAATTAAATCAAATTTAATTATTAATTTAAATCATATTTAAATAATACAAATTAAATATCATATATTTAATTTGGATTAAACTCATTTAATCATATTACCCCTTTAACCTATAGTTTTAATGTACATCCAGTGTACATTAAATTTTAACCTATAGTTTTCAAATGTGAATCACATTCACATTTAATATAATATTTGAACTCTTTCAAATATTCAATTCTCTCATATAATTTAATATGAATCATATTCACATTAAATTTATAATATATACTTCCAAAACTATTTATTATATCGTATCCATATACATTAAATATATTCCCTAATGAATTTGAACATTTCAAATTCAAATGATCTAAGAAAACTTTACGAGCTAGAAGGTGGACTTTATGGACCTACAGATCATAAGCTCCAACGATACAAGATTGCTTGGTTAATCTCATTAACCTCCCAATCAACATTCGTTAACTGCAGGAACACTCCAGTAAAGTCCCGCAGCTGCACTCTTCTTAATGCAGATATATTTCTGTGTCCACGGATATTGACTAATAACAACAAGTCAATCCTTCACTAATGTTCGTAACACCAGCTAGGTCAAATTACCGCTTTACCCTTGGGTTACATCTTGTGCCTTAAGTACCAGTGCTCCTCTAATGAACAATTTGTTTGTGGTTCTACCAACAAATAGAGTCCCTCTCGGGCCAATGAGAGGGTCGGACCCTTTTTTCAAGTCCCGGAGACACCACTTAAGGGAACATTACTCTACTTACCCTAGTAGGCGGGAAGGAGTGAATTCCATCTTGCTAAGTTATGTTCCCAGCCGCTCACTCGGTCTTGTCCCCAAGAAGGTAGGCATATTGAGTCGGCGAATCTGGCCACTCTCACCCATACTAGTCAAAGGACAATCCCTCGCGAACAGGAGTTCGTAACCTGCTCAGGATTGAGATCAAGTTGCCTAGGTTATCCTAGTGAAATGGAAACCTAACTAGTCAACGGAGTTACAACTAGATGTTACTATTTTGTGGTCTGGTCTTATGTAATCTCATTACATAGGATATCCCCACTCACATGTCATCTACACGAACACGATAGGATCACAGTGTTTGTATCAACTACAAAGTTTGCCACATCCATAGTTTTACCAGGGTAAGGTACCCAAACCTTATCCCCTAACTATAGACCCTTTAGGTTGTATCTCGAACCGAGATCCTTTATATGTACACTACATTCAGTTAAAGATTCATACAACAACCTTGGATATTTAGTTTATTGGATTTAGGGTTTAAATAAAGGCAAACTCGTAGATAACGAACAATAACTCTTTATTGAAATAATAACACTTTATACATTAATTAGAACATAATTTAAAACTACGACGTAGTGGGAGGGCTGTGAGACAGCCTGATCGTTACATGGGTTTAGCTAAAACCTCAGTTGTTGCTCCTGATGATGATTGTGAGGATCTATTGACCTATGATCAGGAAATGGTTGATGTTGACAAAGACGAGTGGATTAAAGCTATGGACCGGGAAATGGAGTTTATGTACTTCAATTCTGTCTGGGAGCTTGTGGATCAATCGGATGGGGTAAAACCTATTGGTTGCAAATGGATCTACAATCGTAAACGTGGCGTAGATGGGAAGGTGCTGACCTTCAAAGCCTGACTAGTGGCATGTTTTACCCAGGTTGAAGGGGTTGACTATGATGAGACCTTTTCACCTGTTGCCATGGTAAAGTCGATCAGGATCCTACTGGCCATTTCCGTGTATTATGACTACGAGGTATGGTAGATGGACGTCAAGACAGCCTTTCTGAATGGCAAACTTGATGAAACCATCTACATGGACCAACCTAAAGGCTTCATTGCACAAGGCCAAGAGAAAAAGGTTTGCCGGCTTCATAGGTCTATTTATGGACTGATCAAGCTTCGAGGTCTTGGAATATAATGTTTGATGAGGCGATCAAATCTTATGGCTTTGATCAAAATGTCGACGAGCCTTGTGTCTAGTACAAGAAAATCGTTGACAAAACTGTCGCTTTTTTAGTGTTGTATGTGGATGATATTCTTCTCATTAGGAATGAGGTAGAATTTCTTACTGACGTGAAGAAATGGCTAGCTTCTCAATTCCAAATGAATGATTTGGGAGAAGCTCAGTATGTTCTAGGTATCCAGATAGTCCGGAACTGGAAGAACAAAACGCTAGCCTTCTCTCAGGCGTCTTATATTGACAAGATGTTGTCTAGATATAAGATGCAGAACTCCAAGAAGGGCTTGCTGCCTTTCAGGCATGAGGTTCTCTTGTCTAAGGATCAGTGTCCTAAGACTCCTCAAGATGTTGAGGATATGAGACAGATCCCATATGCTTCAACTATAGGGAGCCTGATGTATGCTATGTTGTGTACTAGGCCCACCATCTGTTATGCAGTAGGGATTGTCAGTAGGTATCACCCAATCCAGATCGATCACCGGACGGTAGTAAAGGCAATCCTCAAGTATCTTAGGAGAACGAGGAACTACAGCTTAGTGTATGACAGTGGGGATTTGATCCTTACGGGATATACGAATTCTGACTTTTAGACTGATAAGGATTCTAAGAAATCCACTTCGGGGACAGCCTTCATTTTGAATGGAGGAGTTGTAGTATGGCGAAGCATTAAGAAGGGATGCATCGCCGATTCCACTATGGAAGCGGAGTATGTTGCGGCTTGTGAAGCTTCAAAGGAAGCTGTTTGGCTTAGGAAGTTCATGACAGATTTGGAAGTTGTTCCAAATATGAACTTGTCGATCACACTGTTCTGTGATAACAGTGGGGCAGTAGCCAAGTCCAGAGAGCCTCGGAGCCATAAGAGAGGCAAACACATTGAGCGAAAGTATCATCTGATAAGGGAGATTGTGCACCGCGGAGATGTGACAATCACGCAGATAGCGTCGGAGCACAACGTAGTTGATCCATTTACAAAGCCCCTCACGACTAAGGTGTTTGAGGGTCACCTAGAGAGTCTAGGTCTTCGAGTGCTTCCTGACTAGGGCAAGTGGGAGATATGTAAACGGGTATTCAATTCCCTAGTTTATTGTATTACTTCGTTGTAATTTATGTACATTTCAGAAATGTATTTTCTCCACTAGCTTAGTCCAAGTGGGAGTTTGTTGGGATTTTTTTTCCTAATCTCGTGTTTGTAAATTACTATTTGAAATTAATAAGAGTTATTTATTTCATTACTTTGTGTCTCGCAATATTTACGAACTTTTCCAATAAACTAAGCTCCAAGGTCATTGAATTTATGAGAGAACTAGAACTTGAACGGTGTGTAGTGGACACACAGGGAGGATCACCTTCGAGTTAATGACCCGAACGGTCTACAGTATATGGATAGGTTGGAGACCTAACCCTGGATACGCTGTGGATGCGGCCCGCTTTGTATTAGATACAAACGAGGTGATCTGACTCGTTCATGTGGTTGACATGCGAGTGGGGGCATCCTGTGCAATGAGATTGTACAAGACCGGACCGTGAATTATTAGACCTACCGATGTAACACCGCTGACAAAGAAGGGACTAATAACTTCGTGATGACCATTAGTGACTCGACACAATCCCGAGCGTGTTACGGACTCCTGCCGCATGCGGGAAGTGCATCCTTTGACTAGTACGGGTGAGGTGGTCACGATTTACTCACCCAATATGCCTATCTTCTCCGGGGACAGACCAAGTAGGGAGCTGGGAAGTTAACTACGCGAGATGGAATTCACTCGTTCCAGCTATTAGGGAAATTAGAGGGGTTGTTCCCTTAAGTGCTGTCTCCAGGGCTTGGACAATGGGCGCCCACCTTCTCACTGGCCCGAGAAGGGTGTTGTGTATGGTTGGACCATCAGGATATGTTGTTCATTAGAGGAGCAATGGGGACTTAAGGAACAAGAGGTAGACACAGGGGTAAAACGGTAATTTGACCTAGCAGTGTCTACGAACAACCTGTGAAGGGTCGACTCATGGGCATTGGTTATATCAGTGGACACGTAATATTCTGCACTAACGGGAGTGCAACTACGGACATTAGTGGAGTGTTACCATAGCTAATGAATGTTGATTAACCGGGTCAAAGAGTTTTATAGGTTAATCTCGGATCATTGAAGCCCGTCACTGTAGGTCCATTAGGTCCCTTGGTTCGCTCCATCTGGGTTAAAAGAAGGGTTAGAGTTTTGGTATGAAATTGAAGTGTTCAATTTCACTTAGAGGCATTTATGTCATTTATATGAGATATGAATGATATAATATATAGTTTAATGTGAATGAGATTCATAATAAACTATAGGTTAGCCTAATTGTTGAATTAGGGCTAATTAGAGAAATTAATTGAGAGAAATTAAATTGGATGTGATTCAATTTAATTAATCCACAATTATTGCAAATGTGATTTGTAATATGAGATATGAGATATCTTATATTATATGGTTATGCAAATATGATTTGCATAACCAATGGTTGTGGTAAAATGGTAATAATGTGGAGATTTTAACTCCATGGTTATTCCACTATTTAAACCCTTCTTGCAAGAAGGATGACATAACTCACACTCTCATTTTTTGGATTTCACCAAAGAGAAGAGTTTCAAATTCTCTCAAATCTCCTCTCTCTCCAAAACCAAAAAGTCCCACCACTTTCCTTCTTCCAAAGGAAGAACAACCGAGAAGGTCGTTGGTGGTGTTCGATTTTCGTTCGAGAGAAGCATTCGTTGAGATCGAGAAGCACGAAGTGTTCATGACCAAGGAAGGAACTTTGAAGAACTGTCTACAACAAGTAAGTACGTTCTTCTCGCTGTAATTTCTTCCTACTTTTATATGTTTAACTTAGATCTAAGTGTTAGATCATTTTGACAAAATTCTAGTAGCGTAATGATACCTTGACGATTCGATCGTGTTCCGCTGCACTGGGATTTTCATTCCCTTCACTTCCTTCGACGGATTTTGTTTGATGGGGACTCTTGGGTCTAAAGACAGAGGGTTACACTCACAAGGTACATAAGAAGTGTATGTATCCTGACCAACTAATGGTAACTAAAGCCTATAGGAATAAGAGTTATTTTGGCATTAGGTTTTGATCAAGAATGTCTTGATCCTGAGAAAGAGTGTTTTTTATTACCCTTCTTTGTTATACATTCTAAGCCTTTGGAGTATCATTGCAAATTATTAATGACTTAGGAATCATTAGATAATTCGCTAAAATATGATTGGATTAGATAGTTATAGCGAGAAACTTATACAAGTTTTTTTTTTTTGTAAATTTCAGCAAAATGTCTAGCTCTATTATTTCCTTACTAGGTGTGGAAAAATTAACCGAAGAGAAAATGATGACATGAAAAAACAAAATTAACACTCTTTTGGTAGTGGATGATCTTAAGTTTGTGCTAACTGAGAAGTGTCCTCAGGTACCAGGCTCAAATGATCTTAAGAAGCACGAGGACATAATGACCGCTAAGGAAATCATGGATTCAGTGCAGGGTATATTTGGACAACAATTTACACAATCTCGACACAATGCCCTCAAGTATATAGTAAACTCGAGGATGCCAGAGGGTTTATCTGTTCGGGATCATGTCCTGGATATGATGGTACACTTTAATGAATTGAGCCAAGTCAGCTTCATTCTGGAAACTCTTCCAGATAGTTTCTTACAGTTTAGAAGTAATGTTGTTATGAACAACCTTACTGTTAATCTTACCTACCTTCTGAATGAACTCCAAGGTTATAATATATCTTGAACATAAGTGTAGTAGACACTATTTGGATTGTGTTCAAGAGTATAACCTAAATGGTCTGTGGTATAAGAATAAGGTTGGAAACCTTATTCTGGTAACACCATGAATGCGACCGACTTTGTAGTTAGTACAAATGAGGTAATCCGACTCATTCATGTGGATGACATGCGAGTGGGGGCATCCTGTATGAAGAGTTCATACAAGACCGGACTGCAAATTATTAGTCTGACCAGTATAACGCCATTAACAGGATAAAACTGATAATTTATGGATGATCATTAGTGACTCGACCTGAATTCTGAGCAAGTTAAGAACTCCTGCTTATAGGGGTTTGTCCTTAGACTAGTATGGGTGAGAGTGGCCTGTAGCCGACTTAATAAGCCTACCTTCTAAGGGTCAGAACCTCGTAGGTAGGTGGGGACTTAACTATGCAAGATGGAGTTCACTCATTCCTAAACTAAGTAATTAGATAGGTTGTTCCCTTAAGAACTGAGTCCAGGTCTTGAACAATAGGGCTCACCCTCTAAACTACCATAAGAGGGTTTGAGTTTATGTTAGGACCATAGACTTGTTGTTCATTAGAGGATCAGTGGTGCTTAAGGAACAAAGAGGTAATCACAGGGGTAAAATGGTAATTTGACCCAACTGTGAATACGTACAACCTGTGAAAGGTCGACTCATGGGTAGTGATTATATCAATGGACACAATATAATCTGCAGTGAGGAGAGTGCAACTACAAGTCTATAGTAGAGTGACTTGTAGTTGATGAATACTGATTAACCAGATCAAAGAGTTTGATCAGTTAATCTCACATCATTGGAGCTCATGAACTGTAGGTCCATTAGGTCCCTCCGTTGGCTCAACATGGTAATATTGAAGGTATAAAGTTAGGAATGGGATTGAAGTGTTCAATTTCATATATAAGGTGTTATATCAATTATATGTGATATAATTGATATAATATATAGTTTTAATGTGAATTAGATTCCCAAATTAACTATATGCTATTGAGAGAATGAAAGAGGGATAGGATGGTAGTTTCCATCCTCTTTCCCGACAAATATTTGCATAAGATGCAACTTTGAGATAAGGCTTTACACATAAACCCCTGAGTTCTCTCATTTTTGTTGGAAAGAGTTCCAAACACATTTCTAAATGATGTCCTAACCTCATCCTAAAAGGAACCCACCTTCCTCCCTCACCTAGAGAACAACGGAGAAGATCTAATGGTGGATCTTCACAAAGTTCGAGTTCGTTGCTGAGATCATGATCGTTGGAGGAGGAACTCGTGAAGAAAGTATTCTTCAAAGGTAAATCCTTGTTGTCCTATATTTCGTAAAGCATGCTTAATCTTATTATATTGTTCTTGTTTTAGATCTGTGTAACAATATCATGAACACGCGATTCACAATCGTTTCCGCTGCGGGATTCGATCCCTTCAAAACAATGTCCCTTTCGGGCCAGCGAGAGGGAGGGGCCCCCGTTGTTCAAGACCTGGATACAGTTCTTAAGGGAACAACCTATCTAGTTACCCTAGTTCGGGAACGAGTGAATTCCTTCTTGCGAAGTTAAGTCCCCAGCTCCCTACGAGGTTTCATCCCTGAGAAAGTAGGCATATTGAGTCGGTAGTGTTGAGATGTATGTCCTAATCTCGTGTAGTTTGTAATATTCCAAGTTGAAATAAATAAGAGTTATTTTTTCAATGTTTTATGTCTCGCATTTTTCATAAACTTAATCCAATAAACTAAGCTCCAGGGTCATTGTATTATGAGAGAACTAGAACTTGAACAACGTATAGTGGACACACGGAGAGAATCACGTTCGAGTTAATGACCCGAACGGTCTACAGTATACGGGTAGAGTTGGAGACCTAATCCTGGACACGCTGTGGATGCGACCCACTTTGTATTAGATAAAACGAGGTGATCCAACTCGTTCATGTGGTTGACATGCGAGTGGGGGCATCCTGTGCAATGAGATTGTACAAGACCGGACCGTGAATTATTAGACTTACTAATGTAACACCGTTACCAGTATAGGACTAATAAATTCGTAGATGACCATTAGTGACTCGACCTTAATCCTGAGCGTGTTACAGACTCCTGTCTGCAGGGTTCTGTCCTTTGACTAGTACGGGTGAAGGTGGTCACAGTTACTCGCCCAATATGCCTATCTTCTAAGGGACAGGACCACGTGGGGAGCTGGAAACTTGACTACGTGAGATGGAATTCACTCTTCCCGATTTTAGGGAAACTAGAGGGGGTTCTTTCCTTAAGTGTTGTCTCTAGAGCTTGAACAACGGGGCCCCATCCTCTCACTGGCCCGAGAGGGTTGTTGTTTATGGTTGGACCATACAACATTGTTGTTCATTAGAGGAGCAGTGGGGACTTAAAGAGCAAGAGGTGGACACAGGGGTAAAACGATAATTTGACGCAGCTGTGACTACTAACAACCTGTGAAGGGTCGACTCACAGGCATTGGTTATATTGATGGACACAACTTGTCCTACAGTGATGAGAGTGCGGCTACGGGCTTTAGTGGAGTATTATCGTAGCTAATGAATGTTGAATAACCAAGTCAAAGAGTTTGACAGGTTAGTCTCAGAACATTGGAGCTCGTCATCTGTAGGTCCATTAGGTCCCTCGATTGGCTCAAATAGGAGAAATTAAGGGTTTACAGTTTGGTGTGAATTTGAAGTGTTCAAATTCATTATTTGGGTATTTATGTCATTTATATGTGATATAGATTACATAATATATAGTTTGACGTGAATGAGATTCATAATAAACTATAGCATAGCCTAATTGATTAATTATGGCTAATTGGAGAAATTGAATTGAGAGAAATTAAATTGAATGTGATTCAATTTAAAATTCCACAATTATGCAAATGAGATTTGTATAATAAGGTATGAGATACCTTATACTATGTGATATGAAAATATGATTTGAATAACATATGGTTGTTATAAAATTGTGATATGGTCTGGTATTGTACAATCTCATCGCACAGGATACCCCCACTTGCATGTCATCAACATGATTAAGTTGTATCGCCTTGTTTGTATCGAATACAAAGTGGGCCGCATCCATAGTGTTAACAAGATGAGGTTCCCAACCCATCCATGTACTATAGATCATTTACTCGACTACACACTGTTCAAGGACTCATAAACATAACCTTGGATCATAGTTTATTGGATTTAAATTTTAATTGTGAGATTATAAGATTTGATGAAAAAATAACACTTTATTCATAATCATCATTTAATTACAAATTTCATGAGTTTAGGGCATAAACCCAAACATTGTTGGCTAAGAAAATTCATGACAGATTTGGAAGTTGTTCCAAATATGAATTTGTCAGTCACCCTTTATTGTGATATAGTGATGCAATGGCAAATTCGAGGGAACCTCGAAGCCACAAGAGGAGAAAATTATGCCCTAAATTTGTGTAATTTTGATCAAATAAATAAAGAGTAATTTGTTTTGATAAAATTATATTCTTGATTTATAAATCCAATAAACTAAGCTCCAAGGTTATAATATATCTTGAACATCAGTGTAGTGGACACTATTTGGATTGTGTTCAAGAATATAACCTAAATGGTCTATGGTATAAGAATAAGGTTGGAAACCTCATTCTAGTAATACAATGGATGCAACCCACTTTGTAATTAGTACAAATGAGGTAATCCAACTCATTCATGTGGTTGACATGCGAGTGAGGGGCATCCTGTATGAAGAGTTCATACAAGACCAAACTGCAAATTATTAGTCTAACCAGTGTAACACGTTAACAGGATAAGACTGATAATTTATAGATGATCATTAGTGACTCGACCTGAATCCAGAGTAAGTTAAGAACTCCTGCTTATAGGAGTTTGTCCTTAGACTAGTATGGGTGAGAGTGGCCTGCAACCGACTCAATAAGCCTACCTTCTCGGGACGTAACCCTCGTGAGTAGTTTGGGAACTTAACTATGCAAGATGGAATTCACTCATTCCTACACTAAGGAATTAGATAGGTTGTTCTCTTAAGAACTAACTCCAGGTCTTGGACAACGGGGCCCCACCCTCTAAGAGGGTATGAGTCTATGGTAGGACCATAGGCTTGTTGTTCATTAGAGGATCAGTGGTGCTTAAGGAGCAAAGAGGTAATCATAGGGGTAAAACGGTAATTTGACCCAGCTGTGATTACGAACAACCTGTGAAGGGTCGACTCATGGGTAATGATTATATCAATGGACACAATATAATCTACAGTAAAGAGAGTGCAACTACAAGTCTATAGTGGAGTGACTTGTAGTTAATGAATATTGATTAACTGGATCAAAGAGTTTGATCAGTTAATCTCACATCATTGGAGTTCATGAACTGTAGGTCCATTAGGTCTCTTTGTTGGCTCAACATGGTTATATTGAGGGTAAAAAGTTAGGAATGAAATTGAAGTGTTCCATTTCATATATGAGGTGTCATATCAGTTATATATGATATAATTGATATAATATATGGTTTTAATGTGAATTAGATTCACATATAAACTATATACTAATGAGAAAATGAAGGAAGGATAGGATGGTAATTTCCATCCTATTTCCTTATAAAAGGTTGCATGAGATGCAACTTGGAAAAGTAGCAACATCTTGGAAAATCCTAGATTATAAGTGTTTTGTCTTGTTGGGAAGGTTCCAAAAGAAGAAAAAAATACACAACCTCTCACAAACATCTCATCTCACCTAAAGGGAACCCACCTTCCTCCCTCACCTAGAGAACAACGGAGAAGATCCAGTGGTAGTGTCCGTGATCGTTCGGGTTCGTGTTGCTGAGATCGTGAATGTGGGAGAAAGGAGCACTTGAAGAAAAAGTTCTTCAAAGGTAATATCTTGTTGTCGATCTTGTAGAAATTCATGGTTAATCTAGTTAGATTAGATCTTGATTGTAATTTATGTAACTAAATTAAGAACACGCGATTAAGAATCGCTTCTGCTGCGGGATTCGATCCCTTCAATTGGTATCAGAGCCCAATTGCGTTCTTGATTTACGTTCTGGATTTTTCAAGAATGAGGTAGAATTTACTGTTTTACATGAGATGAGTAAACGATTTGCAAATTAGATGGTTTCAATTTTGGCACTTAGATTTGTAATTTTTTTATCATTGAATCGTTCAATGTAAGGGCCCGGTGTTTTGCGCAGTTTTAATTGTAAATCGAGTCTGTAAGTCCGTGTCGATCTAGACAAAGTGGTTGCTGAGAAGATCGAAGCGAAAACGAGCAAGAAATTGAGAATCAACCTTGTTTTATGTGTGCAGCGTTGCAACGCTTTTCATAGGCGTTGCAACACTACGCTTGCAGAAGGAGGCGCGCATTCCAACGGGTAGAAACGGACAAGGCGCAACTTTACAACGCTGCGATCAGCGTTGCAACACCGAAGGCATTTCAGGACTTCTTCAACGGGCGAAAAACTTATTTTTAATTATATATTAAATATATAAAAATATTTTATATTTAATTTATTTAATTTTAATTAATATAATTAGATTATACTAATTAAAATTGATTTTAGGGTGCCAAAATTGGTCTAATTTTGCTATTTAAATTATGCAATTGTTGTGTAATTATTGTCATGCATAATGTATGCTTTTAATTTAGAAATCCCACCTTAGGTTAAGCATTTCCATGCATCATTTATAATATAAAGAGTTATATTATATAGTTTGCATGATTAATTAATATAAAGTGTTATATTAATTTATGTACAACATTGACATGCATTAGATTTCATGAGATGATTATGCTATGTATGTCTTATTGTTCATGAGATGAATGATCAAGCACTATAACATAGTATGCATGTCACCTAAGGTTAACTATTAGTTTTAAAATGTTTAGAACATGGAAATAATATACCTTAGGTTATCTAGTTCTAATTAGATTTGAATTAGGAACCAAGTAATTTATAAACAATGATTAAAAGAGGAACTATGTCTAAGGAAGGTCATGTCTAGGCTGGGGTATTTAAGCTGAAGGAAACGGAACACCCCTACCTGGAAACTGACCTGGGAGTGAAATTTAATCAGAGAGTTTATAAATTATAGTATCGTCAGTGGGTTTCTTAAGAGGTTAATAAACTAGAAATCATAGGCTTAATATAAAGAGTTATATTAGCAAACTTAGGATAAAATCAATATAAGAGTTATATTGATACGTTTAGGTAAAACCATTAGTCGGGTTTAACCTAAGTAAGATTCCTATAGATTTAATGTATCCAGTGGGAGGAAAAGTGTATATGATATTTATTTTTCTACCTACGTATCTCCGAGAAGTTCACACCGTGAGACTCATACTTGGCCTCGTGGCGCAAACGGGAGCGTCCCCCTTCGGATGGTGTTTGTATGAGTCAATATCAAGGTGAATGGAGAGGGTACTTATAGTGAGTGGGAGCAGGTTTGATGAAAACAAAACCTATGGTATCTTCTGTCGGTTTACACCGTAAGATCACTATGGTAAGCCTGCTAGTTTGGCCTGGACCAGACAATCCCTTCGGAGGGCTTGATTATAGGGGATCGAACACAGTAGACACCCGAAAGGGTTAAAGATTTCTTTAGTATGTTTTTCAATCTAATCCTCCCTTCAGCGGATTTTATTGGATGGGGACTCTGGGATCTAAAGACAGAGGGTTACACTCACAAGGTACATAAGTAGTGTATGTATCCTGATCAAATAATGGTAACTAAAGCCTATATGAATAAGAGTTAGTCTGACATTAGGTTTTGGTCAATAGTGTCTTTATCTAGAGGAGGAGTGTTTTTTATTACTCTAAGGTGTCATACATTCTAAACCTTTGGAGTATCATTGCAAATTATAAATGACCTACGAATCATTTAATAATTAGCTAAAACATGATTGGATTAGACAGTTATAGAAAGAAAATCATACAAGTTTTGTTTGTAAATTGTTAGCAAAAATGTCTAGCTCTATAATTTCCTTATTGGGTGCGGAAAAGTTAATCAGAGAGAATATGATGACGTGGAAAAACAAACCCAACACTATATTTGTTGTGGACGATCTGAAGTTTGTGCTAACTTAGGAGTGTCCTCAAGTGCCAGACTCGAATGAGTCATGAAATGTTCGTGATGCATATGATCGATGGATCAAGGCCAATGATAAGGCCAAGGTCTACATGCTGGCAAGTATGTCTGACATATTAGAAAAGAAGAATGTGAAGGGAATGAAACTCCCACGCAGCGGAAGACAATTGAATCGTCATGGTGAAGTTGTGCAATTTAATTTCGTTAAAACGATTTAACTCTTAAATCTAGGCTAAACATACATAATATGGAAAGAAAAACACAACAAGTACTAGAACACTTACTTGTTGAAGACGTGCTTCGATTTTTCCTTTCTGGTCACGAACTCTTCGTGTACTCCAAACGATCCCGAACTTCTCGAACTCTTCCCTCGATCAAGAATGAACACCACCCTTTGGAATCTCGATTGTTCTTCTTTTGGAAGAAGGAAAGTTGTGGGACTTTCTTTGTTTCGGAGAAGGGAGGAGAAAGTTGAGAGGATTTGAGAGAATAATGAATCTCTTCTCTTTGGTGAAAATCCAAAAAAATGAGAGAATGCCCTATGAAACCCTTCTTGCAAAGGGTTTGAATAATGAAAATGATGGAGTTAAAATCTCCACATTATTACCATTTTACCAACACCATAGGTTATGCAAATCATATTTGCATAACCATAAGATATCCCATATCTCATCTTACAAATCAAATTTTTATAATTGTGGATTTATTAAATTGAATCACATTCAATTTAATTTCTCTCAATTAATTTCTCCAATTAGCCCTAATTCAAAAATTAGGCTAACCTATAGTTTATTATTAATCTCATTTACATTAAACTATATATTATATCATTCATATCTCATATAAATGACATAAATGCCCTTAAGTGAAATTGAACACTTTAATTCACACCAAAACATTAACCCTTCTTTTAACCCAGTTTGAGCAAACCGAGGGACCTAATGGACCTACAGTGACGAGCTCCAATGATCCGAGATTAACCTATCAAACTCTTTGACCCTGTTAATCAACCTTCATTAGCTACGGTAACACTCTACTAAAACCCGTAGCTGCACTCCCGTCAGTACAGAATATTACGTGTCCACTGATATAACCAATACCCATGAGTCGACCATTCACAGGTTGTTCGTAGACACTAATTGGTCAAATTATCGTTTTACCCTTGTGTCTACTTCTTGCTCCTTAAGTCCCCACTGTTCCTCTAATGAACAACAACGTTGTTATGGTTCAACCATACACAACAACCCTCTCGGACAAGTGAGAGGGTGGGCGCCGGTTGTCCAAGCCCTGGAGACAGCACTTAAGGGAACAACCCATCTAGTTTTCCTAAAGGCGGGAACGAGTGAATTCCATCTCGCATAGTTAAGTTCCCAGCTCCCTACTTGATTATGTCCCTAAGAAGATAGACATATTGGGCGAGTAACTGTTACCACTCTCACCCGTACTAGTCAAAGGACGGACCTGCGGGCGAGGTCAGTCCGTAACACGCTCGAGATTGTGTCGAGTCATTAATGTTCATCTCCGAAGTTATTAGTCCTTACTGTCAACGGTGTTACATCAGTAGGTCTAATAATTCACGGTGTGGTCTTGTACTATCTCATTTTCCATGATGCCCCCACTCGCATGTCAACCACATGAATGAGTCAGATCACCTCGTTTGTATCTTAATACAAAGCGCGCCGCATCCACAGTGTATCCAGGATTAGGTTTCCAACCCCATCCATATATTGTAGACCGTTTGGGTCATTTACTCGAACGTGATCCTCCCTGTGTGTCCACTACACACCGTTCAAGTTCTAGTTCTCTCATATATTCAATGACCCTGGAGCTTAGCTTATTGGTCAAAGTTTCTATAAAATGCGAGACACAAAATGAAGAAATGAATAACTCTTTATTAATTTCAAATGTAAATTTACTTACACGAGATTAGGACAAAAATCCCAACAAACTACCACTTGCACTAAGCTAGTGGAGGAAATAAATTTCTAAAATGGGCATAAATTACAATGAAGTAATACAATAATCTTGGGCATTGAATAGGCGTTTACACATCTCCCACTTGCCCTAGTCAGGAAGTACTCGAAGACCTAGACTCTCTAGGTGACCCTCAAACACCTTATAAATGGATCAGCTACGTTGTGCTCCGACGCTATCTGCGTGACTGTCACGTCTCTGCAGTGCATAATCTCCCGTATCAGGTGATACATCTGCTCAATGTGTTTGCCTCTCTTATGGCTCCGAGGCTCCCTGGAGGTCGCAACTGCACCATTGTTTTCACAAAACAATGTGATCGGCAAGTTCATATTTGGAACAACTTCCAAATCTTTCATGAACTTCCTAAGCCAAACAACTTCCTTTGCAGCTTCACAAGCAGCAACGTACTCTACTTCCATAGTGGAATCAGCGATGCATCCCTGCTTGATGCTTCGTCATACTACAGCTCCTCCATTCAGAATGAAGGTTGACCCCGAAGTGGATTTCCTTGAATCCTTATCGGTATGAAAGTAAGAATCCATGTATCCCGTAAGGATCAAATCCCCACCGCCATACACTAAGCTGTAGTTTCTCGTCCTCCTAAGATACTTGAGGATTGCCTTTACGGTCGTCAAGTGATCTAATCCTTGATTGGATTTATGCCCAAAACTTGTGTAATTTTGATCAATTAAATAAAGTATTATTTGTTTTGATAAGATTACAGTCTTGCTTTTATAAATCCAATAAACTAAGCTCCAAGGTTATAACGTTTATCTTGAAATCAGTGTAGTGGACACTATTTGGGTTGAATTCAAGATCATAACATAAATAGTCTATGGTATATGAATAAGGTTGGAAACCTCATTCTGGTAACACCATGGATGCGACCCACTTTGTAATTAGTACAAATGAGGTAATCCAACTCATTCATGTAGTTGACATGCGAATGGGGGCATCCTGTATGAAGAGTTCATACAAGACTGGATCGCAAATTATTAGTCTAACAAGTATAACACCGTTAACAGGATAAGACTAGTAATTTCTAGATGGTCATTAGTGACTTGACCTGAATCCTGAGCAAGTTAAGAACTCCTTCTTATAGGGGTTTGTCCTTAGAATAGTATGGGTGAGAGTGGCCTGTAGCCGACTTAATAAGCCTACCTTCTTAGGGACAGAACCTCGTGGGTAGATGGGAACTTAACTGTGCAAGATGGAATTCACTTAGGTTGTTCCCTTAAGAACTGACTCCAGGTCTTGAACAACGGGGCCCCGCCCTCTATGAGGGTATGAGTCTAAGGTAGGACCTTAGACTTGTTATTCATTAGAGGATTAGTGGTGCTTAAGGAGCAAAGAGGTAATTACAGGGGTAAAACGGTAATTTGACCCAGCTGTGATTACGAACAACCTGTGATGGGTCGACTCATGGGTAATGACTATATCAGTGGACACAATAATATCTATAGTGATGAGAGTGCATCTACAAGTCTATAGTGGAGTGACTTGTAGTTAATGAATATTGATTAACTGGATCAAAGAGTTTGATCAGTTAATCTCACATCATTGGAGCTCATGATCTGTAGGCCCATTAGATCCCTCCGTTGGCTCAACATGGTAATATTGAGGGTATAAAGTTAGGAGATAAATTGAAGTGTTCAATTTTATACATGAGGAGTTATATCAATTATATATGATATAATTGATATAATATATAGTTTTAATGTGAATTAGATTCATATATAAACTATATACTAAAGAGAGATAAAAGGAGGGGTAGGATGGTCATTTCCATCCTATTTCCCTATATATATGGTTGCATGAGATGCAACTAGGTCAAATGATTTTGGAAATCATTCTAAGCTATTCCTAGCCTCCTTGTTGTGTTGTTGGAAGAGTTCCAAAACACACATCTCTCTCACAAAATACCTCACCACTCCTAAAGGGAACCCACCTTCCTCCCTCACCTAGAGAACAACGGAGAAGATCCGGTGGTGGTGTCGGTGTTCGTACGAGTTCGTGTTGCGTTGATCTTGATCGAGAAGAGAGGAGGAGCACTTGAAGAAAGGTTCTTCAAAGGTAAACACTTGTTGTCCATTTTATTATATGTGCTTAATCTATGTTTTACGTTCTTGAATTTTTCGTTGTAACTAAATCAAGAGCGCGCGATTTGCAATCGCTTTCGCTGCGGGGACTTCGATTCCCTTCAATTGGTATCAGAGCCCAATTGCGTTCTTGATTTATGTTCTGGAATTTTCAAGAACAAGGTGAGATTTACTGTTTTTGCATGAGATGTATGAACGGTTTTTGCGAAATTAGATGTTTTCAATTTTTGGCACTTAGATTTACAATTTCCTTTGAAATGTTCAATGTAAGGGCCTGGTTCATCGGCGTTGCAACGCCGCGCTTGCGGGAGAAGGTGCGCGCAGGAGACAACGTTGCAACGCAGCCTCTAGCGTTGTGACGCTCGGCAGAAAATGACAAAAGCAGCGTTGCAACGTTGCTATTAGCGTTGCAACGCCGGATACGTTTCACGCGAGGAGCAACGGGCAGAAACGTTTTTTTATTATTTATATTAATTATAAAAATGTTTTATTTTAATGTATTTAATAATTTTAATTTTAATTAATATAATTAGATTATATTAATTAAAATTATTTCTAGGGTGCCAAAATTGGTCTAATTTTTTATATTTTAATTATGCAATTGTTGTGTAATTATTGCCATGCATAGTGTATGCTTGTATTTTAGAAATCCCACCTTAGGTTAAGCACTTTCATGCATCATTTATAATATAAGGAGTTATATTATATAGTTTGCATGATTAATTAATATAAGGATGTTATATTAATTTTTGGACAACATTGACATGCATTATTTTACATGAGATGAATATGCTATGAATGTCTTATTATTCATGTGATGAATGATCAAGCACTATAACATAGTATGCATGTCACCTAAGGTTAATTATTAGTTTTAAAGTGTTTAGAACTTGGAAATAATAGACCTTAGGTTATCTAGTTCTAATTAGATTAGAATTAGGAACCAAGTAATTTATAAGCTATGATTAAAAGAGGAACTCTGTCTAAGGAAAGTTCTGTCTAGGTCAGGGGTATTTAAGGTGACTGAGCGGAACACCCTACTTGGGAATCGACTTTGAGAGTGAAATTTAATCAGAGAGTCTTATAAATTACAGTAGCGTCAGTGGGTTTATTAAGGGGTTAATAAACTAGAAATCCTAGGCTTAATATAAGGAGTTATATTAACTAACTTAGGATAAAATCAATATAAGAGTTATATTGATCATCAATATAAGAGTTATGTCGATAGAGTTAGGTAAAACCATTAGCCGGGTTTTAGCCTAAGAAAGATTCCTATAGAATTAAAGTATTCAGGGGGAGGAAAAAGTGTATGAGATACATATTTTTCCACCTACGCTATCTCCGGGAAGTTCATACCGTGAGACTGATACTTGGCCTCGTGGCGCAAACGGGAGCGCCCCCTTTCAGACGGTGTTTGTATGAGTCAATATCAAGGTGAATAGAGAGGGTACTTACAGTGAGTGGGAGCAGGTTTAGTGAAAACAAAACCTACGGTCTCTTTTGTCGGTTTACACCGTTAGACCACTATGGTCAGCCTGCTAGTTTTGCATGGACCAGACAATCCCTTCGTACGGCTTGATCATAGGGGATCTAACACAGTAGACACCCGAAAGGGATAAAGATTTCCTTAGACTATTTTCTCATCTAGTCCTCCCTTCGGCGGATTTTATTGGATCGAGACTCTGGGATCTAAAGACAAAGGGTTACACTCACGGGGTACATAAGTTGTGTATGTATCCGCATCAGAAAAATGGTAACTAAAACCTATAGGAATAAGAGTTATTCTGGTGTTAGGTTTTGGTCAAGAGTGTCTTGATCCAGAGGAGGAGTGTTTTTTATTACCCTTCGGTGTCATACATTCTAAGCCTTTGGAGTATCATTGCAAATTATAAATGGCCTAGGAATCATTTGATAATTAGCAAAACATGATTGGATTAGAGTTATAGCAAGAAACTGATACAAGTTTGTTTGTAATTTTTTAGCAAAAATGTATAGCTCTATAATTTCCTTATTAGGTGTGGAAAAGTTAACTGGAGAGAATATGATGACATGGAAAAACAAACTCAACACTATATTGGTAGTGGATGATCTGAAGTTTGTGCTAACTAAGTAGTGTCCTCAGGTGCCAGGCTCGAATGTGTCACGAAATGTTCGTGATGCATATGATCGATGGATCAAGGCCAATGATAAGGCCAAGGTCTACATGTTGGCAAGTATGTCTGACATATTAGCCAAGAAGCATGAGGGCATGATTACCGCCAAGGAAATCATGGATTACGCGGCAGGTATGTTTGGACAACAGTCCACACAAACCCGACATAATGCCCTAAAGTACATATTCAACTCGAGGATGCCGGAGGGTACATCTGCTCGGATCATGTCCTGATATGATGGTACACTTTAACATCGCGAGTCGAATGGTGCTTCCATCGATGAGTCGAGCGATTCACTTCATTCGAAACCCTTTCGGATAGTTTCTGCAGCTTTAGAAGTAATGTTTGTTATGAACAAGCTTACTTTTAATCTTACCTCCCTTCGAATGAACTCCGGACCTTTGAATCTTTGATGAAAATTCGTGGATCGAAAGGTGAGACAAATGTTGCCGTGGAGTTATCACGCAGGTTCGACCTGCAGGACAAAAATGATGGCTTCATCTTCTTCTAACCTTAGAGGTAAGAAGAAGAACATGAAGAAGGTTGGTAAAGGGAAACAAGATGACAAAGCTGCCGCCCAGAAGGGCAAGAAAGTCAAAGACGTTGTTGACAAAGGAAAGTGTTTCCACTGCAATGAAGACGGGCATTGGAAACGGAACTGTCCGTAGTACATTGTAGAAAAGAAGAAGGAATGCAAATATGATTTACTTTGCCTAGAAGCTTGTTTAGTGGAAAATGATAAAACAACTTGGATACTTGATTCAGGCGCCACTAATCATGTTTGTTCTTCTTTTCAGAAATTGATTCTGGTAGCAACTCTGAAAGAAGGAGAGATAACACTCCGCGTTGGAAATGGAGAAGTCGTCTCAGCTGTAGCAGTAGGCACAATGAAGCTTTATTTTGGCAAGAAATATGTATTGTTGGACAATATATTAGTGATACCAGGGTTTACTAGAAACCTTATTTCCATTTCTTGCTTTATTGAACAATGTATTTTTGTTTCCTTTTCTATGAATAAAGTGTTTATTTTAAAGAAAGGTTTAGAAATATGTTCAGCTTCATTAGAAAATGGATTGTATGTTTTAAGGCCTAATTCAGTCAAAATGGTTTTGAACACTGAATTATTTAAAACTGCACATGCACAAACTAAGAAACGTAAAATTTCTCCTAAAGAAAATGCTCATCTTTGGCATCTAAGATTGGGTCACATTAATCTCAATAGGATTGAGAGATTGGTAAAGAAAAGACTTCTAAACGAGTTAGAAGAAAATTCCTTGCCAGTATGTGAATCCTGCCTATAAGGCAAGATGACTAAAAGACCTTTTAGTGGAAAAGTTTATAGAGCCAAAGATACTCTAGAGCTTATACATTCAGACCTTTGTGGTCCGATGAATGTTAAAGCCAAGGGAGGATATGAATATTTCATCTCTTTTATAGATGATTATTCCAGATATGGGCATATTTACCTAATGCACCACAAGTCTGAAGCACTTGAAAAGTTCAAGGAATTCAAGACTGAGGTTGAAAATCAATTAGGTAAAAGAGTTAAAATACTTCGATCGGATCGAGGTGGAGAGTACATGGATTTAAAATTCCAGAACTATATGATAGAACATGGAATTACATCCCAACTCTCAGCTCCCGGCACACCACAACAAAACGGTGTATCACAAAGGAGAAATAGAACCTTGTTGGATATGGTTCGATCAATGATGAGTTATGCTCATCTCCCTAGTTCCTTTTAGGGTTATGCAGTGGAGACTGCAGTATACATTTTGAATAGTGTGCCCTCCAAAAGTGTTTCTAAAACACCTTTTGAACTCTGGAAAGGACATAAAGGTAGTTTATGTCACTTCAGAATATGGGGTTGTCCATCACATGTGCTTGTGACAAATCCAAAGAAGTTGGATTCACGTTCAAAGTTGTGCCTATTCGTAGGATACCGAAAAGAAACAAGAGGTGGTTTATTCTATGATTCTAAGGAAGATAAGGTCTTTGTGTCGACAAATGCCACTTTCTTGGAGGAGGTCCACATAAGGGACCACAAACAAAAAAGTAAGGTAGTGTTGAGTGAGTTAGACGGAACAATAGCAAAGGTTGCTAATAAGAACACTAGTACGTCAACAAGAGTTATTGATACTTGTTCGTCTAGTCAAGAGGGTCCATCTCAAGAGTTGAGTATGCCTCGACGTAGTGGGAGGGTTGTGGTACAACCTGACCGTTACATGGGTTTAGCTGAAACCCAAGTTGTTATACCAGATGACAATTGCGAGGATCCATTGACTTATAATCAAGCAATGGTTGACAAAGAAAAAGACAAATGGGTCATAGCCATAGACCAAGGAAATGGAGTCTATGTACTTCAATTCTGTTTGGGATCTTGTAGATAAGCCTGATAGGGTAAAACCTATAGGTTGTAAGTGGATCTACAAGAGAAAACGTGGTGTAGATGGGAAGGTGCAAACCTTTAAAGCTAGACTAGTAACAAAGGGTTATACCAAGGTTGAAGGGGTTGACTATGAGGAAACCTTTTCACCTATTGCTATGGTAAAGTCTATCCGTATCCTTCTTGCCATTGCCGCATATTATGACTATGAGGTATGGCAAATGGATGTCAAGAAAGCCTTTTTGAATGGCAATCTTGAGGAAACCATCTACATGGACCAACCCAAAGGGTTCATTAAACCAGGACAAGAGCAAAAGGTTTGCAGGCTTAAAAGGTCGATTTATGGACTGAAACAAGCCTCTAGGTCCTGGAATATAAGATTTGATGAGGCTATCAGATTTTATGGTTTTGACCAGAATGATAATGACCTTGTGTCTACAAGAAAATCATCAATAGTTCTGTCGTTTTCCTAATTCTCTATGTGGATGATATCCTACTCATTGGGAATGATGTAGGTTATCTTACTGACATCAAGGAATGGCTAGCAGCGTAATTCCAAATGAAAGATTTGGGTGATGCACGGTTTGTTCTTGGGATCCGATTGTCCTAACGCAAGAATAAAACACTAGCCTTGTGTCAAGCATCATACATAGACAAAGTGTTGTCAAGATTTAAGATGCAAGATTCCAAAAATGGCTTGTTGCCTTTTAGACATGGAATCCATTTGTCTAAGGAATAGTGTCCTAAGACACCTCAAGGAGTTGAGGATATGAGACGGATTCCTTACGCATCAGCTGTTGGGAGCCTGATGTACGCCATGTTGTGTACTAGGCCCGACATCCATTTTTGCGCTTGGGGATGGTCGGTAGGTATCAATCCAATCCGGAGACTTGAACATCGGACAACGGTTAAAACGATCCTTAAGTATCTTCGAGAACAAGGAACTACATGCTTGTGAATGGGGCTAAGGATTTGATCCTTACGAGGATACGAGGATTCGACTTTCGGTGATAAAGATTCTCGAAAATCTACATCAGGGTCAGTTTTCACTCTTAACGGAGGAGCTGTAGTATGGCGAAGCATCAAGCAATGATGCATCGCTGATTCCACCATGGAGGTCGAATATGTAGCAGCCTGTGAGCAGCTAAGGAGGCCGTTTGGTTAAGGAAATTTATACTAAACTTGGAAGTTGTTCCAAATATGACTTTGCCCATCACACTATATTGCGATAACAGTGGTGCAGTGGCAAATTCGAGGGAACCCCGAAGTCACAAGAGGGGAAAGCACATAGAGCGGAAGTATCATCTCATCCGGGAGATCGTGCATAGTGGAGACGTGATTATCACGAAGATAGCCTCAGAGCACAACATTACTGATCCTTTTACAAAGGCTCTCACGGCTAAAGTATTTGAGAGTCACCTAGAAGGTCTAGGTTTACAAGTCTTCCCCAACTAGGGCAAGTGGGAGTATTTTGTACAAAGGGTTTAAATGCCCTAGTTTATTGTATTTACATTAATGTAATGTTTAGTACTCCACAAGCTTTAGGTCAAGTGGGAGATTGTTGGGATTTATGCCCCAAACTTGTGTAATTTTGATCAATTAAATAAAGTGTTATTTGTTTTGATAAGATTACAGTCTTGCTTTTATAAATCCAATAAACTAAGCTCCAAGGTTATAACGTTTATCTTCAAATCAGTGTAGTGGACACTATTTGGGTTGAATTCAAGATGATAACCTAAATAGTCTATGGTATAAGAATAAGGTTGGAAACCTCATTCTGGTAACACCATGGATGCGACCCACTTTGTAATTAGTACAAATGAGGTAATCCAACTCATTCATGTAGTTGACATGCGAGTGGGGGCATCCTGTATGAAGAGTTCATACAATCTTCGGATCGCAAAATTATTAGTCTAACCAAAGATAACACCGCTAATGTGATAAGACTAGTAATTTATAGATGGTCATTAGTGACTTGACCTGAATCCTGAGCATGTTAAGAACTCCTGCTTATAGGGGTTTGTCCTTAGACTAGTATGGGTGAGAGTGGCCTGTAGCCACCTTAATAAGCCTACCTTCTCAGGCACAAAACCTCGTAGGTAGCTGGGAACTTAACTGTGCGAGATAGAATTCACTCATTCCTCTACTGAGGAATTAGATAGGTTGTTCCCTTAAGAACTGACTCCAGGTCTTGAACAACGGGGCCCCGCCCTCTATGAGGGTATGAGTCTAAGGTAGGAGCTTAGACTTGTTGTTCATTAGAGGATCAGTGGTGCTTAAGGAGCAAAGAGGTAATCACGGGGGTAAAACGATAATTTGACCCACCGTGATTACTAAACAACTGTGAAGGGTCGACTCATGGGTAATGACTATATCGAAAGGACACAATAATATCTACAAAGTGAGAGTGCAAACTACAAGTCTATAGTTGAGTGACTTGTAGTTAATGCATATTTATTAAGTGGATCAAAGAGTTTGATCAGTTAATCTCACATCATTGGAGCTCATGATCTGTAGGTCCATTAGACCCCTCCGTTGGCTCAACATGGTAATATTGAGGGTATAAAGTTAGGAGATAAATTGAAGTGTTCAATTTTATACATGAGGAGTTATATCAATTATATATGATATAATTGATATAGTATATAGTTTTAATTTGAATTAGATTCAAATATAAACTATATACTAAAGAGAGATAAAAGGAGGGGTAGGATGGTCATTTCCATCCTATTTCCCTATATATATGGTTGCATGAGATGCAACTAGGTCAAGTGATTTTGGAAATCATTCTAAGCTATTCCTAGCCTCCTTATTGTGTTGTTGGAAGCGTTCTAAAACACACATCTCTCTCACAAAATACCTCACCACTCCTAAAGGGAACCCACCTTCCTCCCTCACCTAGAGAACAACGGAGAAGATTCGGTGGTGGTGTCGGTGTTCGTACGAGTTCGTGTTGCGTTGATCTTGATCGTGAAGAGACGATGAGCACTTGAAGAAAGGTTCTTGAAAGGTAAATACTTGCTGTCCATTTTATTATATGTGCTTAATCTATATTTTACGTTCTTGAATTTTTCGTTGTAACTAAATCAAGAGCGCGCGATTCGCAATCACTTCCGCTGCGGGGTCTTCGATTCCCTTCAGTTCCAATTTCTTCGGGTTTGACACTTACACGTGGGTCGGGCATCCCAAAATTCTTAAATGGTGTAAACTACCTTTACTGCTAGTCCAGAGTTCGAAAGGTGTTTCACAAACACTCTTCGACGGAACGTTGTTCAAAATGTAAACCGTAGTTTCCACTGCGTAACCCCAAAAAGAATAAGGGAGACGAGCATAGCTCATTATCGACCGAACCATGTACAACAGGGTTCTGTTTCTCCTCTCCGATACACCATTCTGTTGTGGCATACCAGGTGCTGAGAGTTGGGACGTAAGTCCGTGTTCTATCATATAGTCCTGGAATTTAGTGTCCATATACTCTCCACTTCGATCCGATCGAAGTGTTTTTATGGTTTTACCTAACAGGTTCTCAACCTCAGTCTTGTACTCCTTGAACTTTTCAAGAGTTTAATACTTCCATCGATGAATGAACGGGAGTCGAATGGTGCTTCCATCGATGAATCGAGTCAGATCAGCTTCATTCTGGAAATCCTTCCAGATAGTTTCCTGCAGTTTAGAAGTAATGTTGTTATGAACAAGCTTACTTTTAATCTCACCTCCCTTTTGAATGAACTCCAGACCTTTCAATCTTTGATGAAAATTCAAGGATCAAAAGGTGAGGGAAATGTTGCAAGTAGGAGTTATCACAGAGGTTCGACCTCTGGATCAAAAACAGTGGCTTCATCTTCTTCTAACTTGAAAGGGAAGAAAAAGAACATGAAGAAGGTTGGTAAAGGGAAACGAGCTAACAAATCTGCCGCCCAGAAGGGCAAGAAAGTCAAAGAAGTTGCAGACAAAGAAAAGTGTTTCCACTGCAACGAAGACGAGCATTGGAAACGGAACTGTCCGAAGTACATTGTAGAAAAGAAGAAGGAAGTTAAATATGATTAACTTTGCTTAGAAGCTCTTTTCGTGGATAATGATAAAACTTTTTGGATACTTGATTCAGACGCCACTAATCATGTTTGCTCTTCTTTTCAAGGAATTGATTCCTGGCAGCAGCTACAGAAAGGAGAGATAACGCTCCGGGTGGGAAATGGAGAAGTCGTCTCAGCTGTAGAAGTAGGCACGATGAAGCTTTATTTTGGAAAGAAATATATGTTGTTAGACAATATATTAGTGATACCAGGGTTTACTAGAAACCTTATTTCAATTTCTTGCCTTATAGAACAACGTATTTCTGTTTCTTTCTCTATGAATAAAGTGTTTATTTTAAAGAAAGGTATGGAAATATGTTCAGCTTCATTAGAAAATGGGTTGTATGTTTTAAGGCCTAATTTAGTCAAAATGGTTTTGAACACTGAATTATTTAAAACTGCAAACACACAAACTAAGAAACGTAAAATTTTTCCTACAGAAAATGCTCAACTTTGGCATCTTAGATTGGGTCACATAAATCTCAATAGGATTGAGAGATTGGTAAAGAATGGACTTCTAAATGAGTTAGAAGCAAATACTTTACTTGTATGTGAATCCTGCCTAGAAGGCAAAATGACAAAAAGACCTTTTAGTGGAAAAGGTTATAGAGCCAAAGAACCTCTTGAGCTTTTACATTCACACCTTTATGGTCTGATGAATGTTAAAGCCAGAGGAGGTTATGAATATTTCATCTCTTTTATAGATGATTATTCTAGATTTGGGCATATTTACCTAATGCATCACAAGTCTGAAGCACTTTAAAAGTTCAAGGAATTCAAGACTGAAGTTGAAAATCAATTAGGTAAAACGATTAAGACACTTCGATCAGATCGTGGTGGAGAGTACATGAATTTAAAATTCCAGAACTATATGATAGAACATGGAATTGCATCCCACCTCTCAGCTCCCGGAGAGTACATGAACTATTGGACATGGTTCAATCAATGATGAGTTATGCTCATCTCCCTAGTTCCTTTTGCGGTTACGCAGTGGAGACTGCGGTTACTCAATGGAGACTGCGGTATATATTTTGAACAATATGCCATCAAAAAGTGTTTCTGAAACACCTTTTGAACTCTGGAAATGACGTAAAGGTAGTTTATGTCATTTCAGAATAGGGGTTATCCAGCACATGTGCTTGTGACAAATCCAAAGAAGTTGGATTCACGTTCAAAATTATGCCTATTCGTAGGATACCACAAAGAAACAAGAGGTGGTTTATTCTATTATTCTAAGGAAGATAAGGTTTTTGTGTCGACAAATGTCATTTTCTTAGAGGAGGACCACATAAGGGACCACAAACCAAAAAGTAAAATTGTGTTGAGGGAGTTAGACGGAACAATAGCAAAGGTTGCTAATAAAACTAGTACGTCAACAAAAGTTGTTGATACTAGCTTGTCTGGTCAAGAGAGCCCATCTCAAGAATTGAGTATGCCTCGACGTAGTGGGAGGGTTATAAGACAACCTGACCGTTACATGGGTTTATCAGAAACGCAAGTTGTTATACCAGATGACAACTTTAAGGATACATCGACTTATAATCAAGCGATGGATGACAAAGACAAAGACATGAACCAAGAAATGGAGTCTATGTACTTCAATTATGATTGGGTTCTTGTAGATAAACCTAATGGGGTAAAACTTATAGGTTGCAAGTGGATCTACAAAAGAAAGCGTGGTGTAGATGGAAAGGTGCAGGCCTTTAAAGCTAGACTAGTAGCAAAGGGTTATACCCAGGTTGAAGGGGTTTACTATGAGTAAACCTTTTCACCCGTTGCAATGGTAAAGTCTATCCGTATCCTACTTGCCATTGCCGCATATTGTGACTATGAGGTATGACAAATGGATGTCAAGACAGCCTTTTTGAATGGAAATCTTGAGGAAAACATCTACATGGACCAACCCAAAGGGTTCATTGAACCAGGACTAGAGCAAAAGGTTTGCAGGCTTAAAAGGTCAATTTATAGACTAAAACTAGCCTCTAGGTCCTGGAATATAAGATTTGATAAGGCAATCAAATTCTATGGCTTTGATCAGAATGATGATGAACCTTGTGTCTACAAGAAAATCATCAATAGTTCAGTCGCATTCCTTGTTGTATATGTGGATGATATCCTACTCATTGGGAATGATGTAGAATAACTTACTGACATTAAGAACTCGCTAGCTAAGAAATTCCAAATGAAAGATTTGGGTGAAGTGCAGTTTGTTCTTGGAATCCAGATTGTCCGGAACCGCTGTTGGGATTTATGCCCTAAACTTGTGTAATTTTGATCAATTAAATAAAGTGTTATTTGTCTTGATAAGATTACAGTCTTGCTTTTATAAACTAAGCTCCAAGGTTATAACATTTATCTTGAAATCAGTGTAGTGGACACTATTTCGGTTGAGTTCATGAATATAACCTAAATGGTCTATGGTATAAGAATAAGGTTGGAAACCTTATTCAAGTAACACCATGGATGCGACCCACTTTGTAATTAGTACAAATGAGGTAATCCAACTCATTCATGTAGTTGGCATGTGAGTGGGGGCATCCTATATGAAGAGTTCATACAAGACTGGATCCCAAATTATTAGTCTAACCAGTGTAACACCGTTAACAGGACAAGACTAGTAATTTATAGATGGTCATTAGTGACTCGATTTGAATCCTGAGCAAGTTAAGAACTCCTGCTTATAGGGGTTTGTCCTTAGACTAGTATGGGTGAGAGTGACCTGTACCCGACTCAATAAGGGTACCTCCCAGAGACAGAACCTCGTAGGTAGCTGGGAACTTAACTGTGCAAGATGGAATACACTCATTCCTACACTAAGGAATTAGATAGGTTGTTCCCTTTAAAACTGACTCCAGGTCTTGAACAACGGGGCCCCGCCCTCTATGAGGGTATAAGTCAATGGTAGGACCTCAGACTTGTTGTTCATTAGAGGATTAGTGGTGCTTAAGGATCAAAGAGGTAATCACAGGGGTAAAATAGTAATTTTACCCAGCTGTCATTACGAACAACCTGTGAAGGGTCGACTCTGTTGGAATTTTTGTCCTAATCTCGTGTTTGTAAATTACTGTTTGAAATTAATAAAAGTTATCCATTTCATTACTTTGTGTCTCGCAATATTTACAAACTTTTCCAATAAACTAAGCTCCAGGGTCATTGAATTTATGAGAGAACTAGAACTTCAACGGTGTGCAGTGGACACACAGGGAGGATCACGTTCGAGTTAATGACCCGAACGGTCTACAGTATATGGATAGGGTTGGAGACCTAATCCTTGATACACTGTGGATGCGGCCCGCTTTTTATTAGATACAAACGAGGTGGTCTGACTCGTTCATGTGGTTGACATGCGAGTGGGGGCATCCTGTGCAATGAGATTGTACAAGACCGGACCGCGAATTATTAGACCTACTGATGTAACACCGTTGACAGTAAAGACTAATAACTTCGTAGATGGCCATTAGTGACTCGACACAATCCCGAGCGTGTTACTTAACACCGTCTCATGCGGTCCGTCCTTTGACTAGTACGGGTGAGGGTGGTCACATTTACTTGTCCCAATATGCCTATCTTCTCAGGGACAGGACCAGGTAGGGAGCTGGGAACATAACTACGCGAGATGGAATTCACTCATTCCCGCCTTTAGGGAAACTAGAAGGGTTGTTCCCATAAGTGTTGTCTTCAGGGCTTGGACAACGGGCGCCCACCTTCTCACTGGCCCGAGAAGGGTGTTGTGTATGGTTGGACCATCACAATATGTTGTTCATTAGAGGAGCAGTGGGGACTTAAGGAACAAGAGGTAGACACAGGGGTAAAACGGTAATTTGACCCAACCGTGTCTACGAACAACCTGTGAAGGGTCGACTCATGAGCATTGGTTATATCAGTGGACACGTAATATTCTGCACTGACGGGAGTGCAGCTATGGGCTATAGTGGAGTGTTATCGTAGCTAATGAATGTTGATTAACCGGGTCAAAGAGTTTGAGAGGTTAATCTCGGATCATTGGAGCCCGTCACTGTAGGTCAATTAGGTCCCTCGGTTGGCTCAATCTGGGTTAAAAGAAGAGTTAATGTTTTGGTATGAAATTGAAGTGTTCAATTTCACTTAAAGGGAATTTATGTCATTTATATGAGATATGAATGATATAATATATAGTTTAATGTGAATGAGATTCATAATAAACTATAGGTTAGCCTGATTGTTGAATTAGGGCTAATTGGAGAAATTAATTGAGAGAAATTAAATTGGAAGTGATTCAATTTAATTAATCCACAATTATTGCAAATGTGATTTGCAGTATGAGATATGAGATATCTTATATTATATGGTTATGCAAATGAGATTTGCATAACCTATAGTTGTGGAGTGGTAATAATGTGGAGATTTTAACTCCATCAATTTCCACTATATAAACCCTTTGCAAGAAGGGATTAGTATCCCATTCTCTCATTTTTTGATTTTGATCAAAGAGAAGAGATTAAGAATTCTCTCTACTCTATCAACTCTCATCCCTCTCCAAAACACTAGAATCCCACCATTCTCCTTCATTCCAAAAGAAGAACAACCAAGGTTCCAATTGGTGGTGTTGTGTTCTCTTTCGTGGGTTTTGTTCGGGATCATAGAGTTTGTGATTGTTCGCGAAGTGTTCGTGATCTTTGGAAGAAATATTGAAGAGAGTCTTCAACAAGTAAGTAGAATTCATCTTGCTGTATTTTCTTCCTTCTTTGCATGTTTAACTTAGATCTAAGAGTTAGATCGTTTTAACAAAATTCAAGTAGCATAACGACACCTTGACGATTCGATCGTCTTTCGCTGTGCGGAGATTTTCATTTCCTTCAATTGGTATCAGAGCCATTTCGATGGTTCTTCGTTATGCACTATTTTTTTGTTAAAATAGGTGGGTAAATTGCCTTATTTCATGAGATGAATGTTGGTTTTGCTTAATGGATGTTTCGATTTTTGGCACTTGAATAGATTTACAATTTATGTTGATGAGATCAATGTAAGGGCCCGTTGTTTTTTTGGCATTTTGTTGTAAATCGAGTCTGTAAGTCCGGGTCGTTCGTGACAAGAGTTGCTGTGAAGAAATCGGAGCGGAATCAGACGAAAATCGATGAAGAACAACAAAGGTGTTTGTTGTTCTGTCGATGGCGTTGAGATGCTGTTCATCAACGTATCAACGCTATCCTTGCGGGCGCTGGCTTGGCTGCAGTGGAGCGTTGCAACACCACGGCGTGGAGCACGCTGGTCTCAACGTTGGACGCGGCAGCGTTGCAACGCTGGCCACGACGTTGCAACGCCACATGCATATTGGGCAGTTCCAGTTTTAGTTTCACGAGAGGTGGGAGTTTGATGCTTAGTGGGGCAGTTACTTACGTTTTTGTTTATTTTTAATATTGTAAAATGTATTTTAATTATTTATTTAATTATTTTATTAAATAATATTAATATAAATGTTATATTAATGTTATTTAATTAGATAATTGTCCCTATGTGCCGAAAATTGGTCAATTTTTGCTATTTAATTATTTTATGCATGAGATGTATATTTTAATTAATTTCTATGTGTATAATGTATGTCATATAGATTTAAAATCCCACCTTAGGTTAAACATTTTCATGCATCATTTATATTATAAGAGTTAAAATATATAGTTTGCATGATAGGTTATATATAAGAGTTATAATATAATTAAATGCATGTTTTATTTAATTAATATAAGTGTTATATTTTTTAGATTAAAGTATGCTCATGCATTTATATTCATGTGATGAATAATAATATGTTATAGTATATAGTTATTCAGGTGATGAATGATCAAGCACTATAACATAGAAATGCATGCAACCTAAGTTAATTATTAGTTTTAAAGGGTTTAGAACTTGTATAATTAGACTTAGGTTTTCTATTTTCTAATGAGATTAGAAATTAGGAAATCAAAGTTTAGTCTATGAATGGAGACTGATTAGTAACTCTGTCTAAGGAAGGTTTTGTCTAAGGCTGGGGTATTTAAGTTGACGCTTGCGGAACACCCCTACCAGGAAACCGACCTGGGAGTGAATTCGGTCCGGAGATTCTTAGATTATACTTATCGTGAGTGCCGCTAATTAAAAGTGTTTTAATTTGCTCACATAGACCTAAGTAATAATGTGATTATAAACTTAGGTTAATACCATATAAGAGTTATATTGGTAGACTTAGGTAAATTTTAGCCGGTTTATCTAGGTCAATCCCTAATAAAATTAAAGTGCTGAGTTGGAGGAATAAAGTGTATGAGATACATTTGAATTTCCAACCACAAATCTCCATTAAGTCCGCACCGTGAGATCTATACTCGGTCTCGTGGCGCAAATGGGAGCGTCCCCCTTCGGGTGGCATTTGTATAGGTCAATATCATCGTGGATGGAGAGAGTACTTATAGTAGGTGGGAGAGGGACTTGTGAAAACGGGAGCCACGGTCTCTTCCTTCGATTCGCACCGTGAGACGCCTATGATCCGCCTGCTAGTTTGGCCTGGACCAGACAATCCATTCGGAGGGCTTGATCATGGGAGTCGGAACACCGTGAATTCTCGAGAGGGATACAGTTTCCTAGTTGGTTTTCCTTCTTGGTTCACCCTTCGGTGGCTATTGTTTGGACGGATGCTTGGAAACTTAAAGATTGAGGGTGACACTCACAGAATTCGTTAAGTGTTAATGAATTCGAAAGAACAATGGTAATTGGGCGCCTAATGGAATAAGAGTTATTCTGGAATAAGGGTCTGATCGAGAAAGTCTCGTCCTAGAGGAGGAGTGTTCTGTTCACCCTTTGGTGGCAGTCATTCTAAACCTTTAGGATATCATTGCAAAGTTCTGAATGACCTAAGGATCATGAAACAATTTTGCTAAAACGTGATTGGATTTCAAAAGTTTTTGCGAGACTAACACAAAGTTTTCTTAATTTTTCAGCTTAAATCATGTCTAGCGCAATTATAGCTTTACTCGCGTCTGATAAACTAGTGGGAGATAATTACCAATCTTGGAAAAACAACATAAACACAATTTTGGTAACTGACGACATTAAATTCATGCTCTCTGAGGAGTGTCCTCAGATGCCGGGATCGACTGCGTCGCGATGTGTTCGCGATGCATATGATCAATGGATCAGGGCCAATGAAAAGGCCAAGGTCTATATCATTGCCAGCATGTCTGATGTATTGGCAAAGAAGCATGAGCTGATGGTCACCGCTATGGAGATCATGGAGTCCTTGCAGGAAATGTTTGAAAAATAGTCCTTCAGGTCCGGCATGACTCGCTCAAATACGTCTTCAATGCACAGATGAAAGAGGGGTCGTCTGTCCGTGAACATGTTCTAGACATGATGACCCACTTTAATCTCGCTGAGATGAACGGGGCTTCGATCGACGAGTCGAGCCAAGTCAGTTTTATTCTGGAGACTCTTCCGAAGAGTTTCCTTCAGTTTCGTAGCAATGTTGTTATGAACAAAATTAGCTACACTCTGTTTACCCTCCTCAATGAGCTACAGAATTTCCAGTCCTTGAACAGAGTCAGGGCATCGGAATCTGAGGCAAATGTTGCCTTCAGGTCTTATCACACGGGTTCGACCTCTGGGAAGAAACCTGTTGCTCCTTCACACCTGAAAGGGAAGAAGAGGATGAAGAGGGGTAAAACTGACCGAGTTGCCGCCCAGAAGGGCAAGAAGGTCAAGGAAGTTGCAGGAAAAGGAAAGTGTTTCCACTGCAATGGGATAGACACTCGAAGAGGAACTGTCCCAAATTCCTAGCCGAGAGGAAGAATCAAGGTAAATGTGATTTACTTGTGATAGAAACCTGTTTAGTGGAGAGTAGTGACTCGCCAGATATTGGATTCAGCGCCACTAACCATGTTTGTTCTTCTTTCGTGGGATTGATTCTGGCAACACACGCGAGAGGGTGAGGTGACTCTACGGGTTGGATCCAGGGAGCTTGTCTCTGCTGTAGCGATCGGCACGGTGAAGCTACACTTTGGCGGGAAGTACTTATTATTAGATAATTTGTACATTGTACCGTGTGTTTACTAGAAACCTTGTTTCCATTTCCCCGCCCAATTGAACAATCTATATGTGTTTCATTGAATTAAATAAAGCGTTTATTTCTTTCAAAGGCAATGTTATTTGTTCAGCTTCACTTGAGCATAATCTGTATGTTTTGAAACCTAATTCTGTCAAAAGTGATTTGAATACTGAATTGTTTAAAACTGTAGAAACACAAACTAAGAGAGCGAAAGTTTCTCCTATGAAAAGTGCCCATCTTTGGCATCTACGGTTAAGCCACATTAATCTCAATAGGATTGAGGAACTAGTGAAGAGTGGGCTTCTAAACGAGTTGGAAGAAAACTCTTTACCGGTGTGTGAGTCATGCCTTGAGGGCAAAATGACCAAACGTCCTTTTAGTGGAAAAGAATATAGAGCCAAAGAGCCTCTTGAGTTAATACATTCTGACCTCTGTGGTCCGATGAATGTTAAGGCTCGAGGCGGTTATGAATACTTCGTGTCTTTCATAGACGATTACTCGAGGTATGGGTATATTTACCTAATGCACAAGAAGTCTGAAACTCTTGAAAAGTTCAAGGAGTACAAGACTGAGGTTGAGAACCTCTTAGGTAAATCGCTTAAAACACTTCGATCGGATCGAGGTGGAGAGTACATGGACACGGAATTCCAGGACTATATGATAGAACACAGAATTACGTCCCAGCTCTCAGCACTTGGTATGCCACAACAGAATGGTGTATAGGAGAGGAGAAACAGAACCTTGTTGGACATGGTTCGGTCGATGATGAGCTATGCTCGTCTCCCTGATTCTTTTTGGGGTTACGCAGTGGAGACTGCGGTTTATATTTTGAACAATGTTCCGTAGAAGAGTGTTTGTGAAACACCCTTCGAGCTCTGGAATAGCCGTAAGGGAAGTTTACACCATTTTAGGATTTGGGGATGCCCGACCCACATGTTGGTGTCAAACCCGAAAAAGTTGGAATCCCGTTCGAAATTGTGTCTATTCGTAGGTTACCCTAAAGAGACTAGGGGTGGTCGATTTTTCGATCCTAAGGAAAATAGGGTGCTTGTGTCGACAAACGCCACTTTCTTAGAGGAAGACCACGTCAGGGATCATTTACCAAGGAGTAAAATTGTGCTAAATGAAATGGACAGTACATCGACAAGAGTTGTTGATGGGGCTAGTATGTTAACAAGTGTTGTTGATCCTAGCACGTCTAGTCAAATCTGTTCCCAAGAGTTGGGAATGCCTCGACGTAGTGGGAGGGTTGTGAGACAGCCTGATCGTTACATGGGTTTAGCTGAAACCTCAGTTGTCTCTCCTGATGATGACTGTGAGGATCCATTGACCTATGATGTGGCAATGGTTGATGTTGACAAGGATGAGTGGATTAAAGCTATGGACCAGGAAATGAAGTCTATGTATTTCAATTCTGTCTGGGAGCTTGTGGATCAACCGGTTGGGGTCAAACCTATTGGTTGCAAATGAATCTACAAGCGTAAACGTGGCATAGATGGGAAGGTGTAGACCTTCAAAGCCTTACTAGTGGCAAAGGGTTTTACCCAAGTTGAAGGGGTTGACTATGAGGAGACCTTTTCACCTGTTGCCATGGTAAAGTCGATCAAGATCCTTCTGGCCATTGCCGCGTATTATGACTACGAGGTATGGCAGATGGACGTCAAGCCAGCCTTTTTTAATGGCAAACTTGATGAAACCATCTACATGGACCAGCCCAAAGGGTTCATTGCCCAAGGCCGAGAGCAAAAGGTTTGCCGCCTTCATAGGTCCATTTATGGGCTCAAACAAGCTTCGAGATCTTGGAATATAAGGTTTGATGAGGCAATCAAATCTTATGGCTTTGATCAAAATGTCGACGAGCCTTGTGTCTACCAAAAAATCGTTGACAAAACTGTCGCATTTTTAGTGTTGTATGTGGATGATATTCTTCTCATTGGGAGTGAGGTAGAATTTCTTACTGACGTTAAGAAGTGGCTAGCTTCACAATTCCAAATGAAAGATTTGGGAGAAGCTCAGTATGTTCTAGGTATCCGTTGTCCTAACTGGAAAGAACAAAACGCTAGCCTTGCCTCAGGCGTCTTATATTGACAAGATGTTGTCTAGATATAAGATGCAGAACTCCAAGAAGGACTTGCTGCCTTTCAGGCATGGTGTTCACTTGTGTAAGGATCAGTGTCCTAAGACTCCTCAAGATGTTGAGGATATGAGACGGATTCCATGCTGTGTACTATGCCCGACATCTGTTATGCAGTAGGAATTGTCAGTAGGTATCAGTCCAATCTAGGATTAGATCACTGGACAACCGTAAAGGCAATCCTCAAGTATCTTAGAAGAACGAGGAACTACATCTTAGTGTATGGGAGTGGGGATTTGATCCTTATGGGACACACAGATTCTGACTTTCAGACCGATAAGGATTTTAGGAAATCCACTTCGGGACACCTTCATTCATTCAATGGAGGAGTCGTGAGTATGGCGAAGCATCAGCGAGGATGCATCGCCGATTCCACTATGGAAGTGGAGTATGTTGCGGCTTATGAAGCTGCAATGGAAGCTGTTTGGCTTAGGAAGTTCATGACCGATTTGGAAGTTGTTCCAAATATGAACTTGCCGATCACACTGTTCTGTGATAACAGTGGTGTAGTAGCCAACGCACGAGAGCCTCGGAGCCATAAGAGAAGCAAACACATTGAGTGCAAGTATCGTCTGATACGGGAGATTGTGCACCGCGGAGACGTGACAGTCACGCAGATAGCGTCGGAGCACAACGTAGCTGATCCATTTATAAAGTCCCTCACGACTAAGGTGTTTGAGGGTCACCTAGAAAGTTTAGGTCTTCGAGAGCTTCTTGACTAGGGCAAGTGGGAGATGAGTAAACGGGTATTCAATGCGCTAGTTTATTGTATTACTTCATTGTAATTTATGTACATTTCAGAAATGTATTTTCTCCACTAGCTTAGTCCAAGTGGGAGTTTGTTGGGATTTTTGTCTCAATCTCGTGTTTGTAAATTACTGTTTGAATTAATAAAAGTTATTTATTTCATTACTTTGTGTCTCGCAATATTTACAAACTTTTCCAATAAACTAAGCTCCAGGGTCATTGAATTTATGAGAGAACTAGAACTTGAACGGTGTGTAGTGGACACACAGGGAGGATCACGTTCGAGTTAATGACACGAACGGTCTACAGTATATGGATAGGGTTGGAGACCTAATCCTGGATACACTGTGGATGCGACCTGCTTTGTATTAGATACAAACGAGGTGATCGGACTCATTCATGTGGTTGACATGCGAGTGGGGGCATCCTTTGCAATGAGATTGTACAAGACCGGACTGCAAATTATTAGACCTACTGATGTAACACCGTTGATAGTAAAGACTAATAACTTAGTAGATGACCATTAGTGACTCGACCTGAATCCTGAGCGTGTTACGGACTCCATCATGCGTGGTCCGCTTTGACAAGCACGTGAGGGTGGTCACGATTACTCGCCCAATAGCCTATCTTCTCGTGGACGAGGACCAAATAGGGAGTCGGGAATTTAACTACGCGAGATGGAATTCACTGCGTTCCGCTTTAAGGAAACTAGAGGGGTTGTTCCTTAAGTGTTGTCTCCTGGGGCTTGGACAACGGGCGCCCACCTTCTCACTGGCCCGAGAAGGGTGTTGTGTATGGTTGGACCATCACAATATGTTGTTCATTAGAGGAGCAGTGGGGACTTAAGGAACAAGAGGTAGACACAGAGGTAAAACGGTAATTTGATCCAGTCGTGTCTACGAACAACCTGTGAAGGGTCGACTCATGAGCATTGGTTATATCAGTGGACACGTAATATTCTCGACCGACGGGAGTGCAACTACGGGCTATAGTGGAGTGTTATCGTAGCTAATGAATGTTGATTAACCGGTCAAAGAGTTTGAGAGGGTAATCTCGGATCATTGGAGCCCGTCACTGTAGGTCCATTAGGTCCCTCGGTTGGCTCAATCTGGGTTAAAAGAAGGGTGAATGTTTTGGTATGAAATTGAAGTGTTCAATTTCACTTAAAGGGCATTTATGTCATTTATATGAGATATTAATGATATAATATATAGTTTAATGTTAATGAGATTCATAATGAACTATAGGTTAACCTGATTGTTGAATTAGGGCTAATTGGAGAAATTAATTGAGAGAAATTAAATTGGATGCGATTCAATTTAATTAATCCACAATTATTGCAAATGTGATTTGCAATATGAGATATGAGATATCTTATATTATATGGTTATGCAAATGAGATTTGCATAACATATGGTTGTGGTAAAGTGATAATAATGTGGAGATTTTAACTCCATCAATTTCCACTATTTAAACCCTTTGCAAGAAGTGATTAGTATCTCATTCTCTCATTTTTTTGATTTTGATCAAAGAGAAGACATTAAGAATTCTCTCTACTCTCTCAACTCTCCTCCCTCTCCAAAACACTAGAATCCCACCATTCTCCGTCTTTCCAAAAGAAGAACAACCAAGGTTCCAATTGGTGGTGTTGTGTTCTCTTTCGTGGGTTTTGTTCGGGATCATAGAGTTTGTGATTGTTCGCGAAGTGTTTGTGATCTTTGGAAGAAATATTGAAGAGAGTCTTCAAAAAGTAAGTAGAATTCATCTTGTTGTATTTCTTCCTTCTTTGCATGTTTAACTTAGATCTAAGAGTTAGATCGTTTTAACAAAATTCAAGTAGCATAACGATACCTTGACGATTCGATCGTCTTCCGCTGCGCGTGGCTTTTCATTCCCTTCAGACTCATGGGCAATGACTATATCAGTGGACACAATAATATCTACAGTGAAGAGAGTGCAACTACAAGTCTATAGTGGAGTGACTTGTAGGTAATGAATATCGATTAACTGGATCAAAGAGTTTGATCAGTTAATCTCACATCATTGGAGCTCATGATCTGTAGGTCCATTAGATCCCTCCGTTAGCTCAACATGGTAATATTTAGTGTATAAAGTTAGGAGTGAAATTGAAGTGTTTAATTTCATACATGAGGAGTTATATCAATTATATATGATATAATCGATATAATATATAGTTTTAATGTTAATTAGATTCATATATAAACTATATACTAAAGAGAGATTAAAAGAGGGGTAGGATGGTCATTTCCTTCCTATTTCTCTATATATATGTGATGGGATCGTAATATGTATGATTGTTTTGCTTGAAACAAAAATCGATACATTGACAAAAAAACAAAACAAGCATATAATCAACTCTAATCTAATTAGGCATGGATTAATTGCATACAAACATACTAAGTTTAACAATTAAACTAAGAAGGAAGAGGAATAAATGTTTACCTTTATAGACTCACAACAACTCCTTGTTCCAAGAAAATTCCAGTAAATCAGCAACACAACAATTCTCTGTTTTTCAAGCAGGAACACTACCACTTGGAAAACCCTCTATATCTCTAAGTGCTTAGATCTCTCCTTTGTGGGAAGGATTCCAACAATTTGGAAGAATTTGGGAATTTTGGAGATTGAAAGAGGGAGAGATTTTGCCTTCTATCAATTGAAAATCAATCGATCAATCATCATCGCTTCACTTCTCTTCAGGAGAAGTTAAACCCAGTAGATGGCATCTCCCACTTCCTATCGAATATGGAGTTTGGAGAGAGGGGGAACGTGTATTCCTGACACATTCCTTATTTAATTAATCATATTAATTATATAATCAAAATATAAATTAAATATCTTAATATTTAATTTACATTAAAACACATTTAATGAATTATCCCTCTATCCTATAGTTTAATGCACATCTAATGTACATTAAATTTAACCTATAGTTTTTAAATATGAATCACAATCACATTTTAATCTAATATTTTAACTCTTTCAAATATTTAATTCTCTCACATAATTTAATATGAATCATATTCACATTAAATTTATAATATATAGTTCCAAAACTATATATTATATCGTAACCATATACATTAAATATATTCCCATGTGAATTTGAACATTTCAAATTCAAATAATTTAAGAACCCTTTACGAGCTAGTAGGTGGACCTAATGGACCTACAGATCCGAAGCTCCAACGATACGAGATTGCTCGGTTAATCTCATTAACCTCCCAATAAACATTCGTTAACTGCGGGAACACTTCACTAAAGTCCCGCAGCTGCACTCTTCTCACTGCAGATATATTGTTGTGTCCATGGATATTGACCAATAACAGAAAGTCAATCCTTCACGAATGTTCGTAACACCAGCTGGGTCAAATTACCATTTGACCCCTGGGTTACATCTTCTGCCTTAAGTACCAGTGCTCCTCTAATGAACAATTTGTTTGTGGTCCTACCAACAAACAGAGTCTCTCTCGAGCCAATGAGAGGGTCGGGACCTTTGTTCATGTCCTGGAGACACCACTTAAGGGAACATTCCTCTACTTACCCTAGTAGGCGGGAAGGAGTGAATTCCATCTTGCTAAGTTAAGTTCTCAGCCGCTTACTCGGTCTTGTCCCAAAGAAGTTAGGCATATTGAGTCGGCGAATCTTGCCACTCTCACCCATACTAGTCAAAGGACAATCTCTCGCGAACAGGAGTTCGTAACCTGCTCAGGATTGAGATCAAGTTGCTTAGGTCATCCTAGTGAAATAAAAACCTAACTAGTTAATGGAGTTACAGCTAGAGATTGCTATTTCGTGGTCCGGTCTTATGTAATCTCATTACGTAGGATATTCCCACTCACATGTCATCTACACGAACGCGTTAAAATCACTGTGTCTGTATCAAATACAAAGTGGGCCACATCCATAGTTTAACCAGGGTAAGGTACCCAAACCTTATCCCCTAACTATTGACCCTTTAGGCTGTATCTCGAACCGAGATCCTTTTTATGTACATTACATTCAGTTAAAGATTCATTAAACAGCCTTGGATGTTTAGTTTATTGGATTTAGTGTTTAAATAAAGGCAAACTCGTAGATAACGAACAATAACACTATTGAAATAATAACACTTTATTACATTAATTAGAATATAATTACAAACTACGAGTTTTAGGGCACAAATCCCAACAAACTCCCACTTGAACTAAAAGTCTAGTGGGGTACATCATAATCTAAAACACTCGAAATACAATAAACACGGGCATCCATATACCTCATTACATATCTCCCACTTGCCCTAGATTAGCCTATGTACATATCTCGTAGACCCAGACTTTCCAGATGACCCTCGAGCACTTTAGCCGCGAGAATCTTTGTAAATGGAGCAACAATATTGTGCTCCGAAGGCGATCTTCGTGGATCACATCATCTCCTCGTTGCACTATTTCTCGTATCGGTGATACTTCCTCTCGATGTGCTTACCTCGCTTATGGTCATGCGAGGTTCCTTCGAATTGGCTACCGCACCACTGTTGTCACAGTATAAGGTGATGGGAGATTCCATATTTGGAACAACTTCCAAATCAGTAAGGAATTTCCTTAGCCAAACAGCCTCTTTAGCTGCTTCACAAGAAGCGACATACTCAGTTTCCATTGTGGAGTCAGCGATGCATCCTTGCTTGATGCTTCACCATACTATAGCTCCCCCGTTAAGGGTGAAAACTGATCCCGATGTGGATTTATGAGAATCCTTATCGGTCTGAAAATTAGAATCAGTGTATTTAGTAAGGATCAAATCCTTAGACCCATACACAAGCGTATAGTCCCTCGTTCTCCTTAGATACTTGAGGATATTTTTAATCGTTGTCCAAAGGTCTAACCTCGGATTGGTGAGTACCTACTGACTATTCCCACTGCATAATAAATGTCCGACCTGGTGCATAGCATAGCATACATTAAACTACCTACTGTAGAGGCATAGGGAATATGTCTCATATCCTCAACTTCTTGAGGTGTCTTGGGACATTGTTCCCTAGACAGATGAACTCCATGCCTGAAGGGTAATAAGCCCTCTTGGAATTCTGCATCGAATATCTTGACAACATTTTGTCAATATAAGACGCTTGAGACTGTGCTAGCGTTCTGTTCTTGCGATTCCTGAAGATCTGAATCCTAAGAACATATTGCACCGCTCCCAAATCTTTCATTTGGAATTGGGTCACCAACCAATTCTTTATGTCAGTGAGGTATCCTACATCATTCCCAATGAGTAGGACATCATCCACATAAAATACTAACAAAGCTACTTTGTCGTTGATGATCCTCTTGTAAACACAAGGCTCATCAACGTTTTGGTCAAAGCCGTAAGACTTGATCGCAATATCAAATCTTATATTCCAAGATCTTGAGGCTTGTTTCAACCCATAGATGGATCGATTGAGCTTGCAAACTTTTTGCTCTTGGCCTTGGGCTACGAACCCTTCGGGCTGAGACATATAGATGCTCTCGTCAAGATTACCATTCAAAAAGGCAGTCTTGACGTCCATTTCCCAAATTTCATAATCATAAAATGCAGCTATGGACAAGAATATCCTTATAGACTTCAGCATAGCAACAGGGGAAAAAGTTTCTTCATACTCAACTCCTTCCGTTTGGGTAAAACCCTTTGCTACAAGCCTAGCCTTAAAGGGCTGTACCTTTCCGGCTGCATCTCTCTTTCTCTTATAGATCCATTTACACCCTATGGGTCTAACCCCTTCAGGTTGGTCTACAAGTTCCCATAATTAATTGAAGTCCATTGACTCCATTTCAAGGTCCATGGCTTTGATCCATTGGTCCTTGTCTACGTCATTCATTGCCTGTTTATAAGACAATGGATCTTCTACGCCGTCATCATGTATGACAACTTGAGTTTCAGCTAAACCCAAGTAGCCGTTAGGTTGGGAAACAACCCTCCCACTACGTCGAGGCATTCCCAACGATTGAGAAGGACGAGACTGACTTGAGGTGCTGGCTCCTCCACCTGATGGGAATGAGAATCCCCGCGCAGCGGAAGACGATCGAATCGTCGTGGTATCATCATGCAACATGCTTATATCAATATTGATCTAACTATTAGATCTAGGCTAAACATGCTGAAATTTTACAAAGAAGAAGAAAAATACTTACTTGTTGTAGACAAATTCAAAGAATCTCTCCCCAAGTAGATCACTTAACACTTCGCACGAACTCTTCCCACGATCGGATCCCAAACACTACCTAATGATCTTCTTGGTTGTTCTCTTTTGGAGAAGGAAAGTTGGTGGGACCTTCTTTGTGTTTTGGAAAGGGAGAAGAAATGAGAGAGTGGAGAGAATTCACTTTTTGGATTCTTAGGTCAAAATCCAAAATGAGAATTTGGCTTGTATTGGAACCCCAAAACCCTTTTGTAAAGGGGTTTAAATAGTTGAATGATGGAGTTCAAAACTTCACATTATTACCACTTTACCACCACTATAGGTTATGTAAATCTCATTTACATAATCACATAATATAAGATATCTCATATCTCAATAATTGTGTATTAATTAAATTGAATCATATCCAATTTAATTTCACTCAATTAATTTCTCCATTTAGCCATTGATTCAACAATTAGGCTAACATATAGTTTATTATGAATCACATTCACATTAAACTATATATTATATCATCCATATCTCATATAAATTATATAAATACTCTTAAAGGAAATTGAACACTTCAATTTCATACCAAAACATTAACCCTTCTTTTATCCCATATTGAGCCAACCAAGGGACCTAATGGACCTACAGTGGCGGGCTCCAATGATATAAGGTTAACCTGTCAAACTCTTTGACCACTCAACCAATATTCATTAGCTACATTAACACTCCACTATAGCTTTGTAGTGTACTCCCATCGATGTAGAATATTACGTGTCCACCGATATAACCAATGCACATGAGTCGACCCTTCACAGGGTTGTTCGTAGACACGGTTGGGTCAAATTACCGTTTTACCCCTATGTCTACTTCTTGTTCCTTAAGTCCCCATTGCTCCTCTAATGAACAACATATTGTGATGGTCCAACCATACACAACACCCTTCTCGGGCCAGTAAGAATGTTGGCGCCTGTTGTCCAAGTCCTCGAGACAACACTTAAGGGAACAACCCTCTAGATTCCCATAGGCGGGAGCAGTGAATTCCATCTCGCGAGTTAGGTTCCCGACTCTCTACTTGGTTCTCATCCATGAGAAGATAGGCATATTGGGCAAGTAATGGCGAGATCACCCTCACCCGTATTAGTCAAAGGACGGACCTCGCAGCAGCGGAGTCCGTAATACGCTCGTGATTCGTGTCGAGTCACTAATGGTCATCTATGAATTTATTAGTCTTTATTGTCAACGGTGTTATATCGTGAGGGTCTAATAATTCACGGTCCGGTTTTGTACAATCTCATTGTGCAGATGCCCCCACTCGCATGTCAACCACATGAACGAGTCGATCACCTCGTTTGTATCTAATACAAAGCGGGCCGCATCCAAAGTGTATCCGAGATTAGGTCTCCAACCTCATCCTTATATCAGAGAGCCCGTTCGGGTCATTAACTCGAACGTGATCCTCCTTGTGTGTCAACTACACACCGTTCAAGTTCTAGTTTTCTTATATATTCAATGACCCTGGAGCTTAGTTTATTTGAAAGGTTTAAAATATTGCGAGACACAAAGTAAAGAAATGAATAACTCTTATTAATTTCAAAACAATATTTTACAAACACGAGATTAGGACAGAAATCCTAACACCACCAACTCTTGATGAAGGTCAAGCTGGATCAACAACTCTTGTTGGTTCTTGAGTAGCTTCATTTAGTACTAATTTACTACGCGGTTTGTGGTTCCTCATGTGATCTTCCTCCAAGAACGTGGCGTTTGTCGATACAATCACCTTATTTTCTTGTGGTCGTAGAAAAGACCACCTCTCGTTTCTTTGGGATAGCCAACAAACTGGCACAATCTTGAACGAGGTTCCAGTTTCTTTGGGCTTGTCACGAGCACGTGTGTCGGATAACCCAAAATCTTGAAGTGTTGTAAACTAGGTTTACGCCCCTTCCAAAGTTCAAAAGGTGTTTCTGAAACACTTTTTGATGGAACACTGTTTAAGATTTGAATCAGTCTCTCACTCGTATCCCCAAAACGAGGCAGGCAATTGAGCATAGCTCATCATAGAACGAACCATGTCTAACAAGGTTCTATTTCTCCTTTCTGACACACCATTTTGTTGTGGTGTATTAGGTGCAGTGAGTTGAGATTTAATTCCATGTTCTATCATATAGTCCTGGAATCTCAAATCCATATACTCTCTATCTCTATCGGATCAAAGTATTTTAATGGTTTTCCCTAATGCATTCTCTACTTCAGCCTTATACTCTTTCAACTTTTCAAGAGCCTCAGACTTGTGATGCATTAGATATAGATAACCATACCTCAAATAATCATCTATGAAAGAGATGAAATATTCGTACCCACCTCGAGCTTTAACATTCACCGGACCACAAAGATCCGAATGTACAAGCTCTAAGGGCTCTACGGCTCTGTAACCTTTTCCAGTAAAACGTCGCTTGGTCATTTTACCCTCCAAGCATGATTCACAAGGAGGTAAAAAATCATCTTCTAACTTATTTAGAAGTCCATTCTTAGAGAGTCTCTCAATCCGGTTGAGATTAATATGACCAAGTCTAAGATGCCATAGATAGGTATTATTATTTGGAGAAATTCTTTGCCTTTTATTTTGAGTACTAGCATTTTTAAACATCTCATGATTTAAAATTGCTTTAGTTTTATTCGGTTTCAATACGTACAAGCCATTTTTCAATTTAACAGAACAAACATTCATACCCTCTTTCAAAATGAACGCTTCATTAATTGAAAAAGAAATACAATAACCAAGTTCTATTAAACAAGAGATAGAAATTAAGTTCCTTTTAAGATTAGGAACTATATACAGATTTTTTAATAAAAGAAATCTATCTCCGAAAAATAACTTGGCATCTCCCACTGCACGAGCTGAGACGACGTCTCCCGTTTCGATCCCGAGCGTCATCTCACCCTCTTCGAGCTCCTTAAAGGAACTAGTTTCCTAAAATGAAGAGCAAACGTGATTAGTGGCTCCTGAATGAAGTATCCCGGTCAAATCATTATTTTCCACTAAACAAGTTTCAAGAATAAGTAAATCTTATTTACCTTTCTTCTCTTTGAGCTCAATGTCTGCAGTGGTAGAAGCTTTCCCTTTTCCTCATTTTTTCTTCTTTTGGGTCTTCTTAATCCCAGAAGATGAGCTACAGGACTTAGTCCCAGAGGATGAACCCTTCTGGAACCTTCTGGAATGGGCAAACAGATTTTCCTCTCCATCAGCCTGTCCCTTATTCTTCATAAGAGACTGGAATGTTTGTAGTTCATTAAGGAGAGTAGTCAGGTTATACTCTATGTTGTTCATCACGGCATTTCTGTGGAATTGCAGGAAACTCTTCGAAAGAGATTCCAGAATGAACGATACCTGACTTTGCTCGTCAATGACTGCTCCGTTCATCTCAGCCACGTTGAAGTGGACCATCAAATCAAAAACGTGTTCTCTCACCGATGACCCCTCCTTCATACGGGAGTTATAAACGTATTTGAGGGATTCGTACCGAATCTGTCCAGATGGTTGTCCAAACATTTCCTGCAGCGAGCTCATGATCTCACGGGCTGAGACCATGCCCTCGTGCTTTTTGGCTAGAACTTCAGAAACACTAGCCAAAATGTAGACCTTGGCCTTATCATTGGCCTTGATCCAACGGTCATACGCCTCCTTAACAGATTGAGGAGCCTTACGAGCAGGGACCTGAGGACATTCCTCAGACAGTACAAACCGTAAATGTAACCCTACCATTTTCAGATCCAATAGGCACGAGCCAACTGGCTACTATTAAGAAAGACAACTGTTGGCAAATAACCTAAGAGACCCTATCCATTTCTTGAGTTCGCGGTGTTTCGATCCCTATTGTCAGGCCCTTCGTAGGGTCTGGCTGTTCCAGGACAACCTAGCATGCGGACTATAGAAATCTCACGGTGCGACCTAATGGAGGAGACCGTAGGATACGTTGACACGCGTCCTGCTCCCATTTACTATGGATACTTCCATCATTCACCTTGGTATTGAACCATGCAAACACATACCGTAGGGGGATGCCTTATTGACGCCACGTAGCCGAGCATGGAACTCACGGTGTGAACTCTTGAGGACGTGAGAGTAAATTCGATGGGAACATATTGTTTTCTCCCACTGAAGTTCCTAGGATTAGGGTATAGGTTTAACTTAGTCGGATTCATGCTAAAAGAATCTATCTAAGTCTATGCCTATTATAACTATTATAACTAGGTCTTTTAACCTTATGTCTAGGTGAATAAACATTTTAATTACCTAGAGATAAAATAGAACTAAGGTTAATTCAACTTAAGCTCCGGGTCAGTTCCCAGGTAGGAGGTATTCCGTTAACCGTCAGCTTAAGTACCCCCAGCCTTAGACAAAACTTCACCGGTAGAGTTCCCTTATAACCAAAGTCCTAATGTCCTACTAGATTTTAAACTATTTAAGAAACTATGTAAGACTAATTTCTAATCCTATTAGAAATTAAAACTTAGGTCTAAATTAATTTTAAACAATTTAAAACTAATTAAATTTTAACCCAAGTTCCTATGTTTGCATGCATTTCTTTATTATAGGTTATGGTTTCTAAAACCCCTTTAATTTATAACTTTTATAAATTTAATAATTAACCTATGAAAGAAACTATATTATAAATCCAACAATCATTATTCAAATTGGAATTATAAAAGGAATTCAACTAATTGAATTATAAAATTACTTAAATAAAATAACATTTATTTTAAACTAAGTAATTTCATGCTCCATGCAATTTATTTTCCATATAATCTAATCATAACAATTATAAATAATTACTCATGAAAAATAAATTAATCATGCATTTAACCATATTCATATATCATTTATATAAATAAAATGCATGAACATGCTTATCCTAAGATGGGAAAAATCTAAATGACATTCATAAAGACATAAAGCTATAAAACCGGAATAATTTGGCCCCTAAAGTGCAAAAATAAAATTACATTAATTTTATTTCATGAAACCGGTCCAAAAACACCCTGAACCGGCCTTCAACCGCTCGAACCGGACAAAACCAATGAACCAGCCGAACCGGTCTGCAGCTGCTGGAATGCCCCACGGCGTTGCAATGCCCGCTTTGTCCTTGTGCGCGCTTGCTATCGGGGTAGCGTTGCAACGCTGAGGGGGCAGCGTTGCAACACCGCTGATCCCTTGAGCGCCTCCGTCAATAGGGATCGTTGGCGTTGCGACACCGTTCTTTAGCGTTGCAACGCTGCTGCTTCGGCAGTGGCAGGAATCCACGAACACAGCAACTTCCAATTACAATTTCTCCTTCGATTCTCCACCGAATTGCTTGAAACTGGTCCCGAATGGCTCGTAACTCAATTACAGACTCAATTATGCACTTTATTTGCCCAAAAACACAGGGAAATTTACAATAATTTGATCAAATAAAAAATAAACTATGGCCAAAAACTCCTAAACAGCGGAAACGTTGTTTGGGATCGTAATATGCATGATTATTTTTCTTGAAACAAAAACCGATACATTGACAAAAAAAATAGAACAAGCATATAATCAACTCTAATCTAATTAGGCATGGATTAATTGCATACAAACATACTATGTTTAACAATTAAACTAAGAAGGAAGAGGAATAAACGTTTACCTTTGTAGACTCATGAACTCTCCTTGCTCCAAGGAAATTCCAAAGAAATCAAAGAACACACAAGAACTCTCTGCTTTTTTTCGGGAAACACTACCACTTGGAAAACCCTCTATGTCTCTAAGTGCTTAGATCTCTCTTTGTGGGAAGGATTCCAACAATTTGAAAGAATTTGGGAATTTTGGAGATTGAGAGAGAGAAAGATTTTGCCTTCTATCAATTGAAAATCAATCGATCAATCATCATCGCTTCACTTCTCTCCAGGAGAAGTTAAACCCAGTAGGTGGCATCTCCCACTTCCTATCGAATAGGGAGTTGGGAGAGAGGGGGAACGTGTCTTCCTGACACGTTCCTTAATTAATTAATCATATTAATTATATAATCAAAATATAAATTAAATATCTTATATTTAATTTACATTAAAACACATTTAATGAATTATCCCTCTATCCTATAGTTTAATGCACATCTAATGTACATTAAATTTAACCTATAAATTTTAAATATGAATCACATTCACATTTTAATCTAATATTTGAACTCTTTCAAATATTTAATTCTCTCACATAATTTAATATGAATCATATTCACAATAAATTTATAATATATAGTTCCAAAACTATATATTATATCGTAACCATATACATTAAATATATTCCCATGTGAATTTGAACATTTCAAATTCAAATAATTTAAGAACCCTTTACGAGCTAGAAGGTGGACCTAATGGACCTACAGATCAGAAGCTCCAACGATACGAGATTGCTCGGTTAATCTCATTAACCTCCCAATCAACATTTGTTAACTGCGGGAACACTCCACTAAAGTCCCGCAGCTGCACTCTTCTCACTGCAGATATATTTCTGTGTCCATGGATATTGACAAATAACAACAAGTCAATCCTTCACGAATGTTTGTAACACCAGCTGGGTCAAATTACCATTTTACCCCTAGGTTACATCTTGTGCCTTAAGTATCAGTGCTCCTCTAATGAACAATTTGTTTGTGGTCCTACTAAAAAACAGAGTCCCTCTCGGGCCAATGAGAGGGTCGGGCCCCTTTTTTCAAGTGTCGGAGACACCACTTAAGGGAACATTCCTCTACTTACCCTAGTAGGCGGGAAGGAGTGAATTCCATCTTGCTAAGTTAAGTTCCCAGTCGCTCACTCGGTCTTGTCCCCAAGAAGGTAGGCATATTGAGTCGGCGAATCTGGCCACTCTCACCCATACTAGTCAAAGGACAATCCCTCGCGAACAGGAGTTCGTAACTTTCTCAGGATTGAGATCAAGTTGCCTAGGTCATCCTAGTGAAATAGAAACGTAACTAGTTAACGGAGTTACAGCTAGAGATTACTATTTCGTGGTCCGGTCTTATGTAATCTCATTACATAGGATATTCCCACTCACATGTCATCAACACGAACACGTTAGGATCACTGTGTTTGTATCAAATACAAAGTGGGCATCATCCATAGTTTAACAAGGGTAAGGTACCCAAACCTTATCCCCTAACTAAAGACCCTTTAGGCTGTATCTCGAATCGAGATCCTTTTTATGTACATTACATTCAGTTAAAGATTCATTTAACAGCCTTGGACGTTTAGTTTATTGGATTTACGATTTAAATAAAGGCAAACTCGTAGATAACGAACAATAACACTTTATTGAAATAATAACACTTTATTACATTAATTAGAACATAATTACAAACTACGAGTTTTAGGGCACAAATCCCAACAATATGGTTGCATGAGATGCAACTAGGTTAAGGTTTTACAACCTCTCTTGTTGTGTTGTTGGAAGAGTTTCAAAGCATACATCTCTCTAAAAAATACCTCACTTCTCCTAAAGGGAACCCACCTTCCTCCCTCACCTAGAGAACAACGCAGAAGATCCGGTGGTCGTGTCTTCGAACGTAGAAGTTCCTGTTGCTGAGATCGTGATCGTGGGAGAGAGGGGCACTCGAAGAAAAGTTCTTCAAAGGTAATTTCTTGCTGTCCATTCTGATTTTATGCTTAATCTTGTTATGTATGTTCTTGTATTTATCGTTGTAACTAAATTAAGAGCGCGCGATTCGCAATCGCTTCCGCTGCGGGGACTTCGATTCCCTCCAATTGGTATCCGAGCCCAATTGCGTTCTTGATTTATGTTCTGAATTTTTCAAGAATAAGGTGGGATTTACTGTTTTTGCATGAGATGTATGAACGGTTTTGCAAAATTAGATGTTTTCAATTTTGGCACTTAGATGTACAATTTCCATTGAAATGTTCAATGTAAGGGCCCGGTGTTTATGGCAAATTTAATTGTAAATCGAATCTGTAAGTCCGTGTTGATCGAGGCAAAGTTGTTGCTGAGAAGATCAGAGCAAAAACGAGCAAGTAATGGGGATTCCTAAGTGCTGTCTGTGTGCAACGTTGCAACGCTGTTCATTGGCATTGCAACATTGCGCTGCGGGAGAATGCGCGCCGCAGGAGGCGCGTTACAAGCAACGCCGGCGTAAGATGACAAGAAGCGCTTACGCCAGAGCGTTTTCACGAATTTCAGCAATTTTGTGTAATTATTGCCATGCATAGTGTATGCTTGTATTTTAGAAATCCCACCTTAGGTTAAGCATTTTCATGCATCATTTATAATATAACGAGTTATATTATATAGTTTGCATGATTAATTAATATAAGGAGTTTATATTAATTTTTCGACAGCAAAACATGCATTATTTTTCATGAGATGAATATGCTATGAATGTCTTATTATTCATGAGGTGAATGATCAATCACTATAACATAGTATGCATGTCACCTAAGGTTAATTATTAGTTTTAAAGTGTTTAGAACTTGGAAATAATATACCTTAGGTTACCTAGTTCTAATGAGATTAGAATTAGGAACCAAGTAATTTATAAGCTATGATTAAAAGAGGAACTCTATTTAAGGAAAGTTCTGTCTAGGCTGGGGTATTTAAGCTAACGAAAACGGAACACCCCTACCTGGGAACTGACCTGGGAGTGAAATTTAATCAAAGAGCTTTATAAATTACAGTAGCATCAGCGGGTTTATTAAGGGGTTAATAAACTAGAAATCCTAGGTTTAATATAAGGAGTTGTATTAACAAACTTAGGATAAAATCAATATAACAGTTATATTGATTATCAATATAAGAGTTATGTTGATAGAGTTAGGTAAAACCATTAGCTGGGTTTTAGCCTAAGAAAGATTCCTATAAACTTAAAGTATTCAGTGGGAAGAAAAAGTGTATGAGATACATATTTTTCCACCTACGCTATCTCTGGGAAGTTCACATTGTGAGACTCATACTTGGCCTTGTGGCGCAAACAGGAGCGTCCCCCTTCGGATGGTGTTTGTATGAGTCAATATCAAGGTGAATGGAGAGGGTACTTATAGTGAGTGGGAGCAGGTTTAGTGAAAACAAAACCTACGGTATCTTTTGTCGGTTTACACCGTTAGACCACTATGGTCAGCCTGCTAATTTGGCCTGGACCAGAAAATCCCTTTGGAAGGCTTGATCATAGGGGATCAAATACAGTAGACACCCGAAAGGAATAAAGATTTCCTTAGACTATTTTCCAATCTAGTCCTCCCTTCGACGAATTTTATTGGATCGAGACTCTGGGATCTAAAGACAAAAGGTTACACTCACGGGGTACATAAGTTGTGTATATATCCAGACCGAAAAATGGTAACTAAAACCTATAGGAATAAGAGTTATTCTGGTATTAGGTTTTGGTCAAGAGTTTCTTGATCCAGGGAGGAGTGTTTTTTATTACCCTTCGGTGTCATACATTCTAAACCTTTGGAGTATCATTGCAAATTATAAATGACCTAGGAATCATTTGATAATTAGCTAAAACACGATTGGATTAGAGTTATAGCAAGAAACTCATACAAGTTTGTTTGTAAATTTTTCAGCAAAATGTCTAGCTCTATAATTTCCTTATGGTGTGCGGAAAAGATAACCGGAGAGAATATAATGACATGGAAAAACAAACTCAACACTATTTTGGTAGTGGATGATCTGATGTTTGTGCTAACTGAGGAGTGTCCTCAGGTGCCAGGCTCGAATGCGTCACGAAATGTTCGTGATGCATATGATCGATGGATCAAGGCCAATGATAAGGCCAAGGTCTACATGCGCAAGTATGTCCGACATATTAGCTAAGAAGCATGAGGCATGATTACCGCCAAGGAAATCATGGATTCTCGCGGCGTGTATGTTTGGATAACGATCCACACAAGCCCGACATAATGCCCTAAAGTAAATATTCAACTCAAGGATGCCGAGGTACATCCGCTCGAGATCATGTCCGGGATATGATGGTGCACTTTAACATCGCGAGTCGAATGGTGCTTCCATCGATGATTCGAGCCAGTCGACTTTCATTCGAAACCCTTCCGAGAAAGTTTCCTCGCATTTAGAAGTAATGTTGTTATCAACAAGCTTACTTTTAATCTTACCTCCTTCGAATGAACTTGGACCTTTCGATCTTTGATGAAAATTCGTGGATCGAAAGATGAGGCAAATGTTGCGGTAGGAGTTATCACGGAGAGGTTCGACCTGCAGGACAAATCTGATGACTTCATCTTCTTCTAACCTGAGAGGAAAGAAGAAGAACATGAAAAAGGTTGGTAAAGGGAAACAGGCTGACAAAGCTGCCGCCCAGAAGGGCAAGAAAGTCAATAACGTTGCTGACAAAAGAAAGTGTTTCTACTGCAACGAAGACGGGCATTGGAAACGGAACTGTCCGAAGTACATTGCAGAAAAGAAGAAGGAAGGTGAATATGATTTAGTTTGGCTAGAAGCTTGTTTAGTGGATAATGATAAAACAGCTTGGATACTTGATTCAGGCACCACTAATCATGTTTGTTGTTATTTTCAGGGAATTGATTCCTGGCAGAAGCTACAGCAAGGAGGGATAACGCTCCGGGTTGGAAATGGAGAAGTCGTCTCAGCTATGGCAGTAGGCACAATGAAGCTTTATTTTCGCAAGAAATATGTATTGTTGGACAATATATTAGTGATACCAGGGTTTACTAGAAACCTTATTTCCATTTCTTGCCTTATAGAACAATGTATTTTTGTCTCCTTTTCTATGAATAAAGTTTTTATTTTGAAGAAAGGTTTAGAAATATGTTCAGCTTCATTAGAAAATGGATTGTATGTTTTAAGGCCTAATTCAGTCAAAATGGTTTTGAACATTGAATTATTTAAAACTGCAAACTCACAAACTAAGAAACGTAAAATTTCTCCTAAAAAAAATGCTCATCTTTGGCATCTAAGATTGAGTCACATTAATCTCAATAGGATTGGGAGATTGGTAAAGTAAAGACTTCTAAAGGAGTTAGAAGAAAATTCTTAGCCAGTATGTGAATCTTGCCTAGAAGGCAAAATGACTAAAAGACCTTTTAGTGAAAAAGGTTATAGAGCCAAAGACCCTCTAGAGCTTATACATTCAGACCTTTGTGGTCCGATGAATGTTAAAGCCAGGGGAGGATATGAATATTTCATCTCTTTTATAGATGATTATTCTAGATTTGGGCATATTTACCTAATGCACCAAGAGTTTGAAACACTTGAAAAGTTCAAGGAATTCAAGACTGAGGTTGAAAATCAATTCGGTAAAACAGTTAAAACACTTCGATCGGATCGAGGTGGAGAGTACATGGATTTAAAATTCCACAACTATATGATAGAACATGGAATTACATCTCAACTCTCAGCTCCCGGCACACCACAGCAAAACGGTATATCGGAAAGGAGAAATGGAACCTTGTTGGGCATGGTTCGATCAATGATGAGTTATGCTCATCTCCCTAGTTCCTTTTGGGGTTACGCAGTGCAGACTGCAGTATACATTTTGAATAATGTGCCCTCGAAAAGTATTTCTGAAACACCTTTTGAACTCTGGAAAGGACGTAAAGGTAGTTTATGTCACTTCAGAATATGGGGTTGTCCAGCACATGTGCTTGTGACAAATCCAAACAAGTTGGATTCACGTTCAAAGTTATGCCTATTCGTAGGATACCCAAAAGAAACAAGAGGTGGTTTATTATATGATCCTAAGGAAGATAAGGTTTTTGTGTCGACAAATGCCACTTTCTTGGAGGAAGACAACATAAGGGACCACAAACCAAAAACCAAAGTAGTGTTGAGTGAGTTAGACGGAACAGTAGCAAAGGTTGCTAATAAGAACACTAGTACGTCAACAAGAGTTGTTGATACTAGTTTGTCTAGTCAAGAGAGTCCATCTCAAGAGTTGAGTATGCCTCGACGTAGTGGGAGGGTTGTGATACCGCCTGACCGTTACATGGGTTTAGTTGAAACCCAAGTTGTTATACCAAATGACAACTGTGAGGATCCATTGACTTATAATCAAGCAATGGTTGACAAAGACAAAGACAAATGGGCCATAGCCATGGACTAAGAAATGGAGTCGATGTACTTCAATTCTGTTTGGGATCTTGTAGATAAACCTGATGGGGTAAAATGTATAGGTTGTAAGTGGATCTAAAGAAAAAACGTGGTGTAGATGGGAAGGTGAAAACCTTTAAAGCTAGACTAGTAGCAAAGGGTTATACCCAGGTTGAAGGGGTTGACTATGAGGAGACCTTTTCACCTGTTGCTATGGTAAACTCTATCCGTATCCTTTTTTCCATTGTCGCATATTATGACTATGAGGTATGGCAAATGGATGTCAAGACAGCCTTTTTGAATGGCAATCTTGAGGAAAACATCTACATGGATTAACGCAAAGGGTTCATTGAACTAGGACAAGAGCAAAAGGTTTGCAGGCTTAAAAGGTCAATTTATGGATTGAAACAAGCCTCTAGGTCCTGGAATATAAGATTTGATGAGGCAATCAGATCTTATGGTTTTGACCAGAATGATGATGAACCTTGTGTCTACAAGAAAATCATCAAAAGTTCTGTCGCATTTCTAATTCTCTATGTGGATGATATCCTACTCATTGGGAATGATGTAGTTTATCTTACTGACATCAAGGAATGGCTAGCTACGCGTTCGAAATGAAAGATTTGGGTGATGCGCAATTTGTTATTGGGATCCAGATTGTCCGGAACCGCAAGAATAAAACACTAGCCTTGTCTCAACTATCATACATAGACAAAATGTTGTCAAGGTTTAAGATGCAAGATTCCAAAAAGGGCTTGTTGCCCTTTAGACATGGAATCCATTTGTCTAAGGAACAGTGTCCTAAGACACCTCAAGGAGTTGAGGATATGAGACGGATTCCTTACGCATCAGCTGTTGGGAGCCTGATGTATGCCATGTTGTGTACTAGGCCCGACATCTGTTTTGTAGTTGAGATGGTCAGTAGGGATCAATTCAATCCAGGACTTGAACACTGGACAACGGTTAAAACAATCCTTAAGTATCTTCGGAGAACAAGGAACTACATGCTTGTGTATGGGGCTAAGGATTTGATGCTTACAAGATACACGGATTCTGACTTTCAGACTGATAAAGATTCTCGGAAATCTGCATCAGGGTCAGTATTCACTCTTAATGGAGGAGCTGTAGTATGGCGAAGCGTCAAACAAGGATGCATCGTTGATTCCACCATGGAGGCCGAATATGTAGCAGCTTGTGAAACAGCTAAGGAGGTCGTTTGGTTAAAGAAATTCATGCTAAATTTGGAAGTTGTTCCAAATATGACTTTGCCCATCACACTGTATTGCGATAACAGTGGTGTAGTGGCAAATTCGAGGGAACCCCGAAGCCACAAGAGGGGAAAGCACATAGAGCGGAAGTATCATCTCATCCGGGAGATCGTGCATAGAGGAGACGTGATTGTCACGAAGATAGCCTCAGAGCACAACATTGTTGATCCTTTTACAAAGGCTCTCACGGGCAAAGTATTTGAGAGTCACCTAGAAGGTCTAGGTTTACAAGTCTTCCCCAACTAGGGCAAGTGGGAGTATTTTTGTACAAAGGGGTTTAAATGCCCTAGTTTATTGTATTTACATTACTATAATGTTTAGTACTCCACAAGCTTTAGGTCAAGTGGGAGATTGTTGGGATTTATGCTCTAAACTTGTGTAATTTTGATCAATTAAATAAAGTGTTATTTGTTTCGATAAGATTACAGCCTTGCTTTTATAAATCCAATAAACTAAGCTCCAAGGTTATAACCTTTATCTTGAAATCAGTGTAGTGGACACTATTTGGGTTGAGTTCAAGAATATAACCTAAATGGTCTATGGTATAAGAATAAGGTTGGTAACACCATGGATGCGACCCACTTTGTAATTAGTACGAATGAGGTAATCCAACTCATTCATGTAGTTGACATGCGAGTGGGGGCATCCTGTATGAAGAGTTCATACAAGACTTGATCGCAAATTAGTAGTCTAACTAGTGTAACAACGTCAACAGGATAAGACTAGTAATTTATAGATGGTCATTAGTGACTCGACCTGAATCTTGAGCAAGTTAAGAACTCCTGCTTATAGAGGTTTGTCCTAAGACTAGTATGGGTGAGAGTGGCCTGTAGCCGACTCAATAAGCCTACCTTCTCAGGGACATAACCTCGTAGGTAGCTGGGAACTTAATTGTGCAAGATGGAATTCACTCATTCCTACACTAAGGAATTAGATAGGTTGTTCCCTTAAGAACTGACTCCAGGTCTTGAACAACGGGGCCCCGCCCTCTATGAGGGTACGAGTCTAAGGTAGGACCTTAGACTTGTTGTTCATTAGAGGATCAGTGGTGCTTAAGGAACAAAGAAGTAATCACAGGGGTAAAATGGTAATTTGACCCAACTGTGATTACGAACAACCTGTGAAGGGTCGACTCATGGGTAATGACTATATCAGTGGACACAATAATATCTATAGTGAGGAGAGTGCAGCTACAAGTCTATAGTGGAGTGACTTGTAGTTAATGAATATTGATTAACTGGATCAAAGAGTTTGATCAGTTAATCTCACATCATTGGAGCTCATGATCTGTAGGTCCATTAGATCCCTCCGTTGGCTCAACATGGTAATATTCAGGGTATAAAGTTTAGGAGTGAAATTGAAGTGTTCAATTTCATACATGAGGAGTTATATCAATTATATATGATATAATCGATATAATATATAGTTTTAATGTGAATTAGATTCATATATAAACTATATACTAAAGAGAGATTAAAGGAGGGGTAGGATGGTTATTTTCATCCTATTTCTCTATATATATGGTTGCATGAGATGCAACTAGGTTAAGGTTTTACAAGCTCTCTTGTTGTGTTGTTGGAAGAGTTCCAAAGCATACATCTCTCTAAAAAATACCTCACTTCTCCTAAAGGGAACCAACCTTCCTCCCTCACTTAGAGAACAATGGAGAAGATTCTTTGGTTGTGTCTTCGCACGTAGAAGTTCCTATTGCTGAGATCGTGATCGTGGGAGAGAGGAGCACTCGAAGAAAGGTTCTTCAAAGGTAATTTCTTGCTGTCCATTCTGATTTTATGCTTAATCTTGTTATGTATGTTCTTGCATTTATCGTTGTAACTAAATCAAGAGCGCGCGATTCGCAATCGCTTCTGCTGCGGGGACTTCGATTCCCTTCAACCGCAAGGATAAATCACTAGCCCTGTCTCAGACATCTTACATCGACAAAGTGTTGTTGAGGTTTAAGATGCAAGACTCCAAAAAGGGTTTATTGCCTTTTAGACATGGAGTTCATTTGTCTAAGAAACAGTGTCCTAAGACACCTCATCGAGTAGAGGATATGAGACGAATTCCTTACGCATCAGTAGTTGGGAGCGTAATGAACGCCATGTTGTGTACTAGGCCTGAGATCTGTTTTGCAGTTGGAATGGTCAGTAGGTATCAATCCAATCCAGGACTTGAACACTGGACAACGGTTAAAACAATCCTTAAGTATCTACGGGGAACAAGGAACTACATGCTTGTGTATGGGGCTAAGGATTTCATCCTTACAGGATACACGGATTCTGACTTTCAGACTGATAAAGATTCTCGGAAATCTACATCAGGGTCAATATTCACTCTTAACGGAGGAGTTGTAGTATGGCGACGCGTGAAACAAGGATGCATCACTGATTCCACAATGGAGGCCGAATATGTAGAAGCTTGTGAAACAGCTAAAAAGGCAGTTTGGTTAAGGAAATTCATGCTAAATTTGGAAGTTGTTCCATATATGAGTTTGCCCATCACGTTGTATTGCGATAAAAGTGGTGCAGTGGCAAATTCAAAGGAATCCCGAAGTCACAAGAGGGGAAAGCATATTGAGCGCAAATATTATCACATCCGGGAGATCGGTGCATCGAGGAGACGTGATCGTCACGAAGATAGCCTCGGAGCACAACGTTGTTGATCCTTTTACAAAGGCTCTCACGACTAAAGTGTTTGAGAGTCACCTAGAAGGTCTAGGTTTACAAGTCTCCCCCAACTAGGGCAAGTGGGAGTATTATGTACAAAGGGTTTAAATGCCCTAGTTTATTGTATTTACATTACTGTAATGTTTTAGTACTCAACAAACTTTAGGTCAAGTGGGAGATTGTTGGGATTTATGCCCTAAACTTGTGTAATTTTGATCAAATAAATAAAGAGTTATTTGTTTTGATAAAATTATATTCTTTCTTTATAAATCCAATAAACTAAGCTCCAAGGTTATAATATATCTTGAACATGAGTGTAGTGACACTATTTGGATTGTGTTCAAGAATATAACCTAAATGGTATATGGTATAAGAATAAGGTTGGAAACCTCATTCTGGTAACACCATGGACGCGACCCACTTTGTAATTAGTACAAATTAGGTAATCCAACTCATTCATGTGGTTGACATGCGAGTGAGGGCATCCTGTATGAAGAGTTCATAGAAGACCGGAATGCAAATTATTAGTCTAACAAGTGTAACACCGTTAACAAGATAAGACTGATAATTTATAGATGATCATTAGTGACTCGATCTGAATCCTGAGTAAGTTAAGATCTCCGGCTTATAGCGGTTTGTCCTTAGACTAGTATGGGTGAGAGTGGCCTTTAGCCGACTCAATAAACCTACATTTTCAGGGACAGAACCTCGTAGGTAGCTGGGAACTTAACTATGCAAGATGGAATTCACTCATTCTTACACTAAGGAATTAGAAAGGTTGTTCCCTTAAGAACTGACTCCAGGTCTTGGACAACGAGGCCGCACCCTCTAAGAGGGTATGAGTCTATGGTAGGACCATAGGCTTGTTGTTCATTAAAGGATCAGTAGTGCTTAAGGAGCAAAGAGGTAATCATAAGGGTAAAACGGTAATTAGACCCAGCTGTCATTACGAACAACCTGTGAAGGGTCGACTCATGGGTAATGATTATATCATTGGACACAATATAATAAACAGTGAGGAGAGTTCAGCTACAAGTCTAGTGGAGTGACTTGTAGTTAATGAATATTGATTAAATGGATCAAAGAGTTTGATTAGTTAATCTCACATCATTGGAGCTCATGAACTGTAGGTCCATTAGGTCCCTCCGTTGGCTCAACATGGTTATATTGAGGGTATAAAGTTAGGAATGGAATTGAAGTGTTCAATTTCATATATGAGGTGTTATATCAGTTATATATGATATCAATGATATAATATATGGTTTTAATGTGAATTACATTCGCATATAAACTATATACTAATGAGAGAATGAAGGAAGGATAGGATGGTAATTTCCATCCTATTTCCTTATAAAAGGTTTCATGAGATATAACTTGGAAAAGTAGCAACATCTTTGAAAACCCTAGAATGTAAGTGTTCTGTCTTGTTGGAAAGGTTCCAAAAACAAAATACACAACCTCTCACAAACATCTAATCTCACCTTAAAGGAACCCACCTTCCTCCCTCACCTAGAGAACAACGGAGATGATCCGGTGGTAGTATCCGTGATCGTTCGGGTTCGTGTTGCTGAGATCGTGAAAGTGGGAGAAAGGAGCACTTGAAGAAAGAGTTCTTCAAAGGTAATATCTTGTTGTCCATCTTGTAGAAATGCATGGTTAATCTAGTTAGAATAGATCTTGATTGTAATTCATGTAACTAAATTAAGAACACGCGATTAACAATCGCTTCCGTTGCGGGATTCGATCCCTTCACCCATTTTGTAGTTAGTACAAATGAGGTAAGCCTCATTCATGTGGATGACATGCGAGTGGGGGCTTCCTGTATGAAGAGTTCATACAAGACCGGACTGCAAATTATTTATCTAACCAGTATAATGTCGTTAACAGGATACGACTGATAATTTATAGATGATCATTAGTGTCTCGACCTAAATCCTGAGACAGTTAAGAACTCCTGCTTATAGGAGTTTGTCCTTAGACTAGTATGGGTGAGAGTGGCCTGTAGCCGACTCAATAATCCTACCTTCTCAGGGATAGAACCAAGCAGGTAGCTAGGGACTTAACTCTGCAAGATGAAATTCACTTATTCCTAAACTAAGGAATTAGATAGGTTGTTCCCTTAAGAACTGGGTCCAAGTCTTGAACAACGGGGCCCTGTCCTCTAAACTAGTTTAAGAGGGTTTTAATTAGTTTATGGTAGAACCATATACTTGTTGTTCATTAGAGGATTAGTGGTGCTTAAGGAACAAAGAGGAATCACAGGGGTAAAACGGTAATTTGACCAAACTTTGATTACGAACAACCTGAGAAGGGTCGACTCATTGGTAATGATTATATCAATGGACAAAATATAATCTACAGTGAGGAGAATACAACTACAAGTCTATAGTGGAGTGACTTGTAGTTAATGAATATTGATTAACTAGATCAAAGAGTTTGATCAGTTAATCTCACATCATTGGAGCTCATGAACTGTAGGTCCATTATGTCCCTCGAATGGCTCAACATGGTAATATCTTGAACTGAATGTAGTGTACATATAAAGGATCTCGGTTCGAGATACAACCTAAAGGGTCTATAGTAAGGGGATAAGGTTTGGGTACCTTACCTTGGTAAAACTATGGATGTGGCCCACTTTATATATGATACAAACACTATGATCCTAACGTGTTTGTGTAGATGACATGTGAGTGGGGATATCTTATGTAATGAGATTACATAAGAACAAACCTCGAAATAGTAACCACTAGATGTAACTCTGTTGAGTAGTTAGGTTTCTACAACCTAGGCAACTTGATCTCAATCTCGAAAGCAAAGTTCACGAACTCCTGTCATGCGAGGGATTGTCCTTTGACTAGTATGGGTGAGAGTGGCCAAATTCGCCGACTCAATATGCCTACCTTCTTGGGGACAAGACTGAGTGAGCGGCTGGGAACTTAACTTAGCAAGATGGAATTCACTCCTTCCCGCCTATTAGGGTAAGTAAATGAATGTTCCCTTAAGTGGTATCTTTGGGACTTGAACAAAGGACCCGACCTTTTCATTTGCCCGAGAGGGACTTCTATTTGTTGGTAGGACAACAAACAAATTGTTCATTAGAGGAGCACTGGTACTTAAGGCACAAGATGTAACACAGGGGTAAAACGGTAATTTTACCCAGCTAGTGGTACGACCATTCGTGAAGGATTGACTTACTGTTATTGATCATAATCCATGGACACAAAAATATATCTGCAGTGAGAAGAGTGTAGCTGGGGGACTTTAGTAGAGTGTTCCCACAGTTAACGAATGTTGATTAGGAGGTTAATGAGATGAACCGAGTAATCTCGTATCGTTGGAGCTTCTAATCTGTAGGTCCATTAGGTCCACCTTCTAGCTCGTAAAGGGTTCTTAGATCGTTTGAATTTAAGATGTTCAAATTCATTAGGGAATATATATTTATATATATAGATACGATATAATATAAAGTTTTGGAACTTTATATTATAAATTTAATGTGAATATGATTCATATTAAATTATATGAGAGAATAAAATATTTGAAAGAGTTCCAATATTAATTTAAATTGTTGATGTGATTCATATTTGAAAACTATAGGTTAAAATTTAATGTGCATGCGAAGTACATTAAACTACAGGATAAAGGGTAAAATGATTAAATGCGATTTAATCATTTAATTAATTAATGTGATATTTAAATTAAATATGATTTAATTTAATTTAATTAATTAATAGTTAATTAATTAATCTTTTATTATTAATTAATTGGGAACGTGTCAAGATCACACGTTCCCACCACTCCCCAATTCCCTCTCAATAGGGAGTGGGGAGTTACCCAGAAAGTTTTTCTTCTCCTGGTGAGGAGAGATGATTGATCAATTGAATCATGTTGTGCAATTGAGGAATTGCCAAAGACCTCTGTCTCTCTAATTCCCTTCTCATTATTCTTTCCAACTGTTGGATCCCTTCCCACCAAAGGGTTGATCTAAGTTTCTCAGAGAATAGGAGCTTCTCACTTTTTGGTACTATCCTGCTTGGAGAAGATCAGATGAGTTTCTCTTTGTTGCTGAGTTACTGTAGAATCTAACTGGAGCAAGGGTTGCTGCTGGATATTCGTAATCTACAAAGGTAATCTCGATTTTCCTTTAATTAATGACAGCATGTTTGCATGATTAGTTCCATTCCTAATTCGATTATGAAATGTATGCTTATTCTCTATTTTTACGCCAATGTACTGGTATTTGAGTTCAACCAAAATAAACTTGCAATTACGATTCTAAAACACGTTTTCGCTGCTCAAGGGGATCCGATCTCTATCAATTGGTATCAAAGCAATGCTTGTTTTGTTTTTGTTGAATCACATTTGCATTGGATAGGTGGGAATTGCATTTTGGTTTGCAGTAAAATTTTTTAGGAATTTTTTTGCCTTAGTTTCTTTTAATTTGATCAAATTATATGTAAAGGCCCCTGCGTTTTAGGCATTTAAGTGCATAATTGAGTCTGTAAACGAGTTGTGAGTCATTCGGGACCAATTTCGTGCATTTTGGATGAGTTGAGGGAGAATTTGGCAAATGAAGCTACTGTGTTCGAAGGAGAATGTTGTTGCCGAAGCAACAACGTTGCAACGCCGAGGCTTCCTATCGATGCAGAAACTCCAGGGGTCAGCAGCGTTGCAACGGTACCCCGTTACTAGGCGCGCTCGCGGATGAAGCTAGCGTTGCAACAGAGGGCCGGACTATAGGGATCGGAACACCGCGAACGTTTATAGCCTTATTAAAAAGCGAACGTTTAACTGGTGAAAACTATACTACGTGGAAGTCCAACCTGAATACGATTCTTGTTGTTGACGACCTTTAGTTTGTACTGATTGAGGAATGTCCTCAGGTCCCTGATCGAAACGCTCCTCAATCTATTAAGGATGCGTATGATCACTGGATCAAGGCCAATGATAAGGCCAAGGTCTACATTTTGGCTAGTGTTTTGAAATTCTTGCCAAAAAGCACGAGGGCATGGTCTCAGCTCGTGAGATCATGAGTTCGTTGCAGAATATGTTTGGACAACCGTCTGGACAGCTTCGACATGAATCCTTGAAGTACGTTTATAACTCTCGTATGAAGGAGGGGTCGTTGGTGAGAGAACACGTTCTCGATCTGATGGTCCACCTCAACGTGGCTGAAATGAACGACGCGGTCATAGACGAGCAAAGTCAGGTCTCGTTCATCCTGGAATCTCTTCCGAAGAGTTTCTTACAATTCCGTAGTAATGCGGTGATGAACAAGATAGAGTATAACTTGACTACTCTTCTTAATGAACTACAAACTTTACAGTCTCTTATGAAGAATAAGGGATAGGGTGATGGAGAGGCAAATCTGTTTGCCCATTCATGAAGGTTCGAGAAGGGTTCATCCTCTGGGACTAAGTCCTGTGGTTCATCTTCTGGGCTTAAGAAGACCCAAAAGCATAAGATAGAAGGGAAAGGGAAGGCACCTGCTGTTGATAAGGGCAAGGGAAAAGCCAAAGTTGCAGATAAAGGAAAAGTGTTTCCACTGCAACATGGACGGACACTGGAAGCGAAACTGCCCAAAATACCTTGCTGAGCTCAAGGAGAAGAAAGGTAAATTCGATTTACTTATTCTTGAAACATGTTTGGTGGAAAATAATGATTTTACCTGGATACTTGATTCAGGAGCCACTAATCACGTTTGCTCTTCCTTTAAGGAAACTAGATCCTTCAAGGAGCTCGAAGAGGGTGAGATGACGCTCAGTGTCGGAACGGGAGACGTCGTCTCAGCTCGTGCAGTGGGACATGCCAAGCTATTTTTTAGAGATAGATTTATCTTTTTAGAAAATCTGTACTTACTTCCTAAGATTAAGAGGAACTTAATTTCTATCTCTTATTTAATAGAACTTGGATATTGTATTACTTTTTCTTTTAATGAAGCATTCATTTTAAAGAAATGTGTGAATATTTGTTCTACTAAGTTAGAAAACGGCTTGTATGTACTTAAACCGAATCGAACTAAAGTAATTTTTAATCATGAGATGTTTAAAACTGCTAATACTCAAAGTAAAAGACAAAGAATTTCTCATAATAATACCTATCTTTGGCATCTTAGACTTGGTCATATAAATCTCAACCGGATTGAGAGACTATCTAAGAATGGACATCTAAACAAGTTAGAAGATGATTTTTTTACCTCCTTGCGAATCTTGCTTGGAAGGTAAAATGACTAAGCGACTTTTTACTGAAAAAGGTTATAGAGCCATAGAACACTTAGAACTTATACATTCGGATCTTTGTGGTTCTGTGAATGTTAAAGCTCGAGGAGGGTACGAATATTTCATCTCTTTCATAGATGATTATTCGAGGTATGGTTATCTATACCTAATGCATCATAAGTCTGAGGCTCTTGAAAAGTTCAAAGAGTATAAGGCTAAAGTAGAGAATGCATTAGGGAAAATTATTAAAACACTTTGATCCGATCGAGGTGGAGAGTATATGGATTTGAGATTCCAGGACTATTTGATAGAACATGGAATTAAATCTCAACTCTCAGCACCTAATACACCAAAGCAAAATGGTGTGTCAGAAAGGAGAAATAGAACCTTGTTGGACATGGTTCGATCTACGATGATCTATGCTCAATTACCTTCCTCGTTTTGGGGATACACAGTAGAGATTGCAGTTCAAATCATGAACACTGTTCCATCAAAGAGTGTTTCAGAAACACCTTTCGAATTGTTGAAGGGGCGTAAACCTAGTTTACAACACTTCAGGATTAGGGGTTGTCCGACACACGTGCTGGTGACAAACCAAAAGAAACTGGAACCTCGTTCAAGATTATGCCAATTTGTTGGCTATCACAAAGAAACGAGAGGTGCTCTTTTCTACAACCCACAAGAAAACAAGGTGATTGTATCAACAAACGCTACTTTCTTGGAGGAAGATCACATGAGGAACTATGAACCACGTAGTAAACTAGTACTAAATGAAGCTACAGATGAACCAACAATAGTTGTTGATCAAGCTGGACCTTCATCAAGAATTGATGAGGAAGCCAACACATCAAGTTAGTCTCGTCATTCTCAATCGTTGGGAATGCCTAGACGTAGTGGGAGGGTTGTTTCCCAATCTGACCGCTACTTGGGTTTAGCTGAAACTCAAGTCGTCATACCTGATGACGACGTAGAAGATCCATTGTCTTATAGACATGCAATGAATAACGCAGACAAGGACCAATAGATCAAAGCCATGGACCTTGAACTGGAGTCAATGTACTTAAGTTTAGTATGGGAACTTGTAGATCAACCTGAAGCGGTAAGACCCATACGGTGTAAATGGATCTACAAGAGAAAGAGAGATGCGACCGGAAAGGTACAGACCTTTAATGCTAGACTTGTAGCAAATGGTTTTACCCAAAGGGAAGGAGTTGACTATGAGGAAACTTTTTCCCCTGTTGCTATGCTTAAGTCTATTAGGATACTCTTGTCCATAGCCACATTTTATGATTATGAAATTTGGCAAATATACATCACAAGACTGCCTTTGTGAATGGTAATCTTGACGAGAGCATCTATATGTCTCAGCCCGAAGGGTTCATAACCCAAGGTCAAAAGCAAAAAGTTTGCAAGCTCAATCGATCCATTTATGGGTTGAAACAAGCATCCAGATCTTAGAACATAAGATTTGATATTGCGATCAAGTCTTATGGGTTTGACCAAAACGTTGATGAGCCTTGTGTTTACAAGAGGATCATCAACAACAAAGTAGCTTTCTTAGTGATTTATGTGGATGATATCCTACTCATTGGGAATGATGTAGGATACCTTATTGACATAAAGAATTGGCTAGAGACCAAATTCGAAATGAAAGATTTGGGAGAGGCGCAGTATGTTCTTGGGATTCAGATTTTCAGGAATCGCAAGAACAGAACGCTAGCTCTGTCTCAAGCATCTTATATCAACAAAATGTTGTCCAGATATTCGATGTAGAATTCCAATAGGGGTTTATTGCCCTTCAGGCATGAAGTTCATCTGTCTAAGGAACAATGTCCTAAGACACCTCATGAGGTTAAGGATATGAGACGTATTCCCTATGCCTCTGCAGTAGGTAGCATAATGTATGTTATGCTATGCACGAGGCCAAACATTTGCTATTCAGTGGGAATAGTCAGTAGGTACCAATCCAATCTAGAGTTAGACCATTGGATCGCAGTTTAAAATATCCTCAAGTATCTCACGAGAACGAGGGACTATACGCTTATGTATGCAACTAAGGATTTGATCCTTACTGGATACACTGATTCTGATTTTCAGACCGATAAGGATTCTAGGAAATCCACATCGACATCAGTTTTCACCCTTAACGGGGGAGTTATAGGATGGCGAAGCATCAAGCAGGGATGCATCGCTTGCTCCACGATGGAGGTTGAGTATGTTACTGCTTGTGAAGCAGCTAAAGAGGTTGTTTGGCTAAGGAAATGACTTACTGATTTGGAAGTTGTTCCAAATATGGAATTTCCCATCACCTTATACTATGACAACAATTGTACAGTAGCCAATTCGAAGGAACCTCGCAGCCATAAGCGAGGCAAGCACATCGAGAGGAAGTATCACCTGATACGAGAAATAGTATAACGAGGAGATGTGACAGTCACGAAGATCGCTTCGGAGCACAACATTGTTGATCTGTTTATAAAGACTCTCACTCCTAAAGTGTTCGAGGGTCATCTGGAAAGTCTAGGTCTACGAGATATGTACAAAGGCTAATCTAGGGCACGTGGGAGATATGTAATGGGGTATATGGATGCCCTAGTTTATTGTAATTGTATATTTGTAACTACTGCTTTAGATGGTAATGTACCCCACTAGAGTTTTAGTTCAAGTGGGAGTTTGTTGGGGTTTGTTCCCTAAAACTCGTAGTTTGTAATTATGTTCTAATTAGTGTAATAAAGTGTTATTATTTCAATAAAAAGTTATTGATTAGTTATTTACTATATTCCCATCGTTTTAACCCTAAATCCAATAAACTAAACATCCAGGGCTGTAAAATGTATCTTCAACTAAATGTAGTGTACATATAAAGGATCTTGGTTCGAGATACAACCTAAAGGGTCTATAGTAAGGGGATAAGGTTTGGGTACCTCACCTTGGTAAAACTAGGATGTGGCCCACTTTGTATATGATACAAACACTTTGATCTTAATGTGTTCATGTAGATGACATGTGAGTGGGGATATCCTATGTAATGAGATTACATAAGACCGGACCGCGAAATAGTAACCAGTAGATGTAACTCCATTGACTAGTTAGGTTTCTATTTCACTAGGATGACCTAGGCAACTTGATCTCAATCTCGGCGGGTTTCTGAACTCCTCATTTATGAGGGATTGTCCTTTGACTAGTATGCGTAAGAGTGGCCAGATTCGCCGACTCAATATGCCTACCTTCTTGGGGCCAAGACCGAGTGAGCAGTTGGAGACTTAGCGTAGCAAGATGGAATTCACTCCTTCCCGCCTATTAGGGTAAGAAGATGAATCTTCCCTTAAGTTGTGTCTCCGAGACTTGAACAAAGGGCCCGACCCTCTCATTGGCCCGAGAGGGACTTCTATTTTTTGGTGTTGGGATGTTTGTCCTAATCTCGTTCAGTTTGTAAAGTACTAATTGAAATTAATAATGAGTTATTTATTTCATCTTTTGTGTCTCGAATTTATACAAACTTTGTCCAATAAACTAAGCTTCAGGGTCATTGAATACATGATAGAACTAAAACTTGAATGGTGTGTCACACACAAGGAGGATCACGTTCGAGTTAATGACCCAAACGGTCTACAGTATATGGATGGGGTTGAAAACCTAATCCTGGATACACTGTGGATGCGGCCCGCTTTGTATTAAGATACAAACGAGGTGATCTGACTCGTTCATGTGGTTGACATGCAAGTGGAGGCATCCTGTACAATGAGATTGTACAAGACCGGACCGTGAATTATTAGACCTACTGATGTAACACTGTTGACTGTAAGGACTAATAACTTCGTAGATGACTATTAGAGACTCGACCTGAATCCTGAGCGTGTTAGGGACTCCTCTCTGTAGGGGTCTGTCCTTTGACTAGTACGGGTGAGGTTGGTCACAGTTACTCGCCCAATATGCCTATCTTCTCAGGGACAAGACCAAGTAGGGAGTTGGGAACTTAACTACGCGAGATGGAATTCACTCGTTCCCGCCTTTAGGGAAACTAGAGGGGTTGTTCCCTTAAGTGATGTCTCCAGGGCTTGGATAACGGGCGCCCACCCTCTGACTGGCATGAGAGGGTTGTTGTGTATGGTTGGAACATTACAACGTTGTTGTTTATTAAAGGAGCAGTGTGGACTTAAGGAACAAGAGGTAGACATAAAGATAAAACAGTAATTTGACCCAACAGTGTCTACGAACAACTTGTGAAGGGTCGACTCATGGGCATTGGTTATATCAATGGACACGAAATATCTTGCACTGACGGGAGTGCAGCTACGGGCTTTAGTGGAGTGTTACCGTAGCTAATGAATGTTGATTAACCGGGTCAAAGAGTTTGATAGGTTAATCTCGGATCATTGGAGCTCGTCACTGTAGATCCATTAGGTCCCTCGGTTGGCTCAAATTGGGTTAAAAGAAGGGTTACTGTTTTGATGTGAATTGAAGTGTTCAATTTCACTAAAGGGCATTTATGTCATTTATATGAGATATGAATGATATAATATATAGTTTAATGTGAATGAGATTCATAATAAACTATAGATTAGCCTAATTGTTGAATTAAGGTTGATATGGAGAAATTGGGTTGATAGATATTAAATTGGATATGATTCAATTTATAAATCCACAACATTGCAAATGTCATTTGTAATATGAGATATGAGATATCTTTGTTGGGATTTATGCCCTAAAATTCGTAGTTTGTAATTATGTTCTAATTAATGTATAAAGTGTTATTACTTCAATAAAGTGTTATTCTTCGTTATCTACGAGTTTGCCTTTATTTAAACCCTAAATCCAATAAACTAAACATCCAAGGTTGTTAAATGAATCTTTAACTGAATGTAATGTACATTAAAAGGATCTCGATTCGAGATACAGCCTAAAGGGTCTATAGCTAGGGGATAAGGTTTGGGTACCTTACCCTGGTTAAACTATGGATGTGGCCCACTTTGTATTGTGATCCTAACGTGTTTGTGTAGATGACATGTGAGTGGGGATATCCTATGTAATGAGATTACATAAGATCGGACCACGAAATAGTAATCTCTAGCTGTAACTCCGTTGACTAGTTAGATTTCTATTTCAGTAGGATGACCTAGGAAACTTGATCTCAATCTCGAGCGAGTTTACTTAACTCCTGTTCATGAGGGATTGTCCTTTGACTAGTATGGGTGAGAGTGGCCAAATTCACCGACTCAATATGCTTACCTTCTTGGAGACAAGACTGAGTGAGCGGCTGGGAACTTAACTTAGCAAGATGGAATTCCATCCTTCCCGCCTACTAGGGTAAGTAGAGGAATGTTCCTTTAAGTGGTGTCTCTGGGACTTGAACAAAGAGCCCGACCCTCTCATTGGCCCGAAAGGGACTCTGTTTGTTGGTAGGACCACAAACAAATTGTTCATTAGATGAGCACTGGTACTTAAGGCACGAGATGTAACCCAGGGGTAAAACAGTAATTTCACCTAGCTGGTGTTACGAACATTCGTGAAGGATTGACTTGCTGTTATTGGTCAATATCCATGGACACAGAAATATATCTTCAGTGAGAAGAGTGCAGCTATGGGACTTTAGTGGAGTGTTCCCGCAGTTAACGAATGTTGATTGAGAGGTTAATGAGATTAGCCGAGCAATCTCGTATCGTTGGAGCTTCTGATTTGTAGGTCCATTAGGTCCACATTCTAGCTCGTAAAGGGTTCTTAGATCATTTGAATTTGAAATGTTCAAATTCATTAAGGAATATATTTAATTTATTTAGATACGATATAATATATAATTTTTGAACTATATATTATAAATTTAATGTGAATATGATTCATATTAAATCATATGAGAGAATTAAATATTTGAAAGAGTTCAAATATTGAATGTGAATGTGATTCTTATTTGAAAACTATAGGTTAAAACATAATGTATATGAGATGTACATTAAAAAATAGTATAAAGGGTAAAATGATTAAATATGATTTAATCATTCAATTAATACTATATTTGAATTAAATATGATTTAATTTATTGAAATTAATTTATATATTATTAATTCGAAACGTGTCAGGAGGACACGTTCCCACTACTCTCCATCTCCCTCTCGATAGGGAGTGGGGAGTTGCCCACTGAAAGATCTAAGGATTCAGAGATATAGAAGGTTATCTCTACTAGTTGTATTCATGTTGGTGAAAAACAGAGAACTTTTTGAAGTTCTTGATTTGCTGAACATTGGAGCAAGGAGTTGCTACTAAGAAAAACTACAAAGGTAACAATTTCCTTTCCATCTTTGGTTTAATTGTTAAACCTAATGTGTTTGCATGTATGCTATTATCCATGTCTAATAGGATTAAAATTTAATGCTTGTTCTGTTTTATTTGTCAATGTACTGTTTTTGTTTTAAGCAAAACAATCAAGCACATTAACGATCCCAAACACGTTTCCGCTGCTCAAGGAGATCTGATCTCCTTCAATCCTATAATATATGGTTATGCAAATATGATTTGCATAACCTATAAGTGTGGTAAAATGGTAAATAGGTGGAGATTTCAACTCCACCTATCACCATCATTCAAACCCCTTTGCAAGAAGGAAAGCACTCTCTCATTTTTTTGAAATCTCACCAAAAGGAAGAGATCTCTCTCTCACAAATTCTCTCTACTTTTCTCCTCTCGAAACCAAAATACAAAGGTCCCACCATCTTCCTTCTTCCAAAAGAAGAACAACCGAGAAGTCAATGGGTTGTGTTCGGTCTTCGTTCGAGTAGTTCGAGAGCGTTGGGAGAACACGAAGAGTTCGTGATCGGAAAGGAAAATTCGAAGCACGTCTTCAACAAGTAAGTACTCCTGTATTTTCTTTCCAATTTATGCATGTTTAACCTAGATCTAAGTGTTAGATTGATTTTAACGAAATTCAATTGCACAACGTCACCGCGACGATTCAATCGTCTTCCGCTGCTTAGGAGTTTCATTCTCTTCAATTGGTATCAGAGCCATACGTTTTGGTTCATTGTTGTGCACTGTTTTTCCGTTAAATTTAGGTGGGTATTGCCTTAATTCATGAGATGAATGTTGATTTGAAATTATGAATGTTTTCGGTTTTGGCATTAGAATAGATTTACAATTTTAAGTTGATGTGATCAATGTAAGGGCCTATTGTTTTGGGCACTTTGTTGTAAATCGAGTCTGTAAGTCTGAGTCGTTCGTTGCAAGGGCCTATTGTTTTGGGCACTCCTTGCGCGCGCGCCTCGGCCAACTGCCCACTACGCCAATGAAGTCTGAGTCGTTCGCTGCAACGCTACAAACAGAGTGGGCGATTGGCGCGCGCCGCTGAAAGTGAAGCGCGCTTATTGAACGTGTTTTTAATAATTTTTTTTTATAAAATGTATTTTTATTTTATATTTAAATTATTTTATTAAATAATATTAATATAAAAGTTATATTAATGTTATTTATTTAAATAAATGCCCCTAAGTGCCAAAACCAGTCCTTTTTTGCTATTTAATTATTTTATGCATGAGATGTATGATTAATTAATTTCTATGTGCATAATGTATGTCATATAGATTTAAAATCCCACCTTAGGTTAAACATTTCATGCATCATTTATATTATAAGTGTTATAATATATAGTTTGCATGATAGGTTATATTATAAGGGTTATAATATATTTAAATGCATGTTTTAATTTAATTAATATAAGTGTTATATTTTTTAGATTAAAGTATGCTCATGCATTTTGATTTCATGTGATGAATGTATGTTATAGTATATAGTTATTCATGTGATGAATGATCAAGCACTATAACATAGAAATGCATGCAACCTAAGTTAATTGTTATTTTTAAAGTGTTTAGAATTTGAATAATTAAACTTAGTTTTTCTAGTTCTAATAAGATTAGAATTAGGAAATCAAAGTATAGTCTTTGAATGGTGACTAATTAGTAACTCTGTGTAAGGAAGGTTTTGTCTAAGGCTGGGGTATTTAATTGACGCTTGCGGAACACCCCTACAAGGAAACCGACCTGGGAGCGAATTCGGTCCGGAGATTCTTAGATTATACTTATCGTGAGTATCGTTAATTAAAAGTTGATTAATTTACTCACATAGACCTAAGTAATAACGTGATTATAAACTTAGGCTAAATACCATATAAGAGTTATATTGGTAGACTTAGGTAAATTTTAGCCGGTTTATCTAGGTCAATCCCGAAATTTATAAAGTGTTAAGCGGGAGGAAATATAGTGTATGAGATACATTTAATTTTCCAATCACAAATCTCCGTTAAGTCCGCACCGTGAGATCCATACTCGAAATCGTGACGCTAATGGGAGCGTCCCCCTTCGGATTGTATTTGTATGGATCAATATCAACGTGGATGGAGAGAGTACTTATAGTGAGTGGGAGTGGGACCTGTGAAAACGGGACCCACGGTCTCTTCTTTCGATTCACATCGTGAGACCCCAATGATTCGCCTGCTAGTTTGGCCTAGACCAGACAATCCCTTCGGAGGGCCATGATCATGGGAGTCGGAACACCGTGAATTCTCGAAAGGGATACAGTTTCCTTGTTGGTTTTCCTTTGTGGCTCACCCTTCGGTGGCTATTTTTTGGACGTATACTTCGAAACTTAAAGATTGAGGGTGACACTCACAGAATTCGTTAAGTGTTAATGAATTCGACCAAATAATGGTAACTGGACCCTAATGGAATAAAAGTTATTATGGGATTAGGGTCTGGTCGAGAAAGTCTCATCCTAGAGGAGGAGTGTTTCGGTTCACCCTTCGGTGGTGGTCATTCTAAACCTTTAGGATATCATTGCAAATTTTAAATGGCATAGGGATCATAGGATTAAATTTTGCTAAACCTGATTGGACTCAAAAGTTTTTTGCGACACTGACACAAAATCATTTGATCTTTTCAGCTAAAATTATGTCTAGCTCAGTAATCGCTTTACTTGCTTCCGACAAGTTAGTGGGAGATAACTTCCAAACGTGGAAGAACAACATAAACACGATTTTAGTAATCGACGACTGAAGTTCGTAACTTCGCGAGGAGTGTCCTCGCTTCTTAGAGCTCATTGCATCACGAAGTGTTCGTGATGCATACGATCGATGGATCAGGGTCAATGAAAAGGCCAAGGTCTACATCATTGCCAACTTATCTGAAGTTTTGGCAAAGAAGTATGAGTTGATGGTCACCGCTAAGGAGATCATGGATTCATTGTAGGACATGTTTGGACAACAATCCTTTAAGGTCAGGCACGATTCACTCAAACACGTCTTCAACGCAAGGATGAAAGAAGGGTCGTCTGTCCGTGAACATGTTCTAGACATGATGACCTAGTTTAATCTGGCAGAGATGAACGGGGCTTCGATCGACGAGTCGAGCTTGGTCAGCTTTATTTTGGAAACTCTTAAGAGTTTCCTTCAGTTTCGTAGCAATGTTGCTATGAACAAAATTAGCTACACTCTGACCACCCTTCTGAACGAGCTACAGAACTTCCAGTCCTTGATGAGGATCAGGATATCGAAAGCTGAGGCAAATGTTGCCTACAGGTCTTATCACTGGGGTTCGACCTCTGGGACTAAACCTGTTGCTCCTTCTCAACAAAAAGGGAAGAAGAAGATGAAGAAGTGTAAAGCTGACCGAGCTGCCACCCTAAAGGGTAAGAAGGTCAAGAAAGTTGCAGAAAAAAGAAAGTGTTTCCACTGCAATGGGGACAGCCAGTAGAAGAGAAACTGTCACATGTTCCTTAGCGAGAGGAAGAATCAAGGTAAATGTGATTTACTGGTAACTAAAACCTGTTTAGTGGACAGATGTTACTCTGCCTGGATATTGGATTCAGGCGCCACTAACCATGTTTGTTCTTCTTTTCAGGGAATTGATTCCTGGCAGCACTGTGAGAGGGTGAGGTGACTGTACGGGTTGGATCCGGGGAGATAGTCTCTGCTGTAGCTATCGACAAAGTGAAGCTCTATTTCGGCAAGAATTACTTATTGTTCGATAATTTATACATAGTCCCAGAGTTTACTAGAAACCTTGTTTCTATTTCCTATCTTATAGAACAGTGTATTTCAATATCCTTTGATTATAATAAAGCGTTTATTTCTTTCAAAGGCAATTTGATTTGTTTAGCTTCACTTGAGTCTAACTTGTATGTTTCAAAACCAAATTCAGTCAAAAGCATTTTGAACACTTAATTATTTAAAACTGCAGAAACGCGAACTAAGAGAGTTAAAGTTTCTCCAAAAGAAAATGTCAATCTTTGGCATCTAAAGTTAGGCCATATTAATCTCAATAGGATTGAGAGACTATTGAAGAGTGGACTTCTAAGTAAGTTGGAAGAAAACTCTTTACCGGTGTGTGATTCATGCCTCGAAGGCAAAATAACCAAACGTCCTTTTAGTGGAAAAGGATATAGAGCCAAGGAGCCCGTTGGGCTTATACATTTTTACCTCTGTGGTCCGATAAGTGTTAAAGCACGAGGTGGTTACGAATACTTCGTATCTTTCATTAATGATTATTCGAGGTATGTGTATATTTACCTAATGCATAAGAAGTCTGAAACTCTTGAAATGTTCAAGGAGTACAAGACTGAGGTTGAGAACCTGTTAGGTAAAACCATAAAAACACTTCGATCGGATTGAGGTGTAAAGTATATGGACACAGAATTACAGGACTATATGATAGAACACGGAATTACGTCCCCGCTCTCAGCACCTGGTATGCCCCAACAGAATGGTGTATCGGAGAGGAGAAACAGAACCCTGTAGGACATGGTTCGGTCGATGTAAACTACGTTCGTCTCCCAGATTCTTTTTGGGGTTACAAAGTGGAGAATGCGGTTTATATTCTGAACAACGTTCCGTCGAAGAGTGTTTGTGAAATACCTTTTGAACTCTAAAATGGCCGTAAAGGTAGTTTACACCATTTCAAAATTTGGGGATGCCCGACCCACGTGTTGGTGTCAAATTCGAAGAACTTGGAACCCCGTTCAAAATTGTGCCTATTCGTAGGTTACCCAAAAGAGACCAGAGGTGGTCTATTTTACGATCCTAAGGATAATAGGGTGCTTGTGTCGACAAACGCCACTTTCCTTGAGGAAGACCACATCAGGGATCATTTGCCTAGAAGCAAAATCGTGTTGAATGAAATGGACAGTATAGCAACAAGAGTTGCTAATGGGGCTAGTACGTCAACAAGTGTTGTTGATCCTAGCACGTCAAGTCAAGTCCGTTCCCAAGAGTTGGGAATGCCTCGAAGTAGTGGGAGGGTTGTTAGACAGCCTGAACGCTACATGGGTTTAGCTGAAACTCAAGTCGTCACTCCTGATAATGACTGTGAGGATCCATTGACCTATGATCAGGCAATGGCTGATGTTGACAAGGACGAATGGATTAAAGCTATGGACCAAGAAATGGAGTCGATGTACTTCAATTATGTCTGGGAGCTAGTGGATCAACCGGATGGGGTAAAACCTATAGATTGTAAATGGATCTATAAGCGTAAACGTGGCGTAGATGGGAAGGTGCATATAACTTTAAAGCACGACTAGTGGCAAAGGGTTTTACCGAGGTCGAAGGGGTTGACTATGAGGAAACCTTTTCACCTGTTGCCATGGTAAAGTCGATCAAGATCCTTCTGGCCATTGCAACGTATTATGACTACGAGGGATGGCAGATGGATGTCAAGACTGCCTTTCTGAATGGCAACCTTGATGAAACCATCTACATGGACCAACCAAAAGGGTTCATTGCCCAAGGCCAAGATCAAAAGGTTTGTCGGCTTCATAGGTCTATTTATGGACTGAAACAAGCCTCGAGGTCTTGGAATATAAGGTTTGATGAGACAATCAAATCTTATGGCTTTGATCAGAATGTTGACGAGCCTTGTGTCTACAAGAAAATCGTCGCCAAAACTGTCGCATTTCTGATATTATACGTGGATGATATCCTACTCATTGGGAATGAGGTAGGATTTCTTACTAACGTAAAGAAATGGCTAGCTTCGCAATTCCAAATGAAAGATTTGGGAGAAGCTCATTACGTTCTAGGTATCCAAATTGTCCAGAACCGGAAGAACAGAACGCTGGCGATGTCTCAAGCGTCTTATATTGACAAGATGTTGTCAAGATATAAGATGCAGAACTCCAAGAAGGGCATGTTGCCTTTCAAGCACGGGGTTCACCTGTCTAAGGATCAGTGTCCTAAGACTCCTCAAGAGGTTGAGGATATGAGATGGATCCCCTATGCTTCAGCTGTAGGGAGCCTGATGTATGTCATGTTGTGTACTAGGTCCGACATCTATTATGCAGTAGGGATAGTCAGTAGCTATCAATCCAATCCAAGATTAGATCACTGGACAGCCATAAAGGCGATCCTCAAGTATCTTAGGAGAACGAGTAACTACAGCTTAGTATGGGGGGGGGGGGATTTGAACCTTACGGGATACACAAATTCTGACTTTCAGACCGATAAGAATTCTAGGAAATCCACTTCGTGGTCAACCTTCATTCTGAATGGGGGAGTTGTAGTATGGCGAAGCATCAAGCAGGGATGCATCGCTGATTCCACTATGGAAGCAGAGTACGTTGCGGCTTGTGAAGCTGTAAAGGAAGCTGTTTGGCTTAGAAGTTAATAACATATTTGGAAGTTGTTCCAAATATGAATTTGTCGATCACACTGGTTTTGTGACAACGGTGGTGCTGTAGCCAACTTCAGGGAGCCTCGGAGCCATAAGAGAGGCAAACACATTGAGCGGAAGTATCTCCTGATACGGGAGATTGTGCACTGCGGCGACGTGACATTCACGTAGATAGCGTCGGAGCACAACGTAGCTGATCCATTTACAAAGTCCCTCAGAGTTAAGGTGTTTGAGGGTCATCTAGGGAGTCTAGGTCTTCGAGTACTTCCTGGCTAGGGCAAGTGGGAGATATGTAAACGGGTATTCAATGTCCTAGTTTATTCAATTACTTCATTGTAATTTATGTACATTTCATAAATGTATTCGCTCCACTAGCTTAGTCCAAGTGGGAGTTTGTTGGGATGTTTGTCCTAATCTCGTTAAGTTTGTAAATTACTAATTGAAATTAATAAAGAGTTATTTATTTCATCTTTTGTGTCTCGCATTTATACAAACTTTGTCCAGTAAACTAAGCTTCAGGGTCATTGAATACATGAGAGAACTAGAACTTGAACGGTGTGTAGTGGACACACAGGGAGGATCACGTTCGAGTTAATGACCACAACGGTCTAAATTATATGGATGAGGTTGGAAACCTAATCCTGGATACATTTTGGATGCGACCCGCTTTTTATTAAGATACAAACGAGGTGATCTGACTACTTCATGTGGTTGACATGCGAGTGGGGGCATCTTGTACAATGAGATTGTACAAGACCTGACCGTGAATTATTAGACCTACTGATGTAACACCGTTGACAGTAAGGACTAATAACTTCGTAGATGAGCATTAGTGACTCGACCTGAATCCTGAGCGTGTTACGGACTCCTGTCTAGGGGGTCTGTCCTTTGACTAGTACGGGTGAGGATGGTCACAGTTACTCGCCCAATATGCCTATCTTCTCAGAGACAGGACCAAGTAGAGAGCTGGGAACTTAACTACGCGAGATGGTATTCACTCGTTCCCGCCTTTAGGGAAACTAGAGGGTTGTTCCCTTAAGTCTTTGTCTCGAGGCTTGGACAACGGGCGCCCACCCTCTAGCTGGCACGAGACGGTTGTTGTGTATGGTTGGACCATTACAACTTTGTTGTTCATTAGAGGAGCAGTGGGGACTTAAGGAACAAGAGGTAGTCACAGGGGTAAAACGGTAATTTGACCCAGCAGTGTCTACGAACAACCTGTGAAGGGTCGACTCATGGGCATTGGTTATATTAATGGACACGTAATATCTTGCACTGACGGGAGTGCAGCTACGGGCTTTAGTGGAGTGATACCGTAGCTAATGAATGTTGATTAATCGGGTCAAAGAGTTTGATAAGTTAAGCTCGGATCATTGGTGCTCGTCACTATATGTCCATTAGGTCCCTCGGTTGGCTCAAACTGGGTTAAAAGAAGGGTTACTATTTTGGTGTGAATTGTAGTGTTTAATTTCACTAAAGGTCATTTATGTCATTTATATGAGATATGAATGATATAATATATAGTTTAATGTGAATGTGATTCATAATAAACTATAGGTTAGCCTAATTATTGAATTAGGGCTGCTATGGAGAAATTGGGTTGAGAGATATTAAATTTGATGTGATTCAATTTATAGATCCATAATATTGCAAATGTGATTTGTAATATGAGATATGAGATATCTTATAATATATGGTTATGCAAATATGATTTGCATAACCTATAGTTGTGGTAAAACGGTAAATAGGTGGAGATTTCAACTCCACCTACCACCATTATTTAAACCCCTTTGCAAGAAGGGAAAGGAAATCACTGTCTCTTTTTTTGGATATCTCACCAAATGGAAGAGATCTCTCTCTCTCAAATTCTCTCTACTTTTCTCCTCTCAAAACCAAAACACAAAGATCCTACCATCTTCCTTCTTCCAAAAGAATAACAACCGAGAAGCCAAGGGGTGGTGTTCGGTCTTCGTTCGAGTGAAGAGTTCAAGTAGTTCGAGATCGTTGGGAGAACACGAAGAGTTCGTGATTGGAAAGGAAAATTCGAAGCACGTCTTCCACAAGTACTTGCAGTATTTTCTTTCCAATTTATGCATGTTTAACCTAGATCTAAGTGTTAGATTGATTTTAACGAAATTCAATTGCACATCTTCACCGCGACGATTCAATCGTCTTCCACTGCGTGGGAGTTTCATTCCCTTCAGTTGGTAGGACCACAAACAAATTGTTCATTAGAAGAGCACTGGTACTTAAGGTACAAGACGTAACCTAGTGATAAAACGGTAATTTGACCCAGGTGGTGTTACGAACATTCGTTTAAGATGGACTTGCTGTTATTGGTTAATATCCGTGGACACAAAAATATATCTGCAGTGAGAAGAGTGCATCTGCGGGACTTTAGTTGAGTGTTCCTGCTGTTAACGAATGTTGATTAGGAGGTTAATGAGATTAACCGAGTAATCTTGTATCGTTGGAGCTTCTGATCTGTAGGTCCATTAGGTCCACCTTCTAGCTCGTAAAGGGTTCTTAGATCGTTTGAATATGAAATGTTCAAATTCACAAGGAAATATATATTTATGTGTATGGATACAATATAATATAAAGTTTTAGAACTTTAAATTGTAAATTTAATGTGAATATGAATCATATTAAATTATATGAGGGAATAAAATTTTTGAAAGAGTTCAAATATTAATTTAAAATGTGAATGTGATTCATATTTGAAAACTATAGGTTAAAATTTAATGTGCGTGAGATGTATATTAAACTATAGGATAAATGGTAAAATGATTAAATGTGATTTAATCATTTAATTAATTAATTTGATATTTAAATTAAATATGATTTAATTTAATTTAATTAATTAATAGTTAATTAATTAATCTTTTATTATTAATTAATTGAGAATGTGTCAAGATCACACGTTCCCACCACTACCCAATTCACTCTCGATAGGGAGTGGGGAGTTACCTAGAAAGCTTTTCTTCTCCTGGTGAGAAGAGATGATTGGTCGATTGATTCATGATGTGTAATTAAGGAATTGCCAAAGACCTCTGTCTCTATAATTCCCTTCTCATTATTCTTTCCAACTGTTGGATCCCTTCTCACCAAAGGGTTGATCTATGTTTCTCAGAGAATATGAGGTTCTCACTTTTGGTAGTGTCCTGCTTGGAGAAGAACAGAGGAGTTTCTCTGTGTTGCTGAGTTACTGTAGAATCTAACTGGAGGAAGGGGTTGCTGCTGGACATTCGTAATCTACAAAGGTAGTCTCGATTTTCCTTTAATTAATTACAACATGTTCGCATGATTAGTTCCATGCATAATTAGATTAGGAAATGTATGCTTATTCTCTATTTTTACACCAATGTACTGGTATTTATGTTCAACCAAAATAAACTTGCAATTACGATTCCAAAACACGTTTCCGCTGCTCAAAGGGATCCGATCTCCATCATAATTTACCTGGGAGTGAATTTTAATCAGAGAGTTTATAAATTACAGTAGCGTCAGCAGGTTTATTAAGGGGTTAATAAACTAGCAATCCTAGGTTTAATATAAAAGTTATTTTAACAAGCTTGGGATAAAATCAATATAAACGTTATATTGATTATCAATATAAGAGTTATATTGATAACTTTAGGTAAAACCAGTAGCCGGGTTTAACCTAGGTCAATTTCCTATAAGAGATAAAGTATTTAGTGGGAGGAAAAGTGTATATGATATATATAATTCCACCTACATCTCACCGAGGAAATTCACACCGTGAGATTCATACTTGGCCTCGTGGCGCAAATGGGAGCGTCCCCCTTCGGATGGTGTTTGAGTCAGTAGCAAGGTGAATGGAGAGGTTACTTATAGTGAATGGGACAAGGTTTCGTGAAGACGAAAACCTATGGTCTCTTCTGTCGGTTCACACCGTGAGATCACTATGGTTAACATGCTGGTTTGAACACTGAATTATTTAAAACAACAAACACACAAACTAAGGAACGTAAAATTTCACCTAAAGAAAATGCTCATCTTTGGCATCTTAGATTGGGTCACATTAACCTCAATAGGATTGAGAGATTGGTAAAGAGTGGACTTCTAAATGAGTTAGAAGAAGATACTTTACCTGCATGTGAAGGCAAAATGACAAAAAGACCTTTTAGTGGAAAAGGTTATAGAGTCAAAAAACCTCTTGAACTTATACATTCAGACCTTTGTGGTCTGATGAATATTAAAGCCAGAGGAGGTTATGAATGTAAGCCCTGAACTCTTTTTTTTTTATCATTTTGCACTCGTACATCATGTTTTGAGATATGCAAAATGATATAGGTTGCACTAAAGAATGTCGTGATCAGATTATGGAATCTATTGAATTGAGGGCTACAATGTGTTTAAAGCTTCATAAGAAGATAGGCAAGCCATTGAAATAAGCATATTAAAAGTTGAATTGAAGTAAGTTAAGATTATTAGCAAGTTGGGTAAATTTTAGGTGCATAATGTATTGAATGAAACGATCTTATTTCTTACAAACTTAGGTAAAGTTGGCTAAATGCTTTAGGTCGATTTACTTACTTATTTTGGTGTCTTAAAAAGGAATTATGATGTAAATATTAAAGTAGGAGCTGACCAAAGGAGGTGAAGCCTCGGAGTTAAATTTGGGCAAGTAGGTACTGTCAAATGTTTAGTAAAACTGAAAGCTACTAGAAAATGGATCAAATTCAAACGACCTTATCTCTTAGTTTACTAAACCAAATTCGATAATTTTTTAGTTAAAATCTCAGAAATGGAGTGTAGAATACGAAACTGGTTGGCTTTTATGAAAATACGAAGATGAAGAAGGAGAAAAGTGCAGAAAACGGAGAGGCATTCACAATTCTCTGATAGCAGAACAATGTGAGGAGATCAGTCTCTTTTGAGCTCTTGAGGAAGAATTAGAGGCTGAAATTTTGAGGTAAGTAAGCTAAGATGTTGTACTTGATGTTTATCAAAAATATGGGGTGGTTGTTTTGATAAATTTTGAGGAACCCAAGCTGAAAGTTGAACCTGAAATTTTAGGTGCAAGGAAAAAACTGCTAGCAAGAGATTGAAGGAGATGTGCTTCCATTTCTATATACCTTACAACCAAGTGTGCATGGTTATTATGAATTGAGTTATGGGACTGAATTAGATATGTTTTTAAGGTGCATAAGGAAAAGAGTTAATGTTATTAATTTTATTTTCAGGGCAAACGGAGATAGGAATAACTTATAATCCTTGAAATCCTTTTGGTGATTATGAGTGACTCTATTTAGAACTATACTTGACCTTTCTTTTTGTTCAAAAGCATAAATGTTGATCATTGAATCATAATTAAATTAATTTTGTATAGTTTCATGAAGTTTTTGACAGAATGTTCTTGATGGAACTTAAACATGTTTTGAATTAGTGTGTAACTATATATTCAAGTATGGAAACTAATTATGGAAGTATGATTTTCCCTAGATAATGCCTTGTGTAAATCCATTTGGAAACATGTTTAGAAAGTAATATGCAAATGTTGAGAAATTGTTGTATGTGTTTTGAAAACATGATTTCCATGATAAACAAAGTGTGCTCCTGTATGTTGTTAACCCCTAGTACTAAAGGATATTGAGAAGGTACTTTGGCGGTAGGAATCATGATTTCCCGATACTGAAGGACAATGAGAAGGTATTCAGGCAGTAAATGGTCTTACCTTAATACTACCTTAATACTGAAGGACATAGAGAAGATATTAAGGAAAACCAAAGTGCCCAATGGCATTCCACGTGCATGTGAGAGAGGTATGAACGTTGGTTGTATAAAGATAACTCTACCACCGCTAAGGTTCGAAAGCGGTATCATATCATGAGTTTTATTGTTATGAGTTTCTACGTTGCTAATCTGTCTATTCTTCATTATAATACTACATTATGAGTTTTTATGCTATACATAAGTGGTGCCTTAAACCTGTTAATTGATAACATGGCTTGATTTTGTTTACAAACAAGTGTTAAGTTATTTTCTACTTATAGCCTGTCCATTATTATGCTTCACCTTTGAGCTTATGAACTCCGATAAAAATGGGCACTCACTGGCCTTCCTAGCTCACGTTTTCATTATGTTTACTCTTCCCAGGTAGCAGACGAGTTCTAGGTATTTAGCCTTGAGAAGAGTTGTTTGCCACCATGTCGTCTTAGCTCCTTGTATATACACTTTCTTATGTATATGGTTTGTAGTGAAAACATATTAGTTGGGTTGTAATAAACTTGAAAGCTTTATGACTAGCTAAAGAACATAGTACTGGAAGTAAATGTGTCTCACTTATATGTGTATTTCAGTGCTCAATGTTGCTTCTTAAAACGTGTTGTGTTGCGTTTAATTTTAGGTTAAGTCTTGGGTTAGTCAGGGAGAGCCAGTAAGAGGGTTGGTTTTCTTTGTATTTGCATCTCTTCCTAGGTTAAGCAAGTAAGCTGGGACGGGGTGTGACAATGAATATTTCATCTATTTTTATAGATGATTATTCAAGATTTGGGCATATTTACTTAATGCATCATAAGTCTGAAGCACTTGAAAAGTTCAAGGAATTCAAGGATGAAGTTGAGAATCAATTAGGTAAAACAATTAAAATACTTCGATCAGATCGAGGTGGAGAGTACATGGATTTAAAATTCCAAAGCTATATGATAGAACATCGAATTATATCCCAACTCTCAGCAGCCGGTAGGCCTCAGCAGAATGGTGTATCGAAACGGAGAAATAGAACCTTGTTGGACATGGTTCCATAAATGATGAGTTATGATGCAGTAGAGACTGTGTTATACATTTTGAACCATGTGCCATCAAAGAGTGTTTCCGAAACACCTTTTGAACTCTGGAAAGGACGTAAAGGCAGTTTAAGTCATTTCAGAATTTGCGGATGTCTAGCACATGGGCTTGTTACAAACCCAAAGAAATTCGATTCACGTTCAAAATTGTGCCTATTTGTAGGCTACCCAAAAGAAACAAGAGGTGGATTATTCTATGATCCTAAGGAAGACAAGGTACTTGTGTTGACAAATTCCACTGTCTTAGAGGAGGACCACATCAGGGACCACAAGCCAAGAAGTAAAATTGTGTTGAGTGAGTTAGACGGAACAACAACAAAGGTTGCTAATAATGCTAGTAAGTCAACAAGAGTTGTTGATACTAGATTGTCTAGTCAAGAGTGTCCATCTCAAGAATTGAGAGTGCCTCGACGTAGTGGGAGGGTTATAACACAACCTGACCGTTATATGGGTTTATCTGAAACTCAAAGTGTCATACCAGATGACGATTGTGAGGATAAATTCACTTATAATCAAGCAATGGTTGACAAAGACAAAGACAAATGGGTCATAGCCATAGACCAAGAAATGGAGTCTATGCACTTCAATTCTGTTTGGGATCTTGTAGATAAACCTGATGGGGTAAAACCTATAGGTTGTAAGTGGATCTACAAGAGAAAGCGTGGTGTAGATGGAAAGGTGCAAACCTTTAAAGGTAGTAGCAAAGGGTTATACCCAGGTAGAAGGGGTGGACTATGAGGAAACCTTTTCACCTGTTGCTATGGTAAAGTCTATCCTATGCTACTTACCATTGCCACATATTATGACTATGAGGTATGACAATGAAGGGAATGAGAATCCCCGCGTAGCGGAAGACGATCGAATCGTCATGGTATCATTACGCTACTCGGTTTTGTTAAAATGATCTAATTAAAAGATCTAGGCTAAACATGCTAGAAAAGGAAGAAATTTACAGCGAGAAGAAGTTTACTTACTTGTTGTAGACAAACTTCAAGAATTTCTTCCTCGGATCATGAACTCTTCGTGCTTCTCGATCTCAACGAATGCTTCCCACGAACGGAACCCGAACACCACCACTTGGAGTCTCGGTTGTTCTTCCTTTGGAAAAATGGAAGTTTGTGGGAACTTTTGTGTTTTGGAGAGGGAGGAGAATTGAGAGAAAGTAGAGAGAACTCTCTTCTTCTCTTTTGATAAAATTCTAAAAAATGAGAGAATTATCACATTCCTTCTTGCAAGACGGGATTATATAGTGGAAATGATGGAGTTAAAATCTCCACATTATTACCACTTTACCACAACCATAGGTTATGCAAATCTCATTTGCATAACCACATAATATAAGATATCTCATATCTCATGTTGCAAATCTCATTTACAATAATTGTGGATTAATTAAATTGAACCACATCCAATTTGATTTCTCTCAATTAAACTTCTCCAATTAGCCCTAATTCAACGATTAGGCTAACCTATAGTTTATTATGAATCTCATTCAAATTAAACTATATATTATATCATTCATATCTCATATAAATGACATAAATGCCCTTAAAGTGAAATTGAACACTTCAATTTCATACCAAAACATTAACCCTTATTTTAACCCAGATGGAGCCAACCGAGGGACCTAATGGACCTACAGTGACGGGCTCCAATGATCCGAGATTAACATGTCAAACTCTTTGACCCGGTTAACCAACATTCATTAGCTACGGTAACACTCCACTATAGCCCGAGCTGCACTCCCGTCAGTGTAGAATATTACATGTCCACTGATATAACCAATACCCATGAGTCGACCCTTCACAGGTTGTTCGTAGACACGGCTGGGTCAAATTACCGTTTTACCCAAGTGTCTACCTCTTGTTCCTTAAGTCCCCACTGCTCCTCTAATGAACAACATATTGTGATGGTCCAACCATACACAACACCCTTCTCGGGCCAGTGAGAAGGTGGGCGCCCGTTGTCCAAGCCCTGGAGACAACACTTAAGGGAACAACCCCTCTACTTTCCCTAAAAGCGGGAACGAGTGAATTCCATCTCGCGTAGTTATGTTCCCAGCCCCCTACTTGGTCCTGTCCCTGAGAAGTTAGGCATATTGGGCGAGTAACTGTGACCACCATCACCCGTACTAGTCAAAGGACAGACCCTCGCAGACAGGAGTCCGTAACACGCTCGTCGTGATTCGTGTCGAGTCACTAATGGTCATCTACGAAATTATTAGTCCCTTCATCACAATGGTGTTACATCAATAGGTCTAATAATTCACGGTGCAGTCTTGTACAATCTCATTGCACAGGATGCCCCCACTCGCATGTCAACCACATGAACGAGTCAGATCACCTCGTTTGTATGTAATACAAAGCGGGCCGCATCCACAATGTATCCAGGATTAGGTCTCCAATCCTATCCATATCTCAGACTGCTTCGGGTCATTAACTCGAACGTGATCCTCCCCGTGTGTCCACTACACACCATTCAAGTTCTAGTTCTCTCATAAATTCAATGACCCTGGAGGTTAGTTTATTGGAAAAGTTTATAAATATTGTGAGACACAAAGTTATGAAATGAATAACTCTTATTAATTTCAAACAATATATTACAAACACGAGATTAGGACAAAAATCCCAACAGACAAGTGGATGTCAAGACAACATTCTTGAATTACAATCTTGACGAGAACATCTACATGGACGAACCCAAAGGGTTCATTGAACCAGGATAAGAGCAAAAGGTTTGCAGGCTTAAAAGGTCAATCTATCGACTGAAACAAGCGTCTAGGTTCTGGAATATAAGGTTTGATGAGACAATCAAATCTTTTGGCTTTGACCAGAATGATGATGAACGTTGTGTCTACGAGAAGATCATCAATAGTTCTGTCGCATTCCTAGTTCTATATGTGGATTATATCCTACTCATTTGGGAATGATGTAGGTTATCTTATTGACATTAAAAATTGGCTAGTTACGCAATTCCAAATGGAAGATTTGGGAGAAGCACAGTTTGTTCTTGGGATCAAGATTGTCTGGAACCGCAAGAATAAAACTCTAGCGTGGTCTAAGACTGAAAGAGTCTAGATTAAGAAAGCGAAGCAATTTTGGATCTTGAACACTCTAAGTTGATCAATTTTTTAAAATAAAAAACATGCTCAAAGCTGGAAAAACAGAGGGATAGAAAACTCAACATTGAAGATCAAATTCTCTTTACCCAGTGGATGGTTTTCAACACGAACACTTCGTGAACAACCATTAGAGTCTTCCCTACTATCCTCAGGGCTTAGAACGGATTTTTGGATCCTAGGTTGGGAGAATTTGGAAGAAAAGGCCTCAAAGGACACTAATTCGGGAATATTGAATTTTTTGTCAAATTCTCTCATATTACCTCAAATCACCATTATATAAAACTTCAACAAGCTTCATTAGAGTGACATCTCAACAGTGATGAGGATTGATAGAGGTGGAGCTGGATAATTTTGTACAATCTTGAAGATGATGAGGATTAGGCAACTTGTCAAGTTGATTTTCATGAAAATCATGAAAATCTATTTATTTTTCATTTAATTTTAATTCAAAAATCAATATTAAATTGATTTTTAATTAAAATTAATATAATTAATTAAATAATTTAAAATTAATTTAATTAATTAATTTTTAATTTAATTTAATATCAAATATTAAATTAAATAAATTATCCAATCCCGATCGATTTTCCGAACATGAATCCTTATTCATGCTATAAACCGATCCGATATTTAAATCATATTTAAATATATCCACCTCTTATTAATCATAGTTTAATTCATAATTAAGCTATGATTCGTTAAATATATCACATATAATTAACGCTTTATTCCAAACTCGAATTTGAACAATTCAAATTCTTTTCTCTCAAAATGTTATAAGGCTAAGTCCGAGCTAGTAAGGAGGACCTAATGGACCTACAAATCATGAGCTCCAACGATACGGGATTAACCGGCCAAACTCTTTAGCCTAGCTAATCAACATTCGTTAACCACCGGGACACTCCACTAAAGCCCAGTGGTTGCATTCTCCTCACTATAGATATATTTCTGTCCACTCGATATAACCATGATTAGTATGTCGATCCTTCACAGTCGTTAGTATTACAATGGGGGTCAAAATTACCGCTTTACCCCCTGTAATTTACCTCTTGTTCCTTAAGTCCCACTGATCCTCTAATGAACAATTGGTTTGTGGTCCAACAAGCAAACCGAATCCCTCTCGGGCCAATGAGAGGGGTGGGCCCTTCAAGACCCAGAGTCAGTACTTAAGGGAACAACCTCTCTACTAATTCCTAAAGCGGGTAGGAGTGAATTCCATCTTGCAGAACTATGTTCCCAGCTATCTACCCGGTTTTATCCCTGAAATGGGAGGCTTATTGAGTCGGAAGTCTCGAGCCACTCTCACCCATGCAAATCTAAGGATAATCCGAATAAACTGGGGTCCATAGAACGCTCAGGATTAAGATCGAGTTACCTAGGTCATCGTATGAATATAGTCAGTTAAGACAATAAACGGATATAAAGTCTAATTGACTATTTTGTGGTCTCGTCTTATGCAAAGTCATTGCATAGGGCGCCCCCACTCACATGTCTCCACATGAACGATTTAGGATCACATCGTTTGTTCTCTACAAAGTGGGTCGCGTCCATAGTATCTCCAGGATAAGGTACCCAGCCCTATCCTTATACTATAGACTGTTTTGGCTATAACTTGAACTTGATCCACTTTTATGTCACACATAAAGTTCAAGTATTTATCCCGTAGCCACGGGTTCTTTATTTGATTAAGGTTAGACAATACACAATAGTCAATAACACCTTTACTGAATAAATCTCAATAACATCTTTATTGCAAAATATAATATACCTTTAGTTTACAAAACCACGAGTTTTAGGACATAAAACCCAACAATCTCCCACTTGGACTAAAACGGCAGTGGGGTAAAACATGCTGAGCAAAGAAAAACTGCCCTACCGTACAACCCGTAGTCCTAGACTCTCTAGGTCTCCCTCAAACACTTTAGCTGTGAGGGGCTTTGTAAACGGATCAACAATGTTGTGCTCCGAAGCGATCTGCGTGACGATCACGTCTCCTCGTTGCACAATCTCCCTGATGAGATGGTATTTGCGCTCTATGTGCTTTCCGCGCTTATGGCTTCTAGGTTGTTTAGAATTTTCCACTGCACCACTATTATCACAATAAAGGGTGATAGACAAATCCATACTTGGAACAACTTCCAAATAAGTCAAGAACTTCCTAAGCCATACTGCCTTCTTCTTTTTGCCATGCAAGTCGCGACATACTCAGCCTCCATGGTGGAGTCAGCAATACAACCTTGCTTTATACTCCTCCATACTATAGGTCCTCCTTAAGAGTGAACACTGATCCTGATGTGGATTTCCTTATCAGTCTGAAAATCGGAGTCAGTGAATCCTGCAAGGATCAAATCCTTTGCGCCACACACAAGCATATAGTCCCTCGTTCTCCTAAGATACTTGAGGATATTCTTAACGGCAGTCCAGTGATCATATCCTGGATTGGATTGATACCTGCTGACTATTCCCACTGCATAGCATATGTCGGGTCGAGTACATAACATGGCATACATCAGACTACCGACAGCGGATGCATAGAGAATACGTCTCATATCCTCAACTTCTTGAGGTGTCTTAGGACACTGTTCCTTAGACAAGTGAATTCCATTCCTGAAAGGTAATGAACCCTTCTTGGAATTCTGCATCTTATATCTAACCAACATCTTGTCAATATAAGATGTCTGAGACAGCGCTAGCGTTTTGTTCTTGCGATTTCGAACGATTTGGATTCCAAGAACAAACTGAGCTTCTCTCAAATCTTTCATTTGGAATTGGGTCGCTAGCCATTGCTTAACGCCAGTCAGGAACCCTGCATCATTTCCAATGAGCAAGATATCGTCTACGTATAGAACTAAGAAAGCTACAGTGATATTGACTATCTTCTTGTAAACACAAGACTCGTCAATATTCTGTTCAAAGCCATAAGATTTGATCGCAGTATCAAATCTTATATTCCAGGATCTAGACGCTTGTTTCAATCCATAAATGGATCGTTTAAGCTTGCAAACTTTTTGCTCTTGACCCTGAACTATGAACCCCTCTGGTTGGCCATATAGATACTCTCCTCAAGATTGCCTATCAGAAAGGTTGTCTTGACATCCATTTGCCAAATTTCATAGTCATAAAACGTGGCAATGGACAAGAGTATTCTAATGGACTTAAGCATGGCAACAGGGGAGAAGGTTTCTTCATAGTCCACCCCTTCCCTTTGAGTATAACCCTTTGTCACAAGTCGAGCCTTAAAGGTTTGCACCTTACAGGCTTGATCTCATTTCCTCTTGTAGATCCACTTGCAACCTATAGGTCATTCACCATCTGATTGATCTACAAGATCCCAGACTGAATTGAAGTACATTGACTCCATTTCAAGGTCCATGGCTTTAATCCACTGGTCCCTATCTATATCATTCATTGCTTGTTTATAGGTCAATGGATCCTCAACGCCATCATCAGGTATGACGACTTGGGTTTCTGTCAAACCCATGTAATGGTCGGGTTGTCTAACATCCCTCCCACTACGTCGAGACATTCTCAACTCTTGAGAAGGACCTACTTCATCAACAACTCTTGAATCGTCGAGGTATCATTATGCAACTTGTGTTTATTAAAATTGATCTAACACTTAGACCTAAGCTAAACATGCTTAAAGAAGAAGAAATTTACAGCAAGTAGAGATTTTACTTACTTTTTGTAGACAAATACAACAATTTCTTCTTCGGATCACGAACTCTTCGTGCTACTCGATCTCAATGGATTCTTCCCACAAATCGATCTCGAACACCACCAAATAATCTTCTCGGTTGTTCTCTTTTGGAGAAGGGAAGTTGGTGGGAACTTGTTTGTGTTTTGGAGAGGGATGAGAATTGAGAGAGTAGAGAGAATTCTCTTTTCTTCTCTTTGATGAAAAACAAAAAATGAGAAGAGAGCTTACCAAAACCTTCTTGCAAAGGGTTTAAATAGTTGAATGAGGGAGTTAATATCTCCACATTATTACCACTTTACCACAACCATAGGTTATGCAAATCTCATTTGCATAACCATATAATATAAGATATCTCATATCTCATGTTGCAAATCTCATTTGCAATAATTGTGGATTAATTAAATTGAATCACATCCAATTTAATTTCTCTCAATCAAATTCTCCAATTAGCCCTAATTCAACAATTAGGCTAACCTATAGTTTATTACGAATCTCATTCACATTAAACTCTATATTATATCATTCATATCTCATATAAATGACATAAATGCCCTTAAAGTAAAATTGAACACTTCAATTTCATACCAAAACATTAACCCTTCTTTTAACCCAGATGGAGCCAACCGAGGGACCCAATGGACCTACAAAGGATTTGCTCCAATGATCCGAGATTAACTCACAAACTCTTTGACCCAGCTTAACCAACATTCATTAGCTACGGTAACATTCCACTATAGCCCGTAGCTGCACTCCCGCCAGTGTAGAATATTACGTGTCCACTGATATAACCAATACCCATGAGTCGACCCTTCACAGGTTGTTCGTAGACACGACTGGGTCAAATTATCGTTTTACCCCTGTGTCTACCTCTTGTTCCTTAAGTCCCCACTGCTCCTCTAATGAACAACATATTGTGATGGTCCAACCATACCCAACACCCTTCTCGGGCCAGTGAGAAGGTGGGCGCCCGTTGTCCAAGCCCTGGAGATAGCACTTAAGGGAACAACCCCTCTAGTTTCCCTAAAGGCGGGAACGAGTGAATTCCATCTCGCGTAGTTACGTTCCCAACTCCCTACTTGGTTCTCATCCTTGAGAAGATAGGCATATTGGGCGAGTAATCGTGACCACCCTCACCCGCATTTCTAGTCAAAGGACGGACCCTAGCGATGCGGAGTCCGTAACACGCTCGTGATTCGTGTCGAGTCACTAATGGTCATCTATGAAGTTATTAGTCCTTCACACCAGCGGTGTTACATCGTGAGGTCTAATAATTTACGGTCCGGTCTTGTACAATCTCATTGCACAAGATGCCCCCACTCGCATGTCAACCACATGAACGAGTCAGATCACCTCGCTTGTATCTAATACAAAGCGGTCGCAAACTACGTTGTATCCGAGGATTAGGTCTCCAACCCTATCCATATATCAGAGACCATTCGCCATTAACTCGAACGTGATCTTCCATGTGTGTCCACTACACACACTCGCTCAAGTTCTAGTTCTCTCATAAATTCAATGACCCCGGAGCTTAGTTTATTGGAAAAGTTTATAAATATTGCGAGACACAAAGTAATGAAATGAATAACTCTTATTAATTTCAAACAAGATATATTACAAACACAAGATTAGGACAAAAATCCCAATTGGACATCCCAAATCCTGAAGTGACGTAAACTACCTTTACGCCCTTTCCATAACTCATAGGGTGTTTCAAACACTCTTGAGGGAACCATGTTCAAAATATATGCAGCAGCCTCCTACATATCCCCAAAACGAATTAGGCAAAATGAGCATAGCTCATCATGGATCGAACCATGTCTAACAGGGTTCTATTTCTCCTCTCAAATACACCATTTTGCTGAGGTGTACTGGGCGCTGAGAGTTGGGATATGATTCCATGTTCTATCATATAGCCTTGGAATCTCAAATCCATATACTCTCCACCACAGTGTTTTAATTGTTTTACCTAATGTGTTTTCAACTTCTGCCTTATATTCCTTGAACTTTTCAAGGGTTTCAGACTTGTGATGCAGTAGGTAAAGATAGCCATACCTTGAATAATCATCAATAAAACTGATGAAGTATTCATACCCTCCTCGTGCCTTGACATTCATAGGACCACAAAGATCCGAATGCACGAGTTCCAAGGGTTCTTTGGCTCTATAACCTTTTACAGAAAAAGGTCTTTTAGTCATTTTTCCCTCAAGACAGGACTCACATGGTGGTAAAGAGTTATCCTCTAACTGACTTAGGAGACCACTCTTGACCAATCTCCCAATACTATTGAGATTAATGTGGCCTAGTCTCAACTGCCAAAGATAGGTACTAGGAGAAAGTTTCTGCCTTTTATTTTGGGTATCAGCTATTTTAAACATCTCGGTGTTCAAAATAGCTTTACTTCAATTGGTCTTAACACGTATAAGTTGTTTTAAAGTTTAGCAGAACATATTCGTACACCTTTTTTTCAAATGAACGGTTCATTATGATCAAAAGATACTTTATACATATGTTCAGGCAAACAAGAGATAGATACAAGATTTCTTTTGATTCCAGGAACCAAAAGAACATTTTCTAATAAAACGAATCTATCTCTAAACAACAGCTTCATTGTTCTCACTGCTTTGGCTGAGACAACCTCTCCCGTTCCAACCCTGAGAGTTATCTCCTCATCTGCAAGCGGCTGCCAGGAACTAGTTTCCTAAAAAGAAGAACAAACATGGTTAGTGGCTCCTGAATCTAATATCCAGGCGGAATCATCATGTTCCACTAAACATGTTTCAATAACGAGTAAATCATATTTACCTTGTTTTTCTTTCTCAAGATTTTCTTCAAGGTATTTCGCGCGGTTCTCTTCCAAAGGCTCTGCCTACTCCACAAAGGGAAATATTTTCCTATGGCTTTGGCCTTGCGTGTGGGAGCATGTCCTTCCTTTGTCCTTCTTCTTCTTCTTCTCTTCAATACCCTTATTCTTAGAAAAGAAGAACTGCACTTGGTCCCAGGAGGACGATCCTCTTAGGAATTTCTTGAAATGACAACATTTGTCTCATTCTCTTTCCTTTTGATTTCATGAGGGACTCAAAAGTCTCAGAGCTCGTTGAGGAGAGTAGTCGAGTTATACTCTATTTTATTCATCACCGCATTTGTGCGGAATAGCAGAAAACTCTTCTAAGAGATTCAATAATAAAGGTTACCCGACTTTTCTCATCTATGATCGCCCATTTACTTCAAATGACGTTGAAGTGGGTCATCATGTCAAGGACATGTTCCCTAACAGAGGCTCCCTCCTTCATACAGGAGTTGTAAACGTATTTGACAACATTATAATGGACCGATGAGGACGGTTGCCCAAACATCGCCTGTAAGATCTCATGATCTCCTTTGCGGTGACCATGGTCTCATGTTTCTTAGACAACACATCAGATATGTTGGCTAAGATATAGACTCGGGCCTTCTCATTAGCCCTAATCCATCTGTCATAAGCATTCCGAACAATTCGATTTGCAGTCGAGCTGGGAGGGGGAGGACATTCCTCCGTTAAGACGAACCTCAAATCATCAAGAACAAGAATCGTATTCAAGTTTGATTTCCATGTTCCATAATTATCGCCGCTAAGTTTATTGAAGGAGAGTAACTGGATAAAAGAGTTCGACATGCTGAAAAAGAATGAATTCTATTAGTGAATTGTTTGTAACCTATCCAATTTAAGAATTTAGCAAAAGTAATAATGTACCAATAAACTCATTAATGTTTTTGCAACGATATTTCAAAGAGTCGAGCAACCGCTACCGAGGCGATCAATCACTCCTTCACATCGAACCAAGACATTCTTGACTAAATGTTAATACCGGAATAACTCTTATTCCTATAACATTCTAGTTATCGCTACTTTGGTCAAGAACTTACTAACACTTAGCAATTGTTGTAAGTGTGACCCGCCATTTTAAGACCTCAGAGGTCGGCCCCAACAATGCTACTGAACTGGAGAGACAAAACTGGGAATGGACCTAAGAGACCCTATCCATTTCTGGAGTTTGAGTTGTTCTGAATCCCATGTTACATCCTCCGAATGGATGGTGCTACTTGGGCAACTCCGCAGCGCAACATGGGAATCTCACGGTCCAACCTAATGGAGGAGACTGTAGGATGTGTTGACACACTTCCTTCTCTCACTTACTATAAATACTTTCTCCATTCACCTTGCTCTTGATTTATGCAAACACCATCCGAATGGGGATGCCCTATTGACATCACGAGGCCGAGCATAAATCTCACGATGTGAACTTCGCAGAGAGCGTAAGAGGAAATTGATATATCATATATACCTTTTCACTCCCCCTAAGTATTTTAAACAGTTTGGGTATATTTTTACTTAGGCATATTTCGGTTAAAACAATATGACCTAAGTCTACCAATATAACAATTATACTGGAATTACCAAAGTCTATTAACCTTTTAATAACCTAGGTTTATGAGTTCAATTTATTAACTTTTAATAAACGCCACTCACGAAAGATAATTTATAAACCTCTCGATTAAATTCACTCCCAGTGCCGCCTGTGTAGGGGTGTTCCGCTTCAAACGAAACTTAAGTACTGACCTAGCCGTAACCTTCCTTAGTCAGAGTCCCTTTTTAATCAAAGTTTATAAATTATTAGTTTCCTAATTCTAATCTTATTAGAACTAGATAACTTTAGGTCTAATTAATTCCAGTTCTAAAACTATTTTAAAACTAATTAATTAACCTTAGGTAACATGCATTTCTATGTTATAAATTGTTTCATCATTCATCACATGAATAAACATACATTTATAACAAATTCATCACATGAATAAATGCATAGCAATTATATATTTAATTTTTAATTAATATTACCCTTATATTAATTATAATTAAAACATATAATATTTATTTCAAAAATTAATGTAACACATATTAATTCTTATGAAACCCAATAAACAAGCATACACTATATTATAACACTTATAACATACTTTCAATGCATGGAACATGCTTTCTATGGTGGGATCTTAAAATCTATATGGCATACTTTATGCACATATAATCAGAGATTTTAATTAAAACATACATTTACAATGCATAATTAATTAAACACACTAAAGTGGACTGGTTTTGGCATCTAATGCAAGCAAACTACTAAATTATTACAATAATAATCTAGAATTAACATCGAACCACTTCGAACACTTCGAATTTTGGTCGAACCGGCTTGCAAATGTTTGAACCGGACCTTCAAAAGGTTGAACCGGGCTGTAGAAGAGTGAATCAGGCCTCTAATTGGTGAAACGGACCTCCAAAATCGAAAAACCGGCCTCGGAATAGTCAGAACCGGTCTAAAACCAACCGAACCGGACCAAAATCGAGCCGAACCGGTCTAAAAACTATTGAACCAGTCAAGGTCAACTGAACCGATCAATGGTCAACGGTCAAGGTCAACATCTTTTTTTTCCTCAACAAAAAGCACGGGCCTGAAGGTAATTGTTACTGTAGCATAAATTTTTTTAAAAAAAAAACAGCAGCTGCCTCTGTTTTCTTATTTTCTGACCTTACATGCTTCTCTCTTCAAATTGAAGGCCTTCCCGAACTCCAATCGACCCGAAATTTTTACAGCTTATTCTACAAACATTAATGCTCAAACACACTTGAGAAATTTGAAAATAAAGCACGAATTGATGCTCAATTTAAATGCCAAAACCAGAAGAACACTTTAGACGCCCAGAAAAATTGTATTTCAAAAAACACCCACCACAAGACACAATTGATCAAATTGAGTGCTCAAAATTGCTCTGATACCAATTTAAAGAGTCTAGATTAAGAAAGCGGAAGAAATTTTGGATCTTGAACACTCTAAGTTGATCAATTTCGTAAAATAAAAAACATGCTCAAAGTTGGAAAACAGAGGATAGAAAACTCAACTTTGAAGATCAAATTCTCTTCACCCGTTGGATGGTTTTCAACAAGAACACTTCGTGGATAACCGTTAGAGTCTTCCCTACTATCCTCAGGCCTTAGAACGGATTTTGGGATCCTAGGTTGAGAGAATTTGGAAGAAAGGACCTCAAAGGTCACTAATTCGGGAATATTAATTTTTCTTGTCAAATTCTCTCATATTACCGCAAATCACCATTATATAAAGCTTCAACAAGCTTCATTAGAGTGACATCTCAATAGTGATGAGGATTGATAGAGGTGGAGGTGGCTAATTTTGTACAATTTTGAAGATGATGAGGATTAGGCAACTTGTCAAGTTGATTTTCATGAAAATCATGAAAATCTATTTATTTTTCATTTAATTTTAATTCAAAAATCAATATTAAATTGATTTTTAATTAAAATTAATATAATTAATTAAATAATTTAAAATTAATATAATTAATTAAATAATTCAAAATTAATTTAATTAATTAATTTTTAATTTAATTTAATATCAAGTATTAAATTAAATAAATTGTCCAATCCCGATCAATTTTCTGAACATGAATCCTTATTCATGCTATAAACCGATCCGATATTTAAATCATATTTAAATATATCCACCTCTTATTAATGATAGTTTAATTCATAATTAAGCTATGATTCGTTAAATATATCACATATAATTAACGCTTTATTTCAAACTCGAATTTGAACAATTCAAATTCTTTTCTCTCAAAATGTTATAAGGCTAAGTCCGAGCTAGTAAGGAGGATTTAATGGACCCATAGATCATGAGCTCCAACGATACGAGATTAACCGACCAAACTCTTTAGCCTAGCTAATCAACATTCGTTAGCCACCGGGACACTCCACTAAAGCCCAGTGGCTGCATTCTCCTCACTGTAGATATATTTCTGTCCACTCGATATAACCATGATTAGTTTGTCGATCCTTCACAGGTCGTTCGTAATTACAGTTGGGTCAAAATTACCGTTTTACCCCTGTAATTACTTCTTGTTCCTTATGTCCCACTGATCCTCTAATAAACAATTGGTTTGTGGTCCAACCAGCAAACCGAATCCCTCTCGAGCCAATGAGAGGGGTGGGCCCATTGTTCAAGACCCGAAGTCAGTATTTAAGGGAACAACCTGTCTACTAATTCCTAAAGCGGGTAGGAGTGAATTCCATCTTGCAGAACTATGTTCCCAGCTATCTACCCGGTTTTATCCCTGAAATGGGAGGCTTATTGAGTCGGCAGTCTCGAGCCACTCTCACCCATGCAAATCTAAGGATAATCCGAATAAACAGGGGTCCATAGAACGCTCAGGATTAAGATGGAGTTACCTATGTCATCGTATGAATATAGTCAGTTAAAACAGTAAACGGAGTTATAAAGTCTAAGTGACTATTTTGTGGTCCAGTCTTATGCAAACTTATTGCATAGGGCGCTCCCACTCACATGTCTCCACATGAACGATTTAGGATCACATCGTTTGTTCTCTACAAAGCGGTGTCGCCCATATAGTATCCCCCGTGATAAGGTACCCAACCCTATCCTTATATTATAGATCTGCTTAAATTATAACTTGAACTTGATCCACTTTTATGTCACACATAAAGTTCAAGTATTCATCCCATAGCCAAGGGTTCTTTTTTGGATTAAGGTTAGACAATACGCAATAGTCAATACCACCTTTACTGAATAAATCTCAATAACATCTTTATTGCAAAATAGAATATACATTTAGTTTACAAAACCACGAGTTTTAGGACATAAAACCCAACACAGACATCTTATATCGACAAAATGTTGTTGAGGTTTAAGATGCAAGACTACAAGAAAGGTTTATTACCTTTTAGATATGGAGTTCATTTGTCAAAGGAACAATGTTGTACGACACCTCAAGGAGTTGAGGACATGAGACAGATTCCTTATGCATCAGCTGTTGGGAGCCTGATGTACGCCATGTTGTGTACAAGGTCAGACATTTGTTTTGCAGTTGGAATGGTCAGTAGATATCAATCCAATCCAAGACCTAAAGATTGGACAATGGTTAAAACGACCTTAAGTATCTTCGGAGAACAAGGAACTACATGCTTGTGTATGGGGCTAAGGATTTGATCCTTACAGGATACACGGATTCTGACTTTCAAACTAATAAAGATTCTCGGAAATCTATATCAAGATTAGTATTTACTCTTAATGGAGGAGCAGTAGTATGGCGAAGCATCTAGCAGGGATGCATAGCTGATTCCACCATGGAAGCCGAATATGTAGCAGCCTGTGAAGTAGCTAAAGAGGTCGTTTGGTTAAGAAAATTCATGTTAGATTTGGAAGTTTATCCAAATATGAGTTTGCCTATCACACTGTATTGTGATAACGTTTATCCAAATATGAGTTTGCCTATCACACTGTATTGTGATAACAGTGGTGCTGTGGCAAATTCAAAAGAACCCCGAAATCACAAGAGGGGTAACCATATTGAGCGGAAATATCATCTCATCCGGGAGATCGTGCATTGAGGAGACGTGATAGTCACGAAGATAGCTTTCGAGCACAACATTGTTGATCCTTTGAAAAAGACTCTCACGGCTAAAATATTTTAGAGTCACCTAGAAGGTCTAGGTTTACAAGTCTTCTCCAACCAGGACAAGTGGGAGTATGTTGTACACAAGGTTTCAGTGCCCTAGTTTGTTGTATTTTACATCATTGTTGTACACATAGATTTATATGTTGTACACAGGGTTTGCAAATTAGATGTTTTCGTTTTTGGCACCATAGATTTATATGTCGTACACAGTGTTTCAGTGCCTTAATTTATTGTATTTTACATTATTGTAATGTTTAATTATTTACTCCACAAGCTTTAGGTCAAGTGGGAAATTGTTGGGATATGTGCCCTAAACTTGTGTAATTTTGGTCAAGTGAATAAAGAGTTATTTGATTTGATAAAAGTATATTCTTGCTTTATGAATCCAATAAATTGAGATTCAAGGTTATAATGAATCTTGAACATCAGTGCACTGTTTGGATTTTGTTCAAGAATATAACCTAAATGGTATATGGTATAAGAATGAGGTTGGAAACCTTATTCTGGTAATACCATGGATGCGACCCATTTTGTAGTTAGTACAAATGAGGTAATCCAACTCATTCATGTGGATGACATACGAGTGGGGGCATCCTGTATAAAGAGTTCATACAAGACCGGACTGCGAATTATTAGTCTAACAAGTATAACGTCGTTAACAGGATACGACTGATAACTTATAAATGGTCACTAGTGACTCGACCTGAATCCTGAGCAAGTTAAGAACTCCTACTTATAATGGGTTTGTCCTTAGACTAGCATGGGTGAGAGTGGCCTGTAGCCTACTCAATAAGCCTACCTTCTCAGGGACAGAACCTCGCAGGTAGCTGGGGACTTAATTCTGTAAGATGGAATTCACTCATTCCTAGACTAAGGAATTAGATAGTTTGTTCCCTTAAGAACTGAGTCCAAGTTTTGAAAAACGGGGCCCTGTCCTCTAAACTAGCTTAAGAGGATTTGAGTTTATGGTAGGACCATAGACTTGTTGTTCATTAGAGGATCAGTTGTTCTTAAGGAACAAAGAGGTAATCATAGGGATAAAACGGTAATTTGACCCAACTTTGATTACGAACAACCTGTGAAGGGTCGACTCTTGGGTAATGATTATATCAATGAACACAATATAATCTACAGTGAGGAGAATGCGACTACAAATTTATAGTGGAGTGACTTGTAGTTAATGAATATTGATTAACTAGATCAAAGAGTTTGATCAGTTAACTTCACATCATTGGAGCTCATGAACTGTAGGTCCATTAGGTCCCTCCAATGGCTCAACATGGTAACATTGAGGGTGAGAAGTTAGGAATGAAATTGAAGTGTTCAATTTCATATATGAGGTGTTATATCAATTATATGTGATATAATTGATGTTATATATAGTTTTAATGTGAATTACATTCACAAATTGATTATATACTAATAAGAGAATTAAGGAAGGGTAGAATGGTAATTTCTATCCTATTTTCCTATAAATAGTTGCATAAGATGCAACTTTGAAATGTAATATTACATACAACCCAAGAGTTCTATTTTGTAATGCTGGAAATGATGGAGATCGAATCTCCTTGAGCAGTGGAAATGTGGTTTGAAATCGATTTTTCCAGTTTATTTTAGTTGAACACAAATACCAGTACATTGGTAAAAAACAGAGATAAACAAACATTTCTAATCTAATTAGACATGGATATAATCATGCAAACATGCTGTAGAAATAACTGATCTAAACGGAAAATCGAAATATACCTTTGTAGTTTCACAACAACTCTTTGTTTCAAGTGCACAGCAACACAGGAACCAAAACAAACTTCTCTGTTCTTTTCAAATAGGACAACACCACTCAATAAACCTTCTATCCTCTTAGTCTACTTAGATCTATTCCTTTGGTGGGAAGAAATCCAACTTTTGGAAGTAAGAGAGAGGGAATAGAGAGAGAGATAATTTTCAAAAACCAATTCACAAATTCACTGATCGATAAACCACTGTACCCCTTTCTCCATTGGACAAGAAGAAATGTAGAAGGGGTAACTCTCCACTCCCTATCGAGAAGGGATCTGAGAGTGATGGGACCGTGTGATCGTGACACGTTTCTAATTTATTAATAAATAAATAATCAATTGAATTAATCAAATTAATTTATTTAATTAAATCATATTTAATTAAATACCATATTATAAAATATGATTAAATCTCATTTAATCATTTTACCCCTTAATCCATAGTTTTAATGCACATCCAATGCACATTAAATTTTAACCTATAGTTTTCAAATATGAATCACATTCATATTTAAATTTAATATTTGAACTCTTTCAAATATTTAGTTCTCTCATAAAATTTAATATGAATCATATTCACATTCACTTTATAATACAAAGTTCCAAAACTTTATATTATATCGTATCTATATACATTAAATGTATTCTCTAATGAATTTGAACATTTCCAATTGAAACGATCTAAGATCCATTTATGAGCTAGAAGGTGGACCTAATGGACCTACAGATCAGAAGCTCAAAAGATACGAGATTACTCGGGTAATCTCATTAACCTCCTAATCAACATTCGTTAACTGTGGGGCACTCCACTAAAGTCCCGCAACTGCACTCTTCACTGCAGATATATTTTTGTGTCCACAGATATTGACCAATAACAACAAGTCAATCTTTCACGAATGTTCGTAACACCAGCTGGGACAAATTACCGTTTTTCCCTCGGTTACATCCCATACCTGAAGTACCAGTGTTCCTCTAATGAACAATTTGTTTGTGGTCCTACCAATAAACAGAAGTCCCTCTCGGGCCAATGAGAGGGTCAGACCCTTTACTCAAGTCCCGGAGACACCACTTAAGGGAACATTCATCTACTTACCCTAGTAGGCGGGAAGTAGTGAATTCCATCTTGCTAGGCTAAGTCCCCAGCTGCTCACTCGGTCTTGTCCCCAAGAAGGTACGCATATTGAGTCGGCGAATTTGGCAACTCTCACCCATACTAGTCAAAGGAAAATTTCTCGCAAACAGGAGTTCGTAACCCGTTCGGGATTGAGATCAAGTGTCCTATGTCATCCTAGTGAAATAAAAACTTAACTAATCAACGGAGTTACACCTACTGGTTACTATTTCGTAGACCGGACTTATGTAATCTCATTACATAGGATATCTCCACTCACTGAAGGGATTTTGAATTCCCGCAGCAGAAGACGTTGTGAAACGTCGTTGAAACGTTGTGTGATTTCTATCTTAAAATTGAATCTATCTCATAGATCCTAGGCTAAACATGGAAAGAAGAAGAAGTAAACAGTAAGTAATAGATACTAACCTCTTGAAGAACACTTCTTCAACGTTTTCTCCTTCTCCGGTCACGATCTCTCTCGATCCAATGAACTCCTCGAACACGAACCTCGATCCGAACAGGGAGACACCTCCAAAGGGTCTTCTCGGTTGTTCTCGGTAGGTTGATGGAGAGTAGGTGGGACTCCCTTTGGTTTTGGGTGAGGAGAAGTTTTAGAGAGAATTGAGAGAGAATGTGAGAAAGTCACTTGCTCTTTTTGGATCAAAATCCAAAAAATGGCAAAATGCATACCAAAGGCTTCTTGCAAAGCCTGTAAATACTATTGTGTGATGGAGTTAAAACCTCCACCAAATCACAATTTTACCACAACCATATAATATACAAATCACATTTGCATATTATATAATATAAGGTATCTCATACCTTATTATACAAATCTCATTTGCATAAATGTGGAGTTATAAATTGAATCACATTCAATTTAATTTCTCTCAATTCAATTTCTCCAATTAGCACTAATTAATCAATTAGGATATACTATAGTTTATTATGAATCTCATTCACATCAAACTATATATTATGTCATCTATATCTCATATAAATGACATAAATACCCAAATAATGAATTTGAACACTTCAAATTCACACCAAACTGTAAACCCTCAATTTGTCCAATTTGAGCCAACCGAGGGACCTAATGGACCTACACGTGACGAGCTCCAATGATCCGAGACTAACTCACAAACTCTTTGACCCGGTTATTCAACATTCATTAGCTACGGTAACACTCCACTAAAGCCCGTAGCTGCACTCTCATCACTGTAGGACAAGTTGTGTCCATCGATATAACCAATACCCATGAGTCGACCCTTCACAGGTTGTTCGTAGTCACAGCTGGGTCAAATTACCGTTTTACCTCTGTGTCTACCTCTTGCTCCTTAAGTCCCACTGCTCCTCTAATGAACAACTACGTTGCATGGTCCAACCATAAACAACAACCCTCTCAGGCTAATGAGAGAGTGGGGCCCCGTTGTTCAAGCCACGAGACAACACTTAAGGGAACAACCCCTCTAGTTTCCCTAAGTCGGGAACGAGTGAATTCCTTCTTGTGTAGTCAAGTTCCCAGCTCCCCACGTGGTCCTGCCCCTGAGAAGATAGGCATATTGGGCGAGCAACAGTGGCCACCCTCACCCGTACTAGTCAAAGGACAGACCCCCGCAGCGGGTCCGTGGCCGATGTGCTCGGATTAAGGTCGAGTCACTAATGGTAATCTCACGAATTTATTAGCTCTATATTGTTAACGGTGTTACATCAGTAAGTCTAATAATTCACGGTCCGGTCTTGTACAATCTCATTGCACAAGATGCCCCCACTCGCATGTCAACCACATGAACGAGTCAGATCACCTCGTTTGTATCTAATACAAAGCGGGCCGCATCCACAGTGTATCCAGGATTAGGTCTCCAACCCTATCCATATACTGTAGATTGTTTGGGTCATTAACTCGAACGTGATTCTTCCTGTGTGTCCACTACACACCGTTCAAGTTCTTAGTTCTCTCATAATGCAATGACCCTGGAGCTTAGTTTATTGGATTAAGTTTATGAAAAATGCGAGACACAAAGTTTAAATAAATAACTCTTATTTATTACCCAATGTTGAAATAAATAACTCTTATTCATTTACAACTTGGAATATTACAAACTACACGAGATGAGGACATACATCCCAACACTCACATGTCATCTACATGAACACGTTAGGATCACAGTGTTTGTATCATATACAAAGTGGACCACATCCATAGTTTTACCAGGGTAAGGTACCCAAACCTTATCCCCTCACTATAGACCCTTGAGGTTGTATCGCGAAATGAGATCCTTTATATGTACACTACATTCAGTTAAAGATACATTTTACAACCTTGGATGTTTAGTTTATTGGATTTAGGGTTAAAACAATGGCAATATCGTAAAGAACGAACAATAACTCTTTATTGAAATAATAACACTTCATTACAATAATTACAAACTACGAGTTTTAGGGCACAAACCCCAACAGGAAAGAGTTCCAAACACAATTTCTCTCAAACCTCCACACCTCATCCTAAAGGAACCCACCTTCCTCCCACACCTAGAGAACAAAAGAGAAGATCTAGTTGTAGATCTTCACACGATTTGGGTTCACGTTGCTGAGATTGTGATCGTTGGAGAAGGAGCTCGTGAAGAAAGTGTTCTTCGAAGGTAAATTTCTTGTTGTCCTAATTTGTTATGTATGCTTAATCTTAGATATATTAATCTTGATATGAATCTAAGTAACACTATCATGAACACGCGATTCACAATCACTTCCGCTGCGGGATTCGATCGCTTCACGAGGATGATGCATTCTCAAACCTGTTGGAAGATGAGGCGAGCTCAAACCTCTTACAGGATGAGGCAAGCTCAAACCCCTTGGAGGATGAGGCAAGCTCAAACCTATTAAAGGATGAGGCGAGCTCAAACCACTATTAGGATTAGGTGAGCCCAAACCTGTCAGGGATGAGGTGAGCTCAAACCATTTGAAGGATTAAGCGAGCTTATACCTATTGGATGAGGTGAGCTCAAACCCACTAGATGAGGCGAGCTCAAACCTCTTCGAGGATGAGGCGAACTTATAGTTATTGAGTGATGAAGTGAGCTCAAACCTTTTTTAGGATGAGGCGAGCTAAAACCTGTTGGATGAGGTGCACTCAAACCTATTGGATGAGGCGAGCTCAAACCTCTTAGAAGAAGTAAGCTCAAACCTATTGAGGGATGAGGCGAGCTCAAACCTATTGAAGGATGAAGCGAGCTCATATCTATTGGATAAGGTGAGCTTAACAGGTATGAGGTGAGCTCAAACCTGTTGGATGAGATGCGCTCAAACTTACTGGATGAGGTGAACTCAAACCTATTAGAAGAGGCGAGCTCAAACCTGTTGAGAGATGAGACGAACTCAAACCTGTTGAAGGATAAAGCGAGCTTATACCTGTTGGATGAGATGAACTCAAACCTACTAGATAAGACAACTTCAAACCTACTGGATGAGACGAACCCAAACTTGTTAAAAGAGGCGAGTGCAAACCTATTGGATGAGGTGAGTTCAAACCTATTATGTGATGCGAGCTAATGACGATACACACAAGTGCACAGGATCGAAGTAATAGAAACTGGAGTAATCCAGAGTATCAAACCCATAGGGAGCAGGTTTCACAAAGTTAATTAGGGAAAACAAGAAATGCTAATGAAGATGCAAGTGAGGTAACCAAAGTAATAAAAATGTTGAGTTGCTTTTGCCCCTTTGGAGAAAATGCTGCCGAAAATGCAACTGTAATTGTGCCAACAATCTTAAGCCTTAAGTAAATCGGGTTCTTCTCCTATTCGATTTTGCTCCCAAAACGTTTAGGAGTCTAATAAATCCAACTTATATGTCAATGGCTAATTGAGCTTAGATAGTTCCCACACACAACCCTCTTGATCTCGGAGTCTCACCCTATGTCTAGAGTCAAAGTTTCAGACCTTATGTCTAAGTCCTTTCCTCCGTTGGTTTTATGAGATCTACTTTTCCTTGATCCTTTCAGTATCAAGTTTCAAGCTTGATGAACAAGACCTAGTGATCTGCTAGATTCACCCAAATAATATCCAATAAAATCAAACTTAAGGTTAAGTGTCGACACAATTATCTTGCTACTTTAAGCTTGTCATCTCTCTTCGAGGGCATTCACCACTTGAATCCCTAAAGAGAGATTTAGCTCATAATAAAAACTAAGGAAACCATGAGTTTAATGTGCTGAATTATAGAGGCTTTGAAATTAGAAAACACAAAAAACAGTAAGTAATGAAAATTCAACTTATTCGAAAACAACTAGAGGGAATAAAAAGGAATATTCTCTTTTATTCAGTGAAAAGAAACTCAATTGCATAACTTTGATAAAGAATACAAAATACTACTGAACTAAAATGAAGTGAAAACATAGTGATCTTTAGCTCTAATGGCAGTAAACAAAATACGAAGAAAAACCTAAAAAACTTCTTTATTGGTTAATTCCAAACCCCAAGTACAAGTTTTAAATCTTCACCTCCAATATTGTGTAAAAGAAGGACCAACCGAGCGGTTCTTACAAGCTAAATAAAGAAGAAAAACTTGTTGTAAAAATAAAACTAAAACCCTACAAAAACTGTCTAAAGCTTAAAAAACAATAGAAAATAAAGGAAGAATAGTGCAACCCGTATGTTGTAAAACCCATAAAATGTCCTCTATTTATAAGTGATGCAAGGTAGGGTTTCCTTCTAAATCCACCCTCAATCAATGGACAATCAATTGCGCATGATTCTAGGCTGTATTCTTTCCAAAAATGAGCAAGAATCTCCCAAAATCTCGAAATCTCGAAATTTATGGCGTGTTCCCGAAATCTAGAAATGCAGAAGGAATTTGTCTAGTATTTTGTTTAGCATTCTGGCTTGCTTGTCTGATCACTTTGCTGGTTCAAATGCGTCTGCAATTTCTTTGACATTTTTCATGCTATCCTTTTTCTTCACAAAAACACACCAAATTAGCTTGTTTTCCACAATTTTTCAATTATTTCTTCACAAATTTTAGCAAGTTTGAACTATTTTATTCACGAATGATATTTTTAACTTACTACAAACTAAATAATTGCAATAAAATAGACAAAACAATGTCCAAATTTCGGTATAGATAATCCACATAAATGAGAATTATCACACCCTCAAACATAAGTCATTGCTTGTCCTCAAGCAATCAAACAATCAGAGTATTCAAAAATGGATTTCAACAGCTAAACCCAAATTCTTGACAAAACAAAAATCCTCTCAGGGGACATCTCAAGCTCATAACATATGTTTATCACAACCAATTTTAATCCTACCTTAGTCCTCAACCTTAGCACTTTTTTTTCACCCATACTCTCCTAAAAATTGTATTCATACTCTTCTAGTGTCATCTTACTTGCTTCCTACATAGGCCATCTCTTGAGACACAAACTTAATTTAACAAAAAGAAAGGCTCCCCCAAACTTATTTCTTTTTACTGCCAAGCTATTCATTTTTTTTATTTAGGGTTCCTTAGTTAATTGTACCTTCGTTTCAACTTACCGAATCATTGTGGTGAAGGTAGTTGACTACGAGTACACATCACTATTTGAAACCGTTTTTAACATACTCATTTCCTAAATCAACTTTTCATGCAGAGGCAATCATGGATGTCATGACTTTCCCTGGTTACTTAGTTATTCTTTGAAAGAGAAATATCTTTTTTTTTTTCTAGACTTGGTAGCATTCATACAACAACTCACAACATTTTTACATTTCATGAATTGTAAGAAATGAAAATAATGACGTGGGGTCAACAAATGTAAGGTATCTATTCCCCCAAAACTTAAGATGTGGCAATGCCCTCATTGACTAGTTATGCTTTTGGGTGGTTGGGATGATGATACATATTTAAAAGTTTAATGACCTCGAAATTATAAAAACACAATCTACGCTAGATGAGTGGTGAGGTGCTAAGGAAAGTAAGGAAGTTATAAAATTAGATTGATAACTAAGAAGTGTTTAATGAGTCGAGTCTATCCCAAATATCATCATTAAAGATTTTTATTTAAACATATTTGAAAAACATGCAAAAACAAAATATCTAGCACAACTGACAGTGATAAATATGGAAGTTAAACATGACAAATTGCAAGGGACAAAGACATGCAAAATCTACATTACTGAAAGCTTAAGAAGTAAATTTAGAGTGCAGAGAACAACTTCCCTAGTCATCTTAGTCATTATCTTCCATTTGCATTTATCCGTTTTGCAAATTATTATCGTTTTGCTTTGTTTTTGCCTTATTTCTTTCGAATTTTTGAAGTTATTAAGCAATTTCCCTGGTAGAGGTGTTCCCTAAACGGTCATCTTAAGTACCTTAGCCTAGACAAGATGCATCCTTAGACAAAAAATACTTAATCATTTCTCAATTGATAGAAATAAGGGGGTTTTTTTATGCATAACTTACTCAAAATGGATTGGGATGATTGACCTTATACTCCTTAAGCCTTCTTCCCAATAGAGCTTGATCCTTTAACCAATGGCTTTGGAAGTGCGTTCTGTTCCATCTTGTAAATCCACAGCTCCATATTGCCTCACATGCCTTGCCCATCTCAACTTTGATTTTGTATTAAGGAACTTCCATTAGCATTTGATCGTTAACCTTCTTATAAGGATTCTCTAAGAGTGTCATTTCTTCACGTTTTCCTCCAGAATCTTCTTCCTCATCTAATTGCCCTTGAAACTCCTGTAAATATAGAGATTCTTCGATATCGATCTTTGAGCATTCCTCCATTTCTCCTGGGTACCTTAATGCATTTAGTACGTTAAATTTGATCTCTTGATCATTTACTCGCATTGTGAGTTCTCCCTTCTGCACGTCGATCAATATTCTACAAGTTGCAAGCAATGGCCTTCAAAGAAGGATTGGGACATCTTTATGAGTTTCACAATAGAGGATGATAAAGTCAACAGGGAAGACGAACTTGTCTACTTTAACCAACACATTTTTTATCTTTCCTATTGGGCGAGCTATTGACCTGCCCGCTAGTTGCATTGTCACTATTGTAGGTCTTGCTTCCCCAATTCCTAACTTCCTGAAAATTGATAGGGGCATCAGATTGATGCTTGCTCCCAGATCACATAGTGCTCTTCCTGTATTTGTGCTTCCAATCATGCAAGGGATCGTGAAACTTCATGGATCTCGCAATTTTGGTGGCAACTTACTCGTGATAAGTGTGCTGCAATTTTCCGTCAGTGCCACCATTTCAAATTCTTCCAATCCACACTTCTTTGTCAAAATTGTTGGGATTTGTGCCCTGAAACTCGTAGTTTGTAAATAATGCTCTAATTAAATCAATAAAAAGTTATTGTTGTGAATAAAAGTTGTTCATTATTAACTATCTTGCCCTTTCATTAACTCTAAATCCAATAAACTAACATCCAAGGTTGTAATATGTCTCTTGAACTTAATGTAGTGTACATATAAGGATCTCAGTTCGAGATACAGTCTAAAGGGTCTATAGTAAGGGGATAAGGCTTGGGTATCTTACCCTGGTAATACTATGGATATGGCCTACTTTGTATGGAATACAAACACAATGATCCTTGTTGGGATTTTTGTCCTAATCTCGTGGTGTAAATTACTGTTTGAAATTAATAAAGTGTTATTCATTTCATTACTTTGTCTCTCGCAGATTTTATAAACATTTCCAATAAACTAAGCTCCAGGGTCATTGAATTTATGAGAGAACTAGAACTTGAACGGTGTGTAGTGGACACACAGGGAGGATCACGTTTGAGTTAATGAACCGAACGGTCTACACTATATGGATAGGGTTGGAGACCTAATCCTGGATACGCTGTGGATGCGACCCGCTTTGTATTAGATACAAACGAGGTGATTTGACTCGTTCATGTGGTTGACATGCGAGTGGGGGCATCCTGTGCAATGAGATTGTACAAGACTAGGCCGTGAATTATTAGACCTACTAATGTAACACTGTTGACAGTAAGGACTAATAACTTCGTAGATGACCATTAGTGACTCGACCTGAATCCTGAGCGTGTTACGGACTACCGTCTGCAGCGGTCTGTCCTTTGACAAGTACGGGTGAGGATGGTCATAATTACTCACCCAATATGCCTATCTTCTCAGAGACAGGACCAAGTAAAGATCTGGGAACTTAACTACGCCCAATGGAATTCACTCGTTCCCACCTTTAGGGAAACTAGAGGGGTTGTTCCCTTAAGTGCTGTTTGTAGGGCTTGGACAACGGGCGCCCACCTTCTCACTGGCTTGAGAAGGGTGTTGTGTGTGGTTGGACCATCACAATATGTTGTTCATTAGAGGAGCAGTGGGGACTTAAGGAACAAGAGGTAGACACAGGGGTAAAACGGTAATTTGACCCAGTCGTGTCTACGAACAACCTGTGAAGGGTCAACTCATGGTTATTGGTTATATCAGTGGACACGTAATATTCTGCACTGATGAGAGTGCAGCTACGGGATTTAGTGGAGTGTTACCGTAGCTAATGAATGTTGATTAACCAGGTCAAAGAGTTTGATAGGTTAATCTCGGATCATTGGAGCCCGTCACTGTAGGTCCATTAGGTCCCTCGACTGGCTCAATCTGGGTTAAAAGAAGGGTTAATGTTTTGGTATGAAATTAAAGTGTTTAATTTCATTTATGTCATTTATATGAGATATGAATCATATAATATATAGTTTAATATGAATGAGACTCATAATAAACTATAGGTTAGCCTAATTGTTGAATTAGGACTAATTGGAGAAATTAATTGAGAGAAATTAAATTGGATGTGATTCATTTTAATAAAATCCACAATTATGCAAATGTGATTTGTATAATTAAATATGAGATATCTTATAATATATGGTTAGGCAAATGTGATTTGCATAACCTATAGTTATGGTAAAATGGTAATAATGTGGAGATTTTAACTCAATGTTCTTTCACTATTCAAACCCTTTGCAAGAAGGGTTTCTCATGCCATTCTCTCATTTTTGGAAATTTGACAAAAAGAAGAGAATTCTCTCTCAACCTTTCTCTCTACATTTCTCTCCTCCCAACCAAAGCAAAAGTCCCACTACTTTCCTTCTTCCAAAGGTAGAACAACCGAGAAGGTCGTTGGTTGTGTTCAGGTTTTGATCGAGAGAAGTTTTTCGTTGAGATCAGTTTTTTTCGCGAAGGGTTCGTGATTCTCTGGAAAAGAGTTCTTGAAGAGGGTCTTCAACAAGTAAGTAACTTCATCTTACTGTTTTTCATTTCCATTTTATATGTTTAGCCTAGATGTAAGTGTAAGTCGTTTTAATGAATTTCTAGTAGCGTAACGATACCTTGACGATTCGATCGTCTTCCGCTGCGCGGGGATTCTCATTCCCTTCAATTGGTATCAGAGCCACTCGATGGTTCTTCGCTATGCACTGATTTTTCTTAAAATTAGGTGGGTTAATTGCCTTATTTCATGAGATGAATGTTGGGTTTGCATAATGGATGTTTCGGTTTTTGGCACTAGAGTAGATTTACAATTTATGTTGATGAGATCAATGTAAAGGCCCGTTGATTTAGGGCATTTTGTTCTAAATCGAGTCTGTAAGTCCGAATCTTTAGTAGAAGGAGTTGTTGTGAAGAAATCGAAGCGGAAACGGGCAAAATTTGAAGCAAAACAACAAAGGTATTTGTTGTACAGGCGACGACGTTGAGACGCTGTTCATTGGCGTCTCAACGCTGTGCCAGCGGGAACAAGGCGCGCTGCAGGACAACATTGCAACGCCACGGCGTGGAGCACGCGGGGCGTGACGCTGGACGCGGCAGCGTTGCAACGCTGTCCACGGCGTTGCAACGCCGCACGCCTAGTGGGCAGTTCGCGGACAGTTTTGGGCAACGTGGGCGAGAGGCTGGTCGTGGGGCAGTTGTTTTTCTTTCGTTTTTTATATATTTATTAAATGTAAAATGATTTTTATTTTATTTATTTAATTATTTTATTAAATAATAATAATATAATTGTTATATTAATGTTATTTAATTAAATAATTGCCCCTAGGTGCCAAAAACCGGTCCATCTTTGTTATTTAATTATTGTATGCATGTGATGTATGATTTAATTAAATTCTATGTGCATAATGTATGTCATATAGATTTAAAATCCCACCTTAAGTTAAACATATTCATGCATCATTTAAATTATAAGAGTTATAATATATAGTTTGCATGATAGGTTATATTATAAGTGTTATAATATAATTAAATGCATGTTTAATTTAATTAATATAAGTGTGATATTTTTTGAATTAAAGTATGCTCATGCATTTATATTCATGTAATGAATTATTTTCGTTATAGTATACAATTATTCATGTGATGAATGATCAAGCACTATAACATAGAAATGCATGTAACCTAAGTTAATTATTAGTTTTAAAGTGTTTAGAACATGAATAATTAGACTTAGGTTTTCTAGTTCTAATAAGATTAGAATTAGGAAATCAAAGTTTAGTCTATGAATGGTGACCTGATTAGTAACTCTGTCTAAGGAAGGTTTTGTCTAAAAATTCAGGGGTATTTAAGTTGACGCTTGAAATACCCCTACACGAAACCGACCTGGGAGTGAATTCGGTCCGAAGATTCTTAGTTTATACTTATCGTGAGTGCCGGTAATTAAAAGTGTTTTAATTTACTCACATAGACCTAAGTAGTAATGTGATTATAAACTTAGGTTAATACCTTATAAGAGTTATATTGGTAGACTTAGGGAAATTTTAGTCGGTTTATCTAGGTCAATCCCTAATATAATATAAAGTGCTGAGTGGGAGGAAATATCGTGTATAAGATACATTTAATTTCCAACCACAAATCTCCATTAAGTTCGCACCGTGAGATCCATACTCGGCCTCGTGGCGCAAATGGGAGCGTCCCCCTTCGGATGGCATTTGTATGGGTCAATATCATCGTGGATGGAGAGAGTACTTATAGTGAGTGGAAGCGGGACTTGTGAAAACGAGACCCACAGTCTCTTATTTCTATTCACACCGTGAGACGCCTATGATCCGCCTCCTAGTTTGGCCTGGACCAGACAATCCCTTCGGAGGGCCTGATCATGGGAGTAGGAACACCGTGAATTTCGAAAGGGATACAGTTTCCTGGTTGGTTTTCCTTCATGGTTCACCCTTCAGTGGCTATTGTTTGGACGGATACTTGGAAACTTAAAGATTGAGGGTGACACTCGCATAATTCGTTAAGAGTTAATGAATTCGACCAAACAATGGTAATTGGACGCCTAATGGAATAAGAGTTATTCTGGGATTAGGGTTTGATCGACAAAGTGTCGTCCTAGAGGAGGAGTGTTCTGTTCACCCTTCGGTGGCAGTCATTTTAAAACTTTAGGATATCATTGCAAATTTTGAATGACCTAGGGATCATGAAACAGTTTTTGCTAAAACATGATTGGATTTCAAAAGTTTTTTGTGAGACTAACACAAAGTTTTCTTAATTTTTCAGCTTAAAACATGTCTAGCTCAATAATAGCTCTACTCGCGTCTGACAAATTAGTGGGAGATAATTAGCAAACATGAAAAAAAAACTTGAACACAATTTTGGTAACTAACGACATTAAGTTTGTGCTCTCAGAGGAGTGTCCTCAGATGCCGGGCTCGACAGCATCGCGAATTGTTCTTGATGCATACGATCGATGGATTAGGGCCAATGAAAAGGCCAAGGTCTATATCATTGCCAGCATGTCTGATGTTTTGGCAAATAAGCATGAGCTGATGGTCAACGCTAAGGAGATCATGGAGTCCTTGCAAGATATGTTTGGACAACAATCTTTTCAAGTCCGACATGACTCGCTCAAATACGTCTTCAACTCACGGATTAAAGAGGGGTCGTCTGTCCGTGAACATGTTCTAGACATGATAACCCACTTTAATCTAGTGGAGATGAACGGGGCTTCGATCGATTTGTCGAGCCAGGTCAGTTTTATCTTGGAGACTCTTCCGAATAGTTTTCTTCAGTTTCGTAGCAATGTTGTTATGAACAAGATAAACTACACTCTGACTACTCTTCTTAACGAGCTACAAACCTTCCAGTCCTTGATGAGGATCAGGACGTCGGAAGCTGAGGCAAACGTTGCCTTTAAGTCTTATCAAAGGGGTTCGACCTCTAGGACAAAGCCTGTAGCTCCTTCACGCCCGAAAGGGAAGAAGAAGATGAAGAGGGGTAAAACTAGCCGAGCTGCCGCCCAATAGGGCAAGAAGGTCAAGGAAGTTGCAGAGAAAGGAAAGTGTTTCCACTGCAATGGGGGCGGACAATGGAAGAGGAACTGTCCAAAATTCCTAGCCGAGAGGAAGAATCAAGGTTAACGTGATTTACTTGTGACTGAAACCTGTTTAGTGGAGAGTAGTGACTCTGCCTGGATATTGGATTCGGGCGCCACTAACCATGTTTGTTCTTCTTTTCAGGGGATTGATTCCTAGCAGCAGCTGCGAGAGGGTGAGGTGACTCTACGGATTGGATCTGGAGAGCTTGTCTCTTCTGCAGCGGTCGGCACGGTGAAGCTACATTTTGGAAGAAATTACATTTTGTTAGACAATATGTATATAGTTCCAGGGTTTACTAGAAACCTAGTTTCTATTTCCTGCCTGTTAGAACAATGTATTTTCGTTTCTTTCCATGGTAATAAAGCGTTTCTTTCCAGAAATGGTAATCTTATTTGTTCTGCTTCTCTTGAGAATAATCTGTATGTTTTGAAACCTAATTCGGTCAAAAGTGTTTTGAATACTGAATTGTTTAAAACGGCAGAATCGTGAAGTAAAAGAGCAAAAGTTTCTCCTAAAGAAAATGTCCATCTCTGGCATCTACGATTAGGCCACATTAATCTCATTAGGATTGAGAAACTAATGAAGAGTAGACTTCTAAACGAGTTGGAAGAAAACTCTTTACCGGTGTGTGAGTCATGCCTCGAAGGCAAAATGACCAAACGTCCTTTTAGTGGAAAAGGATATAGAGCCATGGACCCCTTGAGCTTATACATTATGACCTTTGTGGTCCGATGAATGTTAAAGCACGAGGTGGTTATGAATACTTCGTGTCTTTCATAGATGATTACTCGAGGTATGGCTATATTTACCTAATGTATAAGAAGTCTGAAACTCTTGAAAAGTTCAAGGAGTACAAGGCTGAGGTTGAGAACCTGTTCGGTAAATCGCTTAAAACACTTCGATCGGATCGAGGTGGAGAGTATATGGACACTGAATTCAAGGACTATATTGAAAGAGTCTAGATTAAGAAAGCGGAAGCAATTTTGGATCTTGAACACTCTAAGTTGATCAATTTTGTAAAATAAAAACATGCTAAAAGCTGGAAAAAACAGAGGGATAGAAAATTCAATTTTGAAGATCAAATTCTCTTCACCCGGCGGATGGTTTTCAACATGAACACTTCGTGGACAACCGTTAGAGTCTTCCCTACTATCCTCAGGCCTTAGAACGGATTGTGGGATCCTAGGTTGAGAGAATTTGGAAGAAAAGACCTCAAAGGTCATTAATTTGGGAATTTAGAATTTTCTGTAAAATTCTGTCAAAACACCTCAAATCACCATTATATAAAGCTTAATTAAGCTTTATTAGAGTGACAACTCAAGTGTGATGAGGATGGTTTGAGATGGAGGTGGCTAATTTTGGTGAATTTTGAAAATGGGGAGGATTGGGCAAGTTGGCAACTTGATTTTCATGAAAATCATGAAAATTCGTCATTTTACAATTAATTTTAATTCTAAAATCAATATTAAATTGATTTTTAATTAAAATTAATCTAATTAATTAAATAATTCAAAATTAATTTTATTAATTAATTTTTAATTTAATTTAATATCAAATATTAAATTAAATAAATTGTCCGATCTCGATCGATTTTCCAAACATGAATCATTATTCATGCTACAAACCGATCCAATATTTAAATCATATTTAAATATATCTACCTCCTATTAATCATAGTTTAATTCATAATTAAGCTATGATTCGTTAAATATATCACATATAATTAACGCTTTCTTCCAAACTCGAATTTGAACAATTCAAATTCTTTTCTCTCAAAATGTTACAAGGCTAAGTCCGAGTTAGTAAGAGGGACCTGATGGACCTACAGATCATGAGCTCCAACGATACGAGATTAACCGGCTAAACTCTTTAGCCTAGCTAATCAACATTAGTTAACCACCGGGACACTCCACTAAAGCCCAGTGGTTGCACTCTCCTCACTGTAGATATATTTCTGTCCACTCGATATAACCATGATTAGTAAGTCGATCCTTCACAGGTCGTTCGTAATTACAGCTGAGCCAAAATTATCGTTTTACTCTTGTAATTACCTCTTGTTCCTTAAGTCCCACTGATCCTCTAATGAACAATTGGTTTGTGGTCCAACCAGCAAACCGAATCCCTCTCTGGCCAACGAGAAGGGTGGGCCCTTTGTTCAAGACCCGGAGTCAGCACTTAAGGGAACAACATCTCTACTAATTCCTTAAGCGGGTAGGAGTGAATTCTATCTTGCAGAACTATGTTCCCAGCTATCTACCCATACTTATCCCTGAAATGGGAGGCTTATTGAGTCGGCAGTCTCGAACCACTCTCACCCATGCAAATCTAAGGATAATCCGAATAAACAGGAGTCCATAGAATGCTTAGGATTAAGATCGAGTTACCTAGGTCATCGTATAAATATAGTCAGTTAAGACAGTAAACAGAGTTATAAAGTCTAATTGACTATTTCTCGATCCAGTCTTATGCAAACTCATTGCATAGGACGCCCCCACTCACATGTCTCCACATGAATGATTTAGGATCACATCGTTTGTACTCTACAAAGTGGGTCGTGTCCATAGTGTCCATAGGATAAGGTACCAAGCCCTATCCTTATACTATAGACTATTCTGGCTATAACTTGAGCTTGATCCAGATTTATGTCACACATAAAGTTCAAGTATTCATCCAATAGCCAAGGGTTCTTTATTGAATTAAGGTTACACAATACACAATTCACTTTATTCAATAACACCTTTACTGAATAAATCTCAATAACAACTTTATTGCAAAATAGAATATACATTCAGTTTACGAAACCACGAGTTTTAGGACATTAAAACCCAACAAACTCCCACTTGGACTAAGACGTCTATGAGGTGAAATATGCTGAGTAAAGAAAAACTGCCCTACTGTACAACCCATAGTCCTAGACTTTCTAGGTGTCCCTCAAACACTTTAGCCGTGAGGGGCTTTCTAAACGGAACAACAATGTTGTGCTCCGAAGCGATCTGCGTGACGATCACGTCTCCTCGTTGCACAATCTCCTTGATGAGATTATATTTATGCTCTATGTGCTTTCCGCGCTTATAGCTTCTAGGTTCTTTGGAATTTGCCACTGCACCAGTATTATCACAATAAAGGGTGATAGGCAAATTCATATTTGGAACAACTTCCAAATCAGTCAAGAACTTCCTAAGCCATACAACCTCCTTCGCTGCTTCGCAAGGTGCGACATACTCAGCCTCCATGGTGGAGTCAACAATAAAACCTTGCTTTGTACTCCTCCATACTATAGCTCCTCCGTTAAGAGTGAACAATGATCCTGATGTGGATTTCCTCGAATCTACATAAGTCTGAAAATCAGAGTCAGTGTATCCTGCAAGGATCAAATCCTTTTCACCATACACAAGCATATAGTCCCTCGTTCTCCTAAGATACTTGAGGATGTTCTTAACGGCAGTCCAGTGATCATATCCTGGATTAGACTGATATCTGCTGACTATTCCTACTGCATAGCATATGTCGGGTCGAGTACATAACATGGCATACATCAGACTACCGACAACAGATGCATAGGGAATTCGTCTCATATCCTCAACTTCTTGAGGTGTCTTAGGTCTCTGTTCCTTACACAAATGAATTTCATGCCTGAAAGGTAATGAACCCTTCTTGGAATTCTGCATCTTATATCTAACCAACATCTTGTCAATATAAGATGCCTGAGACAGTGCAAGCGTTTTGTTCTTGTGATTCCGAACGATTTGGATTTCAAGAACAAACTGAGCCTCTCCCAAATCTTTCATTTGGAATTGGGTTGTTAGCCATTGCTTAACGCCAGTCAGGAACCTTGCATCATTCCCAATGAGCAAGATATCATCTACGTATAGAACTAATAAAGTTATCGTGGTATTGACTATCTTCTTGTAAACACAAGGCTCGTCAATATTCTGTTCAAAGTCATAAGATTTGATCGCAGTATCAAATCTTATATTCCAGGATCAGAAGCTTGTTTCAATCCATAGATGGATCGTTTAAGCTTCCAAACCTTTTACTCTTGACCCTGAACTATGAACCCCTCTGGTTGATCCATATAGATACTCTCTTCAAGATTGCCATTCAGAAAGGTTGTCTTGACATCCATTTGCCAAATTTCATCGTCATAAAACGTGGCAATGGACAAGAGTATTCTAATGGACTTGAGCTTGGCAACAGGGGAGAAGGTTTCTTCACAGTCCACCCCTTCCTTTTGAGTATAACCCTTTGCCACAAGTCGAGCCTTAAAGGTTTGCACCTTACTGGCTTGATCTCGTTTCCTCTTGTAGATCCACTTGCAAACGATAGGTCTTTCACCATTTGGTTGATCTACAAGTTTCCAAACTGAATTGAAGTACATTGACTCCATTTCAAGGTCCATGGCTTTAATCCACTGGTCCCTATCTATAACATTCATTGCCCTTTTATAGGTCAATGGATCCTCAACGCCATCATCAGATATGACGACTTGGGTTTCAGTCAAACCCATGTAACGGTCAAGTTGTCTAACATCCCTCCCACTACGTCGAGGCATTCTCAACACTTGAGAAGGACCAGCTTGATCAACAACTTTTGTTGATTTATCTGTAGCTTCCCTGGACATTTCACTTAAGACAATCCTGCTACGAGGCTGATGATCTCTCATGTGATCTTTCTCTAAGAACGTGACGTTTGTCGACACAAGCACCTTGTCCTCTTGAGGATCATAAAACAGACCAACATCCGTTTCTTTTGACTATCCTACGAATAGGTATAATTTTGAACGATGTTCCAATTTCTTTGGATTGTACACCAACACATGTGTCGGACATCCCCAAATCCTGATGTGACGTAAACTTCCTTTACGCCCTTTCCATAACTCATAGGGTGTTTCTAAAACACTCTTAGAGGGAACCATGTTCAAAACATATACAACAGATTCTACTGCATATCCCCAAAACGAACTAGGCAGCTGAGCGTAGCTCATCATGGATCGAACCATGTCTAACAGAGTTCTATTTCTCCTCTCAGATACACCATTCTGCTGAGATGTACCAGGCGCTGAGAGTTGGGATACGATTACATGTTCTATCATATAGTCTTGGAATCTTAAATCCATGTACTCTCCACCTCGATCTGATCGAAGTGTTTTAATCATTTTACCTAATGTGTTCTCAACCACTGCCTTATACTCCTTGAACTTTTCAAGGGTTTCGGACTTATGATGCATTAGGTATAGATAACCATATCTAGAATAATCATCAATAAAATTGATGAAATATTCATACTCTCCTCGTGCCTTGACATTCATAGGACCACAGAGATCCGAATCCACGAGTTCCAAGGGCTCTTTGGCTCTATAACCTTTTTTAGAAAAAGGTCTTTTAGTCATTTTCCCTCAAGACAAGACTCACATGGTGGTAAAGAGTTGTCCTCTAACTGACTTAGGAGACCACTCTTGACCAATCTCCCAATCCTATTGAGATTAATGTGGCCTAGTCTCAAGTGCCAAAGATAGGTACTAGGAGAAAGTTTCGCTTTTATTTTGAGTATCATTTGTTTTAAACATCTCTGTTCAAAATAGCTTTTACTTCAGCTTGGTCTTAACACGTATAAGTTGTTTTCAAGTTTAGCAGAACATATTCGTACACCTCTTTTGCAAATGAACGCTTCATTATGATCAAAAGATACTTTATACATATGTTCAAGCAAACAAGAGATATATACAAGATTTCTTTTGATTCCAGGAACCAAAAGTACATTTTCTAATAAAACGAATCTATCTCTAAACAACAACTTCTTCATCGCCCACTCCATTTGCTTTGGTGAGACAACCTCTCCTGCTCCAACCACGAGAGTTATCTCTCCATCTCATGAGTCGCTTGCAGGAACTAGTTTCCTGAAAATAAGAACAAACATGGTTAGTGGCTCCTGAATCTAATATCCAGGCGGAATCATAATGTTCCACTAAACATGTTTCAACAACAAGTAAATCATATTTACCTTCTTTTCCTTCTCAGCTTTCTTTTCTGCAAGGTACTTTGGGCAATTCCTCTTCCAGTGCCCGATACCACCACAATGGAAATATTTTTTTGTGGCCTTAGCCTTGCGTGTGGGAGCTGGTCCCTTCCCTTTGTCCTTCTTCTTCTTCTGAATACCCTTATTCTTGGTTAAAGAAGGGCCAGACTTGGTCCCTGAAGATGATCCTTTTAGGAACTTCTTCGACGTGACAACATTTGCCTCCTTCGCTTTTCCTTTTGATTTCATCAGGGACTCAAAAGTCTGAAGCTCGTTGAGGAGAGTAGTCAGGTTATACTCTATCTTATTCATCACCACATTGGTGCGGAATGGCAGGAAACTCTTCGGAAGAGATTCCATAATAAAGGTTACTTGACTTTTTTCATCTATGACAACCCCATTTACCTCAACCACGTTGAAGTGGACCATCATGTCAAGGACATGTTCCGTAACAGAGCCTCCCTCCTTCATACGGGAGTTGTAAACGTATATGAGAGTATCATAATGGACCGATGAGGACGGTTGTCTGAACATCGTCTTTAATGATCCCATGATCTCCTTAGCGGTGACCATGCTCTCATTTTTCTTAGACAACACATCAGATATGTTGGCTAAGATGTAGACTCGGACCTTCTCATTAGCCCTAATCCATCTGTCATAAGCATCCCGAACAATTCGGTTTGCTGTCGAGCTAGGAGCGGGAGGACATTCCTCCGTTAAGACGAACCTCAAATCATCAAGAACAAGAATCGTATTCAAGTTTGATTTCCAGGTTCCATAATTGTCGTCGCTGAGTTTATTGAAGGCGAGTAATTGGATAAAAGAGTTCGACATGCTGAAAAAGATGAATTCTATTAGTGAATTGTTTGTAACCTATCCAATTTAAGAATTTAGCAAAAGTAATAATGTACCCATAAACTCATTATTGTTTTTGCAACGATACTTCAGTGAGTCAGAGCAACCGCTACCGAGGAGCAGTCAATGACTCATTCACTAAACTAAGACATTCTTGACTAAATGCTAATACCGGAATAACTCTTATGCCTATAGCATTCTAGTTATCGCTACTTTGGTCAAGAATTTACTAACACTTAGAAATTTTTGTAAGCATGACTTGCCATTTTCAGACCTCAAAGGTCGGCCCCAACAATGCTACCGAACTGGAAAGACAAAGCTGAGAATGGACCTAAGAGACCCTATCCATTTCTGGAGTTTGAGTTGTTCCGAATCCCATGTTACATCCCTCCGAATGGATGGTGCTACTTCGGGCAACCTGCAGGCGCAACATGAGAATCTCACGGTCCAACCTAATGGAGGAGACCGTAGGATGTGTTGACACACTTCCTTCTCCCACTTACTATAAATACTTTTTCCATTCACCTACCTCTTGATTTATGCAAACACCATCCGAATGGGGATGCCCTATTGACATCACGAGGCCGAGCATAAATCTCACGGTGTGACTTCACAGAAAGCGTAAGAGGAAATTGATATATCATATATACCTTTTCACTCCCACTAAGTATTTTAAACAGTTTGGGTATACTTTTACTTGGGCATATTCCGGCTAAAACATTATGACCTAAGTCTACCAACATAACCATTATACTGGAATTACCTAAGTCTATTAACCATTTAATAAACCTAGGTCTATGAGTTCAATTTATTAACTTTTAATAAACGCCACTCACGAAAGATAATTTATAATCTCTAGATTAAATTCACTCCCAGTGTCGGGTTCGGATAGGGGTGTTCCGTTTCAAAACGACTTAAGTACTGAACCTAGCAAGAACCTTCCTTAGTCAGAGTCCCTCTTTAATCAAAGTTTATAAATTATTAGTTTCCTAATTCTAATCTTATTAGAACTAGATAACCTTAGGTCTAATTAATTCCAGTTCTAAAACCATTTTAAAACTAGTTAATTAACCTTAGGTTACATGCATTTCTATGTTATAAATTGTTTCATCATTCATCACATGAATAAACATACATTTATAACAAATTCATCACATGAATAAATGCATAGCAATTATATGTTTAATTTTTAATTAATATAATCCTTATATTAATTATAATTAAAACATATAATATTTGTTTCATAAATTAATATAACACTTATATTAATTCTTATGAAACCCAATAAACATGCATACAATATATTATAACACTTATAACATACCTTCAATGCATGGAGCATGCTTCCTATGGTGGGATTTTAAAATCTATATTGCATATTTTATGAACATATAATCAAGGATTTTAATTAAAACATACATTCACAATGCATAATTAATTAAACACACTAAAGTGGACTGGTTTTGGCATCTAATGCAAGCAAACTACTAAATTATTACATTAATAATTTAGGATTAACATTGAACCACTTCGAAAACTTCGAATTTGGGTCGAACCGGCTTGCCAATGTGTGAACCAGACCTTCAAAAGTTTGAACCGGACTGTAAAAGGCTGAACCGGACCTCCAATTGGTGAAACAGACCTCTAAAATGGAAAAACCGACCTCAAAATAGTCAGAACCGGTCTAAAATCACTCGAACCGAACCAAAAACGAGCCGAACTGATCCAAATGACTTGAACCGATCAAAGTCAACGAACCAGTCAAAGTCAAATGTCAGAAGTCAAAGGTCAACTTAATCTTCTTCAATTGGAAAAACAGGGGGCCTGAGAAAAAACACGGTAGCAATTGCAGAAATTAAAAAACTTTCAGCAGCTCTGTTTTCGATTTTCTTTGACCTCTTCAGCTTCTTTCTTCAAATTGAAGGCCTTCCCGAACTCCGTTCAACCCGAAACTTTTACAGATTATTCTTCACACATTAATGCTCAAACACACTTGAGAAATTTGAAAATAAATCACAAATTGATGGTCAATTTAAATGCCAAATCCAGAAGAACACTTTAGACACCCAGAAAAAATAGATTTAAAAAAACACCCACCACAGAACAAAATAGATCAAATTGAGTGCTCAAAATTTCTCTGATACCAATTGAAAAAGTCTAGATTAAGAAAGAGGAAGAAATTTTGGATCTTGAACACTCTAAATTGATAAATTTTGTAAAATAAAAACATTCTCAAAGCTGGAAAAAACAGAGGGATAGAAAACTCAACTTTAAAGATTAAATTCTCTTCACCCGGTGGATGGTTTTCAACACGAACACTTCGTGGACAACCGTTAGAGTCTTTCCTACTATCCTCAGGCCTTAGAATGGATTGTGGGATCCTAGGTTGAGAGAATTTGGAAGAAAAGACCTCAAAGGTCACTAATTCGGGAATTTAGAATTTTCTGTAAAATTCTCTCAAAACACCTCAAATCACCATTATATAAAGCTTCATTAAGCTTTATTAGAGTGACAAATCAAGTGTGAATAGGATGGCTTGAGATGGAGGTGGCTAATTTTGGTGAATTTTGAAAATAAGGAGGATTGGGCAAGTTGGCAACTTCATTTTCATGAAAATCATGAAAATCCCTCATTTTACAATTAATTTTAATTCTAAAATCAATATTAAATTAATTTTTAATTAAAATTAATACAATTAATTAAATAATTCAAAATTTATTTAATTTTTAATTTAATTTAATATCAAATATTAAATTAAATAAATTGCCCGATCCCGATCGATTTTTCAAACATGAATCATTATTCATGCTATAAACCGATCCACTATTTAAATCATATTTAAATATATCCACCTCCTATTAATCATATTTTAATTCATAATTAAGCTATGATTCGTAAATATATCACATATAATTAACGCTTTCTTCCAAACTCGAATTTGAACAATTCAAATTCTTTTCTCTCAAAATGTTACAAGGCTAAGTCTGAGTTAGTAAGGGGCGACCTAATGGACCTACAGATCATGAGCTCCAACGATACGAGATTAACCGGCTAAACTCTTTAGCCTAGCTAATCAACATTCGTTAACCACCGGGACACTCCACTAAAGCCCAGTGGTTGCACTCTCCTCACCGTAGATATATTTCTGTCCACTCGATATAACCATGATTAGTAAGTCGATCCGTTACAGGTCGTTCGTAATTACAGTTGGGTCAAAATTACCGTCTTACCCCTGTAATTACCTCTTGTTCCTTAAGTCCCACTAATCCTCTAATGAATAATTGGATTGTGGTCCAACCAGCAAACCCAATCCCTCTCATGCCAATGAGAGGGGTGGGCCCTTTGGTCAAGACCCGGAGTCAGCACTTAAGGGAACAACCTCTATACTAAACACTTAAGCGGGTCGGAGTGAATTCCATCTTGCAGAACTATGTTCCCAGCCATCTACCCAGACTTATCCCTGAAATGGGAGGCTTATTGAGTCGGCAGTCTCGAGCCACTCTCACCCATGCAAATCTAAGAATAATCCGAATAAACAGGAGTCCATAGAACGCTCAGGATTAAGATCGAGTTACTAGGTCATCGTATGAATATAGTCAGTTAAGACAGTAAACGGAGTTATAAAGTCTAAGTGACTATTTCTCGGTCCAGTCTTATGCAAACTCATTGCATAGGGCGCTCCCACTCATATGTCTCCACATGAACGATTTAGGATCACATCGTTTGTACTCTACAAAGTGGGTCGTATCCATAGTGTTCCTAGGATAAGGTACCAAGCCCTATCCTTATACTATAGACTATTCTGGCTATAACTTAAACTTGATCCAGATTTATGTCGCACATAAAGTTCAAGTATTCATCCTATAGCCAAGGGTTCTTTATTGAATTAAGGTTGCACAATACACAATTCACTTTATTCAATAACACCTTTACTGAATAAATCTCAATAACAAGTTTATTGCAAAATAGAATATACATTCTGTTTACAAAACCACGAGTTTTAGGACATTAAAACCCAACATATATGATAGAACACGGAATTACGTCCCAACTCTCAGCACCTGGTATGCAAGAGCAGAATGGTGTATCGGAGAGTAGTAACAAAACCTTGTTGGACATGGTTCGGTCGATGTGTTGGGATTTATGCCCTAAACTTGTGTAATTTTGATCAATTAAATAAAGTGTTATTTGTTTTGATAGAATTACAATCTTGCTTTATAAATCCAATCAACTAAGCTCCAAGATTATAACTTTATCTTGAACATCAGTGTAGTGGACACTATTAGGGTTGAGTTCAAGAATATAACCTAAATAGTCTATGATATAAGAATAAGGTTGGAAACCTCATTCTGGTAACACCATGGATGCGGCCCTCTTTGTAATTAGTACAAATGAGGTAATCCAACTCATTCATGTAGTTGACATGCGAGTGGGGGCATCCTGTATGAAGAGTAACTCGACCAGTGTAACACCGTTAACAGACTAAGACTAGTAATTTATAGATGGTCATTAGTGACTCGACCTGAATCTTGAGCAAGCTAAGAACTCCTGCTTATAGGGGTTTGTCCTTAGACTAGTATGGGTGAGAGTGGCCGGTAGCCTACTCAATAAGCCTACCTTCTCAGGGACAGAACCTCGTAAGTACCTGGGAACTTAACTGTGCAAGATGGAATTCACTCATTCCTACACTAAGGATTTGATAGGTTGTTCCCTTAAGAACTGACTCCAGGTCTTGAACAATGGGCCCCTGCCTTCTATGAGGGTATGAGTCTAAGGTAGGACCTTAGACTTGTTGTTCATTAGAGGATCAGTGGTGCTTAAGGAGCAAAGAGGTAATCACAGGGGTAAAACGGTAATTTGACATAACTGTGATTACGAACAACCTATGAAGGGTCGACTCATGGGTAATGACTATATCAGTGGACACAATATTATCTACAGTGAGGAGAGTGCAGCTACAAGTCTATAGTTGAGTGACTTGTACTTAATGAATATTGATTAACTGGATCAAAGGTTTGATCATTTAATCTCACATCATTGGAGCTCATGAACTTTTGGTCCATTAGATCCCTCCGTTGGCTCAATATGGCATAATTGAGGGTATAAAGTTAGGAGTGAAATTAAAGTGTTCAATTTCATACATGAAGTGTTATATCAATTATATATGATATAATTGATATAATATATAGTTTTAATGTGAATTAGATTCATATATAAACTATATACTAAAAAGAGAATAAAGGAGGGGTAGGATGGTCATTTCCATCCCATTCCCCTATATATATGGTTGCATGAGATGCAACTAGGTCAAGTCATTATAAGGAATTACAAGCTCTTCGTTGTGTTGTTGGAAATGTTCCAAGACACGCATATCTCTCTCACAAAATACCTCACCTCTCCTAAAGGGAACCCAAATTCCTTCCTCGCCTAGAGAACAACGGAGAAGATCCGGTGGTCGTGTCTCCGTACGTTTGTGTTCCTGTTGCTGAGATCGTGATCGTGGGAAAGAGGAGCACATGAAGAAAGGTTCTTCAAAGGCAACTTTCTTGCTATCCATTATATTTTATATGCTTAATCTAGTGTTTCATGTTCTTGAATTAATCGTTGTAACTAAATCAAGAGCGTGCGATTCGCAATTGCTTCCGCTGCGGGACTACGATTCCTTTCACGATGATGAGCTATGCGCATCTCCCTGATTCTTTTTGGAGTTACGCAGTGAAGTCTGCAGTTTATATTTTGAACAACGTTCTATCGAAGAGTGTTTGTGAAACACCTTTCAAACTCTGGAATGGTCGTAAAGGCAGTTTACACCATTTCAGAATTTGGGGATGCCCGACCCACGTGTTGGTGTTAAACCCAAAAAAGTTGGAACCCCGTTCGAAATTATGCCTGTTTGTAGGTTACCCAAAAAAGACTAAGGCTGGTCTATTTTTTGATCCGAAGGATAATACGGTGCTTGTGTCGACAAACGTCACTTTCCTAGAGGAAGACCACGTCAGGGATCATTTACCAAGGAGTAAAATTATGTTAAATGAAATGGATAGTACATCAGCAAGGGTTGCTGATGGGGCTAGTACGTCAACAAGTGTTGTTGATCCTAGCACGTCTAGTCAAATCTGATCCCAAGAGTTGGAAATGCCTCGACGTAGTGGGAGGGCTGTGAGACAGCTTGATCGTTACATGGGTTTAGCTGAAACCTCAGTCGCCGCTCCTGATGATGACTGCGAGGATCCATTGACCTACGATCAGGCAATGGTTGATGTTGACAAAGACGAATGGATTACAGCTATGGACCAGGAAATGGAGTCGATGTACTTCAATTCTGTCTGCGAGCTTATGGATCAACCGGATAGGGTAAAACCTATTGGTTGCAAATGGATCTACAAGCGTAAACGTGGCGTAGATGGGAAGGTGCAGACCTTCAAAGCCCGACTAGTGGCAAAGGGTTTTACCCAAGTTCAAGGGGTTGACTATGAGGTGACCTTTTCACCTGTTGCCATGGTAAAGTCGATCAGGGTCCTTCTGGCCATTGTCGCGTCATGACTATGAGGTATGGCATATGGACGTCAAGACAGCCTTTCGGAATGACAAACTTGATGAAACCATCTACATGGACCAGCCAAAAGAGTTCATTGCCCAAGGCCAAGAGCAAAAGGTTTGTCGGCTTCATAGGTCTATTTATGGACTGAAACAAGCTGCGAGGTCTTGGAATATAAGGTTTGATGAGGCGATCAAATCTTATGGCTTTGATCAAAACGTCGACGAGCCTTGTGTCTACAAGAAAATCGTTGACAAAACTGTCGCATTTTTAGTGTTGTATGTGGATGATTTTCTTCTCATTGGGAATGAGGTAGAATTTCTTACTGACGTTAAGAAGTGGTTAGCTTCGCAATTCCAAATGAAAGATTTGGGAGAAATTCAGTATGTTCTAGGTATCCAGATAGTCCAGAACCAGAAGAACAGAACACTAGCATTGTCTCAGGCATCTTATATTTACAAGATATTGTTTAGATATAAGATGCAGAACTCCAAGAAGGGCTTGCTGCCTTTCAGGCATGGGGTTAACTTGTCAAAGGATCAATGTACTAAGACTCCTTAAGATGTTGAGGATATGAGACGGATCCCATATGCTTCAGCTGTAGGGACCTTATGTATGCCATGTTGTGTACTAGGCCCGACATCTATTATGCAGTAAGGATTGTCAGTAGGTATCAATGCAATCCAGGATTAGATCACTGGACAACCGTAAAGGCAATCCTCAAGTATCTTAGGAGAACGAAGAACTACAACTTAGTGTATGAAAGTGGGGATTTGATCCTTACGGGATACACGGATTCTGACTTTCAGACCGATAAGGATTCTAGGAAATCTACTTCGGGGTCAGCCATCATTCTGAATGCAGGGGTTGTAGTATGGCGAAGCATCAAGTAGGGATGCATCGCTGATTCCACAATGGAATCACGTTGCGCCTTGTGAAGCTGCAAAGGAAGTTGTTTGGCTTAGGAAGTTCATGACAGATTCGGATGTTGTTCCAAATATGAACTTGTCGATAACACTGTTCTGTGAAAACAGTGGTGCAGTAGCCAACTCCATAGAGCCTCCGAGCCATAAGAGAGGCAAACACATTGAGCGAAAGTATCACTTGATACGGGAGATTGTGCACCGCGGAGACGTGACAGTCAAGCAGATTGCGTCGGAGCACAACGTAGCTGACCCGTTTACAAAGCCCCTCACGGCTAAGGTGTTTGAGGGTCACCTAGAGAGTCTAGGTCTTCGAGTACTTCCTGACTAGGGCAAGTGGGAGATGTGTAAACGGGTATTCAATGCCCTAGTTTATTGTATTACTTCATTGTAATTTATGTATATTTCATAAATGTATTTTCTCCACTAGCTTAGTCAAAGTGGGAATTTGTTGGAATTTTTGTCCTAATATCGTGTTTGTAAATTATTATTTGAAATTAATAAAGTGTTATTCATTTCATTACTTTGGGTCTCGCAGATTTTACAAACTTTTCCAATAAACTAAGCTCCAGGGTCATTGAATTTATGAGAGGACTAGAACTTGAACGGTGTGTAGTGGACACACAGGGAGGATAACGTTCGATTTAATGACCCGAACGGTCTACATTATATGGATAGGGTTGGAGACCTAATCCTGGATACGTTGTGGATGCGGCCCGCTTTGTATTAGATACAAACAAAGTGATCTGACTCGTTCATGTCGTTGACATGCGAGTGGGGGCATCCTGTGCTATGAGATTATACAAGACCGGACCGTGAATTATTAGACCTACTAATGTAACACCGTTGACAGTAAGGACTAATAACTTCGTAGATGGTCATTAGTGACTCGACCTTAATCCTGAGTGTGTTACGGACTCCTGTCTCCGAGGGTGTGTCCTTTGACTAGTACGGGTGAGGATGGTCACAGTTACTCGCCCAATATGCCTATCTTCTTAGGGGCAGGACCAAGTGGGGAGTTGGGAACTTAACTACGCGCATGGAATTCACTCGTTCCCGCCTTTAGGGAAACTAGTGGGGTTGTTCCCTTAAGTGCTGTCTCCAGGGCTTGGACAACGGGTGCCCACCTTCTCACTGGCCCGAGAAGGGTGTTGTGTGTGGTTGGACCATCACAATATGTTGTTCATTAGAGAAGCAGTGAGACTTAAGGAACAAGAGGTAAACACAGGGGTAAAACGATAATTTGACCCAACAGTGTCAACGAACAACCTGTGAAGGGTCGACTCATGGTTATTGGTTATATCAGTGGACACGTAATATTCTGCACTGACGGGAGTACAGCTACGGGCTTTAGTGGAGTGTTGCTGTAGCTAATGAATGTTGATTAACCGGGTCAAAGAGTTTGATAGGTTAATCTCGGATCATTGGAGCTCACATCAGAGGGTCCATTAGGTCCCTCGCTTGGCTCAAATCAAGGTTAAAAGAAGGGTTAATGTTTTGGTATGAAATTAAAGTGTTTAATTTCACTTAAAGGGCATTTATGTCATTTACATGAGATATGAATGATATAATATATAGTTTATTATGAATCTATAGTTTAATGTGAATGAGATTCATAATAAACTATAGGTTAGCTTAATTATTGAATTAGGGCTAATTGGAGAAATTAATTGAGAGAAATTAAATTGGATGTGTTTCAATTTAATAAAATCCACAATTATGCAAATGTGATTTGTATAATTAGATATGAGATATCTTATAATATATAGTTATGCAAATGTGATTTGCATAACCTATAATTGTGGTAAAATGGTAATAATGTGGAGATTTTAACTCCATGTTCTTTCACTATTTAAACCCTTTGCAAGAAGGGTTTCTCATGCCATTCTCTCATTTTTGGAAATTTGACCAAAAGAAGAGAATTCTCTCTCAACCTTTCTCTTTAAATTTCTCTCCTCTCAACCAATGCAAATGTCTCACTACTTTCCTTCTTCAAAAGGAAGAACAACCGAGAAGGCCGTTGGTTGTGTTCGGGTTTTGATTGAGAGAAGTTTTTCGTTGAGATCAGTTTTATCCGTGAAGGGTTCATGATTCTCTGGAAAGGAGTTCTTGAAGAGGGTTTTCAATAAGTAAGTAACTTCATCTTATTGTTTTTCCTTTCCATTTTGTATGTTTAGCCTAGATTTAAATGTAAGTCGTTTTAATCAATTTCTAGTAGTGTAACGATACTTGAGGATTCGATCGTCTTCCGCTGCGCGGAGATTCACATTCCCTTCAATCCTAACATGTTCGTGGAAACGACATGTGAGTGGAGATATCCTATGTGATGAGATTGCATAAGACTAGACCACAAAATAGTAACCACGAGGTGCAACTCCATTGACTAGTTAGGTTTCTATTTCATTAGGATGGCGTAGGAAACTTGATCTCAATCTTGACCAGGTTACGAACTGTTGTTTGTGAGGGATTGTCCTTTGACTAGTATGGGTGAGAGTGGCCTGAGTCGCCGACTCAATAAACCTACCTGCTTGGGATCAAAATCGAGCATGTAGCTGGCGACTTAACCTAGCAAGAAGGAATTCACTTCTTCCCGCCTACTAGGGTAAGTAGATGAATGTTCCATTAAGTGGTGTCTCCGAGACTTGAACAAAGCGCCCGACCCTCTCATTGGCCTGAGAGGAATTTCTCTTTCTTTGTAGGACCACAAACAAATTCTTCATTAGAGGAGCACTAGGACTTAAGGTAAAAGATGTAACCCAGGACTAAAACGTTAATTTGACCCAGCTGGTGTTACGAACATTCGTGAATGATTGACTTGTTGTTATTGGTAAATATCCGTGAACATAGAAATATATCTGCATGGAGAAGAGTGCAACTGTGGGACTTTAGTGGAATGTTCCATCAGTTAATGAATGTTGATTAGGAGGTTAAGGAGATTAACCGAGTAATCTCGTATCGTTAGAGCTTCTAATCTATAGGTCTATAAGGTACACCTTCTAGCTCGTCAAGGGTTCTTAGTTCGTTTGAATTTGAAATATTCAAATTCAATTAGGGAATAAACATTAATGCATAAAGTTTTGGGATTTGTGCCCTAAACTTATATAATTTTTATCAAATAAATAAAGAGTTATTTGTTTTGGTAAAATTATATTCTTGCTCTATAAATCTAATAAACTAAGCCCAAAGGTTAAAATATATCTTGAACATCAGTGTAGTAGACACTATTTGGATTGTGTTCAAGAGTATAACCTAAATGGTCTATGGTATAAGAATAAGGTTGGAAACCTTATTTTTGTAACACCATGGATGCAACCCACTTTGTAAATAGTACAAATGAAGTAATCCAACGCATTCATATGGATGACATGTGTGTGGGGGCATCCTTTATGAAGAGTTCATACAAGACCGGACTGCAAATTATTAGTCTGACCAGTATAACGCCGTTAACAACATAAGATTGATAATTTATAGATGGTCATTAATGACTCGACCTGAATCCTGAGCAAGTTAAGAACTCCTGCTTATATGGGTTTGTCCTTAGACTAGTATTGGTGAGAGTGGCCTGTAGCCGACTCAATAAGCCTACCTTCTCAGGGACAAAACCTTGTAGGTAGCTGTGGACTTAACTATGCAAGATTGGATTCACTCATTCCTACACTAAGGAATTAGATAGGTTGTTCTTTTAAGAACTGAGTTCAGGTCTTGAACAATGGGGCCCCGCCTTCTAAACTAGCTTAAGAGGATATGAGTTTATGATAGGACCATAGACTTTATCTTCATTAGAGGATCAGTGGTGCTTAAGGAACAAAGAGGTAATCATAGGGGTAAAACGATAATTTGACCCAACTGTGATTACGAACAATCTGTGAAGGGTCGACTCATGGGTAAGGATTATATCAATGGACACAATATAATCTACAGTGAGGAGAGTGCAACTACAAATCTATAGTGGAGTGACTTGTAGTTAATGAATATTGATTAACTGGATCAAAAAGTTTGATCAGTTAATTTCACATCATTGGAGCTCATGAACTGTAGGTCCATTAGGTCCCTCCGTTAGCTCAACATGATAATATTGAGGGCATAAAGTTAAGAATGAGATTGAAGTGTTCAATTTCATATATATGAGGTGTTATATCAATTATATGTGATATAATTTATATAATATATAGTTTTAATGTGAATTAGATTCACATATTAACTATGTACTAATGAGAAAATGAAAGAGGGATAGGATGGTAATTTGCATCCTATTTCCCTATAAATAGTTGCATGAGATGCAACTATGGGTTAAGGCTTTTCACATAAAAACCCTAGAATTCTCTCATTTATGTTGGAAAGAGTTCCAAACACAATTTCATAAGATCATCTCACCTCATCATAAAGGAACCCACCTTCCTCCCTCACCTAGAGAACAACAGAGAAGATCTATTGGTGGAACTTCACAAGGTTCGAGTTGTTGCTGAGATCGTGATTATCTGAGGAGGAATTCACGAAGAAAAGAAACTTCAAAGGTAACATCTTGTTGTCCTATACTATTTCTAAAGCATGCTTAATCTTAGTTATTTAGTTCTTACATTTGATCTATGTAGCAAAATTTTTAACACGCGATTAACAATCACTTCCGCTGCGGGATTCGATCCTTCAATTGGTCTCCGAGCCCAATTTTGTTCTTGATTTTGTTCTGGATTTATCAAGAACAAAGGTGTGATTTACTGTTTTAATGTGATGAATGAATGGTATGCAAATTAGATGTTTTCATTTTTGACACCATAGATTTTCAATTTTATTTCATTGAATCGTTCAATGTAAGTGCCCTGTGTTTTAGGCAATTTTAATTATGAATCGAGTCTGTAAGTCCAGGTTGATCGAGGCAAAGTAGTTGCTGAGAAGAACAGAGCGATAACGAGCAAAAACAATGGAGACTGCTTGTTGTTCTGTGTGCAACATTGCAACATTGTTCATCAACATTGCAACGCCGTTGAGGCGATCTTGAAGTTGCAGGAGGTCCACCGTTGCAACGAGCGTCGCAACACCAGGACTTGGAAACGATAGCGTTGCAACGCCATCACCGGCGTCGCAACAATGAAGTTGTTGACGCGCACGACATGAAGGAGTCAGCGTTGCAACGCTGCTGGAGTAAGGCTTCAATGGGCAGGAATGGAGAAGATGCAACAATGTAACGCTGCCATTTGCGTTGCAACGCCGAAGGCGTTTTAGGAGTTTCACAACGGGCGAAAAACATTTTTATTTATATATATATTTAATATAAAAACGTTTTTGTTTGATTTTATGTCCTAAAACTCGTAGTTTGTAATTGATAAACATTTTTCGTGTTTCTTTTTCAATAAAATTGATATTGAATTGGTATGTTATAATCTTGAATCCAATAAACTAAGGTCCCGAGGCTATTTAATGTAGACTTGAACTTTATTTGATGTGATGACATAAAACATGGATCAAGTTTGAGTATATAGCCTGAAATGGTCTATAGTATAGGGATAAGGTTGGGAGTCTAATGGGACACTATGGATGCGGCCTACTTTGTAGTTAGTACAAACGATGTGATCGTGAATCGTTCATATAGAGATACGTAAGTGGGGGCATCCTATGCAATGAGTTTGTATAAGACTGGACCACGAGTTAGTCACTTTTGCTTAACATCGTTTACTGTATAAAACTGATTAATTCAATTTTGATGACCTAGGTAACTTAATCTCAATTCTGAGCTAACTATGAACTCCTGTTTATTCGGGATTATCCTTAGATCTGCATGGATGAGAGCAGCTCAACAACGCTGGCTCAATAAGCCTCCCATTTCAGGGGTAAGACCGGATAGATAGCTGGAGACATAGGGTGCAAGATGGAATTCACTACTGCCCGACTCTAGGGATAGTAGATAGGTTGTTCCCTTAAGTGCTGACTTCGGAACTAGAACAAGGGGCCCCACCTTCTCACTAGGCTGAGAGGGACTAGATTTGTTGGTTGGGCCACAAATCAATTGTTCTATAGATACTTAGTGGGACTTAAGGAACAAGAAGTGTTCTCGGGGGTAAAACGGTATTTTGACCTAGCCGAGACCACGAACATCCTATGGAGGATTGACTTACTGGTTACGATTATATTAGGTGGACAGAAATATATCTACAGTGAGGGGGTGCAACTACGGGACTTTAGTGGACTGACTGTTAGTTAACAAGTGTTGATTAATTAGGGGGCGTTTGGATGACAGAGTTGGGTTGAGTTGGGTTGAGTTGTGCAGAGTTGTTTTGTCAGTGAGTTCTGGAAATCAGTGTTTGGTTTGCAGAGTTGAGTTGAGTTGAGTAAGGAAGTCAGTGTTTGGTTTGCAGAGTTGAGTTATTATGTCAGGGTATCTGATGCAGTTTTTTGTAAAATGAATAAGTCTGATTTTTTTTTATTTTTTTGATTACTTTTTTTGTTTCCACCAAATCAATTGCAAACATATTTGTCTACAATTTCAAAACTTCATTATGAGATCAATTACAAATTTACAATGTATATTACCATTTGCAAGATATATGGGATATTTAGAACAGTACTAATATTGAGATTGATATCAATTTTTCTTCTCTCCTAAAAATCATTTTTATCTTATGTAAAGTGAAAGGTCTGGTTTTTTTTGTGACTTTTTTTCCTTACTTTGTTTTCACAACAAATCAAATACAAACACATTTGTCTACAATTTTAAAACTGAATTATGTGATCAATTATAAAATTACAATATATATTACCATTTGCCAAATGTATGTTAGGGGTATTTGCAAAAGTAATGGATATTGGGTTTGATATCAATATTTCTTTTCAAATAAAATTCATTATTTAGAACTTTTACTCTTCAATATGAACTTTATTCCTTTTTTTATGCACATGTTCACCACTACTTTTTTATTTTAATTTAGCTATGTCTTAATTTAGTATTAATATTTTCAATATGAAGAGTGTTTATTTAAATTTGTCTAAACACATGCATTGTCTATGGACATCTTTAGAATGAAATAAATAGTTTACCTTGTGAAGATGTTAAAAATATGTCAACATACTTAAATATTTTATGTCATATTGAAGTTGCATATCTACAAAATATTAGATATGTCATCAAGGTCCTAGTAGCGTCGTTATGCTACCGAAATTTTTGGTGTAGGCAATGTTGCTTAGTAACGTCCCTAGGAAATTTTGAGTTTGAAAAATTAGGGTTGTTACAGTTGGTATCAGAGCATGGGTCTTAGATTCTACATACTCGCCTACATCGTAGGCAGCGATCCTTATAGCCTCTTGCAGGAAGTCTAGTTAAAGTTATTTGAGTTGCTTGTGTGTTGATACTTGTTATGCTATGCTTTTGACTTCTTTGTTCTTGTGCAAAGGTATTTTAGAGTTTAAGTTTAGATTATGACTCGAAGATGTGACCGTTTTAAAGTTCTAGCAACTTTCGAGGACAAAAGTTTTTCTTAGATGGGTATATTGTGGCGCCCCGTAAAATTAGATGCTTTAATTGTATTTGTTTAAAAATTGAATCTTTGGATGATCAGAATAGGATTAGAAAATGGTGTTTCAAAGTTTAAAAAAGGAGTAGGATTTCTGTTTGTTTAGGATTTCTTTTTCTAAAAGGATTAGAATTTCTTGTTTTAAAAGGATTAAGACTTTTTGGTGTCTATTTAAACTAGAGTATTAGCAACTTAAAGACACATTTCAAAACTCTCCTCATCTTCTTCTTTTCTCCACTTTCTTCATCTCGCCGGACAGTCATCGGAGAGTCGTTGGACCATCGTCGGAGACTCGCCGGACCGTCATCGGAGACTCGTCGGATCGTCGACGGAGACTCGCCGGACCGTCGTCGGAAAGTTGCCGGATCGCCGCCGGAAAGTACCGTACGGTTGAGTTAATAACTCAACTCCATGGGGTTGGGTTATTAAGTCACCAGTTCTAATTGTTGGTGAAACAAACAAGGAGTTGAGTTATTAACCCAACTCAACTCAACCCAACCCCATAAACCAAACACCCCTTAGGTTAAAGAGTTTGACCGGTTAATCTCGGATGGTTGGAGCCCATGATCTGTAGGTCCATTAGGTCCCCCTGCTAGATCATATTGATTAAACTTAAAACAGTATGATGGATTAATTCGAATTTTTCGAATTAGGAAAGGAGTTTTAAACCGACAAATATATGTGATATACCTATTGGTTTTTTAAGACACAATATATTCAAATGTGATTTGAATTTCAAAAATATGAATGTGGATTCATGTTCGGGAGGTCAAAATTATTCAAGAGGGTCAAAATCGTAAAGAGACAAAGGGTTGACTTTTTGGCTCAGGAAAAAGTCAAAGTTTGACTTTGACGAAATGGAAAATACTATTTTACCCTTGACTACAGTTAGTGGAATTATCCAAGTCTTTTTTGGACTATCCCACTGACATAAATGGACTATGTTTAAACATTATAGAATGACACATAGCCCACTTTAGTTAGTGTTTTGTAAGGTGTTGCATTTTGGTGAGTTTTGACATGCATTTGATGCATGTAATTCCTTTATAAATAGGTTTGTTTTCAAAACAAAGGGTTACTTTTGCTGATTTTTTAGTTTTTAAAAAAGAAGTATCACCAAAACTTATTTTTTTTCCTTTTCCTCACTTAATACTTTGAACCTCCCATTCTTCCTTTTCAATGCTTCATTCACCGAGTCCCACAACCCGGTTCTGAGTCCAAAGGATAGCAGAGAAGCTCTAGTGGTGGTCTAGTTGTGTTCGGTTTGTACTTTGGCTAGGAGATTGTGAAGAAATCAAGCATATAGGTTGTACTTTCTTCCTTTTTTTAGTTTACTGTTTTTTGTATAATTGCATGTTAATTTCTGTTAAGTTAGATGCAATTAGAGTGTCATTAGATCCTTATTCCGCTGCGTATGTCTCGTGTTCCATTAGTTTTATATTTAATTATATTTAATTTTCTTAATTTTAATTAATATAATTAGATTATATTAATTAAAAATAATTTTAGGGTGCCAAAAATGGTTTAATTTTGCTATTTAAATTATGCAATTGTTGTATAATTATTGTCATGGATAATGTATGCTTTTATTTTAGATATCCCACCTTAGGTTAAGCATTTCCATGCATCATTTATAATATAAAGTGTTATATTATATAGTTTGCATGTATAATTAATATAAGGTGTTATATTAATTTATGGACAACATTGACATGCATTATGTTTCATGAGATGAATATGTTATGTATGTTTTATTATTCATGTGATGAATGATCAAGCACAATAACATAGAATTGCATGTCACCTAAGGTTAATTATTAGTTTTAAAATGTTTAGAACTTGGAATTAATAGACCTTAGGTTATCTAGTTCTAATTAGATTAGAATTAGGAACCAAGTAATTTATAAAGAATGATTAAAAGAACTCTGTCTAAGGAAGGTTCTGTCTAGGCTGGGGTATTTAAGCTGATGGAAACGGAACACCCCTACCTGGGAACTGACCTAGGAGTGAATTTTAATCAGAGGGTTTATAAATTATAGTAGCGTTAGCGGGTTTATTAAGGGGTTAATAAATTAGAAATCCGAGGCTTAATATAAAAAGTTATATTAGCAAACTTAGGATAAAATCAATATAAGAGTTATATTGATTATCAATATAAGAGTTATATGGATAAGTTTAGGTAAAACCATTAGTCGTTTTTAGCCTAAGTCATTTTCATATAAAGTTAAAGTATCCAATGGGAGGAAAAGTGTATATGATACATATAATTCCACAAACATTTCTCCGGGAAGTTCACGCCGGGAGACTCATACTTGGCCTCGTGGCGCAAATGGGAGCGTCCCTTCGGTGTCATACATTCTAAATCTTTAGAGTATCATTGCAAATTATTAATGACTTAGGAATCATTAGAAAATTAGCTAAAACGTGATTGGATTAGACAATTTTCTAGCGAGAAACTTATACAAGTTTTTTTTGTAAATTTCAACAAAATGTCTAGCTCTATTATTTTCTTACTGGGTGGGGAAAATTAACCAGAGAGAACATAGTGACTTAGAAGAATAGAATCAACATAATCTTGGTTGCACATGATCTTAAGTTTGTTCTCAATGAGTAATGCACTCAATTCCCTACTCAAAACGCACCTCAATCTGTTAAGGATGTGTATGATTGTTGGATCTATGCCAATGAGAAGGCAAAAGCTTATATCCTGGCTAGCATACCTGATGTTTTAGCCAGGAGGCTGGAGGGCAAGGTCTCAGCTCGTGAGATCGTGGATTTTGTGCTAAATATGTCTAGACAACCGTCCAAACAAATTTGGCATGAAGCCCTAAAGTACGTTTACAACACACACATGGAGGAGGGAACATCAGTAAGAGAACATGTTCTCAATCTGATGGCTCACTTCAACATAGCGGAAATGAATGGGGCGGTCATAGATGAGAAAGGTCAGGTATCTTTCATCCTAGAATCTCTTTCGAAGTATTTTCTGTAATTCCGCAGCAATGCATCGATGAACAACATAGAGTATGATCTAACTTCTCTGCTAAATGAGCTGCAGAATTACCAGTTTCTTATGGATGATAAGGGACAACATAATGGAGATGCAAATCTGTTTGCCCATTCCAAAAGTTCTCAGAAGTGTTCACCCTCTGGAACTAAGTACTGCAGTCATTCTTCTGAACTTAAGAAGATACATAAGAAAAAGAAAATGAGCAAATAAAGATCAATCGTCTCGCAAGAAAATGCTGTTATTTGATAACATGTATGTAGTTTTAGGGTTTATTAGAAACCTTATTTCTATTTCTTGCTGTAGCGAACAATGTACTTAAATTTCTTTTCAATTGAATAAAGTGTTTATTTCTTTGGAAAAGTATTGAACTCTGTGTTGCTCTTTTTGAGAATTATTTGTAATGGTTTAATTCAGTTAAAATAGTTTTAAACACTGAATTATTCAAAATAGCAAGTACACGAACTGATTTCTCCTAAAGAAAATGCTCATCTTTGGCATCTTAGTTTGGGTCACATTAACCTCAATAGGATTGAGAGATTGGTAAAGAATGGAATTCCAAATGAGTTAGAAGAAAATACTTTATCTGTATGTGAATCCTGCCTAGAAGGCAAAATGACTAAAATACCTTTTAGTGGAAAAGGTTATAGAGCCAAAGAACCTCTTAAGCTTATACATTCAGACCTTTGTGCTCCGATGAAAGTTAATGCCAGAGGAGGTTATGAATATTTCATCTCTTTCATAGATGATTATTCAAGATTTGGGCATATTTACCTAATGCATCATAAGTCTAAAGCACTTGAAAAGTTCAAAGAATTCAAGACTGAAGTTGAAAATCAATTAGGTAAAACAATTAAAACACTTCGATCAGATCGAGGCGGAGAGTACATGGATTTAAAATTCCAGAACTATATAATAGAACATGGAATTACATCACAACTCTCAACACCCGGTACTCCCCAACAAAATGGTGTATCGAAAAGGAGAAATAGAACCTTGTTGGACATGGTTCGATCAATGATGAGTTATGCTCATCTCCCTGATTCCTTTTGGGGTTACGCAGTAGGGACTACGGGATACATTTTGAACAATGTGCCATCAAAGAGTGTTTCTGAAACACATTTTGAGCTCTAGAAAGGACGTAAAGGTAGTTTATGTCATTTCAGAATTTTGGGTTTTCCAACACATGTGCCTGTGACAAATCCAAAGAAGTTTGATTCACGATGAAAATTGTGCCTATTCGTAAGCTACCCAAAAGAGACAAGAGGTGAATTATTCTAGGATCCTAAGGAAGATAAGGTACTTGTGTCGACAAATGTCATTTTCTTAGAGGAGGACCACATCAGGGACCACAAATCAAGGAGTAAATTTGTGTTAAGTGAGTTAGACGGAACAATAGCAAAGGTTGCTAATAAAGTTAGTACGTCAACAAAAGTTGTTGATACTAACTTGTCTAGCCATGAGAGTCCACCTCAAGAGTTTAGTATGCCTCGACGTAGTGGGAGGGTTATAACACAACCTGACAGTTACATGGGTTTATCTAAAACCCAAGTTGTTATACCAGATGACGACCGGAGGATCCATTGACTTATAATCAAGCAATTGTTGACAATGACAAAGACAAATGGGTCATAGCCATGGACCAAGAAATGGAGTCTATGCACTTCAATTGTGTTTGGGATCTTGTAGATAAACCTGATGGGGTAAAACCTATAGGTTGGAAGTGGATCTACAAGAGAAAGCGTGGTGTAGATGGAAAGGTGCAAACCTTTAAAGCTAGACTATAGCAAAGGGTTATATCAAGGTTGAAGGGGTTGACTATGATGAAACCTTTTCACCTGTTGCTATGGTAAAGTCTATCCAGATTGTACTTGCCATTGCCGCATATTATGACTAAATGGATGTCAAGACTGCATTCTTGAAAGACAATCTTGACGATAACACATGGAACAACCCAAAAGGTTCATTGAACCAGGACAAGAGCAAAAGGTTTGCAGGCTTAAAAGGCAAATCTATGGTCTGAAACAAGTCTCTAGGTCCTGGAATATAAGATTTGATGAGGCAATCAAATCTTTTGGCTTTGATCAGAATGATGATGAACCTTGTGTCTACAAGAAAATCATCAATAGTTCTGTCACATTCCTAGTTCTATATGTTGATTATATCCTACTCATTGGGAATGATGTAGGTTATATTACTGACATTAAAAATTTGCTAGCTACGCAATTCCAAATGAAACATTTGGGTGAAGCACAATTTGTTCTTCGGATCCAGATTGTCCGGAACCGCAAGTATAAAACACTAGCCTTGTCTCAAACATCTTACATCGACAAAGTGTTGTTGAGGTTTACGATGCAAGACTCTAAAAAGGGTTTATTGCCTTTTAGATATGGAGTTCATTTGTCTAAGGAACAGTGTCCTAAGACACCTCAAGGAGTTGACGACATGAGACGGATTCCTTATGCATCAGTCGTTGGGAGCCTGATGTACGCCATGTTGTGTACTAGACCGGACATCTATTTTGCAGTTGGAATGGTCAGTAGATATCAATCCAATCCAGGACCTGAACACTGGACAACGGTTAAAAAAATCCTTAAGTATCTTCGGAGAACCAGGAACTACATGCTTGTGTATGGGGCTAAGGATTTGATCCTTATAGGATACACAGATTCTGACTTTCAAACTGATAAAGATTCTCGGAAATCTACATCAGGATCAGTATTTACTCTTAACGGAGGAGTTGTAGTATGGCGAATCGTCAAGCAGGGATGCATCGCTGATACCACCATGGAGGCTTAATATGTAGCAGCTTGTGAAGCAACCAAAGAGGTCGTTTGGTTAAGGAAATTCATGTTAAATTTGGAAGTTGTTCCAAATATGAGTTTGCCTATCACACTGTATTGTGATAACAGTGGTGCCATGGCAAATACAAGGGAACCCTAAAGTCACAAGAGGGGTAAGCATATTGAGCGGAAATATCATCTCATTCGAGAGATCGTGCATCGAGGAGACGTGATCGTCACGAAGATAGCCTCAGAGCACAACATTGCTGATCCTTTTACAAAGGCTCTCACGACTAAAGTATTTGAGAGTTTCCTAGAAGGTCAAGGTTTACAAGTCTTCGCAAACAAGGGCAAGTGGAGTATATTGTAGAAAGGGTTTCAATGCCCTAGGTATTGTATTTACATTATTGTAATGTTTAGTACTCCACAAGCTTTAGGTCAAGTGGGAGATTGTTGGGATTTGTGCCCTAAACTTATGAAATTTTGATCAAATAAATAAAGAGTTATTTGTTTTGGTAAAATTATATTATCGCTCTATAAATTCAATAAACTAAGCTCCAAGGTTATAATATATCTTGAACATCAGTGTAGTAGACACAATTTGGGTTGTGTTCAAGAGTATAACCTAAATGGTCTATGGTATCAAAATAAGGTTTGAAACCTTATTCTGGTAATACCATGGATGCGACCCGCTTTGTAATCAGAACAAATGAGGTAATCAAACTCATTCATGTGAATTACATGCGAGTGGGGGCATCCTGTATGAAGATTTCATACAAGACCGGACTGCAAATTATTAGTTTGACCAGTATAACGTCGTTAACAGGATAAGACTTATAATTTAGAGATGGTCATTAGTGACTCCACCTGAATCCTGAGCAAGTTAAGAACTCCTACTTATAGGGGTTTGTCCTTAGACTAGTGTGGGTGAGAGTGGCCTGTAACCGACTCAATAAGCCTACCTTCTAAGCCTACCTTCTCAAGAATAGAACCTCGTAGGTAGCTGGGGACTTAACTATGCAAGATGGAATTCACTCATTCGTACACTAAGGAATTAGATAGGTTGTTCCCTTAAGAACTGAGTCCAAGTCTTGAACAATGGGGCTCCGCCCTCTAAATTGGCTTAAGAGGGTATGAGTTTATGGTAGGACCATAGACTTGTTGTTCATTAGAGGATCAGTGGTGCTTAAAAAATAAAGAGGTAATCACAGGGGTAAAACGGTAATTTGACCCAACTGTGATTACGAACAACCTGTGAAGGGTCGACTCATGGGTAATGATTATATCAATGGACATAATATAATCTACAGTGAGGAGAGTGCAGCTACAAGTCTATAATAGAGTGACTTGTAGTTAATTAATATTGATTAACTTTAGAAAAGAGTTTGATCAGTTAATTTCACATCATTGGAGCTCATGAATTGTAGGTCCATTAGGTCCCTCCATTGGCTCAACATGGTAATATTGGGGGGTATAAAGTTAGGAATGAGATTGAAGTGTTCAATTTCATATATATGAGGTGTTATATCAATTATATGTGATATAATTGATATAATATATAGTTTTAATGTGAATTAGATTCACATATTAACTATATACTAATGAGATAATGTATGAGGGATAGGATGGTAATTTCCATCCTATTTCCCTATAAATAGTTGCATGAGATGCAACTATGGATTGATGCTTTTCACATAAGACCCTAGAATTCTCTCATTTGTGTTGGAAAGAGTTCCAAACACAATTCCATAAGATCACCCCACCTCATCCTAAAGGAACCCATCTTCCTCCCTCACCTAGAGAAAACGGAGAAGATCTAGCAGTGGAACTTCACAAGGTTCGAGTTGTTGCTGAGATCGTGATTATTGAAGGAGGAATTCGCAAAGAAAGTAATCTTCAAAGGGAACATCTTGTTGTCCTATACTCTTTCTAAAGCATAATTAATCTTAGTTATTTAGTTCTTACATTAGATCTATGTAGCAAAATCTTGAACACACGATTAGCAATCACTTCCACTGCAAAATTCAATCCTTTCATAAAGATACATTATAATATAAAGTTTTAGAACTTTATATTATAAATTTAATTTGAATATGATTCATATTAAATTATATGAGAGAATTAAATATTTGAAAGAGTTCAAATATTATTTTAAATGTGAATGAGATTCATATTTAAAAACTATAAGTTAAAAGTTAATGTACATAAGATGTGTATTAAAACTATAGGTTATAAGGGAATGTGATTAAATAACCAAATTAAACATATGATGTTTAATTAATTAATTAAGGAGTTAATTAATTAGATTAATTATATATAATATGATTTAATAATCAATTAAATTATTAATTAAATATGGGGAACGTGTGTAAGACACGTTTCCCCACTTCCCTCTATCTCTCCCACTCCCATCGATAAGTAAGGATGTGAGGAGAAGGAGAAATTGGCTCGTTGAATCATAGAGGGAATTGGTGAATTGCTGTGAGAATTGTCTCAACCTAAAATTCCCTTTCACTTCCAATTGTTGGATTTCCTTCCCACCAAGGAAATATTTAAGACACATAGAGACATAGAAGGTTTTCTATCGTGGTTGCATCCTGTTGGAAGAATAGAGGAGAAGAATTTTTGTTGAGTTGTACAATTTTTGAGCAAGGAGTTGCTGGAAAAAGTAAAACTACAAAGGTAAATTGTCTAATTCCCTTTTAGTTTAGTTCCTATACAACATGTTTACTTTAACTTTAATTCATGCTTTAGTTTAATTTGCTTATCTTTAATAAATTGCCAATGTATGGGGTTTATGAATAAACCAAAACAAAGAAGTAATTCGATCTCAATTACACGTTTTCGCTGCTCATGGGGATTTGATTCCCTTCAATTGGTACCAGACCAATGCTTGTTTTGTTTTTGTTGAAACAAAATTGCATTGGTTAGGTGGGAACTGCATTTGGTTTGGTGTTAAACTGTTTAGCAAACTTTCGCCTTAAGTTTTATTTTTCATTTGATCAAATTGGTGTAAAGGCCCCTGTGGTTTTGGGCATTAAAGTGCAAAATGGAGTCTTTAATAAAGTTACTTAGTCGTTCATGACAATTTCCGGACAATTTGGATGAGATTCGGGTACCAATTTTGTTGTTGAAGTTGTTGTTTTTCGAAAAGGAACCTGTTGGTAGAAGCTGGAGTGTTGCCACACCCCATATGGCGTTGCAACGCCATTCATCAGCATTGAAATGCTGATGATCCCTATTGATAAGGGATCTGATGGGTAGTAGTGTTGCAATGCCATGCTAGCCCGATGCTGGACACGATCGCGAAGGGAGACAGCGTTGCCACGTTGTCCTCAGCGTTGCAACGCCGTGGCAGTGTCTGATTGGAGCTGACCGGTTCAACAAAGATTCAGGCAGTTTGGGTCGTGGTTGGTCCGGTTCAACTCTGGTTCAAGGCGTTTTGGACCTTTTTGTAGTAAAATTAGTGTAATTTTATCATTTCTTGCACTTTTGGGGTCAAATTTTCCGATTTAACAGCTATTTTCTTTATGAATGTCATTTAAAATTATTCTCACCTTAGGATAAGCATGTTCATGCATTTGATCTATATAATTGTTATATGAAAATGATAAAAAAACATGTCTATTTTTCATGAGTAATTAGTTATAAATGTTATAATTTAATTATATGAAAAATGAAAAGCATGGAGCATGAAATTACTTAGTTTAATATAAAATGTTATATTATTTAAGTAATTTGCATGATTCAAAGAGTTGAATGTCAATTTATCTCCAATTAGAATACGATTGTTGGGAATTTCATATAATCTTTTGTCATAGGTTAATTATTAAAATTTATAAATGAGTTCTTAAAACTATAACCTATAACAAAGAAATGCATGCAAACATAGCAACTTGGGTAAAATGAAATTAGTTTTAAAATGTTTAAAATTAATTAGACCAAAGTTTAATTTCTAATAGGATTAGAATTTAGTCTTACGTAAAATTTTAAATAGTTTAAAATATAGTAGGATAATAGGACATTGGTTATAAGGGAACTTTACCAGTGATGTTTTGTCTATGGTTGGGGGTGTTGGGATGTATGTCCTAATCTCATGTAAGTTTGTAATATTCCTGATTGAAATAAATAAGAGTTATTTTTTCATCACTTTGTGTCTCGCATATTTATAAACTTAATCTAGTAAACTAAGCTCCAGAGTCATTGAATTATGAGAGAACTAGAACTTGAACGGTGTGTAGTGGACACACGGGGAGGGTCACGTTTGAGTTAGTGACCCGAAAAGTCTACAGTATACAGATAGGGTTGGAGACCTAATCCTGGATACGTTGTGGATGTGACCCGCTTTGTATTAGATACAAACGAGATGAACCAGCTAGTTCATGTGGTTGACATGCGAGTGGGGGCATCCTATGCAATGAGATTGTAGAATATCGGATCGTGAATTATTAGACTTACTGATGTAACACCGTTAACAGTATAGGACTAATAACTTCGTAGATGACCAATAGTGACTCGACCTTAATCCTAAGCGTGTTACAGACTCCTGTCTGCGGGGTCCGTCCTTTAACTAGTATAGGTGAGGTGGTCACAGTTACTCACACAATATGTCTGTCTTCTCAGGGACAGGACCACGTGGGGAGGTGGGAACTTGACTACATAAGATGAAATTCACTCGTTCCCGAATTAGGGGAACTAGAGGGTTTGTTCCCTTAAATGTTGTCTCCAGGGCTTGGACAACGAGCACTCACCCTCTCACTGGCCCGAGAAGGATGTTGTTTATGGTTGGACCATGCAACGTAGTTGTTTATTAGAGGAGCAGTGGGACTTAAGGAGCAAGAGGTAGACATAGAGGTAAAACGATAATTTTACCCAGCAGTATCTACGAACAACCTGTGAAGGGTCGACTCACGGGCATTGGTTATATCGATGTACAAAACTTGTCTTGCAGTTATGGGAGTGCAGCTACGGGCTTTAGTGGAGTGTTACCGTAGCTAATGAATGTTGAATAACCGTGTCAAAGAGTTTGATAGGTTAATCTCGAATCATTGGAGCTCGTCATCTGTAGGTCCATTAGGTCCCTCGGTTGGCTCAAATTTGAAATATTGAAGGTTTACAGTTTGGTGTGAATTTGAAGTGTTCAAATTCATTATTTGGGTATTTATGCCATTTATATGTGATATAATTTACATAATATATAGTTTGATGTGAATGAGATTAATAATAAACTATAGGTTACCTTAATTGATTAATTAGTGCTAATTTGAAGAAATTGAATTGAGAGAAATTAAATTGAATGTGATTCAATTTGAAATTCTACAATTATACAAATGAGATTGCTATATTAAGGCATGAGATACCTTATTATATGTAATAGGTAAATATGATTTGCATATTATAAGATTGTGGTTAAATGGTTATTTGGTGGAGTTACATTATATAAGGACATGGTGAGAAGCCTTTTGGGTGGTGAATGCTCATTTTTTGAAAATCATATTCCAAGAGCTATCTCATTTCTCTCTACTCTCTCAAAATTCTCTCCAACCCAAAAATCAAAGGGAGTCCGACAACTCTCCCTCAACCTACCGAGAACAATTGAGAAGATCTTTCGGAGGTGTCCCTGTTACTCGGTTCGAGAGGTCGTGTTGTAGAGATCGTTGGTACGAAGGAGTTCGTGACCGAAGAAGAAAGCATTGAAGAAGAGTTCTTCAACAAGTAAACACCTTTTACTTTCTGTTTTCTTCTTGAAAATCAACATATTTAGCCTAGGATTTAAGTGTTAAATTCAATTTTAAGAAATTAGTTCCATAACGAAAACGACGACGTTTCATGTCGTTTTCTGCTGCGGGATTTCTATTTCCTTCAGGGGGTACTTAAGCTGACGGTTGATGGAATACCTCCTATCAGGGAACTGACCTGGAGCCTGAGTTGAATTAACCATAGTCTTCTTAACATGCTTTATATCTAGGTAATTAAATTGTTTTTTCACCCAGATATATGTTTAAAAGACCTAGTTATAACAGTTATAATAGGCATAGACTTAGATAGATTCTTTTAGCCGGAATCCGACTAAAGTAAACTACACCCTAACTTTAGGAACTTCAGTTGGAGAAAACGAGATGTTCGCATCGAGTTTACTCTCACGTCCCCGAGAGTTCACACCGTGAGTTCCATGCTCGGCTACGCGCCGTCAATAGGGCGTCCCCTGACGGTAAGTGTTTGCATGGTTCAATTTCAAGGTGAATGAGGGAATTATCCATAGTAAATGGGAGAAGGACGCGTGTCAATATATCCTACGGTCTCCTCCATTAGGTCGCACCATGAGATATCTATAGTCCGCCTACTAGGTTGGCCTGAAACGCCAATCCCTACGGAGGGCCTGACTATAGGGATCGGAACACTGCGAACTCCAGAAATGGATAGGATCTCTTAGGTAATTTGCCAACAGTTGTCTTTCTTAATAGTAGCCTATTGGCTCGGACCTATTAGATCTGAAAGTGGTAGGGTGACATTTACGAGATAAGTTAAGCTAGTTAACGAGTCCTTGACCAAACAAATGGTAGATAATAATCATTGGGACATGAGATGTTCTGGTAGTGATAATTACGTAAGAAAGTCTCAATTCATGGGAGGAGTGACTGACCACCCGACGGTGCCTTTTATTCTAAACCCTTAAAGTGTCGTTGCAAAATTAAAGGTTTAATTTAGGGTTCTTTAATAATTATGCTAAATTTGATTGGGTTGTAATGAGTTTTAAAAGGCATAACTAATTAGAACTATTTTGAATTTCAGCATGTTGTCCTCTATTATGGCCTTACTCAAAAGTGAACGTTTAACTCGCGAAAATTATACTACGTTAAAGTCCAACCCGAATACGATTCTGGTTGTTGATAACTTTCGATTCATACTGACTAAGGAACGTCCTCAGGTCCCTGGTCGAAACACTCCTTAAGCTGTTAAGGATGCACATGACAACTAGACCAAGGCCAATGACAAGGCCAAGGTCTATATTTTGGCTAGTGTTTCTGATGTTCTGGCAAAAAAGCACGAGGGCATGGTCTCAGCTCGTGAGATCATGAGTTCATTGCAGAACATGTTCGGACAACCGTTTGGACAACTTCGACATGAATCCCTCAAGTACGTTTATAACTCCTGTATGAAGAAGTGGTCTTCAGCGAGAGAACATGTTCTCGATCTGATTGTCCACTTCAACGTGGCAGAAATGAACGACGCGATCATAGACGAGCAAAGTAGGGTGTTGTTCATCCTTGAATCTCTTCCGAAGAGTTTCCTACAATTCCGCAGCAATGCGATGATGAAGAAGATAAAGTACAACCTGACTACTCTCCTAAACGAGCTACAATCATTCCAGTCTCTTATGAAGAATAAGGGACATGTTGATGGAGAGGCAAATCTGTTTGCCCATTCCAGAAAGTTCCAGAAGGGTTCATCCTCTGGAATAAAGTCGTGCAGCTCTTCTTCTGGCCTTAAGAAGATCCAGAAGAAGAAGAAAGGAGGAAAAGAGAAAACACCAGCCACTGCTGATAAGAGCAAGGGAAAGGCCAAGGTTGCTGACACAGGAAAGTATTTCCACTGCGACATAGACGAACACTGGAAGCGAAACTGCCCAAAGTACCTTGCTAAGCTCAAAGAGAAGAAAGGTAAATGCGATTTACTTGTTCTTGAAACATCTTTAGTTGAAAGTGATGACTTTACCTAGATACTTGATTCTGGGGCAACTAACCACGTTTGCTCTTCTTTACAGGAAACTAGTTCCTTCAAGGAGCTTGATGACAGTGAGATGGCGTTCGGGGTCAGAACAGGAGACGCGTCTCAGCCCGTGCAGTGGGAGATGTAAAGCTGTTCTTTAGAGATAGATTTTTATTTTTGCAAAATCTGTATATAGTTCCTAAAATTAAGAGGAACTTAATTTCTATCTCTTGTCTAATTGAACATAATTATTGTGTTTCCCCTTTATGCAATGAAGCGTTCATTTCTAAGAAAGGTGTCAATATTTGTTATGTTAAATTGGAAAACGACTTATATGTACTTAAAACGAATCAAACAAAAGTAATTTTAAATCATGAGATGTTTAAAACTGCAAATACTCAAAGTAAAAGGAAAAAGTTTTCTCCAAATAATAATACCTATCTTTGGAACCTTAGACTTGGTCACATAAATCTTAACCGGATTGAGAGAATAACTAAGAATGGACTTCTAAACAAGTTAGAAGATGATTCTTTACCTCCTTGTGAATCCTGCTTGGAAGGAAAAATTATTAAGCGACCTTTTACTAGAAAAGGTTATAGAGCCAAGGAGCCCTTAGAACTTATACATTCGGATCTTTATGGTCCAATGAATGTAAAAGCTCGAGGAGGATACGAATATTTCATCTCTTTTATAGATGATAATTCGAGGTATGGTTTTCTATACCTGATGCATCATAAGTCCGAGGCTCTTCAAAAGTTCAAAGAGTACAAGGTTGAGGTAGAGAATGCATTATGGAAAACTATTAAGACACTTCGATCTGATCGAGGTGGAGAGTATTTAGACTTGAGATTCTAGGACTATTTGATAGAACATGGAATCCAGTCACAACCCTCAACACATAATACACCACAGCAGAATGGTGTATTTCAAAGGAGAAATAGAACCTTGTTAAACATGGTTCGATCTATGATGAGTTATGCTCAATTGCCTGACTCGTTTTGGGTTATGCAGTAGAGACTGCAGTTCAAATTTTAAACATAGTTCCATCAAAAAGTGTTTCAGAAACACCTTTTGAATTGTGGAAGGGGCGTAACCCTAGTTTACAACACTTCAGGGTTCGGGGTTGTCCAACACACGTGCTAGTGACAAACGCAAAGAAATTGAAACCTTGTTCAAAATTATGCCAATTTGTTGGCTTTCCCAAAGAAACGAGAGGTGGTCTTTTCTACGACCCACAAGAAAACAAGGTGATTATATCGAAAAATGCCACCTTCTTGGTGGAAGATCACGTGAGTAACCATAAACCGTGTAGTAAGTTAGTATTAAATGAAGCTACAGAAGAGCCAAGAGTTGTTGACCAGGTTAGACCTTCATCAACAGTTAATGAAGAAGCCGACACAACGAGTCAGTCTCGTCCTTCTCAATCATTGGAATTTCCTCGATACGTGGGAGGGTTGTTTCCCAACCTCATCGCTACTTGGGTTTAACTGAAACTTAAGTTGTCATACCTGATGATGGCGTAGAGGATCGATTGTCTTATAAACAGGAAATGAATGACGTATATAATGACCAATGGATCAAAGCCATGGACCTTGAAATGGAGTCAATGTACTTCAATTCAGTTTCGGAACTTGTAGACCAACCTGAAGGGGTAAGACCCATAGGGTGCAAATGGATCTATAAGAGAAAGGTACAAACCTTTAATTCTAGACTTGTAGTAAAGAGTTTTACCCTAAGGGAAAGAGTTGACTATGATGAAACTTTTTCCCCTATTGCTATTCTTAAGTCGATAAGGATACTCTTGGTCATAGTTGCATTTTATGACTATGAGATCTGACAAATGGACGTAAAGACTGCTTTTTTGAATGGTAATCTTGACGAGAGTATCGATATGTCTTAGCCCGAAAGGTTCATAGCCCAAGGTCAGGAGCAAAAAGTTTGCAAGTTCAATCAATCCATTTATGGGTTGAAACAAGCATCGAGGTCTTAGAACATAAGATTTGTATTATTCCTATATTTGTGCTTCCAATCATGCAATAGATCGTGAAACTTCATGGATCTCGCAATTTTGGTGCCAACTTACTCGTGATAAGTGCGTTGCAATTTTTCGTCAGTGCCACCATTTCAAATTCTTTCAATCTACACTTCTTTGTCAAAATTGTTGGGATTTGTGCTCTAAAACTCGTAGTTTGTAAATAATGTTCTAATTAAATTAATAAACAGTTATTGTTGTCAATAAAAGTTATTGCTCATTATTTACTATCTTGCCCTTTTATTAACTCTAAATGCAATAAACTAACATCTAAGGTTGTAATATGTCTCTTGAACTAAATGTAGTGTACATATAAGGACCTCAGTTCGAGATACAACCTAAAGGGTCTATAGTAAGGGAATAAGACTTGGGTACCTTACCCTGGTATATTATGGATAAGGCTCACTTTGTACGTGATCAAACACAGTTATCCTAACGTGTTCATGTAGACGACATGTGAGTGGGGATATCTTATGTGATGAGATTGCATAAGACTGGACCACGAAATAGTAACCATTAAGTGTAACTTCATTGACTAGTTAAGTTTCTCTTTCATTAGGATGACCTAGGCAAGTTGATCTTAATGCTGAGCAGGTTACAAACTCTTCTTTGCGAGGGATTGCCCTTTTTTTAGTATGGGTGAGAGTTGCCCGAGTCGGGGACTCAATAAGCCTACCTTCTTGGGACAAAATCGAGTAGGCAGCTAGGGACTTAACCTAGCAAGAAGTAATTTACTCATTCCCGCCGCCTGGGGTAAGTAGATGAATGTTCCATTAAGTGGTGTCTCCGGGACTTGAACAAAGGGTCTGACCCTCTCATTAGCCTGAGAGGAACTTCTGTTTGTTGGTAGGATCACAAACAAATTGCTCATTATGGGAGCACTAGGACTTAAGGTAAAAGATGTAACCAAGAGGTAAAATGGTAATTTGACCAAGGTGGTGTTACGAACATTCGTGAAGGATTAACTTGCTGTTATTGGTCAATATCCGTGGACACATAAATATATCTACAGTGAGAAGAGTGCAACTGTGAGACATTAGTGGAGTGTTCCCGCAGTTAACGAATATTGATTAGGAGATTAGTAAGATTAACCGAATAATCTCGTATCATTAGAGCTTCTGATCTGTAGGTCCATAAGGTGCACCTTCTAGCTCGTAATGAGTTCTTAGATCGTTTGAATTTGAAATGTTCAAATTCAATTACGGAATAAACATTAATGTATAAAGATACATTATAATATAAAGTTTTAGAACTTTATATTATAAATTTAATTTGAATATGATTCATATTAAATTATATGAGAGAATTAAATATTTGAAAAAGTTCAAATATTATTTTAAATGTAAATGAGATTCATATTTAAAAATTATATGTTAAAGTTTAATGTACATAAGATGTGCATTAAAACTATAGGATATAAGGGAATGTGATTAAATAATCAAATTAAACATATGATGTCTAATTAATTAATTAACGAGCTAATTAATTAGATTAATTAAATGTGATTTAATTAAATGGTTATTTATATAATATGATTTAATAATATTAAATTAATATTATTTAATTACATTGTTAATTAAATATGGGGAATGTGTGTAAGACACATTTCCCCACTTCGCTCTATCTCTCCCGCTCCCATCGATAAGTAACGATGGGAGAAGAAGGAGAAGTTGGCTCGTTGAATCAAAGAGGTAATTGGTGAATTGCTGTGAGAATTCTTTCAACCTAAAATTCCTCTTCACTTCTAATTGTTGGATTCTTTTCCACCAAGTAAAGATTTAAGACACTTAGAGACAAAAGGTTTTCTCTCGTGGTTGTGTCCTGTTGGAAGAACAGAGGAGAAGAATTGTTGTTGTGTTGTACAACTTTGGAGCAAGGAGTTGCTGGGAAAGTGAAACTACAAAGGTAAATTGCCTAATTCCCTTTTAGTTTAGTTCCTATACAACATGTTTACTTTAACTTTAATCCATACTTTAATTTAATTTGCTTATCTTTAATAAATTGTCAATGTATGGGGTTTTGGAATAAACCAAAACAAACAAGTAATTCGATCTCAATTACACGTTTTTGCTGCTCATAGGGATTCGATTCCCTTTAAAAAATCTTTCACGAATTTAATGTACTTAGGCATCTGCTCAAACGCCACCCCAATGGGATATTGATGTGGAGTTGCTTAAAGATGTTATGGAACTTGTTAATTGTGAATCCTGAGTCTTTTTCTTGAATTTTTGGGGAAGTTGGGGTGGTGGCCTGTATTCCTAGGCTCTTTTGCTGTCACATTTTTCTTTTCCTGCTCCTGGTGCTTAACGATCTTTCCTTATTTCTCTTCTCTACAACATTTCCTTTCTTCATTGGCTTTCTTACTTGTCTACATGCCTTTTTGTTCTTTAGGCATCTCGGGTCTTTCGTAATTCGTTCAACTTCAAAAAGTTCTTGTCTTGCAATGTTCCTTGCCTTCTCGATGTGGAACCTCTGTTGTGCTTGTTGATGCCCCTAGCGGTCTACGTTTCATCTCATTAGCCAGCTGTCAAACATGTATTTCAAGAATACGCAGTGATTCAACTTGACTCTGACTGATGGCGGCTTGGCTCTTGATAATACACAAATTGTGTTATTCTTAGGCTTAGATTTTGTTAGTTTTGTATTAATTTCAGGGCTTTCATGAGATTATTGTACTGAATTTCAGAGAGATCTTGAAGAATTAAGGCTCAAATGGAATCTTTTGGAACATAATAATGGAAGCAAATAGAAAAAGAGGAGCAAATCAAGCCAATTGACCTGAGGGTATGGCGTTGAGACGCCACTGATGTCGTTGCAATGCCATGCCATGAGTAAATTCAGTGTGAAATCCCGCAAAGGCAGCGTTGAGACTTGCTTTGCAGCGTCGCAACTCCGTATCAAGTGTGTGCGCGCCTTAAGTGTTCACATCGTTGAGACGCTGTGCTAATGTCCTTATTTAACCATTCGCCTAGGGCACGACATTGCGACTCTGTGCCTAGCGTTGCAACGTCGTGCCAATTATTTTATAACTACAATATGATGATCCCTTTTCAAAGGGAGTCGAATTTGATTGATTCATAAACCTTATTTTCGATGCATACACTCTGAAAGGAGTAGAAGAGGATTCTTTGGAGGCCAAGCACAAGAGTGGAGGCTCTCGTGACGGGAGCTCGGAGACAAGGATCGACATCGACACTGAAGCATTTTTTTTCTCTTCTCTTCGTTTGTAGTTTTCTTTATGGGCTCTTTTATGGATTTAGCATGTTTTGTAGTGATTATGAGTAGCTAATTTCCATAGTTAGGGGATTCATGTAGCTAGTTATGGATTTGTTTTAGTTGCTGAATGAACTATTGGTTGTGTTGCTTTAGTTTTTGTGATTTTTTCTTAAAGCTTGCTTTTCTCTGGCCAAGATTTGCATGATTTATTGGTTTAAGTTTAATTCGAGAGAATAGACATAGATTAGATTAAAATTGCTAAAACCCTCAGTAAATCTTTACACAAGAGTGAAGGGTTCTTTGGGAAACGTTTTAAAGAAGTTGCTTAATGCCTTGCATGCTTTTAAAATCTAAATAGAGACTTTAGGTTTATCATTATGCATGAGTTCACTAGAGCTCGAAAGAGTCTCTTGATTACCTTTAATTTCTTGTTTTTAATCTCACAACCAAAGTCAATTTCATGCGCTAAAATAATGAAGTAACTAGTGAAATCAATTCCCTAACATTTCTCTCATCTTCATGTCTCCACTGTATATTTAGTTTTTATTTTTACTTCACCTTTGACAAATTTTTGTTTGCTTTAGATAAAATAGGGGATTAGTATCTTGGTAATTAATCAATCTAGAAAATCATTTCTGAGGACGATACTTGGAACTCAAATCACTATATGTATCGTACACTTGCGGTACTGCAAATTTCACGCAACAAGTTCTTGGCAGCGTTGTCGGGGAATGACAAGTATTTAGATTAGTTAATATTAGGAGAAAATTCTTGGTTTTAAACTAAAGTTTTTGTTTTTGTATTTATTTATTTTTTCTTATCTTTTTGTTTTCTTTGTTTTGTTTTCAAGGTGTATGCAAAAGAATAAGGCTGCAGACCTTAGGCCTTTAGACCCAGAAATTGAAAGAACTTGCAGATGGCTCCTGAGAGAGAATCGAGTTGAAAATTGTCAAATGGAAGATCAATGAGTAGAAAATAACCCTAAACCCATCAGGGTATATTTCTAAATTGTATTTAATTCTGAGCAGACATGAATAATACATGCCCCCTATCAATGCTAACAATTTTGAGTTGAAAACAGGGTTGATCCAGATGGTTAGGGAGAATGCTTTTAAGGGGCTACCTACAAAGAACTCCAATTCCCATTTGCAAAATTTTTTGGAAATTTGTGCTGCAGTTTAGCTAAATGGTATTCCTGTTGATTATATTCGCTTACGTTTCTTTCCTTTTTCTTTGCAGGACAGAGCTAAAGATTGGTTAGGGTCCCTTCAACCAGGGTGTATCACTACCTGGGAGGAGTTGGCTCAAGCTTTCCTGACACAATTCCTTCCACCAGTCAAAGCCACAAAGATGAGGACTGAGATTTGGACTTCAGTCAGTATGAGGGAGAGCAACTATTTGAGGCATGCGAGCGTTACAAGGATATGTTGAGGAGATGTCCACAGCATGGGTATCTAGATTAGCTCAAGATTCAACTATTTTATAATCGACTTTTAGGTCAGACTATGACCATTCTGGATGCCGCTGCTGGAGGAGCAATAATGGCCAAGACTGTGCCAGAAGCTCAAGCCCTCCTGGAGGAGATTTCAACTGCAAGCTACTAGAGGCCTATGGAAAGAGAGAAGTCTAGACCATTAGCGGGACTCAATGAACTTGATGAGGTAACTACTCTTAAATCACAGATGACATCTCTCACTCATGCTCTTTCTAAACTTGTAGGACCTTCACTATCAGTAGCCTCTATGGCAACCTCTCAGTGCCTCCAACCCAATAGAGAATACAACATGGAGCATGCACATTATTTAAATAATTGGAGCAATAACTATGGAGGTAATCAAAATCAGAACAACATCCCAACACATTACCATCAAGAATTGTGATCACATGAAAACTTTTCTTATGCAAATAACAAGAATGTGTTGAATCCCTCTTTAGGTTATGCTTCTACTTCCTACCAAGCTGAGAGGAAGCCATCATTAGAAGAAGTGGTAAGCTCATTTGTGACAGAATCCAGGAATAGGGCGAACCGGCTAGAAAATGCATTCACCAGTTTGAGTGGTGTAGTGAGCAATCAGGGAGCTGCCATAAAGAACATTGAGACCCAGATCAGTCAGATGGGCACAATGATCCACAACCTTCAAAAAGGTTGTAGGGAATAAAACTCTCGCAACAGAAAACGAGTTTGAATCGTCGTGGTTTTATTGTTAAAACATTTCTTAAAATTAAATATATCCTATAGAAATTAGGCTAAACATGCTTTAAAGAAGGAACAAATAGTAAGAAGTTATACTTACTTGTTGAAGAACACTTCTTCACGATATCCTTCTCTGGTCACGAACTCTTCGCGCTCTCGATCTCTACGATCACAAACTCTCTGAACAACGAACAAATCCAACACCTCCAAAAGGTCTTCTCGGTTGTTCTCCTTTGGTAAAGGGAGAGTGGTGGGACTCTTTTGGTGTAGGGAAGAGAGAAAATTTGAGAGAGATTGCGAGAGTTTTGAGAGAGTTCTTGGATGAAAAATCTAAAAAATGAGAATTGTTTTTGCAAACCTTCTTGCAAAGGTGCTTATATAATGGTGATAGGTGGAGTTGAAATCTCCACCTATTTACCATTTTACCACAACCTTAGGTTATGAAAATCATATTTACATAACCACATAATATCTCATTCCCTATTATATAAATCACATTTGTATAATTGTGGATTTTAAATTGAATCACATTCAATTTAATTTCTCTCAATCCAATTTCTTTAAATTAGCCCTAATTAAGCAACTAGTCTAACGTATAGTTTATTATGAATCTCATTCATATTAAACTATATAACATGTCAATCATATCTCATATAAATGACATAAATACCCTTTTAATGAATTTGAACACTTCAACTCCACACCAAATTGTAAACCCTCTATGTATCCAGTTTGAGCAAACCGAGGGACCTAATAAACCTACAGATGGCGAGCTCGAATGATCCGAGACTAACCTGTCAAACCCTTTGACCCGGTTACTCAACATTCATTAGCTAAGGTAACGCTCCACTAAAGCCCGTAGTTGCACTCCCATCACTGTAGGACAAGTTGTGTCCATTAATATAACTAATGCCCCTGAGTCGACCCTTCACAGGTTGTTTGTAGATACTGTTGGGTCAAATTACCGTTTTATCCCTCTGTCTACCTCTTGCTCCTTAAGCCCTACTGCTCCTCTAATGAACAACAACGTTGTATGGTCCAACTATAAACAACACCCCTCTCGGGCCATTGAGAGGGTGGGCGCCCGTTATCCAAACCCTGGAGACAACACTTAAGGGAACAACCCTTCCAGTTTCCCTAATGTCGGGAACGAGTGAATTCCATCTCGTGTAGTCAAGTTTCCAGCTCCCCACGTGGTCCTGTACTTGAGAAGAGTTGCATATTGGGCGAGTAACTGTGACCACGCTCACCCGTACTAGTCAAATAACAGACCCCCACAGACAGGAGTCTGTAACACGCTCAAGATTAAGGTCAAGTCATTAATGGTCATCTATGAAGTTATTAGTCCAATATTGTTAACGGTGTTACATCAGTAGGTCGAATAATTCACAGTCCGATCATGTACAATCTCATTACACAGGATGCCCCCACTCGCATGCCAACCACATGAACGAGTCGGATCAACTCGTTTGTATCTAATACAAAACGGGTCGCATCCACAACGTATCCAGGATTAGGTATGCAACCCTATCCGTATACTGTAGACCGTTCGGGTCATTAACTCGAACGTGATCCTCCCTATGTGTCCACTACACACCGTTCAAGTTCCAGTTCTCTTATAAATCAATGACCTTGAAGTTTAGTTTATTGGACAATGTTTGTAAATATGCGAGACACAAAGTGATGAAAAAATAACTCTTATTTATTTCAATCATGAATATTACAAACAAATACGAGATTAGGACATAAATCCCAACAAATGTAAGTTTCCCAGTGATACAGAGGTAAATCCAAGGGAAACCTGTAAGGTAATTACATTGAGAAGTGGAAAGGAACTCATTAGGAAAGAGGCTGAACAAGAAAAGACTCTTAAGGTTGCCAATGGGAAGCCGATACTTACCAGTGATATCAAACAGGAGAATCAGACTAAGACTTTTATCCCTTCTATTCCTTATCCACAACGTGTTGTAAAGAAATATACTGATCTGCAATTTCATAAATTTTTAGATGTGTTAAAAAAGCGTAATATTAGTATTCCTTTTTTTGATGCTCTGGAACAGGTACCTAACTATGTGAAATTCATGAAACAAATCCTGTCCAAGAAGCAAAAGTTGAAGGAATATGAGACCATCAACTTATATGAGGAGTGTAGTGTTATTCTCCAGAGCAAATTGCCATAAAAATTGAAGGATCCAGGGAGTTTTACTGTTCCCTTCTCTATTGACAACTGTAAGTTTAAGGCTTTACCTGATCTAAGTTCAAGTATTAATTTAATGCCTTATTCTCTTTTCAGGAGATTAAGTTTGGGGGAGGTTAATCCCACAACGTTATCTCTACAGCTGGCAGATAGGTCTATCACATACCCACGGAGAATAGTGGAGGATGTCTCAGTTAAGGTGGACAAGTTTGTGTTCCCTGTGGACTTCCTTGTCCTAGACATGAAAGAGGATGTTGAGATTCCAATTATTTTGGGAAGACCATTCCTAGCTACCAGCAAGGCAAATATAAACATGCATGAGGGCACCCTAACGCTGCACGTAGGATAAGAGGAGGTTAAATTTAAAATTTTCACTCCTAAAAAAGATGACCTTGAGATAAATACATGCTTGAAAATTGAATTAGCTAAGTCTTTGATTTAAAAAATAATATTCTCTTGAGTGATTCTTTAGATAAGGTTGAAAAAGGAAGGATGAAGGATCTGCAGGCACAGGACGTTAAGTTAAGACCACCTTGAGAGCAAAATGAAGATTCAGTCTAGCTAAAGACGTTAAAGAGAGCGCTTCTTGGGAGGCAAGCCAAGCTTTTCATTTATTTTTGTTTTGTCTTTAGTTTGTTTTATTTTGTTTTGTCTTTGTTTTGTCTTTGTTTTTTGGTGTAGGTGTCGTTCCTTGATATGTGCTCTCATTGTGTCGTAGTCTATCTCTCGTGCCTTGACCGACAAGAAATTTGGAAAACGAGATCTCCATCAGTCACTACAGTATTGTTCACTATCTTACCTTTCTTTCTTTATTTTAGCTTACTTTACAAACATTGAGGATAATATTTAGTTTATGTTTATGGGTGAGAGTGTGCTATTTTGAATTGTTTTAGAAGTCTTAAGTATGTGTTGAATTGTTGACTGATTTTATGCATAAGTATGATTAGGATAGCGTAGGATGAGATTTAATTCAAATTTCTGTGATCTTGTTGAAGCATGAGAGCATGATATTGTTGGAATTTATGCCCTAAAACTCGTAGATTATAAATAATGTTCTAATTATACATAAAGAGTTCCCTTAAGTGGTGTCTCCGGGACTTGAACAAATGGTCCAACCCTCTCATTGGCCCGAGAGGGACTTCTGTTTGTTGGTAGGACCACAAACAAATTGTTCAGTAGATGAGCACTAGGACTTAAGGTAAAAGATTTAACCAGAGGTAAAACGACAATTTCACCCAGCTGCTGTTACGAACATTCGTGAAGGATTGACTTGTTGTTATTGGTCAATATCCGTGGACACAGAAATATATCTGCAGTGAAAAGACTGTAACTGCGAGACTTTAGTGGAGTGTTCTCGTAGTTAAGGAATGTTGATTAGGGTGTTAACGAGATTAACCGAATAATCTCGTATCGTTGGAGCTTCTAATCTGTAAGTCTATTAAGTCCACCTTCTAGCTCATAAAGGGTTCTTAGATCATTTGAATTTCAAGTGTTCGAATTTAATTAGGGAATAACATTAATGTATGCAAATACATTATAATATAAATTTTTCATGTCTATTAAGACTTTATATTATAATTTAATTTGAATATGATTCATATTAAATTATATGAGATAATTAAATATTTGAAAGAGTTCAAATATTAATTAAATGTGAATGATATTCATATTTGAAACTATAGGTTAAGATTTAATGTACATAAGATGTGCATTAAAACTATAGGTTAGAGATAAATTTGATTAAATGTGATTTAATCTAAATTAAGTATATGATATTTAATTTAATATTTATTTAATATGATTTAATTATTGAATAATTAATTTAATTATTTGTTAAATAATTAAATTAAAAAAAAGGAACGTGTCAGGAGGGCACGTTCCCCACTTCCCCTCTAAACTCCCTATCGATAGGAGTGGGGGAAGTGTCCCTCTAGTCTTTAACTTCTCGTTTAGAAGAAGAAGAGGATGAAGGATGTTTTCTTGCAATTGTGAGAATTGCTACCGAAATTTTCTCTTAACTCAACAAATTCCCAAATTCCAATTTGTTGGAGGTTTTTCCACCAAACCTAGATCTAACTCGAACTCAGAGGATAGAAGGTTTATCCTATTGGAATTGTCGCATGTTCTTAATCTTATTACATAGATACATATCAAGAACATAAAAACTATGATTAAGCATACACAAGTAGATTAAGACAGCATGAATTTACCATTAAAGAACGATTTTCTTCTTGTATTCCTTCTCCAAGTGTTGCTCACAATCTCTACGATCCGAACCCGGTGCGTACAAAGATGTACTACTAGATCTTGTCTGTTGTTCTCTACGTGAGGGAGTAAGGTGGATTCCTTTAGAATGAGGTGTAGAGAATTTCGAGAGAGTTGTGTCTTGGAACTTTTCTAACAATACAATGAGATGAGCTTGTGGGTTACACAAAATGCATTTTTCACAAAGTTGCATCTCATGCAACTATTTATAGGGAAATATGATGGAAATTACCATCCTATCCATCATTCATTCTCTCATAAGTGTATAGTTAATTTGTGAATCTAATTCACATTAAAACTATATATTATATAAATTATAGCACATATAATTGATATTTTACCTCGTATATGAAATTGAACACTTCAATTTCATTCCTAACTTTATACCCTCAATATTGCCATGTTGAGCCAACGGAGGGACCTAATGAACCTACAGTTCATGACCTCCAATGACGTGAGATTAGCTAATTAAACTATTTGATCCGGTTAATCAATATTCATTAACTACAAGTCACGCCACTATAGACTTGTAGTTGCACTCTCCTCACTGTAGAGTTTATGGTGTCCATCGATATAATCATTACCTATAAGTCGACCTTTCACAGGTTGTTCGTAATCACAACAGGGACAAATTACCATTTTACCCTTGTGATTACCTCTTGCTCCTTAAGCACTACTAATCCTCTAATTAAATACAAGTCTATGGTCCTACCATAAACTCAATCCCTCTTAAGCTAGTTTAGAGGGTGGGACCCTATTGTTCAAGACTTGGACTCAGTTCTTAAGGGAACAACCTATCTCCTTGGTCTAGGAATAAGTGAATTCCATCTTGCAAAGTTAAGTCCCTACCTACGATGTCCTGTCCCTGAGAAGGTAGGCATCTTGAGTCGGCTACAGGCCACTCTCACCCATACTAGTCTAAGGGCAAACCCCTAAAAGCAGGAGTTCTTAACTTCCTCAAGATTTAGGTTGAATCACTAATGATCATCTATAAATTATTAGTCCTATCTTGTTAACGGTGTTATACTGGTTAGACTAATAATTTGCAGTCTAGTCTTGTATGAACCCATCATACAGGATGCCCCGACGCCCATGTTATCCACATGAATGAGTTGGATTACTATTGGGGATTCGATCCCCTTGAGCAGCTGAAACGTGGTTAAAAGATCGAAATTGCTTAATTATTTTTTGTTGAAAACAAATATTAGTACATTGGAAATAAAACAGAGATAAGCATACAATTCCTAATCTAATTAGGCATGAAAATTAAAAATGCAAACATGTTGTAAATTAAATAAACAATAAGAAAATTCTAAATTTACCTTTGTAGTTTTCACAGCAACTCCTTGTCAATCGTACAACAACACAGAAAGACCAAAAGAACTTATCTGTTTTCTCCAACAGGACAACACTAATAGGAAAACCTCCTATGTCTCTGAGTACCACTTAGATCTCCCTTGGTGGGAATGAGAGAGAGAGAGAATGACAACAATTCCACAAATGTTTCAAATTGCATCGATCAACCAAACCCCTCTGCCTAGAGAGGTTTATTGCAAGAGGAGTTTTTCCCCCCCCACTCCATATCGATAGGGAGTTAGTGAGGAAGAAGGGAATGTGTCCTCCTAGCATGTTCTCATTAATTAATTAATTAATTATTAAATTAATTAAATTAAATTTAATTAAATTATTTAATTAAATATCATATATTTAAATAAGATTAAACCACATTTAATCTATTTCTCCTCTAAACTATAGTTTTAATGCACATCTCATGCACATTAAATTTCAACCTATCATTTTTAAATATGAATCACATTCACATTTAAAATAATATTTGAACTCTTTCAAATATTTAATTCTCTCATATAATTTAATATGAATCATATTCACATTAAATTTATAATATATAGTTCCAAAACTTTATATTATAATGTATCTATTTACATAAATGTTTATTCCCTAATGAATTTCAACATTTAAAATTCAAAATGATCTAAGAACCCTTTACGAGCTAGAATGTGGACCTGATGGACTGATAACTCACCATAAAGGAGTTATTTTACTAGAATTTTAGAATTAATCCACTTGAATTGCATTTAATTTAGTGATCCTCATGTTATTTTATCCCTAAATAACGTTAGCTTTGAATCTTGAATTTAAGCATTAGGTGCAAAAAGAATTAATTTTGATGTTTTTGTGCTTTAATTCAAGAAATTTAAGGAAACAAGCTAACGGTTGATTAATGACCGAAATTTGAGATTTTTCTTAACTCCAAAAATCCTTGCATATTTAGTTTGATTTATAATTGACTTCATTAATTTATTTGGGATTTTTACGTATGCAGAGATGTTTAAAAATTACAAAAGTCCCTAAGGGCATTTTAGACATTTTACCCGAAGGGTAATATGGTCTTTTTACCCTTAAGGGTATTTTTGTAATTTGTGGAGTTAGGGCAACACCATCTTGCATAAGAAGGCTAGGGTTTACAAGTGGGGGAAGAGAAGGAGTAGTCGCAAAAAAAGGAAGAGACCGAGAGAGAACGGGCGATTGCTACAGCAAAGGTGTGCATTGGAGAGGAAAATCGTGAAGGTTCCATTGCTGTAGCAATCGTGCAGTGAGGAAAAATTGAAGATTCGGGTGTGTTATGCTTTGTAGCAAAACCGAGAGGCCATTGTTGTAACAAAATTGAGAGTGCAGTTCGATTTTCACAGATGTCATTCACGAAATTTGTGATTACCGGCGATCCAACCGTTGGATTTTACTAAAACTTTGTCAGCCTGTTGAGGACTCATAGAGCTCCCATTTGAACGGTTGGATCGTGGTTTCGAGCTTTCCTGTGTCAGATATCGCAGTCACATTGGGCGACAACAGCAGTTCGGTTTTTCACAGACGATGCTCACAAAGTTGTCGTTTGCCGGAGTTTCAACCGTTGGATCGTGCTGAAACTTTGCCAGATTATTCAAGACTCATAGGGCTTTACTTTGAACGGTTGGATCGTCGTTCTGAGCTTCGGTGGATGAGATATCGCTGTCGCACAGAACCTGCAAAACTAAAATCTGCTACTATGGTCTGCTGTCTTTGGTGGTATCTTTTGCTTCGTGTCATTACCTCTCCTAATCTCTAATTGTTAATGTTGTTTTTCCGCTATTGGACACATATTTAAGACTATTTTTGTTCACTATTTTAGACCGAATTCGTGACTGTTTTTAGGCTAGAATTGTGACTGATTTATGATAAATTTGTGAACATCATTGGGTTGTTTTCTTGAATTCTTTGATGGATAAAAACATGCATCAATTAGAAGTTTATGAGTTAATTTCCATCATGAACTGAATTTCTTTAGGTAAGAGTTAGGTTGTTTTAATGTAATTTTGGATTAAATTTATGGTTGATGCCATTAATTGAATTTATGAAATTTTATTAAATTTAATGGTGCATGAGAATTAAAATTGGCCTTTTAACTTCTCTATAATTCATAAACTTGGGAAAGCTAATGAATTAGAAAACTAAAATTTCATTCTAGGATTATTGAGTTGATTAGGGATAATTAACCCACCTAGAACCTAAAATCATGGGCATAATTTAGATCACAATTGGGAAATTGTAGGTTTTAAAACTTAGTGATTTTGGAAGAATCATTTGAATGCATGTGTAGGTAAATTCAAGGCATCACTCAAAATTTATTCAAATCGAACATTAGAACTCTAACCTAACCCGAGCCTATTTTTCATTACAAATCTCATCTCTTGTATCTCCCCTCTTGTTTGCATTCTCCTCTCCCCTCATTTATATTTACTTATTTTCTTGAGTCTAGTCTTATCTTGTCTTACTTATCACATCTGTTTATCTACTATAGGAAATTGCACACTCATGCATTGCACTAAAATAAGGAAAATTTGCTAGGACACTCACTAATTTAGGTCTAACTAGTCCTCGTGGGATCGATACTTTAACTTATCACTTGCTGCTCTCGACCGTGTATACTTGAACGTCGTAGAAGTGTCGGAGTCTTATTCTAATTTGCATTAGTTTAGGGCACTCGATATTTTCGCATCATGGACCTACAGATCAGAAGCTCCAACGATACGAGATTACTCGGTTATTCTGATTAACCTCCTAATCAACATTCGTTAACTGTGGGAACACTCCACTAAAGTCCCGCAGTTGCACTTTTCTCACTGCATATATATTTTTGCGTCCACGGATATTGACCAATAATAGTAAGTCAATCCTTCACAAATGTTTGTAGCACCAGCTGGCTCAAATTACCATTTTACCCCTGGGTTACATCTTGTACCTTAAGTACCAGTGCTCCTCTAATGAACAATTTATTTGTGGTCCTACCAAAATACAGAAGTCCCTCTCGGGCCAATGAGAGGGTTGAGCTCTTTGTTCAAGTCTCGGAGATACCACTTAAGGGAACATTCATCTACTTACTCTAGTAGGCGGGAAGGAGTGAAATCCAACTTGCTAGGCTAAGTCTCCAGCTACTCACTCGGTCTTGTCCCCAAGAACGTAGACATATTGAGTCGGTGAATCTGGCCACTCTCACCCATACTAGTCAAAGGACAATCCCTCGCAAACTGGAATTCGTAACCTGCTCAGGATTGATATCAAGTTGCCTAGGTCATCCTAGTGAAATAGAAACCTAGCGAGTCAACGAACTTACCTCTAGTGGTTACTATTTTGCGGTCCGGTCTTATGTAATCTCATTACATAGGATATCCCCACTCACATGTCATCTACACGAACACGTTAGGATCATAGTGTTTGTATCATATACAAAGTGGGCCACATCCATAGTGTTACCTGGGTAAGGTACCCAAACCTTATCCCCTTACTATAGACCCTTTAGGTTGTATCTCGAACTGGGATCCTTTATATGTACACTACATTCAGTTCAAGATACATTTTATAGTCTTGGATGTTTAGTTTATTTGATTTGGGGTTAAAAATAAGAGTTATATCATAAATAACGAACAATAACTCTTTATTGAAATAATAACACTTTATTACAATAATTAGAATAAAATTAAAAACTACGAGTTTTAGGACACAAACCCCAACAATTACCTCATTTGTACTAACTACAAAGTGGGTCGCATCCATGGTGTTACCAAAATAAAGTTTCCAACCTTCTACATGTATCATAGACCATTTAGGTTATACTCTAGAACTAATCCAATTAGTGTCTACTACACTAATGTTCAAGATCTATTATAACCTTGGAGCTGAGTTTATTGGATTTATAAAGCGAGAATATAATTTAATCAAATCAAATAACTCTTTATTTATTTGACTAAAATTACACAAGTTTAGGGCACATATCCCAACAATCTCCCACTTGACCTAAAGCTAGTGGAGTAACAAACATTACAATAATGTAAAATACAATAAACTAGGGCGTTGAAACCCTTTTTACAATATACTCCCACTTTCCCTAGTTAGGGTAAGACTTGTAAACCTAGACCTTCTAGGTGACTCTCAAATACTTTAGCCATAAGAGCCTTTGTAAATGGATCAACAATGTTGTGCTCTGAATCTCTCTTTGTTACGATCAAGTCTCCTTGATGCACGATCTCCCGGATAAGATGATATTTTCGCTCAATGTGTTTACCCCTCTTGTGACTTCAGAGTTCTCTTGAATTTGCCACAACACCACTATTATCACAGTAAAGTGTGATAAAAAAACTCATATTTGAAAATTCTATCAAACATGAATTTTCTTAATCGAACAACCTCTTTAGCTACTACATATTCAGCCTCCATGGTGGAATCAACGATGCATCCCTGCTTGACGCTTCGCAAAACTACAGCTCCCCCGTTAAGAGTAAATATTGATCCTGAGGTAGATTTCCTAGAATCTTTATTAGTTTGAAAGTCTGAATTCGTGTATCTTGTAAGGATCAAATCCTTAGCCCCATACACAAGCATGTAGTTCCCCGTTCTCCAAAGATACTTAAGGATTGTTTTAACCGTTGTCCAGTGTTCAGGTCCTGGATTTGATTGATACCTATTGACCATTCGTACTGCAAAACAGATGTTTGTCCTTGTACACAACATGGCATACATGAGGCTTGCAACAATTGATGCATAAGGAATTCGTCTCATGTCCTCAACTTCCTGAGGTGTCTTAGGACAATGTTCCTTAGACAAATGAACTCCATATCTAAAAGGTAATAAACCTTTCTTGGAGTCTTGCATCTTAAACCTCAACAACACTTTGTCGATGTAAGATGTATGAGACAATGCTAGAGTTTTATTCTTGCAGTTCTGAACAATTTGGATCCCAAGAACAAACTGCGTGTCTCCCAAATCTTTCATTTGAAATTGCGTAGCTAGCCAATTCTTAATGTTAGTAAGATAACCTACATAGTTCCCAATGAGTAGGATATCATCCACATATAGAACTAGGAATGCCACAAAACTATTGATGATCTTCATGTAGACAAAAGGTTCATCATTATTCTGGTCAAAGTCAAAAGATTTGATTGCCTCATCAAATCTTATATTCCAGGACCTAGAGGCTTGTTTCAGTCCATAGATCGACGTTTTAAGCTTGCAAACCTTTTGCTCTTGTCCTTGTTCAATGAACCCTTTGGGTTGGTCCACTAGATGTTATCTTCAAGATTGTCATTTAGAAATGTTGTCTTGACATCCATTTGTCATATCTCATAGTCATAATCTGCGATAATGGAAAGTAGAATTCTTATAGACTTTATCATAGCAACAGGTGAAAAGGTTTCCTCATAGTCCACCCCTTCTACCTGGGTATAAACCCTTTGCTACTAGTCTAGTTTTAAAGGTTTGCACCTTTCCATCTACACCATGTTTTCTCTTGTAGATCCACTTACAATCTATAGGTTTTACCCCATCAGGTTTATCTACAAGAACCCGAACTTAATTGAAGCGCATAGACTCCATTTCTTGATTCATAGTTGTGACTTATTTGTCTTTGTCTTTGCCAACCATTGCTTGATTATAAGTCAATGGATGCTCACAATCGTCATCTTGTATGACAACTTGGGTTTCAGATAAACCCATGTAATGGTCAGGTTGTGTTATAACCCTCCCACTACGTCGAGGCACTCTCAACTCTTGAGATGGACGCTCTTGACTAGACAATCTAGTATCAACAACTCTTGTTAACGTACTAGCACCATTAGTAACCTTTTTTGTTGTTCCGTCTAACTCACTCAACATAATTTAACTTCTTTGTTTGTTGTCCGTGATGTGGTCCTCCTCTAAGAAAGTGGCATTTGTCGACACAAGTATCTTATCTTCCTTAGGATCATAGAATAATTCACCTATTGTCTGCTTTGGGTAGCCTGCAAATAGGCATAATTTTGAACATGAATCCAAGTTCTTCAGGTTCGTCACAAGAACATGTGTTGGACAACCCCAAATTCTGAAATGACATAAACTACCTTTACGTCCTTTCTAGAGTTCAAAAGGTGTTTCAGAAACACTCTTTGATGGCACATTGTTCAAAATGAATGTCGCAGTCTCTACTGCATAACCCCAAAAAGAGTCAGGAAGATGAGCATAACTCATCATCGATCGAACCATGCCCAAAAAGGTTATATTTCTCCTTTTCGATACACCATTCTGTTGAGGCATACCGAGTGTTGAGAGTTGGGATGTAATTCAATGTTCTATCATATAGCCCTAGAATTTAAATCCATGTACTCTCCACCTCGATCTGATCGAAGTGTTTTAATTGTTTTACCTAATTGATTTTCAACTTCAGCCTTTAATTCCTTGAACTTTTCAAGTGCTTCAGACTTATGATGCATTAGGTAAATAACCCAAATTTTGAATAATCATCTATGAAAGAGATGAAATATTCATAACCTCCTCTTGCTTTAACATTCATCGAACCGCAAAATTCTGAATGTATAAGCTAAAGAGGTTCTTTGGCTCTATAACCTTTTCCACTAAAAGGTCTTTTAGTCATCCTGCCTTCTAGGCAGGACTCACATAAAGGTAAAGTACTTTCTTCTAACTCATTTTGTAGTCCACTCCTTCTAACTCATTTTGTAGTCTACTCTTTACCAACCTCTCAATCCTATTGAGATTAATGTGACCCAACCTAAGGTGCCAAAGTTGAGCATTTTCTTTAGGAGAAATTTTACGTTTCTTATTAGCTCGTGTATTTACTATTTTGAATAATTAAGTGTTTAAAACTATTTTAACCGAATTAGACCTTTGCAAATAATTCTCAAGAAGAGCAACACATAGTTCAATGTTTTTCCAATGAAATAAACACTTTATTTAATTGAAAAGAAATTGAAATACATTGTTCGATAAGGCAAAAAATAGAAATAAGGTTTCTAATAAACCCTGAAACTACATACATGTTATCAAATAACAACATTTTCTTGTCGAACAATTGCTCTTTATTGCCTACTTTTATAGCTGAGACAACTTTTATAGCACCAAGTCCGAGTGTTATCTCTCCTCATCATGCTTCTTGTAGAAACTAATTTTCATTTTATCAGCAGTAGCATAAGTTTTTCCGTTTGCTCTTTTTCTTTTTCTTATGTATCTTCTTAAGTCTAAAAGGATGACTGCAATACTTAGTTCCAGAGGATGAACCCTTCTGAAAACTTTTGGAATGGGCAAATAGATTTGGCTCTCAATTCTCTAGTCCCTTATTATCCATAAGAGACTGGTAAGTTTACAGCTCATTTACCAGAGAAGTCAAATCATACTCTATGTTGTTCATCGCAGCATTGTTGTGGAATTGCAGAAAACTCTTCGAAAGAGATTCTAGGATGAACGATACCTGACTTTTCTCATCTATGACTGCCCGTTCATTTCCGCAATGTTGAAGTGAGCCATCAGATCGAGAACATGTTATCTTACTGAAGTTCCCTCCTCCATGTGCGAGTTATAAACGTATTTGAGGGATTCATGCCGAATTTGTTCAAACAGTTGTCTAGATAAATTTTGAAGAAAATTCATGATCTCACGAGCTGAGACCTTGCCCTCCAGCCTCCTGGCTAAAACATTAGATATTCTAGCAAGGATGTAGGCTTTTGCCTTCTCATTGAGGTTGGTCCAACGGTCATACTTAACAGATTGAGGCGCGTTTTATGCAGGAACTTGAGGACATTCCTCATTGAGAACGAACTTAAGATCATGTGCAACCAAGATTACGTTGAGGCTCTTCTTCCAAGTCATCATATTTCTCCAAGTTAATTTCTTGATAACCAATAAAGAAATCATTGAGTTATTCATATTGCTGAAATACAAAATACTTGTATAAGTTTCTCATTAAAGTATATCTAATCTAATCAAGTTTTAGCTAATTATCTAATGATTCATAGGTCGTTAATAATTTGCAATGATACTCCAAAGTTTTAGAGTGTATGACACCGAAGGGTAATAAAAAACACCCCTCTTCTGGATCAAGACATTCTTGACCAAATCATAATCCTAGAATAACTCTTATTCCTATAAGTTTTAGTTACTATTATTTGGTCAGGATACATTCACTCCTTATGTACCTCGTGAGTGTAACCCTCTGTCTTTAGACCCCAGAGTCCCCATCCAACAAAATCCGCCAAAGGGAAGACTAGGTTGAAAAACAGACTAAGGTAATCTTTCTCGCTTTTGGATGTCCACTATGTTCGGATCCTCTATGATCAAGCCCTCCAAAGGGATTGTCTGGTTCAGGTCAAACTAGTAGGGTGACCATAGTTATCTCACGGTGTGAACCGACATAAGAGACCATGGATTTTGTTTTCACAAAACTTGCTCCCACTCACTATAAGTATCCTCTCCATTCACCTTGATATTGACTCATACAAACAACATCCGAAAGGCGACACTCCCGTTTGCATCACGAGGCCAAGTATGAGACGCACGATGTAAACTTCCTCGAAGAGATGTGGGTGGAAATATATGTATCATATACACTTTTTCCTCCCACTTGATACTTTAACTCTATAGGAAATTGACCTAGGTTAAACTCGGTTAATGGTTTTACCTAAATATATCAATATAACTTTATATTATACCTACGATTTCTAAACCCGTTGATGCTACTATAATTTTTAAACCCTCTGATTAAAATTAACTCTCAGGTCAGTTCCTAGGTTGGGGTGTTCCGTTTCCGTCAGCTTAAATACCCTAGCCTAGATAAAACCTTCCTTAGATAGAGTTCCTCTTTTAATCATTGTTTATAAATTACATGGTTCCTAATTCTAATCTAATTAGAACTAGATAACCTAAGGTCTCTTAATTTCATGTTCTTAATATTTTTAAATTAATGAATTAACCTTAGGTGACATGCAATTTTGTGTTATTGTGCTTGATCATTCATCACATGAATAATTAAACATATATAACACATTCAACTCATGAATAATATGCATGTCAATGTTGTCCATAATTAATATAACACCTGTTGGGGTTTGTGCCCTAAACCTCGTAGTTTATATTTTTGTTCTAATTATTATAATAAAGAGTTATTATTTCAATAAAGAGTTACTGTTTGTTATTTACGATATTCCCTTGTTTTAACCCTAAATCCAATAATTAATTAACGTGGTATTTAAATTAAATATGATTTAATTTAATTTAATTAATTAATAGTTAATAATTATTTTTTAATTAATTAATTGGGAACTTGTCAAGATGACACGTTTCCACCACTCCCCAATTCCCTCCAGAGTTATCCAGACAACTCTTCTTCTTCTCCTGGTGAGAAGGGGAATGATTGATCGATCGTTTGTTTTTTAGGTGTGCAGCCAAAGCAAAAATTATTTCTCAATCAATTCCCTTTCCTAATTCCAATTGTTGGATCCCTTCCCACAAGCGGTAGATCTAAGTAGAATTCAGAGTGATAGGAGGTTTCACTGGTGGTGTTGTTCTGTTTGGAAGAACAGAGGAGAAGAAATTTGTTGTGTTGCTTCAAATTTTGGAGGAGCAAGGAGTTGGTGCTAGATTTGATCTACAAAGCTAATTAAACATTTCCTTTTAGTTTAATTAATTTACAACATGTTTGCATATCTAGTTCCATGCTCTAATTAGATTAGTAATTAAATGTTTGTCTCTGTATTTACCAATGTACTTGTATTTCTAGTAAACCAAAATAAACAAGCAATTACGATCTTAAAACACGTTTCCGCTTCTCACGGGGATAAGATCTCCATCAACACCTTATAATAATTATTCATGCAAACTATATACACTACAACAAAAACTATATTTCTTGACGTTTATAAAATGTTGAAGTTTGCTTTACTTGACATTTTTCAAACCGTCAAGGAATCCACCTTCAAGAATAGTACATTATACTTGACACTTATAAAGTGTTATGTATATTCTCTTTTTACGCTTATAATGTGTCATTTTGAACATAAAATCTTCACACTATTTATTAGTCAAATATAGTTTTATCTTGACTTGGAAAAAGTGTCAAATTTGTGTTAATATTTGACATTTTGGTTGTGTCAAATATATGTTTATCTTGACATTGCGCAAATGTCAAATAAAAGTTATTTGACGGTTACAATGCGTCAAATATAAGTTTATCTTGACTGTCTAAGAAAGTCAAATTGAAGTTAAACCTTGACGATTGTAAGGAGTCAAATGTAATGTTCTTTTTTGGTGTATAAAAAATGTCTTTTACCTTTTTCTTTTCCATTTTCCCATCAAACTAACAACATATCTCCTAAGAAAAATGTAAAGGCCGGTGAAAAAAAAAAAAAAAAAATCGCGAGAAGCGCTCACCGTCGCCCCCCTTCTTCTTCTTCTTCTTCTTCTTCTTCAGTTCTTCAAGCAAACTACCATCTCCACTTTCGGTCGCACCCTTGTCATTCGCCCCCTCGCTGAGCCGATACCCACGTAGCCGCCTCATTTCTTCTTCCTCTGCTTCGCCAACAGCAGCAAGTCGATGACCCCTATGTTTTTAGCTTCTGCCGACACGCTTCATCGTCTCCAACGGTCGCACCAGCCGGCGATTTCTTCTCCTTCATCACGCCAGAAGCGAGTCGATTGCCCCAGCTTCTTTCACCGTTACCGCTCACCGGAAAATCACAAAGGCAGTAAGTTCTTCCAAATCGATTCGAGTTTTGGTTCGATCAGTTCACCTCCTTTTTTATCGGTTCGTATGTTTTGGCCTTTGGTTTCGGATAGATCGGGCCACGGGCATCTCGGATCTATGCTCCACGCGCCGCCACTCACCAGAAGCCGCCGCCGCCGCTCGCCGGAAATTTATCGCCGCCGCCACTGCCGGTTTGGTACAGACGATCGCTCTTGTTTTCTTGATTCCGTTTAAACCTTCCTTGTGTCTTTTTGGTTATTTGAGTCGAGTAATTCACTTAAAGTTGTTAGGAATGTGATTTAAGTTTTATGTTTGCTAGTTAGGGTCTCGATCGTGTTTAGGGCTTTGTGTGGTGCACGAGAGGGAGCTCTTGGATCTTCGAATTTCTGTAAGTAGTCATTTGGATTAAAGCCTATTAAGTTATTGTTTGCTTTGATTATGTGAAGACCTTTGCAAATTGTGATAGTGTACTCAGAATTGTGCCTTTTGATACGTTGGTTTGTTGGATGGACTGTTTGGAGGTCGTTTGAGCGGAAAGGGCCTAAAGGTATAAGGCTAATGTTAAATTAGGGGTTTAATGTTTTGGCGCTAGCATGGTACCTTAAGAGATTGTGTATGTTAGAGGTTGGTTAAGGTTGGGTTATGTTGGCGGTGAGTTGATGTTACGTACATTTACTTATTATGGGTGTGTGGGGCACGGTGTAGTTGATCAAACCGAGTAGAGGATTACTGTGTTGGGCTTAAGGTCGCGTAAGCGTGAGACTGTTCTTGTAAAGGGTTCGAGGTTGCAAACTAAAGTTTTGGTTACTGTAGTTTGGGACAAATGTGATCGTTGGGTGCAATGCCTAAAGCTTTGGTTCGTGTTTAAGTTGTTTAGATCGCTTTAACTAACTTGTTAGGTGTTAAAGGTTAGCCTTAGGCCACGCTAGTGACCATTCGTTTCTTTGGAATTGTTTTAGGTGAGCTTGTGTGTTCCTTGTTAAGAAAGTGGTTGTTCATGGATCCTCGAGTCAATGTATGTGGCCAACTTCACCCAGTAAGCGAGCTCATAAGTGAGAGAGCTAGCTTGCATAGCTTGTAGGTTGAAACCTTGTATTGATGTGTATGTTAAAGGGGTGAGTTCTGACCGTGAATGAGTTCGCGCTCGTGTGGTTGAGGAACATAATCGATAGGCAGCTTGTATTGTTAGCAGGATTGTTGGTATGTATCTTCGATTACGGTTTTAGTACCGAGTCAAGAGTATGGTGTCATGGAACCCCCGGGCTAGTAGTCCCTACCTTACTCCTTATTTGGGTGACGTTATCCGACAACCTTGAATGGCGAGAAAACTAGCATGGAGTATGTGTATTGATGATGTCTCGTGGTGGGTCACAGTACGTGTGGCAGCAGACCAGGGACAATGATGTCTTGTGGTGAGCCATGGTAGTAATGGCAACAGACCAAAGACGAGAATGCTTCGAGGTGAGTTGTTATGAGTGTGGAAACAGACTCGGAGTGAGACATAGCTTACGAGCGTCCTGCGGGGCGGGCCTGGGCCATGTCAGTATGCTAGTTAGGGAGGCATTTACCGACATGAAGCAAGGAGCTGAGCAAACCTGTCTGGGCTTGGGGTAAGGCTAAGTTGGACGTCTAGCTAAGTGTGGTCGGAAGATGGAATCTGGGTAGTTTGAGGTGTTGGCTAAAAGTGAGAACCTGGTTGAATTTGGGACTCTTGAGAATGGGTCGGGAGGGGATTTTATGAATGTTTTGTTAGAATCCTAAATAACCTTATGAAGCGAAAAACCCAACACTACTAAACCCTGAGTTACGCCCGAGCGAGTTGGAACCTCTAGGTTGACGATATATGATAGGCTCGTGAGACTGGGGTGCGTCCCCGATGAGATCCGGGAGTGGTTGCCATTATCCCGTGCTAGCTTAGGGGTGATTCACCATAGGGCGTGTTGGTTACGTACCTCACTGCACTATGCTAGCGTGTTGGGTTGTGAGAGCCTGGGTACGTCCCCGTCAGGGAGTGGTTGCTTTCCATTATCCCGTGCTAGCTTAGGGGCGATTCCCCATAAGGCGTGTAGGATACGTACCTACTCTGCTCTATGCCAATGTGTAGTGGCGTGAGAGTTGCTTTCTCTCATTGCATCGTCAATTAAAGTTCCAAGACCGAAGGTAGAGCTCGAGTTAGTACCGCAGGGGGGGCTTAGGGTGAAGTGTGCTAGGTGTGAGACCTGTTGGGGTTGAGTGAGTTTAGAAGGCGAGTCTGGTTTGGTTGTATGTTAGTTTGTTTGGACGTGAGGGGGCTGCTTACTGAGTATTTTTATACTCACCCATCTACTTTGTTGTTTTTGGTTGCAGGTAAGAAACCTTGAGGCGGTTGGACGACGATGATGACGACAGCGACGCAGGTGTGGGACCTGTTTCCTTTCTGTATTCTTTTCTTAGAATGCTCGCTTGACTCTGTCATGTTTTAGTTTCGGTTTATTCCCTTTTGGTTGCGCGACCCTCTATCTTCCCCTTTACTCTTTAGTTATTGGATTTTTCATTCTGGTTAAGTTTTCTTTTCGCTGCGTGTTTGTTTTATCTAAGAGATCGTGCTTAGGAACCCTGGTTGTGGCCCAACCCGTTTTTCTGATTGAAGTTTGTGGGGGTTGGGCATTCTTGCTGTCTATTAGAAGTGTTTTCTACTTGTCAGGTCCCAGGAAAAATTTTGGTTTTCTCCTTGTTATGCCGTTATGCTGCCGAAATTTCGGCGCGAATGGTGTGACGGAGTAACTACCCTAATGTAGGTTCGTCTCGAATTTTAGGGACGTTATAGTTGGTATCAGAGCTTTAGGTTCTAGATTTTGTAGACTCACTCACATCGTGAGCTTCCTGTTCTGCATAGTCTCTCACAGGGAAGTCGTCTCGTCACTGCCAGGTTTAGTATCTGTTAACTAATTAGTAAAGTAGATAGGGACTAAGATGTTTGCTCATCTTACTATTCTTACAGTGTTATGCGTTGAATTTTCTGACCTCGCCCTTAATGTGGGCAGTCGTGAAATGCTTGCTTGCTTGCGGACTTGAAATTGTGGTTAATGGCCCGTGGAAGGGGTCGTGGAAGGCTAGCCACCGACAGACGTGGTCGGGGTGGTTAGAGAGGTCATGGTCGTAGAGGTTGTGAACATAATCTAGATGGTTTGGCTTGTTATGATTCATGCCCACATCGACGATCATTGTAGGGAAGTCGTGTTTAAACCTCCATCAGAACTGAGCTTCAAGTGCAAGGAGACCGAGCCAAGAACGGTTCCAAAGGTGGTTTCAACCCTAAAGGCAAGCAGGTTGGTTGGCCAAGGAGCTTGGGCCTTCTTGGCAAGTATGTCAGACCTAAGGAAGGAGGAAGGGGACGTGTCGACAATCCCAGTAATCAGAGAGTGCGCGGATGTGTTTCCGAGATTTTACCCAGTTTACCTCCAGTCCAGGAGGTGGGTTTCAGTATCAGGCTGGAACCAAGCACCACACCTCTATCGAAAGCCCAGTGTCGCATGGCCCCAACCGAGTTGAAAGAGCTTAAGATCCAGTTGTCTTCGTTATCGTGTTTTTTGACGACATCCTGACCTACTCGAGGTCGAGTGAGGGACACGAGAGCCTCTCAAGGAAAGTCTTGACTACTTTGAAAGGAAATCGGTTGTATGCTAAGTTCTCCAAGTGAAGAATTTTGGTTGAATCGGGTATCTTTGTTGGGGCGCGTTGTATCTAAGGAAGACGTTTCAGTGTACCCATCAAAGACGAAGGCAGTTTGAAAAGGGTTTGACCCAAGGTCGTCCCTAAGTTCTTAGTTCCTTTGGGTTAGTTGGTTATAACCCACGATTCGTGAAAGATTTCCCCAAGATCGCTACACCTCTCACTCAATTGACATGGAAAGGGAATGTTTCGTGTTGAGGCAAGATTCCAGGATTTAGAACAGAATTTGGTCTCGGCGTCGATGCTCACAGTGCCTTATGGTTCAGGAGGTTTTGTGGTGTACAACGGTGTTTCCAAAAAGAGTTGGGTTGCGTTTTGATGCAGAATGGGAGGTCTTTTGCCTATGTGTCCCGTTAGTTGAAAGACTGTGAGCGGAACTACCCGACCCATGACTTGAATCTAGTTGTTTTGGTCTTTGTTTTGAAAGTCTGTGACACTATCTTTACTGCGAGGGAATCCAGATGTATGCAGATCTCAAGAGCTTGAATTACTTGATTTCTAAGAAGGGACTGAGTATGAGACAACACGGATGGATGTAGCTAGTGAAAGATTTCGAAATCGAGAGTTGTACTCCTTAGAGGTACCACAGTGGAAATGGAAAGAGATTCCGATGGGATTCATTTCTAGCCTTTTTAGAGAAGTTAAAAGATTCATAGTGATTTGGGTTATTGTGGACAAGTTGACTAAGTCGGACATTTCCCCTCTTGGGAAACCAACTTATACGATGGAGAAGTGGGTGAAGTTGTTATGGAGGAGATTGTCAGATTACTCAGAGTTCCAGTCAAGAAAATCTCCGACAAAGAGCCCCATTTCGCGTCCAGCTTTTGGTTGAGATTTCAAATAGCTTTAGGAGGTCGAGTGTAGTTTCAACACAACTCTCCAAGCATAGATAGACGAGTACACTGAGAGGTTGAATCAAATCTTAGAGGGCATGCTTCGAGCATGAGTCTTGAAGTTTGCGGTTGGGGGTTTACGCTTTTACCGAAGGTTGCACGTATGAAAGGCACGAAAGGGTGGTTGAAACCTTGGTTCATCGAGCCATTCGAGGTCTTAGAGCGAATTGGCTCAGTGGTGTACCGTCTAGCCTTACCACTATCTCTAGCAGCCGTGCATGGCGTGATCCACGTGTCGATGTGCGGGAGTATGTGCTAGATGCATTTCACGTGTTACATTTCGAGTTACTGCAGGTCGATCAGGACTTGAGCTATGAGGTTTGGCTGGTGGAGATCTTAGCTCGCGAGAAGAAAGTGTTAAAGAACCTAGAAATCAACTTTGTCAAAGTCTTCTGGCAAAACCATCAGCTTAAGGAAGCTAGTTCGGAGCTTGAGAGCGATTTGAGGGCTAACCAGCCTGAGTTGTTCAAGAATTAGCTACTTTCGAGGACGAAAGTTCTTAAGGTGGGGAGGATGTAACGACCGGTTAAAAAAAAAAATCGCGAGAAGCGCTCACCACCGCCCCCCCATTCTTCTTCTTCTTCTTCTTCTTCTTCTTCTTCAGTTCTTCAAGCAAACTACCATCTCCACTTCCGGTCGCACCCTTGTCGTTCGCCCCCTCGCTGAGCCGATACCCATACAGCCGTCTCGTTTCTTCTTCCTCTACTTCGCCGACAGCAGCAAGTCGATGACCCCTGTGTTTTTAGCTTCTGCCGACACGTTTCATCGCCTCCAACCGTCGCACCAGCCGTCGATTTCTTCTCCTTCATCACGCCGGAAGCGAGTCGATTGCCCCAGCTTCTTTCACCGTGAACGCTCACTGGAAAATCACAAAGGCAGTATGTTCTTCCAAATCGATTCGAGTTTTGGTTCGATCGGTTCACCTTCTTTTTTATCGGTTCTCATGTTTTGGCCTTTGGTTTTGGATAGATCAGGCCACGGGCATCCCAGATCTATGCTCCACGCGCCGCCACTCACCGGAAGCCGCCGCCACTGCCGGTTAGGTACAGACGATCGCTCCCTTTTTCTTGATTCCGTTTAAACCTTCATTGTGTCTTTTTGGTTATTTAAGTCGAGTAATTCACTTAATGTTGTTAGGAATGTGATTTAAGTTTTATGTTTGCCAGTTAGGGTGTCGATCGTGTTTAGGGCTTTGTGTGGTGCACGAGAGCGAGCTCTTGGATCTTCGAATTTCTATAAGTAGTCATTTGGATTAAAGCATATTAAGTTATTGTTTGCTTTGATTATGTGAGGACCTTTGCAAATTGTGATAGTATACTCGAAATTGTGCCTTTTGATACGTTGGTTGGTTGGAGGGACTGTTTGGAGGTCGTTTGAGCGGAAAGGGCCTAAAGGTATGAGGCTAATGTGAAATTAGGGGTTTAATGTTTTGGCGCTAGCATGGTACCTTAAGAGATTGTGTATGTTAGAGGTTGGTTAAGGTTGGGTTATGTTGGCGGTGAGTTGAAGTTACGTACACTTACTTATTATGGGTGTGTGGGGCACGATGTAGTTGATCAAACCGAGTAGAGGATTACTGTGTTGGGCTTATGGTCGTGTAAGCGTAAGACTGTTCTTGTAAACGGTTCGAGGTTGCAAACTAAAATTTTGGTTACTGTAGTTTGGGACAAATGTGATCGTTGGGTGCAATGCCTTAAGCTTTGGTTTGTGTTTAAGTTTTTTAGATCGCTTTAACTAACTTGTTAGGTGTTAAAGGTGAGCCTTAGGCCACGCTAGTGACCATTCGTTTCTTTGGAATTGTTTTAGGTGAGTTTGTGTGTTCCTTGTTAAGAAAGTGGTTGTTCATGGATCCTCGAGTCAATGTATGTGGCCAACTTCACCCAGTAAGCGAGCTCATAAGTGAGAGAGCTAGCTTGCATAGCTTGTAGGTTGAAACCTTGTGTTGATGTGTATGTTAAAGGGGTGAGTTCTGACCGTGAATGAGTTCGCGCTCGTGTGGTTGAGGAAAATAATCGATAAGCAGCTTGTATTGCTCGCATGATTGTTGGTATGTATCTTCGATTATGGTTTTAGTACCGAGTCAAGAGTATTGTGTCATGGAACCCCCGGGCTAGTTGTCCCTACCTTACTCTTTATTTGGGTGACGTTATCCTACAGCCTTGAATGGCGAGAAAACTAGCATGGAGTATGTGTATTGATGATGTCTCGTGGTGGGTCACAGTACGTGTGGCAGCAGACCAGGGGCAACGATGTCTTGTGGTGAGCCATGGTAGTAATGGCAACAGACCAAAGACGAGAATGCTTCGAGGTGAGTCGTTATGAGTGTGGCAACAGACTCGGAGTGAGACATAGCTTACGAGCGTCCTGCGGGGCGGGTCTTGGCCATGTCAGTATGCTAGTTAGGGAGGCGTTTACCGACGTGAAGCAAGGATCTGAGCAAACCTGTCTGGGCTTGGGGTAAGGCTGTCTAGCTAAGTGTGGTCTGAAGATGGAATCTGGGTAGTTTGATGTGTTTGCTAAAAGTGAGAACCTAGTTGAATTTGGGACCCTTGAGAATGGGTCGGGGAGGGGATTTTATGAATGTTTTGTTAGAATCCTAAATAACCTTATGAAGCGCAAAACCCAACACTACTAAACCCTGAGTTATGCCTGAGCGAGTCAGAACCTCTAGGTTGACGATATATGATAGGCTCATGAGACTGGGGTGCGTCCCTGATGAGATCCGGGAGTGGTTGCTTTCCATTATCCCGTGCTAGCTTAGGGGCGATTCCCCATAGGGCGTGTTCGTTACGTACCTCACTGCACTATGCTTGCGTGTTGCGTTGTGAGAGCCTGGGGTACGTCCCCGTCAGGGAGTGGTTGCTTTGCATTATCCCGTGAATGCTTAGGGGCGATTCCCCATAGGGTGTGTAGGATACGTACCTACTCTGCTCTATGCCAATGTGTAGTGGCGTGAGAGTTGCTTTCTCTCATTGCATCGTCAATTAAAGTTCCAAGACCGAAGGTAGAGCTCGAGTTATTACTGTAGGGGGGCTCAGGGTGAAGTGTGCTAAGTGTGAGACTTATTGGGGTTGAGTGAGTTTAGAAAGCGAGTCTGGTTTGGTTGTATGTTAGTTTGTTTGGACGTGAGTGGGCTGCTTACTGAGTATTTTTATACTCACCCATCTACTTTGTTGTTTTTGGTTGCAGGTAAGAAACCTTGAGGCGGCCGACGACGATGACGACCCGACGAGGCTGTGGGACCCTGTTTCCTTTCTGTATTCTTTTCTTAGAATGCTCGCTTGACTCTGTCATGTTTTAGTTTCGGTTTATTCTCTTTTGGTCGCGCGACCCTCTATCTTCCCTTGTACTCCTTAGTTTTTGGATTTTTCATTCTGGTTAAGTTTTCTTTTCACTGCGTGTTTGTTTTATCTAAGAGATCGTGCTTAGGAACCCTGGTTGTGGCCCAACCCCTTTTTCTTATTGAAGTTTGTGGGGGTTGGGCATTCTTGCTGTCTATTAGAAGTGTTTTTTGCTTGTCAGGTACCAGGAAAAGTTTTGGTTTTCTCCTTGTTATGTCGTTATCCTGTTGAAATTTCGGTGCGAATGGTGTGACGGAGTAACTACCCTAACGTAGGTTCGTCTCGAATTTTAGGGTCGTTACAAAAAATGCCCAAAAATAAATGACAATAAGACACACCAATTAGAAAATCTGTAAAGAATCAGTGCAAATTAGAAACCAACTAAAGTTGTAAAACAATCTTCTAGCTTGATATCGAAATCCTAAGTGAAACAAAACTTTTTGGAGGAATCAAAGATATTATGCTATTTATTCTTCTAAGTAATCAATAGTGGCCAATAAGTTGCTCAAATTATTCAATATTACAAGCAATAAAAGAATGAGAAAATCTCAAATATAAGATAGATATTACTTTGTTCTCATATACTTGACAATGACGTCTATCAATTTTTTGTACATGTGCCGCTTTATGTACATTTTCTTTACCTTCTTTCTTTTTTCAGCTCCCATTTTCTCTCTTACCTGTGGGATTTTTAGTAGATACTGCAAGTTTTGTGCAAGAACTTCAGTGCCTGGACGTCCCAAAGGATGAAGAAGACCAATCACATTGTGGTCGACAATCTCCTTCGTTCCTCCAGCATCGGTTCCGAGGGTCTGTCCCATTGAGTGATCACGACGTTAAACTGGGACATTCGTGCACAAGCTCTGATGATAGGTAATGGAAGGAAAAAAGGGACGAAATTATTTGATACAAGAACTCTAAAGGCAAGGATGCAAATTCAACATTGCTTCCTTTCGAAAAAGAAATGACATAATGAAATTTGGAGAAAGTTGGACAATTCTCTAGGGAAACAAACTAAATGCGAAACAAGCGGTGCTTTCATGAATAGGTGGTGGACAACATCCTCAGAGAGTATATTACCAAAATGTTGAACACGACTACACGATTTCACTTGTTAGTGATCTTCATCATCATTATTATTATTTTCGTTCTATTTCGGTTTCGGGGCAGGGGTTGCCCTAGACATGAATCGATTCAACCACAGTTTGGAATACAACAGAAGAGACACCAGAGAAACATTACTCTTAAGAAACCAACATAAATAGAAAAGACTAGTACAGTAGAATTTCATATCGGAAGACCAAATGACATTGCTTCAACAGTTACTCTTCGAAATGTTTCACCTAGTCCTTGTAACATATTCAAGATCAGTATACAGAAGGGAAGATGCAAGCAATGTTCTTAGAATCATCTCCCTTTAGTCCTCGGTCTATCAACAAGTTGGTTGATTCAAGAAGCAAGAAATGGCCCTTTCCAAGGTTTATGCTGCTCAGAGTCATTTCTACTACGTCATTATCAGCCACTCCCATCTCCTTTCGAACCATATTACGCAATAACAGTTTCTTTTCCACCATCATCTCAGGGCTGGAAGACTCAGTATTAAGAGAACATTGAATGCCGACTACAAAAGCTAGTTCATCATTAGTAGAGAGTGGTACAATTGCAGGTTGAGATTTCAGTTTTATATTTTCTTCTTGACACCAAGTTAACAACTGCTTTGATTGTAACTCTTATATGAAAATTAGCATTTTGACTCTGTCAAGAACAAACTTTAGATCGATTGAAATACTCCCTGCGGTTTTCCATAATCCACCAAGCAACTTGAATTGCACCAACAGGAAAATGCTCAATATAGCCATCTGAGGGAAAATAAAAAGTGCACAACTTATACATGCCCATCTTCAAAGATAGAAGCAAATGCCATCAACCGATGTTGAAAAAACAAAATCGACATTTAGACTAACTCTGCTCTTTAGTCTTTATACTAATCTTCAAAGGAGGTTTGACAAGCCTTGAATGAATTATGAGACAAAAGGAGCAAGAAAGTGAATCATGGCAATGATAAATTAGTACCAAAATAATTTGCATAGACAATGAGAACTAGAAGCGAAGACATAATAAGAATATTCTTTACAGTGATTTTCGTTAATAAAAAATAAATCTAGCTAGTTCCTCACTTCTCATTTTGAGGAACAGGCCTTCCTCCAACTATATATATATATATATATATATATATATATGTAGCTCCAATAACCTTTGATTAATCCTTGAAAACATTTACTTGATATCGAATACTCAGAGTAACTAGACTTTTATCACTCAAGTTAACAAAGAGTTTTCGATTACCATTTACCACTCTCTTATTACTTGGTTTAAATACAAAAATCACGTCAATCAAATAATACAAACCTATCAATTATCATAACCAACTAATACACTAAAAAAAAGGTGTCCAACAACTAAAAAGATTAAGGAAATGAAGTAAAAAGGAAAGCAATAAAGTTGTCTAATTATAAGCAGGAAACAAGATCCTCGAGAAAAAATCAGTAAGCCCGTAAAACCAATAACTTCCATATTTCAATAAAAACATTATCAACTTTGATAAACAGGTTGATACATTAATCATACCCCATACTTAAATAAGGAATTCTCGGGTTGCCCATAGGCCAGAATAGATGCAAAAAATTCCATATTGAACCAAATTTGCTATCACTTAGAATCAATAAGACAAGAACAAACACATTATATTAACATATGTATTATACACAATTTGTTGGGATGTATGTCCTAATCTCATATTGTTTGTAATTTACAATTTGAAATTAATAAGAGTTATTCATTTCATCACTTTGTGTCTCGCAAATTTTACAAACATTATCCAATAAACTAAGCTCCAGGGTCATTGAATATATATGACAGACTAGAACTTGAATGGTGTGTAGGGGACACACAGGGAGGATTGAGTTCGAGTTAATGACCCGAATGGTCTACAGTATATGGATAGGGTTGGAAACCTAATCCTGGATACGCTATGGATGCGGTCCGCTTTGTATTAGATACAGACGAGGTGATCTGACTCGTTCATGTGGTTGACATGCGAATGGGGGCATCCTGTGCAATGAGATTGTACAAGACCGGATTGTGAATTATTAGACCTACTGATGTAACACCGTTGACAGTATGAACTAATAACTTCGTAGATGACCATTAGTGACTCGACCTGAATCCTAAGCGTGTTACGGACTCCTGTCTGCGGGGGTCTGTCCTTTGACTAGTACGGGTGAGGGTGGTCACAGTTACTCGCCTAATATGCCTATCTGCTCAGGGACAAGACCAAGTAGGGAGATGGGAACTTAACTACGCGAGATGATATTCACTCGTTCCCGCCTTTAGGGAAACTAGAGGGGTTGTTCCTTTAAGTGTTGTCTCCAGGGCTTGGATAACGGGCGCCCACCCTCTCACTAGCCCGAAAGGGGTGTTGTGTATTGTTTGACCATTACAACGTTGTTATTCATTAGAGCAGCAGTGAGAACTTAAGGAGGAAGAAGTAGACGCAGGGGTAAAATAGTAATTTGACCTAGCAGTGTCTACGAACAACCTGTGAAGGGTCGACTCATGGGCATTGGTTATATTAGTGGACACAACTTGTCTTACAATGATGGGAGTGCAGCTACGGGGTTTAGTGGAGTGTTTGAAGGAAATGAGTCAAATCACCTCGTTTGTATCTAATACAAAGTGGGTCGCATCCACAGTGTATCCAGGATTAGGTCTCCAACCCTATCCATATACTGTAGACCGTTCGAGTCATTACCTCGAACGTGATCCTCCCTATGTGTCCACTACACACCGTTCAAGTTCTAGTTCTCTCATAAATTCAATGACCCTGGAGCTTAGTTTATTGGAAAAATTTATAAATATTGCGAGACACAAAGTGATGAAATAAATAACTCTTATTAATTTCAAACTGTATATTACAAACACGAGATTAGGATCAAAATCTCAACAGTGTTACCGTTGGTAATGAATGTTTATTAACTGGGTCAAAGAGTTTGACATGTTAATCTCGGATCATTGGAGCTCGTCACTATAGGTCCATAAGGTCCCTCGGTTGGCTCAAACTGGATTAATAGAAGGTTTACATTTTTGGTGTGAATTTGAAGTGTTCAAGTTGACTAAAGGGTAATTATGTCATTTATATGAGATATGAATGACATATTATATAGTTTAATGTGAATGAGATTCATAATAAACAATAGGTTAGCCTAATTGTTGAATTAGGGCTAACTTGGAGAAATTGGATTGAGAGAAGTTAAATTGAATGTGATTCAATTTAAAAATCCACAATTATACAAATGTGATTTGTATAATGAGATATGAGATATCTTATTATATGTGGTTATACAAATATGATTTGCATAACCTATGGTTATGGAAAAATGGTAAATAGGTGGAGATTTCAACTCCACCTATCACCATTATATAAACCCCTTTGTAAGAAGGATTCATTAAGGATTTGCTCATTTTTGGATTTCTCATCAAAAAGCAAATTGAATTCTCTCTCAAACTCAAATCTCTCTCAAAATTCTCCTCCCTTCACCAAAAACAAAGAATCCCACAATTCTCCTTATACCTAAAGTAGAACAACCGAGAAATCGAGTGGAGGTGTCCGTTCGTTGGGATTGTTCGAGGAGTTCGGGATCGTTGAGAAGAATACGAAGAGTTCGTGATCGGAGGAAGGAAATTTGAAGAAAGTCTTCAACAAGTAAGTGATTCTTCCTTGCTGTTTTTCCTTCTATTTTGCATGTTTAGCCTAATTCTATTAGATAGTTTATTTTTAAGAAACCAAATTGCATAACGATACCACGACGATTCGATCGTCTTCTGCTGTGTGGGGATTCTTATTCCCTTCAATTGGTATCAGAGCCAATCGTTGGCTTCTTGTTCTGCATTTGTTTTGTTAAAATTAGGTGGGTATATGCTTCGATTCATGAGATAAATTGTGGTTTGCGAAATGGACGTTTTCGGTTTTGGCATTTTTATTAGATTTACATTTATGTTGATGTGATCAATGTAAGGGCACGTGCTTTGGGCAATTTATAATATAAATCGAGTTTGTAAGTCCGTGTCGTTTGTGGCATGAGATGCTGTGAAGAAATCGGAGCGAAACGGGCGAAAAATGACGAAAAATGGCAAGAGGAGCTTGTTGTTCTGTCGACAACGTTGAGACGTTGTTCATCGGCGTCTCAATGCTGCCATCGCGGGAGGACAAAGTTGCAACGCTAGGCGTAGCGTTGCAACATTGCTGGCGTTGGGAACACTGGCGTGACGATGAATGTTGCAGTGTTACAACGCTGCCCATGGCGTTGCAAAGCTGTGCGCGTTAGTGGGCAGTTTGCGAGACGTGTGCGCGTTTTTCGTGGCACATGGAGGCAGTAGCTTCGTGGGCAGTTTTTTCCTATTATTTTATTTATTTTTAATATGTAAAATGTAATTAATTTCTTTTATTTAATTTAATTTATTAATTAATATTAATATAAATGCTATATTAATTTTAATTAATTAAATAAATGTCCCTAAGTGCCAAAACATTTCATGCATCATTTATATTATAAGTGTTATAATATATAGTATGCATGTATTTTTTTTTTTTTTTTGAGTATATCAACAAATTGGGAGTGGGGGGATTCGAACTCATGACCTCTTAGTCATGAGTTATACTTGATGCCAGTTGAGGTACGCTCTTGTTGGCATATAGTATGCATGTTAGTTTATATTATAAGTGTTATAATATAATTAAATGCATGTTTTAATTTATTTAATATAAGAGTTATATTTCTTAGATTAAAAAGCATACCCATGCATTTAATTTCATGTGATGAATATTATGTTATAGTCTATAGTTATTCATGTGATGAATGATCAAGCACTATAACATAGAAATGCATGTAACTTAAGTTAATTATTAGTTTTAAAATGTTTAGAACTTGAATAATTAGACTTAGGTTTTCTAGTTCTAATAAGATTAGAATTAGGAAATAAAAATATGACCTTTGAATGGTGACTAATAAGTAACTCTGTCTAAGGAAGGTTTTGTCTAAGGCTGAGGTATTTAAGTTGACGCTTGCGGAACACCCCTACCTGGAAACCGACCTGAGAGAGAATTCAGTCCAGAGATTCTTGGGTTATATTATCGTGAGTGTCGTTAATTAAAAGTTGATTAATTTACTCACATAGACCTAAGTTAATAATGTGATTCTTAGGCTAAATACAATATAAGAGTTATATTGGTAGACTTAGGTAAATTTTAGTCGATTTATCTAGGCCCATCTCGAAAAATATAAAGTGCTGAGTGGGATGAATTAAAGTGTATAAGATACATTTGATTTTCCGACCACAAATCTCCTTTAAAGTCCGCACCATGAGATCCATATTCAGCCTCGTGGCACAAATGGGAGCTTGCCCCTTCCGATGGTATTTGTATGGATCAATAACGTGGATGGAGAGAGTACTTATAGTGAGTGGGAGAGGGACCTGTGAAAACGGGACCCATGGTCTCTTCTTTCGATTCACACTATGAGACCCCTATGATCCGCCTGCCAGTTTGGCCTGGACCAGACAATCCCTTTGGAGGGCCTTGATCATGTGAGTCGGAATACCGTGAATTCCCGAAAGGGATATAGTTTCCTAGTTGGTTTTCCTTCTTTGTTCACCCTTCGGTGGCTATTGTTTGGACGGATACTTGAAAACTTAAAGATTGAGGGTGACACTCACGGAGTTCATTAAGAGTTAATGGATTCGACCGAAAAATGGTAACTAGACGCCTAATGGAATAAGAGTTATTCTGAGATTAGGGTCTGGTCGAGATAGTCTCGTCCTAAAGGAGGAGTGCTTATGTTCACCCTTCAGTAGTGGTCATTCTAAACCTTTAAGATATCATTGCAAATTTTAAATGACCTAGGGATCATAGGATTAATTTTTTTGCTAAAACATGATTGGATTTCAAAAGGTTTTTTGTGAGACTGACACAAAATTTTAATTTGATTTTACAGCAAAAATGTCTAGCTCGATAATAGCTTTACTCGCTTCGGATAAATTAGTGGGAGATAACTTCCAAACGTGGAAGAACAATATAAACAAGATACTTGTAACCGACGACCTAATGTTTGTGCTTACTGGGAAGTGTCCTCAGTTGCTGAGCTCGACTGCATCATGAAGTGTTCGTGATGCCTACGATCGGTGGATCAGGGCCAATGAAAAGGCCAAGGTCTACATTATTGCCAGCTTGTCTGAAGTACTGGAAAAGAAGCATGAGTTGATGGTCACCGCAAAGGAGATCATGGAGTCGTTGCAGGACATGTTTGGACAACAGTCCTTTCAGGTCAGGCACGACTCGCTCTAACACGTCTTTCACGCCCGAATGAAAGAAGAGGCGTTTGTCCGTGAACATGTTCTATACATGATGACCCACTTTAATTTGGCAGAGATGAACGGGGCTTCGATCGATGAGTCGAGCCAGGTCAGCTTTATCTTGGAGACTCTTCCGAAGAGTTTCCTTCAGTTTCGTAGCAACGCTGTTATGAACAAGATAAGCTACACACGGACCACCCTTCTGAACGAGTTACAGAACTTCCAGTCCTTGATGAAGATCAGGACACCGGAAGCTGAGACAAATGTTGTCTTCAGGTCCTATCACAGGGTTCGACTTCTGGGACAAAACCTATAGCTTCTTCTCACTCGAAAAGGAAGAAGAAGAAAATGAAGAAGGGTAAAGCTGACCGAGCTGTCGCCCAAAAGGGCAAGAAGGTCAAGAAAGTTGCAGAGAAATGAAAGTGTTTCCACTGCAATAGGGACGTCCACTAGAAGAGAAACTGTCCCAAGTTCCTTGCCGAGAGGAAAAATCAAGTTAAATGTGATTTACTAGTAACTGAAGCATGTTTAGTGGGGAGTAGTGACTCTACCTGGATATTGGATTCGGGTGCCACTAACCACGTTTGTTCTTCTTTTCAGGGAATTGATTCCAGGCAACAACTGCGAGAGGGTGAGGTGACTCTACGGGTTGGATCCGGGGAGATTGTCTCTGCTACAACTATCAGCAAAGTGAAACTTTATTTGGGTAGGAATTACTTATTGTTAGACAATTTGTATATAGTTTCAGGATTTACTAGAAACCTCGTTTCTATTTCCTGCCTTCTTGAGCATTGTATTTCTGTTTCATTCAATGGCAATAAAGCGTTTATTTCCACAAATGGAAACTTTATTTGTTCTGATTCACTTAAGTCTAATTTGTATGTTTTGAAACCAAATTCGGTCAAAACCGTTTTGAACACTGAATTATTTAAAACTGCAGAAACACGAACTGAAAGAGTTAAAGTTTCTCCAAAAGAAAATGCTCATCTTTGGCATCTAAGGTTATGCCACATTAATCTCAATAGGATTGAGAGACTAGTGAAGAGTGGACTTCTAAGCGAGTTGGAAGAAAACTCTTTACTGGTGTGTGATTCATGGCTCGAATGCAAAATGACCAAACGTCCTTTTAGTGGAAAATGATATAGAGCCAAAGAGCCCCTTGAGCTTATACATGTTCGGATGTTTGACCTAATCTCGTTCGGTTTGTAAATTTACATTTGAAATTAATAAAGGTTATTTATTTCATCATTTTGGGTCTCGCATTTCTTACAAACTTTGTCCAATAAACTAAGCTCCTGGGTCATTGAATATATGAGAGAACTAGAACTTGAACGGTGCGTCGTGGACACACAGGAAGGATCACGTTCGAGTAAATGACCCGAACGGTCTACAGTATATGGATGGAGTTGGAAACCTAATCCTAGATACACTGTGGATGCGGCCCGCTTTGTATTAAGGTACAAACGAGGTGATCTGACTCGTTCATGTGGTTGACATGGGATTGGGGGCAGCCTGTACAATGAGATTGTACAAGACTGGACCGTGAATTATTAGACCTACTAATGTAACACCGTTAACAGTATGGACTAATAACTTCGTAGATGACCATTAGTGACTCGACGTGAATCCTGAGCGTGTTACAGACTCCTGTATGTCGGGGTCTGTCCTTTGACTAATATGGGTGAGGGTGGTCACAGTTACTCGCACAATATGCCTACCTTTTCAAGGACAGGACCAAGGAGAGAGCTGGGAACTTAACTATGCGAGAAAGGAATTCACTCGTTCCCGCCTTTAGGGAAACTAGAGGGGTTGTTCTCTTAAGTGTTGTCTTCAGGGCTTGGACAACGGGCGGACACCATCTCACTGGTCTGAGGAGGTTGTTGTGTATGGTTTGACCATTACGACGTTGTGGTTCATTAGAGGAGCAGTGGGGACTTAAGGAGCAAGAAATAGACACAGGGGTAAAAAGGTAATTTGATCCAGCAGTGTCTACGAACAACCTGTGAAGGGTCGACTCATGGGTATTGGTTATATCAGTGGACACATCTTGTCTTACACTGACGGGAGTGCAACTACGGGCTTTAGTGGAGTGTTACTGTAGCTAATGAATGTTGATTAACCGGGTCAAAGAGTTTGATAGGTTAATCTCGGATCATTGGAGCTCGTCACTGTAGGTCCATAAGGTCTCTCGTTGGCTCAAACTAGGTTAAAAGAAGGTTTACAATTTTGGTGTGAATTTGAAGTGTTCAAGTTCACTGAAGGGTATTTATGTCATTTTATATGAGATATGAATGATATAATATATAGTTTAATATGAATGTGGTTCATAATAAACTATAGGTTAGCCTAATTGTTGAATTAGGGCTAATTTGGAGAAATTAGATTAAGAGATATTAAATTGGATGTTATTCAATTTAAAAATCCACAATATTGCAAATGTGATTTGTAAAATGAGATATGAGATATCTTATAATATGTGGTTATGCAAATATGATTTGTATAACCTATAGTTGTGGTAAAATGGTAAATAGGTGGAGATTTCAACTCCACCTATCGCCATGAATAAACCTCTTTGCAAGAAGGGTTGATAATTTGAATGCTCATTTTTGGAATTCTTGCCAAAAGAAGCTTTAACTTCTCTCTCAAATCCTCTCTCATTTTCTCCTCTCAAACCAAAAGGAAGGATCCCTCAATCCTCCTTCTTCCTAAAGGAGAACAACCGAGAAACCAAGTGGAAGTGTTTGATCGGTGTTCGTGTGAAGAGATCGAGGAGACAACGAAAAGTTCAGAAGGAATCTTGAAGACAGTCTTCAACAAGTAGGTACCACTTTATACTTGTTGTTTTCCTTCTAGAATTACATGTTTAATCTATAACAATGTGATAGTTTAATTTTAACAAAATTAAGTTGCACAACGATACCACGACGATTCGATCGTCTTCTGCGGGGCATGGATTCTCATTCCCTTCAATTGAAATCAGAGTCAATCGTTGGTTCTGGTTGTGCACTTAATTTTGTTAAAATTGGGTGGGTATTTGCTATAATTCATGAGATGAATGTTGGTTTGCAAAATGGGCGTTTTTGGTTTTGGCACTGTTTTTTAGATTTACATTTTATGTTGATTTGATCAATGTAAGGACCCGTGTTTTGGGCAAATTTTAATGTAAATCAAGTCTGTAAGTTCGTGTCGTTCGTGGCATGAGATGCTGTGAAGAAACCGGAGCGAAAACGACGAAGAACAGCAAGAGGTGCTTGTTGTTCTCTCGACAGCGTTGAGACGCTATTCATCGGCATCTCAACACAGCGCATGCGGGCGGAGGCTTGGCTATAGAGCAGCGTTGCAACGCTAGGCGTATCGTTGCAACGCCGAGGCGTGGAGAGCGCGGGGTGCAACGATGAGCACTGCAGCGTTGCAACGCTGCCCTTGGCGTTGCTACGCTACGTGCGTTGAGGGCGGTTCCAGTGCCTAGTTCGCGAGAAATGTGGGCCTGAGCAGCTGTTGGCTTCGTGGGCCGTTTTTCAACATTTTTTTTATTTTTTTGTATAAATGTATATTTATTTATTTATTTTATTAAATAATATTAATATAAATGTTATATTAATGTTATTTAATTAATGAAATGTCCCTATGTGCCAAAATCGGTCTATTTTTGCTATTTAATTATTTTATGCATGTGATGTATGATTTAATTAAATTCTATGTGCATATTGTATGTCATATAGATTTAAAATCTCACCTTAAGTTAAACAATTCATGCATCATTTATATTATAAGTGTTATAATATATAGTTTGCATGATAGGTTATATTATAAGTGTTATAATATAATTAAATGCATGTCTTAATTTAATTAAATATAAGTGTTATATTTTTTAGATTAAAGGATGTGCATGCATTTTAATTTCATGTGATGAATTATTATGTTATAGGATAGTTATTCATATGATGAATGATCAAGGACTATAACATAGAAATGCATGTAACCTAAGTTTAATTATTAGTTTTAAAGTGTTTAGAATTTGAATAATTAGACTTAGGTTTTCTTTTTCTAATTAAGATTAAAATTAGGAAATCAAAATGTAATCTTTCAATTGTGACTGATAAGTAATTCTGTCTAAGGAAGGTTTTGTCTAAGGCTGGGGTATTTAAGTTGACGCTTGCAGAACACCCCTACCTGGAAACCGACCTGGGAGTGAATTCGGTCCGGATATTCTTAGGTTATATTTTTCGTGAGTGGCGTTAATTAAAAGTTAATTAATTTACTCACATAGACCTATGTAATAATGTGATTATAAATTTAGGCCTAATTCAATATAAAAGTTATATTAGTAGACATAGGTAAATTTTAGCCGGTTTATCTAAGTCAATCTCGATTATTATAAAGTGCTGAGTGGGAGGAAATAAAGTGTATAAGATACATTTAATTTTTCGACCACAAATCTCCGCTAAGTACGCACCGTAAGATCCATACTCGGCCTCGTGGCGCAAATGGGAGCGCCTTCCTTCGGATGGTATTTGTATGGATCAATATCAACGTGGATGGAGAGAGTACTTATAGTGAGTGGGAGCGGGACCTGTGAAAATGGGACCCATGGTCTCTTCTTTCGATTCACACCGTGAGACCCCTATGATCCGCCTACTAGTTTGGCCTGGACCAGACAATCCCTTCGGAGGGCCTTGATCATGGGAGTCGGAACACCGTGAATTTCTGAAAGGGATACAGTTTCCTTGTTGGTTTTCCTTGGTTGTTCACCCTTCGGTGGCTATTGTTTGGACAGATACTTGGAAACTTAAAGATTGAGGGTGACACTAACGGGATTCGTTAAGTGTTAATGAATTCGACCGAAAAATGGTAACTGGATGCCTAATGGAATAAGAGTTACTCTGGGATTGGGGTCTGGTCGAGAAAGTCTCGTCCTAGAGGAGTAGTGTTTCTGTTCACCCTTCGGTGGCGGTCATTCTAAACCTTTAGGATATCATTGAAATTTTTAAATGACCTAGGGATCATAGGATTAAATTTTTCTAAAACTTCATTGGATTTCAAAAAGTTTATGCGAGACTGACACAAAATTTTAATTTGATTTTTTCAGCAAAAATGTAGCTCAATTATCGCTTTACTCGCTTCCGATAAGTTAGTGGGAGATAACTTCCAAACGTGAAAGAACAATATAAACACGATTCTTGTAACCGACGACCTAAAGTTCATGCTTACTCAGAAGTGTCCTCAGTTGTCGACCTCGCCGGAGCCGTTTCATGCAAGGCAGCAACGGGCAGAAACGTTAATTTTATTATATATTAAATATAAAAATGTTTTATATTTAATTTATATTTAATTAATTAATTATAATTAATATAATTACATTATATTATTTAAAATTAAAATTAGGGTGCCAAAATTGGTCTAAGTTTTGCTATTTTAATTATGCAATTGTTGTGTAATTATTGCCATGCATAAAGTATGCTTGTATTTTAGAAATCCCACCTTAGGTTAAGCATTTTCATGCATCATTTATAATATAAGGAGTTATATTATATAGTTTGCATGATTAATTAATATAAGGTTGTTATATTAATTTTTGGACAGCATTGACATCCATTATTTTTCATGAGATGAATATGCTATGAATGTTTTATTATTCATGTGATGAATGATCAAGCACTATAACATAGTATGCATGTCACCTAAGGTTAATTATTAGTTTTAAAGTGTTTAGAACTTGGAAATAATAGAACTTAGGTTATCTAGTTCTAATTAGATTAGAATTAGAAACCAAGTAATTTATAAGCTATGATTAAAAGAGGAACTCTGTCTAAGGAAAGTTCTATCTATGCTGGGGTATTTAAGTCGACTTTAAACTTAACACCCCTACCTGGAAACTGACCTGGGAGTGAAATTTAATCAGAGAGCCTTATAAATTATAGTAGCGTCAGCGGGTTTATTAAGGGGTTAATAAACTAGAAATCTTAGGTTTAATATAAGGAGTTATATTAACAAACTTGGGATAAAATCAATATAAGAGTTATATTGATCATCAATATAAGAGTTATGTTGATAGAGTTAGGTAAAACCATTAGTCGGGTTTTAGCCTAAGAAAGATTCCTATAGACTTAAAGTATTCAGTTGGAGGAAAAAGTGTATGAGATACATATTTTTCCACATACGCTATCTCCAGGAAGTTCACACCGTGAGACTCATACTTGGCCTCGTGGCGCAAACGGGAGTGTCCCCCTACGGATGGTGTTTGTATGAGTCAATACCAAGGTGAATGGAGAGGGTACTTATAGTGAGTGGGAGCAGGTTTAGTGAAAACAAAACCTACGGTGTCTTTTGTCGGTTTACACCGTTAGACCACTATGGTCAGCCTGCTAGTTTGGCCTGGACCAGACAATCCCTTCGGAGGGCTTGATCATAGGGGATCTGACACAGTAGACACCCGAAAGGGATAAAGATTTCCTTAGACTATTTTCCAATCTAGTCCTCCCTTCGGCGGATTTTATTTGATCGAGACTCTGGGATGTAAAGACAAAGGGTTACACTCACGGGGTACATAAGTTGTGTATGTATCCAGACCAAAAAATTGGTAACTAAAACCCATAGGAATAAGAGTTATTCTGGTGTTAGGTTTTGGTCAAGAGTGTCTTCATCCAGAGGAGGAGTGTTTTTTATTACCCTTCGGTGTCATACATTCTAAACCTTTGGAGTATCATTGCAAATTATAAATGGCCTAGGAATCATTTGATAATTAGCTAAAACATGATTGGATTAGAGTTATAGCAAGAAACTCATACAAGTTTGTTTGTAAAATTTTCAGCAAAATGTCTAGCTCTATGATTTCCTTATTCGGTGCAAAAAAGTTAACCAGAGAGAACATAGTGACTTGGAGAGATGGACTCAACATAATCTTGGTTACACATGATCTTAAGTTCGTTCTCAATGAGGAATGTCCTCAATTTCCTGCTCAAAATGCATCTCAAGCTGTTGAGGATGCGTATGACCGCTGAATTAATGCCAGCGAAAAGGCGAAAGCCTATATCCTGGCTAGCATACCTGATGTTTTAGCCAGGAGGCTAGAGGGCAAGGTCTTAGCTCGAGAGATCATGGATTTTGTGCTGAGTTTGTCTAGACGACCGTCCAAACAAATTCGGCATGAAGCCCTAAAATTCGTTTATAACGCACGTATGAAGGAAGGAACATCGGTGAGAGAACATGTTCTCAATCTGATTGCCCACTTTAATATAGCGGAATTAAACGGAGCGGTCATAGATGAGAAATGTCAGATTTTGTTCATCCTAGAATCTTTTCCAAGAGTTTTCAATGATTCCAGTAGCAATGCAAATGATGAACAACATAGAGTATGATCTGACTTCTCTGCTACATGAGCTGCAGAATTATCAGTTTGTTATGGATGATAAGAGACAACAAAATGGAGAGGCAAATTTGTTTGCTCATTCCAAAAGTTCTCAGGAGGATTCATCCTCTGGGAGAAAGAACATCAGCCATACTTCTGGACTTAAGAAGATATAGAAAAGAGGAGAAGGAGCAGATAAAGAGCAATCGTCTGGCAAAGAAAAGTTGTTATTTGATAACATGTAGCTTAAGGGTTTATTAGAAACCTCATTTCTTGCCTTAGCGAACATTGTGCTTCTCTGTCTTTTCAATTGAATACAGTGTTTATTTCATTGGAAAAGTATTGTACTATGTGTTGCTCTTCTTGAGAATTATTTGCAAATGGTTTAATTCAGTTAAAATAGTTTTAACAAGTGAATTTTAAAGAATTGCAAGTACACGAACTAATGTCTCCTAAAGAAAATGCTCATTTTTGGCATCTAAGATTGGGTCACATTAATCTCAATAGGATTGAGAGATTGGTAAAGAACGGACTTCTAAACGTGTTAGAAGAAAATTCCTTACCCGTATGTGAATCCTGCCTAGAAGGCAAAATGACTAAGAGACATTTTAGTGGAAAAGGTTATAGAGGCAAAGATACTCTAGAGCTTATACATTCAGACCTTTGTGGTCCGATGAATGTTAAAGCTAGGGGAGGATATAAATATTTCATCTCTTTTATAGATGATTATTCCAGATATGGGCATATTTACATAATGCACCACAAGTTTGAAGCACTTGAATAGTTCAAGGAATTCAAGGCTGAGGTTGAAAATCAATTAGGTAAAAGAGTTAAAACACTTCGATCGGATCGAGGTGGAGAGTACATGGATTTAAAATTCCAGAACTATATGATAGAACATGGAATTACATCCCAACTCTCAGCTCCCAGCACACCACAGCAAAATGGTGTATCGGAAAGGAGAAATAGAACCTTGTTGGACATTGTTCGATCAATGATGAGTTATGCTCATCTCAAAAATTGCTTCCGCTTTCTTAATCTAGACACTTACAATTGGTATCGGAGCAATTTTGAGCACTCAATTTGATCTATTTTGTTATGTGGTGGGTGATTTTTGAAATACAATTTTTCTAGGCGTCTAAAGTGTTCTTCTGGTTTTGGCATTTAAATTGAGCATCAATATGTGCTTTATTTTCAAATTGCACAAGTGTGTTTGAGCATTTATTTGTATAGAATAAGCTGTAAAAATTTTAAGTCGATTGGAGTTCGGGAAGACCTTCAATTTGAAGAAAGAAGCTCGGTGGTCCAGAAAATCGGAAAACAGAGGCAGCTTTTTTTTAAATTCTGCATTTTAGCTACAGTAAACCTTCAAGCCCATGATTTTGAGAAGAAACAATTGACCTTGACTATTGACTTTGACTCCAGTTCGGTTGACTTTGACGGGTTCAATGTTTTTTGGACCGGTTCGGCTTATTTTTGGTCCGGTTCGGTGGTTTTAAGACCGGTTCTGACTATTTCGAGGCCGATTTTTCCATTTTGGGGGTCAATTTCATCAATTGGAGGCCCGATTCAGCCTTTTACAGACCAATTTAACCTTTTGAAGGTCCGGTTCACACATTTGCAAGCTGGTTCGATCTAAATTCGAAGAGTTCGAAGTGGCTCGATGTTAATTCTAGATTATTATTGTAATAATTTAGTAGTTTGCTTGCATTAGATGCCAAAACCAGTGTACTTTAGTGTGTTTAATTAATTATGCATTGTCAATGTATGTTTTAATTAAAATCCTTGATTGTATGTGCATAAAGTATACCATATAGATTTTAAAATCCCACCATAGGAAGCATGCTCCATGCATTGAAAGTATGTTATAAGTGTTATAATATATTGTATGCATGTTTATTGGGTTTCATAAGAATTAATATAAGTGTTATATTAATTTATGAAACAAATATTATATGTTTTAATTATAATAAATATAAGGGTTATATTAATTAAAAATTAAACATATAATTGTTATGCATTTATTCATGTGATGAATTTGTTATAAAAGAATATTTATTCATGTGATGAATGATGAAACATTTTATAACATAGAAATGCATCTAACTTAAGGTTAATTAATTAGTTTTAAAATGGTTTTAGAACTGGAACTAATTAGACCTTAGGTTATCTAGTTCTAATAAGATTAGAATTAGGAAACCAATAATTTATAAACTTTAATTAAAGAGAGACTCTGACTAAGGAAGGTTCTGGCTAGGTTGGGTACTTAAGCTGACAGAAACGGAACACCCCTACCTGGGAACTGACCTGGGAGTGAATTTAATCCATAGGTTTATAAATTATCTTTCGTGAGTGGCGTTTATTAAAAGTTAATAAATTAAACTCATAGATCTAGGTTTATTAAAAGGTTAATAGACTTAGATAATTCCAGTATAATTGTTATATTGGTAGACTTAGGTCATTTTGTTTTAGTCGAAATATGCCTAAGTAAAAGTATACCCAAACAGTTTAAAATACTTAGTGGGAGAGAAAAGGTATGTATGATATATCAATTTCCTCTTACACTCTCCACGAAGTTCACACCGTGAGATTTATGCTAGGCCTCGTGATGTCAATAGGGCATCCCCATTCGGATGGTGTTTGCATAAATCAAGAGCAAGGTGAATGGAGAAAGTATTTATAGTAAGTGAGCGAAGGAAGTGTGTCAACACATCCTACGGTCTCCTCCATTAGGTTAGACCGTGAAATTCCCATGTTGCGCCTGCAGGTTGCCCGAAGTAGCACCATCCATTCGGAGGGATTTAACATAGGATTCGGAACAACTCAGACTCCAGAAATGGATAGGGTCTCTTAGGTCCATTCCCATCTTTGTCTCTCCAGTTCGGTAGCATTGTTGGGGCCGACCTCTGAGGTCTGAAAATGGCGGGTCACACTTACAAGAATTGCTAAGTATTAGTAAGTTCTTGACCAAAGTAGCGATAACTAGAATGTTATAGGAATAAGAGTTATTCCAGCATTAGCATTTAGTCAAGAATGTCTTGGTTCAGTGAAGGAGTGATTGACTGCCCCTCGGTAGCGGTTGCTCTGACTCACTGAAGTATCGTTGCAAAAACAATAATGAGTTTATGGGTACATTATTACTTTTGCTAAATTCTTAAATTGGATAGGTTACAAATAATTCACTAATAGAATTCATTCTTTTTCAGCATGTCGAACTCTTTTATCCAGTTACTCGCCTTCCATAAACTCAGCGGCGACAATTATGGAACCTGGAAATCAAACTTGAATACGATTCTTGTTCTTGATAATTTGAGGTTCGTCTTAACTTAGCGAGGAATGTCCTCCCCTCCTAGCTCGACAAAGAAACCGAATTGTTCAGGATGCTTATGACAGATTGATTAGGGCTAATGAGAAGGCCCGAGTCTACATCTTAGCCAGCATATCTGATGTGTTGTCTAAGAAACATGAGAGCATGGTCACCGCTATGGAGATCATGGGATCATTACATGCGATGTTCGGAAAACCGTCCTCATCGGTCCATTATGATGCTCTCAAATACGTTTACAACTCCCGTATGAAGGAGGGAGCCTATGTTAGGGAACATGTCCTTGACATGATGGTCCACTTCAACGTGGCTGAAGTAAATGGGGTTGTCATAGATGAGAAAAGTCAGGTAACCTTTATTATGGAATCTCTTCCGAAGAGTTTTCTGCCATTCCACACCAATGCGGTGATGAATAAGATAGAGTATAACCTGACTACTCTCCTCAATGAGCTTCAGACTTTTGAATCCCTGATAAAATCAAAAGAAAAAGAGAATGAGACAAATGTTGTAACTTCAAAGAAGTTCCTCAAAGGATCATCCTCAGGGACCAAGTCTGGTCCTTCTTTTACCAACAATAAGGGTATTCAGAAGAAGAAGAATGACAAAGGGAAGGGACCAACTCCCACACGCAAGGCTAAGGCCACAGGAAAATGTTTCCATTGTGGTGGGTGACGGGCACTGGAAGAGGAATTGCCCAAAGTACCTTGAAGAAAAGAAAGCTGAGAAGGAAAAACAAGGTAAATATGATTTAATTTTTGTTGAAACATGTTTAGTGGAACATAATGATTCCGCCTGGATATTAGAGTCAGGAGCCACTAACCATGTTTGTTCTTCTTTTCAGGAAACTAGTTCTGGCAAAAGAACTTGCGGATGGGGAGATAACTCTCGTGGGTTGGAACAGGAGAGGTTGTCTCAAATGCAAAGCGATGGGGAGCAATGAAGTTGTTGTTTAGAGATAGATTCATTTTATTAGAAAATGTACTTTTGGTTCCTGGAATCAAAAGAAATCTTGTATCTATCTCTTGTTTGCTTGAACATATGTATAAAGTATCTTTTGATCATAATGAAGCGTTCATTTGCAAAAGAGGTGTACGAATATGTTCTGCTAAACTTGAATACAACTTATACGTGTTAAGACCAACTGAAGTAAAAGCTATTTTGAACACCGAGATGTTTAAAACAGCCGATACTCAAAATAAAAGGCAGAAACTTTCTCTTAGTACCTATCTTTGGCACTTGAGACTAGGCTACATTAATTTCAATAGGATTGGGAGATTGGTCAAGAGTGGTCTCCTAAGTCAGTTAGAGGACAACTCTTTACCACCATGTGAGTCCTGTCTTGACGAAAAAATGACTAAAAGACCTTTTTCTGAAAAAGGTTATAGAGCCAAAGAGCCCTTGGAACTCGTGCATTCGGATCTCTGTGGTCCTATGAATGTCAAGGCACGAGGAGGGTATGAATATTTCATCAATTTTATTGATGATTATTCTATGTATGGTTATCTATACCTAATGCATCATAAGTCCGAAACCCTTGAAAAGTTCAAGCAGTATAAGGCAGAGGTTGAGAACACATTAGGTAAAATGATTAAAACACGTCGATCAGATCGAGGTGAAGAGTACATGGATTTGAGATTCCAAGACTATATGATAGAACATGGAATCGTATCCCAACTCTCAACGCCTGGTACACCTCAGCAGAATGGTGTATCTGAGAGGAGAAATAGAACTTTGTTAGACATGGTTCGATCCATGATGAGCTACGCTCAGTTGCCTAGTTCGTTTTGGGGACATGCAGTAGAAGTTGTTGTATATATTTTGAACATAGTTCCCTCTAAGAGTGTTTCAGAAACACCCTATGAGTTATGGAAAGGGTGTAAAAGGAGTTTACGTCACTTCATGATTTGGGGATGTCCGACACATGTGTTGGTTTCCAATCCAAAGAAATTGGAACATCGTTCAAAATTATGCCTATTCGTAGGATACTCCAAAGAAACGAAAGGTGGTCTGTTTTATGATCCTCAAGAGGACAAGGTGCTTGTGTCGACAAACGCCACGCTCTTAGAGGAAGACCACATGAGAGATCATCGACCTCGTGAGCGAGGATTGTCTTAAGTGAAATTTCCGGGGAAGCTACGGATAAATCAACAAAAGTTGTTGATCAAGCATCCTTCTCAAGTGTTGAGAATACCTCGGCGTAGTGTGAGGATGTTAGACAACTTTGACCGCTACATGGGTTTGACTGAACCCAAGTCGTCATACCGATGATGGCGTTGAGGATCCATTGACCTATAAACAGGCAATGAATGATATAGATAAGGACCAGTGAATTAAAGCCATGGACCTTGAAATGGAGTCAATGTACTTCAATTCAGGCTGGAAACTTTTAGATCAACCAGATGGTGAAAGACCTATCGGTTGCAAGTGGATCTACAAGAGGAAACGAGATCAAGCCGGTAAGGTGCAAACCTTTAAGGCTCGACTTGTGGTAAAGGGTTATACTCAAAGGGAAGAGGTGGACTATGAAGAAACCTTCTCCCCTGTTGCCATGCTCAAGTCCATTAGAATACTCTTGTCCATTGCAACGTTTTATGACTAAAAAATTTGGCAAATGGATGTCAAGACAGCCTTTCTGAATGGCAATCTTGAAGAGAGTATCTATATGGATCAACCAGAGGGGTTCAGAGTTCAGGGTCAAGAGCAAAAGGTTTGAAAGCTTAAATGATCCATCTATGGATTGAAACAAGCTTCTAGATCCTGGAATATAAGATTTGATACTGCGATCAAGTCTTATGGCTTTGAACAGAATATTGGCGAGCCTTGTGTTTACAAGAAGATAGTCAACACCACTGTAGCTTTCTTAGTTCTATATGTAGATGATATCTTGCTCATTGGGAATGATGTCGGGTTCCTGACTAGCGTTAAGCAATGGCTAGCAACTCAATTCCAAATGAAAGATTTGGGAGAGGCTCAGTTTGTTCTTGGAATCCAAATCTTTCTGAATCGCAAGAACAAAACGCTAGCACTGTCTCAGGCATCTTATATTGACAAGATGTTGGTTAGATATAAGATACAAAATTCCAAGAAGGGTTCATTACCTTTCAGACATGGAATTCATTTGTCTAAGGAACAGAGTCCTAAGACACCTTAAGAAGTTGAGGATATGAGACGAATTCCCTATGCATCTGCTGTCGGTAGTCTGATGTATGCCACGCTATGTACTCGACCCGACATATGCTATGTAGTGGGAATAGTCAGCAGATATCAGTCTAATCCAGGATATGATCACTGGGTTGCCGTTAAGAACGTCCTCAAGTATCTTAGGAGAATGAGAGACTATATGCTTGTGTATGGTACAAAGGATTTTATCCTTGTAGGATACACTGACTCTGATTTTCAGACTGATGTAGATTCGAGGAAATCCACATCAGGATCAATGTTCACTCTTAACGGAGGAGCTATAGTATGGAGGAGTATAAAGCAAGGTTGTATTGTTGACTCCACCATGGAGGCTGAGTATGTCGCACCTTGCGAAGCAGCGAAGGAGGTTGTCTGGCTTAGGAAGTTCTTGACTGATTTGGAAGTTGTTCCAAATATGAATTTGCCTATCACCCTCTTTATTGTGATAATAGTGGTGCAGTGGCGAATTTCAAAGAACCTAGAAGCCATAAGCGCGGAAAGCACATAGAGTGCAAATATCATCTCATCAGGGAGATTGTGCAACGAGGAGACATGATCGTCACGCAGATCACTTCGGAGCACAACATTGTTGATCCATTTACAAAGCCCCTCACGGCTAAAGTGTTTGAGGGACACCTAGAGAGTCTAGGACTATGGGTTGTACAGTAGGGCAGTTTTTCTTTGCTCAGCATGTTTTACCCCACAGACGTTTTAATCCAAGAGGGAGTTTGTTGGGTTTTATGTCCTAAAACTCGTGGTTTTGTAAACCGAATGTATATTCTATTTCACAATAAAGTTGTTATTGAAATTTATTCAGTAAAGGTGTTATTGAATATTGTGTATTGTGTAACCTTAATCCAATAAAGAACCCTTGGCTATAGGATGAATACTTGAACTTTATGTGTGACATAAAAGTGGATCAAGTTCAAGTTATAGCCAGAACAGTCTATAGTATAAGGATAGGGTTGGGTACCTTATCCTGGGGACACTATGGATGCGACCCACTTTGAAGAGTACAAACGAAATGATCCTAAATCGTTCATGTGGAGACATGTGAGTGGGGGCGCCCTATGAAATGAGTTTGCATAAGACTGGACCGTGAAATAGTCACTTAGACTTTATAACTTTGTTTCCTGTCTTAACTGACTATATTCATACGATGACCTAGGTAACTCGATCTTAATCCTGAGCGTTCTATGGACTCCTGTTTATTCGGATTATCCTTAAATTTGCATGGGTGAGAGTGGCTCGAGATTGCCGACTCAATAAGCCTCCCATTTAAAGGATAAAATCGGGTAGATAGCTGGGAACATAGTTCTGCAAGATGGAATTCACTGCTACCCGCTTTAGGGATTAGTAGAGAGGTTGTTCCCTTAAATCTCGACTCGGGTCTTGAACAATGGGCCCACCTCTCATTGGCCCGAGAGGGATTCGGTTTCTTTGGTTGGGCCACAAACCAATTGTTCATTAGAGGATCGGTGGTACTTAAGAACAGAGAGGTAATTACAGGTAAAAACGGTAATTTTGACCAACCGGTGTAATTACGAACGACATCACGAAGGATCGACTTACTAATCATGGTTATATCGAGTGGGCGTAAATATATCTACAGTGAGAGAGAGTGCAACCACCGGGCTTTAGTGGAGTGCCCCGGTGGTTAACGAATGTTGATTAGCTAGGCTAAAGAGTTTGGTCGATTAATCTCGTATCATTGGAGCTCATGATCTGTAGGTCCATTAGGTCCCTCTTACTAGCTCAGACTAAGCCTTGTAACTTTTTGAGAGAAAACAATTTGAATTGTTCAAATTCAGTTTTGGGAGAAATCGTTAATTATATGTGATATATTTAACGAGTCATAGCTTAATTTTGAATTAAACTATGATTAAAAAGAGGTGGATATATTTAAATATGATTTAAATATTGCATCGGTTTATAGTATGAATAAGGATTCATGTTCGAAAAAACGATCAGGATCAAGAAATTTATTTAATTTAATATTTTATATTAAATTAAATTAATAATTAATTAATTAAATTAAATTTTGAATTATTGAATTAATTAAATTAATGGGGCAAATGGGTTGGTAGCAAAAAGACCCAATATAATTGTCCATATAGCAAATGTCTCAATCTATTTGAAAAATAGCAAAAATTTGAAAAGAGAAATTTAAATTACTAAAAGACCCCCACACCAGTCACTGCTATCAATGATATCACTGATAGAAGTTTGTTTATTTAATAACTAATTTTTTTGTCTGTTTATTTAATAACTAATTTTTTTCTTATAATTTTGATAAACTACTATTGTGATATCTATCACTGATAGAAGTGATAGACTTCTATCAGTGATAATTGTCTGATAGACTTCTACCACAGTTGTCTATCTATTACTTATTACTCATAACTTTTCTATTATCTATTAGACTTCTTGTTCCTATTCGGCTTTTATCGATGTCTACCACTAATAGAAGTGATAGACTACTATCCTGTTAATGATTGATAAAAGTTAATGAAAAGGAAGTGATAGACTACTATCACTGATAGAAGTCATAGGTTTCTATCAGTGATAGTTGTCCGATAGACTTCTACCTATCTATTACCTATTACTCATAACCTTTGTATTAGACTTCTTGTTCTTCTTGACTATTAATTTCTTTCTTCTATCCGACTTCTAGCAGTGATAGACTTCTATCAGTGGTAGTTGTCTATCACTATCACTGATAGTTGTCTATCTGTTAGCTATTACTGTTTGTTGTGTGGTCTTCAAACTTTCTCATCCGATGCCAAAGTTCTTGTGTTCAGAGTATTGATATTAAACTTTTGAAACAATCACAAACTTTGTATTGATAGTATGAATAGTATGATAACAACAATATTGAGTTCTATCTTGAAAAAATATATCTAGAACCAATTGCAAAAATTACATCATGGTAAAAATGGTGGATATTTACATGTCCTACGATTGTGACCAACACGATGACAATGATTACATTTTGTGTGACTTTTTGCTTCACCAATCGACGGAATCTTTTGCTTTCGGGGTCTTCTTGCTTGACGTTTAACAAGTGGAGGCAATCCATTCATGTCAACATCTATCGAACTCCATTTATAATGATTCCCAACTGGGCGGATTACACCTTCATAAGTTGTCACTCCCGTCACTAATTGCACAAGAGGAGCCATCAAAGCAAGCATCATTAATATGAGCAACTAAAGGATATCTTGTATTTTGATCTTTTACTAAAGTTAAAAACCAAGCAACATCTTTATCTTCTTTAATTTTAACCACATCCTGAGCACCATTTATCCCATAACCTAATAACATCGACAATTCTATAGAAGAAATAGAACTATCCATTCGAACTTCTTTCACAATCAGATTAATAAAATCATCAAAACACATCATCTCATCAACCAAAATTCTAATGGTCTTGTAATTCTCATAGAAATTTTTCTCATTCCATTGCCCACTATAAAAAATAACTATTGGAAGCTTCATCATAGTTCCTACGAAAAGTAATAACAACATTAACAACATTAAGTAATATAGAAACCGATCACCACAATAGTCACTCGTTGATTAATGATATCACTGATAGTATTGATATCTATTGATCACTGATATCATTGATATCTACTGATTACTGATATCATATCTATTGATCAATGATATCACTGATATCATTGATATCTAGAAAATAGTGATAAATATCACTGATATCACTGATATCATTGATATCTACTGATCATTGATATCACTGATATCATATATATTGATCAATGATATCATTGATATCATTGATATCACTGATGTCATATGTATTCTCTAGCATATCTAGAAAACAAAACAATCACCAAAATACGACTTGCGACTCCAAAACATTGCAGAAAAACAGTGATATAACAAAATGAACAAAAGAAATACCCACGAAAAAAACTCTGGTTGATTGACAAACTCAAATACCCACGAAAAGAGCTCCAACAGAAGATCGTATATCACTAATTGGAAGCACATTAGTCACTCATATATCACTAATATCACTAATATCATTGATATTTATTGATTACTGATATCACTGATATCACTGATATCATTATCTATTGATCACTAATATAACTGATATCTATTGATCATATCTAGGAAACAATGATAGATATCACTGATGTCACGTATATCGTCGATCATCTAGAAAACAGTATTGCTGATAGAACAAAAAATGAAGAAGACTTGCGACTCCGAAGCAGAAAAACAATGATGTAACAAAATGAACATAAGAAATACCCACGAAAAATGTTGATTGAAAAACTCAAATACCCACGAAAAAGCTCCGTTGGACTTCGAAAAGATCGAATTGGAAGATAGTTCGACCAAATAAGAAGATACTACAATGCGATCGAATTGGAGAAGATAATCAGACAAACTTGCGACTTCGATCGAATTGGAGAAGATAATCAAACAAACTCGATGAAAATTCATGGACTGCAATTCAACAGATCGAACTGAAAGATACCCGATCGAATAGGTGAAGGCTTGCGACTCCGATTGAATTTGAGAAGATACTCAAACTTGCGACTCGACAGAAGATTTGACTGGAATCGAGAAGAGTTTGGGAAGATTGGACTGGAATCAAGAAGATGTTGTCGCAAAAATCGGAAGAAGAACAAATACCAATTGAAAAACAAATACCAATTAAAAAAGGAATAGGTTTAAGCCAAGAGTATAATTGGAATTATAAAAAAAAAATAAAGATTTTTGTCATATTTGCAATTCTTTTAAAATGTTGCTATATCTACATACTAAAACAATAATTGCTACCCATTACAAATTCTCTAAAAAATAGGTATATTAAATAAATTATAATACATCTCATTTGATTTGACTATGAATTTAGAGCCTTACAAGTAGTTAAAATATTTATTCCTTTTTGAGAATCTAGAAAATTAAAATGCTTAAATGCTTAAAATTGTAAAATAATAAAAAATATAAATGTCGGGCATAATCATGTTTGTTTTGAATATAAAAATATAAAAATAACAAGGAATATTTAAGTAACCGTGAAGAACAAATACCAATTAAAAAATAAATACCAATTAAAAAGAGAATAGGTTTAAACCAAGGGTATAATTGGAATTATAAAAAAAATTAAAGATTTTTGCCATATTTGCAATTCTTTTAAAATGTTGCTATATCTACAAATACTAAAACCATAATTGCTACCCATTACAAATTTTCTAAATTAATTTTAATTTAAAATCAATTTAATATTGATTTTTGAATTAAAATTAAATGAAAATTAGTGGATTTTCATGGATTTTCAATAAAATCCAAAGTGCAACTTTCCCAATCCCTCTGTTTTTCCAACTTTGAGCATGCATTTGATTTTACAAAATTGATCAACTTAGAGTGTTTAAGATCCAAAATTGCTTCCGCTTTCTTAATCTAGACACTTACACATATAATGTATATATCACCTCATATATGAAATTGAACACCTCAATTTCATTTCTAACTTTATACCCTCAATATTACCATGTTAGCCAACGGAGGGACCTATTGGACCTATAGTTCATGAGCTCCAATGATGTGAGATTAACTGATCAAACTCTTTGATCTGGTTAATCAAAATTCATTAATTACAATTCACTCCACTATAGACTTGTAGTTGCACTCTCCTCACTGTAGATTATATGGTGTTCATCGATATAATCATTACCTATGAGTGACCCTTCACAGGTTGTTCATAATCACAGCTGGGTCAAATTGTCGTTTTACCCCGGTTATTAACTCTTGCTCCTTAAGCACTACTGATCCTCTAATGAACAACAAGTCTATGATCCTACCATAAACTCAATCCCTCTTAAGCTAGTTTATAGGGTGGGGCCCCGTTGCTCAGGATTCAGGTCGAATGACTAATGATCATCTATAAATTATTAGTCCTATGATGTTAACGGTATTATACTAGTTAGACTAATAATTTGGAGTCTGGTCTTGTATGAACCCATCATACTGGATGCCCCACTCACATGTCATCCACATGAATGAGTTGGATTACCTCATTTTTACTAGCTACAAAATGGGTCGCATTCATGGTGTTACCAGATTAAGGTTTCCAACCTTATACATATATCATTGACCATTTAGGTTATACTCTAGAACATAATCCAATTAGTGTCTACTACACTGATGTTCAAGATTTATTATAACCTTGGAGCTTAGTTTATTGGATTTATAAAGCGAGAATATAATTTTATCAAATCAAATAACTCTTTATTTATTTGACTAAAATTACACAAGTTTAGGGCACATATCCCAACAATGTCCTGTTGGAGGAAGAAGAAGAAGGTAGTTCCTGTGTTCTTTGTCAAATTGAATTTTCACAAGGAGTAGCTGAAAACTACAAAGGTAACAATTCTATTACTTTAGTTTTATAGAATTCTCTGTTTAATCCATGCTTAGTTTTTAATTTACTTATCTCTGTGTTTTTAGTATGCATTTTTGGAATAAATCAAAACAAACAAGCAATTTGATCTTAATCACACCTTTTCGCTGCTCACGAGAATTTTATTCCCTTCAATTGGTATCAGAGCAATGCACTTTTTGTTTTTGATGAAACAAAATTACATTGGTTAGGTGGGAAGTGCATTTGGTTTGTTGTTAAATTGTTTAGGAAAATTTAGCCTTAGAGTTTTTATTTGATTTGATTAAATTGATGTAAAGGCCCCTGCGTTTTGGGAATTAAAGTGCAAAATTGATTCTTTGATAAATTTATTGAGTTGTTTGTGACTTGTTCGGGGCAATTCGGATGAGATTCAAGTGAAAAATTATTGATTGAAGCTACTGTTTTTTAAGGAGAAGGTTGTTGTTGCACCAGCAGCGTTGCAACACCCTTTGTGGTGTTGCAACATTATTCATCAGTGTTGCAACGCTGATGGATGGCGTTGCAATGCTTATGATCCCTATCGATAAGGGATCTGAGGGGTAGCAGCGTTGCAATGCCGTTTCATGGCGTTGCAACGCTAGCCCGATGCTGGACGCAAGCGCAAGGGAGGCAACGTTGCAACCTGTCCTTAGAGTTGCAACGTCGTGCCATTGAAAGTTTGAAGGTTGGCCGGTTCAGCGTTGTTCGGGTGGTTCGGTTCGTTTCTGGTCCGATTCGAGCGGTTCGACTCCAGTTCAGGGTGTTTTGGACCAGTTTTGTAATAGAATTAATGTAATTTTATTATTTCTTGCACTTTAGGGGTCAAAATTTTCGGTTTAACAACTATTTTCTTTGTAAATTTCATTTAGAATTAATCCCACCATTTGATAAGCATGTCCGTGCATTTTATCTATATAATTGTTATATAAGAATAATAAAAATGCATGTCTATTTTTCATGAGTAATTAGTTATAAATGTTATAATTCAATTATATGAAAAAAGAATAGCATGGAGCATGAAATTACTTAGTTTAAAATAAAGTATTATTTTATTTAAGTAATTTACATTATTCAAATAGTTGAATGTCAATGCATTTCTAATTAGAATACGATTGTTGGAAATTTCATATAGTTCTTTGTCATAGGCTAATTATTAAAATTTATAAAAGTTATAAATGAGTTTTTAGAAACTATAACCTATAACAAAGAAATGCATGCAAACATAGGAACTTGGAAAAAATGAAATTAGTTTTAAAATGTTTAAAATTAATTAGACCTAAGTTTAATTTCTAATAGGATTAGAAATTAGTCTTACATAGTATTTTAAATAGTTTAAAATATAGTAGGACAATAGGACATTTGTGTTATAAAGGAACTCTACCGGTGATGTTTTGTCTAAGGTTGGGGGTTCTAAAGCTGATGGTTAACGAAACACCTCCTACCTTGGAACTGACGTGAAACCTGAGTTGAATTAACCATAGTCTTGTTAGCATACTTTATACTAGGTAATTAAAATGTTTATTCACTTAGACATAAGTTTAAAAGAACTAGTCATAACAGTTATAATAGGCATAGACTAAGATAGATTCTTTTAGCCGGAATCCAACTAAGTTAAACCTATACCCTAACTTTAGGAACTTTGGTTGGAGAAAACGAGATGTTCGCATCGAGTTTACTTTCACGTCCTCAAGAGTTCACACCGTGAGTTCCATGCTCGGCTACGTTGCGTCAATAGGGCGTCCTCCTATGGTAAGTGTTTGCATGGTTCAATACCAAGGTGAATGAGGGAAGTATCCATAGTAAATGGGAGAAGCACGCGAGTCAACCTATCCTACGGTCTCCTCCATTAGGTCGCACTGTGAGATTTCTATAGTCCGCCTGCTAGGTTGCCCTGGAGCAGCCATTCCTACTGAGGGCATGACTATAGGGATCGAAACACCGCGAACACTAGAAATGGATAGGGTCTCTTAGGTAATTTGCCAACAGTTGTCTTTCTTAATAGTAGCCTGTTGGCTCGGATCTATTGGATCTGAAAATGGTAGGGTCACATTTACGGGACAAGTTAGACTAGTTAACAAGTCCTTGACCAAACAAACGGTAGCTAAGAATCATTGGGGCATGAGATGTTCTGGTAGTGAGAATTAGCTTTGATAGTCTCAATTCATGGGGGAAGTGACTGACCACCCGACGATAACTTTTATTATAAACCCTTGAAGTATTGTTGCAAAATTAAACGTTTAATTTAAACATTAGGGTTCTTTAATAATTTTGCTAAATTAGATTGGTTTTATTAATGAGTTAAATGGCATAACTAATTAGAATTATTTTGTAATTTCTGCATGTCGTCCTCAATTGTAACCTAACTCAAAAGTGAATGTTTAACTAGGGAAAACTATACTACGGTGGAGTCCAACTTGAATACGATCCTGGTTCTTGATGACATTTGGTCTGTACTGACTGAGGAGTGTCCTTATCCCAGCTCGAAATGCTCCTCAAACTGTTAAGGATGCGTATGATCGTTAGATCAAGGCCAATGACAAGGCCAAGGACTATATTTTGGCTAGTGTTTCTGAAGTTCTTGCCAAAAAGCACGAAGGCATGGTCTCAGCTCGTGAGATCATGAGTTCGTTGCAGAATATGTTCAGGCAACCGTCTGGACAACTTTGGCACGAATCCCTCAAGTACGTTTATAACTCCCGTATGAAGGACGGAACATCGGTGAGAGAACACGTTCTCGATCTGATGGTGTACTTTAACGTGGCAGAAATGAACGGCGCGGTCATCGACGAGCAAAGTAAAGTGTCGTTTATCCTGAAATCTCTTCCAAATAGTTTCCTGCATTTATGCAGCAATGCGGTAATGAACAAGATAGAGTACAACCTGACTACTCTCCTAAACAAACTGCATACTTTCCAGTTTCTTATGAAGAATAAGGGACAGATTGATGGAGAGGCAAATGTGTTTGCCCATTCCAGAAAGTTTCAGAAGGGCTCATCCTCTTGAACAAAGTCTTGCGGCTCTTCTTCTGGCCTTAAGAAGATCCAAAAGAAGAAGAAAGGAGGGAAGGAGAAAGCATATGTCGCTGCTGATAAAGGCAAGGGAAAGGCCAAAGTTGCAGACAAAGGAAAGTGATTCCAATGCAACATAAACGGGCACTGGAAGCGAAACTACCCAAAGTACCTTGTGGAGCTGAAAGAGAAGAAAGAAAAATGTGATTTATTTGTTCTAGAAACATGTTTAGTGGAAAGTGATGACTTAACCTGGATACTTGATTCATGAGCCACTAACCACATTTGCTCTTCTTTGCAGGAAACAAGTTCCTTCAAGGAGCTTGATAAGGGTGAGATGACGCTCAGGGTTGGAACAGGAGACGTCGTCTCAGCTCGTGTAGTGGGAGATGTGAAGCTATTTTTTAGAGATAGATTTTTATTTTTAGAAAATATGTATATAGTTCCTAGAATTAAGAGGAACTTAATATCTGTCTCTTGTCTAATTCAATGTGGATATTGTATTTCCTTTTCTAGTAATGAACCGTTTATTTTGAAAAAGGGTGTTTATATTTGTTCAGCTAAATTAGAAAACGGCTTGTATGTACTAAAACCGAACCAAACAAAAGCAATTTTAAATCATGAGATGTTTAAAACTACTAATACTCAAAGTAAAAGGCAAAACATTTTTCCAAATAATAATACTTATCTTTGGCATCTAAGACTTGGTTATATAAATCTCAACCGGATTGAGAGATTAACTAAGAATAGACTTCTAACAAAGTTAGAAGTTGATTCTTCACCTTCTTGTGAATCATGCTTGGAAGGAAAAATGATCGAGCGACCTTTTACGGGAAAAGGTTATAGAGCCAAATAGCCCTTAAAGCTTATATATTCGGATCTTTGTGATCCAGTGAATGTTAAAGCTCGAGGAAGGTACGAATATTTTATCTCTTTTATAGATGATTATTCGATGTATGGTTATCTATACCTAATGCATCATAACTCTAAGGCTCTTTAAAAGTTCAAAGAGTACAAGGCTAAGGTAGAGAATGCATTAGGAAAAATCATTAAAACACTTTGATCTAATCGAGGTTGAGAGTATATGGACCTGAGATTCCAGGACTATTTGATAGAACATGGAATCTAGTCACAACTCTCAGCACCAAATACACCACAGCAGAATGGTGTATCTGAAAGGAGAAATAGAACTTTGCTAGACATGGTTCGATCTATGATGAGCTATGCTCAGGTGCCTGACTCGTTTTGGGGTTACATAGTGGAGACTGCAGTTCAAATCTTGAACACTGTTCCATCAAAGAGTGTTTTTCAGAAAACCTTTTGAGTTATGGAAGGGGCGTAAACATAGTTTACATCACTTCAAGATTTGGGGTTGTCCGACACACGTGCTGGTGACAAATTCGAAGAAGTTGGAACCTCGTTTAAAATTATGCCAATTTGTTGGCTATCCCAAGGAAACGAGAGGTGGTATTTTCTACGATCCACAAGAAAACAAGGTGCTTGTATCGACAAATGCCACTTTCTTGGAGGAAGATCACGCGAGGAACCATAAATTGCGTAGTAAATTCGTATTAAATGAAGCTAGAGAAGTGCCAAAAAGAGTTGTTGACCATGTTGGGCCTTCATCAAGAGTTGATGAACAAGCCGACACATCGAGTCAATCTCATCCATCTCAATCATTGGGAATGTCTCGACGCAGTGGGAAGGTTGTTTTCCAACCTGACCACTACTTGGGTTTAATACAAACTCAAGTTATCATACCTGATGATGGCGTAGAGGATCCATTGTCAGACAATGAATGACGTAGATAAGGACCAATGGATCAAGGCCATGGACCTTGAAAGGGAGTCAATATACTTCAATTCAATTTGGGAACTTGTAGACCAACCTGAAGGGGTAAGACCCTTAGGGTGCAAATGGATCTATAAGAGAAAGAGAGATGCAGTCGTAGAGGTACAGACCTTTAAGGCTAGACTTATATAGCAAAGGGTTTTACCCAAAGGGAAGGAGATGAATATGAGGAAACTTTTTCCCCTGTTGCTATGCTTAAGTCGATAAGGATACTCTTGTACATAGCTGCATTTTATGACTATGAGATCTGGCAAATGGATGTCAAGACTGCATTTTTGAATGGTAATCTTGACGAGACTATCTATATGTCTCAGCCCGAAGGGTTCATAGCCAAAGGTTAGGAGTCAAAAGTTTGCAAGCTCAATCGATCTGTTTATGTGTTGAAACAAACATTCAGATCTTGGAACATAAGATTTGATATTGCGATCAAGTCTCATGGCTTTAACCAAAACGTTGATAAGCCTTGTGTTTACAAGAGGATCATCAACGACAAAGTAGCTTTCTTAGTACTTTATGTGGATGATATCCTACTCATTGGGAATGATGTAGGATACCTAACTGACATAAAGAAATGGCTAGAGACCAAATTCCAAATGAATGATTTTGGAGAGGTGCAGTATGTTCTTGGGATTCAAATTTTCAGGAATCGCAAGAACAGAACGCTAGCTCTATCTCAAGTGTCCTATATCGATAAAATGTTGATCCGATATTCGATGCAGAATTCTAAAAGGGGTTTATTACCTTTCAGGCATGAAATTCATCTGTCTAAGGAACAGTTTCCTAAGACACCTCAAGAAGTTGAGGATATAAGACGTATTCTCTATGCCTCGGCAGTAGGTAGCTTAATGTATGTTATGCTATGCTCGAGGCCAAACATTTGTTATGCAGTTAGAATAGTCTGTAGGTACCAGTCCAATCCAGGGTTAGACCACTGAACCGCAGTTAAAAATATCTTCAAGTATCTCAGAAGAACGAGGGACTATACGCTTGTGTATGGATCTAAGGATTTGATCCTTACAGGATACACTGATTCTAACTTTCAGACCGATAAGGATTCTAGAAAATCCACATCAGGATCAGTTTTCACCCTTAACGGGGGAGCTATAGTGTGGTGTAGCATCAAGCAAGGATGCATCGCCGACTCCACCATGGAGGTAGAGTATGTAGCTGCTTGTGAAGCAACAAAGGAAGTTGTTTGGCTGAGGACATTTCTAACTGATTTGGAAGTTGTTCCAAATATGGAATTTCCCATCACCTTATACTGTGACAACAGTGGTGCGGTAGCTAATTCAAAACAGCCTCGTAGCCACAAGCGAGGGAAGCACATAAAGAGGAAGCATCACCTAATACGGGAGATAGTGCAACGAGGAGATGTGACAGTCACAAAGATCGCTTCGAAGCATAAAATAGCTGATCCGTTTACAAAAACTCTCATGGCTAAAGTGTTCATGTACATAGGATAATCTAGGGCAAGTGGGAGATATGTAAATGGGTATATGGATGCCCTAGTTTATTGTATTTTGTATCTCTGTAACCACTGTTTTAGATTGTAATGTACCCCACTAGAGTTTTAGTTCATGTGGGAGTTTGTTGGAATTTATGCCCTAAAACTCGTAGTTTGTAAATAATGTTCTAATTATCAATAAAGAGTTATTATTTTCAATAAAGAGTTATTGTTTATCATTATTTTCTATCTTGCCTTAACTTCACCCTAAATCCAATAAACTAACATCCAAAACTGTAACATGTCTCTTAAACTGAATGTAGTGTACGTATAAGGATCTCAGTTCGAGATACAACCTAAAGAGTCTATAGTAAAGGGATAAGGCTTGGGTACCCTACCCTAGTAATATTATGGATATGATCCACTTTGTATGTAATACAAATACAGTGATCCTAACGTGTTCGTGTAGACGACATGTGAGTGGGGATATCCTATGTGATGAGATTGCATAAGACTGGACCACGAAATAGTAATCACTAGGTGTAACTCCGTTGACTAGTTAGGTTTCTATTTCAATCGGATGACCTAAGCAACTTGATCTAAATCATGAGCAGGTTACGAACTCCTGTTTGTGAGGGATTGTCCTTTGACTAGTATGAGTTAGAGTGACCCGAGTTGCCAACTCAATAAGCCTACCTTCTCGGGGACAAGACCGAGCAGGCAGTTGGAGACTTAACCTAGCAAGATGGAATTCACTCTTTCCCGCCTATTAGGGTAAGTAAATGAATGTTCCCTGAAGTGGTGTCTCCAGGACTTGAACAAAGGGCCCGACCCTCTTATTGGCCCGAGAGGGACTTCAGTTTATTGGTAGGGCCACAAACTAATTGTGCATTAAAGGAGCACTGGGACTTAAGGTAAAAGATGTAAACCAGAGTAAAACGGTAATTTGACCCAGCTTGAGTTACGAACATTCGTGAAGGATTGACTTGTTGTTATTGGTCAATATCCATGGACACAGAAAAATATCTGCAGTGAGAAGAGTGCAACTTCGGGACTTTAGTGGAGTGTTCCTGCAGTTAACGAATGTTGATTAGGGGGTTAATGAGATTAATCGAATAATCTCGTATCGTTGGAGCTTCAGATCTGTAAGTCCATTAGGTTCACCTTCTTGCTCGTAAAGGGTTCTTATATCATTTGAATTTGAAGTGTTCGAATTCAATTAGGGAATAACATTAATGTATACAAATACATTATGATATAAAGTTTTCGTGTGTATTAAAACTTTAAATTATAATTTAATTTGAATATGATTCATATTAAATTATATGAGAGTATTAAATATTTGAAAGAGTTCAAATATTAATTAAATGTGAATGAGATTCATATTTAAAACTATAGGTTAAAATTTAATGTACATAACATGTGCATTAAAACTAGGTTAGAAGGAAAATTGATTAAATGTTATTTAATCTAAATTAAGTATATGATATTTAATTTAATATTAATTAAATATGATTTAATTGATTATATTATATTATTTAATAATTAATTTGATTATTTATTAAATAATGAAATTTTAAAAAAATGTACGGACACGTTCCCCACTTTCCCTCTAAACTCCCTCTCGATAGGGAGTGGGGAAGTGTCACTCTGGTCTTTAACTTCTCGATGGAGAGAAGAAGAGGATGATAGATGTTTTCTTGCAATTGTTAGAATTGCTATAAAATTTCTCTCAACTCAACAAATTCTCGAACTCCAATTTGTTGGAGTTTTTTCCACCAAACCTAAATCTAAGTGGAACTCAGAGGATAGAAGGTTTATTCTGTTGGTAGTGTCCTATTGGAGGAAGAAGAAGAAAGTAGTTCCTGTGTTCTTTGTCTAATTGAATTTTCATAAGGAGTTGTTGAAAACTACAAAGGTAACAATTCTATTACTAATTCTTTGTTTAATCCATGCTTAGTTTTTAATTTGCTAATCTCTGTGCTTTTACCAATGTATGGGTTTTTGGAATAAACCAAAACAAGCAAGCAATTCGATCTTAATCACACGTTTTCGCTGCTCACGGGAATTCGAATCACTTCAAATATGAATCTGAGTAAATCTAAAAAATTTTCTTGAGTTTTCCTGCAATGTTTATGTACCTAGCCTTTGTTCCTGTAGTTTTGAATGCTTAGAATAGAGTTATTAGGTTCATAAGTTTGATGTCACCTCAATAGGAGTAAAGACTGATTTAAGAGTTAAACTGCATGATAGGATGAATGATAATATGAAGTGCATGCTCTGGAATGTTTATGCATATTGAAATTAAAGAATATATATTTTTGTTATCTGTTGCTTCTGAATTGTGCTTAAAAGAATCGTGGACAAAAAGAGCTACCTTCACTATGATCAGTTAGGCCACTCATTGAGAAGTGATCTAGGTAAGGGTCCCTACAGTGGATGTGTGAAAGCTAGTGTCCTTACATAAAAAGAAAAAAAATGAAGTACTGAATAGAGTTGTTTGGGTCAAAAATTCAGAGCTTACGTCTAAGTCCTTTCCTCTGTTGATTTTATGAGATTCGCTTTTCCTTGACCTTTTTAGTGTCAAGTTTCAAGCTTCATGAACAAGACCTAGTGATCGGCTTGATTTGCCGAAATAATATTCAATAAAATAAAACTTAGGTTTAAGTGTCGACACAATTGTCTTGCTACTTTAAGCTTGGCACCTCTCTTCTAGGGCATTCATGACTTGAACCCCTAAAGAGAGATTTAGCTCATAATAAAAACTAAGGAAACCATGAGTTTAATGTGCTAAATTGTAGAGGCTTTGAAATTAGAAAACACAAAAATAGTAAGTAGCGAAAGTTCAACTTATTCGAAAACAACTAGAGGGATAAAAAAAAAAGAAACTTCTCTTTTATTTAGTGAACAGAAACTCAATTGCATAACTTTAATAAGGAATACAAAATACTATTGAACTAAAATGAAGTGAAAACACAATGGTTTTTAGTTCTAATGGCAGTAAATAAAATACAAAAAAAAACCTAGAAAACTCGTTTATTGGTCGATTCCAAAACCCAAGTACAAGTTTTGAATCTTTATCTCCAATATTGTGCAAAAGAGAGACCAACCAAGGGGATTTTACAAGCTTAATAAAGAAGAAAAAATTGCTGACAAAATAGAATTGAAACTCTCAAAAAACTGTCTAAAGCTTCAAAAATAGCAAAAAATAGAGGAAGAAAACTGCAACTTGTATGTTGTAGAAAACCCATAAAATGTCCTCTATTTATAGGTGATGCAAGGTAGGGTTTCCTTCTAAATCCACCTTCAATCAATGGGCAATCAATTGAGCATGATTCTAGGTTGTATTCTTTCAAAAAATGAGCAAGAATCTCCCAAAATCTCAAAATTCCGAAACTTATGGTGTGTTCCCGAAATCTTGAAATGCAGCATCAATTGGTCCTTCATTTTGACTAGCATTCTGGTTTGCTTGTCTAATAACTTTGCTGGTTAAAATGCGTCTGCAATTTATTTGGCATTCATTTCTACTCTTCTTTTCCTTCACAAAAAACACACTAAATTAGCTTGTTTTCCACCATTTTTCAATCATTTCTTATTTTTCACAAATTTTAGCAAGCTTGAACAATTTTATTCATGAATGATATTTTTAGCTCGCCACAAAATAAATAATTGTAATATAATAGACCAAATTTAGGTATAAATAATCCTTATAAATAAGAATTATCACTAGCTCATACCTATTAGAAGATTACTCAACTAAGGGTGGACTCGTCTTGGATCAACCCCAACTCGTCCTTGAATTTTTGCTCGACTCATCCTCGGCTAAGCATGGCTTGGGCCTTGGCTCGAGCTCGGACTCGACCATGGTTGAGTCGGTCTTAGCCTCAACCTCGACTCAAACTCCCCTGACTATGGCTCCCAACCCTCGTGCAAGATGTTGATCCTAATTCGAAGATGTGGCCAACTTTGTCCTATTTCTTCCTTCTCTCTAGTGTTTCTATCTCGTCAGGTTGGCTTCTCAAAAATTGAGACTTAGGCGAGCTCATCCCGAGCTGAGGGTGAGGCGGGCTCTTCCTCGATTATTGTGATTGTTGGGTTTTATGCCCTAAAACTCGTAGTTTGTAAATAATGTTCTAATTAAATTAATAAAGAGTTGTCGTTTATCATTATTTTCTATATTGCCTTAAGTTAAACCTAAATCCAATAAACTAACATCTAAAGATGTTGTATGTCTCTTGGATTGAATGTAGTGGATATATAAGGATTTCGGTTCGAGATACAACCTAAAGGGTCTATAGTAAGGGGATAAGACTTGGGTACCTCACCCTAGTAATAGTATGGATATGGCCCACTTTGTATTTGATACAAACACAGTGATCCTAACGTGTTCGTGTAGACGACATGTGAGTAGGGATATCCTATGTAATGAGGTTGCATAAGACTGGACCACGAAATAGTAATCACTATATGTAACTTCGTTGACTAATTAGATTCTATTTGAATAGGATGACCTAGGCAACTTGATCTCAATCCTGAGCAAGTTACGAACTCTTGTTGTCGAGGATTGTCTTTTGACTAGTATGGGTGAGAGTTTCCCGAGAAGATGATTCAATATGCTTACCTTCTTGGGGACAAAACCGAGCAGGCAACTGAGGACTTAACCAAGCAAGACGGAATTCACTCCTTCCCACCTATTAGGGTAAGTAGATGAATGTTCCCTTAAATGGTGTCTCTGGGACTTGAACTAAGGGCTCGACCCTCTCATTGGCCCGAGAGGGACTTCTGTTAATTGGTAGGACCATAAACAGGTTGTTCATTAGAGGAGCACTAGGACTTAAGGTAAAAGATGTAACCCAGGGTAAAACGGTAATTTGACCCAGCTGGTGTTACGAACATTCGTGAAGGTTTGACTTGCTGTTATTGGTCGATATCTGTGGACACAGAAATATATCTGCACTGAGGAGAGTGCAACTGTGGGACTTTAGTGGAGTTTTCCTATAGTTAACAAATGTTGATTAGGAGGTTAATGAGATTAACTAAATAATCTTGTATCGTTGGAGCTTCGGATCTGTAGGTTCATTAGGTCAACTTCCTACCTCATAAAGGTTTCTTAGATCATTTGAATTTGAAATGTTCAAATTCAATTTCGGAATAAGCATCTGTTGGGGTTTGTGCCCTAAAACTCGTAGTTTGTAATTATGTTCTAATTAATGTAATAAAGTGTTATTATTTCAATAAAGAGTTATTGTTCGTTTGTCTATGACATTGCATTTATTTAAACTCTAAATTTAATAAAAACATCCAAGGTTGTTAAATGAATCTTTAACTGAATGTAGTGTACATATAGAGGATCTTGGTTCGAGATACAGCCTAAAGGGTCTATAGTTAGGGGATAAGGTTTGGGTACCTTACCTTGGTAAAACTATGGATGTGGCCCACTTTGTATTTGATACAAACACTATGATTTTAACGTGTTCGTGTAGATGACATGTGAGTGGGGATATCCTATGTAATGAGATTACATAAGACCGGACGACGAAATAGTAACCTCTAGCTGTGACTCCATTAACTAGTTAGGTTTCTATTTCACTAGGATGACCTAGGCAACTTGATCTCAATCCTGAGCAGGTTACGAACTCCTGTTCGTGAGGGATTGTCCTTTGACTAGTATGGGTGAGAGTGGCCAGATTCGCCGACTCAATATGCCTACCTTCTTAGGGACAAGACCGAGTGAGCGACTGGAAACTTAACTTAGCAAGATGGAATTCACTCCTTCCTGCCTACTAGGGTAAGTAGAGGAATGTTCCCTTAAGTGGTGTCTCTAGGACTTGAACAAATGGCCCGACCCTCTCATTGGCCCGAGAGGGACTCCGTTTGTTGGTAGGACCACAAACAAATTGTTCATTAGAGGAGCACTGGTACTTACGGTACAAAATGTAAGCCAGGGGTAAAGCGGTAATTTGACCCAGTTGGTGTTACGAACATTCTTGAAAGATTGACTTGTTGTTATTGGTCAATATCCGTGGATACATAAATATATCTGCAGTGAGAAGAGTGCAGCTGCGGGACTTTAGTGGAGTGTTCCCGCAATTAACGAATGTTGATTGGGAGGTTAATGAGATTAACCGAGCAATCTCGTGTCGTTGGAGCTTCTGATCTATAGATCAATTAGGTCCACCTTCTAGCTCGTAAAGGGTTCTTAGATCGTTTGAATTTAAAATGTTCAAATTTATAAGGGAATAAACTTAATGTATATTGATACGATATAATATATAGCTTTGGAACTATATATTATAAATTTAATGTGAATATGATTCATACTAAATTACATGAGAGAATTAAATATTTGAAAGAGTTCAAATATTAAATTCAAATGTGAATGTGATTCATATTTGAAAAGTATAGGTTAATCTTAATGTGCATGTGATGTACATTAAACTATAGAATAAAGGGTAAAATGATTAAATGGGATTTAATCATTTAATTAATATTATATTTGAATTAAATAAGATTTAATTTATTGATTAATTAATTAATTGATTAATTAATTATAATATTGGGAACGTGTCAGGAGGACACGTTTCGACTCTCCCCGACTCCCCCTTGATAGGGAGTGGGGAGTTACCCAGTGAAGTCATTCTCCTGGTGAGAAGGATAGATTCAATTGAGGAATTCATTCGACTGATTTCTCTGAGCAAGAATTCTCTCTCTCTCACACACTCTCATACCCTCATACTCTCTTCCAATTTGTTGGAATTTCTTCCCACCAAAGGAAAAGGTCTAAGCAGAACTCAGAAGATAGAGGGTTATCCAAGTGGTGCTGTCCTGTTGGAGAAAAACAGAGTTTTTTGGGTGTTTTTGTGTTGCTGAGTTACTGGATTTTTCTTAGAGCAAGGAGTTGATGCGAGTCTACAAAGGTAACACTTCTTCTTATTTTAGTTTAATTGTTAAACTTAGTATGTTTGTATGCAATTATCCATGTCTAATTAGATTAGAATTTCCATGCTTGTTCTGTTTTATCAATGTATGGGTTTTTGCATTTCAAGCAAAACAAACTTGCAAATTACGATTCCAAACACGTTTCCGCTCCTCAAGGGGATCCGATCTCCATCAACATCATGTATGGAGATACATGATAATATAAAGTTTTTATGTACATTAAAACTTTATAATATAAATTAATTTGAATATGATTCAAAGTTATTAATTGAGAAAATCAAATATTTAAAAGAGTTCAAATATTATCTAAATATGAATGAGATTCATATTTAAAACTGTAGGTTATATTTTAATGTACATAAAAACTATAGGTTAAAGGAAAAATGATTAAATGTGATTAAATATATGATATTTAATTTTGGTTAAATGTGATTTAATTAAAACTAATATTAATATATAATTAAATATGATTTAATTATACTATTAATTAAATAAACAATTAGTTATTTTTTTAATGAACGTGTCATCTTGAAACGTTCCCACTACCCTTCTTTATCTGTTCAGGGAGTTGAACTTGAAGAAAATTGAAACTCTCTTTCTCGCTCAAAATTCTCAATTTCCAATTTGTTGGAGCTTTCCCACCAAGGCTTGGATCTAGAAAACTCAGAGTCATAGGGAGTGATATCTCATGGTAATGTCCTACTGTACCAGAGAAGAAAAGTTGTTGAGACTTGTTGTATTGTTGTGTAGAATTGCAAGAGCAAGGAGTTGCTGTCAATTGTGAAACTACAAAGGTAAGATTCTTTTCCTTATAGTTTAGGCTTGTACAACATGTTTATTTATGTTAATGCATGCTTTTAATTAGCTTATCTCTACTTTTACCAATGTATGGGTTTTTTTAAAGTAAACCAATACAAAACTTGTAATTACGATCTAATTACATGTTTTCGCTGCTAAAGGGTGTTGGGGTGTTTGCCTTAATCTCGTGTAGTTTGTAATACAATTGTTATAAATGAATAAAAGTTATTGATTTGTCAAACTTTGTATCTCGCATTTTATAAAACTTAATACAATAAACTAAGCTCCAAAGTCATATTATAGTACTTGAACGGTGTGTAGTTGACACACGGATTGGATCACGTTCGAGTTAATGACCCAAACGGTCTATAGTATATGGATAGGGTTGGAAATCTCATCCTGTTTACACTGTGGATGCGACCCACTTTGTATTAGATACAAACGAGGTGATCCAGCTCGTTCATGTGGTTGACATGCGAGTGGGGGCATCTTGTGCAATGAGATTGTACAAGACCGGACCGTTAATTATTAGACCTACTAATGTAACACCGTAAACAGTAGAACTAATAACTTTGTAGATGACCTTTAGTGACTCGTCCTTAATCCTGAGTGTGTCACGGACTCTTATCTGCAGGGGTCTGTCATTTGACTAGTACGGGTGAGGGTGGTATAAATACACCCAACATGCCTGCCTTCTTGGAGACAGGACCTCGTGGGGAGCTGGGAACTTGACTACGCAAGAAGGAATTCACTCGTTCTCGAACTAGGAAAACTAGAGAAATTGTTCCCTTAAGTGTTGTCTTCAGGGCTTGAACAACGGGCGCCCACCCTCTCACTGGCCCGAGAGGGACATTGTTTATGGTTGGACCATACAACAAAATTGTTCATTAGAGGAGTAGTGGGACTTAAGGAACAAGAAGTAGAGACAGGGGTAAAATAGTAATTTGACCCAATAGTGACTACGAACAACCTGTGAAGGGACGACTCACAGGGATTGGTTATATTGATGGACAAAACTTGTCTTACAGTGATGGGAGTTCAACTACGGGCTTTAACGGAGTGCTACCGTAGCCAATGAATAGTGATCAATCGAATCAAAGAGTTTGATCGGTTAATCTCATATCATTGAAGCTCATTAGGTGTAGGTCTCTTAGGTCCCTTTGTTGGCTCAATTGGAGAAATTGAGGTTTTATAGTTTGGAATGAATTTGAAGTGTTCAAATTCATTAATTGGGTAGTTATGTCAATTATATGTGATATAGTTGACATAATATATAGTTTGATGTGAATTAGATTAATAATAAACTATAGAATAACCTAATTGATTAATTAGTGCTAAATTGGAGAAACTGAATTGAGAGAAATTAAATTGAATGTGATTCAATTTATTATTCCGCAATTATGAAAATAGGATTTGTATAATGAGGTATGAGATACCTTATATTATGTGATATGCAAATATGATTTGCATATCATATGGTTGTGGTAAAATGGTGAATTGGTGAAGATTTTAACTCCACCACTCACCATTGTAAATCCTTTCTCCATCTCAAAGTCCAAAGGGAGTTCCACAACTCTCTCTCAACCTCTCAAGAACAACCAAGAATAACTTTTGGAAGTGTTTTTGTTCGTGAGGTTCGTTGGATCGAGAGAAATCGAGGAGGAATTGCAAAAAGTTGTCTACAAGACGTTAGTAAAGAGTTTACTTTCTATTTTCCTTCTCAAATTAGCATGCTTAACTTAGGAATATATGTCGATATGTTAATTTTTAATAAATCACTCACACAAGGAATCAACGATGTTTCACAACGTCTTCCGCTGCGGGAAATCGATTCCCTTCAAAGGGAATTCGAATTCCTTCAGTGATGTCCCTACCAGGTAAGTCCCCTCTCTTGTTCTCCTGGGATGTCGATCTTCATCCAAAAAAATCTTCTTCCATGGTATGACCTTTATTTCTAGATTTTGGTTTCTTTCTCAGTGTAGGTATGAAAGTTTCTTGATTAAAATCTTATCATTCCCCACTGATGGCGTCAACTATTGTTGTATAAATTTGGGCAAAGGATACGCACCTGAATTTGCATGTGAGATCAATAGTGAATTTATATTCTTGGGAGGAAAGAGATGACTTGCAAAACAAAGAAATAAAACTGCACATTGGTATGGTGCTTGCCACAACCACTCCGATGTTTAAGTGAGAGAGATTTAATTGTAGCAAGCTAGTCTAAAGACTTGGTGAAAGGATTGAATCCCGCAGTGGAAGCGATGTGAATCGCGTTGCTTTCGTTGTGTTACCATTTTTCTTAAAATGAACATACATCACATGTAATTTCTAGGTGAAGCATGAAAGGAGAAGGAAAAAGGTACAACAAGTACTAACCTTTGAAAAACCTTTCTTCGTGTTTTCCTCCTCCCATGTCACGATCTCTACGATCTTCCGATCAACGATCTCCACGAACGATCCAAGAACAGACACTTCCACCAAGTCTTCTCAGTTGTTCTCCGGCGGATGAGGGAGAGTTGTGAGACTCCTTTTGAGTTTGGGTATGGAAAGTGTAGAGAGAATTGAAAGGATGAGAGAGTTCTCTTTTGGTGAAATTCCAAAAAATGAGAATGATCACCTCCCAAGTGCTTCACAATGCACCTTTAAATAGTGGTATGTGGTGGAGAGAAAATCTCCACCTATTTACCACTATACCACAACCATATAATTTGCAAATCATATTTGCATAATTATATAGCATCAGATATCACATACCTTATTATACAAATCTCATTTGCATAATGTGGAATTAAAATTAAATCACATTCAATTAAATTTCTCTCAAATCAATTTCTCCAATCTAAGCCTTAATTCCATAACTAGGCTATAGTATAGTTTATTATCAATCTCATTCACATTAAACTATAAATTATGTCATTATACTTTATATGAATTTGAACACTTCAAATTCACTCCAAACTGTAACCCCTCATTTAATCTAAAATTGAGCCGTCTGAGGGACCTAATGGACCTACGGATCATGAACGAGATTAACAGACCAACCACTTTGATCCCGTTAATCAACATTCATTAACTACGGAGACATTCCACTATAGCCCCATAATTGCACTCTCCTCATTGTAGGAAAAATTATGTCCATCGATATAACCATTACCCATGAGTCGACCCTTCACTGGTTGTTCGTAGTCACAATTGGGTCAAATTACCATTTTACCCTTGTGTCTACCTCTTGCTCCTTAAGTCCCACTGATCCTCTAATGAACAACTTTGTTTATGGTCCTACCATAAAAAACGACCCCATTGTTCAAGTTCTGAAGTCAACACTTAAGAGAACAACCCCTCTAATTTCCCTAGCTCGAGAGCAGCAGTTAAGTTCTCAGCTCCCCACGTGGTTCTGCCCCTAAGAAGGTAGACATATTGATCGAGCAACGCAGGCCACTCTCACCTGTACTAGTCAAAGGACAGACCCTCGCAGAGAGGAGTTTGTAACACGCTCAAGATTAAGATCGAGTGACTAATGGTCATCTACAAATTTATTAGTCCTAAACTGTTAATGGTGTGACATAAGTTGGTCTAATAATTCACAGTCCGGTCTTGTACAATCTCATTGCAAAGGATGCCCCCATTTGCATGTCAACTACATGAACGAGTTGGATCGCCTCGTTTGTATCCAATACAAAGTGGGACACATGGAGGCCACATGGGCAATATGGGGCTTTTCACATGGTGAAGGGAGAATTGGACATCTAATTTCATTTTGTTTATAATACTCCCCCTTAAATGCTCATTCTATGTAAGATATGCCTCGTTAAAACCTTACTAGGAAAACCCCAGTGGGAAAAAAAACCCTAATGATGGAAAAATAGTACATATTTTATATAGTTTACTATAATACATTCACTCCCCCTCATGGAGACATCACATGAGTTCTCTGAGACGCTGCGTTCCAATGCTATGTACTAATTTTTCAAAAGTTGTAGTTGGTAATACCTTTGTAAATAATTCGGTCAGGTTATCCTTCGAACAAATTTGTTGTACAGTGATATCGTCATTTTCTTCAAGATCATGAGTGTAAAAAAGCTTTGGTGAGATATGCTCCGTTCTATCTCTTTTGATATATCCTCCCTTGATCTGGGTTATACAGGTTGTGTTGTCTTCGTATAATAATGTTGCAAGATGTTTATCAGAAGACAAGCCACATGTGTTCACGAATGTGTTGAGTCATTGATCTTATCCATAAGCATTCTCGATTTGTGTCGTGAATTGCAAGGCTTTCAGCATGATTGGAAGAAGTGGCTGTTATTTTTTGTTTCTTGAAGGGAATGAAAATTCCGCAGCGGAAAAACGATTGAATCGTCATGGATTCGTTGTGAAAAACGTTTTCTCAAAATTATTTCTATCCTATAGAAATTAGGCTAAACATGCAATAGAAGGAAAAATAAGTAAGGAATTACTTACTTGTTGAAGAACCGTTCTTCGCGATTTCCTTCTCCGGGCAAAAACACTTCGCGATCTCAATCCTAACTATCATGATCTCAACGAACCTCGAGTAATCCGGACACCTCCGAAAGGCCTTCTCGGTTGTTCTCCTTAGATAGAAGGAGAGTGGTGGGACTCCTTTGGTGAAAGGGAGGAGAGGATTTGAGAGAGGAAAATTGAGAGAATTTGTGTGTTGTTTTTGGTGAGATTCTAAAAAATGGCACAATGCACACCAAAAACCTTCTTGCAAAGGCTTTAAATAATGGTGATAGGTGGAGTTGAAATCTCCACCTATTTACCATTTTACCACAACCATAGGTTATGCAAATCATATTTGCATAACCACATATAATAAGATATCCCATATCTCATTATATAAATCACATTTGTATAATTGTGGATTTTAAATTGAATCACATTCAATTTAATTTCTCTCAATCCAATTTCTCCAAATTAGCTAATTAAGCAATTAGGCTAACCTATTGTTTATTATGAATCTCATTCACATTAAACTATATAATATGTCAATCATATCTCATATAAATGACATAAATACCCTTTTAATGAATTTGAACAATTCAAATCCACACCAAACAGTAAACCCTCTATGTATCCAGTTTGAGCCAACCGAGGGACCTAATGGACCTACAGGTGATGAGCTCCAATGATCTGAAACTAACCTGTCAAACTCTTTGACCCGGTTAATCAACATTCATTAGCTACGGAAACACTCCACTAAAGCCTGTAGTTGCACTCCCATCATTGTAGGACAAGTTGTGTCCACTGATATAACCAATGCCCATGAGTCGAGCCTTCACACGTTCTTCGTAGACACTGCTGGGTCAAATTACCGTTTTATCCCTGTGTCTACCTCTTGCTCCTTAAGCCCCCCACTGCTCCTCTAATGAACAACAACGTTGTATGGTCCAACCATAAACAACACCCTTCTCTGGCCAGTGAGAGGGTAGGCGCCCGTTGTCTAAGCCTTGGAGACAACAATTAAGGGAACAACCCCTCTAGTTTCCCTATGGTCGGGAACGAGTGAATTCTATCTCGCATAGTCAAGTTTCCAGCTCTCCACGTGGTTCTGTCCCTAAGAAGATAGGCATATTGGGCGAGTAACTGTGACCACCCTCACCCGTACTAGTCAAAGGACAGACCCCCGCAGACAGGAGTCCGTAACACGCTCAGAATTAAGGTCTAGTCACTAATGATCATCTACGAAGTTATTAGTTCTACTGTCAACGGTGTTACATCAGTAGGTCTAATAATTCACGATCTGGTTTTGTACAATCTCATTGCACAAGACGCCCCCACTCGCATGTCAACCACATGAACGAGTCAGATCACCTCGTTTGTATCTAATACAAAGCGGGTCGCATCCACAGCGTATCCAGGATTAGGTCTCCAACCCTATCCATATACTGTAGACCGTTCGGGTCATTTACTCAAACGTGATCCTCCTTGTGTGTCCACTACACACCGTTTAAGTTCTAGTTCTCTCATAATTCAATGACCTTGGAGTTTAGTTTATTGGACAAAGTTTGTAAATGCGAGACACAAAGTGATGAAAAAATAACTCTTATTTATTTCAATAGGTAATATTAGAAACAAATACGAGATTAGGACATACATCCCAACACACTGAACGCCATGATATAACGATACCTCCACATGTGAATAGATAACCTGTTTGAGATCTAGCTTTGTGTGGATCAGATAAATATTCATAATCGACATAACCAACTAGATCAAAATTGGATTTGTTAGAATAAAATAATCTCATATCAATCGTTCCTCGGAGATAACAAAGTACATGTTTAACTCCATTCTAGTGTCTTTTTTTGGGAGAAGGCCTATATCTTGCCAATAAATTTACTGAAAATGCAATGCACTTAGATATGGTACTTCAGGACCAAGTACTTTTTCATTATCATCTCGAGGTCGAAATATATCTTTCTTTACATCCAGTGAATGAACTTCCATTTGAATGTTTAATGGATGTACTTTGTCCATATAGAACCTTTTTAAGATTTTCTCCGTATAAGTTGACTGATGAACAAATATTCCATCAGCTAAATGTTCAATTTGCAAACCAAGGCAAAATTTTGTTTTTCTAAGATCTTTCATCTTGAATTCTTTCTTAAAATATTTTATTGCCTTTGATAACTCTTCAAGAGTTTCAATTATATTTAAGTCATCAACATATACAGTTATAATAGCAAATCCTGATTGTGATTTCTTTATAAAAACACACGGACATATTGGATTATTTTGATATCCTTCTTTCAACAAATATGTACTCAGGCGAATATACCACATTAGTCCTGATTGTTTTAATCCATATAATGATCTCTGTAATTTTATTGAATACAATTCTTGAGAACTTTGATTTATATGTTTTTGGCATCTTTAATCCTTTTGGGATTCTCATATAAATGTCATTATCTAAAGATCTATATAAATATGTTGTGACTACATCCATCAGATGCATATCAGACTTTTCATATAGAGTCAGACAAATTAGATATCTAAACGTTATTGCATCCACCACAGGAGAATATGTCTCCTCATAATCAATACCGGGTCTTTGCAAGAATCCTTGTGCAACAAGTCTCGCTTTATATCTCGTGACCTCATTCTTTTCATTTTTTTTCCTTACAAATACCCATTTGTATCCCACAGGTTTGACATCTTCTGGTATCCGGACTACTGGTCCAAAAACCTCACGTTTTGAAAGTGAGTTTAATTCTACCTGAATTGCTTTCTTTCCATTCAAACCAATCATTTCTATGTCGACGTTCTTCAATGGATTTTGGATCAGAATCATCATCTTCATGAATAATATCATGAGCAATATTGTAAGCAAAGATGTTGTCAACAACTATATCATTTCGGTTCCATCTTTTTCCTGTCATAACATAGTTTATGGAAATTTCATTATTATCCTCAAGTATTGGACTTTCCTCAATACTTTTATCAGTAGTAGTATTATGGATTTCTTCTAGAACATTCATATCCTTCATTGGATCATTTTGATTATCAATTACTTTTATTTTTCGAGGACTTTTATCTTTGGATCCTATAGGTCTACAACGCTTCTGGCGTGTCCCAGACTCATTAGTGACAACTTGTTATATTGGGATCAATTTTCGTTAGGGCATTTTCAACTGATATATATGATTTAGTTACTCTTTTAGCATCTGTAAATGCATCTGGTAATTGATTTGCTATATTTTGCGAATGAATTATCTTTTGAACTTCTAGTTCACATTGATCTCTACGAAGATCTAAATGAGATAATAAAGATGCATTTCGTGTAATTTCTTTTTCTAACTTCTTAATTTCTCCCCCTAATGTTGGAAAATTTGTTTCATTAAAGTGACAATCATCAAATCGTGCAGTAAATACATCACCCGGCAATGCTTCAAGATATTTAATAATAGATGGGGAATCAAATCCAACATATATTCCTAACCTCCTCTGAGGATCCATCTTAATTAATACGTTGTGGTGGAGCAATTGGAACATATACTGCACATCCAAAAATTCTTAGATGGGATGTATTTGGGTACTAGCCTAATGCGTGCGAGTGACGCAACATGCAAAATAGCATGACCCCATACAAATATTGAAAGTTTTGCTCTCATAAGCATTAGTCTAACAATTAATTGCAGACGTTTTATAAATGATTAAGCCAAACCATTTTGTGTATGAACATAAGCTATAGGATGTTCAACACTTATTCCAATGGCCATATAATAAATATTGAATGTTTGAGATGTAAATTCACCAGCATTATCAAGACAAATGGTCTTAATTGTATAATTAGGAAACTGTGTTCTTAACTTAATTATTTGAGCAAGTACTCTTGCAAATGCAAGGTTTCGACTTGATAATAAACATACATGTCACCATCTCCTGGATGCGTCAATCAGTACCATGAAATATCTAAATGGTCCACTTGGTGGGTTAATAGGTCCACATATATCACCATGAATTCGTTCAAAAAATGCAGGTGATTCAGTCCCCACTTTAGCTGGTGATGGTCTAATGATTAATTTTCCTTGAGAGTAAGCATCACATGACAATTCATTAGATTGAAGAATCTTCTTGTTCTTTAATGGATGCCCTTGTGAATTTTCAATAATTTTCCTCCTCATTATTGACCCTTGATGACCCAATCGGTCATGCCAAATACTGAATACTTCTGGATTTATGAACTTATGGTTCATTCTTACATAAATTTCAATTACTCGTATATGAGTATAATATAATCCAGAAGAAAAAGCAGGCAGTGTTTCTAATATATGTTTTTCATGTGAAACAATATATGTAATATAGAGACATTCTATATTATTTTTACTATCAGTTTCAACATGGTAACCATTGTCACGTATATCTCTAAAGCTCAATAAGTTCTTTTAGACTTACTAGAGAGCAAAACATTATTAATTGTAAATTTTGTTCCTCTAGACAATATAAAATTTGTTTTTCCAAAACCTTCAATCATGTTTGCAAAACCTGATATAGTATTGACATTTGCCTTCAAGCATCATCAATTTAGAAAAGTATTTTCTATTTTTGAGTATGGTGTGTGTTGTTGCACTATCTACTAAGCATAACTCTTCATGATTCATCTTTGAGTAACCCAATATATATGAAAATTTACCATATCTCTTTATTAAACAAAAATAATTATAATAAGAGAACTATAACTCATAACATAAAAATTCAATGTTAAAAGAACAAAAAAATAGAAAAAAGAACATTAGTTATATATTCTCAAAATCAAAAGAGGTATTTGTTATTCCATCAATTATGGCGATCTTCTCTTCGGGAGATACAAATGAGTATGTCACATCCCAATATTCACACTGGATGGGTTGAATATATCATTATCTTGATAAAGAAGATTTGCTTCTACATTTTTCCTTGTTCTTTCAGGGAAGTTTAATATAGATCAACAAAGTGTTTGGACGTACAACTACGTGACTAATGCTTAGTCATTTCACTTTGGAAGCATTTATGTTCATCATCTCTTGAACTCTTATTTTTTGGAGCTTTTCCTTTATAATTATCATTTCGTGTGGTTCTCTTGACGTAGTTGTACAACCACCACGATTGTTAAAATTCATAGCATTCACTTGAAGGAATAGCGTTGCTCCAGTTTGCCAAGATTTATGAGTTCATAATATTTTTAAACCATCTCTTTCGATATTGCTAATGCAGGAGCATATTCGAGATATAACCAATAATCTTTTCCATTATTGTCAAGAGATGTGAATTCTAATTGTGTAAGGTTTGTTATAGTAATATTTCACAAAACAAACATTGTATTGATATTAGAAATTTAATATATACCAAACATGCAAAATAACATCTAATTTATTATTAAAAAAAAATGGCATACCTGTAGGACCTACCTTCGACAAGAGAAATGACAGAGTCTCGTGCTGATAACGTGTTGTGAAATTGAGAAGCAAAACTGGGGACCAAAAACTTTACCAATCATATTATAATAATAATAATAATAATAATAATAATAATATAAAGGAAATTTGAATTAATAAATATATATAAGGATATTAGATATATATATATATATATATATATATATATATATATATATATAGCAATGCTATAATACAAACTAAAATTAATAAAAGGAAAATATAAAGAAAGTGGAGATGAAGAGAGAAGGAGAAAAGTGGAGATTTTCACGAAAATTCTATCATATTTCATTTTGCACTATAAGCCACTATTTATAGGCAAATTGGCAACCTTGATGTGGTACACTTGTGAAAGAGTCTAGATTAAGAAAGCGGAAGGAATTTTGGATCTTGAACCCTCTAAGTTGATCAATTTTGTAAAATAAAATGCATGCTCAAAGCTGGAAAAACAGAGGGATAGAAAACTCAACTTTGAAGATCAAATTCTCTTCACCCGGTGAATAGTTTTGAACACGAACACTTCGTGGACAACCGTTAGAGTCTTCCCTATTATCCTCAGGTCTTGGAACGGATTGTGGGATCCTAGGTTGAGAGAATTTGGAAGAAAGGACCTCAAAAGTCACTAATTTGGAAATTTAGAATTTTCTTCAAAATTCTCTCTAAACACCTCAAATCACCATTATATAAAACTTCAATAAGCTTCAATGGAGTGACAACTCAAGGGTGATGAGGATGCTTTGAGATGGAGGTGGCCAATTTTGGTGAATTTTGAAGATGAGAGGGATTGGGCAAGTTGCACTTTGGATTTTATTGAAAATCCATGAAAATCCACTAATTTTTATTTAATTTTAATTTAAAAATCAATATTAAATTTATTTTTAATTAAAATTAATTTAATTCATTAAATTATTAAATAATTAATTTAATTTAATTAATTTTTTAATTAAATTTAATATCAAATATTAAATTAAATAAATTATCCGATCCCGATCGATTTTTCGAACATGAATCTTTATTCATGCTATAAACCGATCCAATATTTAAATCATATTTAAATATATACACCTCCTTTTAATCATAGTTTAATTCATAATTAAGCTATGATTCGTTAAATATATCACATATAATTAACGCTTTCTCCCAAACTCAAATTTGAACAATTCAAATTCTTTTCTCTCAAAATGTTACAAGGCTTAGTCCGAGCTAGTAAGGAGGACCTAATGGACCTACAGATCATGAGCTCCAACGATACGTGATTAACCGGTCAAACTCTTTAACCTACCTAATCAACATTCGTTAACCACCGGGACACTCCACTAAAGCCCAGTGGTTGCACTCTCCTCACTGTAGATATATTTTTGTCCACTCGATATAACCATGATTAGTAAGTCGATCCTTCACAGGTCGTTCGTAATTACAGCTGGGTCAAGATTACCGTTTTACCCCAGTAATTACCTTTTGTTCCTTAAGTACCACTGATCCTCTAATGAACAATTGGTTTGTGGTCCAAACAGCAAACCGAATCCCTCTCGGGCCAATGAGAGGGGTGGGCCCATTGTTCAAGACCTGGAGTCAGCACTTAAGGGAACAACCTCTCTACTTATCCCTAAAGCGGGTAGGAGTGAATTCCATCTTGCAGAACTATGTTCTCAGCTATCTACCCGGTTTTATCCCTGAAATGGGAGGCTTATTGAGTCGGCAATCTCGAGCCACTCTCACCCATGCAAATCTAAGGATAATCCGAATAAACATGAGTCCATAGAACGCTCAGGATTAAGATCGAGTTACCTAGGTTATCGTATGAATAAAGTCAGTTAGGACAGTAAACAGAGTTATAAAGTCTAAGTGACTATTTCGCGGTCCAGTCTTATGCAAACTCATGGCATAGGGCGCCCCCACTCACATGTCTCCACATGAACGATTTAGGATCACATCGTTTGTACTCTACAAAGTGGGTCGCACCCATAGTGTTCCTAGGATAAGGTACCCAACCCTATCCTTATACTATAGACTGTTCTTACTATAACTTCAACTTGATCCACTTTTATGTCACACATAAACTTAAAGTATTCATCCTATAGCCAAGGGTTCTTTATTGGATTAAGGTTACACAATACACAATATTCAATAACACCTTTACTGAATAAATTTCAATAACAACTTTATTGTGAAATAGAATATACATTCAGTTTACAAAACTACGAGTTTTAGGACATAAAACCCAACAACTTGGACACTAATCAAAGGTAAAAAATGGACACATAGAGGTCACATGGGCAATATGGGGCTTGACACATGGTGAAGGGAAAATTGAACATCTATTTTTCGTTTGGTTTATAATAAATAATTCATACTTCTAAATTTGGTATTGTTTCATTTAAAAAACTTTATTAAATTAATAATTGTAGTAATTAAAACTACAAACTTTTATAAGTGAGTCAATTTATACACTTTATTAAGATTCTATTTTAAAAGTATTAATGTATAACTTTTATACATGTATAAGACTTTTTTAAATGCATGGATTAACATTAATATTAGAGAAAAAAAAGGTTGAAATCAAATAGATAGGGACCAAATTTAATTAATATGAGTGGTTTCATTCATCGCTTTCCTTTATTTTTCTCTATTTATTTTGAAATTTCAGGATAATTCTTATGCTACTTTGGCAAGATTTTAGAAAAAGAATAATTTTATTTAGGTAACTTTGGATTGACTTTAAATGATATCAAGTTAAAGATAGTTATAAATCACTAGTGAACATCTAAATTGGCTCACTCCTAAAAATTAATTTAAAATTGATACAATTATTAGTTTGAAATTTTAATTGATACAACCCCATAATTTAAGGGTCTAAATTAATTTTTCCCTTTTTCAAGTTCAACTACACATGAAGTTAGGAATTCAAACTTTTGATCTCTTGATCGAAGATACACGTCTTAACCAACTAATTTATAGTTAAGTTAGCTAAATATATGTTTTAGACTTCAACTATTGATTAAGACCTTTTCTTTTAATTTAGTCCATGTATTCTAATTTAGTCTCTTACATTGGAGATATTCATGTATTGATGTGTGTCCATAAGTCTATAGGTTCAATATTAATAAATGAGGTGAATCGATATTTTCACTATATCATAGAAATTGATTTAATATAGGAAATTATTAATAAAATAACACTAATATAGTATATATAAATACAAATAATTAGAAGTTATAATTTATTTTAAAAAAGGTGAGGTGGTTATTTGTTAATTTAAATGTTTTTATGAATTTTTATTTATCTAATTTTCTTAGACATCCCAGGACTTCAATATTTTCATTAAAAAATTTCATAAAATGAAGACATTGACCTTTTCCGTCAACATCAATATTCATTTATTTTTTTTAGAAAATCAACATAAGTATTTAAAATTTTGTTTACATTCTTAATATTATACTGTTTTTCATAAGAAAATGTTAAATGTGACTTGTGTAATTGGTAGAAATTTATTGGAAAAAGGAGTAAAATTTTTCTAATTATTCTTTCTAATTTTTAAAATGTTGGTAGGAATTTTGACTTTTTCTTGCATTAGGGATTTTAATTTATTTTCTTAATTTCTTTCAATTCAATAAGTTGCCAAATAACTTCAAATAAATAAATAAATACATAAATACATAAAAATTTCCAAATAAGCTTAATAAATACATATTTAATATCATGGTAAAAATGATACAATTAAAAAGAGAATTTGTAATGGGTAGCAAGATTGGGTTTAATATTTGCATATATAGCAAGATTTAAAAAGAATTGCACATATGGCAAATATTTTGAAAATTATTTTATAATTCCAATTTTACCCTTGTTACCCATAATTCACATGTATTTCCTCATTTGATAAGATTTTGAATTATTGTTACCCAGACTTCTGGCGGCTCACACACTTCTGAAGAAAAGAACGAGGCTAGCGGCGCAAAGGAAAGAAGAAGAAATCGCAGGGGTGCCCTTTTTTTTTGGTCTTCGCGTGCGGCTGGGGGAACGTGAGTCTATTTTTTCTTTTTTTTTTTAATAGTCCTTTGAGTGTGCGGCTGGGAGAAGGAGAAAGAAAATGTATATATATATATAATATTAAAATACTAATCCTTTATTTAATAATTCTCAACCTTAAATCCATTCTTTTCCTTTTCCCAAAGTACCCCTCTTCTCCTAAATTATCTATGAATGTACCCTCAAGTAGCTAACTACTTAATTGTGAAGAGTAAAACGAAACAAACTAAAAATTCAAGTGTACCTATAAGTGACGAGCGTTACAGTCTATCAGTGATAGGAGTCGCAAGTCGATCTTCTGTTGGAGCTATTTTCGTGGGTATTTGAGTTTTTCAATCAACCGGAGCTTTTTTCGTGGGTATTTCTTCTGTTCATTTTGTTATATCACTGTTTTTCTGCAATGTTTTGGAGTCGCAAGTCCGATTTTGGTGATTGTTTTGCTTTCTAGATATGCTAGTGGTCATCAACGATATACACATGACATCAGTAACATCAGTGGTATCTATCATTGTTTTCTAGATATCAATGATATCATTGATCAATATATATGATAGTGATATCAGTGATATCTATCACTGTTTTCTAGATATCAATGATATCAATGATATCATTGATCAATAGATATGATATCAGTGATATTAGTGATCAATAGATATCAATACTATCAGTGATATCAGTGATATCATTGATCAATGATATACGAGTGACTATTGACATCAGTAGTATCTATCATTGTTTTCTAGATATCAATGATATCATTGATCAATATATATGATAGTTATATCAGTGATCAGTAGATATCAATGATATCGGTGATATCAGTGATATCTATCACTGTTTTCTAGATATCAATGATATTAGTGATCAATAGATATGATATCAGTGATATTAGTGATTAATAGATATCACAATGATATACGAGTGACTATTCTGGTGATCGATTTCTATATATGATATCAGTGATGTTAGTGATCAATAGATATCAATACTATCAGTGATATCAGTGATATCTTTGATCAATGATATACGAGTGACTATTGTGGTGATCGGTTTCTATATTACTTAATATTGTTAATGTTGTTATCAATTTTCGCAGGAACTATGATGAAACTTCCAATAGTTATTTTTTATAGTGGACAATGGAATGAGAAAAATTTCTAAGAGAATTACAAGACCATTGGAATTTTGGTTGATGAGATGATGTGTTTTGATGATTTTATTAATCTAATTGCGAAAGAAGTTCGAATGGATAGTTCTATTTTTTCTATAGAATTGTGATGTTATTAGGTTATGGGATAAATGATGCTCAAGATGTGGTTAAAATTCAAGAAGATAAAGATGTTGCTTGGTTTTTAACTTTAGTGAAAGATCAAAATACAAGATATTCTTTAGTTGCTCATATTACTGATGCTTGTTTCGATGACTCCTCTTGTCCAATTAGTGATGGGAGTGACAACTTATGGAGGTGTAATCCGCCCAGTTGGGAATCATTCTAAATGGAGTTCGATAGATGTTGTCATGAATGCATTACCTCCAATTGTTAAACGTCAAGCAGGAAGACCCCGAAAGTAAAGGATTTCGTCGATCAAGAAGTCACACAAAATGTAGTCATTGTCATTGTGTCGGTCACAATCGTAGGACATGTAAATTTCCACCATATTTACCATGATGTAATTTTTGACAATTGGTTTTAGATATTTTTTTCAAGATAGAACTCAATATTGTTGTTATCATACTATTCATACTATCAATACAAGGTTTGTGATTGTTTCAAAAGTTTAATATCAATACTATGAACACAAGAACTTTGGCATCTGATGAGAAAATTTTAAAACCACACAATAAACAGTAATAGCTAACAGATAGGCAAGTACCACTAATAGAAGCTTATCACTTCTATCAGTGATAGACATCTCTCACTGATAGAAGTCTATCACTGGAAAGAAGTTAATGATTGATAGACAACTATCAGTGATAGACCTCTATCACTGATAGAAATCGGATAGAATAAAGAAGTTAATAATCGTGAAGAACAAGAAGTCTAATAGAAAAGTTATGAATAATAGGTAATAGATAGGTAGAAGTCTATCAGACAACTATCACTGATAGAAGTCTATCACTTCTATCAGTGATAGTAATCTATCACTTCTTTTTTATTAACTTTTATCAATCATTAACAGTGATAGTAGTCTATCACTTCTATCAGTGAAAGACAGTAATAGAAGTCAAATAGGAACAAGAAGTCTAATAGATAATAGAAAAGTTATGAGTAATAGGTAATAGATAGACAACTGTGGTAGAAGTCTATCAGACAACTATCACTGATATAAGTCTATCACAATAGTAGTTTATCAAAATAATAAGAAAAAAAATTAATTATTAAATAAACAGACAAAAAAATAGTTATTAAATAAACAGACTTCTATCAGTGATATCACTGATAGCAGTGGCTGGCGTGGGGTGTTTTAGTAATTTCAATTCCTCTTTTCAAATTTTTACTATTTTTGCAAATAGATTGAGTCATTTGTTATATGAGCAATTATATTGGGTCTTTTTGCTACTAACCTAATTGCTCCAATTAAAAAGGGTTAAAATATAAATATTAAATTAAAACTTTTTAAACAACAAATATAAAACAAAGAAAAATATTATATTATTTAATTTAAGAACGAAAAAACATACTCTAACTTTATATAATTGTTTTAGCTCAATTTCTTGACATCATCAATTACTCATCATTGTAATGAATGTATATTCTGGGAGTGAAATTTTCTACCTTGTAATCATTCTTTATGTTTTCAATTAAAAAGTTTGTTTGGCTGGTTTATATTTTCCCATTTAACCCATGCGTGGAATCTTTCTTCTCATGCAATAATCAAGGCGGGTGTGAAATGGAAAATATTAAAATGTATAAAAACGTTATCCGACTCGTTCAATTTTTTTTATTATCACCTACTACAATTTATTTTGTTTTTCTATTTTCTTAAACTATATAGTTTTTTACAAACATTATTCGTTAATTTTATCATAATAAAATAATCTAACAATGTTAGTGGTTAGAGCTTATTAAGGAAAAAAATCGTCGTAGATAAATACTCATTTGTTTTTTTAAATGCTAATATTTTTTTTGAAATAATATATGATAGTATTTTTAGCATGTGCATTGCACATTTTTATACAATATATCAATAATATTGAATAAGAATATATACATGATTTATTAGATTTAAAAAAATTAAAATATTCAAATTATATTTTAAAAAAATTATTTTAACATTTTTATAACAAAATTTATATCAGGAAGATTGTTATGGGTGAAATTGGAGCATAAGAACAAATTTGAAATAAGAGGAAACAAAAGGGCAAACATACAAAGAAGGACTGAAATCATGCAGAAGAAGACTAAATTGGGCTAAAAAGGCAAAAGAGTTAGGTCCTCAGACTGTGCAAGAGGTGAGGATCGGGCTCGAAAACCGAATCTCTGATCGGCCTTAGCTTGTCCAAGGGCGAGGCCGACCACGACCTAGCCGAGGTCGAGGTTGATCTCTCCGTGGGGTTGGTCCGTTTTCTTCTTCCTCTTCTAGTCCCCGATTCGCATCCGAAGATGACCCTCTCCATTTCCTGCTTTATGATGGATTAGGGTTAACACCCTAGAAAGACCTATAAATATTCCTCTTATCAAAGAAAAGGTAACTTCTTCTCCATTTTAAAACCCTTCTAAACACTCTCTAACTTAAGCATCGGAGCCTGTGTGGATAGCACCGAACCGGGGTTCAGATCTTTCTTCTTTTGCATACCACGTTCTTCCCCTCTTCAAACAAATTCACAGTGGTTGTCACGTGAAGGTCAGGTGAGTTATCCTGTCCGGATTTTGGCAATAACAAAGATAATCTTTAAATTAAGAATTAAGATGGTGTAAAAACAAAGATTACTTATAGTTTGTTAACTAAGATAAAATATACAAATAGTAAATTCTAATTGTTATTTGATGGAACACGAGACATACGTAGCGGAATAAGCATCTATTGACACTCTTATTGTATCTAACTTAATAGAAATTAACATGCAAACATACAAAAAAAATAAACTAAAAAAAGGGAAGAAAATACAACGTTTGTAGCTTAATTTCTTCACGATCTGCTTGCTAAAACACAAATCGAACACAACTGGACCACCACTAGAACTTCCCCGCTATCCTCTGGACTCAGAACCGAGTTGTGGGACCTGGTGAATGAAGGATTGAAAAGGAAGAATGGGAGGGTCAAAGTATTCAGTGAGGAAAGGAGAATAAATATGTTTTGGTGAGACTTCTTTTGAAAAAACTCAAAATTCAGCATAAGGAACTGTTTGTTTTGAAAACAAACCCATTTATAAAGAAATTACATGCATCAAATGCATGCCAAGGCTCACCAAAATGCAACACCTCACAAAACACTAATTAAAGTGGGCTATGTGTCATTTTATAATGTTTACACATAATCCACTTAAGTTAGTGGGATTGTCGAACAAAAACTTGGATAATTCCACTAACTCTAGTCAAGGGTAGAATAGTCTTTTTCATTTGGTGAAAGTCAAACTTTGACTTTTACGATTTTGACCCTCTTGACTAATTTTGACCTCCCGAACATGAATCCGCATTCACATTTTTGAAATTCAAATCACATTTGAATATACTGTGTCATAAAAATTGATAGTTATATCACATATACTTGTCGGTTTAAAACTCCTTACCTAATTCGAACAATTCGAATTAATCCAAGATACTGTTCTAAGTTTAACCCATATGAGCTAGCAGGGGGACCTAATGGACCTACAGATCATGGGCTCCAACAATCCGAGATTAATCGGTCAAACTCTTTAACCTAATTAATCAATATTTGTTAACTAACGGGTCATTGCATTGAAGTCCCGTAGTTGCACTCCCCTCACTTTAGATATATTTATGTCCACCTGATATAACTGTAACCAGTAAGTCAATCATTTACAGGTTGTTTGTGGTCTCAGTTGAGTCAAAATACCGTTTTACCCTCGTGAACACTTCTTATTCCTCAAGTCTCACTGAACCTCTATAGAACAATTGATTTGTGGTCCAACCATCAAATCTAGTCCCTCTCAGCCTAGTGAGAGGGTGGGGCCCCTTGTTCTAGTTCCGAAGTCAGCACTTAAGGGAACAACCTATCTACTATCCTTAGAGTCGGGTATGAGTGAATTCCATCTTGCACCCTATTTCCCCAGCTATCTACCCGGTCTTACCCCTGAAATGGGAGGCTTATTGAGCCAGCGCTGTTGAGCTGCTCTCACCCATGCAGATCTAAGGATAATATCGAATAAACAGGAGTTCATAGTTAGCTCAGGATTGAGATCGAGTTACCTAGGTCGTCAAATTTGAGTTAGTCAGTTTTATACAGTAAACGGTGTTATAAAGCAAAAGTGACTAAGTAGTGGTTCAGTCTTATACAAACTCATTGCATAGGATGCTCCCACTTACATATCTCTATATGAACGATTCAGGATCACATCGTTTTTACTAACTACAAAGTAGGTCGCATCCATAATGTTCCCAGAATAAGGCGCCCAACCTTATCCCTATACTATAGACCATTTTAGGTTATATACTCGAACTTGATCCATGTTTTATGTCATCACATAAAGTTCAAGTCTAAATTAAATAGCCTCGGGACCTTAGTTTATTGGATTCAAGATTATAGTATACTAATTCAATAACAATTTTATCGAAAAAGAAACACGAAAAATGTTTATCAATTACAAACTACGAGTTTTAGGACATAATATCCAACATATTTGAGGATCTTTTTTTAAAGTAGGGGGTGTAGCTCATATGGTAGAACGCTCGCTTCGCATGCGAGAGACACGGAGTTCAATTCCGTGCACCTCTAAAACAATTTAAATCACCAAAGAGCAATTTGTTTTGTTGTTGAAGTCAAAATCCCCTTGTAACTTTTTAAGGTCTTGTTTGAAGATTTGTGCTTGCTTTCTCATCAATTCTCTACTTTCATCTTTTTTTTAAATAACATTTGGATTATTAGTTAATTCTAATAATAATAATAAGTTTTTTTAGACCACTTTTTTTAGTTTACAAACTTGCTTGATTTTTAAAAAATATAAGTAAGAAGTAGATTAAAAAAAAAGATTTAGTGAAACTAGTATTTACAAGTTAATTTTAAAAAACCAAATGACATCTAAGTAACTAGTTATTTTAATTATTTAATTATATTTGATAAATAATACATGTAATAATACATTATTTTTTTTAAATTTAAGAGAATTTGTATATCATCAAGATAATTTTTCAATTAATTAAGAATTTATTTTTTGAGTACAATTAATTAAGATTTAAGATTGGGTAAAAACATAGATTAATTTTAGTTTCTTAAATAAGATAAAATATAACAACATTAAATTCTGATTGTTATTTTAACAAATTATGTTCAAAGAAGGGGGTGTAGCTCATGTGGTAGAGCGCTCGCTTCGCATGCGAGAGGCACGGGGTTCAATTCCCTGCATCTCCAAAACAATTTTAAATCACCAGAGAGTAATTTGTTTTGTGGCGTTTGAAGTAGATTAATTTTAGTTTCTTAAATAAGATAAAATATAAAAGAAAATAAATTCTGATTCTTGTTTTAACAAATTATGAAAGAAGGGGGTGTAGCTCATATGATAGAGCGTTTGCTTCGCATGCGAGAGACACGGGGTTCGATTTCCCGCACCTCCAAAAAACATTTTCTCGAATCTCCAAATTGTTACTTAATGATGGGTAAAAAACATTCTCTTTATTATTTTTTTAGTCTCTTATATTTTTGAGCGACACCTTAATTATTACTTAATGATGTGTCTTTTTAAGTAACTAGTAATTTTAACACATGCATTATACATGATATAATTTTTTTTATTGGGTTAGATAAATAATACATGCCACACAATATACTCTAATAATCATTTACATTAAAAATATAATTTGTTGGGATTTTTAAAAAAAGTTAACTTATTTAAATAATATTTTATTAAGTTTTTAATGAATAAAATATAAATTTTATAGATTTAAAATAATACTTGAAGCAATAATTAAGACACGAAGCAAAATTATAAATCAATTTTAATAAATTAGATAAGATATATCATAAAATAATGATTTTTTTTAGTACATCAATAATTAGGGGTAAGGGATTCAAATCCATGACTTATTTGTTGTGAGTCATACTTGATGCCAGTTGAGATATGAACATAGAAATTTCGACTAATCCCAGTTGCCACGTCGTTATTCCAAATTAATGACGAAGTTGTAAATGATTAAATTTGGGACCGATGATAAGTTGACACGTGTCCTAAATTTAGTTTGAAAATAAGAATTGACAAATTCTAAAAGTTAAGGGTCAACATGCAATTTGCCAAAATAATTAAATTTAATTTTGGTCAAATTGGATTATATGGAATTGGGTAGGAATTGGGTAAGATAAATAAAACCCAAATCCAAATGATTAGGCCCAAATCCGGTTGCCTTCGAAAGCTCTATAAATAGAGAGTTATCCTTCATTCCAAAGGTTCAGAAATTTCACTACCAAAAGGAACTCAAAGAATTCAGAGCAAAATCCTCAGGTGCTGAACACTCTCTGAGGTCCTTAGTGCTGAACACTGCAAGAAGAGTCTCCAAGTGCGGAGCGTGGAAGACGAGTCTCCAAGTGCGGAGCACAGAAGATGAGTCTCAAAGTGCGGAGCGCGGAAGACGAGTCTCCAAGCGCGGAAGACGAGTCTCCAAGTGCGGAACGCTGCAAGACGAGTCTCCAGGTGCGGAACGTTGGGAGACGAACCTTTAACTGCGGAGAGCTGTATGACGAGTCTTTAAGGTCAGAATGATGTAAGACAAGTCCTTAAATGTTTCGCGGAGGACTTTTACAAGTTACAAGTTAAAAGACTTCAATAACATACATGCTGAAGGACTTCAACATGCTACAAGCCGGAGACCTTCAACAAGCAACAAGCGTCGAAGTCCTTCAACAAACAACAAGTCGAAGTCCTTCAACAAGCTACAAGTCGAAGCCTTCAACAAGCTGCAAGCCGAAGTCCTTCAACAAGCAATAAGCGCCGAAGACCTTCAACAAGTAACAAGTCGAAGACTTCAACAAGCTACAAGTCGAAGTCCTTTAACAAGCAACAAGCGCCGAAGTCCTTCAACAAGCAACAAGTCGAAGACTTCAACAAGCGACAAGTCGAAGTCTTTAAACAAGCAACAAGCGCCGAAGTCCTTCAACAAGCAACAAGCCGAAGTCCTTCAACAAGCTACAAGTCGAAGACTTTAATAAGCTGCAAGTCGAAGTCCTTCAACAAGCAACAAGCGCCGAAGTCCTTCAACAAGCAACAAGTCGAAGACTTCAACAAGCTGCAAGCCGAAGTCCTTCAACAAGCAACAAGCGCCGAAGTCCTTCAACAAACAACAAGTCGAAGACTTCAACAAGCTACAAGCCAAAGTCCTTCAACAAGCAACAAGCGCCGAAGTCCTTCAACAAGAAACAAGCCGAAGTCCTTTAACAAGAAACAAGCCGAAGTCCTTCAACAAGCTACAAGTCGAAGACTTCAACAAGCTGCAAGCCGAAGTCCTTCAACAAGCAACAAGCGCCGAAGTCCTTCAATAAGCAACAAGTCGAAGACTTCAACAAGCTACAAGACGAAGTCCTTCAACAAGCAACAAGCGTCGAAGTCCTTCAACAAGCAATAAGTCGAAGTCCTTCAACAAGCAACAAACCGAAGTCCTTCAACACGCTACAAGCCGAAGGCCTTCAACAAGCTACAAGCCGAAGTCCTTCAACAAGCTACAAGTCGAAGACTTTCAAGAAGCTGCAAGACTAAGACCTTCAACAAGCTGCAAGCCGAAAACCTTCAACACGCTACAAGGCGAAGACCTTCAACATGCAACAAGTCGAAGGTCTTCAACAAGGTGCAAGTCGAAGTCCTTCAACAAGCTGCAAGCAGAAGTCATTCAACAGCAACAAGCCGAAGACCTTCAACAAGCTGTAAGCCGAAGACCTTCAACAAACTACAAGATGAAGACCAAATACTCTTCCAAGTTTACACTTGAAAACAAGCTGCAAAGCCCTCTAGACAAGTCTACGTTTGAGAATAAGCTGCAAAGCCCTCAATATAATTTTACATTCAAGAATAGGTTGTGAAGCCCTCGAATCAAATCTACGTCCGAGAACAAGTTGTAAAGCCCTCAGACAAATTACAGTTGAGAGAGAGAGAGAATCAGAGGAGAAACATTAGAGATTGTAACTCACAACATTAAATATTAATAAAATTCACGTTCAATTACACGTGTCTCATTTCTATTTCTTCGGTGAAATGACGTGTAAACAAATTGGCACGCCCAGTGGGACCATCTCTACCTCTCATCTCTTTTCCTCATTGTTTGGATTTATGCCCTAAACTTGTGTAATTTTGAACAATTAAATAAAGTGTTATTTGTTTTGATAAGATTACCGTCTTGCTTTTATAAATCAAATAAACTAAACTCCAAGGTTATAACGTTTATCTTGAAATCAGTGTAGTAGACACTATTTGGGTTGAATTCAAGATTATAACCTAAATAGTCTATGGTATAAGAATAAGGTTGGAAACCTCATTCTGGTAACACCATGGATGCGACCCACTTTGTAATTAGTACAAATGAGGTAATCCAACTCATTCATGTAGTTGACATGCGAGTGGGGGCATCCTGTATGAAGAGTTCATACAAGACTGGATCACAAATTATTAGTCTAACCAGTATAACACCGCTAATAGGATAAGGCTAGTAATTTATAGATGGTCATTAGTGACTTGACCTGAATCCTGAGCAAGTTAAGAACTCCTGCTTATAGGGGTTTGTCCTTAGACTAGTATGGGTGAGAGTGGCTCATGGCGACTTAATAAGCCTACCTTCTCAGGGACAGAACCTCGTAGGTAGCTGGAAACTTAACTGTGCAAGATGGAATTCCCTCATTCCTCTACTGAGGAATTAGATAGGTTGTTCCCTTAAGAACTGACTCTAGGTCTTGAACAACGGGGCCCCACCCTCTATGACGGTATGAGTCTAAGGTAGGACCTTAGACTTGTTGTTCATTAGAGGATCAGTGGTGCTTAAGGAGCAAAGAGGTAATCACAGGGGTAAAACGGTAATTTGACCGAACTGTGATTACGAACAACCTGTGAAGGGTCGACTCATGGGTAATGACTATATCAGTGGACACAATAATATCTACAGTGAGGAGAGTGCAACTACAAGTCTATAGTGGAGTGACTTGTAGTTAATGAATATTGATGAACTAGATCAAAGAGTTTGATCAGTTAATTTCACATCATTGGAGCTCATGATCTGTAGGTCCATTACATCTCTCTCACAAAATACCTCACCTCTCCTAAAGGGAACCCACCTTCCTCCCTCACATAGAGAACAACGTAGAAGATCCGGTGGTGGTGTCGGTATTCGTACGAGTTCGTGTTGCGTTGATCTTGATCGTGAAGAGAGGAGGAGCACTTGAAGAAAGGTTCTTCAAAGGTAAATACTTGCTGTCCATTTTATTATATATGCTTAATCCATGTTTTACGTTCATGAATTTTCCGTTGTAACTAAATCAAGAGCGCACGATTCGCAATCTTCCGCTGCGGGGACTTCGATTCCCTTCAATTGGTATCAGAGCCCAATTGCGTTCTTGATTTATGTTCTGGATTTTTCAAGAACAAGGTGGGATTTACTGTTTTTGCATGAGATGTATGAACGGATTTCTGCGAAATTAGATGTTTCAATTTTGGCACTTAGATATACAATTTCCATTGAAATGTTCAATGTAAGGGCCCAGTGTTTTGGGCAAATTTAATTGTAAATCGAGTCTGTAAGTCCGTGTCGATCGAGGCAAAGCAGTTGCTGAGAAGATCGGAGCGAAAATGAGCAAGGAATGGTGATTCCATGTGTTGTTATGTGAACGACGTTGCAACGCTGCCCTCAGCATAGTGTATGCTTGTATTTTAGAAATCCCGCCTTAGGTTAAGCATTTTCATGCATCATTTATAATATAAGGAGTTATATTATATAGTTTGCATGATTAATTAATATAAGGTTGTTATATTAATTTTTGGACAACATTGACATGCATTATTTTTCATGAGATGAATATGCTATGAATGTCTTATTATTCATGTGATGAATGATCAAGCACTATAACATAGTATGCATGTCACCTAAGGTTAATTATTAGTTTTAAAATGTTTAAAACTTTGAAATAATAGACCTTAGGTTATCTAGTTCTAATTAGATTAGAATTAGGAACCAAGTAATTTATAAGCTATGATTAAAAGAAGAACTCTGTCTAAGGAAAGTTCTGTGTAGGCTGGGGTATTTAAGTCGACGGAAGCGGAACACCCCTACACGAGAGGCCGACACGGGAGTGAAAGTTAATCAGAGAGCCTTATAAATTACAGTAACGTCAGCGGGTTTATTAAGGGGTTAATAAACTAGAAATCCTAGGTTTAATATAAGGAGTTATATTAAGAAACTTAGGATAAAATCAATATAAGAGTTATATTGATCATCAATATAAGAGTTATGTTGATAGAGTTAGGTAAAACCATTAGCCGGGTAGCCGAAGAAAGATTCCTATAGACTTAAAGAATTCAGTGGGAGGAAAAAGTGTATGAGATACATATTTTTCCACCTACGCTATCTCCGGGAAGTTCACACCGTGAGACTCATGCTTGGCCTCGTGGCGCAAACGGGAGCGTCCCCCTTTCGGATGGTGTTTGTATGAGTCAATATCAAGGTGAATGGAGAGGGTACTTATAGTGAGTGGGAGCAGGTTTAGTGAAAACAAAACCTACGGTCTCTTTTGTCAGTTTACACCGTTAGACCACTATGGTCAGCCTGCTAGTTTGGCCTGGACCATACAATCCCTTTGGAGGGCTTGATCATAGGGGATCTAACACAGTATACACCCGAAAGGGATAAAGATTTCCTTAGACTATTTTCCAATCTAGTCCTCCCTTCGATGGATTTTATTGGATCGAGATTCTGGGATCTAAAGACAAAGGGTTACACTCACGGGGTAGATAAGTTGTGGATGAATCCAGACCGAAAAATGGTAACTAAAACCTATAGGAATAAGAGTTATTCTGGTGTTAGGTTTTGGTGAAGAGTGTCTTGATCCAGAGGAGGAGTGATTTTGATTACCCTTCGGTGTCATACATTCTAAACCTTTGGAGTATAATTGCAAATTATAAATGGCCTAGGAATCATTTGATAATTAGCTAAAACATGATTGGATTAGAGTCATAGTAAGAAACTCATACAAGTTTGTTTGTAATTTTTCAGCATAAATGTCTAGCTCTATAATTTCCTTATTGGTTGCGGAAAAGTTAACCGAAGAGAATATGATGACATGGAAAAATAAACTCAACACTATTTTGGTAGTGGATGATCTGAAGTTTGTGCTAACTGAGGAGTGTCCTCAGGTGCCAGGCTCGAATGCGTCACGAAATCTTCGTGATGCATATGATCGATGGATCAAGGCCAATGATAAGGCCAAGGTCTACATGCTGACAAGTATATCTGACATATTAGCCAAGAAGCATGAGGCATGATTACCGCCAAGGAAATCATGGATTCTGTGCAGGGTATATTTGGACAACAGTCCACACAAGCCCGATATAATGCCCTAATGTACATATTCAACACGAGGATGCCAGAGAGTACATCTGTTCGGGATCATGTCCTGAATATGATGGTGCACTTTAACATCGCGGAGTCGAATGATGCTTCCATCGATGAGTCGAGTCAGGTCAGCTTCATTCTGGAAACCCTTCCATATAGTTTCCTGCAGTTTAGAAGTAATGTTGTTATGAACAAGCTTACTTTTAATCTTACCTCCCTTCTGAATGAACTCCAGACCTTTCAATCTTTGATGAAATTCAGGGATCGAAAGGTGAGGCAAATGTTGCCAGTAGGAGTTATTACAGAGGTTCGACCTCTGGGACAAAAACAGTGGCTTCATCTTCTTCTAACCTGAGAGGTAAGAAGAAGAACATGAAGAAGGTTGGTAAAGGGAAACAAGCTGACAAAGCTGCCGCCCAGAAGGGCAAGAAAGTCAAAGACGTTGCTGACAAAGGAAAGTGTTTCCACTGCAACGAAGACGGACATTGGAAACAAAACTGTCCGAAGTACATTGCAGAAAAGAAGAAAGAAGGTAAATATGATTTACTTTGCCTAGAAGCTTGTTTAGTGGATAATGATAAAACAACTTGGATACTTGATTCTTGCGCGACTAATCATGTTTGTTCTTCTTTTCAGGGAATTTATTCTTGGCAACAACTACAACAAGGAGAGATAACGCTCCGAGTTGGAAATGGAGAGGTCGTCTCAGCTGTAGCAGTAGGCACAATGAAGCTTTATTTTGGCAAGAAATATGTATTGTTGGACAATATATTAGTGATACCAGGGTTTACTAGAAACCTTATTTCTATTTCTTGCCTTATTGAACAATGTATTTATGTTTCCTTTTCTATGAATAAAGTGTTTATTTTTAAGAAAGGTTTAGAAATATGTTCAGCTTCATTATAAAATGGATTGTATGTTTTAAGGCCTAATTCAGTCAAAATGGTTTTGAACACTGAATTATTTAAAACTACAAATGCACAAACTATGAAACGTAAAATTTCTCCTAAAGAAAATGCTCTTCTTTGGCATCTAAGATTGAGTCACATTAATCTAAATAGGATTGAGAGATTGGTAAAGAAAGGACTTCTAAACGAGTTGGAAGAAAATTCTTTGCCAGTATGTGAATCCTGCCTAGAAGGCAAGATAACTAAAAGACCTTTTAGTGGAAAAGGTTATAGAGCCAAAGATACTCTAGAGCTTATACATTCAGACCTTTGTGGTCCAATGAATGTTAAAGCCAGGGGAGGATATGAGTATTTAATCTCTTTTATAGATGATTATTCGAGATATGGGCATATTTACCTAATGCACCACAAGTCTGAAGCACTTGAAAAGTTCGAGGAATTCAAGGCTGAGGTTGAAAATCAATTAGGTAAAATAGTTAAAACACTTCGATCGGATCGAGGTGGAGAGTACATGGATTTAAAATTCTAGAACTATATGATAGAACATGGAATTACATCCCAACTCTCAGCTCCCGGCACACCACAACAAAATGGTGTATCGAAAAGGAGGAATAGAACCTTGATGGACATGGTTCGATCAATGATGAGTTATGCTCATCTCCTTAGTTCCTTTTGGGGTTATGCAGTGGAGACTAAAGTATACTTTTTGAATAGTGTGCCCTCCAAAAGTGTTTCTGAAACACATTTTGAACTCTGGAAAGAACGTAAAGGTAGTTTATGTCACTTCAGAATATGGGGTTGTTCAGTACATGTGCTTGTGACAAATCCAAAGAAGTTGGATTCACGTTCAAAGTTGTGCCTATTCGTAGGATACCCAAAAGAAACAAGAGGTGGTTTATTCTATGATCCTAAGGAAGATAAGGTCTTTGTGTCGACAAATGCCACTTTCTTGGAGGAGGACCACATAAGGGACCACAAACTAAAAAGTAAGATAGTGTTGAGTGAGTTATACGGAACAATAGCAAAGGTTGCTAATAAGAATACTAGTACGTCAACAAGAGTTGTTGATACTACTTTGTCGAGTCAAGAGGGTCCATCTCAAGGGTTGAGTATGCCTCGACGTAGTGAGAGGGTTGTGATACAGCCTGACCGTTACATGGGTTTAGCTGAAACCCAAGTTGTTATACTAGATGACAACTGCGAGGATCCATTGACTTATAATCAAGCAATGGTTGACAAAGACAAAGACAAATGGGTCATAGCCATGAACCAAGAAATGGAGTCGATGTACTTCAATTCTTTTTGGGATCTTGTAGATAAACCTGATAGGGTGAAACCTATAGGTTGTAAATGGATCTACAAGAGAAAACGTGGTGTAGATGAGAAGGTGCAAACCTTTAAAGCTAGACTAGTAGCAAAGGGTTATACCTAGGTTGAAGGGGTTGACTTTGAGGAAACCTTTTCACCTGTTGCTATGGTAAAGTCTATCTGTATCCTTCTTGCCATTGCCGCATATTATGACTATGAGGTATGGCAAATGGATGTCAAGACAACCTTTTTGAATGGCAATCTTGAGGAAACCATCTACATGGACCAACCCAAAGGGTTCATTAAACCAGGACAAAAGCAAAAGGTTTGCAGGCTTAAAAGGTCGATTTATGGACTGAAACAAGCCTCTAGGTCTTGGAATATAAGATTTGATGAGGCTATCAGATCTTATGGTTTTGACCAGAATGATGATGAACCTTATGTCTACAAGAAAATCATCAATAGTTCTGTCGCTTTCCTAATTCTCTATGTGGATGATATCCTACTTATTGGGAATGATGAAGGTTATCTCACTGACATCAAGGAATGGCTAGCTACGCAATTCCAAATGAAAGATTTGGGTAATGCGCAGTTTGTTCTTGGGATCCAGATTGTTAGGAACCGCAAGAATAAAACACTAGCCTTGTCTCAAGCATCATACATAGACAAAGTGTTGTCAAGGTTTAAGATGCAAGATTCCAAAAAGGGCTTGTTGCCTTTTAGACATGGAATCCATTTGTCTATGGAACAGTGTCCTAAGACACTTCAAGGAGTTGAGGATATGAGACGGATTCCTTACGCATCAGCTGTTGAGAGCCTGATGTACGTCATGTTGTGTACTAGGCCTGACATCCTGCTTTGCAGGTTGGGATGGTCGGTGAGGTATCAATCCAATCCAGACTTGAACACTTTGGGCAATGGTTAAAACACTCCTTAAGTATCTTCGGAGAACAAGGAACTACATGCTTGTGTATGAGGCTAAGGATTTGATCCTTACAGGATACATGGATTCTGACTTTCAAACTGATAAAGATTCTCGGAAATGTACATCAGGGTCAATTTTCACTCTTAACGGAGGAGCTGTAGTATGGCGAAGCGTCAAGCAAGGATGCATCGCTGATTCCACCATGGAGGTCGAATATGTAGCAGCTAAGGAGGTTGTTTGGTTAAGGAAATTTATGCTAAATTTGGAAGTTGTTCCAAATATGACTTTGCCCGTCACACTGTATTGCGATAACAGTGGTGCAGTGGCAAATACGAGGGAACCCCGAAGTCACAAAAGGGGAAAGCACATAGAGCGGACGTATCATCTCATCCGGGAGATCGTGCATAGAGGAGACGTGATTGTCACGAAGATAGCTTCAGAGCACAACATTGCTGATTCTTTTACAAAGTCTCTCACGGCTAAAGTATTTGAGAGTCACCTAGAAGGTCTAGGTTTACAAGTCTTCCCCAACTAGGGCAAGTGGGAGTATTTTGTACAAAGGGGTTTAATGCCCTAATTTATTGTATTTACATTAATGTAATGTTTAGTACTCGACAAGCTTTAGGTCAAGTGGGAGATTGTTGGGATTTATGCCCTAAACATGTGTAATTTTGATCAATTAAATAAAGTGTTATTTGTTTTGATAAGATTACAATCTTGCTTTTATAAATCCAATAAACTAAGCTCCAAGGTTATAACGTTTATCTTGAAATCAGTGTAGTAGACACTATTTGGGTTGAATTCAAGATTATAACCTAAATAGTCTATGGTATAAGAATAAGGTTGGAAACCTCATTCTGGTAACACCATGGATGCGCCCCACTTTGTAATTAGTACAAATGAGGTAATCCAACTCATTCATGTAGTTGACATGCGAGTGAGGGCATCCTGTATGAAGAGTTCATACAAGACTGGATCGTAAATTATTAGTCTAACCAGTATAACACCGCTAACAGGATAAGACTAGTAATTTATAGATGGTCATTAGTGACTTGACCTGAATCCTGAGCAAGTTAAGAACTCCTGCTTATAGGGGTTTGTCCTTAGACTAGTATGGGTGAGAGTGGCCTGTAACCGACTCAATAAGCCTACCTTCTTAGGGACAAAACCTCGTAGGTAGCTGGAAACTTAACTGTGCAAGATGGAATTCTCTCATTCCTCTACTAAGGAATTAGATAGGTTGTTCCCTTAAGAACTGACTCCATGTCTTGAACAACGGGGCCCCACCCTCTATGAGGGTATGAGTCTAAGGTAGGACCTTAGACTTGGTGTTCATTAGAGGATCAGTGGTGGTTAAGGAGCAAAGAGGTAATCACAGGGGTAAAACGGTAATTTGACCCCAGCTGTGATTACGAACAACCTGTGAAGGATCGACTCATGGGTAATGACTATATCAGTGGACATAATAATATCTATAGTGAGGAGAGTGTAGCTACAAGTCTATAGTGGAGTGACTTGTAGTTAATGAATATTGATTAACTGGATCAAAGAGTTTGATTAGTTAATCTCACATCATTGGAGCTCATGATGTGTAGGTCCATTAGATCCCTCCGTTGGCTCAACATGGTAATATTGAGGGTATAAAGTTAGGAGATAAATTGAAGTGTTCAATTTCATACATGAGGAGTTATATCAATTATATATGATATAATTGATATAATATATAGTTTTAATGTGAATTAGATTCATATATAAACTATATACTAAAGAGAGATAAAAGGAGGGGTAGGATGGTCATTTCCATCCTATTTCCCTATTTATATGGTTGCATGAGATGCAACTAGGTCAAGTGATTTTGGAAATCATTCTAAGCTATTCCTAGCCTCCTTGTTGTGTTGTTGGAAGAGTTCCAAAACACACATCTCTCTCACAAAATACCTCACCACTCCTAAAGGGAACCCACCTTCCTCCCTCACCTAGAGAACAACGGAGAAGATCCGGTGGTGGTGTCGGTGTTCGTACGAGCTCGTGTTGCGTTGGTCTTGATCGTGAAGAGAGGAGGAGCACTTGAAGAAATGTTCTTCAAAGGTAAATACTTGCTGTCCATTTTATTATATATGCTTAATCCATGTTTTACGTTCTTAAATTTTCCGTTGTAACTAAATCAAGAGCGCGCGATTCGCAATCGCTTCCGCTGCGGAGACTTCGATTCCCTTCACTCATCTCAAAAACAAGTGAACTTATGACATCTAAAAAGACTTCTTCGATGACTGTTGTTATGAGCAACTTGTACATGGGTTCTACTACTCATAGTTGCTCCAAGGAACTAAGGTTGGAAGTAGATGAAGTAACAACACTGTTGGGGGCATCAACTCACAACAAGTTCCTGGTCAAGGGTAACCCTTTATTCGATTTTTATTCAGACGTAGTGTCTGTCATGATGACTAAAACAAGCACTAAGAAAGAGAGATCGACAAAGCTACAGGAGCGAATCAACAACTTGATGAAAGCGATTGAAGAAAGGGATTCTCAAATCACATACTTAAAGAATCAGATTGAGAATCAAAATGCTGCTAAATCAAGTCATACTCTTGTCGTCGAAGATCGAAACAAAGAGAAGGTTGTTGTGCAAGAAGACCAACCACAACCCTCTATATCGATCGTTTCACTATCAGTCCAACAACTTCAGGACATGATAACTAACTCCATTAGAACTGAATATGGTGGAGGTTCTCAAAGTTCTCTCTTGTATTCTAAATCATATACTAAGAGAATTGATCATTTGAGGATGCCAACTGGATACCAACCACCAAAGTTCCAACAATTCGATGGAAAAGGCAACCGTAAGAAACATGTTGCCCATTTCATTGAGACATATGAAAATGTTGGTACACGAGGAGATCTACTGGTCAAACAGTTCATCCGAACACCTAAGGGTAATGCTTTTCGATCGATGTACACGATCCAAGCACGAATCGTGATGATGCGCTTGGAAACAACTTGAAAAAGAGTTCATCCGTACCGTCAGCATGTTCGAGCTCACCAACATTATGCAATGAAAAGGTGAACCCATTGTCGACTACATAAATCGTTAGAGAGCCATGAGTCTCGATTGCAAAAATCGTCTCGTTGAACTGTCAGCTGTCGAAATGTGCATTCAAGGCATGCATTGGGGGTTGTTTTACATCTTCCAAGGTATAAAGCCTCGCACCTTTGAAGAGCTAGCAACCCGCGCCCACGATATGAAGTTGAGTATTGCTAGTCGAGGAGACAAAAACCTTCTAACTCCTAGCATAAAGGAAGGAGGAAGTGACATTGAGGCGACTCTAGAAGAGTCTATGGTTGTCAGTACAACCCCTCTCAAGTTGTCTTCAAAGCAAAAATACAAAAAGATCGAAAAAGAACAAGAAAATGAAAGATGTCGCTTAAGTCTAAAGGAAAGACGGAATAAAGTTTATCCCTTTCCGGATTCTGACATTCCTAACATGTTTGAACAACTACTGGCCATAGGACTGATCAAAATTCCAAAGTGTAAGCGGACGGAAGAGATGGACAAAGTCGATGATCCCAACTATCGCAAGTATCATCAAGTCGTCAGTCACCCGGTGGAGAAGTGTTTCGTCCTAAAGGAGTTAATCCTAAGGTCAGCTAAAGAAGGAAAAATTGAGTTAGACCTTAATGAAGTAGCTCAATCAATTCCTGTTGCAGTAACAACAAGTACATGCAGTCAAACACACTCTAGTTCGCTTCAAGATCAAGAAGTGTGTCTAGTCCAGTTTAGGACCATGAAACCTGTAGTTGTTTGGTTTCAACATGAGGTGCGAAGAAATGAACCTCAATATGCGATCAATCCTACCAATGATAAAGGCAAAGGTCGAGTTTTGGTGACTCATTTGAAGAAGCAAAGACAAAGTTTAGCTTCAAACAATTCTTGTCAATTTAGAAGTCTCAAATGCAAGGACAAACATCGAAGAAAGAAGAATCCAAGAAAACTAAAGTCCGAAGGGAAGAGAAAAAAAATCATCCTCAACCTTGCCAATTGGTGACCTTGAAAGAATTCTTCTTGAGAGATTTTCTTCCTAGCGAAAGAGAGGAAGAAAACTCTGCAAGTTCATCTTTGGATTGAGATAAATGAAGTCGATTGACACAAAAGAAGTCAAGCAAAGGACTTTCGCCTTCGATCGCATCAAGCCTTCAACTACTCAACCTTCAGTCTTCGAAAGGATGAGTATGGTCGCGACAGAAGAAGAAAACCAAGGTCAACTCCTGCCTCACCTCGACCTTCATCCTTCCAAAGGTTAAGTGTCTCCACACCAAAGAACGATCGACCTTCAACATCTATTTTGATCGCCTCAAAGTAACAAGCGATCAACATGAAAGAAAGATAAAATCCTTAAAGGTAGAATCGTTTCGATGAAGTGAACAACGACCAAAAGATTCACGATCTTGTTCCTTCACAGATGAAAAGGAAGCTCTCTGTTCTCATATACGCAGAGAGTTCCTTGAAAATGAAGAAAAATCTCATCGTCTTAATAAATCCTAAAAATGAAGGACATGATCAAGACCATGATGATGAAAACAACATCTAAGATGTAAAGAAATCTCCTTGTCACAAGAGCCTAAACTGCATGATGCTCCTGGCCCACATGAGCTTAAAAGGTGAATGGCAAAAAAAAATAAAAATAAAAAATTGAACTACGTTATGACTTGATCCATTTTATTCAAAGGGTACGTAGGCAACTTAAAGAAAACTTTTAAGTTCAGTCCCTAAAAAAAATCCATCCTCATGAAAATAAGACATTGGAAGTTGGATGCATACATGTCAACTTCATTCCTCTCAAGTTCGATTTGTTGCTCATTTGCTCTCCGCTAAACTTCGAGCTTCGTTCCCCTTCAAGTTTGGTTCGTCGCTCACCCCCAAAGTACCGGCTTCGTTCCGCTCAAGTTTGGTTCGTCGCTCACTCTCTAAACTTTGAGCTTCAACCTCTTCAAGTTTGGTTCGTTGCTCACCTCCAAAGTTTGAGCTTTGTTCCTCTCAAGTTTTGGTTCGTCGCTCACTCTCTAAATTTGAGCTTCAACCTCTTCATGTTTGGTTCGTTGCTCACCTCCAAAGTACCGACTTCGTTCCTCTCAAGTTTGGTTCGTCGCTCACCCTCTAAACTTCGAGCTTCGTTCCCCTTCAAGTTTGGTTCGTCGCTCACCCCCAAAGTACCGGCTTCGTTCGTCTCAAGTTTGGTTCGTCGCCCACTCTCTAAACTTTGAGCTTATTCCTCTCAAGTTTGGTTCGTGGCTCTCTCCTAAGTTCGAGCTTCGTTCCCCTTCAAGTTTGGTTCGTCGCTCACCCCAAAAGTACTGGCTTCGTTACTCTCAAAATTGGTTCGTCGCTCACCCTCTAAACTTTGAGCTTCAACCTCTTTAAGTTCGGTTCGTCGCTCACCCCTAAAGTACTGGCTTCGTTCCTCTCAAGTTTTGTTTGTCGCCCACCCCTCTAAAATTTGAGCTTCAACCACTTCAACTTCGGTTCGTCGCTCACCCCCCTAAACTTTGAGCTTCAAGCTTTGTTTGTCGCTCTCCCCTAGAATTTGAGCTTTATTCCTCTCAAGTTTGGTTCGTGGCTCTCCCTAAAGTACCGGCTTCGTTCCTCTCAAGTTTGGTTCGTCGCTCACCTCCAAAGTACTGGCTTCGTTCCTCTCAAGTTTGGTTCATCGCTCACCCCTCTAAACTTCGAGCTTTGACCCCTTCAAGTTTGATTTGTCGTTCTCTCCTAAGTTCGAGCTTTGTTCCCCTTCAAGTTTGGTTCGTCGCTCACCCCAAAAGTACTGGCTTCGTTACTCAAGTTTGGTTCGTCGCTCACCCCTAAAGTACTAGCTTCGTTCCTCTCAAGTTTAGTTTGTCGCCCACCTCTCTAAACTTTGAGCTTCAACCACTTCAAATTCGGTTCGTCGCTCACCCCCCTAAACTTTGAGCTTCAAGCTTTGTTTGTCGCTCTCCCCTAGAATTTGAGCTTTATTCCTCTCAAGTTTGGTTCGTGGCTCTCTCCAAAGTATCGGCTTTGTTCCGCTCAAGTTTGGTTCGTCGCTCACCCCCAAAGTACCGACTTCGTTCCTCTCAAGTTTGGTTCGTCGCTCACCCCTCTAAACTTTGAGGTTTGACCCCTTCAAGTTTGATTTTTCGTTCTCTCCTAAAGTTGAGCTTCGTTCCTCTCAAATTCGGTTCGTCGTTCATTCTCCTAAAATTCAAGCTTCATTCTCCTCAAGTTTGGTATGTCGCTTCCCTAAAGTCCAAGTTACATACCCCTCAATTATGGATAATCGTTGACTCTCCTAAAATTTGAGCTTGAACCCCCTCAAGTATGGTTCATCGCTTACCCTAGTTTGAGCTTCGTTCCCCTAAAATTTGGTTCGTTGCTCATCCACTTTGAGGTCAAGTTTGGCCCACCTCAAGCTTAGGTTCAAGAATTTCCATCTTGGAGTTCAAGTCTACACTTCGCTCTCTTAAAGTTTAAGTTTGAGTGATGATCGCTTACAAGTTCAGCGTTCTACCTCAAAATACCGCAGTTCAAGAACTAGTGTGGCACCTCAAGATTGGTGTTCCACTTGTTTCGAGCTTGCTTTTCAAAGGCAAGCGTTGCTTACTTCACGATAAGTGATTCATTTATTTCAAGTTCGACGTATCAGTGCTTCATGACCTAGGATGCTTCATCCTTCGACACTCGTTCCTCCGTCAAATCAGGAGGTTTCGTCAGTCGACATTGGTTCATTTGCCATGCTAAGAGACCTCACTTGTTGGTGTTCGCTCATTCATTATATCAAGATTAATGTTTCACCCACCATTACTCACTCTTTCACTAAGTTATGAGGTTTCATGCCAACAGTAACATCATGGAGAAAATACTAATAAACTCAGTAGAAAAAAATACAAATACAAAAAAAAAGGAGAAAAATACAAAAAAAACAAAAAACAAAAAAAAAAGAAGAAAAAAAAGATGTAAGACATGACGTACCTTGAAAGTTGTCTCTGACTTAACATTGAAGAGTAGCGGAGCTGCAGGAACACCATAAGCCTCGTTAGGGTCGAGTGTTCCTGAACAAACCTCGAAAAGGGTCCCACAAATGTATATGCACTCGGAACAAGAAAGTCTTGTAGCTGCAAGTACACCCGACACCGACAATGGTCCCACAAGTGTATATGCGCTCGGAATGAGGAAGTCTTGTAGCTGCAAGTACACCCGACACCGACAAGGGTCCCACAAGTGTATATGCGCTCGGAACAACGAAGTCCTGTAGCTGCAAGTACACCCGACACTGATAAGGGTCCCACAAGTGTATATGCGCTCGGAACGAGGAAGTCCTGTAGCTACAAGTACACCCGTCACCGACAAGGGTCCCAAAAGTGTATATGCACTCGAAACGAGGAAGTCCTGTAGCTGCAAGTACACCCGACACCGACAGGGGTCCCACAAGTGTATATGCGCTCGAAACAAGGAAGTCCTATAGCTGCAAGTACACCTGGCACCGACAAGGATCCCACAAGTGTATATGCGCTCAGAACGAGGAAGTCCTGTAGCTGCAAGTACACCCGACACCGACAAGGGTCCCACAAGTGTATATGCGCTCGGAACGAGAAAGTCCTGTAGCTGCAATTACACCCGGCACCGACAAGGGTCCCACAAGTGTATATGCGCTCGGAACGAGGAAGTCATGTAGCTGCAAGTACACCCGGCACCGACAAGGGTCCCACAAGTGTATATGCGCTCAGAACGAGAAAGTCCTGTAGTTGTAAGTACACCCGACACCGACAAGGGTCCCACAATTGTATATGCGCTCGGAATAAGGAAGTCCTGTAGCTGCAAATACACCCGGCATCGACAAGAGTCCCACAAGTGTATATGTGCTCGGAACGAGGAAGTCCTGTAGCTACAAGTACACCCGACACCGACAAGGGTCCCACAAGTGTATATATGCATTCGAAACAAAGAAATCCGGCACCTACAAGTACACCCGAAACCGACAAGGGTCCCACAAGTGCACTTGTGCTAAGAGGGCCCCGTATCACCAAAAAAAAAAACTATTTAGCTATTTACCTTCCAATGGATTAAGACTTTTGTTTTAGGAGGGAGATGCTTGCAAGACTGCAATTATTAAGCTGTAAAAAAAAAAAAAGGTAAGTACATAGATGATTAAAAACAAATGGAAAGAAAAAATATAGTCAAGGTTTGGGACTCGCCTCACACCTTAGTATGAAGGTCTTGCGCTCTGTTGGGGTGAATTGGTGGAAGTCTCACCTCCTCTATTTATACTTGAGAAGAGGATAAAAGTCAGATTTCAAAATGAAAGTTGGAATTCAAATAGGAGTTAGAATTGGAATTGGAATAGGATTTCATCTAAAATCAAAATTTGACTTATCTTATCTCCAATCGAAAATCGTCTGCAAATCTTATCTCAAAATTCAAATTTTATCCTAAATCAAGATTAGATAAAGTTAATTCTATCAAGTTTAAATCAGGATAGAATTTTAATTTTATCTTGTCAAACAAAATTTGGGCATAATCCAAATTTTATCCCAAATCAAGATTAGATAAAGTTAATTCTATCAAGTTTAAATCAAGATAGAATTTTAATTTCATCTTGTCAAACAAAATTTGGGCATAATCCAAATTTTATCCAAAGACTAGATAAAGTTGATTCTATCAAGTTTAAATCATGGTAGAATTTTAATTTTATCTGGCCAAACAAAATTCGGGCATACTCCAAATTTTATCACAAATCAAAGTTGATAAAATTAGTTCCATCTAAATCAAAATCGTTGATAGGATTTCAATTTTATCCCACAAAGTTGAAATCTGGGCATACTCGAGATTTGCCCAGATTTTATCACAAATCAGGGTTGGAGTGAAATTCAAATGCCAATCCAAGTTCAAAAAAATTGGGTACAACTCCAAATCTATTCCAATTTGTCAAAATTTTATATCATGCAAGAAAATCAAAGTAGTGACACAAATTCATATTTTGATTTTGTTGGCATGAAAATGTGTCAAGTGAAAAAAATATAATTTAAAGTTTGATTAATCTGATACATTAAATGGAGTCAACTTAGGAGCAAACATCTTAAATTTTGATTCCAAATTATCTTTTTTTGAGATTCACTCACACATACTTGTGCCTAAATCCCGAAAAAGGGGCATTTGTTGACATAGAAATTTGAACTAATCCCCAATTGCCACGTCGTTATTACAAATTAATGACGAAGTTGTAAATGATTAAATTTGGGACCGATGATAAGTTGACACGTGTCCTAAATTTAGTTTGAAAATAAGAATTGACAAATTCTAAAAGTTAAGAGTCAACATGCAATTTGTCAAAATAATTAAATTTAATTTTGGTCAAATTGGATTATATGCAATTGGGTAAGATAAATAAAATCCAAATCCAAATGATTAGGCCCAAATCAAATAAAGCCCAAGTTTAGGTTGTTGGGCCCAAAAGCCACTAAAGCCCAAACCCACATGCCTTGGAAAGCTCTATAAATAGAGAGTTTCCCCTTGATTCCAAAGGTGCATAAATTTCACTCCCAAAAGAAACTCAGAGAATTCAAAGCAAAATCCTCAGATGCTGAACACTCTCTGAAGTCCTTAGTGTTGAACACTGCAAGAAGAGTCTCCAAGCGCGGAAGACGAGTCTCCAAGTATGGAGCACGAAAGACGAGTCTCCAAGTGCGGAGCACGGAACATGAGTCTCCAAGTGCGGAGTGCAGAAGACGAGTCTCCAAGTGCGGAAGACGAGTCTCCAAGCGCGGAAGACGAGTCTCCAAGTGCGGAACGCTGCAAGACGAGTCTCCATGTGTGGAACGTTGGAAGACGAACCTTTAAGTGCGGAGCGTTGTAAGACGAGTCTTTAAGGGCGGAATGCTGTAAGACAAGTCCTTAAATGTTTCGCAGTTACAAGTTACAAGTTAAAAGACTTCAATAACCTACATGCTGAAGGACTTCAACATGCTACAAGCCGAAGACCGTCAACAAGCAACAAGCGTCGAAGTCCTTCAACAAGCAACAAGCCGAAGTCCTTCAACAAGCTACAAGTCGAAGACTTCAACAAGTTGCAAGCCGAAGTCCTTCAACAAGCAACAAGTCGAAGACTTCAACAAGCTACAAGCCGAAATCCTTCAACAAGCAACAAGCGCCAAAGTCCTTCAACAAGCAACAAGTCGAAGACTTTAACAAGCTACAAGTCGATGTTATTCAACAAGCAACAAGCGCGGAAGTCCTTCAACAAGCAACAAGCCGAAGTCTTTCAACAAGCTACAAGTCGAAGACTTCAATAAGCTACAAGTCAAAGTCCTTCAACAAGCAACAAGCGCCGAAGTCCTTCAACAAGCAACAAGTCGAAGACTTCAACAAGCTGCAAGCCGAAGTCCTTCAACAAGCAACAAGCGACGAAGTCCTTCAACAAGCAACAAGTCGAAGACTTCAACAAGCTACAAGCCGAAGTCCTTCAACAAGCAAGAAGCGTCGAAGTCCTTCAACAAGCAACAAGCCGAAGTCCTTCAACAAGCTACAAGTCGAAGACTTCAACAAGCTGCAAGCCGAAGTTCTTCAACAAGAAACAAGCGCCGAAGTCCTTCAACAAGCAACAAGTCGAAGACTTCAACAAGCTACAAGCCGAAGTCCTTCAACAAGCAACAAGCGTCGAAGTCCTTCAACAAGCAATAAGCCGAAGTCCTTCAACAAGCAACAAACCGAAGTACTTCAACAAGCTACAAGCCGAAGGCCTTCAACAAGCATCAAGCCGAAGTCCTTCAACAAGCTACAAGTCGAAGGCTTTCAAGAAGCTGCAAGACTAAGACCTTCAACAAGCTGCAAGCCGAAAACCTTCAACAAGCTACAAGACGAAGACCTTCAACATGCAACAAGTCGAAGGTCTTCAACAAGCTGCAAGTCGAAGTCCTTCAACAAGCTGCAAGCAGAAGTCATTCAACACGCAACAAGCCGAAGACCTTCAACAAGCTGTAAGCCGAAGACCTTCAACAAGCTACAAGCTGAAGACCAAATACTCTTCCAAGTCTACACTTGAAAACAAGCTGCAAAGCCCTCGAGACAAGTCTACGTTTGAGAATAAGCTGCAAAGCCGTCGATATAAATTTACATTCGAGAATAGGTTGTGAAGCCCTCGAATCAAATCTACGTCTGAGAACAAGCTGTAAAGCCCTCAGACAAATTACAGTTGAGAGAGAAAAAGAATCAGAGGAGAAACATTAGAGATTGTAACTCACAACATTAAATATTAATAAAATTCACGTTCAATTACACGTGTCTCATTTCTATTTCTTCGCTGAAATCAGGTGTAAACAATGCTTGTTGGCAAATAATGAATATTTTTACTAATGGCTAGTTTACCAAAAGGAAATTCATTTCCTTTTAGAAAAATATTTTTAAAAAGAATATATTCTTTTTAGTTAAATTCATTTTTAACTAAAAATACCAAAACTATTATCTTTATTATTTATTTAAATCTCTTATGTTTTTTCTTTCTTAAAAAACTAAGTGAGAGGTACCTTGATTATTACTTGATAATGTGTCTTCTAAAGTAACGAGTAATTCTAAACATGCATTATACATGATATAACTCTTTTTATTGTATTAGATAAATAATACATGTCACACAGTATACTAATAATTATTGAGTACATTAAAGATATGATTTACTGTTTAAAACAATTAACTTATCTGAATAAAATTTTATTAAATTGTAATAATTTTTTACTGATTGAAACATAAATCTCACATAATTAAAACCATTGTTGATGCACAAATTCGTCCAGAGGATATGCACCTGATTTGCACGTGAGACCAATAATGAATTTATATTCTTGGGGAAAGCGATGCTCTGCAAAACAAAGAAAACAAAATTGGTGTAGCAAGCTAGTCATAAGATTTGGATGAATTATGTTAGCTCTAATTGAGTTATACTGAGATATTTATAGGAAGAACCTTTTCCCAACCCTAGTTGGATTAGGGTTTTAGGGAATAATGGTTGGATCTGTCATTAGCGTGTGTGGAAGGAAAAAAGGCTAAATCAAACTAGTTCGATTCGGGTCAGCCTGACTCGAGTTGAGTCGATCGTCTGGTATTGCTCGTTTGCTCTATAGACTCTTGTGGCCCGATTTCATTATGGATCTCCGGATCTGGTCTGTATTTTACCCAATTCTCTTATGTTGTTGGATTTTATCCAGTTGTCCAAATTTACCCATAACATTAAGTCCCCACTTCCATGTTGGGATTTGTGGCTTAGCGTAATTTTAGATTGGATGCTCAAAATCCAATTTTGGAGTAATGAGCTTGTAAATGTTTCCCCAAGTACAAGACGCCCCTTGTATTTTATTCAGTTTTAGTTTTGGAAACACCTATCAAACTCTTTGGGTTGATTTTCTGGCTTTCCAGTATTCATAAGAAAAATATTTAGGGTGGGCCCCAATCTGATTTTTGGAATGACCTACAAAATCTATTTGGTTGATTTTATAACTTTTCAAAATTTATAAGAAGAGGATTAGGAGTGGGAGCCTAATCTGATTTTAGAATGACCTATCACACCCTTTGGGTTGATTTATGACTTTCTAAAATTTATGAAAATAAGGTTAGGGGTGGACCTAAGACCTAATTTTGGGAATGACCTTCCAAGCCCATTCGACTAATTTTATGCCTTTCAAAAATTTATATGGAGAGGATTAGGAGTGACCCCTAATCTAATATTTGGAATAGCCTATAAAACCCTTTTGGATGATTATATGGCTTTCAAAAATTTATAAAAATAAGCTTGGGGGTAAGCTCTAGACCTGATTTTGCGAATGACCTATCAAGCCCATCGGACAAATTTTATAGTTTTCCAAAATTTATAATGAGAGGAATAGGAGTGGGTCCCTAATCTAATTTTGAGAATGACCTATCAACCCATTTGGGTTGATTTTATGGCTTTCAAAAATTTATAAAAAGAAGGTTAAGGGTGGGCCCCAGACCTGATTTTGGGAATGACCTATCAAGCCCATGTGGTTGATTTTGTGGTTTTCCAAAATTTATAAGGATATGATTAGGAGGGGAATCTTAATCTGAATTTCGGAATATAATGACATATAAAACATTTTGGGTTGATTTTATGACTTTCCAAAATTTATAAAAAGAAAGTTTGGGGTGGGATCCAAACCTGATTTTGAAAAGGGTTGACTACAAGAATAGCCATATTTTAGTTTTCGCTTTTAAAAATAGCCACACGCTTTTAACTTCTTAAAAATGACCAATTTATTTTCAAAAATTTAAAATATAAATTAATGAAAGACAAAAGTAGCCCTAACCAATTTATTAATTTAGATTTAGATATTTTTAATTTGATTTTAAAATGTAAAATAAATCACATCAAATATATAATCTTAACAAATAGATATCATGGAATTTAAAAATAAGATTTCAAAATAAAAATTTAAATAATTTAAATAAAAGAAAACACATCATACTAATTTAAACCAAATAAATACAAAAGAATTAAAAATTAATTTTGTAACAATAATTAACGAAAAGAGAGAAAATAATCAACCAGTAGTTGAATATGCACATTATCTCTCTGCCCCGTAAAAGAGTAGAAACAGTTGAAAAAAAATCCAAAATATTTTTACCTTTTAGTGAAGATTCGAGGCTTTCGTTAGGGTTTCTTCTCTCCTTTCTTCCTCTGAGCAGGCGAGGGGTTCGGTGGAATCATTGATCTAAGTTCCTTCTCCCTTCGTTTCTTTGAACAAAAAGGAGCATTCAGAAGGATTCTCCCTCTTTTGAAAGATTTGAAATCGAGCTCAGGCTACTGCAATAAAGAAGGTAAGGAATACTGTTTCATTCTAACTTCGTTAGTAAAATAGTATGTTACATCTAAATGAAAAGTTTAAAATTGATTGTTGCCTACTATGAATGGTAGGAAAAACGCAGAAACGAAGGAAAAACAAAAAAAGTAGGGCTTCCTCGAGAGACAAAATCACCTGAATTTCAAGGTAACTATATCGATTTGTTTTCATATATAACCCAAGAATCTCGGGATATACAGTGTAGCAAAAATTTAAATATTGCGAAATAAGATTCTTTCTTCTATAGTTTAAATTATAAGTTTGATTTTTATACGAAACTGAGAACACTTGAAAGTATGGTTAAAGACATGAGGTCAAGTAATCGTGTACGTGATTCAGAAACAACAATTGGAAAGAAGAAAAAAAGACTTGAGACCCATAACCGTAAATAGTGAAAAGGTAGTTAAATCTGATTGTTGTCTTTTGCATAATTAACTTATTTTTCTATTTAGTCGTTTGAGTAACACGTTCAATTAACAGATAAAACTTGTGAATCATAAACCTTAACTTTTTGATAAATGTCATTGGATGAAATACAAAACTTCTAGGAATCCACGAGTCGTCAATCATAAATTCTAAATAACGTATACACGAATTACAATCTACTTCTTTAAATTCTGAATGTACACATGTAAATTACAACGTAAATAAACACCTAAACAACTAACTAAAAAAATTACAATGTACTTTTGTAACTAAATTAAATGGAAATTACAAAGTAAATAAATCACTAACGAACTCGATACTATAAAAAATAATGTAAGAACAAGTTGAAAAGTAATGGGATAGACTAACACATAAAATATATAAATACCCTCTACATAAATTGGATATCAGTTCCAACGTACACAATTACAAGTGTTGAACTAATGCATCCAAAACTATGGCGCGATAGACAATATAACTACAACATGATTGTACAAGCAAAACTAGATATCTAAGAGATAAAATTAATTAAGAAAAACAGACGGTAGAAATGTTGTGTATTTGGTAGAGGTAGAAGGGAATGTTTCTAAAAATAAGTATATTGTACTTAAAAATAAATGATTGCACGGGATTGAAAAATATACTGTAGTTCTAAAATGACTATTGAAAATATATTCAATCATTAAACCTAGGATCCAAATAACAAAAAAATATAAATAAATGTGATTAAAAAAAAAGAAAATGACTAGAAATCAATCCAATATTGGATTCTTGTATGTTCTCCGATTATGTCCACGTTGACCACACCGATCGCACTTCATAGCAACAATATTCTCAAATCGCGATAATATCCTATTTTTTTCTAAGTCGACCAACAAGACGCTTGACATTGAGAGGAAGAATTGGATCATCAACAAATGTGAATAAAGTTGAGAATTGATCAATATTACCAATCGGGCGTATATCTTTGTTATACACATCAATAAGGGTTGAAATACAATAAAACTCATGAGAGTACGAGTGAAAATCAAGATTCCTCCGACATAGAGCTAGACATGCATGCGCACAAGGAATTAAATCAAGCTCCCACCGTCTACACGTGCAACTCTTGGTAAGAATATTAACCTCATACTGCTTACTGCGGCTATGCACCTCAAAGAAGAATTGATTGATGTGATATATCTGAAACAAATAGAATGAAAACAAAATTACGAACACATATAATATAATGATTATATGGTAAATAATTAGAACTAAAAAAAGGAAGATAGAACACAAATATCTATTTTACGACCATTTTTCAATGCTGACTGAATAAACATTCTATGGCCAATGGAGAAAATTGAGTCCGCTGAAAACTTGAAGAAGTACGACGTTCATAAAACCACTTTTGAATGCGGCTGCTAATGCCTTCAAGAAGAGGAATAAAAGGTAGCTCACGCAAATGTCTTAACAATAAATTCATACTCTCAGAGATGCTAGTTGTCATCATTGAATATCTTTTCCTCGAACAAAATGCTCTTGCCCACCTAGCATACCCAAGTTCTTCCAACTCAGCCCTAATTGATGATACTATATTTTCTAGCTTCCTCATATAATATTCAAAATCAATAACAGTGTATGCTCTTGCAAAATTGTGGAAAACATCGTCAATTGGTCTAGACCTGTGTTTTTTTTAAGATTTCTCAAAATATTAAATGAACATAATCCATGTTATGCAGTATCATAAATTATGCTAATATCTTTCGCGATGCTATTATGCTGATCAGAAACAACAACTAAGTCCTTCGACTCCCCTAAAACAACTTTCAAATTACGAAAAAACCAAGTCCATGATTGATCATTTTTCGAATCTACTATTGCAAACACCAATGGAATAATTCAAGAATTGCCATCAAGAGTGAAAGCAGATAATAATGTGCCAAAAAATTTGTTCTTCAAAGAAGCGCCATCAACTAATATAATAGGAAAACAATGTTTTCATTCATGAATAGAAGCTTATGGACACATAAAGAAATACCTAAACCAACAATCCTCGTCAACATCTTGAGTCGTTTATGTACCTGAAATAAATACAGAATAGAAATTAGAAACAAAAAATTAGATCAATAATACACATATGAAATACACTGTATTGAAAAATTTTTTAATTGGTCCACAAGAGAAGATTTTTCTATAGGTTGGTCAAGGTACAAGAAATTATGTTTCCAAGTGCCTAAATTACCATCAAAAGAGTTTTCATCAATCAAATTCAGAATGGTAAAAATTAGACAAATGGTATCCAGAAAAATCATGATGTACATACCTAGGATCCTGGGAAGGACAGTACAGTGGTGGAGAATAAAAATCATGCAAACTCATACTTGAAAAATCAGTAATTCAAATGAAGACGTCTACACAATAGCAACACAACCAAAAACAGGGGACAAAGACTCAAAACACACAAAACCAAAATAAGACAAATAAAGAAACAAATAACAAACACACAATGAAGCAAATAAGGAAAGACAACACAAACAAACTTTAGTCTAAAACCTCAAATTTTCTCCTGATATTAATTAATCTAAATAATCGTCATTCCCCGACAACGGCGCAAAAAACTTGTTGCGTATAATTTTGATATTTCAATACCGCAAGTGTACGAATCAAGTTTTAGTATAGTGGTTTAAGAGTCCAAGTATCGTCCTTGGGAATGAGTTTCTAGATTAATTAATTACCAAGATACTAATTCTCAATTTTAGCTAAAGTAACATAACATAGATAGGTGATGGAAATAAAGACAAACAACAACCAAATAAGTAGAGACACGAATGGATAGATTTAGAGGAAATTGACTTCACAAGTTAACACTTATTTTACACATGAAAAGAACCAATGTAATGAAATTATAAACAAGAAGTAAAATACTCAAGAAAATCTCTCGATTCTTAGTGAGCCTCGCACACACAATAAATTCTAAGTCTCCTTAAGAAATCTAAAGCATGCACGACATTAAACAACTTTTTTATGTGTTTCCCTTAGAATTCTAAGTCATTCTCATGCTAGACTTCTAAGAGTTTTGACAACTTTGCACTAATCTAAGCTTTTTCTCTTGAGTCCACTTAAACCAACAAGATCAAGAATTAAAGAACGAATTGTCAAAAATAAATAACAAACTTTCACGTTCGGTTCAGAGAGCACTTTTTTCGTTTAGAATTCCTCGTTCCAGCCTTTGTTGCCCCTCGGTAGAGTGAGTCTACTTAGCGAACTGGTCAGTACATCAGCGAAATGCTTTCCGTTCCCTCTTTTTCATTCACATCATTCAACCTCTATAAAAAAAAAAGCCCTTTCCCCTTTGAATAATAATAAGGTCAGCTCCGGGAACATGGTCAACCAGAAATTATTATGTTCGCGATTCGTCATCTATCAGAATAGCATTCACAGAAATGTTCTAACATTGAGTTCCATAGAAAGACCCCTTAGTTCTGGCAAGCGGATCACAATTACAGTGCACAGGAGCATACCGATAGAATGAACGAAATACTGAGCGATTAACATAATATGGTCATAGATCTTAGGTTGTAACTTGATCATGAGCGAATTTGTTGATGTTGCACCCACGAAGTATGGAAAGTGCCAAACATTGGGAACTACCCGGGGAAGAGTTAGGAACAGGAATAAGAAGAAGCGAGAACCACTTAAATAGAGGAATCGATTGTATTTCGTCCTTTGTTCTCCATAGCAACTGGGGATCAAAAAGCACCAAATTTGATGACTTATTAAGGGAAAGACGAAGTAAGAGTATGCTATTGAAGACATTGCAACATATGTCGGGAAGGCCTCCGTTGATTGTGTACAAACAAAATACGAGTCCAAAGGTAGGGTAAGAAAGGGTTTAGCTAATGGAGATATTAACTCTTCCGGGAACTAGTAACGCGTAAACCATGTCAAACCAAGATCGATCAATATCCGAAAGAAACGGATTCAAACTTCTCCTAGAATAGTTTTCGGTGCGAATACGCTCAAACAACCTATCTTACTAATAATAATAAAGGGCCCTATCTAAGCTCTATCGTTGTAAAGCTACAGCTACATACTTCAAAGCATGACAAACAAGTCTTAACAAAAGAAGCGAATCCTAACTACAACATTTAGCTATTCTAAATCACAATAAAACCAAACTAAAAGGGTAGAAAACGTCTTGAAACGGTGTTACAATCTAAAAGAAAAGGAAATTAAACTTATGTGTCGATGTCGGTCCTTCGTCTCCAAGCTCCCGTCTTCGATCTCGAACCTCCGCGAATGCTTTGGCTCCCAAGAATGCTCTCCTTTCTCTTCTCACAAAGTGTATTTCAAAATTAGGGTGAATTCTCTATCGAATTCGACTCCCTTAGCAAGAAGAAATAAGGTTGTATTTATAGGTGAAATTAGTACAGCGTTGCAACGCTAGGGACAACGTTGTAACATTGTAGCCTAAACGCGTGATGAATAAGGAAATAGTCGACAGCGTTGCAACGCTGCTACCTTAACAAGCGCGTTCCTATCGATCCGGCGTTGCGATGCTGCAAGGCAGCGGTGCAACGCCCTCTACACGGGTCTTCAACATGGATTCCTTATCGAGATAGCATTGCGACACTGCAAAGCAGCATGGCAACGTTATCGGTGTTGGGTTTTATGTCCTAAAACTCGTGGTTTTGTAAACTGAATGTATATTCTATTTCGCAATAAAGTTGTTATTGAAATTCATTCAGTAAAGGTGTAATTGAATAAAGTGAATTGTGTATTGTGTAACCTTAATTCAATAAAGAACCCTTGGCTATAGGATGAATACTTGAACTTTATGTGTGACATAAAAGTGAAGAAAGTTCAAATTATAGCCAGAACGGTCTATAGTATAAGGATAGGGTTGGGTACCTTATCCTGGGGACACTATGGACATGACCCACTTTTGTAGAGTATAAACGATGTGATCCTAAATCGTTCATGTGGAGACATGTGCGTCGGGGCGTCCTATGCAATGAGTTTGCATAAGACTGGACCGCGAAATAGTCACTTAGACTTTATAACTCCATTTACTGTCTTAATTTACTATATTCATACGATGACCTAGGTAACTCGATCTTAATCCTTAGCATTCTATGAACTCCTGTTTATTCGGATAATCCTTAGAATTACATGGGTAAGTGTGGCTTGAGACTGCCGACTCAATAAGCCTTCCATTTCAGGGATAAGTCTGGGTAGATAGCTGATAACATAGTTCTGCAACATGGAATTCACTCCTACCCGCTTTGGAGATTAGTAGAGAGCTTGTTCCCTTAAGTGTTGACTCCGAGTCTTGAACAAAAGGCCCACCCCTCTCATTGCCTCGAGAGGGATTCAGTTTGCTGGTTGGACCATAAACCCACTCTCCTCACTGTAGAATGTATTGTGTCCATTGATATAATCAATACCTATGAGTCAACCCTTCACAGGTTGTTCGTAATCATAGATGGGTCAAATTACCGTTTTACCCCTGTGATCACCTCCTGCTCCTTAAGTACTACTGATCCTCTAATGAATAACAAGTCTATGATCCTACCATAATCATAATCCCTCTTAGGCCAGTAAGAGGGTGAGGCCCCGTTGTTCAAGACCTGGATACAGTTCTTAAGGGAACAACCTATCTAATTCCCTAATTCAGGAATGAGTGAATTCCATCTCACAGAGCTAAGTCCCCAACTACTTACGAGGTTCTGTTCCTAAGAAGGTAGACATATTGAGTCGGCTACATGCCACTCTCACCCATACTAATCTAAGGACAGACCCTTATAAGCAGGAGTTCGTACTTGCTTAGGATTCAGGTCGAGTCATTAATGACCATGTATAAATTATTAGACCTATCCTGTTAACGGTGTTATTCTAATAAGCTAATAATTTGCAGTCCGGTCTTGTACGAACTCATCGTACAAGATGCCCCCACTCGTATGTCTACCACATGAACGAGTTGGATTACCTCGTTTGTACTGAATACAAAGTGGGTTGCATCCATGGTGTTACAAGAATAAGGTTCCCAACCTCATGTGTATACTAGACCATTTAGGTTATATACTTGAACATAATCAAACTAGTGTCCACTACACATTTGTTAAAGATCTACTATTATAACCTTGGAGCTTAGTTTATTGCATTTAGATTTTATGTGCGAGAATACAGTAATTGTCAAAATAAATAACTCTTTATTTATTAATTAATAATTTACAAAACTACACAAGTTTAGGGCATAAACTCCAACAATTCAAACATGCTGAGCAAGAAAAGTGTCCTACTGTTTAAGCCGTAGTCCTAAACTCTCTAGGTATCCCTAAAAAACTTTAGTCGTGAGAGCCTTTGTAAACGGATCAACAATGTCGTGCTCCGAAGCAATCTGCGTGACGATCACGTCTCCTCGTTGCACAATCTCCCTAATGAGATGGTATATGCGCTCTATATGTTTTCCACGCATATGGCTTCTAGGTTATTTGGAATTTGCCACTGCCCCACTATTATCACAATAAAGGATGACAGGCAAATTCATATTTGGAACAACTTCCAAATCAATCAAGAATTTTCTATGCCATACAACCTCCTTCGCTGCTTCGTAAGCTGCGACGTACTCAACCTCCATGGTGGAGTCAACAATACAACCTTGCTTTATCCTCCTCCATACTATAGCTCCTCCGTTAAGAGTGAACACTGATCCTGATGTGGATTTCCTCGAATCTACATCAGTTTGAAAATCAGAGTTAGTGTATCCTGCAATGATCAAATCCTTTGCACCATACACAAGCATATCGTCCCTCGTTCTCCTAAGATACTTGAGGATATTCTTAATATAGCAGTCCAATGATCATATCCTGGATTGGACTGATACCTGCTGACAATTCCCACTTCATAGCATAGGTCGGGTCGAGTACATAACATAACATACATCAGACTACCGATAACAGATGGATAGGGAATACGTCTCATATCCTCAACTTCTTGAGGTGTCTTAAACACTTTTCCTTAGAGAAATGAATTCCATGCCTGAAAGGTAATGAACCCTTCTTGAAATTCTGCATCTTATATCAAATCAACATCTTGTCAAAATAAGATGCCTGAGACAGTGCTAGCGTTTTGTTCTTGCGATTCCGAACAATTTGGATTCTAGGGACAAACTGAGCCTCCCCAAATCTTTCAGTTGGAATTGGGTCACTAGCCATTGCTTAACGCCAGCTAGGAATCCTGCATCATTCTCAATGAGCAGAATAACGTTTATGTATAACACTAAGAAAGCTATAGTGGTATTGAATATCTTCTTGTAGACACAAGGCTCAATTTGATCGCAGTATCAAACCTCATATTCTACGATTTAGAAGCTCGTTTCAATCCATAAATGGATCGTTTAAGCTTGCAAACCTTTTGCTCCTGATCCTAAATTCTGAACCCCTCTTGTTGATCCATATAGATACTCTCCTCAAGATCACCATTAAGAAAGGTTGTCTTGACACCCATTTGCCAAATTTCATAATCATAAAAACGTGGTAATGGACAAGAGTATTCTAATGGATTTAAGCATGCAACAGGGGAGAAGGTTTCTTCATAGTCCAATCATTCCTGCTGGATATAACCCTTTGCCACAAGTCGAGCCTTAAAGGTTTGCACCTTACCGACTTGATCTCGTTTTCTCTTGTAGATCCACATACAACCAATAGGTTTTTCACCATTTGGTTCATCTACACGTTTCCAGACTGAATTGAAGTACATTGACTCCATTTCGAGGTCCATGGCTTTAATCCACTGGTCCCTATCTATGTCATTCATTGCTTGTTTATAGGTCAATGGATCGTCAACGCCATCAGCAGGTATGACGAGCTAGGTTTCAGTCAAACTCATGTAATGGTCGGGTTGTCTAACATCCCGCCCACTACGTCGAGGCATTCTCAACTCTTGAGAAGGACCAGCTTGATCAACAACTTTCGTTGATTTATCTGTAGCTTCCCTGAAAATTTCGTTCAAGAAAATTCTGCTATGAGGCTGATGATCTCTCATATGGTCTTCCTCTAAGAACGTGGCATTTGTTGACACAAGAACCTTGTCCTCTTGAGGATCAAAACATACCACCTTTCGTTTTCTTGGAGTATCCTACGAATAGGCATAATTTTGAACGATGTTCCAATTTCTTTGGATTGGATACCAACACATGTGACGGACATCCCAAAATCCTAAAGTGACGTAAACTACCTTTACGCCCCTTCCATAGTGCATAGAGTGTTTTTGAAACACTCTTATAGGAAACCATGTTTAAAATATATGCAACAGCTTCTACTGCATATCCCCAAAACAAACTAGGCAGTTGAGCATAACTCATCATGGATCGAACCACGTCTAACAGGGTTATATTTCTCCACTCAGATACATCATTCTGTTGTGGTGTACCGAGCGTTGAGAGTTGGGATACGATTCTATGTTCTATCATATAGTCTTTGAATCTCAAATCCATATACTCTCCACCTCGATCTGATCGAAGTGTTTTAATCGTTTTACCTAATGTGTTCTCAACCTCTACTTTATACTCCTTGAACTTTTCAAGGGTTTCAAACTTATAATGCATTAGGTAAAATAGCCATACCTAGAATAAACATGAATGAAATTGATGAAATATTCATACCCTTCTCGTGCCTTGACATTCATTGGACCAGAGAGATCTGAATGCACGAGTTCCAAAGGTTCTTTGGCCCTATAATCTTTTTCAGAAAAAGGTTGTTTCGCCATTTTCCCCTCAAGACAGGAGTCACATGGTGGTAAAGAGTTGTTCTCTAGCTAACTTAGGAGGCCACTCTTAAATAATCTCTCAATGCTATTGAGATTAATTTGGCCTAGTCTCAAGTGCCAAAGATAGGTACTTGGAGAAATCTTCTGCCTTCTATTTTGAGTATCAACTGTTTTAAACATCTCGATGTTCAAAATAACATTTACCTCTATTGGTCTTAACACGTATAAGTTGTTTTCCAGTTTAGAAAAACATATTCGTACACCTATTTTGCAAATAAACGTTTCATTATGATCAAAAGATACTTTATACATATGTTCTAGCAAACAAGAGATATATACAAGATTTCTTTTGATTCCATGAACCAAAAATACATTTTCTAATAAAATGAATCTATATTTAAATAACAACTTCACCGCTCCCACTGCTCTGGCTGAGACAACCTCCCATATTCCAATCCTATGATTTATCTCACAGTCAGTAAGCTGCTTCAAGGAACTAGTTTCCTGAAAAGAAGTACACACATAGTTAGTGGCTCCTGAATCTAGTATCAAAGCTGAATCATCATGTTCCACTAAAAATGTTTCAACAACGAGTAAATCATATTTACTTTGTTGTGTCTTCTCAGCTTTCCTCTTCATCATATGGGGGTTGTAAATATCTTTGAGGGCATCATGGCAAACCGATAAGGACGATTATCCAAACATCGTATGTAATGAATGCATGATCTCCATGGTGGTGATGATCCCCTCATGTTTCTTACCTTGCACATCATATATGCTAGCCAAGATGTAGACTCAAGCCTTATCATCAACCCTAGTCCATTTTTCAAATGTATCCTGAACAATTCAGGTTGTAGACGAGCTTAGAGGGGGAGGACATTCCTCTGTTAAGACGAACCTTAGATCATCAATGGCAAGAATCGTATTCAAGTTCGATTTTCAGGTCGCGTAGTTATTGTCGTTTAATTTATCGGAGGCGAGTAACTAAAATAAGGAGCTCGACATACTGAAAAAGAATGAATTCTCTTAGTGAATTACTTCTAACCCACCAAGTTAAGAATTTAGCAAAAGTAATAGTGTACCCATAAAACTCATTATTGTTTTGCAACGATACTTTAGTGAGTTAGAGCAACCGCTGTCGAGGGGCGGTCAATCACTCCTTCACCGAACCAAGTCATTTCTTGACTAAATGCTAATACCAGAATAGCTCTTATTCCTATAGCATTTTAGTTATCGCTACTTTGGTTAAGAATTCACTAACACTTAGTAATTCTTGTAAGTGTGACCCACCATTTTCATACCTCAGAGGTCGACCCCAATAATGCTATCGAATTGGAAAGTAAAAGCTGAGAATGGACCTAAGACACCCTATTCATTTCTAGAGTTTGAATTGTTCTGAATCCCATATTGTTACATCCAATTGAAGGAGCCCATGTTAAGAAAACGGATGGTGCTCCTTCGGGCAACCTCCAAGCGGCACATGGGAATCTCACGGTCCCACTCAATGGAGAAGACCGTAAGATGTGTTGATACACTTCCTTCTCCCACTTACTATAAATACTTTCTCAATTCACCTTGCTCTTTATTTATGCAAACACCATCCGATTGGGGCGACCCTATTGACATGACGAGGCCGAGCATAAATCTCACGGTGTGAATTTCGTGGAGAGCGTAAAAGGAAATTGATATATCATATATACCTTTTCACTCCCACTAAGTATTTTAAACAATTTGGGTATACTTTTACTTAGGCATATACTGACTAAAACAATATGACCTAAGTCTACCAATATAAAAATTATACTGGAATTACCTTAGTCTATTAACATTTTAATAAACCTAGGTCTATGAGTTTAATTTATTAACTTTTAATAAACGCCACTCATGAAAAGTAATTTATAAACCTCTTGATTAAATTAACTCTTAGGTCGGTTCCCAGGTAGGGGTGTTCTGTTTCCGTCAACTTAAGTATCCCAACCTAGCCAGAACCTTCCTTAGACAGAGTCCTTCTTTAATCATAGTTTATAAATTATCGATTGCCTAATTCTAATCTTATTAGAACAAGATAACCCAAGGTCTGATTAATACCAGTTCTAAAACCACTTTAAAACTAGTTAATTAACCTTAGGTTACATGCATTTCTATGTTATAAATTGCTTAATCATTCATCACATGAATAGACATACATTTATAACATATTTATCACAAAAAAAAATGCATGACAATTGTATGTTTAATTTTAATTAATATAACCCTTATATTAATTATGATTAAAACATATAATATTTGTTTCATAAATTAATATAACTCTTATATTGATTCTTATGAAACCAAAAATGATGAATACTATACATTATAACACTTATAACATACTTTCAATGCATGGAGCATGCTTCCTATGGTCGGATTTTAAAATCTATATGGGATACTTTATACACATACAATCAGAGATTTTAATTAAAACATACATTCATAATGAATAATTAATTAAACACACTAAAGTGGACTAGTTTTGGCATCAAATGCAAGCAAACAACTAAATTATTACAATAATAATCTAGAATTAATGTCGACCCACATCGAACGCTTCAAATTTCGGTCGAACCAGTTTGCAAATGCGTGAACTTGACCTTCAAAAGGATGAATTGGGCTGAGAAGCTTGAATTGGGGATCCAAATGATGAAACAGACCTCCAAAACGAAAAAACTGGGCTCGAAATAGTGTGAATCGGTCTAAAATCACTCGAATTAGACCAAAAACGAATCGAACCGGTCCAAAAACCATTGATCCGATCAAAGTCAACTAAATATCATACCGTTGATGTCACTGTGACGTCAAGAAAAAATGGATTTCAAAATACATCTGCCACAACACAAAATAGATTAAATTGAGTGCTCAAAATTGCTTTGATACCAATTGAAGGAGCCCATGTTAAGAAAACGGAAGCTAGTTTGGATCTTGAGCACTCTAAGTTGATCAATTTTGCAATCTAAAAAACATGCTCAAATCTGGAAAAACAGAGAGTAAGAACACATACCTTTATAACTCAAAATTCTCCAAATCCGTGAGTAATTTCTTGTCACAAACACTTTGTGGACCACCTCTATTGTCTTCCCTACTATCTTCAGTCCTTAGAACAGATTGTGGGATCTTAGATTAAGAGAATTCGGAAGAGAAAGGGTAATTGTTCAAAATCGAGAACCCTAAATCGTTTTGCAAAATTCTTTTAATCCTCTCCAATTCTTCATCAATTAAAGCTTCTTTAACCTTTGTGGGGATGCCAACACAAGAATGATGAGGATAATTCAAGAAGGAGGTTATTCATCAACAAATGAATTTGGTCTATTTTGAATTCAAAAATGAATTTGAATTTTCATTTAATTTTAATTCAAAATTAATATAAAATTAATTTTAAATTAAATAAATTTATTAATTAATTTTAAATAATTATTTAATCTAATATCAAATATCAAATTAAATATTTCGACCAATCTTGATTTCTTAAATCGACCGTTTGAACATGAATCCCTATTCATGTTTTAAACCAAACTAATATTTAAATAATATTTAAATATGTTCACCTCTTCTTTATCATAGTTTAATTCATAATTAAACTATGAAATGTTAAATATATTACATATAATTAACGCTTTCTCTCAAAATCGAATTTGAAGAATTCAAATTCTAATAGGATCGAATCCCGTAGCGGAAGCGATTTGAATCGCGTGTTCTTGTAATGTGTTACGTAGATCAGATCAAAACCATACATAAAACGATTAAGCATGTAAATTAGATATATGGACAACAATACTATTACCTTTGTAGACAAAAACAACACGTGCTCCTTTTGATCCTCTCGTTCTCACGATCTCAACGATCTCGCGTTCTCCACAAACTACGAAGTAGTTTTTGATCCGCTCGCTAGATCTTCTTCGTTGTATCTCTAGGAGACGGAAGGTGGTGGAACCTCTTTTGGAGTTGGGAGAGATTTTGAGGAAGACAAGTGTTTTGGAACTCTTCCAACAAAACACTTGTCAAAAGAGTACTAGAGTGGCCTTTTTGAATTAGGTTAACAAATGTGCATCTCATGCACATATTTATATAGAAATAAGGTGGAAATGACCATCCTACCCCTATAGTGCTCTTATGATATATTTCTCATGGATTGAACCATATGTTATATAAATTATATCATATATAATTGATATAACCCTTTAAACATGAAATTGAACATTTCAATTTCGCTCCAAACTATAAACCCTTCTTATTTCCATGTGGAGCCAACGGAGGGACCTAATGGATCTACAGATCATGAGCTCCAATGATACAAGATTAATCGATCAAACTCTTTGATTCAATTAACCAACATTCATTAACTATGAGTCATTCCACTATAGACTCGTAGTTGCACTCTTCTCATTGTAGACTATGTTGTACCACTAATATAATCAATACTTACGAGTCGATCCTTCACAGGTTATTCGTGATCACAGCTGGGTCAAATTACCGTTTTACCCATGTGAATACATCTTTCTCCTTAAGCTCCACTGATCCTCTAATGAACAATCAGTCTATGGTCCTACCATAAACTTCATCCTTCTTAGGTCAGTAAGAAGGCATGGCCCCATTGTTCAAGACTCGAATTCAGTTCTTAACAGAACAACCTATCTGATTCCCTAATTTAGGAATGAGTGAATTCCATCTTACATAGTTAAGTTCCCAGCTACTTACAATGTTATGTCCCTAAGAAGGTAGGCTTATTGAGTCGGCTACAAGCCGCTCTCATCCATACTAGTCTAAGGACAAACCTCACAAGCAGAAGTCCGTAGCATGTTCAGGATTAAGGCCAAGTCACTAATGATCATCTATGAATTATTATACATATCTTGATAACGGTGTTACACTAGTAGGTTAATAATTCGCGGTTTGGTCTTGTATAATCTCATTATACAGGATGCCCCCACTCACATGTCTACCACATGAACGAGTTGGATTACCTCGTTTGTACCAAATACAAAGAGGGTCGCATCTACGGTGTTACCAGTATAAGGTTCCCAACCCTATGCATATACCATAGACCTTTTAGGTTATAGTTGAACAAGTTAATCCAACTTATGTATACTACACAAATGTTCAAGATCTATTATTATAATCTTGGAACTTAGTTTATTTGATTTAGATTCATATGCGAGAATATAATAAATAACATCTTTATTTATTTGAAATAAAACTACACTTGTTTAGGGCATAAATCCCAACAAATTCTTTTCTCTCAAATTGTTACAAGGCTTAGTTCGAGCTAGTAAGGAGGACCTAATGGACCTACAGTTCATGAGCTCCAACCATTTGAGATTAACCAATCAAACTCTTTAGCCTAGCTAATCAACATTCGTTAATCACCAAGACACTCCACTAAAGCCTAGTGGCTGCACTCTCCTCACTATATATATTTTTTTGTCCACTCGATATAACTATTATTAGTAAGTCGATCCTTCACAGGTCGTTCGTAATTATAACTGGGTCAAATTTACCGTTTTACCCCTATAATTACTTCTTGTTCCTTAAGTCCCACTGATCCTCTAATGAACAATTGGTTTATGGTCCAACTAACAAACTGAATCCCTCTCGGGCCAATGAGAGGGGTGGACCCTTCGTTCATGACCCGAAGTCAATACTTAAGGAAATAACCTCTCCACTAATCCCTAAAGCAGGTAGGAGTGAATTCCATCTTGCTGGACTATGTTCCCAGCTATCTACCTGGTCTTATCCCTGAAATGAAAGGCTTATTGAGTCGTCAATCTCGGACCATTATCACCCATGCAAATCTAAGGATAATCCAAATAAAAAGGAGTTCATAACACGTTCAGGATTAAGATCGAGTTGCCTAGGTCATCGTATGAATATAGTCAGTTAAGATAGTAAATTGAGTTATAAAGTCTAAGTGACTATTTCACGGTCCAATCTTATGCAAAGTCATTGCATAGGACACCCCCACTTGCATGTCTCCACAAGAACGATTTAGGATCACATCATTTGTACTTAACAAAGTGGGTCGCGTCCATAGTGTCCCCAGGATAAGGTACACAACCCTATCCCTATACTATAGACCGTTCTGGCTATAACTTAAACTTGATCCACTTTTTTATGTCACACATAAAGTTTAAGTATACATCCTATAGCCAAGTGTTCTTCGTTTATTGGATTATGGTTTCAGTATATACAATTCACTTTATTCAATGACACATTTAGTGAATAAACCTCAATAACAACTTTATTGCAAAATATAATATACATTCAGTTTAGAAAACAACGAGTTTTAGGACATAAAACCCAACAACCAATATTTCAATCAAATTTAAATATGTCTACATCTTCTTTATCATAGTTTAATTTATAATTAAACTATGAAATGTTAAGTATATCGTATATAATTAACGTTTCTCCTAAAACCGAATTTGAACAATTCAAATTCTTTTTTCTCAAATTGTTAAAAGACTTAGTCCGCGCTAGTAAGGGGGACCTAATATACCTATAGATCATAAGCACCAACGATACGAGATTAACCGACAGAACTCTTTAGCCTAGCTTATCAACATTTGTTAACCACCGGAACACTCCACTAAAGCCCAATGGTTTCTCTCTCCTCACTGTAGATATATTTCTATCAACTCGATATAACCATGATTAGTAAGTCGATCCTTCACAGGTCATTCGTAATTACAACTGGATCAAATAAACCATTTTACCCGTATAATTACTTCTTGTTCCTTAAGTCCGTTGATCCTCTAATAAACAATTAGTTTGTGGTCCAACAAAGAAACTGAATCCCTCTCGAGCCAATGAGAGGGTGGGCCTATTGTTCAAGACCCGGAGTCAGTACATAAGGGAACAACCTCTCTACTAATCCTTAAAGTGATTAGAAGTGAATTCCATCTCGCAAGACTATGTTCCCAACTATCTATCTGATCTTATCCCTAAAATGGGAGGTTTATTTAGGGGGCGATCTCGGGTCACTCTCACCCATACAAATCTAAGGATAATCTTGAATAGAGTTCAAGCTCGGTCATGATTAAGATCGAGTTACCTAGGTCATTGTATGAATATAGTTAGTTAGGATAGTAAAGAAGTTATAAAGTTTGATTGACTATTTCTCCGTTCGGTCTTATGCAAACTCATTGCATAGGACGCCCCCACTCGTATTTTTCCACATGAACGATTCAGGATCACATCATTAGTACTATACAAAGTGGGTCACGTCCATAGTGCCCCTAGGATAAGGTACCCAACCCTATCCCTATACTATAGACTGTTCTAGCTATTTACTCAAACTTGATCCACTTTTATGTCATACATAAAGTTCAAGTATACATCCTATAGCCAAAGGTTCTTATTGGATTAGGGTTATAAAATACACAATTCACTTTATTCAATAACTTTATTGAATAAAACTCAATAACAACTTTATTGCAAAATAAAATATACATTCACTTTACAAACCACGAGTTTTAGGACATAAAACCTAACACTATCAAATCCTTTCGGTTGAATTTATCACTTTTCAAAATTTATAAAAAGAAGGTTAGAGGTGGGCCACAGATATGAATTTGAGAATGACCTATCAAGCCCATAGGGTTGATTTTATGGCTTTCCAAAATTTATAAGGAGAAGAGAAGTGACTCGTAATCTAATTTTGGGAATTACTTATCAAACCCTTTAGGTTGATTTTATGGCTTTCCAAAAATTATGAAGACTCTAGGGTAGTTGACAAAATAAATTACGACCATTGAGATTTGTCCCGGAGTTCGTGTCACGCTTGGACCAATTAACCTTACCCCTTTTGAGGCCCAATTAACCACCTCCAAGAATTGCGTTCTCCATGTTGGGGTGTATGCCCTAAACTCGTGGATGTTGCAAATGCTTGATAAATTAATAAAGTGTTATTTTCATTTTTTCTTGTATACTTGCATTTAAACTTAAATCCAATAAACTAAGTTCTAAAGCTATATACTTTTATGAGAACTTGAACAGTATGTAGTGGACATACAATTAGGATCGTGTTCATGTTGTTAACTTGAACGGTCTATAATACATGGATGAGGTGGGGAACCTTATCCTGGTAACACGATGGATGCAACCCACTTTGTATTTGATACAAACAAGGTGATCCAACTTGTTCATGTAGTAGACATGCGAGTGGGGGCATCCTGTGCGATGAGTTCGCACAAGATCGGACTATGGATTATTAACCAACTAATACAACACCGTTAACATATTAGGTTTAATAATTCATAGATGAGCAGTACTAACTCGACCTGAATCCTGAGCGGGTTGTGGACTCCTGTCTATGAAGAATTGTCCTTTGACTAGTATGGGTGAGAGTGACCTAAGTGACCGACTCAATATGTCTACCTTCTTGTGGACAAAACCACGTGGGGAGGTAGGAACTTAACTTTGCGAGATAGAATTCACTCATTCCCGAGTTTAAAAAAATTAGATGAGTTGTTCTCTTAAACGCTAACTTCGGGACTTGAACAACGAGGCCCCACCTTCTCACTGGCCCAAGAGGAAGTTTGTTTATGGTAGCACCATAAACAAGTTGTTCGTTAGAGGATCAATGGTACTTAAGGGGCAAGAAGTACTCACAGGGATAAAACGTTAATTTGACCCAGTTGTGACTACAAACAACTTGTGAAGGGTTGACTTACATGCATTGGTTATATTGATGGATACAACTTGTCCTACAGTGAGGAGAGTGCAACTACGAGTCTTTAGTGGAGTGACTTGTAGTTAATGGATGTTGGTTAACTTGGGTCAAAGAGTTTAACCAACTAACCTCGTATCATTGGATCTCATGATCTGTAGGTCCATTAGGTCCCTTCGGTGGTTCGACATGGAAGTATTATAGGGTATAAAGTTTTGGAACAACTTTGAAGAGTTCAAATTTGTAAATGAGATTTATATTGATAATATGTGACATAATCGATATAACCTATAATTTAATGCGAATATGATTTACATTTGATGGGAATGAAAATCCCCGCGCAGCGGAAGACGATTGAATCGTCGTGGTATCATTATGCAACTTGTGTTTATTAAAATTGATCTAACACTTAGACCTAGGCTAAACATGCTTAAAGAAGAAGAAATTTACAGCAAGTAGAGATTTTACTTACTTGTTGTAGACAAACACAACAATTTCTTCCTCGGATCACGAACTCTTCGTGCTACTCGATCTCAACGGATTCTTCCCACAAAACGATCCCGAACACCACCAAATGATCTTCTCGGTTGTTCTCTTTTGGAGAAGGGAAGTTGGTGGGAACTTGTTTGTGTTTTGGAGAGGGAGGAGAAATGAGAGAGTAGAGAATATTTTAGTTTCTTCTCTTTGATCAAAATCAAGAAATGAGAAGTTGGCTTACCAAACCCTTCTTGTAAAGGGTTTAAATAGTGGAATGATGGAGTTAATATCTCCACATTATTACCACTTTACCACAACCATAGGTTATGCAAATCTCATTTGCATAACCACATAATATAAGATATCTCATATCTCATATTGCAAATCTCATTTGCAATAATTGTGGATTAATTAAATTGAATCACATTCAATTTAATTTCTCTCAATCAAATTCTCCAATTAGCCCTAATTCAACAATTAGACTAACCTATAGTTTATTATGAATCTCATTCACATTAAACTATACATTATATCATTCATATCTCATATAAATGACATAAATGCCTTTAAAGTGAAATTGAACACTTCAATTTCATACCAAAACATTAACCCTTCTTTTAATCCAGATGGAGCCAACCGAGGGACCTAATGGACCTACAGTGAGGGGTCCAATGATCCGAGATTAACCTGTCAATCTCTTTGACCCGGTTAATCAACATTCATTAGCTACGATAACACTCCACTATAGCCCGTAGCGCACTCCGTCGCTGCGAGAATATTACGTGTCCACCGATATAACCAATGCTCATGAGTCGACCCTTCACAGGTTGTTCGTAGACACGGCTGGGTCAAATTACCGTTTTATCCCTGTGTCTACCTCTTGTTCCTTAAGTCCCCACTACTCCTCTAATGAACAACATATTGTGATGGTCCAACCATACACAACACCCTTCTCGGGCCAGTGAGAAGGTGGCCGCCCGTTGTCCAAGCCCTGGAGACAACACTTAAGGGAACAACCCCTCTAGTTTCCCTAAAGGCGGGAACGAGTGAATTCCATCTCGCGTAGTTAAGTTCCCAGCTCCCTAGTTGGTCCTGTCCCTTAGAAGATAGGCATATTGGGCGAGTAACTGTGACCACCCTCACCCGCATTTAGTCAAAGGACGGACCCCATAAGCAGGAGTTCGTAACACGTTCGAGGATTCAGTCGAGTCACTAATGGTCATCTACGGTTATTAGTCCTTCTCACAATGGTGTTACATTAGTAGGTCTAATAATTCACGGTCCGGTCTTGTACAATCTCATTGCACAGGATGCCCCCACTCGCATGTCAACCACATGAACGAGTCAGATCACCTCGTTTGTATCTAATACAAAGCGGTCGCATCCACATGTATATCCTGGATTAGGTCTCCAATCCTATCCATATATCAGTAGACCGCTCGGGTCATTAACTCAAACGTGATCCTCGCTGTGTGTGTCGACTACACACCGCTCAAGTTCTAGTTCTCTCATAAATTCAATGACCCCGGAGCTTAGTTTATTGGAAAAGTTTATAAATATTATGAGACACAAAGTGATGAAAGAAATAACTCTTAATAATTTCAAACAATATATTACAAACACGAGATTAGGACAAAAATTCCAACAAACTCCCACTTGGACTAAGCTAGTGGAGAAAATACATTTCCGAAATGTACATAAATTACAATGAAGTAATACAATAAACTAGGGCATTGAATACCCGTTTACACATCTCCCACTTGCCCTAGTCGGGAAGCTCTCGAAGACCTAGACTCTCTAGGTGACCCTCAAACACCTTAGCCGTGAGGGGCTTTGTAAATGGATCAGCTACGTTGTGCTCTGATGCTATCTGCGTGGTCGTCACGTCTCCGCGGTGCTCAATCTCCCGTATAAGATGATACTTGCGCTCAATGTGTTTGCCTCTCTTATGGCTCCGAGGCTCACGTGAGTTGGCTACTGCACCACTGTTATCACGAGCGATTGTGATCGACAAGTTCATGTTTGGAACAACTTCCAAATCACATCATGAACTTCCTAAGCCAAACAACTTCCTTTGCAGACTTCACAAGCCGCAACATACTCGCTTCCATAGTGGAATCGGGTGCATCCTCGCTGATGCTTCACCATACTATAGCTCCTCCATTCAAAATGAAGGCTGACCCCGAAGTGGATTTCCTAGAATCCTTATCGGTCTGAAAATCAGAATCCGTGTATCTCGTAAGGATCAAATCCCCACTACCATACACTAAGTTGTAGTTCCTCGTTCTCGTAAGATACTTGAAGATTGCCTTTACGGGCCCATCCGGTGATCTAATCTGGATTGGGTGATATCTACCGACAATTCCTCTTTGCATAATAGATGTCGGGCCTAGTACACAAGAGATGGCATACATCAGCTCCCCTACAAATTGAAGCATATGGAATCAAGCTCATATCCTCAACATCTTGAGGAGTCTTAGGACACCGATCCTTGAGACAAGTGAACCCCATGCCCGAAAGGCGACAAACCCTTCTTTGAGTTCTCGCATCTTATATCTAGACAACATCTTGTCAATATAAGACGCCTGAGACAAGGCTAACGTTCTGTTCTTCCGGTTCCGGACTATCTGGATACCTAGAAGATACTGAGCTTCTCCCAAATCTTTCATTTGGAATTGCGAAGCTAGCCCACTTTTTAACGTCGATGAAGAAATTCTACCTCATTCCCAATGAGAAGAATATCGCCCACGTAAACACCAAAAATGCGATGACTTTGTCAACGATTTTCTTGTAGACACAAGCCTCGTCGACATTTTGATCAAAGCCATAAGATTTGATCGCCTCATCAAATCTTATATTCCAAGACCTCGAAGCCCGTTTCAGTTCATAAATGGACCTATGAAGCCGGCAAACTTTTTGCTCTTGGCCTTGGGCAATGAACCCTTTGGGTTGGTCCATGTAGATGGTCTCATCAAGTTTGCCATTCGTAAAGGTCGTCTTGACATCCATCCGCCATACCTCGTAGTCATAATACGCTGCAATGGGCGGAAGGATCTGATCGACTTTACCATGGCAACAGTGAAAAGGTCTCCTCATAGTCAACCCTTCAACTTTGGGTAAAACCCTTTGCCACTAGTCGGGCTTTGAAGGTCTGCGCACCTTCCCATCTACGCCACGTTTACGCTTGTAGATCCATTTGCAACCAATAGGTTTTACCCCATCCGGTTGATCCACAAGCTCCCATACAGAATTGAAGTACATAGACTCCATTTCCTGGTCCATGACTTTAATCCACTCGTCTTTGTCAACATCAACCATTGCCTGATCATAGGTCAATGGGTCCTCACAATCATCATCAGGAGTGACAACTGAAGTTTCAGCTAAACCCATGTAGCGATCAGGCTGTCTCACAACCCTCCCACTATGTTGAGGCATTCCCAACTCTTGGGAACGGATTTGACTAGACGTGCTAGGATCAACAACACTTGTTGACGTACTAACCCCATCAGCAACTCTCTCTGATGTACTGTCCATTTCATTCAACACAATTTTATTCCTTGGTAAATGATCCCTTACGTGGTCTTCCTCAAGAAAAGTGGTGTTTGTTGACACAAGCACCCTATTTTCCTTAGGATCGTAAAAAAGACCACTCCTAGTCTCTTTAGGGTAACCTACGAATAGGCACAATTTCGAACGGGGTTCCAACTTTTTCGAGTTTCACACAACCACGTGGGCCGGGCATCCCCAAATCCTGAAGTGATGTAAACTGCCTTTACGTCCACTCCAGAGCTCGAAAGGTGTTTCACAAACACTCTTCGACGGAACGTTGTTCAAAATATAAACCGCAGTCTCCACTGCGTACTCCCAAAAAGAATCAGGGAGACGAGCATAGCTCATCATCGACCGAACCATGTCCAACAAGGTTCTCGCTTTCTCTCTCCGATACACCATTACATTGTGGCATACCAGTCTTTGAGAGTTGAGACGTGATTCTGTGTTCTATCATATAGTCCTGGAATTCAGTGTTCATGTACTCTCCACCTCGATCCGATCGAAATGTTTTAAGCGATTTACCTAAGAGGTTCTCAACCTCAGTCTTGAACTCCTTAAACTTTTCAAGAGTTTCAGACTTCTTGTGCATTAGGTAAATATACCCATATCTGGAGTAATCGTCTATAAAAGACACGAAGTACTCATAACCGACCCGAGCTTTAACATTCATCCGACCACAGAGGTCAGAATGTACTAACTCAAGAGGCTCTTTGGCTCTATATCCTTTTTCACTAAAAAGACGTTTGGTCATTTTGCCCTCAAGGCATGACTCACTGACCGGCAAAGAGTTTTCCTCCAACTCGTTTAGAAGTCCACTCTTCACTAGTTTCTCAATCCTATTGAGATTAATGTGGCCTAACCGAAGATGCAAAAGATGGGCATTTTCTTTTGGAGAAACTTTTGTTTTCTTAGTTCGTGGTTCTGCAGTTTTAAACAATTAAGTATTCAAAACACTTTTGATCGAATTGGGTTTCAAAACATACAGATTATTTTCGCGAGAAGCTGAACAAATAACATTCCCTTTGAAAGAAATAAACGCTTTATTCAATTCCAAAGAAACCGAAATACAATGTTCAATTAAGCAGGAAATTGAAACAAGGTTTCTAGTAACCCTGGAACTATGTACAAATTGTCCAACAATAAGTACTTCTCGCCAAAATGCGACTTCACTGCCGATCCTGCGCAGCGAGACAAGCTCCCGATCCAACCCGTAGAGTCACCTCACCCTCTCTCGCAATGGTGCCAGAATCAATCCTGAAAAAAAGAACAAACGTGGTTAGTGGCGCGAAATCAATATCCAGCAGAGTCACTACTCGCACTAAACATGTTTCATCACAAGTAAATCACATTTACCTTGATTCTTCCTCTCGGCCAGGAATTTGGGACAGTTCCTCTTCCAGTGTCCGCCCCTATTGCAGTGGAAACACTTTCTTTTCTCTGCAACCTCCTTGACCTTCTAGCCCTTCTGGGTGGCAGCTCGGTAAGTTTTACCCCTCTTCATCCTCTTCTTCCCTTTCGGGCGTGAAGGAGCAACAGGTTTCGTCCCAGATGTCGAATCCCTGTGATAAGACCTGTAGGCAACATTTGCCTCAGATTCCTTGACCGTGTTCAAGGATTGGAAATTCTGTAGCTCATTGAGGAGGGTAGTCAGAGTGTAGCTAATCTTGTTCATAACAGCATTGCTACGAAACTAAAGGAAACTCTTCGGAAGAGTCTCCAAAATAAAACTGACCTGGCTCGACTCGTCGATTGAAGCCCCGTTCATCTCGACCAGATTAAAGTGGGTCATCATGTCTAGAACGTGTTCACGGACAGACGATCCCTCTTTCATCCGTGCGTTGAAAACGTATTTGAGCGAGTCATGCCGAACCTGAAAGGATTGTTGTCCAAACATTTCCTGCAAGGACTCCATGATCTCCTTAGCAGAGACCATCAGCTCATGCTTCTTTGCCAAGACATCAGACATGCTGGCAATTATCTAGACCTTGGCCTTTTCATTAGCCCTGATCCACCGATCGTACGCATCGCGAACACTTCGCGATGCGGTCGAGCCCGACATTTGAGGACATTCCTCAGATAACACGAACTTTATGTTGTCAGTTACCAAAATTGTATTAATGTTGTTTTTCCAACTCTGGTAATTATCTCCCACTAACTTATCAGAAGCAAGTAAAGCTATTATAGCGCTAGAAATTTTAGCTGAAAAGTTAGAAAAACATTGTATTAGTCTCGCAAAAAACTTTTGAAATCCAATTATGTTTTAGCAAAATTGTTTCATGATCCGTAGGTTATTCAAAATTTTTTAATGATACCCTAAAGGTTTAGAATGACCGCCACCGAAGGGTGAACAGAACACTCCTCCTCTAGGACGAGACTTTCTCGATCAGACCCTAATCCCAGAATACTCTTATTCCATTAGGCGTCCAATTACCATTGTTCGGTCGAATTCATTAACACTTAACGAATTCTGTGAGTGTCACCTTCAATCTTTAAGTTTCCAAGTATCCGTCCAAACAAAAGCCACCGAAGGGTGAACCAAGAAGGAAAACCAACCAGGAAACTGTATCCCTTTCGGGAATTCACGATGTTCCGACTCCCATGATCAAGCCCTCTGAAGGGATTGTCTGGTCCTGGACAAACTAGCAGGCAGATCATAGGCGCTCACGGTGTGAATCGAAAGAAGAGACCGTGGGTCTCGTTTTCACAAGTCCCGCTCCCACTCACTATAAGTACTCTCTCCATCCACGATGATATTGACCTATACAAATGCCATCCGAAGGGGGACGCTCCCATTTGCGCCACGAGGCCGAGTATAGATCTCACGGTGCGAACTTTAGCGGAGATTTGTGGTTGAAAATTTAAATGTATCTCATACACTACATTTCCTCCCACTCAACACTTTAATTTTAATAGGGATTGACCTAGATAAACCGACTAAAATTTACCTAAGTCTACCAATATAACTCTTATATGGTATTAACCTAAGTTTATAATCACATTATTAACTTAGGTCTAAGTGAGTAAATTAATTAACACTTAATTAACGACACTCACGAGAATATAACCTAAGAATCTCCGGATCGAATTCACTCCCAGGTCGGTTTCCAAGTAGGGGTGTTCTGCAAGCATCAACTTAAATACCCCAGCCTTAGACAAAACCTTCCTTAGACAGAGTTACTTATCAGTCTCCATTCAAAGGTTATATTTGATTTCCTAATTTTCTAATCTCATTAGAAAATTAGAAAACCTAAGTCTAATTATTCAAGTTCTAAACACTTTAAAACTAATAATTAACTTAGGTTGCATGCATTTCTATGTTCTAGTGCTTGATCATCCATCACATGAATAATACTATACTATAACATACATTCATCACATGAATTAAATGCATGAACATGCTTTTAATTTAAAAATATAACACTTATATATAAATAAATTAAAACATGCATTCATTATATTATAACTCTTATAATATAATCCTATCATGCATACTATATATTATAACTCTTATAATATAAATGATGCATGAAATGTTTAACCTAAGGTGGGATTTTAAATCTATATGACATACTTTATGCACGTAGAAATTAATTAAAATATACATCTCATGCATAAAATAATTAAATAGCAAAAATGGACCGATTTTTGGCACCTAGGGGCAATTATTTAATTAAATAACATTAATATAAAATTTATATTAATATTATTTAATAAAATAATTAAAAATATTAAATAAATACATTAGATAAATTTAAAAATAATAGAAAAACGTAAACAACCGCTGCCCACTGAGTGAAGATGCCCACTTTCTCGCGAAACCGCCTCCAGCAACTGCCCCTCAACGAGTGCAGCGTTGCAACGCCGTGGGCAGCGTTGCAACGCCGCAACGCTGTCGCCTACAACGTTGAGCCTCCGCCTGCAAGAACAACGTTGACACGCCGTTGGGCAGCGTCTCAACGCCATCGACAGAACAACAAACACTTTGCTGTTCTTCCATCGATATCCGCCTGTTTCCGCTCCGATTTCTTCACAGCAACTCTTGCCACAAACGACCCAGACTTACAGACTCGATTTACAACAAAATGCACGAAAACAACGGGCCCTTACATTGATCTCATCAACATAAATTGTAAATCTAATCTAGTGCCTAAAACCGAAAACATCCATTATGCAAACCAAACAATCATCTCATGATATTATGGCAAAATACCCACCTAATTTTAACAAAATAGTGCATAAACGAAGAACCATCGAGATGTCTCTGATACCAATTGATGGGAATGAAAATCCCCGCGCCGCGGAAGACGATTGAATCGTCGTGGTATCATTATGCAACTTGTGTTTATTAAAATTGAACTAACTCTTAGACCTAGGCTAGACATGCTTAAAGAAGAAGAAATTTACAGCAAGTAGAGATTTTACTTACTTGTTGTAGACAAACACAAAAATTTCTTCCTCGGATCACGAACTCTTCGTGCTACTCGATCTCAACGGATTCTTCCCACAAAACGATCCCGATCACCACCAAATGATCTTCTCGGTTGTTCTCTTTTGGAGAAGGGAAGTTGGTGGGAACTTGTTTGTGTTTTGGAGAGGGAGGAGAAATGAGAGAGTAGAGAGAATTTTAGTTTCTTCTCTTTGATCAAAATCAAGAAATGAGAAGTTTGCTTACCAAACCCTTCTTGCAAAGGGTTTAAATAGTGGAATGATTGAGTTAATATCTCCACATTATTACCACTTTACCACAACCATAGGTTATGCAAATCTCATTTGCATAACCACATAATATAAGATATCTCATATCTCATATTGCAAATCTCATTTGCAATAATTGTGGATTAATTAAATTGAATCACATCCAATTTAATTTCTCTCAATCAAATTCTCCAATTAGCCCTAATTCAACAATTAGACTAACCTATAGTTTATTATGAATCTCATTCACATTAAACTATATATTATATCATTCATATCTCATATAAATGACATAAATGCTCTTAAAGTGAAATTGAACACTTCAATTTCATACCAAAATATTAACCCTTCTTTTAATCTAGATGGAGCCAACCGAGGGACCTAATGGACCTACAGTGATGAGCTCCAATGATCCGAGATTAACCTGTCAAACTCTTTGACCCGGTTAATCAACATTCATTAGCTACGGTAACACTCCACTATAACCCGTAGCTGCACTCCCGTCAGTGCAGAATATTACGTGTCCATTGATATAACCAATGCCCATGAGTCGACCCTTCACAGGTTGTTCGTAGACACGACTGGGTCAAATTACCATTTTACTTGTGTGTCTACCTTTTATTCCTTAAGTCCCCACTGCTCCTCTAATGAAAAACATATTGTGATGGTTCAACCATACACAACACCCTTCTCGGGCCAGTGAGAAGGTGAGCGCCCGTTGTCCAAGCCCTGAAGACAGCACTAAGGGAACAACCCCTCTAGTTTCCCTAAAGGCGGGAACGAGTGAATTCCATCTCGCGTAGTTAAGTTCCCAGCTCCCTAATTGGTCCTGTCCCTGAGAAGATAGGCATATTGGGCGAGTAATGACCACCACCCTCACCCGTACTACTAGTCAAAGGATGGACCCGCGGACGGGAGTCCGTAACACGCTCGTAATTCAGTCGAGTCACTAATGGTCATCTACGGTTATTAGTCCTTCTTTGTCAGCGATTAGTGACATCGATGGGTCTAATAATTCTCGGTCCGGTCTTCTACAATCTCATTGAACAGGATGCCCCCACTCGCATGTCAACCACATGAACGAGTCAGATCACCTCGTTTGTATCTAATACAAAGCGGGTGGCATCCACAGTGTATTCTGGATTAGGTCTCCAACCCTATCCATATCATCAGAGACCGTTCGGGTCATTAACTCGAGCGTGATCCTCGCCATGTGTCCACTACACACCGCTCAAGTTCTAGTTCTCTCATAAATTCAATGACCACGGAGCTTAGTTTATTGGAAAAGTTTATAAATATTGCGATACACAAAGTGATGAAATAAATAACTCTTATTAATTTCAAACAATATATTACAAACACGAGATTAGGACAAAAATCCCAATAACATTGAACTATATACTATATTTGGACTAAGTTTCAGATGGTCAATTTAATGTGAAATGGTTTCATATTAAATACTATATTGCATATGAGAGATATGAAATTCCTTATATTATGCAATTGTGCAAATATGATTTGTATAATGCATTAATTATGCATTTTTGTGTAATTAGTGGGTGAGTGGGAGGCGGCGGGGGGGTGGGGTGGTTTCACTACCACACTATATATTAGTGCATTTGGATGCACATTAGATGGATGAATCTCACTTTTTGGAATTGAAGGTTTCCAAAATCACAAAATTCTCTCTAGCCTCCCAAAAAGAAAAAGTTCTCTCATAACTTTAAGAACTCTTTCTCTCAATAAAGAACGGGATCCCACAATCCTCCCTATTCAAAGAGAACAACGAAGAAGATCAATTGGATGTGTTCGGTTCGTGAGACCGAGATTCGAGATTCAAGAATTGGGATTATTAGAAGATTCTGTATTCAAAGGTAATCCAACTTATCCCTTTATCTTTTATGTTTAACATTAGAATTTGTGCAAACTTCACAACGTTTTTGAAAGCAAAAACGATCACATGCTTCTGCATCGGGATTCGATTCACTCAATTCGTAATTAAGTAGAATTCTACAGAGTTAACCCATTATCAGGCGTACCCTAGATTTTTAGGACGCCCAAAGTCGCCAATCAACCTCTTTTAGGATTAACCAACTCTCCGGGCGATTTTCTCCGGACCGTAGTGAGGAGTTCACATATTTCATGTTTCTATTACACGGTTTAATTAGCCCTACCTCAAAGTTAGCTCTTTGGTATTTAGCTCAAAATTTACCGTATCTGGAATCAATTTTGGATTTGGTATTCAAATTGTCCAACTACCAAATCCAATAAAAGAAAATGAAAATAAGAAAATAACTTGAAGGTTCTTAACTGGAGTCTCTGTTAAGGGAAGTGGCGTATATTCTCAAGTTGACCAAGTGGATTGCGGCCTGGGGTCAACAACCTCGACACCCTTTTTTTTGTAATAGGATGCTTCTAGGTCGGCCTCAGATCGAGTTGACATTGGGTCGGCCTCGACCCAAGGTTGACCCCAGGTCGGCCTCGAACTTGGTTGAGCTAGGGTCGCCCTCGGGTTAGGTTGACCTCGGGTTTGCCTTGCCTCAGGTTGTTCCTGGGCAAGGGTCGAACTTGGCCTCGGGGTGGTTTGACCCGAAGACTTAGACATATCTTGTTTCCTATTTGAACCCCAGTTAGTTGCATTTTTCTTTCATAATTTGTTCGTCGGACTAGTGTTTTCTTTTTGTTTAACAGGGAGACATATCCCCTTTTAAGCCAATGAGGAATTTGTTAGTAGTAAAATCTTATTTGAACACAGATAGATTAGCAAAATGTAATTTTAACTGACTATTGTGTAAATCAATACTTATTTGGAATCTTGTAATACTATAGAAGACTTCGATAAGGGGAAAAGTGGTGAATTGTCTTGACCTCTGTTGCATAAAATTAATATTGCAATGTCGCAAGTGTACAGGTCAAGTTTTAGCATAGTGATTTTAGAGTTTCAAGTATCGTCCTCGGGAATGGGTTTCTAGATTAATTAATTACCAAGATACTAATTCTCAATTTTAGCTAAAGTAACATAACAAGGATAAATGGTGAAAAAAAAAGATAAAAGATAAACAAACAAGTGGAGACACGAATATGATAGATTTGAAGGAGTTTGACTTCACAAGTTTACACTTATTTAACACATGCAATGAACTAACATGATGAATTTATAAACAAGAAGTAAGATACTCAAGAAAATCTCTCGAATTTTAGTGAGCCCCAGTCACAAAATAAATTTTATAGTCTCCATATGAATCTAAAAGCATGCACGACATTAAGCAACTCCTTTATGTATTTCTCTTAGACTTCTAGGTCATTCTCATGCCATACTTCTAAGAGTTTTGACAACTTTGCTCTAATCTAAACTTTTTCTCTCGAGTCCACATAAACCAACAATATCAAAGAATTAAAGAATGAATTGCCAAAAATAAATAACAAAGCATAGTTCAATACATAGGCAAACAAGTCTTAAACAAGGAAATCAAATCCTAACTACAACTTCTAGCCACTCTAAATCACAATCAAACCAAACTAAAAGTGTAGAAAACGTCTTAGAACGATGTTACAATCAAAAGAAAGAGAAATATACTTATGTGTCGATGTCGTTCCCTCGTCCCCAAGCTCTCGTCACGATCTCGAACCTCCACGAATGCTTTAGCTCCCAAGGAATGCTCACTTTTCTTTTCTTCCAGAGAGTATTTCGAAATTAGGGTGGAATCTCTTTTAATTTCGGCTCTCCTTGCAAGAAGAAATCATGTTATATTTATAGGGCTTATTGGCACAGTGTTGCAATGCTAGGCACAACGTTGCAATGTTGTACCCTAGGCGCGTATCATATATGGAAAGTGTCGACAGCGTTGCAACGCTGCTACCTTAACGGGCGCGTCCTTATCGATCTGGCGTTGCAATGCCCTCGCCACGACCTTTCACAATATTCTCCTTATCGAGATAGCATTGCACGCTGCAAGGCAGTGTTGCAATGCTATCGGTCTGGTTCTTCAGCGCCTCAAAACAACACGGATGGCGTTGCAACGCCAGCACCTCGAGTCAAATGGCTAGATTTGCCCATTCTTCTTCCAATTGATGTTATTTTAAGATCCAAAAAGCGTCAGTTTGATCCCGAGTGATCCAAAATGTCTCCAATTGTCATGTTTAAGCTCTTAACCTAAAATTGAATGATTAACACACATAAAAGCCCTGAAATTATCATAAAACTAGCAATAATTAAGCCTAAGAATAACACATTTCGTGTGCTACCAAACACCCCCAAACTTAAAATTTTGATAATCCCGAGCAAAAATAGAATTAAATATAGGATTGTTCTTACACATACATCTGATTCAAGCCTCAAAGACTTAAGAGAAAATTTTGGCAATCACAGGAATCACTCAAACATAATACTTCAATGAGCAATTTAGAATTTTTCCTAAGTGTTCCTACGTGTGTGAGTGATTAGCCTATGTTCCCCTCATTTTTACTAAGCCCGAATCAACATTATTAGGCTCTCCATTCAACTTCCCCCTACACTGGTCATAATTACTAATCCTTGAGCCTCTCCACATTCAAGAAATAAATAGCTCTACTCAGCACTTAATCACTTTTTTTTTTTCACTTTTTCACTTTTTCTTCTTTTTTTGTGCAAAGACACTAGCTTTCACACATCCACTGCAGGGACCCTTACCCAGAGCACTTGCTCAATGAGTGGCCTAACTGATCACAGTGAAGGTAGCTTTTTTTGCCCTCACGAATTTTTTCTTTAACAAACAAACAAAATAAACAAACTACTCTTTCACAAAACGCACATATTATACAAATCATGCACTTCATATTGTCATTCACCCTATCCTGTAGTTTCACTCTCATATCAGTTCTCAGGCCTATCGTGGTTACATCAAACTTTTAAACCTAATAACTTCGTTCTAAGCATTTCAAAACTATAGGAACATAGGCTATGTGCATGATAGTGAAGGAAAAACTCAAGAAAATTTTTAAATTAACTCAAATTCATATCATGCTCTCATGTATCAGCGGAATCACAAAAATTTTCAATTAAATCTCATCCTAGGCTATCATAACCATACTTATGCAAAAGATCAATCAACAATTTAGCATATACTCAGGACAGTCAAAACATATCAATAACATCCACCCCCAAACGTAAACTAAACATTGTCCTCAATGTTTGCAAAGTAAGCTCAAATCAAGTAAAAAGGGTAAGAGTGAACAATACTGTCCTGAATAATGGAGATCTTCATTTTTTTTTCTGGATTCTTTAGATAGCCAAGACATGTGAGTTGAAGTTCCACAGAACAATAGCATGGGTTTTAACGAGGGGTGACATCAACAACAACCTAAAAAAGAAAAACAAAACAAACTATTAAGAAAACAACAAACAACCAAAATAAACTAAAAACAGAAAATAGAAATAACAAAAATGTAAAGCTTTGGTTGCCTCCCAAGAAGCGCTTTCTTTAACGTCTTTAGCTAGACTGTACTCTCTCAAGGTGTCTATTTCTTATCCTGCAGCGCTCGAATTGATACATTCATTTGGATGATCTGGGTCTCAATATTCTTTATGGCAACTCCGTGACTGGTTATTACGTCAGTTAGACTTGTGACTGCATTCTCCAGTTGGTTGGACCTATTTCTTGATTCAGCTATAAAGGAGTGCACTATTTCTTTCAGAGATGGTTTTCTCTCAGATGTAGAAGCATACCCTCTTGAAGGATTCAACACATTTTTATTGTTAGCATAAGAGAAGTTTTCGTGATACCTCAAACTTGGATTATAATTTGTTGGAAGTGTATTCTGAGTCTGGTTTCCTCCATAAGTGTTGCTTCTATTGTTCAGATAATGTATTTGCTCCAAAGTAGTTTCTCCATTGGGTTGGGACCATTGAGAGGGCACCACAGTTTGTGGTGATCCTGCAAAATTATTCAGAGCATGAGTGAGGGATGCCATATGTGATTTAAGGGATGTTACCTCATCCAATTGATACAATCAAGCTATTGGCTTAGATCTTTCATTGTTTGTGGGTCAATGGTAGCTGTCAGTTAACACTTCCTTTAGGAGAGCACGTGCTTCTGGCACAGTCTTTGCCATGAACGCCCCTTCAGCAGTGGCATCCAGAATGGTCGTGGTCTTACCTGCAAGTCCATTATAGAATAATTGTACCTGGAGCCAATATGGGTAACCATGTTGTGGACATCTCCTGAGCATGTCCTTATAACGATCTGAGACCTCAAATAGCTGTTCTCCCTCCTGCTGCCTGAATGTTCCTATCTCTGCCCTTAACTTTGCAGCTTTCACTGGTGGAAAGAAGTTGGTCATGAAGGCTTGAGCCAACTCCTCCCAAGAGGTGATACTGCCTGGTGGGAGAGACCCTAGCCATTCCTTAGCCCTATCCTGCAAAGAGAAAGGAAAAAGACGTAAGCGAATACTATCAGCAGATATACCATTCAATTTAATTGTACCACAGATTTCTAGAAAATTTTGCAAATGTAAATTAGGATCTTCTGTGGCTTGTCCTCGAAAAGCACCTTCCCTAACCATCTGAATAAGCCCTGTTTTTAGTTAAAAATTGTTAGCATTTATGGGAGCAAGGACAATTCCAGCCTGCTCAGAATTAAACACAGGTTGGAAATACGCCCTTATGGGTTTAGGGTTGTTGATTAACTCCTGATCTGCCATTATTTGAGGTTCTGCTCTTCTTTGCCTTAGGAGTCTCCTACAAGTCCTTTCAATCTCAAGATCAAAAGGGTGCAAGCCTGCAGCTCTATCATTGGACATACACCTGGAGGTACCAAAAAAACAAGAATTAGTCAACAAAACTAGTAAAGGAAAGAAAACATAAAAAGAAAGAAAACACAATAAAGGAAATAACAAAAAAAAAAACACACACACACAAAGACTTTAAAAAGAGAAAGGAAATAAAGCAGAGAACTAAAACATAAACTTGGGTTGCCTCCCAAGAAGCGCTTTCTTTAACGTCTTTAGCTAGATGGTAACTTATGATTGCCATCAGGCACGTAAAACTGCTCATATTTCTTTGGGCTCTTCTTGCTTTAATCGATATAGCCTTCTAAGTCTAAAAGGCTATCTTGTTTTTCCTGGGCACCTGGGAAATAATTATTTTTGGTATTTTTGTGTATTGAAATAAATGAACAACAATGAAAACAAGACTCGTGAGTATTGGACAAATGGTTATCAAGATTAAAGGAATTTTTTTGTGATAAAAGGGGAAAGGACTTTTCAACCTTGAACTCTATCTCCTGAATTTCCTCCGTGGAAGTGATTGTATTACCCTTGTCTACCTCACAAACCTGTTTCTTGTGTGTTTTAGTCTCCTCCAACCCATCCTCACTATCATATGAATAAGTTCTCCTAGGTGGCTCCTCCTCAGTGGTAAGAATAAGAAATTGTTCCTGTAAGGCCTTAAGGGAATTTACTAGTTGATTGAGATAATGAGTTCTTTCATGTACTATTTCCCAAAGCTCTACCACTTTAGCCTCTAACCTATCCAACCTTTCTAATTCATCATGAACCAATTTTTAATTTTCAATTCTAACGTATATTCCATTAATAGGTCCACAAGATAAGAGTTTTCTATAGGTTGGTCAGGGAACGAGAAATTTTGGATCCAAGTGCCTATATAGTTACCATCAAAAGAATTTTCATCAATCATAGATTCAGAATGGTAAAGATGAGACATATGGTATCCAGAAAAGTCATGATGCACATATCTAGGGTCCTAAGAGGGACACTACATTGGTGGAGAATCAAAATCATGAAAAGTCATACTTTAAATTTTAATAATTCAAATTAAGACTTTTACACAAAAATCGACACATCCAAAATAAGAGACAAAGACTCGAAGAACAAACAAGACAAATTTAAGACAAATGAGGAAACAAACGACAAACACTCAAAGAAAACAAATAAGAAAAGAAAGCACAAACAAACTTTAGTCTAAAATCTCAAATTTTCTCCTAATATTAATTAATCTAAATAATCGTCATTCCCCAGCAACGTCGCCTAAAACTTGTTGCGTAAAATTAATATTGCAATACCACAAGTGTACGGGTCAAGTTTTAGTATAGTGATTTTAGAGTTCCAAGTATCATCCTCGGGAATGGGTTTCTAGATTAATTAATTACCAAGATACTAATTCTCAATTTTAGCTAAAGTAACATAATAAGGATAGATGGTGAAAACAAAGATAAAAGATAAACAAACTAGTGGAGACACGAATATGATAGATTTTGAGGAGTTTGACTTCACAAGTTAACACTTATTTATCACATGCAATGAACTAACATGATGAATTTATAAACAAGAAGTAAGATACTCAAGAAAATCTTTCGATTCTTAGTGAGCCTCGCACACACAATAAATTCTATAGTCTCCATATGAACCTAAAAACATGAACGACATTAAGCAACTCCTTTATGTATTTCCCTTAGACTTCTAGGTCATTCTAAGAGTTTTGACAACTTTGCTCTAATTTAAGCTTTTTCTCTCGAGTCCACTTAAACCAACAATATCAAAAAATTAAAGAACGAATTGCCAAAAATAAATAACAAAACATAGTTCAATACATAGGCAAATAAGTCTTAAACAAGCAAATCAAATCCTAACTACAACTTTTAGCCACTTTAAATCACAATAAAACAAAACTAAAAGTGTAGAAAACGTCTTAGAACGATGTTACAATCTGAAAGGAAGAGAAAATATACTTATGTGTCGATGCCTGTCCCTCGTCCCCGAGTTCCCGTCACGCTCTCGAACCTCCGGATTGCTTTAGCTCCCAAGGAATGCTCACTTTTCTCTTGTTACAGAGAGTATTTCAAAATTAGGGTGCAATCTCTATCAATTTTAGCTCTCCTTGCAAGAAGAAATCATGTTATATTTATAGGGATTCTCGGCATAGCGTTGCAATGCTAGGGACAGCGTTGCAACGCTGCTGCCTTAACCGCAAGTCCTTATCGATCTGTCGTTGCAACTTTAGTAAGCAGCGTTGCAACGCCCTCACCACGACCTTTCACAATATTCTCATCGAGATAGCGTTGCGACGCTGCAAAGCAGCGTTGCAACACTACCGGTCTGGTTCTTCAACGCCTCAAAACAACACAGATGGCATTGCAACTCTATGCACGGCGTTGCAACGTCATCACCTCGGGTCAAATGGCTAGGTTTGTCCATTCTTCTTCCAATTGATGTTATTTTAAGCTCCAAAAATCCCCGGTTTGATCCCGAATGATCCAAAATGTCTCTAATTGTCCTGTTTAAGCTCTTGATTAACACACATAAAGCCCTGAAATTATCATAAAACTAGCAATAATTAAGCCTAAGGATAACACATTTTGTGTGCTATCAACGTCAGTAAATCCACCTTAACCTTGACATGCCCAACTTGACTCATGCTCATCTAATTTGACCTTCGCTCGACCACTCGATCCTCAACTCTATTTAGTGGTTCGACCTAGAATTTGTAGTCAGGTTTACATCATGTCGACTTGGTTACTGTCGTGTTTAGCTTGAACAATATCCACCTGATTTAACTAGGGGTAAGCTTGTCTTGGATAAATCTCGACTCAACTCGGCTTGACCTCGATTAATCCTCGGCTCGGCATTGGCTCAACTCAGCTTGTTAGGCCTCAAGCATGTGAGATCGAGCTGACTTCGTCTTGTCTTGGCTCTACTCGGCTCAATTTGCCTCAACTCGACCAATGATGTTTTGACTCCACCAGGGTTAATCTAGCTTCAGTGATCTTCAGTTTGGAAGCTTATTGTCTCTGATTTCTTTTTGTTTAACAGGGAAGCGTATCCCTTGTTGAGCCCCACACTCAAGAATTTTTTTTTGTTCAACAGAGATTTTCCTTGAGCACAACAGAATGTGCTAAAGATAAATGTTGAAAGTTATCATTCAAATTAAAAGAACTAGCCTATCTTGCTTAATTTTCATGAATTGTAAAGACCAGTATAAAGATAGAGACAAAAGAGAGAAAAGAAAACTAATATGAAAAAGGGAAGGCCGACTCGGGCTTGGGCTTTGACTCGGTCATCTCCCAATGGAAAATCTTGTTTCTATCTGCCTTCCTTCAATACTATATAATAGCATTTTCTTGACATTCTCTACTTTCCTTTGACTACTCTAACCCCAACTCAGGTTGGAAATTGCATAAGTTGATGGTAAGTTGATGGCACTACCTTCAACTCATGTAATGTCGGTCTTCCTATGATTGCATTGTATGTAGAAAAACATTTCACAATTAAGAAGTTTATCATTTTTTATTACTGAGTTAGGGTCTTCCCAAAGGTTACAGGTAATTCAATGCTTCCTTCAGGATCGCAACGGAAGCAAATTGAATCACAATGCTCTCAAGTTATGTTGCAAAATAAACTAAAAAACATAAAACTAAGGTTAAGCATTTAAGGAGAAAAAAAGATTACCTTTGAAGAACGATTTCTTTTCGTGATCGTCTCGATCTCTACGACCTCTACTCGATCTCTATTCGAACCAATGGATCTTCTCGGTTCTTCTCTAGGAGAGGGAGAATAGTGGGAGTTCACCTATAGGAGAAAGGGAAAATTCTAGAGAGGAAAATGAAATAACTCTTTGTATGGAATGATGGGAATTAATCCCGTAGCAGAAGTGACGTGAATCACGATGCATCTTTGTGTTACTTAAAATCTACTTAAAATTAACATACAACTCTTGTAATCTAAGGTTAAGCATAGGGAGAAGGGCAAAGTTAGAGCAACTAACCTATGAAGAACTCTTTCTTCTCGTTTTCCTCCTCCTGCGATCTTCCTCGATCTCTACGAACTTTCAATCTCGATCTCAAATCCACGAACCGAACATTGAGAGGAATACCTCCACAAGGCTTCTCGGTTGTTCTGTGATGGATGAGGGAGGAATGTGGGTTCCCCTTTTGTTTTGGGTAGTAGAGAGAAGTTTAATAGAAGAGAGCATTTTGGAAAGGTGAAATAAAAAAAGAATGAGAATCAAGTGTTTAGAATGCTTCCCAAGCTACCCACGTGGCTCTAACCTGGAGTCAGCACTTAAAGGAACAACCCATCGAGTTTCCCTAGTTCGAGAATGAGTGAATTCCATCTTGCGGAGTTAAGTTCCCAACTACCCACGTGGTTCAACCCCTATGAACGTAGGCATATTGAGTGGCAACTCTGGCACACTCTCACCTGTACTAGTCTAAGGACAGACCCCCACAGACAGGAGTTTGTAACTCGCTCAGGATTAAGGTCGAGTCACTAATGGTCATCTACAGATTTATTAGGCCTAAACTGTTAACGGTGTTACATCAGTTGGTCTAATAATTCACGGTTTGGTCTTGTACAATCTCATTGCACAAGATGCCCTCACTCGCATGTCTACTACATGAACGAGTTGGATCACCTCGTTTGTATCAAATACAAAGTGGGTCGTATCCATAGTGTTACCAAGATGAGGTTCCCAACCTTATTCATATACTATAGACCATTCGGGTCATTTACTCGAACGTGATCCTACCTGCGGGTGTTACGGACTCCTATCTGTCGAGGTCTGTCTTTTGACTAGTACGGGTGAGGGTGGTCACAGTTACTCGCCCAATATTCCTATCTTCTCAGGGACAGGACCACGTGGGGAGCTGGGAACTTAACTACGTGAGATGGAATTCACTCGTTCCCGACTTTAGGGAAACTAGAGGGGTTGTTCTCTTAAGTGTTATCCCCAGGGCTTGGACAACGGGTGCCCACCCTCTCACTGGCCCAAGAGGGGTGTTGTATATTGTTGGACCATTACAACGTTGTTGTTCATTAGAGGAGCAGTGGGGACTTAAGGAGCAAGAAGTAGACATAGGGGTAAAGCGGTAATTTGATCCAACAATGTCTACGAACAACCTGTGAAGGGTCGACTCATGGGCATTGGTTATATCAATGGATACAACTTGTCCTACAGTGACAGAAGTGCGACTACGGACTTTAGTGGAGTGTTACTATAGCTAATGAATGTTGATTAACCAGGTCAAAGAGTTTGACAGGTTAGTCTCGGATCATTGGAGCTCGTCACCTGTAGGTCCATTAGGTCTCTCGGTTGGCTCAAAGTGGATAGATAGAGGGTTTACAGTTTTGGTGTTGATTTGAAGTGTTCAAATTCATTAAAGGGTAATTATGTCATTTATATGAGATATGATTGACATATTATATAGTTTAATGTGAATGAGATTCATAATAAACTATAGGTTAGCCTAATTACTTAATTTGGGCTAATTTGGAGAAATTGGATTGAGAGAAATTAAATTGAATGTGATTCAATTTAAAAATCAACAATTATACAAATGTGATTTGTATAATGAGATATGAGATATCTTATTATATGTGGTTATGCAAATATGATTTGCATAACCTATAGTTGTGGTTAAATGGTAAATAGGTGGAGATTTCAACTCCACCTATTACCATTATTTAAACTCCTTTGCAAGAAGGATTTCTGACTTCGTTGTTCATTTTTTGGAATTTCACCAAAAAAACAACGAGAATTCTTTCTCAACTTTCTTCTCTCAATCTCTCCTTCTTTTTCACCAAAAAGGAGTCCCACATACTATCCTTCTACCAAAAAGAGAACAATCGAGAAGCCTTTCGGAAGTGTCCGAGTAGTTCGCTTGTTCGAGGAGATCGTGTTCGTTGAGAGTTCGTGACTGGAGAAGCATTACGTGAAAAACGGTTCTTCAACAAGTAAGTTACTCTTACTGATTTTTCCTTCTAGAATACATGTTTAGCCTCGTTTTTATGTGATAGAAACAGTTTTAAGAAACCGTTTTTCACAACGAAACTAGGACGATTCAATCGTCATTCCGCTGCGCGGGATTTTCATTCCCTTCAATTGGTATCAGAGCCAAATCGTTGGCCTTTTGTTGTGAAAATGTTTTTCTTAAAATTAGGTGGGTATTGCTTCAATTCATGAGATGAAATTTTTGGTTTTGCATTATTGGATGGTTTCGGTTTTGACAGTAGTTTTAGGTTTATTTTTTGTTGATTAGATCAATGTAAAGGCCCATATTTTTGGGGCATTTAGAAAATAAATCGAGTCTGTAAGTCCGGGTCTTTATCGGCAAGAGTTGCTGTGAAAAAATCGGAGCGAAAATGGGTGAAAAATGACGAAGAATAGCAAAGGAGCTTGTTATTTTGTCGACGGCGTCTCAACGCTATTCATCGGCGTCTCAACGCTCTCTGCACAGGTGAAGGCAGAGCTACAAAGCAGCGTTGCAACGCCGAGGCGTGGAGCACGCGAGGTGCGACGCTGAGCCTTGCAGCGTTGCAACGCTGCGTGCGTTGAGGAGGAGTTCGCGAGGCAGTCGCGCGAGACGTGGGTGGTTGCAAGATTTGTAAACGTGGGGGCAGTTTTTTAATTGTTTTAATTTAATTTCATTTGTAATTTTTTTTAGTTTTATTTAAATGAAATTTATTAATTAATATTAATATAATAGTTATATTAATGTTAATTAATTCATTTCATGTCCCCTAAGTGCCAAAACCGGTCCAATTTTTGCTATTTATTTATTTTATGCATGAGATGTATGAAATATTTAATTCTATGTGCATATTGTATGTCATATAGATTTAAAATCACACTTTAGGTTAAACATTTCATGCATCATATTTATATTATAAGTTTTATAATATATAATATGCATGATAGGTTATATTATGAGTGTTATAATATAATGTATTCATGTTTTAATTTAATTAAATATAAGTGTTATATTTTTAAGATTAAAATCATGCCCATGCATTTAATTCATGTGATGAATATATGTTATAGTATAGTATTATTCATGTGATGAATGATCAAGCACTATGACATAGAATGCATGTAACCTAAGTTAATTATTAGTTTTAAAAAACTTGAATAATTAGCTTTAGATTTTCTAGTTCTAATAAGATTAGAATTATGAAATCAAATATGATCTTTGAATGGTGACTCATAAGTAGCTCTATCTAAGTAAGGTTCTGTCTAAGGCTAGGATATTTAAGTTGACGCTTTGCGGAACACCCCTACCTGGGAATCGACCTGGGAGTGAATTCGGTCTGGAGATTCTTAGGTTATATTTCCGTGAGTGGCATTAATTAAAAGTTGATTAATTTACTCACATGGGCCTAAGATAATAATAGGATTATAAACTTAGGTTAAATCAATATAAGAGTTATATTGGTAGACTTAGGTAAATATTAGCCGATTTATCTAGGTCAATCCCAAAGAATTTAAAGTGTTGAGTGGGAAGAAATAAAGTGTATAACATACATTTGATTTTTCGGCCACAAATCTCCATTAAAGTTAGCACCGTGAGATCCATACTCGGCCTCGTGGCTCAAAGGGGAGAGTCCCCCTTCGGATGGTATTTGTATGGGTAAATATCAATGTAGATGGAGAGAGTACTTATAGTGAGTGGGAGTGGGACCTGTGAAAACGGGACCCACGGTCTCTTCTTTCGATTCAAACCGTGAGACCCCTATGATCCGCATGCTAGTTTGGCCTGAACCAGACAATCCCTTCGGAGGGCCTTGATCATGGGAGTCGGAACACCGTGAATTCCCGAAAGGGATACAGGTTCCTTGTTAGTTTTCCTTCTTGGTTCACCCTTCGGTTGCTACTGTTTGTACAGATACTTAGAAACTTAGAGATTGAGGGTGACACTCATAGGATTCATTAAGAGTTAATGGATTCAGACTGAAAAATGGTAACTGGATGCCTAATGAAATAAGAGTTATTCTGATATTAGGGCCTGGTCGAAAAAGTCTCGTCCTAAAGGAGGAGTGTTTATGTTCACCTTTCGGTGGCGATCATTCTAAACCTTTGAGATATCATTGCAAATTTTTAATGACCTAGGTATCATGGGATAAATTTTTGCTAAAACTTGATTGGATTTCAAAATGTTTTTTGCAACACTAACACAAAGTTTTTACTTATTTTTTCAGCAAAATGTCTAGCTCAGTTAAAGCTTTACTACCTTCCGATAAATTAGTGGGAGATAATTTCCAAACTTGGAAAAAAAATATAAACACGATTCTAGTAACTCACGACCTAAGTTCGTGCTCACTAAGGAGTGTCCTCAGGTGCAGGGCTCGACCGCATCACGAAATGTTAGTGATACGTACGATCAATGATCAGGGCCAATGAAAAGGCCAACGTCTATATAATTGCCAACTTATCTGATGTCTTGGCAAATAAGCATGAGTTGATGGTCACCGCTAAGGAAATCATGGAGTCCTTGTAGGAAATGTTTGGACAACAGTCTTTTCAGGTCCGATATGACTCGCTCAAACATGTCTTCAACGCCTGAATGAATGAACGGACGTCCGTCTGTGAACACGTTCTAGACATGATGACCCACTTTAATCTTACAAAGATGAACGGGGCTTCGATCGATGAGTCGAGCTAGGTCAGCTTTATTCTGGAGACTCTTCTGAAGAGTTTCCTTCAGTTTCGTAGCAATGTTGTTATGAACAAAATTAGCTACATACTGACCACCCTTCTGAACGAGCTACAGAACTTTCAGTCCTTGATGAGAATCAGGACAATGGAAACTGAGGCAAATGTTGCTTTCAGGTCCTTTCACAGGGGTTCGACCTCTGGGACAAAAATGTAGCTCCTTCTCACCCGAAAGGGAAGAAGAAGAAGATGAAGAAGGGCAAAGCTGACCGTGCTGCCGTCCAAAAGGGCAAAAAGGCCAAGGAAGTTGTAGAAAAAGGAAAGTGTTTCCACTGCAATGGGGACGACCACTGGAAGCGTAACTGTCCCAAGTTCCTTGCCGACAGGAAAAATCAAGGTAAATGTGATTTACTGGTAACAGAAACTTGTTTAGTGAAGAGTAATGACTCTGCCTAGATATTGGATTCGGGCGCCACTAACCATGTTTGTTCTTCTTTCCAGGGAATTAGTTTCTGGCAGCAGCTGCAAGAGGGTGAGATAATGCTACGGGTTGGATCCGGAGATGTTGTCTCTGCTGCAGCGGTCGACACAGTGAAGCTATTTTTCGACAGAAATGACATTTTATTAGATAATATGTATATAGTTCCAGGGTTTGCTAGAAACATAGTTTCTATTTCCTGTCTACTTGAACACTCTATTTCTGTAATTTTTCTAGTAATAAACCGTTTATTTCTAGAAATGGAAATTTCTTCTGTTCTGCTTCACTTGAGAATAACCTGTATGTTTTGAAACCTAATTCGGTCAAAAGTGTTTTGAATACTGAATTGTTTAAAACGGCATAAACACGAACTAAGTGAGTGAAAGTTTCTCTTAAAGAAAATGTCCATCTTTGGCATCTGAGGTTAGGCCACATCAATCTCAATAGGATTAAGAGACTAGTGAAGAGTGGACTTCTAAACGAGTTGGAAGAAAATGATTTATCGGTATGTGAGTCATGCCTCGAAGGCAAAATGACCAAACGTCCTTTTAGTGGAAAAGGATATAAAGCCAAAGAGCCCCTTGAGCTTATACATTTTGACCTCTGTGGTCCGATGAATGTTTAAGCACGAGGAGGTTACGAATACTTTGTAGGTTTTATGGATGACTATTCAAGGTATGGGTATATTTACCTAATGCATAGGAAGTTTGAAACTCTTGAAAAGTTCAAGGAGTACAAGACTGAGGTTCAGAACCTGTTAGGTAAAACCATTAAAACACTTCGATCGGATCGAGGTGGAGAGTATATGAACACTGAATTCCAGGACTATATGATAGAACATGGAATTACGTCCCAACTCTACGCACCTGGTATGCCACAGCAGAATGGTGTATCGGAGAGGAGAAACAGAACCTTGTTGGACATGGTTCGGTCGATGATGAGCTATGCTCGTCTCCCTGATTCTTTTCGGGGTTACGCAGTGGAGACTGTGGTGTATATTTTGAATAACGTTCCATCGAACAGTGTTTGTGAAACACCGTTCGAACTCTGTAATGGACGTAAAAGCAGTTTACACCATTTTAGAATTTGGGGATGCCCGACACATGTGTTCGTGTTAAACCGGAAAAAGTTGGAACCCCATTAAAAAATGTACCTATTTGTAGGTTACGCAAAAGAGACTAGGGTTGGTCTATTTTACGATCCTACGGATAATAGGGTGCTTATGTTGACAAACGCCACTTTCCTTGAGGAAACCACGTCAGGGATTATTTACCTAGAAGCAAAATCGTGTTGAACGAAATGGACAGTACATCAGCAAGAGTTGCTGATGGGGCTAGTACGTCAACAAATGTTGTTGATCCTAGCACGTCTAGTCAAGTTCGCTCCCAAGAGTTGGGAATGCCTCGACGTAGTGGGAGGGTTGTGAAACAACCTGAATGTTACATGAGTTTAGCTGAAACCCAAGTCGTCACTCCAAATGATAACTGCGAGGATCCATTGACCTTTGATCAGGAAATGACCGACGTTGACAAAGACGAATGTATTAAAGCTATGGACAAGGAAATGGAATTGATGTACTTCAATTCCGTCTGGGAGCTTGTGGATTAACCGGATGGGGAAAAACCTATAGGTTGCAAATGGATCTACAAGCGTAAACGTGGCGTAGATGGGAAGGTGCAGACCTTCAAAGCACGACTATTGGCAAAGGGTTTTACCCAGGTTGAAGGGATTGACTATGAGGAAACCTTTTCACTGTTGTCATGGTAAAGTCGATAAGGATCCTTCTGGCCATTGCCACATATTATGACTATGAGGTATGGCAGATGGATGTCAAGACCGCCTTTCTGAATGGCAACCTTGACGAGACCATCTACATGGACCAACCCAAAGGGTTCATTGCCCAAGGCCAAGAGCAAAACATTTGCCCGCTTCATAGGTCTATTTATGGACTGAAACAAGCCTCGAGGTCTTGGAATATAAGGTTTGATGAGGCGATCAAATCTTTTGGCTTTGATCAGAATGTTGACGAGTCTTGTGTTTACAAGAAAATCGTCGACAAAACTATCGCATTTCGGATATTGTACGTGCATGATATCCTTCTCATTGGGAATGAGGTAAGATTTCTTACTGACGTAAAGAAATTGTTGGCTTCGCGATTCCAAATGAAAGACGAGGTCTTGTCCCCAAGAAGGCAGGCATATTTGGTGTATCCATACCACCCTCACCCGGACTAGTCAAAGGACAACCCTTGCAGACAGGAGTCCGTGACACGCTAAGGATTAAGGACGAGTCACTAATGGTTATCTACGAAGTTATTCGTACTACAGTTAACTATGTTACATCAGTAGGTCTAATAATTCATGGTCAGGTCTTGTTCAATCTCATTGCACACGATGCCCCCACTCGCATGTCAACTACATGAACGAGCTGGATCACCTCGTTTGTATCTAATACAAAGCGAGTCGCATTCACAATGTAACCAGGATGATGTTTCCAACCCTATCCATATACTGTAGACCGTTCAGGTAAATAACTCAAAGTGATCCCTCCCGTGTGTCAACTACACACCGTTCAAGTATTGTAATATGACCTTGGAGCATAGATTATTGGATTCAGTTTTATAAAATGCGAGACACAAAGTTTTGACAAATCAATAACTTTTATTCATTTATAGAAACTGTAGTACAAACTACACGAGATTAGGGCAAACACCCCCAACACGAATCTCGCAGTGGAAGCGATTGAATCACTTGCTATTGATTTATGTTACATAAATTTCAACAAAATTTAAAAATAAAATTAACCATAAATGGTAGAAAGTGAATTTCCTTTGAAGAACACCTTTTTCTTGTAATCCTTCCTATTAGATCCTCTCGATCTCTACAAACTGGACTTGATCTTGAGCCTAACACTTTCACAAGGTCTTTTCGGTTGTTCCCTAGGAGAGGGAGAATGGTGTGAGTTCCTGTTGGAGAAGGGGAGAGTTTTAAGAGGATTTGAGAGAACTTGAGAGTTATGGAAATTTCAATTTCAAAAAAGTGGCTTCTTATGTTTCAAAATGCATCCTAATGCATGCTTTTATAGGAAGTGAGGGCGGAGATAAATTCTCTGCCCACTATTTGATAAAGAAATAAGGACCAAGGAGACAACAAGAGAAGCCCACAAGTTGACAACAAGCTCATCCAGCTCAAGTAAGCTCAATTGAAGCTTATACTCTAATTACATCCAATCATGAGGAAATCATTATGCCATAAAGTCCAATGACAAGAACTAGAGGTAATAGACTTCAAGATGCATTGAATATTCATTTCCAAGCTAAGGTGTCAATCTATAGTGAAAACTTGTGTTGCTCAAAAGGGGTGCATAAATTTGATCAGAACAACACCTTCATCTGTGCAAGTCTACACAACCTAATTGCAACAAGTGATAAGTAAATTAATCGATTCCTCAGGGATTGGTAATAAGAAGAATTGTTGAAATAGAATTAGTTCCAGTGAACTTTAGGTAACCAAAGATCAAATCAGGAGTTGAACACTTTATAACTAAATTTGCAGGAGTAAAACACAAAGCAAATCAAAAGTTCTGACTAAGAGAAGGAACAAGTTTTCCCTAAAAGATTAAGGCAGGGGTTGAATTAGGGGGGTGGTTATGCTTCATACAAGTCAAATGTTGCAGTAATAAAACTGCTCCAACACTTAATGCAAGTTTTCACAGACACTTCCCAAATATCATTGATTCGACAACTAATTCCCATTATATTATTTCTTATTAATGCACTCCTTGCATTCATTAGTTGAGGTACTATCCCTAGTATCCTCAATTACCTTGGAGCTAACCCCTAATAAGAACTAATCCTAGTTAAAGAGATTAGTTTACTCCTCATTTTCAAAAATTTAGAATAAACGCAACAAAAACTGGTTGGCCAGATGGATTTCAGTTTGGATTAAGCCCAAAATTACTAGAAGTGAGGATGAGTGCAACACATGTTGTTGCATTTAGCTGAATTCCACATAACCTTCTCTAATTCTTCCCCTTAACTACTTAGCTCATGATAAGGAAGTACAAAACAACTAGTAAAGCTGGAATTAAATCGGCAAGGCATTACAAGATCTAAGAACAAACAAGAATTTTAAAAGAAAAAAAACAACACAAAGGAAAATAGACTGAACAACTTCAATAAAAAGTAAGGGAAAACAATAAAACTATGCAGCTCCCGAGATGTGGCCAGCTTTCTTTCCCAACAATTCTTCTCCTCTTCTCCGCAACTCCACAGGGTCCTTCTAAGGTGTGCTTATCGACAGGAAACACCTAAAACCTTATTCTTTCTCAAAATGGTAAAAAGGGGCTTAAATACAACCGTTTCAATTAAAGAACCAAGGCTTTTGTGGCAAAGGCACTCCAGGGAGCAGCTTCTAATTGGTCTAGTGAGGGTCAACTGTAAGTTTCATTAATTGACGTGGTTGCAACTTGTTCCAGTTGCTTGTACATTATAACAAAGTGCTTATGGCATAGCTTGAGCTTCAAAATTCTTGCATTTCTTTGCTCCAAAAATTGGAATGTTGCTAAGACATATCAAATGCTCCAGCATTGGTTGCCTTCTCTCTCTGAGCAACATATGCTGCAACAATTTGTCAGTAGGCATTACTCACTTTGATCATAATGTTGCAGCAATCCCCTATGCCAGGATCACAATGGCATTCATTAGGCACCTCTTAACTTAAAATACTAACAGAAGAATTTTACAAATCACAAAGAGGATCTAGCTGCTCAGAAACATAACTTCTAGTTCTAAAATATAAAGGTCCATACTCAAAGAGTCTCAAATTACTCATGATCCACTTAATAGCTCTCTTTTGTAGAGCTATCAAGCCCCCAAACATACACTATTACTCGTCCCTAAGTAATAAGAACACAACTAGAAGCAATTCAATGATCACCACTTGTTAACACTTAATGAATCAACAAGCAATTACTGCCAGGTCTAGCTTATCAGAAATTTGTCCTGCTTAACTCCCTTGAGAACACTTACACTCTTGACCTTTTGCTTTAAAGAATTAAAATATCCTCTTCAGTCCCACAACAACACCATTGCCACATTGCTTAATTGAAATTACTTTGCATTCCTTAGGCTGGCTCAGAGAAAAAAAAAACTGAACTTCTAGTGTTAGCATTACTTTACTTACTTCTACTAACTTTTTGCTCTTATGAAGCTACCTTTTCCCTAGATAGCACAACTAAAAAGAAAACTTCAAGCTAACTCTCTCTTAGTTCCTAGAGTGGTCACATTTGTGATGCAACTCACCTAGGCTTCAGAGAGTTTTTTTATTTTTTTAACAACACAAGAGAGTACCTTTTTATCTACACGACCTTCGATCAAGACAACAACACTGGTGATGAAGATTGCCTGACAACGGACCTTGCTACAGAATTAGATTGCCTCAACATATTCATGCTCTTGCTACTTTTCAAATCAAAGTTAGACATGGATATCATACCCTTCCCTGTCTTACTAAGCACCCATTACAGAGGAATAACTCTCTTCTGTTACTTCTAACTAAATGACATTTTATTCTTATTATTTTTTTAATAACGATGAATGAGCCACAAGGGAAAGATACTTCATAAGGGCAACACTCTTTCTTCTTTATTAGAATAGTTAGGATTCAAAGCTCATCACTCCCCCAAACATATTTTACTTATTGTCCCCAATGAGTGAAGGAGTAGAAACATAATGCTAACTAAACAAGGTCTGTCAATCTGCAAAGCGCCCTTGGAGTAAAATCTCAAGAATTCACAATAATAACAAGGGACATTTAGGACTACTAACTCAATTAACAAAAGGAAAACATTGGAAGGCAAAAATGAGCACGAATTAAGCATAAACATTTCTAAAGAGCATTTCAACACTAGACATTAAGAAGCTTTTCATTCATGAAGGGATTTGGAATTCCCGCAGCGGAAGACGTTGTGAAACGTCATTGATTCGTTGTGTGATTCTTATCTTAAAATTGTATTAATCTCATTAATCCTAGGCTAAACATGCATAAAGGAGAGGAAAAATAGTAAGGTACGGTAATCATTACTTACTTGTTGAAGAACACTTCTTCAATGCTTCCCTCCTCCAGTCACGATCTCTCTCGAACCAACGATCTTCACGATCTCGATCCTCAAACAGAACAACAAGACACCTCCAAAGGGTCTTCTCGGTTGTTCTCGAGAGGTTGAGGGAGAGTAGGTGGGACTCCCTTTGGCTTTTGGGTGAGGAGAGATTTTGAGAGAGAATTGAGAGAGAGTTGAGAGAAAACCTTTTGCTCTCTTTGGATGAAAATCCAAAAAAATGGAAAAATCCCTCTGAAATGCCTTTGAATGCACCTATTTATAATAGTGTCTGGTGTTGTTAAAATATCCACTAATTCACCATTTTACCACAACTATATGATATACAAATCATATTTGCATATCAAATAATATAAGATATCTCATACCTTATTATACAAATCTCATTTGTATCATTGTTGATTTTTAAATTGAATCACATTCAATTTAATTTCTCTCAATTCAATTTCTCCAATTTGCACTAATTAATCAATTAGGCTATATTATAGTTTATTATAAATCTCATTCACATCAAATTATATATTATGTCATCTATATCTCATATAAATGACATAAATACCCAAATAATGAATTTGAACACTTCAAATTAACACCAAACTGTAAACCCTCAATTTGTCCAATTTGAGCCAACTGAGGGACCTAATGGACCTATACGTGACGAGCTCCAATGATCCGAGACTAACCTATCAAACTTTTTGACCCAGTTATTCAACATTCATTAGTTACGGTAGCACTCCACTAATGCCCGTAACTGCACTATCATCACTGTAGGACAAGTTGTGTCCATCGATATAACCAATACCCATGAGTCGACCCTTCACAAGTTATTCATAGACACTGCAAGGTTAAATTACCATTTTACCCCTGTGTCTACCTCTTGCTCCTTAAGTCTCACTGCTCCTCTAATGAAAAACTACGTTGCATGGTCCAACCATAAACAACAACCCTCTCGTGCTAGTGAGAGGGTGGGGCCCCGTTATTCAAGCCCTAGGAGACAACACTAAAGGGAACAACCCCTCTAGTTTCCCTAAGTCGGGAACGAGTGAACTCCTTCTTGCGTAGTCAAGTTTCCAGCTCCCAACGTGGTCTTGTCCATGAGAAGATAGGCATATTGGGCGAGGAACAGTGGCCACCCTCACCCGTATTAGTCAAAGGACAGACCTCCACATACAGGAGTCTGAAACACGCTCAGTATTAAGGTCGAGTCACCAATGGTCATCTATGAAATTATTAGCTCTATACTGTTAACGGTGTTACATCAGTAAGTCTAATAATTCACAGTCCGGTCTTGTACAATCTTATTGTATAGGATGCCCTAACTGGCATGTCAACAACATGAACGAGTCAGATCACCTCATTTGTATCTAATACAAAGCGGGCCGCATCCACAGTGTATCAAGGATTAGGTCTCCAACCCTTTCCGTATACTGTAAATCGTTCGGGTCATTAACTCGAACGTGATCCTCCCTGTGTGTCCACTGCACACCGTTCAAGTTCTTAGTTCTCTCATAATGCAATGACCCTGGAGTTTAGTTTATTGGATTAAGTTCATGAAATATGCAAGACACAAAGTTCAAATAAATAACTCTTATTTATGACACAAAGTTCAAATAAATAACTCTTATTTATTTACAACTTGGAATGTTACAAACTACACGAGATGAGGGCATACATCCCAACAATTCATTCATTCAAACTAACATCTCGACACTTTCTCCAATCCTATCCTAAGGAAAGAGTAGGAGAAAAACAAAAGATAACTCGAGAAGATAATAAACTAGATAACAGAAGAACATACATAAAAAGCAGTAAAAGCAAGAAATCAGACATACAAAATGCAACTAAGCTCGCAGGCAGACAATCATTAGGAAGAAAGAAACACAACTCCCCTTTCTTTAGCCTTCATCACCAGGCAGGTGCTCTTCATCCTCTCCCTCATTGTGATCTCCATCAAGAATGTGGGGGTTCCACCGGTTGAAAACAACATCTTAAAATTCAAAAAATGGTGGGTACAAGTTGTTGAAATTGGACAACATAGCCTCCTCAATTTAAGTGTCTCTTATTTTAGCATATTTCCAATTGGCTTTGTGCTGCCCTTTAGAGTGATTCCACCTCTACATAAGTTGAGATTGTTGTTCCAGAAGCTTGTTCACACCCACAACAAGTCCTCCTGTGCTCTTGTTGCCTCCTCTGGTCAACCATCAACGTTGCTCAAGCTGATAGTAGCTTGATCACTTACCATTCTTCAGTTGGTTGGAAAGGAATTCTAGCTTGCAAGCACAGTTTGGTGATGGTATTGGGGAAGAAAAGCTTGTCTACCTTTTTTCTGGCATAGGACCGGATTTCTCTTGCAATAATTTGCCCAACATCTATAATCAACATCTTAAAGATTGCAAAAGTCAGTAGAACCCTGTCCTTGAAGACAATGTTATCATGAGTGGTATGCAGAAGTCGATTTTTTACAAAGGACATCCACACATTGGCTTCATCAGTTAGAAAAGCAGCCTCCATGCTTCTAATGCCTGTGGTAGAAACTCTCCACAGTGCTCCTCGCACTCCCACTACCTTTATTGCAGAGTTAAGGTAAGAGTCTCGAGTTGCTACTTCAATCTCATTATAGGTTGCATTAGGTACATTATGCAGATTAAAGAGCTCATTAACAGTGAATGGAGTCCAATCTACCAGCTTGCCTCGAACTGTGGTCTAGATGGTGGAGTTTGTTTCCAAATTTGCATAGAACTTCTGTACTATTGGTATGATGGTTGGCTCAGGTTGCTTGCAGAAGTGTTCCCATCCATGATTAATGATATTGGCCTTGAAAAATAGGGGAAAGCTTGTAAAAGGCTGAGGAAAGCCTTTCCCAGACAACAACTCCCTTGTTCTGATCAGCTCAAATTGTTCCCTTCTCCTTTCCAAAATTATTGGACCCTTCTCACCAAGGGAGATCTAAGTGGAACTTAGAGTCATAGAAGGTTTTCCTGTTGGTGGTGTTCTGTTAAAATAGAGAAGATATTTTGTTGTTGTGTTGTTGTTCAAAAGGGAGCAAGGAGTTGCTGGAAATTCGTATCTACAAAGGTAATTTCGAATTCCCTTTCAGTTTAGTTAATTTGCATATGTTTGCATGTTTAGATCCATGCCTAATTAGATTAGGAATTATGTTGCTTATTCTCTGTAATTTACCAATGTATTGGCTTTTGTATTAAACCAAAACAAACAAGTTTTTTGATCTTTTAAACACGTTTTCCGTGCTCAAGGAGTTTGGATCTCCATCAATTGGTATCAGAGCAATGCTTGTTATGTTTTGGTTGAAACAAATTTGCATTGGATAGGTGGGAATTACATTTTGGTTTACTGTTAAATTGTTTAGGAAATTTTTGGCCTTAGTTTACTTTGATTTGATCATTTTAAATGTAAAGGCCCTTGCATTTTTTGGCATTAAAGTGCATAATAGAGTCTGTAAATGAGTTATGAGTCCTTTGGCACAAGTTTCGTACAATTCGGATGAGTATCCTTGGAGAAATTGGTGATTGAAACTACTGTGTTCGAAGGAATCTGCTGCTGCCAAAGCAACAGCGTTGCAACGCTACGAGGAGCATTGCAACCCCGTTCCTCAGTGTTGCAACGCTGAGGAACGGAGTCGCAACGCCGAGGCTCCCTATGAAAGCGAAAGACTGAGGGGTCAGCAGCATTGCAACGCTGCCCCTCAGCATTGCAACGCTACCCCGATGCCAGGTGCACGCGCGAGATGAGGCGGCGTTGCAACACTCCCCACAACGTTGCAATGTCGTGACGCCAACCTGAAGGAGCAGGCCGGTCTGGATAGTTTAGGTTATTTTTGGTCCGATTCGAGTGGTTTGAGCCCGATTCAAGCAGTTTTAGACCAGTTTTGTAATAAAATTAGTGTAATTTTATTATTTTTGCACTTTAGGGGCAAATTGTTTCCGGTTTTACAACTATTTTTCTTTATGAATGTCATTTAGAATATTTTCCCACCTTAGGATAAGCATGTTCATGCATTTTTATTTGTATAAGTGTTATATAAATATGGTATAAATGCATGATTAATCTATTATTTCATGAGTAATTAATTATAATTGTTATAATTAGATTATATTGAAAATAAATTGCATGGAGCATGAAATTACTTAGTTTAAAATAAATGTTATTTTATTTAAGTAATTTGGGTTATTCAATTAGTTGATTTTTTTTTATAATTCCAATTTGAAATTATTTGTTGGTTTTATAACATAGTTCTTTGTCATAGGGTAATTATTAAATTTATAAAAGTTATAAATAAAGGGGTTTTAGAAATCATAACCTATAACAAAGAATTGCATGCAAGCCTAGGAACTTGGGTTAAATGAAATGAGTTTTAAATTGTTTAAAATTAATTTAGACCTAAGTTTAATTTCTAATAGGATTAGAATTTTTGTTTTACATAGTATTTTAAATGGTTTAAAATGTAATAGGACCATGAGACTTTGGTTATAAGGGAACACTACTAGTGATGTTCTGTCTACAGCTGGGGGTACTTAAGCTGATGATTAACAAAACACCTCCTACTTGGGAACTGACTTGGAACTTGAGTTGAATTAACCATTGTTCTGTTTTATATCTAGGTATTAAAATGTTTATTCACCTAGACATAAGGTTAAAAGACCTAGTTATAATAGTTATAATAGGCATAGACTTAGATAGATTCTTTCAGCCTGAATCCGACTAAATTAAATGAATACCCTAACCTTAGGAGCTTTAGTGGGAGAAAATGAGGTGTTCGCATCGAGTTTACTCTCACGTCCTCAAGAGTTCACACCGTGAGTTCCATTCTCGGCTACGCGGCGCCAATAGGGCATCCCTCTACGGTAAGTGCTTGCATGGTTCAATACCAAGGTGAATGAGGGAAGTATATCCATAATAAATGGGAGCAGGACGCGTGCCAACGTATCCTACGGTCTCCTCCATTAGGTCGCACTGTGAGATTTCTATAGTCTTCCTGCTAGGTAGTCCTAGAACAACCAATCCCTGTGGAGGGCCTGGCTATAAGGGTCAGAACACTGCGAACTCCAAAAATGGATAGGGTCTCTTAGGTAATTTTTCAACAGTTGTCTTTCTTAATAGTAGCTTGTTGGCTCAGACCTATTTGATCTGAAAATGGTAGGGTCACATCTACGGGATAAGTTAAGCTAGTTAATTAACAAGTTCTTGACCAAACAAATGGTAGCTAAGGATCATTGGGACATGATACGTTCTGGTAGTGAGAATTAGTTTAGATAGTCTCAATTCAGGGGAGGAGTGACTGACCACCCGACAGTGGCTTTTGTTCTAAACTCTTGAAGTATCGTTGCAAAATTAAAGGTTTAATTTAAACACTAGGGTTCTTTAATAATTTTACTAAAATTGATTGGTTCATAATGGGTTAAAGGCATAACTAATTAGAACTACTTTTGGAATTTCAGCATGTCGTCCTCAATTATAGCCTTACTCAAAAGCGAACGTTTAACTGGTGAAAACTATACTACGTGGATGTCCAACCTGAATACGATTCTTGTTGTTGACGACCTTCGATTTGTCTTGATCGAGGAATGTCCTCGTGTCCTCGCCAAACGCTCCTCAATCTGTTAAGGATGCGTACGACCGCTGGATCAAGACCAATGATAAGCCCAATGTCTACATTTTGGCTAGTGTTTCTGAAGTTCTGGCAAAAAAGTACGAGGGCATGGTCTCAGCTCGTGAGATCATGAGTTCATTGCAGAACATGTTTGGACAGCCGTTTGGACATCTTCGGCACGAATCCCTCAAGTACGTTTATAAGTCCCGTATGAAGGAGGGGTCGCCGGTGAGAGAACACGTTCTCGATCTGATGGTCCACTTCAAGGTGGCTGAAATGAACGGCGCGGTCATAGACAAGCAAAGTCAGGTGTCGTTCATCCTGGAATCTTTTTCCAAGAGTTTCCTACAATTCTGCAGCAATGCGGTGATGAACAAGATAGAGTACAACCTGACTTCTCTCCTCAATGAACTGCAGACTTTCCAGTCACTTATAAAGAATAAGGGGCAGGCTGATGGAGAGGCAAATCTTTTTGCCCATTCCAGAAGGTTCCAGAAGGGTTCATCCTCTAGAACTAATTCCTGTGGTCCATCTTCTGTGCTTAAGAAGACCAAAAAGAAGAAGATAGGAGGGAAAGAGAAGACCTACTGCTGATAAGGGCAAGGGAAAGGCCAAGGTTGCAGACAAATGAAAGTGTTTCCACTGAAACATGGACGGACACTAGAAGTGAAACTGCCCAAAGTACCTTGCTGAGCTCAAAGAGAAGAAAGGTAAATCACATTTACTTGTTCTTGAAACTTGCTTAGTGGAAAATGATGATTTTACCTGGATACTTGATTGAGGAGCCACTAATCACGTTTGCTCTTCTTTACAGGAATCTAGTTCCTTCAAGTAGCTCGAAGAGGGTGAGATGACGCTCAGGGTCGGAACGGGAGACGTCGTCTCAGCTCGTGCAATGGGAGATGCCAAGCTGTTTTTTAGAGATAGATTTTTATATTTAAAAAATATGTACATAGTTCCTAAGATTAAGAGTAACTTAATTTCTATCTCCTGTCTGATTGAACATGGATATTGTATTGCTTTTTTTTTTAATGAAGCGTTCATTTCGAAAAAGGGTGTCAATATTTGTTCTCCTAAGTTACAAAACGACTTATATGTACTTAAACCGAAACAAACTAAGGCAATTTTAAATCATGAGATGTTTAAAACTGCAAATACTCAATCTAAAAGTTAAAGAATTTCTCCTAATAAAACCTATCTTTGGCACCATAGACTTGGTCATATAAATGTCAACCGGATTGAGAGATTATCTAAGAATGGACTTCTAAGCAAGTTAGAAGATGATTCTTTACCTCCTTGCGAATCTTACTTGGAAGGTAAAATGACTAAGCGACCTTTTACTGGAAAAGGTTATAGAGCAAAAGAACCCTTGGAGCTTATACATTTGGATCTTTGTGGTCCGGGGAATGTTAAAGCTCGTAGAGGGTACAAATATTTCATCTCTTTCATAAATGATTATTCGAGGTATGGTTATCTATACCTAATGCATCATAAGTTTGAGGCTCTTGAAAAGTTCAAAGAGCATAAGGGTGAAGTAGAGAATGCATTAGGAAAAACCATTAAAACACTTCGATCTGATCGAGGTGGAGATTATATGGATTTGAGATTCCAGGACTATTTCATAGAACATGGAATTAAATCTCAAGTCTCAGCACCTAATACACCACAGCAAAATGGTGTGTCAGAAAGGAGAAATAAAACCTTGTTAGGCATGGTTCGGTCTATGATGAGCTATGCTCAATTGCCTTCCTCGTTTTGGGGTTACGCAGTAGAGACTACGGTTCAAATCATGAACATTGTTCCATCAAACAGTGTTTCAGAAACACCTTTTGAATTATGGAAGGGGCGTAAACCTAGTTTACAACACTTCAGGATTTGGGGTTGTCCGGCATACGTGCTGGTGATAAACCCAAAGAAACTGGAACCTCATTCAAGATTATGCCAATTTGTTGGCTATCCCAAATAAACGAGAGGTGGTATTTTCTATGACCCACATGAAAATAAGGTGATTGTATTGACAAACGCCACTTTCTTGGAGGAAGATCACATGAGGAACCATAAACCACGTAGTAAGTTAGTATTAAATGAAGCTACAAATGAGTCAACAAGAGTTGTTGATAAAGTTGGACCTTCATCAAGAGTTGATGGAGAATCTATGACATCAAGTCAGTCTCGTCCTTCTCTATCGTTGAGAATGCCTCGACGTAATGGGCGGGTTGTTTTCCAACCTGGCCGATACTTGGGTTTAGCAGAAACTCAAGTTGTCATACCTGATGACGGTGTAGAGGATCCATTGTCATATAAACAAACAATGAATGACGTAGATAAGGACCTATGGATAAAAGCAATGGACCTTGAAATGGAGTCAATGTACTTTAATTCAGTATGGGAACTTGTAGACCAACCTAAAGAGGTAAGACCCGTAGGGTGTAAATGGATCTACAAGAGAAAGAGAGATGCAGTCGAAAAGGTACAAACCTTTAAGGCTAGACTTGTAGCAAAGGATTTTAACCAAAGGGAAGGAGTTGACTATGAGGAAACTTTTTTCCCTGTTGCTATGCTTAAGTCTATCAGGATACTCTTGTCCATAGCCGCATTTTATGATTATGAGATTTGGCAAATGGACGTCAAGACTGCCTTTTTGAATGGTAATCTTGACGAGAGCATCTATATGTCTCAGCCTGAAAGGTTCATAACCCAAGGCCAGGAGCAAAAAGTTTGCAACCTCAATCGATCCATTTATGGGTTGAAACAAGCATCCAAATCTTGGAACATAAGATTTGATACTGTGATCAAGTCTTATGGCTTTGACCAAATGTTGATGAACCTTGTGTTTACAAGAGGATCATCAACGACAAAGTAGCTTTCTTAGTACTTTATGTGGATGATATCCTACTCATTGGGAATAAAGTAGGATACCTAACTGACATAAAGAATTGGTTGGCGACCCAATTCCAAATGAAAGATTTGGGAGAGGCGCAATATGTTCTTGGGATTTAGATTTTCAAGAATCGGAAGAACAGAACGCAAGCTCTGTCTCAAGCATCTTATATCGACAAAATGTTGGCCCAATATTCGATGCAGAATTCCACGAGGGGTTTATTACCCTTCAGGCATGGAGTTCATGTGTCTAAAGAACAGTGTCCTAAGACACCTATACGCCTCTGGAGTAGGTAGCTTAATGTATGTTATGCTGTGCTCGAGGCCAGACATTTGTTATGCTGGGGGAATAGTTAGTAGGTACCAATCCAATCCAGGGTTAGACCACTGGACCACAGTTAAAAAGATCCTCAAGTATCTTAGGAGAACGAGGGACTATACGCTTGTGTATGGAGCTAAGGATTTGATCCTTACTAGATACACTGATTCTGATTCAGACCGATAAGGATTCTAGGAAATCCACATTTGGATCAGTTTTCACCCTTAACGGGGGAGCTATAGTATGGTGAAGAATCAAGCAGGGATGCATCGCTGACTCCACGCTTGAGATTAAGTATGTTGCTGCTTGTGAAAGAGCTAAAAAGGTTGTTTGGCTAAGGAAATTCCTTACTGATTTGGAAGTTGTTCCAAATATGGAATTTTCCATCACCTTATATTGTGACAACAGTGGTGCGGTAGCCAATTCGAAGGAACCTTGCAGCCATAAGCGAGGCAAGTACATCGAGAGGAAGTATCACCTGATACGAGAAATAGTGCAACGAGGAGATGTGACGGTCACGAAGATCGCTTCGGAGCACAACATTGTTGATCCATTTACAAAGACTCTCACGACTAAAGTGTTCGAGGCTCATCTAGAAAGTCTAGGTCTACGAGATATGTACATAGGCTAATCTAGGGCAAGTGGGAGATATGAATTGGGTATATGGATACCCTAGTTTATTGTATTTGTATATCTGTAACCACTGTTTTAGATTATGTTGTACCCCACTAGAGTTTTAGTTCAAGTGGGAGTTTGTTGGAGTTTGTGCCCTAAAACTCATAGTTTGTAATTTTGTTCTAATTATTGTAATAAACTGTTATTATTTCAATAAAGAGTTATTGTTCGTTATTTACGAGATTGCCCTTTGTTTTAACCCTAAATCCAATAAACTAAACATTCAAGGCAGTAAAATGTATCTTGAACTGAATGTAGCGTACATATAAAGGATCTCGGTTCGAGATAAAGCCTAAAGGGTCAATGGTAAGGGGATAAGATTTGGGTACCTTACCCTGGTAAAACTATGGATGTGGCCCACTTTGTATATGATACAAACACTGTGATCCTAACGTATTTGTGTAGATGACATATGAGTGGGGATATCCTATGTAATGAGATTACATAAGACCGGACCGCGAAATAGTAACCACTAGATGTAACTCCGTTGACTAGCTAGGTTTCTATTTCACTAGGATGACCTAGGCAACTTGATCTCAATCCTGAGCAGGTTGCGAACTCCTGTTTGCGAGAGATTGTCCTTTGACTAGTATGGGTGAGAGTGACCAGATTCGTCGACTCAATATGCCCACCTTCTTGGGGACAAGACCGAGTGAGTGGCTTGGGACTTAACTAAGCAAGATGGAATTCACTTCTTCCCGCCTACTAGGGTAAGTAGATGAATGTTCTCTTAAGTGGTGTCTTCGAGACTTGAACAAAGGGCCCGACTCTCTCATTGGTCCGAAAGGGACTTTTGTTTGTTGGTAGGTGATAACTCTTTATCAAAGAGTTATTTTCACCTAAATTGAGCTAAAAAACCTTACTAATTAATTGATCTTGACATTTAATTAAGTTATTCTTGCACTTTATTAATCTAATTATGTATTAATTTGCCAAATTTGAGAAAGGTTAACTTTAATTTCTAATATTGTGAAAATTAGAGAAATTGATTAATTTTTCCTTGGTTTTAATTGAATTTAGGTGCATGAATTAAACTTTTTTATGGAAGTGGATTAATTCAACAATTTAACTCAATTAATTGGAAGGTTTTTTTGCACATTTTGCAAACCAAAGAGGCTTATGGAAGAAGTCAAGGAAAGGCTTTTGGAGGAAGACATACATTGGCTTATGGGAGAAGCTAAGAAAACTTGCTCTCCAAGTTCAACAATTTGGCCATTCTTAACATGCCATTGCCGAAAATAGAGAGAAGGGAGAGGAGGAAAATTGTTTACCAAAATTTTCATATTCTTTGTAGAGAGAAATCAAGAGTTCTCAAGGCTTGGAGGGACATTGGAGACCCATTGGAGCTTGTCAACAAAGGGGGATTCTTTTCCTTTCACCTTGTTTACTTGATTTCTCTTCTCTTCCCTTGTAATTAGTAGTAATTATGCATTCTAGAATAGTTTGTAGATTCTCTTTTGTTGTAAGCATGAACTAATTTTAGAAGGCAAGAATTTGAGTATACTTTATGTAATAAAGTTTCACATATTGAAGAGTATGCTTATTTGTGATTGATTATGGTTGAATTTATTGTTTATTGGATTTATGCTTGGCCAACTTAAGTTCATATTGCTTTCTTTTCTATGAGAAGTAGGAAGCTAGCATAATGCCGTAATCACCTTAGGTCATATAAAGGGTGGATACTCGGGACGAAAGTGAAAAATTAGAATTAATCGATTCACCTAGGGTACTAAAACATGGAACTTCATAAAGTAACTAATGAGAGTTAATTACTAGAAAATGTTAGGTATTATGAGAATAAACTCGAGTTAGCATGTGTAACACAAAGGAAGTATTATGTATGACTTGATATGTGTAAACCGGAGGACATAAAGGAACCCTTAAATCCGAGCCTATCTCATTTATCATAGCATTTTCTGCATATCCTATTTACTATAGCATTTTCGACATTTGCATATTACATCCGGCATAGTAGATTAATTCATCACATCATTGAATAGTTAGTATAATTTACATGTTCATTGCATTCTTTATGCTTTTAGTTTTAATTAGGTTAAACTCCACCATTGATTTGTCTTTACTTGTGTTTTGCATAAAGATTACTACAAGTAGCTTAAACTAGGTAGATCTTGCCTCTAATCCCTTTGGAGACGATACGCGGTACTCGAATACTATTTATTTTATTACTTGATGCAATCGATTGTGTATACTTGCATATCCCGTGCGTAGTTTGCATGTTAGTTTACTGCACGCTGCGCACGCGCATCAAGTTTTTGGCACCGTTGCCAAGGATTAGCTTGAATCTTATCTTGTCTGAGTTGTTTGTAGTAGTTTCTTTCATTATCATTTTTAGCTTAGTTTGGTTCTTATTTGTTTAGGTTGTTTGTAGTAAGTTTTCTTTTATTTTTTTCGGTTTAGTATAGTTTAGTTACGCTTGCTAAGGTTGATTTTCTTCTTTTAGAAGTTGGTGTTGTGTATGAACAAAAAGCTAGGACTAGAATTTATCTTTGATCCATACATAGAAAGGACTATTAGGAGAAGGTGAAGAGAGCAACGAGAAATCATGGCTGAACAAGTTCCTCCAAGGAATTCTTTAGATCCTCAGATGCCTTAACATAGAGAGCCACAATTTCTTGAAGTTAGACCACCGTTAGTAGTTAATCAGGTTGTACCACCTGCTAATGTCATAGAGTTAGCAGAGATAGGGAAAGAGCAATCCGAACCTATGCAAACCCACTGGTAGATGAACTAAATCCAGGGATAATTAGACCTGAAATTCAAGCCCCTACCTTTGAGCTTAAACCTCTGATGTTCCTAATGTTACAGACCATAGGTCAATTTCATGGATTATCTCCTGAAGACTCTCATCTTAATTTAAAATCTTTCTTAGCGGTCAGTGATTCGTTCATTATGCCAGGTGTGTCTAAGGATGCCCTAAGGTTGAGTTTGTTTCCTTACTCCCTTAGAGATGCAGCCAAGACTTGGTTAAATTCGCTTCCTCCTGGAGCAATTGATTCATGAAACACTCTTGCTGAAAAATTTCTCATCAAATATTTTCCACCCACCAGAAATGCAAAATTCAGAAATGAAATAGTTGCTTTTCAGCAATATGATGATGAAACCCTAAGTGAGGCTTGGGAATGATTTAAGGAGTTACTTAAAAAGTGTCCTCACCATGGATTTCCTCATTGTATTCAAATGGAAACTTTTTATCATGGATTGAACACAACCACGAAGCAAGTGGTTGATGCTTCTGCTAATGGGGCTTTGTTATCAAAGACCTATAATGGAGCTCATGAAATTCTTGAAAGAATATCATCAAACAATTGTCAGTGGGTTGATGTAAGAAGCACTCTTGGTAAGAAAAATAAAGGTGTGATGGAATTAGATGCTTTAACTACCATTAATTCCCAAATCTCAACCTTGGCCACCATGTTAAAAAATTTAACACTGGGAAATGTAAGTCAAATTTCTTCAAGTACACCGAGTGTTGGAATAATTGATTCATGTAGCTATTGTGGTGAAGGACATTCTTTTGAATCTTGTCCTTGCAACCCTACTTCGGTTTGTTACTTAGGAAACCAAAGAAACAATCCTTATTCTCAAACCTATAATCCAGGTTGGAGAAATCACCCTAATTTTGCTTGGGGAGGACAAGGAAGTAATTCCAATGCTTCTCAGCAGCAAAAGGTGAATGAACCACCAGGATTTGGTAATTAAGGTTATCATCAAAAAGGTATGCAACAACAGATCATACCTGTTTTATCAGGGGATGACCTAAAAGAATTCATAGCCACCACTAAGGCTTCCGTTAGAAACTTGGAGGTGCAAGTAGGCCAATTAGCCACTAGGCTAAGGTCAAGACCCATAGGAACACTCCTTGTTGATACTGAAAACTCAAGGAGAGAAGGAAAAGAACAAGTGCAGGCCATAGAGTTGAGAATTGGTAGGAATTTGGATAAAGTTGAGAATAAGGAAAAGGAAGAAGACAAAGTCAATGCTCAGCTAGAGAAAGAAAAGAAGAAAGACAGAGAGGTAGAACCAAAGATTAGGGAGAATGAAAGTGAGAAGGTTTAAAAAGCTTCTGAAAAATCAAACTCTAATGCTTGTGAGTTCAAACCACCTCCACCACCCTTACCTCAAAGATTGAAAAAACCAAAACCTAGGGAAGCTCATTATGAAAATTTTTTGGACATGTTGAAAGAAATACACATCAATATTTCGCTGATTGATGTCGTGAAACAAATGTCCAATTACATGAAATTTCTGAAGGACATATGTTTTGAGAAAGAGAGATTTCAAGAATTTAACGTAGTATCCTTAAGTGAAGAGTGTAGTGCTGTGTTTTGGAACAAGATTCCTCATAAGGAGAAAGATCCTGGATCCTTTACAATTCCTGTTTCTATAGGAGGAAAACAGCTAGGAAGAGCTCTTTGTGATTTAGGAGCTAGTATTAATCTTATGCCCTCATCCATTTACAAAGGATTAGGCATTGGAAAAGCTAGACCCACTACAGTAACTCTTCAGCTGGCTGATAGGTCCATAGCTCATCCTGAAGGTAAAATTGAAGATATTTTAGTTCAGGTTGGGAAATTTATTTTTCCTGCTGACTTCATAATCCTAGATTATGAAGCTGACAAGGATGTAACCATTATTCTTGGTAGACCTTTCCTCAAAACTGGCAGAACTGTAGTAGATGTGCATGAAGGAACTATTAAGTTGAGGATGGATGATCAAGAAGTTGAATTCAACATCAGTGACTCAATGAAATATCCAGGGCATGATCTTGAGAATTGCTCTGCCATTCATGCATTTGAGGAAACTATTGATGAGTTGGTTGAATTGGAGTTGGAATCTATGCATGATCTGAAATATGAAAATCTCATGGAGGAAGAAGAAATGGAATTCAGTGATTTAAGTCCCAAGATGGAAGAAGTGAATGAAGTATCTCATTTCAGAAGAAGCTTTGAAGCTTTGGATTTGAGTGAAAGGTGCATTCCACCAATGCTACCTTCAGTACAAGAACCCCCCACATTAGAATTGAAACCCCTTCCTGATCATATTAAATATGTGTTTTTAGGAGAGATAGACCCTTCCTATTATTATATCATCAAGTTTGTCGCCTAAGGATGAAGAGATGTTGCTTGACATGTTAAAGCAACACAAAAAGGCCATAGGTTGGACATTAGCTGATATAAAGGGAATCAATCCTTCCTATTGCATGCATAAGATAAATCTGGAAGAGGGGAATTTCAAATCAATAGAGCATCAAAAAAGGTTAAATCCAACTATGAAAGAAGTAGTAAAAAAAAGAAATCATCAAATGGTTAGATGCTGGTGTCATTTACCCCATCTCCGATAACACTTGGGTAAGTCCTATCCAATGTGTTCCCAAAAGGGGAGGGATGACGGTAATAACCAACAAAGCCAATGAGTTGATTCCTACAAGGATAGTGAATGGTTGGAGAGTTTGTATGGACTATAGGAGACTTAAAAAAGCCACCAAAAAGGACCATTTCTCTCTCCCATTCACTGACCAAATGTTGGATAAGTTAGTTGGCAAGCTTTCTATTGTATTCTAGATGGATACAGTGGGTATAATCAAATAATCATTGCTCTCCATGATCAAGAGAAAACCACTTTTACTTGTCCCTATGGTACATTTTCTTTTAGAAGGATGCCATTTGGATTATGTAATGCCCCTGCTACCTTTCAAAGGTATGCTGGCTATTTTCTCTAACTTAGTGGAGGATATCATGGAAGTTTTCATGGATGATTTCTCAGTTTTTGGGAATTCTTTTGAAACTACCTTGATAAACTTGGGGAAAGTATTGAAAAGGTGTGAAGAGACCAATCTGGTCTTGAATTGGGAAAAGTGTCATTTCATGGTCAAAGAAGAAATTGTGTTAGGCCATAAAATTTCAGAGAAGGGAATTGAAGTTGATAAGGCGAAGATTGAGATAATTGAGAAGTTGGAGCCTCCTGCTAATGTAAAAGCAGTGAGGAGTTTCCTAGGACATGTTGGTTTTTACAGAAGTTTCATTAGGGAGTTCTCCAAAATCTCAAAGCCTCTTTGTTCTTTGCTGGAAGTCAATAGACCCTTTGAATTCACTGCTAGTTGCATGGAAGCTTTTAATAGGCCGAAAACAACTTTAGTAACTGCTCCCATTATATCTACTCCAAATTGGCACGAGCCATTTGAGTTGATGTGTGATTCTAGTGACTATGCTGTTGGAGCTTTATTAGGCCAAAGGAAAGAGAAAATTATTCACCCAATCTACTATGCTAGCAAAATTTTGAATGAAGCTCAGCTTAACTACACCACAACAGAGAAAGAGTTGTTGGCAGTTGTGTTTGCTTCTGAAAAGTTTAGACCTTATCTAGTGGGAACTTATGTAGTTGTCTATACAGACCATGCTGCTATTAAGTACCTCCTAGCTAAAAAGGTTGCTAAGCCTAGATTGATTAGGTGGGTGTTACTTTTGCAAGAGATCGAAGTGGAAATAAGGGACAAAAAGGGTTCTGAGAATCTAGTGGCAGATCACCTGTCAAGAATTGAAAACCCTGAACCCTTAGCACAAAAGTTTGACATTAGAGCTGACTTCCCAGATGAACAAATCCTTTCTATTGGTGTTATTCAGGAACCTAGTGCCCCTTGGTTCGCTGATTTTGCAAAATATTTGGCTAGTAACATCCTTCCTCTTAACTTATCCGCTCAACAGAAAAAGAGGTTTCTTCATGAGGCTAAGTTCTATCTTTGGGATGATCCTTATCTTTATAAACACTGTGTTGATGGAATCGTGAGAAGATGTGTGGCTGAAGAAGAAATACTTTCCATTCTGGTACATTGTCACTCATCTGCTTTTGGAGGCCATTTTGGAGGACAAAGAACAACAGCTAAAGTTTTCCAATCAGGTTATTTTTGGCCAACAATCTTTAAGGATGCTTATCTCTTCAGCAGAGCATGTGATGCTTGTCAAAGAAGAGGAAATATTGGTAAAAAGGAAGGAATGCCATTAACCTACATCCTGGAAGTAGAACTCTTTGATGTTTGGGGAATAGACTTCATCGGTCCTTTTTCTCCTTCCAAAGGGAATCTCTACATTCTAGTGGCTGTAGATTATGTCTCAAAATGGGTTGAAGCAATTGTCTGCCAGTCAAGTGATGCCAAAACTGTCATGAAGTTTTTTCATAAGCATATCTTTACTAGATTTGGAACTCCTAGAGTTCTAATCAGTGATGAAGGATCTCACTTTTTCAATAAGGCAATGAACTCCCTGTTGGTTAGATATAATATCAGCAATAAAGTCTCTACACCATATCATCTCAGGCTAATGGTCAAGTTGAAATTTCTAATAGGGAAATAAAAGCAATCTTAGAAAAAGTTGTAAAACCCAATAAGAAACACCAGTCTTTCAGATTGGATGAAGCTTTATGGGCTTATAGAACTGCTTTTAAATCCCCTATAGCAATGTCACCTTACAGACTTGTGTTTGGTAAAGCTTGCCATTTAGCCTTAGAATTGGAACACAAAGCATTCTGGGCTTTGAAAGAGTTGAATTTTGATTTAAAAGCTGCAGGAAATCTCAGATTACTTCAATTGAATGACATGGATGAATTTAGGAGATTTTCCTATGAGAATGCAAAGTTGTATAAGGAGAAAACTAAATCTTGGCATGACAAAAGACTAGTGCCCAAACAATTTGAAGTTGGTCACCAGGTTCTCTTGTATAATTCTAGGCTTAAGTTATTTCCAGGAAAGCTTAAATCCAAATGGTCAGGACCCTTCACGATCATTGAAATTCTTCCCTATGGTGGAATTAAGATCAGAAATGAAAAGGATGGATCCCAATTCACTATTAATTGCCATAAATTAAAACACTATTGGCCTAGTAAATTTCAAAGAGGAATCAATTCTTTTCATAGTAGAGAAATTTAGGGGAGGGAGACTAAAATTTTAGAAGCCTAAGCTTAATGAGAATTTCTTTAATTGGCTTGTGGTACATATGTTAACTTTTAGCTTGTTGTACATAGGTTGACTTTTTGTGGGATTGACCCATTCCTTTCTAGTTCCACATGAACCTTAGTTAGGAAGGTTAGTTTATTTTGAGCAAGTTTAGTTAGTTGGTTAATTTGGTTACTTGAGTAAGGAAGAGAAAAGTAACCAAGTTACTTGCCAACAAATTTGGTTAGGAGCTCTTTAGCATTTAATGTTGAGTTTTGGAAATGATAGAGATTCTTGATAGATATCCATGTAAGGAATCTTGCATGCTTTAAGTCTATCAAAGGAGGTGTTGGAACTCCAAATATTCTAAAACAAGGTATTGGGAACTTAAAGAATCTTGTGTTGGAAAGAGACAAAGTTGTCATATAAGACAAGATGATTTTGGAAGCTCAATTCTTTTTGCCAAATTTCGTGGGGCATGTCTCTCCACCAATAGTGATAGTTGTCCTTTAGCTAGTTGATAAGAATGGTCATCTTTTAGATGATTCCCAAGTGTCAATTGAATTGAAGTTGTGGCAGAAATTATGCTGAAAAAAAATCTGCACCTTGTCAAAACTTTTGTCTATTTCTCCAAGACAATTCAGTCTTTGATTCCCATTTTTAGGCTTTCTCAAAGCTTAAAGGACATTCTATCACTCTAGAAAATTTTAGGCTCATTGGTGCATTAAGGACAAAATCTCATTGCCTAAAAAGAAGCATGTTGGCCGAAAACTGCATGTGCAGTCTAGCCATTTCTTTTGATTTTTACCTTCTATTTGAATTCCAAATCAACTCATCTCTTTGTCTACTTGTAAGTTGAGATTTGAATAAGCATGGATGTATGTTTCAAAAGCTTTCCATGTGTTGAAAAGAGAGTAAAGTGAGAGAATTCGTCTCTTAGCTAGAAAGCTAAAAAGTTGACAACACTCTTACTCTATTGTTAAGTCTTCATGGAGATATGACTTCACATGAATGGTTAGCTTCAAACCATGCAAGTGTAGAAGGTTGTCTTTAAAAGGGAAGTAGAAGAGAAGCTTTAGGTGTGTGCATTTTTAGTGCTAAAACCGAGAGCCCCTTCTCTCCCTTTGCTCCTACACAACATTCTTCCAAGTCTATCTCTAACTTCAAGTCACTCTCCATCCTTTTCTTCTTTGTAAACTCAACATGCCAAGGAAGTCTAAAACCAAATCTCTTGACAATTCATCATCCTTTGAAGTTGAATCCAAACCTCTTGATAACTATTTCAAGTCCCGCAAGGACAAAGCCAAAAGCTTTGGTGAAAGAAGTGGAGAAGTGGAAGTTCCTCATTCTTCACTTGTTCGTAAAGAAGTCAACAAAGGAAGAGGAAAAGGGAAAAAGAAAGTTGTAGAAGAAGACTTTGAATTCACAATTCCCTCACGATTTTATTTGCGATCAAGCAAAGATGAAGTTTGAGGAGATCAAGTCCGAACCCTTGTGGCTTGAAAGAGGATTCTCCGGTTCTTTTTCTCCACTTCCTTCTTTTCTCGCTTCGGCAATTTGGAACTTGGGTTGGAAGGATTTTTGTAAGGAGCCCGAGGCCGCTATTCCTAACATTGTAAAAGAGTTTTACGACAACTCTTTCTTCTCTAGTCACTTCACTACCACGGTGAGAGGAGTAAAAGTTGAATGGAATGGAGCAATGATTACCGCCATCCTTGACGTGTATCCTTTTCATTGCATCACCATCAACGAGATCATTGGAGCTCCTTTTGAGTCTCATTTAATCTAATGCTCTTCGATGTGTTGGAGTAGAGAATGCGCAATGAAAGGTCAGCAAGACGGGAATTCAAACTTTGCAATCATCCCACCTATGGCCCGAAGCGCGAATATGGCTTTCCTTCGTCAATACAAGTATCATGCCTACGACTCATGACACCGCGGTGTCTAGAAATCGTGTCTTATTGATCTACGGAATCATGTCGAGCATGAGAATTGACTTGGGAGAAATAATTTCCTTGGAGATTAGAGATGCCATGGGAAAGAACGCCGGTAAACTCTTCTTTCCTAATCTCATTACCACCCTTTGTGGTAAGGCGGGAGTTCCATATCTTGCATGGGAAGAAAAGGTGTGTGCCAAGGAACCTCTTGACGTGACCGTGACTCTCCCTAGTCATGGTGGTCCCAGCCAAGACAAGGACTTGGCCGGTGGCATCAACCAACTTATGAAGCAAAATGAGAAGATGATGGGAATGTTAAGCACATCGAAATCTCATAATCGCTCTTATTGTGAATATGCCAAGCACCAGGACTTTTCAATAAAGGAAGTCTTCAACACTAACTTTTCTAGGTCGTCTCCTAGTTTCCTAGAGGTTCCTATGCAACTTCTAAACCCTTGGGAGGCCGAAGAGAACAAAGAGGAGGGTGAAAATGATGATTTGTTGGATGAAGATGAAGATTGAGGCGGTTGTTTGAATTTCCCGTGTTTGTTGCTTTTTTGTATATTGCTTGTTGTTGAGATGAGGTTCTTGCTTTGTTTGTCATAGGGTGAGGACTTGTGTGCTTGTTATCTTGGCTTCTTGTTATCTTGGCTTGGTCGTTGGTGTGCTTTAATCTTTCCTTGCTTTGACTTTATCTTGTTGTTGTTCTTGTTGGTTTGTTTTTAGTTGTGTTACTTTTGTAACCTCTATCTCTATCTTTTAATGAAGATTATTGTGTTTTCTTTCTAGACCCTCTTTGAACTTTTTAATGCTTGTTGGTTTGCAAAAAGCTTTTATGCTTATCTTTACTTATGCTCATGCAATTCCCTTAATTGTTAATTGCTTGAACATTTGCATGTTAGAAAGTGAGCTTCTTTATGCAAATGGGTTTAAACAATTCTCCATATTTGATAAAGCTTAAGCAAAATGTTCATGTATTCCATCAATCTAAGCATCATAACATTCTTTTACCATAATTTTAAAAAGAGCATGTTATAATAGTTTCATTTTTTTTATGCCTTATTCAAGTTTGGTGGAACCTAAAGTATTTTTTCTACCCTTCCTTTCACTCAATGAGGACATTGAGCAATTTAAGTTTGGGGGTGAGGAAGGAGTTCCCTTGAAACGTTTTTAAATTGAAAGTAAGAAAACGAGCATGTTTCATTTCCTATAGAGCTAAAAATAGGCTTAGTGCAAAGTATTGAAAAAAAATCTTCATCTCTTGTGAAAAAATGTAAACTTTTTGCTCGATGTTAGGTGCTTTCATCACCAGTATTAACATTTAAAGCGAAGGCATTAAGTTAAAAAATTATTTCCTTTGCTTGGGTGGCTTTCATTAACCATGTGACCTTCCCAAGAAGTATGGAAATTCTAGTCCCTTTGCTTAAGTGGCTTTTATTAACCATGTTCCCTTCTTAAGAACTATGGGAAGTTCAAGAGAAAAGAAAAAAAGAAAAGAATAAGCCTTAAGATATGATCCTTGTTTGCCTAGGTGACTTCATCACAAAATGTTGTCATGCTAGGAACTATTAGGGTGATCTTATAAAATGCTCCTAGGAAATGAAGATGTTATCTTTTTCTTATTGATTAAATGAAAGAAGGATTAATCAAATGTGTTGCTCAAAAAGTTTGTTAAAGTAGTAAAAGAATGTGAATCTTAGATTGTTGAGTTTAAGGAGAGCTTTTGTGTTGCTTAGCTTGTGTTAATTGGAGAATTTGAAAAGCATGTTCAAGTAGATTAAACTATTGGGTTTGCAAAAGCAAAAGTTTAGAAGCATGATCATTTCTTGAGTTGAAAAATCTTCACTTTCTAGTTTTTGATCAATTTTTGAGTGATGAAGTTTTTCTTTGTCCTTAGTTCACTCATTGAGGACAATGAGTAGTTCAAGTTTGGGGGTTTGATAACTAATTATCAAAGAGTTATTTTCACCTAAATTGAGCCCAAAAACCTTACTAATTAATTGATCTTGGCATTTAATTAAGTTATTCTTGCACTTTATTAATCTAATTATGTATTAATTTGTCATATTTGAGAAAGGTTTACTTTAATTTCTCCTATTCTTAAAATTTGAGAAATTGATTAATTTTTCCTTGGTTTCAATTGAATTTAGGTGCAGGAATTTAACTTTGTTATGGAAGTGGATTAATTCAAAAATTTAACTCAATTAATTGGAAGGCTTCTTACACATTTTGCAAACCAAAGAGGCTTATGGAAGAAGTCAAGGAGAGTCTTTTGGAGGAAGACATACATTGGCTTATGAGAGAAGCTAAAGGGGAGCTTGTTGGAGAAACTAAGAAAACTTGCTCTCCAAGTTCAACCATTTGGCCATTCTTAACATGCCATTGCCGAAAATAGAGAGAAGGGAGAGGAGGAGAAGTGTTTACCAAAATTTCCATATTCTTTGTAGAGAGAAATCAAGAGTTCTCAAGGCTTGGAGGGACATTGGAGACCCATTGCAGCTTGTCATCAAAGGGAGATTCTATTCCTTTTACCTTGTTTACTTGATTTCCCTTCCCTTCCCTTGTAATTAGTAGTAATTATGCATTCTATATTAGTTTGTAGATTTTCTTTTGTTGTAAGCATGAACTAATTTTAGAAGGCAAGGATTTGAGTATACTTTAAGTAATAAAGTTTCACATATTGAAGAGTATGCTTATTTGTGATTGATTATGGTTGAATTTATTGTTTATTGGACTTATCCACTTCCATAACAAAGTTAAATTCCATATTGCTTTCTTTCCTATGAGAAGTAGGAAGTTAGCAGAGTGTCGTAATCACCTTAGGTCATCTAAAGGGTGGATACACGAGACGAAAGTGAAAAGATTAGAATTAATCGATTCACCTAGGGTACTGAAACATGGAACTTCATAAAGTAATTAATGAGAGTTAATTACTAGAAAATGTTGGGTATTATGAGAATAAACTCGAGTTAGCACGTGTAACACAATGGAAGTATTATGTATGACTTGATATGTGTAAACCGGAAGACATAAAGGAACCCTCAAATCCGAGCCTATCTCATTTATCATAGCATTTTCGGCATATCCTATTTACTATAACATTTTCGACATTTGCATATTACATCCGACATAGTAGATTAATTCATCACATCATTGAATAGTTAGTATAATTTACATGTTCATTGCATTCTTTATGCTTTTAGATTTAATTAGGTTAAACTCTACCCTTGATTTGTCTTTACTTGTGTTTTGCGTAAAGATTACTACAAGTAGCTTAAACTAGGTAGATCTTGCCTCTAATCCCTGTGGAGACGATACTTGTGATTTCTGAATCTCGCTTTTATTTTATTACTTGTTGCATTCTCATCAGGTATACTTGCACATCCTGCATGTAGTTTGCATGTTAGTTTCTTCAGTCTGTTTGCACACGCACAACAGTAGGACCACAAACAAATTGTTCATTAGAGGAGCACTGGTACTTAAGGTACAAGATGTAATCCAGGGGTAAAACGGTAATTTGACCCAGCTGGTGTTACGACATTCGTGAAAGATTGACTTGTTGTTATTGGTCAATATCCGTGGACACAGAAATATTTCTGCAGTGAGAAGAGTGCAACTGTGGGACTTTAATGGAGTGTTCCCACAGTTAACGAATGTTGATTAGGAGGTTAATGAGATTAACTGAGTAATCTCGTATCGTTGGAGCTTCTGATCTGTAGGTCCATTAGGTCCACCTTCTAGCTCGTAAAGGGTTCTTATATCGTTTGAATTTGAAATGATCAAATTCATTAGGGAATAAACATTTATGTATATAGATACATTATAATATAAAGTTTTGGAACTATATATTATAAATTTAATGTGAATATGATTCACATTAAATTATATGAGAGAATTAAATATGGGAAAGAGTTCAAATATTAATTTAAATGTGAATGTGCTTCATATTTGAAAACTATAGGTTAAAATTTAATGTGCATAAGATGTACATTAAACTATAGCATAAAGGCTAAAATAATTAAATGCGATTTAATCATTTAATTAATTAATGTGATATTTAAATTAAATATGATTTAATTTAGTTTAATTAATTAATAGTTAATTAATTATTTTCTATTAATTAATTGGGAACGTGTCAAGATGACACGTTCCCACCACTCCCCAATTCCGTCTCGATAGGTAGTGGGGAGTTACCTAAAGAACTTTTATTCTCCTGGTGAGAAGGAGGATTGAAGGTTGATCGATCAATCATTCCAGTGTGTGCAATTGGTGAATTGCCAAAATTTCTCTCTCTCTCAAATTCCCTTATCCTTTCCAAAATTGTTGGACCTTTCTCACCAAGGGAGATCTAAGTGGAACTCAGAGTCATAGGAGGTTTTCCTATTGGTGGTGTTCTGTAAAAACAGAGAAGATATTTTGCTGTTGTGTTGCTGTTCAAAAGGGAGTAAGGAGTTGCTGGAAATTCGTATCTACAAAGGTAATTTCGAATTCCCTTTTAGTTTAGTTAATTTCCATATGTTTGCATGTTTGGATCCATGCCTAATTAGATTAGGAATTAAATTGCTTATTCTCTGTAATTTACCAATGTATTGGTATTTGTATTAAACCAAAACAAACAAGCTTTTCGATCTTTTAAACACGCTTCCGCTACTCAAGGAGTTCAGATCTCCATCAATAAGGACAAGTGAATGTTTTTTTTTATTGATCCCAGGGGGGTATGGTAATTTGATTATATCCATTGTATCCATCCAAGAAGTAGTGGAATGCTTGTCCAGCTAACCTATCCAGCATTTGGTGAATGAAGGGCAAGGGAAAATGGTCCTTTCTTGTGGCCTTGTTTAACCTTCTGTAGTCCATACAGATTCTCCAACCACTTACGGTTCTTGTTGGAATTAACTCATTAGCATAATTTGTCACTACAGTTACCCCTATTTTCTTTGGTTGATCGCCCATGCACAATTCAATCCAAATTAACTGAAACAAACAGAAGCTCAGTAAGTTATGTCTATGAAGCACTAATTCCGAAGGGAATGAAACTCCCGCAACGCAAAACAACTATGAATCGTCGTGATTTTCCTTGTGAAAATAATTCTTAAAATTAATTCTATCCTATAGAAATTAGGCTAAACATGCTTTAAAGAAGGAAAAACTGTAAGAGATAGTACTTACTTGTTGAAGAATCCTTCTTCACGAAATCCTTCTCCGTTCACGAACTCTTCGCGCTCTCGATCTCTACGATCACGAACTCTCCAAACAATGAACAATCGGACACCTCCTAAAGATCTTCTCGGTTGTTCTCCTTTGGTAAAAGGAGAGTGGTTTGACTCTTTTGATAAAGGGATGGAGAGAAATTTGAGAGAGAAGAGAGAATTTGAGAAAGCTCTTTTGGTGAGAATCCAAAAAATGAGCCAAGAGCTTGCAATATCTAATGGTGATAGGTGGAGTTGAAATCTCCACCTATTTACCATTTTACCACAACCTTAGGTTATGCAAATCATATTTGTATAACCACATATAATAAGATATCTCATACCTTATAATACAAATCACATTTGTGTAATTGTGGATTTTAAATTAAATCACATTCAATTTAATTTCTCTCAATTTAATTTCTCTAAATTAGCTCTAATTAAGCAATTATGCTAACCTATAGTTTATTATGAATCTCATTGACATTAAACTATATAATATGTCAATCATATCTCATATAAATGACATAAATACCCTTTTAATGAATTTGAACACTTCAAATCCACACCAAACTGTAAACCCTCTATGTATCAAGTTTGAGCCAACCGAGGGACCTAATGGACCTACAGATGACGAGCTCCAATGATCCGAGAATAACTTGTCAAACTCTTTGACCCGGTTACTTAACATTCATGAACTACGGTAACACTCCACTAAAGCCCGTAGCTGCAGTCCTATCATTCTAGGACGAGTTGTGTCCATTGATATACGCAATGCCCATGAGTCGACCCTTCACAGGTTGTTCGTAGACACTGCTAGGTCAAATTACCGTTTTACTCCTGTGTCTACCTCTTGCTCCTTAAGTCCCCACTGCTCCTCTAATGAACAACAACGTTGTATGGTCCAACCATAAACAACATCCTTCTCGGGCCAGTGAGAGGGTGGGCGCCCGTTCTCCAAGCCCTGAAGACAACACTTAAGGGAACAACCACTCTAGTTTCCCTAATATCGGGAACGAGTGAATTCCATCTCGCGTAGTTAAGTTTCCAGCTCCCCATGTGGTCCTGTCCCTAAGAAGATAGGCATATTGGGCGAGTAATTGTGACCACCCTCACCCGTACTAGTCAAAGGATAGACCCCCGCAAAAAGGAGTCCGTAACACGCTCAAGATTAAGGTCGTGTCACTATTGGTCATCTACGAAGTTATTAGTCCAATACTGTTAACGGTGTGACATTAGTAGGTCTAATAATTCACAATCCAGTCTTGTACAATCTCATTGCACAGGATGCCCCCACTCGCATGTCAACCACGTGAACGAGTCAGATCACCACGTTTGTATCTAATACAAAACGAGTCGCATCCACAGCGTATCCAAGATTAGGTCTCCACCCTATCCGTATACTGTAGACCGTTCGGGTCATTTACTCGAACATGATCCTCCCTGTGTGTCCACTACCCACCATTCAAGTTCTAGTTCTCTCATAAGTCAATGACCCTAGAGCATAGATTATTGGACACAGTTTGTAGATATACGAGACACGAAGAGATGAAAAAATAACTCTTATTTATTTCAATAGGTATATTACAAACATGTACGAGATTAGGACATACATCCCAACAAACTCCCACTTGGACTAAGCTAGTGGAGTACAAAATACATTTCTCAAATGTACAATAAAATTACGAGATTAGGACATAGGACATACATCCCAACAAACTCCCACTTGGACTAAGCTAGTAGAGTACAAAATACATTTCTCAAATGTACAATAAAATTACAATAAACTAGGGCATTGAATACCCTTTACAATACTTCCACTTGCCCTAGTCAGGAAACACTTGAAGACCTAGACTCTCTAGGTGACCCTCAAACAACTTAGCCGTGAGGGCTTTTGTAAATGGATCAGCAACGTTCTGCTCCGACGCTAACTGTGTGACTTTCACGTCTCTGCGGTGCACAATCTCCTATATCAGATGATACTTCTACTCAATGTGCTTAACCCTCTTATGACTCCGAGGCTCTCTTGAGTTGGCTACTGCACCACTATTGTAACAAAACAACGTGATCGACAAGTTCATATTTGGAACAACTTCCAAAGCCAAACTGCTTCCTTTGCAGCTTCACAAGCCGCAACATACTAGGCTTCCATCGTGGAATCAGCGATGCATCCCTACTTGATGCTTCGCCACACTACAGTTCCTCCATTCAGAATGAAGGCTGACCCCGAAGTGGATTTCCTAGAATCCTTATCGGTCTGAAAGTCAGAGTCTTTATATTCCGTAATGATCAAATCCCCACTCTCATACACAAGGCTGTAGTTCCTCGTTCTCCTATGATACTTGAGCTTTGCCTTTACGGTTGTCCAGTGATCTAATCCTAGATTGGATTGATACCTACTGACAATCCCAACTGCATAACAGATGTCGAACCAAGTACACAACATGGCATACATATGGCTCCCTACAGTTGAAGCATAGAGGGATTCGTCTCATATCCTCAACCTCTTAAGGAGTCTTAGGACATTAATCCTTAGACAGGTGAACCCCATGCCTGAAAGGCAACAATGTTGTGATTTTTGTCCTAATCTCATTTTTGTAAATTACTGTTTGAAATTAATAAAGTGTTATTCATTTCATTACTTTGTGTCTCGCAAATTTTACAAACTTTTTCAATCAACTAAGCTCCAGGGTCATTGAATTTATGAGAGAATTAGAACTTGTACGGTGTGCAGTGGACACACAGGGAGGATCACGTTCGAGTAAATGACCCGAACGGTCTATAGTATATGGATAGGGTTGGAGATCTAATCCTGGACACACTGTGGATGCGACCCGCTTTGTATTAGATACAAATGAGCTGATCTGACTCGTTCATGTGGTTGACATGCGAGTGGGGGCATCCTGTGCAATGAGATTGTATAAGACCGGATCGTGAATTATTAGACCTACTGATGTAACACCGTTGACAGTAAGGACTAATAACTTCGTAGATGACCATTAGTGACTCGACCTGAATCCTGAGCGTGTTACAGACTCCTGCCTGCGGGGGTCTGTCCTTTAACTAAAACGGGAGAGGGTGGTCAAAGTTACTTGCCCAATATGCCTATCTTCTCAGGGACAGGACCATGTAGGGATCTGGAAACTTAACTACGCGAGATGAAATTCACTCATTCCCGCCTTTAAGGAAACTAGAGGGGTTGTTCCCTTAAGTGTTGTCTCTAGGGTTTGGACAACAGGCACCCACCTTCTCACTGGGCCGAGAAGAGTGTTGTGTATGGTTGGACCATCACAATATATGGTTCATTAGAGGAGCAATGGGGACTTAAAGAACAAGAGGTAGACATAGGGGTAAAACGGTAATTTGACCTAGCCGTGTCTACGAACAAACTGTGAAGGGTCGACTCATAGGCATTGGTTATATCAGTGGACACGTAATATTCTGCACTGACGGGAGTGCAGCTACGGGCTTTTATGGAGTGTTACCGTAGCTAAGGAAGGTTGATTAATTGGGTCAAACAGTTTGATAGGTTAATCTCGTATCATTGGAGCTCGTCACTGTAGGTCCATTAGGTCCCTCGGTTGGCTCAATCTTGGTTAAAAGAAGGGTTAATATTTTGGTATGAAATTAAAGTGTTTAATTTCACTTGAAGGGCATTTATGTCATTTATATGAGATATGAATGATATAATATATAGTTTAATGTGAATGAGATTCATAATAAACTATAGGTTAGCCGAATTGTTGAATTAGGGCTAATTGGAGAAATTAATTGAGAGAAATTAAATTGAATGTGATTCAATTTAATAAATCCACATTATTGCAAATGTGATTTGTAATATTCGATATGAGATATCTTATAATATATTGTTATGCAAATGTGATTTGCATAACCTATAGTTGTGGTAAAGTGGTAATAATGTGGAGATTTTAACTCCATCCATTTCCACTATTTAAACCCTTTACAAGAAGGATTTCATAAGATCATTTCTCATTTTTTGGATTCTCACCAAAAAGAGGAGAATTTTCTCTCTACCTTCTCAACTCTCCTCCCTCTCCAAAACCAAAAAGTCCTACTACTTTCCTTCTTCCAAAGGAAGAACGACCAAGAAGGTCATTGGTAGTGTTCGGTTTTTGTTTGAGAGAAGATTTCGTAGAGATCGAGGTTGCACGAAGAGTTCGTGATTCGCTGGAAAGGAGTTCTTGAAGAAGGTCTTCAACAAGTAAGTTTACTTAACTTGCTATAATTTCTTTCCTTTGAGCATGTTTAGCCTAGATTATTTGTTAATCAATTTTAGTGAAATTCGAGTAGCATAATGTAAACCCAATCACTTTGGAACTCCCTTATTAACAAACTGTCACACCCCCTCCCGAACTACCTGCTACTTAGCCCGAAAGGCGGCGTGAAACCAACAGACATTGTTTACCTCTTAACAATACCTGCTGACCCTGTATTCCTGATAAACATACTATGTTCGCATATGGAACATTTTAACATAACACAGCAGAAACTGGACAACTATTAAACATACACAAGGAGAAACCCTTCATAAGTCTCTCTTGGAAACCAAAAGTCAAGTGCATCAAAACAACACAAGACAACTCATTGTTTATACAACCGCTAATGTACAAGACTTCTATAGCTACATAACGACTTTCTATACAACACCAGCCACGTACAAACTAACAATTTATGAACTTCCAGCAGACTATGGCGGATGTCAGTACTGTGAGCTCGATCTCTACCAAAAAGGTTTGAAAACATTGAAAGAATGAGCTAAAAAGCTCAAGAGTGTCTACCTTTAAAACATTATAAGCTCACAGGTGAATCATAATAATGGCGATTATAAGTACAAAATAGCTTAACATCTGTTTGTAAACATTAACAAACCATGCTTCCAATTTACGGTTTTAAGTCACCACTTGTGCATAGCACACAACTCAAAATGTACTAACTTTTCGAGGGTAGATAGATCAATAATATAAAAGCTCATAACAATAAGCACATGACATGACTCCACATCAAACCATAGAGGTGGTAGAGTTACATTTATTCCAATAAGGTTCATACCTCTCTCTCTCTCTCTCACGTGCACGTGGATTACCTTTGGTCGTTTGATTTTCCCTAATACCTTCTCTATGTCCTTCAGTATTAAGGTAAAACCATTTACTACCCAAATACCTTCTCATTGTCCTTCAAAGATTTAGGTAAAACCATTTACTTCTGGATACCTTCTCATTGTCCTTCAAAGATTTGATATCATGATTCATTCCCCTAAGTACCTTCTCGAATGTCCTTCAGTATTAGGGGTTAACCCCAAACAAGGGCATAATTTGTGTACCATGGAAATCATATCTTTATAACTCATACAACAATTTCTTGACATTTTCACATTATCATCTAAACATGCTCTCAAGTGGATTTACACAAAACATTCTCTAAAGAAAATCATACTTTCATAACATAGTTTCCATACTTGGTTTTATAGTTACAACTAATTCAAAACATGCTTAGGTTCCATCATGAACCTTATGTTAGAAAACTCCATGAAGCCATTCACAACTAGTTCAAACAAGATGTAATTATCAACACTTATGTTCATGAAGAAAAACATAGGTCAAACGTAGTTCTAAGATAGAGTCACTCACAGTATTAGAATTGGAACCTTGGCTTGTAAACTTGACCTATTTGCTCTTGGCCTGTCAAACAAGCCAAATCAATCATTAGAACCTTGAGCTCATGATTTTTGACCTTAAAACTTGCAAGAAAACACACTTTCAAAATTCCAGCATTTTCAGATTTTCTGCCCTGTTTTCAGACAGCCATAACTTCTTCATTACTTATCCAAAAAGAATGTACTTTATACCAAACTCTTCCTTTTTGAACCCTCTAAAACTCTTATGAAGACATGAAAATGAGATTCCTAACGTATTGGTTAGAAATTACCTCAGTAGCGTAACCCCTAAAGTGAATCTGCTGCTGTTCCAGATTTCACTTCCTGCTGCAACCCGAAACTTAACCTGAAGATTACAACATCTTCCAATCCTTTTCTTCTCACGATTCCTTCACGAAACTTGTAGGAAATTGAATAAGCTTTCTAACCATACCAATTAGAGCTTCTAACTCAAAGTATACAGATCAGAACAACCAAAACATCAGAGACTTCCCAGATTTGACAGCAAATTCTGTCTTCTGTCTTCCTCTTAACAAAACAGTAAGTTAACTTCAGTATTAGCTCGATCTTCCTTCACAAAGTTTGTTCCAAATTGAGTTAACTTTCATGTATCAAAAACTCAACTCTTACCTCTTCCTTTTGAGCTCGAAAAGACCAAAATATCAGAACTGGTCTGAGTTGATCTCCTTGCTGCAATAAAGAATCCTCTTGAGTTCTTCTCCTTTCTTCTGCAACTACAGCTCCAAGTTTATGAAAAATGGCTTCCTTCTTCTTCCTTTCTCCTTCTTCCACGAAATTTCAGCTTGGTTTTGATAAATGAAGAAGAAAATGGAGAAGATAAAGTCATTTTATAAACCAAGGAGGCAAAGTTTGTCTTTTTCCCTTTTGCTTTTTCTTTTCTTTTTCCTTTTCTTTTCCTTTCCTTTATCCCTTTCTTTCTTTTCTTTTCTTTCCTTTTATTTCCTAAACAAAACAAAACACAATATTATATCCATTCATTTCATTTCATTTTCTTCATTATTTTTAAAGCAAACCAAACCAAAATGGTGTGAGCTTTTCCTTCCTTGTTTTCCTTTTATCCTTCACTTCATTTCTTTTCTTTTTTTTTTAAAACACCAAAATAAGTGTGTAAAGAAACCCTAAGCATTTAGCCAACTTATCCCAAGTCTGTGAGACATATGATCCTCCATTCAATACATGATGCACCTAAAACTTCTCCAAATTGCTAATGATTTGAACTTACTTCAATGAAGCTTTTATTATGCTTATTTCAATGTTTACCTATCCCTTTATGAAGTTTAGACACATTGTAGCTCCAAATTCAATAGATTCCAAAATTCGATCACGACATCGTTTAGTGCAACCTATACGATTTTGCATATTTCAAAACATCATGAACGAGTGCTCAATGATAAAAGAGAATAGGGTTTAGGGCTTACAATTTACTACCCCCTTAAGAGGAATTTCGCCCTCGAAATTCAGCACGAGAAAAGTTGTGGGTACTTTCCTTTCATTGTGTCTTCGCTTTCAACTCAACTTGTTGTGCTTGCAACACATGTGTCGGATCTGAATAATACTTCCTCAACATGGACACATGAAAAACATCATGTACTTGAGATAGTTCTCACGGCCACTCCAATCAGTAGGTCACGGTCTAATTCGCCCCTGCATTCTTTGGATAAGGACCAATATATCTAGGACTTAACTTACCTTTCTTGCCAAAATGAAGGACACCTCTCCACGGAGATAACATCAAGAATACTTGATCTCCGACCTGGAATTCTAAATCCTTTCGTCGCCTATCTGCATAACTCTTTTGACGGTCTTGTACTACCTTCAGATTTTCTCTGATTACCTTAACATTATCCGTCGTAACTTGTACTAACATACGGGCGTTCTACTCGACCTTCCATACAGAGCCTCAAATGGTGCCATGCCAATACTTGACTGATAGCTGTTATTATAAGCGGATTGCATAAGTGATAGGTGTGTAACACAACTACCCTTAAATTGAAGGACACATGCTCTCAACATATCCTTTAGGGTCTGGATGGTCCTCTTTAACTGACCATCTGTCTGAGGATGGAACGCTGTACTAGATTTCAACTTTGTCCCCATAGCCTTCTGTAAACTAAGCCAAAACTTAGAAGTAAATCTTGGATCCCTATCCAAAATTATGGACACCGGCACTCGTGTTGACTTACAATTCTTTCGACATATAGCTCAATAAGCTGATCAAGTGTAAACGTCGCTTAAATCGGTATAAACCGTGCTATTTTAGTGAGTCTATTCACCATTACCCAAATACCATCATGTTCACTAGAAATATATGGTCATCCAAACAGAAAATCCATAGTGATATGCTCTCATTTCCATTCCGGCACTGGTAATGGATTAAGGAGTCCTTTTTGCTTCTATCTAACTGGTTTAACTTGCTGACAGATTAAACATCTATCACATAATCAACTACTTCCCGCTTCATCCCAGGTCACCAATAAGTCTCATTCAAGGTTTTACACATCTTGGTGCTTCCTGGATGCATAGCGTAGCTGAACTGTGAGCTTCTTCTAGAATAGCATTCTTAAGCTCACTAACACTCGGAACGCATAGTCTTCCCTGTTTCTCTATGGCTCCGTCTGATCTCATTTTAAATTTTGCTTCTTGGCCCTATTTGGACTTTCTAAACATCTTTTGCAAGTTACTATTCTTTGATTGTCTTCTCACAATCTCTATTATGAGTGAAGGCCTGATCTGAAGTTAAACTAAAAGACCCTCTGAATTCTCTGCAGTTACAACTGCCTTAGAATCCCTTAGAGTACTTAAAAAATGTTGCTCGAATACCACACAAGGCGTCCTTAGGAAGTCTTGACTTTCTACTCAAAGCATCTGCTACCACATTCGCCTTACCTGGATGGTATTCTATAGTACAATCATAATCTTTAATCAGTTCTAACTATCTTCTCTGTCTCATAATCAACTCCCTTTGATCAAAGATATACTTCAGACTCTTATGATCTGTGTAAATGTGACACCTTTCACCAAACAAGTAATGTCTCCAGATCTTGATTAATCGAACAATCTGCTTTGCTAACTCAAGATCGTGGGTAGGGTAATTACATTCATGCTTTTTCAATTGTCTTGATGCATAAGCTATTACTTTTCCTTCTTGCATCAGAACACAAACCCTAAACCATGCCTCGAGGCGTCACAATAAATTACATACTCTATTCCCGTTCACGGAAGTGTCAAAATAAATCACATAACTAACCTCTTTTCAGCTTTTTAAAACCACATTCACACTCATCTAACCATTCAAACTTAGCATTCTTCCTTGTCAAAATTGTTAATGGTAATGCTAATCGTGAGAAATCCTCAACAAACCGTCAGTAGTATCCTCGCCACGCCTAGAAACTACGTACCTCTGTCGCACTAACTAGTCTCTCCAAGTTGTCCACAACTTTCACTTAATTTGGATCCATACTAACACCATTTGTTGAAACATCATGCCCCGAAACACTACCCTGATTCAACCAAAACTCACATTTGGTGAATTTAGCATACAATCGCTTATCTCGTAGTGTTTGTAGAATAATCCTCAAATGTTCCTCATGAGGGTTCCTATCAATTGAGTAAACTAGTATATCACCAATAAATACTATCACGAATCGATCCAAATACTAGTGGAATATCATATTCATGAGGTCCATGAAAATCATTGGTGCATTCGTTAAACCGAATGACATTACTAAATGCTCATAATGTCCATATTTGGTTCTCGAATATTGTCTTAGGAATATCTGTTTCCCTTACCCTTAACTGATGGTATCCTGATCTCAAATCAATCTTAGAAAACACTGATGTTCCTCTTAACTGGTCAAACAAGTCATCTATATCGGGTAAAGGATACTTGTTACGTATCGTGACTTGGTTAGCTGTTTATAATCAATGCATAATCTAAGGGTACCATCTCTTTTCTTTACAAATAACACTTGAGCTCCCGAGGGTGATACACTAGGTCCGTGTGTATCCTTTATCAACTAGTTCTTGTAATCGCATCTTCAACTCCTTGAGCTCACTTGGAGCCGATATACAGTAGCTTAAGAAATAGGTGCTATTCTGGTAGCAATTTAATAGTGAACTCAACTTCCTATCAGTAGCAACCTCACGGATCTCTTTCGAAAAACATCAAGAAATTCGTTCACAACAAGACCATCTTCTGGTTTTAGTTTTTCTTCCTGCACCTCCACTACGTGTGCAAGAAATGCCATGCAACCTTTCCTCACAACTTTTCAGCTTTTAATGCTGAAATCAAGCTCGAGGAATAATCTTCCTTTCACCCCTAAAAACCATTCCAAATGCAATTCGGTTTCTTGAAAACAACTTCCTTTCTATTTAGCACCACTGTGCCCTCTCTCTGCAGCCTCTTTGAACTCTTGGTCGCTCACCGTATCGGGACCCAACTCCTGGTCCCTCTGTGTGGCTACTCTAAGTCGTGGACAATCCCTCTTGAAATGTCCTTGTTGCCCACATTGGTAACACACATTGACATCAACCGGACATTGGCCTCGGTGATTCCTACCACAATTTATACACGGAGTTCTCCTTGTTGCATATGCAATGCACTCTGTATTGTCGGTGGTCTTATTGTGGACTGGCAGGGTTGACTAGGTGCTCTTTGGCTCTGCCTCGATATAGGCACCACTAACATGGGTTTGCCTCGATATCCGGTCGCCACTTCGACTTTTAAAGTCCTGACGACTCAAAACATTCACTCAAGGTGTGAATCGTCGCACGCTCGACCATGAAAATCGCGCTCGTCGGTGAAGGCCCTCGAGTAGGCTCCACCATCTTTGTTTGTGCCTTTGTTATACTCTGCTCAACACGTAGAGAACTCTCTACAAGCAGGGAAAAGTTAGCACACTTTGCAATGCCTGTGTGGATCGGGTTTCGTATCTCGGGACGTAACCCACTTTCAAATCTCCGACACCTATCACTCTCGGATGCCATAATCACATCAAAGATATCTTAATGTATTTCGGTATACCTTCTCTCACACTCAGCCACTAAAAGTGGCCCTTGCTTCAGTTCTAAAAATTCATCCCTCTTTGCCTCATGTTACGTGTTAGGGTAATATTTATCTTTGAATATGCCTCTAAATGTTTGCCAATCCAGAGTACGTGCATCACTCCATCTGGCTAAAATCGATTTCCACCATCCCTCTGCTTCTTCCTCTAATAGGAATGTGGCTAGCTTGACTTTGCTCCTCAGAGCAACTCATTACATCAAAACATTTTGTAGCATATTCAGTCAAACTTCGGCATCAGCTGGATCTATGGAACCATCAAACACTGTGGCTCCTAATTTCTTTAGACGTTCTATTCTATACGCTTTTTTTTTTTCCTTTTTTTTTTTTTTGTATCACTTGGCCCTGCTTTATCTGGCCCACCTACCTCTTGTGAGATACTAACATGTTGCTCATCTGTAACCTCAGTTTGGACTCTCGGGGCACTAGATCCCCTCTCAGATTGGCCTTGGGTAGGATCCTGCATCCCGCCCTGATCCTGCCAGCGTCGTCTGCTAGTACGTGGTGGCATGACTCCAATAACATTTCAATATACTAGACTTACTATGGATATCTAACTCCCATACACAGTACTAAACTTCTATTCACATTTAGCCCTAACTGGACTTACTCTTATCCTTACTTGGACCATACCTTACTAGTTCGATCTGAACTAACTCAATAACTTGTTATGACTTTTACTTTATTCTCGAGCTAACTTGCCTGTCTCATTCCCATGGAGCTAATCGCTCGATATTAAATTGTCACACCCCTTTCGAACTACTGCTACTTGCTTGAAAGGCGCGTGAAACCAACGGTATTGTTAAGAGGTAAACAATGTCTGTTGGTTTCACGCCGCCTTTTCGGGCTAAGTAGCGGTAGTTCGGGAGGGTGTGACACAAACAACAAAAAGAAAGAAGAAATGAATGTTTAAAACTTGATTTTCCATGTTTTAAAAAGCAAAGAAATGAAGTGAAAGACAAAAGGAAAACAAGGAAGGAAAGTTTAAACCATTTTGGTTTGGATTGCTTTAAAGACAAAAGAAGAAAAGGAAATGAAACAAAAGTTTAATATATTATGTTTTGTTTTGTTAAGAAAAGAAAAGAAAAGAAAAGAAAAGAAAGAAAGGGATAAAGGAAAGAAAAAGAAAAGGAAAAAGAAAAGAAAAGCAAAAAGCAAAAAGGGAAAAAGACAAAATACCACCTCCATCATTTGTTTTTTTTAAAATAACTTTATCTTCTCCATTTTCTTCTTCATTTATCAAAACCAAAGCTGAAGATTCGTGGGAGAAGGAGAAAGGAAGAAAATGGAAGCCATTTTTGTGATTTTGGAGCTGGAATTGCAGAAGAAAGGAGGAGAACTCAAAGCTTAATTGTATAGCAGCAAGGTGATCAACTAAGACCAGTTCTGATTTTTTGGTCTTTTCAAGCTCAACATGAAGAGGTAAGAGTTGAGTTTTTGATACATGAAATTTAACTCAATTTGGAACAAATTGCGTGAAGGAAGCTCGAGCTAATACTGAAGTTAACTTACTGTTTTGTTAAGAGGAAGACAGAAGACAGAATTTGCTGTCAAATCTGGGAAGTCTCTGATGTTTTGGTTGTTCTGATCTGTATACTTGGAGTTAGAAGCTCTAATTGGTATGGTTCAAAAGCTTATTGAATTTCCTACAACTGTCGTGAAGAAATCGTGAGTAGTAAATGTATATAAGATATTTTAAATATCAGGTTAAATTTGTTGTGCAGCAGGAAATCCAAATCTGGAAACAGCAGAAGTCTGTTTTGAGAAAAGTAGCTTTCGAGGTATTTCTGAACAAATCCTTTTGGAATTTCAATTTTATGTCTTCATATGATTTTTAGAGGGTTCAAAAAGGAAGAGTTTGGTATAAATTACATTATTTTTGGATAAGTAATGGAGACGTTATGGCTGTATCTGAAAATGCTGGAAATTTGAAAGTGTGTTTTCTTCCAAGTTTTAAGGTCAAAAATCATGAGCTCGAGGTTCTAATGGTTGATTTGGTTTGTTTGACAAGCCAAGAGCAAATAGGTCAAGTTTACAAGCCAAGGTTCCAATTCTAATACTGTTAGTGACTCTATCGTAGAACTATGCTTGGCCTATGTTTTTCTTCAAAAACATAATTGTTGATCATTGAATCTTGTTTGAACTAATTATGTATAGCTTCATGGAGTTTCTAACATAAAGTTCATGATGGAACCTAAGCATGCTTTGAATTAGTTGTAACTATAAATCCAAGTATGGAAACTAAATTATGAAAGTATGCTTTTCTTTAGAGAATGTTTTGTGTAAATCCACTTTGGAACATGTTTAGATGATAATGTGAAAATGTCAAGAAATTGTTGTATGTGTTATAAAGACATGATTTCCATGGTACACAAATTATGCCCTTGTTTGGGGTTAACCCCTAATACTGAAGGACATTCGAGAAGGTACTTAGGGAGGGGGAATGAATCATGATATCCCGATACTGAAGGACAATGAGAAGGTATCCGGGAAGTAAATGGTTTTACCTAAATACTGAAGGACAATGAGAAGGTATTCGGGTAGTAAATGGTTTTACCTTAATACTGAAGGACAATGAGGAGGTATTCGGGTAGTAAATGGTTTTACCTTAATACTGAAGGACATAGAGAAGGTATTAGGGAAAACCAAACGACCAAAGGTATTCCACGTGCACGTGAGAGAGAGAGAGGTATGAACCTTATTGGTATGTATGTAACTCTACCACCTCTATGGTTTGATGTGGTATTATGTCATGTGTTTTATTGTTATGAGCTTCTATATTATTGATCTATCTACCCTCGATATGTTAGTACATTACGAGTTGTGTGCTATGCACAAGTGGTGACTTAAACCTGTAAATTGGAAGCATGGTTTGTTTATGTTTACAAATAGATGTTAAGCTATTTTCTACTTATAATCTGCCATTATTATGATTCACCTGTGAGTTTATAATGTTTTAAAGATAGACACTCACTGAGCTTTTTAGCTCATTCTTTCAATGTTTTCAAACCTTTTCGTGTAGATCGAGCTCTGTACTGACATCCCGCCATAGTCTGTGGAAGTTTCATAAGTTGTTAGTTTGTACGTGGCTGGTGATGTATAGCAAGTCGTTATGTAGTTATAGAAGTTTTGTACATTAGTGGTTGTATAAAGAATGAGTTGTCTTGTGTTGTTTTGATGCACTTGACTTTTAGTTTCCAAGAGAGACATATGAAGGGTTTCTCGTTGTGTATGTTTAATAATTGTCCAGTTTCAGTTGTGTTATGTTAAAATGTTCCATATCACGAGCATAGTATGTTTATCAGAGAAAAGTGGTCAGCAGTATTGTTAAGAGGTAAACAATGTCTGTTGGTTTCACGCCTTTTACGGCTAAGTAGCAGGTAGTTCGGGAGGGGGTGTGACAACTTGGTATCAGAGCAGTTTGCTCCATGGGAATGAGACAGGGCAAGTTAGCTCTGAGAACAAAGTAAAAGTCATAGCAAGTTATTGAGTTAGTTTAGATCAAACTAGTAAAGTATGGTCCAAGTAAGAATAAGAGTAAGTCCAGTTAGGGCTAAAATGTGAATAGAAGTTTAGTCTGCGTATTGGAGTTAGATATCCATAGTATGTCTAATATATTGATATGTTATGGAGTCATGCCACCACGTACTAGCGGGCAGCGCGCAGCGGGATCAGGGCGAGATGCAGGATCCTATCCAAGGCCAATCTGAGAGGGGATCTAGTGCCCCGAGAGTCCAAACTGAGGCTACAGATGAGCAACATGTTAGTTTCTCACAGGAGGCAGGTGGGCCAGAGAGAGCAGGGCCAAGTGATCCAAAAAAAAAAAAGGCATATAGAATAGAACGTCTAAAGAAATTAGGAGCCACAATGTTTGATGGTTCCATAGATCCAAATGATCTTAGAGGTTTGGTGAATATGCTACAAAATGTTTTGATGTAATGAGTTGCTCTCGAGAGCAAAGTCAAGCTAGCCACATTCCTACTAGAGAAAGAAGCGGAGGATGGTGGAAATCGATTTTAGCCGACGGAGTGATGCGTACTCTGGATTGGCAAACATTCAGAGGCATATTCGAAGATAAATATTACCCTAGCACGTATCGTGAGGCAAAGAGGGATGAATTTTTAGAACTGAAGCAAGGGCCATTTTCAGTGGCTGAGTATGAGAGAAGGTATACCGAGCTGTCATGGTATGCTGATGTGATTGTGATATCTGAGAGTGACAGGTGTCGGAGATTTGAAAGAGGGTTACGTCCTGAGATACGAACCCCAGGCACAGGCATTGCAAAGTGGGCTTACTTTTCCCTGCTGGTAGAGACTGCTCTACGTGTTGAGCAGAGTATAACAGAGGCACAAACAGTAGTGAAGCCTACTCGAGGGCCTTCAACGGCGAGCAGTTTCCATGGTCGTGAGCAGCGACGATTCACACCTGGAGTGAATGTTTTGAGTCGTCGGGACTTTAAAAGTCAAGCTGGCGGCCAGACATCGAGGTAAACGCATGTTAGTGGTGCCTATCAGAGGCAGAGCCAAAGAGCACCTAGTCAATCTGCCAGATTCACAGTAAGACCACCGGCAATACAGGAGTCTGTTGCAAGTGCAACAAGGAGAACTCCATGTATAAATTGTGGTAAGAATCACCGAGGCCAATGTCTGGTTGGTGTCAATGTGTGTTACCAATGTGGGCAACCAGGACATTTTAAGAGGGATTGCCCACAGCTTAGAGTAGCCACACAGAGGGACCAGGGAGTTGGGTCCCAGACAGATGAGCAGCCAAGAGTTCCAGTAGCTGCAAGAGAGGGCACCAGTGGTGCTAAATAGAAAGGAAGTTGTTTTCAAGAAACTAGGATTAGCTGAAGTGGTTTTCAGGGGTGAAGGGAAGATTATCCCTACGAGCTTGATTTCAGCATTAAAAGCTGAAAAGTTGTTGAGGAAAGGTTGCATGGCATTTCTTGCACACGTAGTGGAGGTGCAGGAAGAAAAGCTAAAACTAGAAGATGTTCTTGTGGTGAACGAATTTCTTGATGTTTTTCCAACAGGTCTGTCAGGGTTGCCACCTGATAGGGAAGTAGAGTTCACTATTGAATTGCTACCAGGAACAACACCTATTTCCTAAGCGTCGTATAGAATGGCTCCAAGTGAGCTCAAGGAGTTGAAGATGCAGTTACAAGAACTAGTTGATAAAGGATACATCAGACCTAGTGTATCACCCTGGGGAGCTCCAGTATTATTTGTGAAGAAGAAAGATGGTACCCTTAGATTATGCATTGATTATAGACAGTTAAACAAGTCACGATACGTAATAAGTATCCTTTACCCCGTATGGATGACTTGTTTGACGATTCTGAGGAGCATCAATGTTTTCTAAGATTGATTTGAGATCGAGGATACCATCGATTAAAGGTAAGGAATCGAGACATTCCTAAAACAAAGCATTGAGAATCAGTGCGGGCATTATGAGTTTTTAGTAATGTCGTTCGGTTTGAACGAATGCACCAAAGTTTTCATGGACCTCATGAATAGGATATTCCACCGATATTTGGATCGATTAAGTGATAGTATTTATTGATGATATACTAGTTTACTCAATTGATAGGAAAACTCATGAGGAACATTTGAGGATTATTCTACAAACACTACGAGATAACCAGTTGGTATGCTAAATTCACCAAATGTGAGTTTTGGTTGAATTAGGTAGTGTTTCTGGGGCATGTTGTTTCGCAAATGGAGTTAGTGTGGATCCGCATTAAGTGAAAGTTGTGGTCAAGCCCCAGGAGAGACCAGGCCAAGATGATGAGGTACGTAGTTTCCTAGGCTTGGCAGGATACTACAGACGGTTTGTTGAGGATTTCTCACGATTAACATTACCATTAACAATTTTGACAAGGAAGAATGCTAAGTTTGGATGGTTAGATAAGTGTGAACAGGGTTTTCAAGAGCTGAAAAAGAGGTTAGTTACAACACCTATTCTGACACTTCCTGTAACGGGAATAGAGTATGTAATTTATTGTGACGCCTCGAGGCAAGGTTTAGGGTTTGTGCTCGTGCAAGAAGGAAAAGTAATAGCTTATGCGTCAAGACAATTGAAAAAGCACGAATGTAATTACCCTACCCATGATCTCGAGCTAGCAGCAGTTGTTTTAGCACTGAAGATCCGGAGACATTACTTGTTTGGTGAAAGGTGTCATATTTAAATATTTCTTTGATCAGAAGGAGTTGAATGTGAGACAAAGAATATGGTTAGAACTGATTAAAGATTATGATTGTACTATAGAATACCATCCAGGTAAGGCGAATGTGGTAGCAGATGCATTGAGTAGGAAGTCAAGACTTCCTAAGGGCGCCTGTGTGGTATTCGAGCGACATTTTTAAGTACTCTATGGGATTCTAAGGCGGTTGTGAATGCGAGAGTTCAGAGAATCTTTAGCTCAATTCCAGTCAGTCTTCACTCATAGCAAAGGTTGTGAGAAGACAACCAGAGGATAGTAACTTGCTTAAAAAATGTTTGGAAAGTCCAAACAGAGCCCAGAGCGAGGCAATTTAAATGAGATCGAGATGGAGCCATAGAGAGGCAAGGAAGACTATGTGTTCCGAGTGTTAGTGAGCTTAAAGATGCTATTCTAGAAAAAGCTCACAATTCAGCTTACGTTATACATCTAGGAAGCACCAAGATGTATAAGACATTGAAAGGGAACGTATTGGTGGCCTGGGATGAAGCGGGAGGTAGCTGAATATGTTGATAATGTTTGATCCGCTAATGATTAAACCAGTTAGACAGAGACCAGGAGGACTCCTTAATCCATTGCCAGTGCCGGAATGGAAATAGGAGAATATCAATATGGATTTTCTGTTTGGATTACCACGTACTTCTAGTGGACATGATGGTATTTCGGTAATAGTGGATAGGACCGACTAAAACAAAGACGGTTTATATCGATTAAAGCGGCGTCTATGCTTGATCGACTAGCTAAGCTATACATCGGCGGCAATTGTGAGTCAATACGGAGTGCCGGTGTCCATAGTTTGAGATAGGGATCCAAGATTTACTTCTAAGTTTTGGCCTAGCCTCTGAGAAAGTTATGGGGACAAAGTGGAATTTTAGTACAACGTTCCATCCTCGAGACGGATGGTCGATGCGAGAGGACCATCCGACCCTAGAGGATATGTTGAGAGCATGTGTCCTTCAATTTAAGGGTAGTTGTGATACACACCTATCACTTATGGAATCCGCTTATAATAACAGCTATCAGTCAAGTATTGGCATGGCACCATTTGAGGCTCTGTGTATGGAAGGTCGAGTAGAAACGCCCGTATGTTAGAATGAAGTAGGAGAGCGGAAGCTAATCGGTCCCGAGTTGGTACAAGTTCTGATGGATAATATTAAGGTAATCGAGAGAGAATCGAAAGTTAGCACAAGACCGTCAGAAGAGTAACGCAGATAAGAGACGAAAGGACTTAGAATTCCAGGTCAGAGATCAAGTTTTCTTGAAGTTATCTCAGTGGAGAGGTGTCCTTCGTTTTGGCAAGAAAGGTAAGTTAAGTCCTAGATATATTGGTCCTTATCCAATGAACGAGACGCAATTAGGCGACCTCTGAGATCGGAGTGGCAGTGAGAACTATCTCGAGTACATGATGTTTTTCATGTGTCCATATTGAGGAAGTATTATCTAGATCCGACACATGTGTTGCAAGCACAACCAGTTGAGTTGAAAGAAGACATGAGTTACATAGAGGATGCAGTTCAAATCCTCGACAGGAAAGAACAAGTTTTGAAAAACAAGACGATCTCACTCGTGAAGGTTCGTTGGAGACATCACGGAGTGGAGGAGGCTACCTGGGAATTAGAGGACCTAATGAGGAGGAAGTACCCGGTGATTTTCACTTAAAGGCTACTCAATTTCGAGGACAAAATTTCTTAAGGGGAGGTAAGTTGTAAACCCAATCTCTTTGGAACTTTCTTATTAACAAACAACAAAAAGAAAGAAGAAATGAATGTTTAAAACTTGGTTTTCCATGTTTTAAAAAGAAAAGAAATGAAGTGAAAGACAGAAGGAAAAGAAGGAAGGAAAGTTTAAACCATTTTTGTTTGGATTGCTTTAAAGACAAAAGATGAAAAGGAAATGAAACAAATGTTTAATATATTATGTTTTGTTTTATTAAGAAAAGAAAAGAAAATAAAAGAAAAGAAAGAAAGGGATAAAGGAAAGAAAAAAGAAAAGGAAAAAGAAAAGAAAAGCAAAAAGCAAAAAGGGAAAAAGACAAAATACCACCTCCACCGTTTGTTTTTTTAAAATAACTTTATCTTCTCCATTTTCTTCTTCATTTATCAAAACCAAAGCTGAAGCTTCGTGGGAGAAGGAGAAAGGAAGAAAATGTAAGCCATTTTCGTGATTTTGGAGCTGGAATTGCAGAAGAAAGGAGGAGAACTCAAAGCTTAATTGTATAGCAACAAGGCGATCAACTCAGACCAGTTCTGATTTTTTGGTCTTTTCGAGCTCATCAAGAAGAGGTAAGAGTTGGGTTTTTAATACATGAAATTTAACTCAATTTGGAACAAATTTCGTGAAGGAAGCTCGAGCTAATACTGAAGTTAACTTACTTTTTTGTTAAGAGGAAGACAGAAGACAGAATTTGCTGTCAAATCTAGGAAGTCTCTGATGTTTTGGTTGTCCTGATCTGTATACTTGGAGTTAGAAGCTCTAATTGATATGGTTCGAAAGCTTATTTAAGTTTCTAAAACTTTCGTGAAGAAATCGTGAGTAGAAAATGTCTAGAAGATGTTTTAAATATCAGGTTAAAATTGTTGTGCAGCAGGAAATCCGAATCTAGAAACAGCAGAAGTCTGTTTTGAGGAAAGTAGCTTTCGAGGTATTGCTAAACAAATCCGTTTTGTATTTCAATTTCATGTTTTCATATGATTTTTAGAGGGTTCAAAAAGGAATAGTTTTGTATAAATTACATTATTTTTGGATAAGTAATGAAGAAGTTATGGCTGTCTGAAAACAGGGCACAAAATCTGAAAATGCTGGAAATTTGAAAGTGTGTTTTCTTGCAAGTTTTAAGGTCAAAAATCATGAGCTCGAGGTTCTAATGGTTGATTTGGTTTGTTTGACAGGCCAAGAGCAAATAGGTCAAGTTTACAAGCCAAGATTCCAATTCTAATACTGTGAGTGACTCTATCTTAGAACTATGCTTGGCCTATGTTTTTCTTCAAAAACATAATTGTTGATCATTGAATCTTGTTTGAACTAATTATGTATAGCTTCATGGAGTTTCTAACATAAAGTTCATGATGGAACCTAAGCATGCTTTGAATTAGTTGTAACTATAAATCCAAGTATGGAAACTAAATTATGAAAGTATGCTTTCCTTTAGAGAATGTTTTGTGTAAATCCACTTGGGAACATGTTTAGATGATAATGTGAAAATGTCAAGAAATTGTTGTATGTGTTATAAAGACATGATTTCCATGGTACACAAATTATGCCCTTGTTTGGGGTTAACCCCTAATCTGAAGGACATTCGAGAAGGTACTTAGGGGAATGAATCATGATATCCCGATCTTCAAGGACAATGAGAAGGTATCCGGGAAGTAAATGGGTTTACCCAAATACTGAAGGACAATGAGAAGGTATTCGGGTAGTAAATGGTTTTACCTTAATACTGAAGGACAATGAGAAGGTATTTGGGTAGTAAATGGTTTTACCTTAATACTGAAGGACATAGAGAAGGTATTAGGGAAAACCAAACGACCAAATGTATTCCACGTGCACGTGAGAGAGAGAGAGGTATGAACCTTATTGGTATAAATGTAACTCTACCACCTCTATGGTTTGATGTGGTATCATGTCATGTGTTTTATTGTTATGAGCTTCTATTTTATTGATCTATCTACCCTCGATATGTTAGTACATTTCGAGTTGTGTGCTATGCACAAGTGGTGACTTAAACCTGTAAATTGGAAGCATGGTTTGTTTATGTTTACAAACAGATGTTAAGCTATTTTCTACTTATAATCTGCCATTATTATGATTCACCTGTGAGCTTATAATGTTTTAAAGATAGACACTCACTGAGCTTTTTAGCTCATTCTTTCAATGTTTTCAAACCTTTTAGTGAGATCGAGCTCCTTGTACCTGACATCCTACCATAGTCTGCTGGAAGTTTCATAAGTTGTTAGTTTGTACGTGGCTGGTGATGTATAGCAAGTCGTTATGTAGTTATAGAAGTTTTGTACATTAGTGGTTGTATAAACAATGAGTTGTCTTGTGTTGTTTTGATGCACTTGACTTTTAGTTTCCAAGAGAGACTTATGAAGGGTTTCTCCTTGTGTATGTTTAATAGTTGTCCAGTTTCTGTTGTGTTATGTTAAAATGTTCCATATGCGAACATAGTATGTTTATCAGGAGAAAAGGGTCAGCAGGTATTGTTAAGAGGTAAACAATGTCTGTTGGTTTCACGCCGCCTTTCGGGCTAAGTAGCAGGTAGTTCGGGAGGGGGTGTGACACATAACGATACCTCGACGATTCGATCGTCTTCTAGTGCGCGGGGATTCTCATTCCCTTCAAACAAGCCCTTCTTGGAGTTCTGCATCTTACAACTAGACAACATCTTGTCAATATAAGACGCCTGAGACATGGCTAGTGTTCTGTTCTTCCGGTTTCGAACAATGTGGATACCTAGAACATACTAAGCTGCTCCCAAATCTTTCATTTGGAATTGTGAAGTTAACCATTTCTTAACGTGTGTAAGAAATCCTACCACATTCCCAATGAGCAGGATATCATCCACATATAATACCAGAAATGCGACATTGTTGTTGACGATTTTCTTGTAGACACAAGGCTCGTCAACTTATGATTAAAGCCATAAGATTTGATCGCCTCATCAAACCTTATATTCCAAGACCTCGAGGCTTGTTTCAGTCCATAAATAGACCTATTGATGCGGGTGCGCAGCGTGCCGTGAACTAACATGCAAACTACGCACTGGATGTGCATGTATACACGGTCGATTGCAGCAAGTAATGAAATAAACAATATTCGAGTACCGAGTATCGTCTCCACAGGGATTAGAGGCAAGATCTACCTAGTTTAAGCTACTTGTAGTAATCTTTATGCAAAACGCAAGTAAAGACAAATCAATGGTGGAGATTGACCTAATTAAAACTAAAAGCATAAATGGTACAATGAACATGTAAATTAAACTAAATGTTCGATGAGGTGATGAATTAATCTACCATGCTGGATGTAATATGCAAATGCTGAAAATGCTATGGTAAAATGAGCTAGGCTCGGATTTGAGGGTTCCTTTATGTGTTTCCGTTTTCACATATCAAGTCATACATAATACTTCATTTGTGTTACATATGCTAACTCGGGTTTATTCTCATAATACACAACATTTTATAGTAATTAACTCTCATTAATTACCTTGTGAAGTTTCATGTTTTAGTACCCTAGGTGAATCGATTAATTCTAATCTTTTCACTTTCGTCTTGAGTATCCACCCTTTACATGACCTAAGGTGATTACGACACTCCGCTAACTTCGTACTTCTCATAGAAAAGAAAGCAATATGGACTTAGGTTGGCCAAGCATAAATCCAATAAACCATAAATACAACCATAATCAATCACAAATAAGCATACTCTTCAGTATGTAAAACTTTATTACATAAAGTATACTCAAATCCTTGCCTTCTAAAATTAGTTCATGCTTACAACAAAAGAAAATCTGCAAACTAATCTAGAATGCATAATTACTACTAATTACAAGGTAAGAGAAAGAAAATCAAGTAAACAAGGTGAAAGGAAAGAATCCCCCTTTGTTGACAAGCTCCAATAGGTCTCCAATGTGCCTCCAAGCCTTGAGAACTCTTGATTTCTCTATACAAAGAATATGGAAATTTTTGGTAAAACATTTCTCTATTTTTGCAATGGCATGTTAAGAATGGCCAAATGATTGAACTTGGAGAGCAAGTTTTCTTAGCTTCTCCAACAAGCTCCCCTTTAGCTTCTCCCATAACCCAATTTATGTCTTCCTTCAGAAGCCTCTCTTTGACTTCTTCCATAAGCCTCTTTGGTTTGTAAAAGTGTAAAAAGCTTTCCAATTAATTGAGTTGAATTGTTAAATTAATCCAATTCCATAACAAAGTTAAATTCATGCACCTAAATTCAATTAAAACCAAGGAAAAATTAATCAATTTCTCTAATTTTCACAATTTGAGAAATTAAAGTTAACCATTCTCAAATTTGGAAAATTAATACATAATTAGAATAATAAAGTGCAAGAATAACTTAATTAAATGCCAAGATCAATTAATTAGTATGGTTTTTGAGCTCAATTTAGGTGGAAATAACTTTTTGATAAAAAGTTATCAAACCCCCAAACTTGAACTTCATTGTCCTCAATGAGTGAACTAAGGACAAAGAAAAACTTCATCACTCAAACATTGATCAAAAACAAGAAAGTGAAGATTTTTCAACTCAAGAAATGATCATGCTTCTAAACTTTTACTTTTGCAAATCCAATAGTTTAATCTACTTGAACATGCTTTTCCAAGACAATTAACACAAGCTAAGCAACACAAAAGCTCTCCTTAAACTCAACAATCTAAGATTCACATTCTTTTACTACTTTAACAAACTTTTTGAGCAACACATTTGAATAATCATTCTTTCATTTAATCAATAAGAAAAAGATAACATCTTCATTTCCTAGGAGCATTTTATAAGATCACCCTAATAGTTCCTAACATGACAACATTTTGTGATGAAATCACCTAGGGAAACAAGGATCATATCTTAAGGATTTTTCTTTTCTCTTGAACTTCCCATAGTTCTTAAGAAGGCCACATGGTTAATGAAAGCCACTTAAGCAAAGGGGCTAGAATTTCCATAGTTCTTGGGAAGGCCACGTGGTTAATAAAAGCTACCCAAGCAAAGGAAATAATTGTTAACTTAATGCCTTCGTTTTAAATGCTAACATTGTTGATGAAAGCACCTAACATCGAGCAAAAAGTTTACACTTTTTCACAAGAGATCAAGAGATTTTTTTTTCCATACTTGCACTAAGCCTATTTTTAGCTCTATAGGAAATGAAACATGCTCTTTTTCTTACTTTCAATTTAAAAACTTTCAAGGGAACTCCTACCTCACCCCCAAACTTAAATTGTTCAATGTCCTCATTGAGTGTAAAGGAAGGGTAGAAAAACACTTTAGGCTCCCCCAAACATAGAATAAGGTATAAAAAGAATGAAACTATTATAACATGCTCATTTGAAAATTATGGTAAAAGAATGTTATGAAGCTTAGATTGAAGGAATGCATGAGCTTTGCTTAAGCTTTATCAAATATGGAGAATTGTTTAAAGCCAATTGCATAAAGAAGCTTTTACTTTCTAATATTCAAATGTTCAAGCAACTAACAATTAAAGGAAGTGCATAGGCATAAGTAAAGATAAGCATAAAAGCCTTTTGCAATCCAACAAGCATTAAAAAGTTCAAAGATGTTGTAGAAAGAAAACACATTAATCTTCATTAAAAGATAGTGATAGAGGTTACAAAAGAAACACAACTAAAGACTAACAAACAAACAAGAACAACAACAAGATAAAGTCAAAGTAAGGAAAGATCAAAGCACACCAACCAACAAGCCAAGAAAACAAGACGCAAAGATAACACGCCAACAAACACACAAGTCCTCACCCTAGGACAATCAAAGCAACAACCTCCTCTCAATAAGCATGCAAGACACTAAGAAGCAACAAGCACGGAAAATTCAAACCACCACCTCAATCTTCATCTTCATCAAACAAATAATCATCTTCACCCTCCTCTGTGTGTTCTTCGACCTCCCAAGGGTTTAGAAGTTGCATAGGAAATTCCGGAAAACTAGGAGAAGGCCTTGAAAAGTTAGTGTTGAAGGCTTCCTCAATTGCAAAGTCCCGATGTTGGGCATATTCCCAATAAGAGTGGTTATGAGATTCCGATGTGCTTAACATGCCCATCATCTTCTCATTTTACTTAATGAGTTGGTTGATGCCACTGGCCAAGTCCTTGTCTTTGTTGGGACCACCATGACTAGGGAGAGTCACGGTCACGTCAAGAGGTTCCTTCGCACATAACTTTTCTTGCCATCCAAGATATGGAACTCCCGCCTTAACACAAAGGGTGGTAATGAGATTGGGAAAGAAGAGCTTACCGACGTTCTTTCCTATGGAATCTTTAATTTCCAAAGATATTATTTCTCCCAAGTAAATTCTCATGCTCAACATGATTCCGTAAATCAAAAGTACACGGTCTCTAGACACCGTTGTGTCATGAGTCATAGGCATGATACTTGTATTGACGAAGGAAAGCCATTATCGCACTTCGGGCCTTAAGTGGGATGCTTGAAAAGTTCGAATTCCCGTCTTGCTAATCCTCCATTGCACATTCTCTACTCCAACACATCGAAGAGCATTAGATAAATGAGACTCAGAAGGAGCTCTAATGATCTCATTGATGGTGTTCCAATGAAAGGGATACACGTCAAGGATGGCGGTAATCATTGCTCCATTACATTCAACTTCTACTCCTCTCACCGTGGTAGTGAAGTAACTAGAGAAGAAAGAGTTGGCGTAAAACTCTTTCATGATGTTAGGAATAGCGGCCTCGGGCTCCTTGCAAAAATCCTTCCAACCTAAGTTCCTAATTGCCGAAGCGAGAAAAGAATGAAGTTGAGAAAAAGAATCGGAGAATCCTCATTCAAGCCACAATGGTTTGGACTTGATCTCCTCAAACTTCATCTTTGCTTGATCGCAAATAAATCGTGAGGGGATTGTGAATTCAAAGTCTTCTTCTACAACTTTCCTTTTCCCTTTTCCTCTTCCTTTGTTGACTTCTTTACAAACAAGTGAAGAATGAGAAACTTCACTTCTCCACTTCTTTCACCCAAACTTTTGCCTTTGTCCTTGCGGGACTTGACATAGCTATTAAGAGGTTTGGATTAAACTTCAAAGGATGATGGATTGTCGAGAGATTGGGTTTTGGACTTCCTTGGCATGTTGAGTTTACAAAGAAAAAAGGATGGAGAGTGACTTGAAGTTAGAGATAGACTTGGAAGAAAGTTGTGTAGGAGCAAAGGGAGAAGGGGCTCTCGGATTTGGCAAGAAAATGCACACACCCAAAGCTTCTCTTCTACTTCCCTTTTTAAAGACAACCTTCTACACTTGCATGGTTTGAAGCAAACCATTCATGTGAAGTCATATCTCCAAAGGACAAGTCCTTTCACCTTGGAAATGAAGAATTAACAAGAGAGTAAGAGTGTTGTCAACTTTTTAGTTTTCTAGCTAAGGGACAAATTCTCCTCACTTTACTCTCTTTTCAAAACATGGAAAGCCTTGGAAACATACACCCATGATTAGTCAAATCCTAACTTACATGTACACGAAGAGATGAGTTGATTTGGAACTCAAATAGAAGGTAAAAATGAAAGGAAATTGGCTAGACTGCACATACAGTTTTCGGCCAGCATGCTATTTTTTTAGGCAATGGGCTTTTGCCCTAAATGCACCAATGAGCCTGTACTTTTCTAGAGTGATAGCATGTCCTTTAAGATTTAAGAAAGCCTAAAAATGGGAATCAAAGAGTAAAATGTCTTGTGAGAAATAGACAAAAGTTTTGACAAGGTGCAGATTTTTTCCAACATAATTTCTGCCACAACTTCAACTCAATTGACACTTGGGAATCTCCTAAAAGATAATCATTCTTGTCAACTAGCTAAAGGGCAACTCTCATTAAAGGAAGAGAGCCATGCCCCACGAAATTGGACAAGAAATTAAGCTTCCAAAATCCTCTTGTCTTATATGACAACTTTGTCTCTTCCCAACACAAGATTCTTTAAGTTCCCAATACCTTCTTTTAGAATATTTAGAGTTCCAACACCTCTTTTGATAGACTTAAAGCATGCAAGATTCCTTACATGGATATCTATCAAGAATCTCCATCATTTCCAAACTCAATATTAAATGCTAAAGGGCTCTTAACCAAATTGGTTGGCAAGTAACTAGGTTATTTTTTTCGTCATTACTCAACTAACCAAACTAACTAACTAACTAACTTGCTCAAAACAAACTAACTTTCCTAACTAAGGTTTATGTTGAACTAGAAAGGAATGGGTCAATCCCACACAAAGTCAACCTATGTACAACAAGCTAAAAGTTAACATGTGTACAACAAGCCAATTGAAGAAATTCTCATTAAACTTAGGCTTCTAAAATTTGATCTCCCTCCCCTAAATTTCTCTAAGATGAAAAGAATTGATTCCTCTTTGAAATTCACTAGGCCAATAGTGTTTTAATCTATGGCCATTCACACTGAATTGGGATCCATCCTTTTCATTTCTGATCTTAATTGCACCATAGGGAAGAATTTCAATGATCGTGAAAGGTCCTGACCATTTGGATTTAAGTTTTCCTGGAAATAACTTAAGCCTAGAATTATACAAGAGAACTTGGTGACAAACTTCAAATTGTTTGGGAACTAGTCTTTTGTCATGCCAAGCTTTAGTTTTCTCCTTATACAACTTTGCATTCTCATAGGGAAATCTCCTAAATTCTCCATGTCATTCAATTGAAGTAATCTCAGATTTCCTGCAGCTTTTAAATCCAAATTCAACTCTTTCAAAGCCCAGAATGCCTTGTGTTCCAATTCTAAGTGTAAATGGCAAGCATTACCAAACACAAGCCTGTATGGTGACATTCCTAGGGGTTTTAAAAGCAGTTCTATAAGCTCATAAGGCTTCATCCAATTTGAAAGACCAGTCTTTCCTATTGGGCTTTACAACTTTTTCTAAGATTGCTTTGATTTCCCTATTAGAAATTTCAGCTTGACCATTAGCCTGAGGATGATATGGTGTAGAGACTTTATGACTGATATTATATCTAGCCAACAAGGAGTTCATTGCCTTATTGACAAAGTGAGATCCTTCATCACTGATTAGAACTTTAGGAGTTCCAAGTCTAGTAAAGATGTGCTTATGCAAACACTTCATGACAGTTTTGGCATCACTTGATTGGCAGGCAATTGCTTCAACCAATTTTGAGTCATAATCTACAACCACTAGAATGTAGAGATTCCCTTTGGAAGGAGGAAAATGACCCATGAAGTCTATTCCCCAAATATCAAAGAGTTCTACTTCAAGGATGTAGGTTAATGGCATTTCCTCCTTTTTACCAATATTTCCTCTTCTTTGACAAGCATCACATGATCTGCAGAAGAGATAAGCATCCTTAAAGATTGTAGGCCAAAAATATCCTTATTGGAAAACTTTAGTTGTTGTTCTTTGTCATCCAAAATGGCCTCCATAAGCAGATGAGTGACAATGTTCCAGAATGGAGAGTATGTCTTCTTCAGCCATACATCTTCTCACAATTCCATCAGCACAGTGTTTATGAAGATAAGGATCGTCCCAGAGATAGAACTTAACCTCATGAAGAAACCTTTTTTTATGTTGAATGGATAATTTAGGAGGAAGGATGTTACTGGTCAAATAATTTGCAAAATCAGCGAACCAAGGGGCACTAGGCTCCTGAATCACACCAATAGAAAGAATTTGTTCATTTGGGAAGTCATCTCTAATGTCAAACTTTTGAGCTAAGGTTCAGGGTTTTCAATTCTTGACAGGTGATCTGCCACTAGATTCTCAAAAGCCTTTTTGTCCCTTATTTCCACTTTGAATTCTTGCAAAAGTAACGCTCACCTAATCAATCTAGGCTTAGCATCCTTTTTAGCTAGCAGGTACTTAATAGCAGCATGGTCTGTATAGACAACTACCTTAGTTCCCACTAGATAAGGTCTAAACTTTTCAAAAGCAAACACTACTGCCAACAACTCTTTCTCTGTTGTGATGTAGTTAAGCTGAGCTTCATTCAAAGTTTTGCTAGCATAGTAGATTGGGTGTATAACTCTCTTTCCTTTGGCCTAATAAAGCACCAACAACATAGTCACTGGCATCACACATCAACTCAAATGGCTCGTGCCAATTTGGAGCAGACATAATGGGAGCAGTTACTAAAGCTGTTTTCAGCATAATAAAAGCTTCCATGCTACTAGCAGTTAATTCAAAGGGTTTGTTGACTTCCAGCAAAGAACAAAGAGGCTTTGAGATTTTGGAGAACTCCCTAATGAACCTTCTGTAAAAACCAACATGTTCTAGGAAACTCCTCACTGCTTTTACATTAGCAAGAGGCTTCAACTTCTCAATTATCTCAATCTACGCCTTATCAACTTCAATTCCTTTCTTTGAAATTTTATGGCCTAACACAATTCCTTCTTTGACCATGAAATGACACTTTTCCCAATTCAAGACGAGATTGGTCTCTTCAAACCATTTCAATACTTTCTCCAAGTTTATCAAGGTAGTTTTAATAGAATTCCCAAAAACTTAGAAATCATCCTTGAAAACTTCCATGATATCCTCCAAAAAGTTAGAGAAGATAGCCAACATGCTAAAGGGAATCGAAGTCCCCACAGCGGAAGCGATTGCGAATCGCGCGCTCTTGATTTAGTTACAATGGAAAATTCAAGAACGCAAACATGGATTAAGCATATAATAAAAGTATGGACAGCAAGTATATACCTTTGAAGAACTTTTCTTCAAGTGCTTCTCTCTCCACGGTCACGATCTCAGCAACAAGAACTCGTACGAACACCGACACCACCACCGGATCTTCTCCGTTGTTCTCTAGGTGAGGGAGGAATGTGGGTTCTCTTTAGGAATGGTGAGGTATTTTGTGAGAGAGATTTGTGTTTTGGAACACTTCCAACCACACAACAAGGAGGCTAGGAATACTATTTTCAAGTCTTAACCTAGTTGCATCTCATGCAACTATATATAGGGGAATGGTATGGAAATGACCATTCTACCCCTCCGTTAATCTCTCTTTAGTATATAGTTTATATATGAATCTAATTCACATTAAAACTATATATTATGTCAATTACATCATATATAATTGATATAACTCCTCATGTATGAAATTGAACACTTCAATTTCACTCCTAACTTTATACCCTCAATATTACCATGTTGAGCCAACGGAGGGATCTAATGGACCTACAAATCATGAGCTCTAATGATGTGAGATTAACTGATCAAACTCTTTGATCCAGTTAATCAATATTCATTAACTACAAGTCAATCCACTATAGACTTGTAGCTGCACTCTCCTCACTGTAGATATTATTGTGTCCACTGATATAGTCATTACCCATGAGTCGACCCTTCACAGGTTGTTCGTAATCACAGCTGGGTCAAATTACCGTTTTACCCCTTTGATTACCTTTTTGCTCCTTAAGCACCACTGATCCTCTAATGAACAAGTCTAAGGTCGTACCTTAGACTCATACCCTCATAGAGGGTGGGCCCCGTTGTTCAAGACATGGAGTCAATTCTTAAGGGAACAACCTATATGATTCCTCAGTAGAGGAATGAGTGAATTCCATCTTGCACAGTTAAGTTCCCAACTACCTACGAGGTTCTGTCCCTGAGAAGGTAGGCTTATTGAGTCGGCTACAGGCCACTCTCACCCATACTAGTCTAAGGACAAACCCCTATAAGTAGGAGTTCTTAACTTGCTCAGGATTCAGTTCAAGTCACTAATGACCATCTATAAATTACTAGTCTTATCCTGTTAACGGTGTTATACTTGTTAGACTAATAATTTGCGATCCAGTCTTGTATGAACTCTTCATACAGGATTCCCCCACTCGCATGTCAACTACATGAATGAGTTGGATTACCTCATTTGTACTAATTACAAAGTGGGCCGCATCCATGGTGTTACCAGAATGAGGTTTCCAATCTTATTCTTATACCATAGACTATTTAGGTTATAATCTTGAACTCAACCCAAGTAGTGTCCACTACACTGATTTCAAGATAAACATTATAACCTTGAAGCTTAGTTTATTAGATTTATGAAAGCAAGATTGTAATCTTATGAAAACAAATAACACTTTATTTAATTGATCAAAATTACACAAGTTTAGGGCATAAATCCCAACAATCTCCCACTTGACCTAAAGCTTGTGGAGTACTAAACATTACAATAATGTAAATACAATAAACTAGGGAATTTAAACCCCTTTGTACAAAATACTCCCACTTGCCCTAGTTGGGGAAGACATGTAAACCTAGACCTACTGGTGTTACCAGAGCCTTTGTAAAAGGATCAACAATGTTGTGCTTTGAGGCTATCTTCGTGACAATCACGTCTCCTCTATGCACAATCTCGCAGATGAGATGATACTTCCGCTCTATGTGCTTTCCCCTCTTGTGACTTCGAGGTTCCCTCGAATTTGCCACCGCACCACTGTTATCGCAATACAACGTGATGGGCAAAGTCATATTTGGAACAACATCCAAATTTAGCATAAATTTCCTTAACCAAACGACCTCCTTAGCTGCTTCACAAGCTGCTATATATTCAGCCTGAATGGTGGAATCAGCGATGCATCCTTGTTTGACACTTCGCCATACTACAGTTCCTCCGTTAAGAGTGAAAACTGACCCTGATGTTGATTTTCGAGAATCTTTATCACTCTGAAAGTCAGAATCCGTGTATCCTGTAAGGATCAAATCCTTAGCCCCATACACAAGCATGTAGTTCCTTGTTCTCCGAAGATACTTAAGGATCGTTTTAACCGTTGTCCAGTGTTCAAGTCCTGGATTGGATTGATACCTACTGACCATCCCAACTGCAAAACAGATGTCAAGCCTAGTACACAACATGGCGTACATCAGGCTCCCAACAGCTGATGCGTAAGGAATCTGTCTCATATCCTTAACTCCTTAAGGTGTCTTAGGACACTGTTCCTTAGACAAATGGATTCCTTGTCTACAAGGAAACAAGCCATTTTTGGAATCTTGCATCTTAAACCTTGACAACACTTTGTCTATGTATGATGCTTGAGACAAGGCTAGTGTTTTATTCTTGCGGTTCCGGACAATCTGGATCACAAGAACAAACTGCGCATCACCAAAATCTTTCATTTGGAATTGCGTAGCTAGCCATTCCTTGTTGTGAGTAAGATAACCTACATCATTCCCAATGAGTAGGATATCATCCACATAGAGAATTAGGAAAGCGACAGAACTATTGATGATTTTCTTGTAGACATAAGGTTCATCATCATTCTGGTCAAAACCATAAGATCTGATAGCCTCATCAAATCTTATATTCCAGGACCTAGAGGCTTGTTTCAGTCCATAAATCGACCTTTTAAGCCTGCAACCTTTTGCTCTTGTCCTGGTTTAATGAACCCTTTGGGTTGGTCCATGTAGATGGTTTCCTCAAGATTTCCATTCAAAACGGTTGTCTTGACATCCATTTGCCATACCTCATAGTCATAATATGCGGCAATAGCAAGAAGGATACGGATAGACTTTACCATAGCAACAGGTGAAAAGGTTTCCTCAAAGTCAACCCCTTCAACCTGGGTATAACCCTTTGCTACTAGTCTAGCTTTAAAGGTTTGCACCTTCCCATCTACACCACGTTTTCTCTTGTAGATCCATTTACAACCAATAGGTTTTACCCCATAAGGCTTATCTACAAGATCCCAAATAAAATTGAAGTGCATAGACTTCATTTCTTGGTCCATGGCTATGACCCATTTGTCTTTGTCTTTGTCAACCATTGCTTGATTATAAGTAAATGGATCCTCGCGGTTGTCATCTGGTATAACAACTTGGGTTTCAGCTAAACCCATGTAACGGTCAGGCTGTATCACAACCCTCCCACTACGTCGAGGCATACTCAACTCTTGAGATGGGCCCTCTTGACTAGACAAACTAGTATCAACAACTCTTGTTGACGTACTAGTGTTCTTATTAGAAACCTTTGCTATTGTTCCGTCTAACTCACTCAACACTACCTTACTTTTTGGTTTGTGGTCCCTTATGTGGTCCTCCTCCAGGAAAGTGGCATTTGTCGATACAAAGACCTTATCTTCCTTAGGATCATAGAATAAACCACCTCTTGTTTCTTTTGGGTATCCTACGAATAGGCACAACTTTGAACGTGAATCCAACTTCTTTGGATTTGTCACAAGCACATGTGTTGGACAACCGCATATTCTGAAGTGACATAAACTACCTTTACGTCCTTTCTAGAGTTAAAAAGGTGTTTCAGAAACACTTTTGGAGGGTACACTATTCAAAATGTATACTGCAGTCTCCACTGCATAACCCCAAAAGGAACTAGGGAGATGAGTATAACTCATCATTGATCGAACCATGTCTAACAAGGTTCTATTTCTCCTTTCCGATACACCGTTTTGTTGGGTGTGCCGGGAGCTGAGAGTTGGGATGTAATTCCATGTTCTATCATATAGTTCTGGAATTTTAAATCCATGTACTCTCCATCTCGATCCGATTGAAGTGTTTTAACTCTTTTACCTAATTGATTTTCAACCTCAGTCTTGAATTCCTTGAACTTTTCAAGTGCTTGGACTTGTGGTGCATTAGGTAAATATGCCCATATCCGAATAATAATCATCTATAAAAGAGATGAAATATTCATATCCTCCTCTGGCTTTAACATTCATCGGACCACAAAGGTCTGAATGTATAAGCTCTAGAGTAACTTTGGCTCTATAACCTTTTCCACTAAAAGGTCTTTTAGTCATCTTGCCTTCTAGGTAGGATTCACATACTGGCAAGGAATTTTCTTCTAACTCGTTTAGAAGTCCGTTCTTTAGCAATCTCTCAATCCTATTGTGATTAATGTGACCCAATCTTAGATGCCAAAGATGTGCATTTTCTTTAGGAGAAATTTTTCGTTTCTTAGTTTCTGCGTTTGCAGTTTTAAATAATTCAGTGTTCAAAACCATTTTGACTGAATTAGGCCTTAAAACATACAATCCCTTTTCTAATGAAGCTTAACATATTTCCAAACCTTTCTTCAAAATAAACACTTTATTCATAGAAAAGGAAATAGAAATACATTGTTCAATAAGGCAAGAAATGGAAATAAGGTTTCTAGTAAACCCTGGTATCACTAATATATATTGTCCAACAATATATATTTCTTGCCAAAATAAAGTTTCATTGTGCCTACTGCTACAACTGAGACGACTTCTCAATTTCCAACCAGGACTGTTATCTCTCCTTGTTGTAGCTGCTGTTAGGAATCAATTCCCTGAAAAGAAGAACAAACATGATTAGTGGCACCTGAATCAAGTATCCAAGTTGTTTTATCATTATCCACTAAACAAGCTTATAGGCAAAGTAAATCATATTTACCTTCCTTCTTCTTTTCTGCAATGTACTTCGGACAGTTCCGTTTCCAATGTTTGTCTTCGTTGCAGTGGAAACACTTTCCTTTGTCAGCAACGTCTTTGACTTTCTTGCCCTTCTGGGCGGCAGCTTTATCAACCTGTTTCCCTTTACCAACCTTCTTTATGTTCTTCTTCTTACCTCTAAGGTTAGAAGAAGATGAAGCCATTGTTTTTGTCTTAGAGGTCGAACCTCTGTGATAACTCCTACTGGCAACATTTGCCTCACCTTTCGATCCCTGAATTTTCATCAAAGACTGAAAGGTCTGGAGTTCATTCAGAAGGGAGGTAAGATTAAAAGTAAGCTTGTTCATAACAACATTACTTCTAAACTGTAGGAAACTATCTGGAAGGGTTTCCAAAATGAAGTTGACCAGGCTCGACTCATCGATGGAAGCACCATTCGACTCCGCGATGTTAAAGTATACCATCATATCCAGGACATGATCCCAAACAGATGTACCCTCTGGCATCCTCGAGTTGAATATGTACTTTAGGGTATTATGTCGGGCTTGTGTGGACTGTTGTCCAAACATACCCTGCACAGAATCCATGATTTCCTTTGCGGTAATCATGCCCTCATGCTTTTTGGCTAATATGTCATACATACTTGCCAGCATGTAGACCTTGGCCTTATCATTGGCCTTGATCCATCGATCATATGCATCACGAACATTTCGTGACGCATTCGAGCCTGGCACCTGAGGACACTCCTCAGTTAGCACAGACTTCAGATCATCCACTACCAAATTAGTGTTGAGTTTGTTTTTCCATGTCATCATATTCTCTCCGATTAACTTTTCCACACCCAATAAGGAAATTATAGAGCTAGACATTTTTGTTGAAAATTTTACAAACAAACTTGTATGAGTTTCTTGCTATAACTCTAATCCAATCATGTTTTAGCTAATTATCAAATGATTCCTAGGCCATTTATAATTTGCAATAATACTCCAAAGGTTTAGAATGTATGACACCGAAGGGTAATAAAAAACACTCTTCCTCTGGATCAAGACACTCTTGACCAAAACCTAACACCAGAATAACTCTTATTCCTATAGGTTTTAGTTACCATTTTTCAGTCTGAATACATACACAACTTATGTATCCCATGAGTGTAACCCTTTGTCTTTAGATCCCAGAGTCTCGATCCAATAAAATCTGGCGAAGGGAGGACTAGATTGGAAAATAGTCTAAGGAAATCTTTATCCCTTTCGGGTGTCTACTGTGTTAGATCCCTTATGATCAAGCCCTCCGAAGGGATTGTGCAGTCCAGCCAAACTAGCGGTGACCATAGTGGTCTAACGGTGTAAACCGACAAAAGAGACCGTAGGTTTTGTTTTCACTAAACCTGCTCCCACTCACTATAAGTACCCTCTCCATTCACCTTGGTATTGACTCATACAAACACCATCCGAAGGGAGACGCTCCCGTTTTCGCCACGAGGCCAAGTATGAATCTCACGGTGTGAACTTCCCGGAGATAGCGTAGGTGGAAAAATATGTATCTCATACACTTTTCCTCCCACTGAATACTTTAAGTCTATAGGAATCTTTCTTAGGCTAAAATCCGGCTAATGGTTTTACCTAACTCTATCAACATAACTCTTATATTGATGATCAATATAACTCTTATGTTGATTTTGTCATAAGTTTGTTAATATAACTCCTTATATTAAACCTAGGATTTCTAGTTTATTAACCCTTTAATAAACCCGCTGACGCTACTGTAATTTATAAGGCTCTCTGATTAAATTTCACTCTCAGGTCAGTTCCCAGGTAGGGGTGTTCCGTTTCCGTCAGCTTAAATACCCCAGCGTAGACAGAACTTTCCTTAGACAAAGTTCCTCTTTTAATCATAGCTTATAAATTACTTGGTTCCTAATTCTAATCTAATTAGAACTAGATAACCTAAGGTCTATTATTTCTAAGTTCTAAACACTTTAAAACTAATAATTAACCTTAGGTGACATGCATACTATGTTATAGTGTTTGATCATTCATCACATGAATAATAAAACATTTATAGCATATTCATCTCATGAAAAATAATGCATGTCAATGCTGTCCAAAAAGTAATATAACAACCTTATATTAATTAATCATGCAAACTATGTAATATAACTCCTTATATTATAAATGATGCATGAGAATTCTTAACCTAAGGTGGGATTTCTAAAATACAAGCATACACTATGCATGGCAATAATTACACAACAATTGCATAATTAAAATATCAAAAATTAGACCAATTTTGGCACCCTAGAAATAACTTTAATTAATATAATCTAATTATATTAATTAAAATTAAATATATTAAATATAAAACGTTTTTATTATTAAATATATTAATAAAAATTCATTTTCTGCCCGTTGCTTCTCGCGTGAAACGGCTTCGGCGTTGCAACGCTGCTTTTGTCGTCTTACGCCGAAGCGTTGCAACGCTGCCTGCCGTCGCCGAAGCGGCGTTGCAACGCCGTCGTCGTCTTCTCCACCGCTGCGTGTAGTAGTGGCGTTGCAACACTGAGGGCAGCGTTGAAACGCCATTCACAGAACAGCCATAGGAATCTTCATTCCCTTCTCGTTTTCGCTTCGATCTTCTCTACAACCGCTTTGCCTCGATGGACACAGACTTACAGACTCGATTTACAATTAAATTTGCCCAAAACACCGGGTCCTTACATTTAACATTTCAATGGAAATTGTAAATCTAAGTGCCAAAATTGAAAACATCTAATTTTGCAAAAACTGTTCATACATCTCATGCACAAAACAGTAAATCTAACCTCGTTCTTGAAAATTTCAGAACATAAATCAAGAACGCAATTGGGCTATGATACCAATTGAAGGGAATCGAAGTCCCCGCAGCGGAAGCGATTGCGAATCGCGCACTCTTGATTTAGTTACAATGGAAAATTCAAGAACGCAAACATGGATTAAGCATATAATAAAGGTATGGACAACAAGTATATACCTTTGAAGAATTTTTCTTCAAATGCTCCTCTCTCCACGGTCACGATCTCTCAAAGAATAAGAACTCAAATGCGAACAGACACACCACCACCGGATCTTCTCCGTTGTTCTCTAGGTGAGGGAGGAAGGTGGGTTCCCTTTAGGAGTGGTGAGGTATTTTGTGAGAGAGATTTGTGTTTTGGAACACTTCCAACCACACAATAAGGAGGCTAGGAATACTATTTTCAAGTCTTAACCTAGTTGCATCTCATGCAACTATATATAGGGGAATGGTATGGAAATGACCATTCTACCCCTACTTTAATCTCTCTTCAGTATATAGTTTATATATGAATCTAATTCACATTAAAACTATATATTATATCAATTACATCATATATAATTAATATAACTCCTCATGTATGAAATTGAACACTTCAATTTTACTCCTAACTTTATACCCTCAATATTACCATGTTGAGCCAATGGAGGGATCTAATGGACCTACAGATCATGAGCCCCAATGATGTGAGATTAACTGATCAAACTCTTTGATCCAGTTAATCAATATTCATTAACTATAAGTCACTCCACTATAGACTTGTAGCTGCACTCTCCTCACTGTAGATATTATTGTGTCCACTGATATAGTCGTTATCCATGGGTCGACCCATCACAGGTTGTTCGTAATCACAGTTGGGTCAAATTACTGTTTTACCCCTGTGATTACCTGTTTGCTCCTTAAGCACCACTGATCCTCTAATGAACAACAAGTCTAAGGTCCTACTTTAGACTCATACCCTCATAGAAGGCGGGGCCCCGTTGTTCAAGACACGAGTCGATTCTTGAGGAACAACCTATCTGATTCTTCAGTAGAGGAATGAGTGAATTCCATCTTTCACAGTTTAGTTCCCAGCTACCTACGAGGTTCAGTCCCTGAGAAGGTAGGCTTATTGAGTCGGCTACAGGCCACTCTCACCCATACTAGTCTAAGGACAAACCCTCATAAGCAGGAGTTCTTAACTTGCTCAGGATTCAGGTCAAGTCACTAATGACCATCTATAAATTACTAGTCTTATCCTCGTTAGCGATGTTATCTTTGGTTAGACTAATAATTTCATGATCCATCTTGTATGAACTCTTCATACAGGATGCCCCCACTCGCATGTCAACTACATGAATGAGTTGGATTACCTCATTTGTACTAATTACAAAGTGGGTTGCATCCATGGTGTTACCAGAATGAGGTTTTCAACCTTATTCTTATACCATAGACTATTTAGGTTATAATCTTGAACTCAACCCAAATAGTGTCCACTACACTGATTTCAAGATAAACGTTATAACCTTGGAGCTTAGTTTATTGGATTTATAAAAGCAAGACTGTAATCTTATCAAAACAAATAACACTTTATTTAATTGATCGCAATTACACAAGTTTAGGGCATAAATCCCAACACATGCACCTTTAAAAGGTAGCAGGGGCATTACATAATCAAAATGGCATCCTTCTAAAAGCAAATGTGCCATAGGGACAAGTAAAAGTGGTTTTCTCTTGATCATGGGGAGCTATGATTATTTGATTAAAACCACTGTATCCATCTAGAAAACAATAGAAATCTTGACCCGCTAGCTTGTCCAACAATTGGTCAATGAATGGGAGAGGAAAATGGTCCTCTTTGGTGGCTTTATGATGTCTCTTGTAGTCCATACAAACTCTCCAATCATTCACTATCCTTGTAAGAATCAACTCATTGGCTTTGTTGGTTATTACCGTCATCCCTCCCTTTTTGGGAACACATTGGATAGAACTTACCCAAGTGCTATCTGAGATGGGGTAAATGATACCAGTATCCAACCATTTGATGATTTCCTTTTTCACTACTTCTTTCATAGTCGGATTTAACCTTCTTTGTTGCTCTATTGATTTAAAATTCCCCTCTTCCAGATTTATTTTATGCATACATCAGCTAATGTCTAGCCTATGGCCTTTTTGTGTTGCTTTAACATGTCAAGCAACATCTCTTCATCTATAGGCGACAAACTTGATGATATAATTGTTGGGATTTTTGTCCTAATCTCGTGTTTGTAATATATTGTTTGAAATTAATAAGAATTATTCATTTCATCACTTTGTGTCTCGCAATATTTATAAACTTTTCCAATAAACTAAGCTCCAGGGTCATTGAATTTATGAGAGAACTAGAACTTGAACGGTGTGTAGTGGACACACAGGGAGGATCACGTTCGAGTTAATGACCCGAACGGTCTACAGTATATGGATAGGGTTGGAGACCTAATCCTGGATACACTGTGGATGCGGCCTGCTTTGTATTAGATACAAACGAGGTGATATGACTCGTTCATGTGGTTGACATACGAGTGGGGACATCCTATGCAATGAGATTGTACAAGACCGGACCGTGAATTATTAGACCTACTGATGTAACACCGTTGACAGTAAGGACTAATAACTTCGTAGATGACCATTAGTGACTCGACCTTAATCCTGAGCGTGTTACAGACTCCTGCCTTCGGGGGTCTTTCCTTTGACTACTACGGGTGAGGGTGGTCACAATTACTCGCCCAATATGCCTATCTTCTCAGGGACAGAACCACGTGGGGAGCTTGGAACTTGACTATGCGAGATGGAATTCACTCATTCCCGACTTTAGGGAAGTTAGAGGGGTTGTTCCCTTAAGTGTTGTCTCTAGGGCTTGGACAACGGGCACCCACCCTCTCACTGGCCCGAGAGAGGTTTTTGATATGGTTGGACCATTAAAACGTTGTTGTTCATTAGAGTAGCAGTGGGGACTTAAGGAGCAAGAAGTAGACACAGGGGTCAAACGGTAATTTTACCCAGCAGTGTCTACGAACAACCTGTGAAGGGTCGACTCACGGGCATTGGTTATATCGGTGGACACAACTTGTCCTACAGTGACGGGAATGTAGCTACGTGCTTTAGTGTAGTGTTACTGTAGCTATTGAATGTTGATTAACCGAGTCAAAGAGTTTGACAGGTTAGTCTCGGATCATTGGAGCTCGTCACTTGTAGGTCCATTAGGTCCTGGCTCAAACTAGATAAATAGAGGGATTACAGTTTGGTGTGGATTTGAAGTGTTCAAATTCAATATAAGGGTATTTATGTCATTTAATTTAATTTCTCCAATTAGGCTAACCTATGGTTTATTATGAATCTCATTCACATTAAACTATATATTATATCATTCATATCTCATATAAATGACATAAATGTCCTTAAAGTGGAATTGAACACTTCAATTTCATACCAAAACATTAACCCTTCTTTTAACCAGTTTGAGCCAATCGAGGGACCTAATGGACCTACAAAGTGACGAGAGCTCCAATGATCCGAGATTAATCTGTCAAACTCTTTGACTCTTGCTTAACCAACATTCATTAGCTTCTGTAATACTCCACTATAGCCCGTGAGTCGCACTCCCGTCGATGTTGAATATTACGTGTCCACCGATATAACCAATGTCCATGAGTCGACCCTTCACAAAGTTGTTCGAGACACGATCACGTCAAATTACCGCTTTACCCTCGTCTACCTCTTGTTCCTTAAGTCCCCACTTTGCTCCTCCTCTAATGAACAACATATTGTGATGGTCCAACCATACACAACACCCTTGTCGGGCCGGTGAGAAGGTGGGCACCGTTGTCCAAGCCACGAGACACCACTTAAGGGAACAACCCTCTAGTTTCCTAAAGGCGGGAGCAGTGAATTCCATCTTGCGTAGTTAAGTTCCCGCCTCCCTACTTGGTCCTATCCTCGAGAAGATAGGCATATTAGGCGAGTAATCGTGACCACCCTCACCCGAACTAGTCAAAGGATAGACGCCGCAGCATGGAGTCCTGTGCAACACGCGCTCGAGATTCGAGTTGAGACACTAATGGTCATCTCACGAGTTATTAGTCCTTCTTGTCAGCAACGTGTTACATCGATGGGTCTAATAATTCACGGTCCGGTCTTGTACAATCTCATTGCATAGGATGTCCCCACTCGCATGTCAACCACATGAAGGAGTCATATCACCTCGTTTGTATCTAATACAAAGCAGGTCGCATCCACAGTGTATCCAGGATTAGGTCTCCAACCCTATCCATATACTGTAGACCGTTTGGGTAATTAACTCGAACGTGATCCTCCCTGTGTGTCCACTACACACCGTGCAAGTTCTAGTTCTCTCATAATTCAATGACCCTGGAGCTTAGTTTATTGGACAAACTTTGTAAGAATGCGAGACACAAAGTGATGAATGAAATAACTCTTATTTATTTCAATAGGTAATATTACAAACAAAATGAGATTAGGACATACATCCCAACAAGAGTTTTCTTCCAACTCGCTTAGAAGTCCTCTCTTCATGAGTCTCTCAATCCTATTGGGATTAATGTGGCCTAACCTTAGATGCCAAAGATGGGCATTTTCTTTAGGAGAAACCTTTACTCTCTTAGTTCGTGTTTCTTTCGTTTTAAATAATTCAGTATTCAAAACACTTTTGACCGAATTAGGTTTCAAAACGTACAAGTTAATCTCAAGTGAAGCAGAATAAATCAAGTTTCTATTTCGGGAAATAAACGCTTTATTACCAGAAAATTTAACAGAAATACATTGTTCAAGTTGGCAGGAAATAGAAACAAGGTTTCTAGTAAACTCTAGCATATATACATATTATCCAATAATAGGTATTTCCCGCCAAACTACAGCTTCACCGTGTCGATTGCTGCAGCAGAGACAACCTCCTCGGATCTAACCCGTAGTGTTATCTCACCCTCTTGAAGCTGCTACCAGGAACTAATTTCTTGAAAAGAAGAACAAACATGGTTAGTGGTGCCCGAATCTAATATCCAGGCAGAGTCATTACTATCCACTAAACAGGTTTCTGTAACAAGTAAATCACATTTACCTTCTTTTTTCTTGTCAGCAAGGAACTTGGGACAGTTACGCTTCAAGTGTCCGCCCCATTGCAGTGGAAACACTTTCCTTTCTCTGCAACTTCGTTGTCCTTTTTGACCTTTTGGGCGGCAGCACGGTGAGCTTTGCCCTTCTTCATCTTCTTCTTCTTCCCTTTCAAGCCTGAAGAGCCTACACATTTTGTCCCAGAGGTCGAACCCCTATGAAAGGACCTGAAGGAAACATTTGCCTCAGCTTCTGGTGTCCTGATCCTCATCAAGGATTGGAAGTTCTATAATTTGTTTAGAAGGGTTGTCAGAGTGTAGCTAATTTTGTTCATAACAGCATTGCTACGAAACTGAAGGAAACTCTTCGGAAGAGTCTCAAGAATAAAGCTGACCTGGCTCGAGTAATCAATCGAAGCCCCGTTCATCTCAGGCAGATTAAAGTGGGTCATTATATCCGGAACATGTTCACGGACAGACGTCCCTTCTTTCATCTGCTCGTTGAAGACGTGTTGGAGTGAATCATGTCGGAACTGAAAGGACTGTTGTCCAAAAATTTCCTACAAGGATTCCATGATCTCCTTGCGGTGATCATCAACTCATGCTTCTTTGCCAATACTTCAGACAAGCTGGCAATGATATAGACCTTGACCTTTTCATTGGCCCTGATCCATCGATCGTACGAGTCACGAACACTTCGTGACGCGGTCGAGCCCGACACTTGAGAACACTTCTCAGTGAGCACGAACTTTAGGTCATTAGTTACTAGAATTGTGTTGATATTATTTTTCCACGTTCTCCCACTAGTTTGTCGGAAGCTAAAAGAGCGATGATTGAGCTAGACATTTTTGCTGAAAAACAAGTTAAAACTTCGTGTCAGTCTCGCAAAAAACTTTTGAAAATCCAACAAGTTTTAGCAAAATTTTATCCTATGATCCCTAGGTCATTAAAATTTGAAATGATACCCCAAAGGTTTAGAATGACTGCCACCAAAGGGTGAACAGAAACACTCCTCATCTAGGACGAGACTTTCTCGACCAGACACTAATACCAGAATAACTCTTATTCCATTAGGCGTGTTGTTACCATTTTTCGGTCTGAATCCATTAACTCTTAATGAATCCCGTGAGTGTCACCGTCAATCTTTAAATTTCTAAGTATACGTCCAAACAATTGCCACCAAAGGGTGAACCAACAAGGAAAACAAACAAGGTAATTGTATCCCTTTCGGGAATTCACGGTGTTCCAACTCTTATGATTAAGGCCCTTCGAAGGGTTTATCTGGTCCAGGAAAAACTAGCAGGCGGATCATAGGCGTCTCACGGTGTGAATCGAAAGAAGAGATTGTGGGTCCCGTTTTCACAAATCCCGCTCCCACGCACAGTAAGTATTCTCTCCATTCAAGTTGATATTGACCTATACAAATACCATCAGAAGGGGAACGCTCCCATTTGCGCCACGAGGTCGAGTATGGATCTCACGGTGTGAACTTAACAGAGATTTGTGGTCAGAAAATCAAATTTATCTTATACACTTTATTTCCTCCCACTCAGCACTTTAAGTTGATTGGGATTGACCTAGATAAATCGGCTAATATTTACGTAAGTCTACTAATATAACTCTTATATTGGATTAGCCTAAGTCTATAATCACATTATTAACTTAGGTCTATGTGAGTAAATTAATAAACTTTTAATTAGCGACACTCACGATAGTATAACCTATGAATCTCTGGACCAAATTCACTCCCAGGTCGGTTCCCAGGTAGGAGTGTTCCGCAAAGTATCAGCTTAAATACCCCATCCTTAGACATAATCTTCCTTAGACAGAGGTACTTATTAGTCTCCATTCATAAGTCATATTTGAATTCCTAATTTTAATCTTATTAGAACTAGAAAAGACTAAGTCTAATTATTCAAGTTCTAAACATTTTAAAACTAATAATTAACTTCGGTTACATGCATTTCTATGTTATAGTGCTTAATCATTCATCACAAGAATAATAAACTATAACATACATTCATCACATGAATTAAATGCATGTGCATGCTTTTAATCTCAGTAATGTAACACTTATATTCAATAAATTAAAACATGCAAACTTTATATTATAACTCTTATAATATAAACCTATCATGCATACGATATATTATAACTCTTATAATATGAATATGATGCATGAAATATTTAACCTAAGGTGTGATTTTAATCTATATGACATACATTATGCACATAGAATATATTAATTTCATAAATCTCATGCATAAAATAAATAAATAGCAAAATTGGACCGGTTTTGGCACTTTAGGGACATTAATTGAATTAATTAACATTAATATAACTTTTATATTAATATTAATTAATAAAATTAATTTAGAAATTACATTTTACAAAAACAAAATTAATTAAATAATTAAAAATACATAAAAAAATGTCCCACGATCAGAAGTTATTGCAAGTTGCCACTACGCGCGAACCGTCCTCGCGAACTGCTCACTATGCTTGTAGCGTTGCAACGCTGCAGCGTGCAACGTTGTCCTCAGCGCGCCTAATGCCTCAGCGTTACAACGCTGACCTGCAGCTCACCCTGGTACCACACGGACAGTTGATAGAACAACAAACACGTTTGTTGTTCTTCGTCGTTTTTCGCCTGATTCCGCTCGATTTCTTCACAACAACTCTTACCATTCAAGACACGGACTTACAGACTCGATTTACTTTCTAATTGCCCAAAAAACACGGGTTTTACATTGATCTAATCAACAGAAAAGTAAATCTAAATTAAGTGCCAAAACGGAAAACATCCATTTTGCAAACCACAATTTCATCTCATGAATTTGAAGCATACCCACATAATTTTAATAAAATAATTTTGCACAACGAAGAAGTCAACGTTTGGCTCTGATACCAATTGAAGGAAATGAAACTCCCGCAGAGGAAAAAGACTTTGAATCGTCGTGGTTTTCGTTGTGAAGATAATCCTTAAACTTAAATCTATCCTATAGAAATTAGGCTAAACATGCTTTAAAGAAGGAAAAATAGTAAGCGATAGTACTTACTTGTTGAATAACCCTTCTTCACGAAATCCTTCTCCATTCACGAACTCTTCGCGGTCTCGATCTCTACGATCACGAACTCTCCGAACAACGAACAATCGGACACCTCTGAAAGATCTTCTCGGTTGTTCTCCTTTGGTAAAGGGAGAGTGGTGGAACTCTTTTGGTAAAGGGATGGAGAGAAAGTTTGAGAGAGAAGAGAGAATTAAAGAAAGCTCTTTTGGTGAGAATCCAAAAAATGAGCCAAGAGCTTTCAAATGCCTTCTCACAAAGGCATTATATAATGGTGGTAGGTGGAGTTGAAATCTCCACCTATTTACTATTTTACCACAACCTTAGGTTATGCAAATCATATTTGCATAACCACATAAAATAAGATATCTCATATCTTATAATACAAATCACATTTGTATAATTGTGGATTTTAAATTGAATCACATTCAATTTAATTTCTCTCAATCCAATTTCTCTAAATTAGCCCTAATTAAGAAATTAGGCTAACCTATAGTTTATCATGAATCTCATTCACATTAAGCTATATAATATGTCAATCATATCTCATATAAATGACATAAATACCCTTTTAATGAATTTAAACACTTCAAATCCACACCAAACTATAACCCCTCTATGTATCCAGTTTGAGCCAACCGAGGGACCTAATGGACCTACAAATGACGAGCTCCAATGATCCAAGAATAACTTGTCAAACTCTTTGACCCGGTTATTCAACATTCATTAACCACGGTAACATTCCACTAAAGCCCGTAGCTGCACTCCCATCACTGTAGGACAAGTTGTGTCTATTGATATAAGCAATGCCCATGAATCGACCCTTCACAGGTTGTTCGTAGACACTGCTGGGTCAAATTATGGTTTTACCCCTGTGTCTACCTCTTGCTCCTTAAGTCCCCACTGCTCCTCTAATGAACAACAATGTTGTATGGTCCAACCATAAACAACATCCCTCTCGGGCAAGTGAGAGGGTGGGCGCCCGTTGTCCAAACCCTGGAGACAACACTTAAGGGAACAACCCCTCTAGTTTCTTTAATGTCTGGAACGAGTGAATTCAATCTCGCATCGTTAAGTTCCCAGCTCCCCACGTGGTCCTGTCCCTGAGAAGATAGACATATTGGGCGAGTAACTGTGACCACCCTCACCCATACTAGTCAAAGGACAGACCCCCGTAGACAGAAGTCCGTAACACGCTCAAGATTAAGGTCGAGTCACTAATGGTCATCTACGAAGTTATTAGTCCAATAGTGTTAAAGATGTTACATCAGTAGGTCTAATAATTCACGGTCTGGTCTTGTACAATCTCATTGCACAGGATGACTCCACTCGCATGTCAACCACATGATCGAGTCGGATCACCTCGTTTGCATCTAATACAAAGCGGGTCGCATCCACAACGTATCCAAGATTACGTCTCCAATCCTATCCGTATACTGTAGACCGTTCGGGTCTTTTACTCAAGAATTCTTCTCCTCTTCTCCGTAGCTGCACAGGGTCCTTCTAAGGTGTGCTTAGGAAACTCCTAAAATCTTATTCTTTCTCAAAATTGTAAAAAGAGGCTTAAATACAACCTTTCCAACTAAAGAACTAGGGCTTTTGTGGCAAAGGCACTCTAGTGAGAATTCTAATTGGTCTAGTGAGGGTCAACTGTCAGTTTCCTTAATTGAGGTGGCTGCCACGTGTTCTAGATGTTTGTACATTCTAACAAAGTGCTTATGGCATAGCTTGAGCTTCAGCATTCTTGCATTTCTTTGCTCCAACAATTGGAATGTTATTAAGACATATCAAATGTTCCAGCATTTGCTGCCTTCTCTCCCTGAGCAACAGATACTGCAGCAATTGGCCACTAGGCATTACTCACTTTGATCATAATCTTGGAGCAATCCCCTATGCAAGGATCACAATGACATTCATTAGGCACCTCTTAGCCTAAAATACTAACAGGAGAATTTTAAAAATAACAAAGAGGATCTAGGTACTCAGAAACATAACTTCTAGTTCCAAAATATAAAGGTCCATACTTAAAGATGCTCAAATTACTCAAAATGATCCACTTAATAGCTCTCTTTTGCAGAGTTATCAAGTTGCAACCTTTGAAGCTTGATAAAGCACCTCTTCATCCAAAAGTCACAATGAATTTAATAGGTACATAATGCATTAAAGATGTGAATGAATCTGGATTTTTAAATTCATTGTGACTTTTGGATGAAGAGGTGCTTTATCAAGCTTCAAATGTTGCAACTCTTCACTATAGATTGGCATCTTAGCTTGGAGATGAATATCTTTTACCTCTACTTCTTGTCATTGGACTTTATGGCATAATAATTTCCTCATGATTGGATGTAATTAGAGTATAAGCTTCAATTGAGCTTACTTGAGCTGGATGAGCTTGTTGTCAACTTGTGGGCTTCTCTTGTTGTCTCCTTCGTCTTTATTTCTTTATCACTATTCCACTAAATGCACATATTATGCATTATGCCAATCATATTTGCATAATTGCATTATATAAAGTGTCTTATATTTTATTCCGCAAATCATATCTGCATAATAAACTGAATCACATTCAATTTTCATATCTCTCATGTTTAATTCCTCTAAATATGAAATTATTTCATAATTAAGCAATAATATAGTTTATCATGAATCATATTCATATTAAACTATATATTATATCAATCATATCAAATATAATTGATATAAGTCCCTTATATGAATTTGAACACTTCAAATTTATTCCAAAATGTTATACCCTCTTTATTTCAATATCGAGCCAACAGAGGGACCTGACCTACAAATCATGAGCTCCAATGATACGAGATTAACTGATCAAGCTCTTTGATCTCGTTAATCGACATTCATTAACTACGAGTCACTCCACTATAGACTCGTAGTTGCATTCTCCTACTTGTAGGACAAGTTGTGTCTATCGATATAACCAATGCCCACAAGTCAACCCTTCACAGGTCATTCGTAGTCAAAATTGGGTCAAATTACCGTTTTACCCCTGTGGCTATTTCTTGCTCCTCAAGTACCACTGATCCTCTAATGAACAACAAGTTTATGGTCCTACCATAAATAATGTCCCTATCAGGCCAGTGAGAGTATGGGGCCCCGTTGTTCAAGACCTGGATTCACTCCATAAGGGAACAACCTATCTAAATTTCCTAGCGCGAAAACGAGTGAATTTCTTCTTGCGAACTTAAGTTCCCAGTTCCCTACAAGGTTTCGTCCCTAAGAATGTAGGCGTATTGAGTCGACAACTCTGGCCACTCTCACCCATACTAGTCTAAGGTCAAACCCCCGCAGACAGGAGTTTGTAACTCACTCAGGATTCATGTTGAGTCACTAGTGGTCATGTATGAATTATTAGTCCAAATCTATCAATGGTGTTACTATTGTAGTCTAATAATTCTCGATCCAGTCTTGTATAATCTCAATGCACAAGATGCCCCAACTCGCATGTCAACTACATGAACGAGTTAGATCACCTTGTTTGTATCAAATACAAAGTAGATCACATCCATAGTGTTACTAGGATGAGGTTCCAAACCCTATCCATGTACTATAGACCATTTCGGTCATTTACTTGAACATGATCCTACTTGTGTGTCCAATACACACTGTTCAGGGTTTCATAAACATGACCCTGAAGCTTAGTTTATCGGATTTAAGTTTTAACTGCAAGATTAAAAGATTTGAGGAAAAATAAGACTTTATTTATAACCATTAAATAATTACAAATTGAAGGGAATCGAATCCCGTAGCGGAAGCAATTGTGAATCGCGCGCTCTCGATTTAGTTACAACAATTTCATTCAAGAACGTAAACAACTAGATTAATCATAAAATAGAATATGGACAGCAAGAAATTATACCTTTGAACAACTTTTCTTCAAGTGTTCCTCCTCTCTTACGATCAAGATCTCAGCAACAAGAACCACGAACGGACTAAGACACGACCACTGGATCTTCTCCATTGTTCTCTAGGTGAGGGAGGAATGAGGGTTCCCTTTAGGTAAGATGAGATGTTGTGGGAGAGAGGATTGTGTTTTGGAACCGTTCCAACAACACAACAAAGGCTTAGGTTAACTTGACCTAGTTGCATTTTATGCAAGTATATATATAAGGAGATAGGGATGGAAATTACCATCCTATCCCTCTTTCATTCTCTCTTTAGTATATAGTTAATATGTGAATCCAATTCACATTAAAACTATATATTATATCAATTATATCACATATAATTGATATGACATCTCATATATGAAATTGAACACTTCAATTTCATTCCTAACATTATACTCTCAATATTACCATGTTGAGCCAACGGAGGGACCTAATGGACCTACAGTTCATGAGCTCCAATGATATGAGATTGACTGAACAAACTCTTTGATCCAGTTAATCAATATTCATTAACCACAAGTCAGTCCACTATAGACTTGTAGTTGCACTCTCCTCACTGTAGATTATATTGTGTCCACTGATATAATCATTACCCATGAGTCGCCCCTTCATAGGTTGTTCGTAATTACAGCTGGGTAAAATTACCGTTTTACCCCTGTGATTACCTCTTTGTTCCTTAAGCACCATTGATCCTCTAATGAACAACAAGTCTACGGTCCTACCATAGACTCATACCCTCATAGAGGGCGGGGCCCCGTTGTTCAAGACCTGGAGTCAGTTCTTAAGGGAACAACCTATCTAATTCCTTAGTGTAGGAATTAGTGAATTTCATCTTGCACAGTTAAGTTCCCAGCTACCTACGAGGCTCTGTCCCTTAGAAGGTAGACTTATTGAGTCGGCTACAGGCCACTCTCACCCATACTAGTCTAAGGACAAACCCCTATATGCAGGAGTTCTTAACTTGCTCAGGATTCAGGTTGAGTCACTAATGATAATCTATAAATTACTAGTCTTATTCTGTTAACGGTGTTATACTTGTTAGACTAATAATTTGCGGTCCGGTCTTGTATGAACTCTTCATACAAGATGCCCCCACTCGCATGTCAACTACATGAATGAGTTGGATTACCTCATTTGTACTAATTACAAAGTGGGTCGCATCCATGGTGTTACAAGAATGAGGTTTCCAACCTTATTCTTATACCATAGACCATTTAGGTTATATTCTTGAACTCAACCCAAATAGTGTCCACTACATTGATGTTCAAGATATATGTTATAACCTTGGAGCTTAGTTTATTGGATTTATAAAGCAAGACTGTAATTCTATCAAAACAAATAACCCTTTCTTTAATTGATCAAAATTACACAAGTTTAGGGCATAAATCCCAACACAAATTATACGAGTTTAGGGCATAAATCTTAATAAAACAACCAAGATATTAAGATTATTTTTCCAAGTCATCATATTATCTCGGGTTAATTTCTCAGTAGCAATAAGAAAAGGATTGAGCTATTCATATTGTTGAAATACAAAATACTTGTATTAGTTTCTCGCTAAACCTTTAATTAATCCAATCAATTTTAGCTAATTATCTAATGATTCCTAAGTCATTAATAATTTCCAATGATATTCCAAAGGTTTAGAATGTATGACACCGAAGGGTAATCATGAACACTCTTCCTCTGAATCAAGACATTCTTGACCAACACCTAATCTCAGAATAACTTTTATTCTTATAGGCTTTAGTTACCATTATTTTGTCTGGATACTATTACAACTAATGTATCATGTGAGTGTAACCCTCTATCTTTGGATTCCAGAGTCTCGATCCAACAAAATCTGTCAAAGGGAGGATTAGGTTGGAAAATAAACTAAGGTAATCTTTATCATTTTCAGGTGTTCACTGTGTTCCGATCCCTATGATCAAAGCCCTCTGAAGGGATTGTCTGGTCCAGGCCAAACTAGCAAGCTGATCATAGTAATTTCACAGTGTGAACCGATAAAAGAGATCATGGGTTTTGTTTTCACAGTTCCCGCTCCCACTCACTATAAGTACCCTATCCATTCACCTTGATATTAACCCATGCAAACACCATCCAAGGGGGACGCTCCCGTTTGCACCACGAGGCGAAGTATGTATCTCACGGTGTGAATTTCTCAGAGATATGTAGGTGAAAAATTTGATGTATCACATGCACCGTTTTTCTCCCACTAATTACTTTAAGTATTTTAGGCATTTTACCTTGGTTAAATCCGACTAATTATTTTACCCAAGTCTATCAATATAACCCTTTATATTGAATTTTTACCTAAGTCTACAACCAAAGGGTTTCTAGTTTATCAACCCTTAATAAACTTTGTTGACATTGTAATAATTTATAGATTCTAAGATTAATTCACTCCCAGGTCAGTTCTCAGGTAGCGGTGTTCCGCTTCCGTCAGCTTAAATACCCTAGCCTAGACAGAACCTTCCTTAGACAGAGTTCCTCTTAATCATAGTCTATAAATTATTCGATCTCTAATTCTAATCTAATTAGAACTAGATAACCTAATGTCTATTAATTACAAGTTCTAAAAATTTTAAAACTAATAATTAACCTTAGATGACATGCATACTATGTTATATTTGCTTCATCATCCATCACGTGAATAATAAACATACATAGCATATTCATCTCATGAATCATAATGCATGTGAATGCTATCCAAGAATTAATATAACACATTATATTAATAATTCAGGCAAACTATATAATATAACATTTTATATTATAAATGATGCATGAAAATGCTTAACCTAAGGTGGGATTTTCTAAATAGCATACATTATGCATGGATATAATTATACAACAATTCCATAAAAATAAATAGCAAAATTAGACCATTTTTGGCACCCTAAAATTAATTAAAATTAATATAATCTAATTATATTAATTAAAATAAATAAAAAATAAAACTGTTGCCTGTTGCTGCTCTTCGTGAAACGTCTGCGCGTTGGAGTTGGAGCTAATTATGCCTAATGCTTAATATAATCTAATTATGTCGGATGCTTGTCCGTTTCTACCCGTTGGAGCGCTTGGCAAAATGCCTTCAGCTCCAACGTTGTGACGCCCGTGATAGCGTTGCAACGCTAACGCCTCTCCATCCAAGCGTTGTGACGTTGGTTGAAGCGTTGAAACGCTGCGCCTTCTGCAGCTTGAAAACAACCTCAACGGCGTTGCAACGCTGTATGGAGAACAACAAACTCATTTTGCTGTTTTTGCTCGTTTTTGCTCCGTTCTTCTCAGCAACCACTTTGCCTCGATCGACACGGACTTACAGACTCGATTTACAATTAAAATTGCCCAAAAACATCGGACCCTTACATTGAACGATTCAATAAAAAATTACAAATCTAAATGCCAAAAATGTAAACATCTAATTTACAAACCTTCATTCATCTCATGAACAAAATGTAATCCCACCTATGTTTTTTATAGATCTATAACAAAAACAAGAACACAATTGGCTCTGATACCAATTGATAGGATTGAATCCCTTAGCAGAAGCGATTTGAATCGCGTGTTCTTGTAATGTGTTACGTAGATCAAATCAAAACATACATAAAATGATTAAGCATGCATATTAGGTTATATGGACAAGAAGTATATTACCTTTGAAGACAAAAAACAGCACGTGCTCCTTTTGATCCTCTCATTCTCACGATCTCAACGATCTCAACGATCTCGCGTTCTCCACAAACTACAAAGTAGTTTTGATCTACCCACTAGATATTCTCCGTTGTATCTCTAGGAGAGGGAAGGTGGCGGAACCTCTTTTGGAGTTGGGAGGGATTTTGAGGAAGACAAGTGTTTTAGAGCTCTTCCAACAAAACACTTGTCAAAGAGAGCACTAGGGTTACCTTTTTTGAATTAGGTTAACAAATGTGCATCTCATGCACATATTTATAGGAGGGAAATGACCATCCTACCCTTATAGTCATCGTATGATATATTTCTAATGGATTAAACCATATGTTATATCAATTATACCATATATAATTGATATATCCCTTTAAACATGAAATTGAACATTTCAATTTCTCTCCAAACTATAAAACCCTCCTTATTTCCATGTTGAGCCAACGGAGGGACCTAATTGATCTACAGATCATGAGCTCCAATGAACAACATTAATCGATCAAACTCTTTGATTAAATTAACCAACATTCATTAACTAAGAGTCATGCCACTATAGACTTGTAGTTGCACTCTCCTAACGGTAGACTATGTTGTATCCACTAATATAATCAATACTTGTATGTCGACCCTTCAAAGGTTGTTCGTAAACACAGCTGGGTCAAATTACCATTTTACCCTTCTGAATACATCTTGCTCCTTAAGCTCCACTAATCCTTTAATGAACAATCAACCTATGGTCCTACCACAAACTAGATCCTTCTTAGGCCAGTAATAAGGCGGGGCCCCATTGTTCAAGACTCAGATTCAATTTTTAAGAGAACAACCTATCTGATTCCCTAATTTAGGAATGAGTCAATTCCATCTTGCATAGTTAAGTTCCCAGCTACTTACAAAGTTATGTCCCTAAGAGGTAGGCTTATTGAGTCGACTACAGGCAACTCTCACCCATACTTGTCTAAGGACAAACCTCACAAGCAGGAGTCCGTAGCATGCTTAGGATTCAGGTTAAGTCACTAATGATCATCTATGAATTATTATACTTATCTTGGTAACGGTGTTACACTAGTAGGTTAATAATTCCCGGTCTGGTCTTGTATAATCTCATTATACAGGATGCCCCCACTTACATGTCTACCACATGAACGAGTTGAATTACCTCGTTTGTACCAAATACAAAGCGGGTTGCATCCATGGTGGTACCAATATAAGGTTCCCAACTTTATGCATATACCATAGACCTTTTAGGTTATATTTGAACAACTTAATCCAACTTGTGTCTACTACACAAATTGTTCAAAATCAATCATTATAACCTTGGAACTTAGTTTATTGGATTTAGATTTATATGCGAGAATATAATAAATAACATCTTTATTTATTTGAAACAAAACTACACTTGTTTAGGGCATAAATCTCAACACCTTTTCCACTAAAAGAATGTTTGGTCATTTTGCCTTCAAGGCATAACTCACATACCGGTTAAGAGTTTTCTTCCAACTCGCTTAGAAGTCCACTCTTCACTAGTCTCTCAATCCTATTGAGATTTATGTGGCCTAACCTTAGATGCCAAAGATGGGCATTTTCTTTCGGAGAAGCTTTTATTCTTTTAGTTCGTGTTTCAGCCGTTTTAAACAATTCAGTATTCAAAAAACTTTTGACCGAATTAGGCTTTAAAACGTACAAATTATTCTCAAGTGAAGTAGATCACAACAAATTTCTATTTCTAGAAATAAATGCTTTATTACCAGAAATTTGAACGGAAATACAATGTTCCAATAGGCAGGAAATAGAAACAAGGTTTCTAGTAAATCCTGGCACTATGTACTAATTATCTAATAATAAGTACTTCCCGCCAAAAAAGAGTTTCACCGTGTCGACCGCTGCAAGAGAAACAACCTCCCCGGATCCAACCCGTGGTGTTATCTCACCCGCTCGCAACTGCTGCCAGGAACTAATTCCGTGAAAAGAAGAACAAACATGGTTAGTGGCGCCTGAATCCAGTATCCAGGCAGAGTCATTACTCCCCACTAAACAGGTTTTAGTTACAAGTAAATCACATTTACCTTCTTTCTTCCTATGGGCAAGGAACTTGGGACAGTTTCTCTTCCAGTGACCATCTCCGTTGCAATGGAAACATTTTCCTTTCTCCGCAACTTCCTTTACCTTTTTGCCCTTCTGGGAGGCAGCACGATCAACTTTACCATTTTTTAACTTCTTCTCCCTTTCGGGCCTGAAGAACCTACAGATTTTGTCCCAGAGGTGAACCCCTGTGATAGGACCTAAAGGCAACATTTGCCTCAGCTTCCGATCCCCTGATCCTCATAAAGGACTGGAAGTTCTATAGTTCATTGAGTAGGGTGATTAGAGTGTAGCTAACTTTGTTGATAATAACATTGCTACGAAACTAAAGGAAACTCTTCGGAAGAGTCTCCAAAATAAAGCTGACCTGGCTCGACTCGTCGATCGAAGCTCGTCCATCTCTGCCAGATTAAAGTGAGTCATCATGTCGAGAACATGTTCACGGACAGACACCTCTTCCTTCATTCTAACATTGAAGACGTGTTTGAGGGAATCGTGTCGGACCTGAAAGGACTGTTGTCCAAACATTTCTTGCAGAGATTCCATGATCTTCTTAGCGATGATCATCACCTCATGCTTCTTTGCCAAAACTTCAGATAAGTTGGCAATTATGTAGACCTTGGCCTGTTCGTTGGCCCTGATCCACCGATCGTACGCATCACGAACACTTCGCGATGCTGTCGAGCCCGACACCTGAGGACACTCCTCAGTGAGCACGAACTTTAGGTCGTCAGTTACCAGTATCGTGTTGATATTATTCTTCCATGTGTGATAATTATCTCCTACGAGTTTATCAGAAGCTAAAAGAGCGACAATTGAACTAGACATTTTATCTGCTGAAATAAGAAAAACTTTGTATTAGTCTCGCAAAAACTTAGAAAATCCAATCATGTTTTAGTAAATTTTTATCCTATGATCCCTAGGTCATTAAAAATTTCAATGATACCCCAGAGGTTTAGAATGACCGCCACCAAAGGGTGAACAGTAACACTCTTCCTTTAGGACGAGAATTTCTCGACCAGACCCTAATACCAGAATAAATCTTATTCCATTAGGCATCCAGTTACCATTATTCAGTCTGAATCTATTAGCTCTTAATGAATCCCGTGAGTGTCACCCTTTATCTTTAAATTTCCAAGTATCCGTCAAAACAATAGCCACGAAAGGGTGAACTACGAAGGAAAACCAACAAGCAAAATTGTATCCCTTTCGGGAGTTCACGATGTTTCGACTCCCACGATCAAGGCCATCCAAAAGGATTGTCTAGTCCAGGCCGAACTAGCAGGTGGATCATAGGCGTCTCACGGTGTGAATCGATAAAAGAGACCATGGGTCCAGTTTTCACAGGTCCCGCTCCCACTCACTTGAAGTACTCTCTCCATTCACGTTAATATTGACCCATAGAAATACCATCCGAAGGGGGGCGCTCTCATTTGCGCCACGAGCCCGAGTACGGATCTCACGGTGTGAACTTAACGTAGATTTGTGGTCAGAAAATTTAATATATCTCATATACTTTATTTCCTCCCACTCAGCACTTTAAGTTAATCGGGATTGACCTAGATAAATCGGTTAATATTTAGCTAAGTCTACCAATATAACACTTATATTAGATTAGCTTAAGTCTATAATCACATTATTAACTTAGGTCTATGTGAGTAATTTAATTAACTTTTACTTAAACGCCACTCACGAGAATATAACCTATGAATCTTCGGACCAAATTCACCCCAGGTCGGTTCCCAGGTAAAGGGTGTTCCACAAAGCGTCAGCTTAAATACCCTAGCCTTAGACAAAACCTTCCTTAGACAGAGTTACTAATTAGTCACCATTCATAAGTCATATTTGATTTCCTAATTCTAATCTTATTAGAACTAGAAAACCTAAGTCTAATTATTCAAGTTCTAAACAATTTAAAACTAATAATTAACTTAGGTTACATCCATTTCTATGTTATAGTGATTGATCATTCATCACATGAATAATAAAACTATATAACATACATTCATCACATGAATAAATGCATGTCCATGCTTTTATTCTTAAAATATAACACTTATATTAATTAAATTAAAACATGCATTATATTATAACACTCATAATATAATCCTATCATGCATATTATATAATATAACTCTTATAATATAAATATGATGCATGAAATGTTTAATCTTAGGTGGGAATTTAATCTATATGACATACATTATGCACATAGAATAATAAATTTCATACATCACATGCATAAAATTAATTGAATAGCAATATTGGATAGATTTTGGCACCCTAGAGATTTTAATTAAGTTAATTAACATTAATATAACATTAATATTAATATTCATTAATTAAATTAATTAAAATACATTTTACAAATAAATAGATAAATAAAATTAAAAATCGTTGCTTCTGGGGCTTGAAACCGCAACCTCCACGTCCTAATTCACCACTACCGCACGTTTTTCTCGTCAACTGTTGCTCACTACGCGGCAGCGTTGCAACGCTGCAGCGGCCAGCGTTGTACTCTGAGTTCTCAACGCCACGCCTGGCGTCGCAACGTTGTGCCTGTAGTGCGCCTGGATCCGCACGGACACCGTTGAGCGCCGAAGAACAGCGTCTCAACGACATTGACAGAACAGCAAACACCTTCGCTGTTCTTCGTCGTTTTTCGGTCGTTTCCACTCCAATTTCTTCACAACAACTCTTTCCACGAACGACACGGACTTACAGACTCGATTTACTTTCTAACATTCGCCAAAACACTAGGACTTTACATTGACCAAATCAACAGAAAAGTAAATCTAATTAAATGTCAAAAACCGAAACCATTCAATACGCAAACAACAATTCATCTGATGAAATTTTAAGAAAAACAGATTGCACAACGAAATAGCCAACGATTGGCTCTGATACCAATTGAAGGGATTAAAATTCCCCCAGCGGAAACGACTTTGAATGTTGTGGTGTTTGTTGTGAAAATTGTTTCTTAAAATTGAACTAAATCCTTTAATTTTAGGCTAAACATGCAATTAAAAGAAAGGAAAAATAGTAAAGTAAAATACTTACTTGTTGAAGAACACTTCTTCGCTGATTGCTTCTCCGATCTCGATCTCTTTCGTTCCAACGATCTCACGAACCAGAAAGTTTGGACACCTCTAAATCGATCTTCTCGGTTGTTCTCGATCGGTTGAGGGAGAGTGGTGGTACTCCCTTTGGTTTGGGTGGAGAGATTTTTCTATAGAGAATTTCATAAAAAACCAAAAAATGAGAAGTGAGTTATCAAAACCTTCTTGCAAATGTCTTTATATAATGGTGAGAGGTGGAGTTGAAATCTCCACCAATTCACCATTTTACCACAACCATTTAATATGAAAATCATATTTGCATATCATATACAATAAGGTATCTCATACCTTATTACACAAATCTCATTTGTATAACAGTGGAATTTTTAAATTGAATCACATTCAATTTAATTTCTCTCAATTCAATTTATCCAAATTACCACTAATTAATCAATTAGGCTAACCTATAGTTTATTATGAATCTCATTCACATTCAACTATATATTATGTCAATCATTTCTCATATAAATGACATAAATACCCTTTTAATGAATTTGAACACTTCAAATCAACATCAAACTGTAAACCCTCAATTTATCCAGTTTAAGCCAACCGAGGGACCTAATGGACCTACAGGTGACGAGCTCCAATGATTCGAGATTAACTAGTCAAACTCTTTGACCTGGTTATTCAACATTCATTAGCTACGGTAACACTCCACTAAAGCCCGTAGCTACACTTCCATCACTGTAGGATAAGTTGTGTCCATTGATATAACCAATGCCCGTGAGTCGACCCTTCACAGGTGTAGGGAATCGAATCCCACAGCGGAAGAGATAGTGAATCGAGCGTTCTTAATTTAGTTACATGAATTACATTCAAGAACAAATCTATCTAGATTAAGCATATAATATAAGATGGACAGCGAGAACAATACCTTTGAAAAACTCTTTCTTCAAGTGCTCCTTCTCCCACGCTCACGATCTCAGCAACACGAACACGAATGATCACCGACACTACCACCGAATCTTCTTCGTTGTTCTCTAGGTGAGGGAGGAAGGTGGGTTCCCTTTAGGTGAGATGAAATGTTTGTGAGATTCTAGTTGGAACTCTTTCCAACACAATGTGGGAGAATTCTCTAGGGTTTCTCAAAGAGATTAATTTCCTTAACCTAGTTGCGTCTTATGCAACTATATATATATAGGGAAATAGGATAGAAATTACCATCCTATCCCTCTTGTATTCTCCAACTATTATATGGTTTATATGTGAATCTAATTCACATTAAAACTATATATTATATCAATTATATCATATATAATTGATATAACACCTCATGCATGAAATTGAACACTTCAATTTCATTACTAACTTTATACCCTCAATATTACCATATTGAGCCAACGGAGGGACCTAATGGACCTAAAGTTCATGAGCTCTAATGATGTGAGATTAACTGATCAAACTCTTTGATCTAGTTAATTAATATTCATTAACTATAAGTCACTCCACTATAGACACAGATTTGCACTCTTCTTACGATGAGATTATATTGTGTCCACTCGATATAATCATTACCCATGAGTCGACCCTTCACAAGTTGTTCGTAATCATGGTCAATCAAATCTTCGTTTTACCCCTGTGATTACCTCTTTGTTCCTTAATCACCACTGATCCTCTAATGAACAACAAGTCTAAGGTCCTATCATAGACTCGTATCCTCATAGAGGGCGGGGCCCCGTTGTTCAAGACCTGGAGTCAGTTCTTAAGAGAACAACCTATTGTAGGAATGAGTGAATTTCATCTTGCACAGTTACGTCCCCAGCTACCTACGAGGTTCTGTCTATGAGAAGGTAGGCTTATTGAGTCGGTTACAGACCACTCTCACCCATACTAGGCTAAGGACAAACTCCTATAAGAAGGAGTTCTTAACTTGCTCAGGATTCAGGTCGAGTCACTAATGACCATCGATAAATTATTAGTCTTATCATGTTAACGGTGGTACACTTGTTAGACTAATAATTTGCAGTCCGGTCTTGTATGAACTCTTCATACAGGATGCCCCAACTCGCATGTCAACCACATGAATGAGTTGGATTACCTCATTTGTACTAATTACAAAATGGGTCGCATCCATGGTGTTACCAGAATGAGGTTTCCAACCTTATTCTTATACCATAGACCATTTAGGTTATATTCTTGAACACAATCCAAAATAGTGTCCACTATACTGATGTTCAAGATATATTATAACCTTGGAGCTTAGTTTATTGGATTTATAAAGCAAGAATATAATTTTATCAAAATAAATAACTCTTTATTTATTTGATCAAAATTACACAAGTTTAGGGCATAAATCCCAACAATCTCCCACTTGACCTAAAGCTTGTGGAGTACTAAAACATTACAGTAATGTAAATACAATAAACTAGGGCATTTAAAACCTTTGTACAAAATACTCCCACTTGTCCTAGTTGGGGAAGACTTGTAAACCTAGACCCTCTAAGTGACTCTCAAACACTTTAGCCGTGAGAGCCTTTGTAAAAGGATCAGCAATGTTGTGCTCCGAGGCTATCTTCGTGACGATCACGTCTCCTCGATGCACGATCTCCCAGATGAGATGATATTTCCGCTCAATATGGTTTCCCCTCTTTTGACGCCAGGGTTCCCTTGAATTTTCCACGACACCACTATTATCACAATACATCGTGATGGGTATACTCATATTTGGAACAACTTCCAAATTCCCCATGAATTACCTTAACCAAACGACCTCTTTAGCTACTTCATAAGCTACTACATATTTGGCCTCCATGGTGGAATCAACGATGCATCCTTGCTTGATGCTTCACCATACTACAGCTCCTCCGTTAAGAGTAAATACTGACCCTGATATAGATTTTCGAGAATCTTTATCAGTCTGAAAGTCAGAATTCGTGTATCTTGTAAGGATCAAATCCTTAGCCCCATACATAAGCCTATAGTTCCTTGTTCTCCGTAGATACTTAAGGATTGTTTTAACCGATGTCTTGTGTTCAAGTTATGGATTGGATTGATACCTACTGACCATTCCAACTGCAAAACAGATATCAAGCCTAGTACACAACATGGCGTACATGAGGCTCCCAACAATTGATGCATAAGGAATTCGTCTCATATCCTCAACACCTTGAGGTGTCTTAGGACACTGTTCCCTAGACAAATGAACTCCATGTCTAAAAGGAAATAAGCCCTTTTTGGAGTCTTGCATCTTAAACCTTGACAACACTTAGTCGATGTAAGATGTCTGAGACAGGGCTAGTGTTTTATTCTTGCGGTTTCGGACAATCTGGACCCCAAGAACAAACTGCGCTTCACCCAAATCTTTCATTTGGAATTGCGTAGCTAGCCAATTCTTAATGTTAGTAAGATATCCTACATCATTCCCAGTGAGTAGGATATCATCCACATATAGAACTAGGAATGCGACAGAACTATTGATGATTTTCTTGTAGACACAAGGTTCATCATCATTTTGATCAAAGCCATAGGATTTGATCCCCTCATCAAATCTTATATTCCAGGACCGAGAGGCTTGTTTCAGTCCATAAATTGACATTTTAAGCCTGCAAACCTTTTGCTCTTGTCCTGGTTCAATGAACCCTTTGGGTTGGTCCATGTAGATGTTTTCCTCAAGATTGCCATTCAAAAAGGCTGTCTTGACATCCATTTGCCATACCTCATAGTCATAATATGCGGCAATAGAAAGTAGGATACGGATAGATTTTACCATAGCAACACGTGAAAAGGTTTCCTCATAGTCAACCCCTTAAACCTAGGTATAACCCTTTGCTACTAGTCTAGTTTTAAAGGTTTGCAGCTTCCCATCTACACCATGCTTTCTCTTGTAGATCCACTTAAAACCTAAAGGTTTTACCCCATCAGGTTTATCTACAAGATCCCAAACAGAATTGAAGTGCATAGACTCCATTTCTTGGTCCATGGCTATGATCCATTTGTGTTTGTCTTTATCAACTATCGCTTGATTATAAGTCGATGGATCCTCGCAGTTGTCATCTGGTATAACAACTTGGGTTTTAGATAAACCCATGTAACGATCAGGTTGCGTTATAACCCTCCCACTACGTCGAGGCATACTCAACTCTTGAGATGGACTCTCTTGACTAGACAAGCTAGTATCAACAACTTTTGTTCACGTACTAGTTTTATTAGAAACCTTTGCTATTGTTCCATCTAACTTACTCAACATAATTTTACTTCTTGGTTTGTGGTCCCTTATGTTGTCCTCCTCTAAGAAAATGGCATTTGTCTACACAAAAACCTTATCTTCTTTAGGATCATAGAATAAACCACCTCTTATTTCTTTTGGGTATCCTACGACTAGGCACAAGTTCGAATGTGAATCTAACTTTTTTTTATTTTTCACAAGCACATGTGCTGGACCACCCCAAATTCTGAAATGATATAAACTACCTCTACCTCCTTTCCATAGTTCAAAAGGTGTTTCAGAAACACTTTTTGAGGGCACATTGTTCAAAATGTATATCGCAGTCTCTACTACATAACCCCAAAATGAACTAGGGAGATGAGCATAACTCATCATTGATCGAACCATGTCGAACCATGTCCAACAAGGTTCTATTTCTCCTTTCCCATACACCGTTTTGTTGTGGTGTACCTGGAGCCGAGAGTTGGGATGTAATTCCATGTTCTATCATATAGTTATGGAATTTTAAATCCATGTACTCTCCACCTCGATCTGATCGAAGTGTTTTAATTGTTTTTCCTAATTGATTTCCAGCTTCAGTCCTGTATTCCTTGAACTTTTCAAGTGCTTCAGACTTATGTTGTATCAGGTAAATATGCCCAAATCTAGAATAACCATCTACAAAGGAGATGAAATATTCATATCCTCCTCTGGCTTTAACACTCATCGAACCACAGAGGTCAGAACGTATAAGCTCAAGAGGTTATTTGGCTCCATAACCTTTTCCACTAAAAGGTCTTTTAGTCATTTTGCCTTCTAGGCAGGATTCACATACAGGTAAAGTATTTTCTTCTAACTCATTTAGAAGTCCATTCTTTACCAATCTCTAAATCCTGTAGAGATTAATGTGACCCAATCTAAGATGCCAAAGATGAACATTTTCTTTAGGAGAAATTTTACGTTTCTTAGTTTGTGCGTTTGCAGTTTTAAATAATTAAGTGTTTAAAACAATTTTGACTGAATTAGGCCTTAAAACATACAACCCATTTTCTAATGAAGCAGAACATATTTTCATTCCTTTCTTCAAAATAAACACTTTATTCATTGAGAAAGAAACAGAAATACATTGTTTTATAAGGCAAGAAATTAAAATAAGGTTTCTAGTAAACCCTGGTATCACTAATATATTGTCTAACAACTTATATTTCTTGCCAAAATACAACTTCATGGTGCCTACTGCTACAACTGAGACGACATCTCCATTTCCAACCCGGAGCGTTATCTCTTCTTTCTGTAGCTGCTGCGAGGAATCAATTCCCTCAAAAGAAGAGCAAACATGATTAATGGCGCCTGAATCAAGTATCCAAGCAGTTTTATCATTATCCACTAAACAAGCTTCTAAGCAAAGTATATCATATTTACCTTCCTTCTTCTTTTCTGTAATGTACTTCGGACAGTTCCGTTTCCAATGCCCGTCTTCGTTGCAGTGGAAACACTTTCCTTTGTCAGGAACTTCTTTGACTTTCTTGCCCTTCTGGGCGGCAGCTTTGTCAGCTCGTTTCCCTTTACAAACCTTCTTCATGTTCTTCTTTTTCCCTTTAAGGTTAGAAGAAGATGAAGCCACTGTTTTTGATCTAGAGGTCGAACCTCTGTGATAACTTTTACTGGCAACATTTGCCTCACCTTTCGATCCCCGAATTTTCATCTAAGATTGAAAGGTCTGGAGTTCATTCAGAAAAGAGGTAAGATTAAAATTAGCTTGCTCATAACAACATTACTTCTAAACTGTAGGAAACTATCTAGAAGGGTTTCTAGATTAAAACTGACCTGGCTCGATTCATCGATGGAAGCACCATTCAACTCTGCTATGTTAAAGTGCACTATCATATCCAGGACATAATCCCGAACAGATGTACCCTCTGACATCCGCGAGTTTAATATGTACTTTAGGGCATTGTGTCGGTCCTGTCTGGACTGTTGTCCAAACATACCCTGCAATGAAACCATGATTTTTTTAGCGGTCATCATGCCCTCATGCTTCTTGGCTAATATATCAGACATACTTGCCAGCATGTAGACCTTGGCCTTATCATTGGCCTTGATCCATCGATCATATGCATCATGAACATTTTGTGACGCATTCGAGCCTGGCACCTGAGGACACTCCTCAGTTAGCACAAACTTCAAATTATCCACTACCATTATAGTGTTGAGTTTATTTTTCCATGTCATCATATTCTCTCCGGTTAACTTTTCCGTACCCAATAAGGAAATTATAGAGCTAGGCATTTTTGCTGAAAAATTTACAAACAAACTTGTATGAGTTTCTTGCTATAATTGTCTAATTCAATCATGTTTTAGCTAATTATCAAATGATTCCTAGGTCATTTATAATTTTTAATGATACTCCAAAGATTTAGAGTGTATGAAATCGAAGGGTAATCAAAAACACTTCTCCTCTAGATCAAGATAATCTTGACCAAAATCTAATGCCAGAATAACTCTTATTCCTATAGGCTTTAGTTACCATTATTCGGTCAGGATACATACACTTCTTTTGTACCTTATGAGTGTAACCCTCTGTCTTTAGATCCTAAAGGATTGTCTTGTCCAGGCCAAACTAGGAGGTTGACCATAGTGATCATACGGTGTAAACCGACTGAAGAGACCATAGGTTTTGTTTTCACTATACCTACTCCCACTCACGATAAGTACCCTCTCCATTCACCTCGATATTGACTCATACAAACACCATCCAAAGGGAGACGCTCCCGTTTGCGCCATGAGGCCAAGTATGAGTCTCACGGTGTGAACTTCCTCGAGATACGTAGGTGGAAAAATATGTATCATATACACTTTTCCTCCCACTGGATACTTTAAATCTATAGGAATCTTACTTAGGCTAAACCCGGCTAATGGTTTTACCTAAAGTTATCAATATAACTCTTATATCGATAATCAATATAACTCTTATATTGATTTTATCCTAAGTTTTTAATATAACTTTTATATTAAGCCTAGGATTTCTAGTTTATTAACCCCTAATAAACCAGCACGATGTGCTTTATGATTTATAAACTCCCGATTAAATTTCACTCCTGTGTCGGTTCCTGTATGGGTGTTCCGCTTTCACAACTTAAATACCCCAGCCTAGACAGAACTTTCCTTAGACAGAGCTCCTCTTTTAATCATTGTTTATAAATCACTTGGTTCATAATTCTAATCTAATTAGAACTTGATAACCTAAGGTATATTATTTCCAAGTTTTAAACATTTTAAAACTAATAATTAATCATAGGTGATATGCATACTATGTTATAGTGCTTTATCATTCATCTCATGAATAATAAGACATACATAGCATAATCATCTCATGAAAAATAATGCATGTCAATGTTGTCCATAAATTAATATAACACCTTATATTAATTAATCATGAAAACTATATAATATAACCCTTTATATTATAAATGATGCATGGAAAGTCTTAACCTAAGGTGGGATATCTAAATTAAAAGCATACATTATGCATGGCAATAATTACACAACAATTGCTTAATTTAAATAGAAAACATTTGGACCAATTTTGGCACCCTAAATTCAATTTTAAGATTATATTAATTAAGATTAAATAATTAAATATAAATTAAATATAAAATATTTTTATATTTAATATATAATAAAAAAATATTTTTCGCCCGTTAGACAGCTTGCTGAAACGCCTTCGGCGTTGCAACACTGCATGTTGTCCGTTTCTGCCCGTTGAAGCGCGCCTCGGCTCCTGCGTTACACAACGCCTCAGCGTTGCAACGCTGCCGTCTTCCCAGCTGCGTGCCTGCCGCAGTGGCGTTTCAACGCTATAGAACAGCGTTGCAACACCATTCACATAACAACAAAACCATTTTCAATTTGTTGCTCGTTTTTGCTCCGATCTTCTCAGCAACCACCTTGCCTCGATAAACACGGACTTACAGACTCGATATACAATGAAAATTGCCCAAAACACCAGCCCTTTAAATTGAACGATTAAATGAAAATTGTAAATCTAAGTGCCAAAATTGAAAACGTCTATATTGCAAACCATTCATACATCACATGCAAAATAGTAAATCTCACCCCGTTCTTGAAAAATCTACAACGTAAATCAAGAACGCAATTGGGCTCTGATACCAATTGTAGGGAATCGAATCCCGCAGCGGAAGCGATAGTGAATCGCGCGTTCTTAATTTAGTTACATGAATTACATTCAAGAACAATTCTATCTAGATTAAGCATATAATATAAGATGGACAGTGAGAACAATACCTTTGAAGAACTCTTTCTTCAAGTGCTTCTTCTTCCACGCTCACGATCTCAGCAACACGAACCTGAACGATCATCAACACTACCACCGGACCTTCTCCGTTGCTCTCTAGGTGAGGGAGGAAGGTGGGTTCCCTTTAGGTGAGATGAGATGTTTGTGAGATTCTAGTTGGAACTCTTTCCAACACAATGTGAGAGAATTCTCTAGGGTTTCTCAAAGAGATTGAATTCCTTAACCTAGTTGCATCTCATGCAACTATATATATATAGGGAAATAGGATGGAAATTACCATCCTATCCCTTTTGTATTCTCCCACTATTATATGGTTTATATGTGAATCTAATTCACATTAAAACCATATATTATATCAATTATATCATATATAATTGATATAACACCTCATGTATGAAATTTAACACTTCAATTTCATTCCTAACTTTATACCCTCAATAATACCATGTTGAGCCAACGGAGTGACCTAATGGACCTACAATTCATGAGCTCCAATGATGTGAGATTAACTGATCAAACTCTTTGATCCAATTAATCAATATTCATTAACTACAAGTCACTCCACTATAGACTTGTAGTTGCACTCTCCTCGCTGTAGATTATATTGTTTCCACTGATATTATCATTACCCATGAGTCGACCCTTCACAGGTTGTTCGTAATCACGGCTGGGTCAAATTATCGTTTTACCCCTATGATTACCTCTTTGTTCCTTAAGCACCACTGATCCTCTTATGAACAACAAGTCTAAGGTCCTACCATAGACTCGTACCCTCATAGAGGGTGGGGCCCCGTTGTTCAAGACTTAGAGTCAGTTCTTAAGGGAACAACCTATCTAATTCCTTAGTGTAGGAATGAGTGAATTCCATCTTGCACAGTTAAGTCCCTAGCTACCTACGAGGTTCTGTCCCTGAGAAGGTAGGCTTATTGAGTCGGCTACAGGCCACTCTCACCAATACTAGTCTAAGGACAAACTCCTATAAGCAGGAGTTCTTAACTTGCTCAGGATTCAGGTCGAGTCACTAATGACCATCTATAAATTATCAGTCTTATCCTGTTAACGGTGTTACACTAGTTAGACTAATAATTTGCAGTCCGGTCTTCTATGAACTCTTCATACAAGATGCCCCTACTTGCATGTCAACCACATGAATGAGTTGGATTACCTCTTTGTACTAATTACAAAGTGCACCGCATCCATGGTGTTACCAGAATGAGGTTCCAACCTTATTCTTATACCATAGACCATTTAGGTTATATTCTTGAACACAATCCAAAATAGTGTCCATTAAACTGATGTTCAAGATATATTATAACCTTGGAGTTTAGTTTATTGGATTTATAAAGAAAGAATATAATTTTATCAAAATAAATAACTCTTTATTTATTTGATCAAAATTACACATGTTTAGGGCATAAATCCCAACAACAGTTTATTCGTAGTCACAACTGGGTCAAATTATCGTTTTACCCCTGTGTCTACCTCTTGCTCCTTAAGTCCCACTGCTCCTCTAATGAACAATAACGTTGTATGGTCCAACCATAAACAACATCCCTCCCGGGCCAGTGAGAGGGTGGGTGTCCGTTATCCAAACCCTGGAGACAACACTTAAGGGAACAACCCCTCTAGTTTCCCTGATTCGGGAATGAGTGAATTCCATCTCGCGTAGTCAAGTTCCCAGCTCCCCACGCGGTCCCGTCCCTGAGAAGATAGACATATTGGATGAGTAACTGTGACCACCCTCACCCATACTAGCCAAAGGACCGACTCCCGCAGATAGGAGTACGTAACACCCTTAAGATTAAGGTCAAGTGACTATTGGTCATCTACGAAGTTATTAACCCAATACTGTTAACAGTGTTACATCACTAAGTCTAATAATTCACGGTTCGGTCTTGTACAATCTTATTGCACAGGATGCCCCCACTCGCATGTCAATCACATGAATGAGTTGGATCACCTCATTTGTATCTAATACAAAGCGGGACGCATCCACAACCTATCTAGGATTAGGTCTCCAACCCTATCCATATACTGTAGATCGTTTGGGTCATTAACTCGAACGTGATCCTTCCTGTATGTCCACTACACACTGTTCAAGTTCTAGTTCTCTCATAATTAAATGACCTTGAAGCTTAGTTAATTGGAATGAGTTTGTAAATATGCGAGACACAAAGTGATGAAAAAATAACTCTTATTTATTTTAAAAAGAAATATTACAAACATATACGAGATTAGGGCATATATCCCAACATATTCAATTTAATTTCTCTCAATTAAATTTCTCCAAATTAGACCTAATTAATCAATTAGGCTATACTATAGTTTATTATGAATCTCATTCACAATAAACTATATATTATGTCAATTATATCACATATAAATGACATAAATATCCTTTTAATGAATTTGAACACTTCAAATCCACTCCCAACTGTAAACCCTCATTTTGTCCAATTTGAGCCAACCGAGGGACCTAATGGACCTACAAATGGCGAGCTCCAATTATACGAGATTAACCGATAAAACTCTTTGATCTGGTTAATCAACATTCATTAGCTACGGTAACACTCCGCTAAATCCAGTAGTTGCACTCTCATCACTGTAGGACAAGTTGTGTCCATCGATATAACCAATGCCCGTGAGTCGTCCCTTCACAAGTTGTTCGTAGTCATTACTGGGACAAATTATCGTTTTACCCTTGTGTCTACTTCTTGTTCCTTATGTCCTTTCAGGTTAGGCACGATTCCCTCAAACATGTGTTCAATGTTAGGATGAAGGAGGGCACATCTGTTAGGGAACATGTTCTCGACATGATGACCCACTTCAACTTGGTTGAGATGAACGATGCTTCGATCGACTAGTCGAGCCAGGTCAACTTTATAATGGAGACTCTTCCGAAGAGTTTCCTGCAGTTTCGTAGTAATGTTGTTATGAACAAAATTAGCTACACTCTGACCAACCTCCTCAACGAACTACAGACCTTCCAGTCCTTGATGAAAGTCAAGGGAAACGAAACTGAGGCAAATGTTGCATTCAGGTCATTTCACAGGGGTTCGACCTTTGGGACGAAATCTGTCGGTTCTTTAGGCCCGAAAGGGAAGAAGAAGAAGTTGAAGAAGGTTGCCAAAACTGACCGCGTTGCAGCCCAGAAGGGCAAAAAGGTCAAGGAGGTTGCAGAAAAAGGAAAGTGTTTCCACTGCAACGAGGACGACCACTGGAAGAGGAATTGTCCCAAGTTCCTTGCCGAGAAGAAAAAGGAAGGTAAATGTGATTTACTTGTTGTTGAAACTTGTTTAGTGGAGAGTAGTGACTCTGTCTTGATACTTGATTTAGGTGCCACTAACCATGTTTGTTCTTCTTTTCAGGGAATTAGTTCCTGGCAGCGACTACAGGAGGGTGAGATAACACTCAGGATTGGGTCCGGAGAAGTTGTCTCGGCTGCAGCTGTGGGCATGGTGAAGCTTTACTTCAGCGGGAAGTACATTTTATTGGATAACATGTACATAGTTCCTGGGTTTACTAGAAACCTTGTTTCAATTTCCTGCTTACTTGAACATTGTATTTCTATTAATTTTCAGAGCAATAAAGCGTTTATTTCTTGTAATGGGAATGTGTTGTGTTATGCTTCACTTGAGAATAATTTATATGTTTTAAATCCAAATTCGGTCAAAAGTGTTTTGAATACTGAATTGTTTAAAACAGCATAAACGCGAACTAAAAGATTAAAAGTTTCTCCAAAAGAAAATGCCCATCTTTGGCATCTATGGTTATGCCACATAAATCTCAATATAATTAAGAAACTAGTGAAGAGCGAACTTCTGAGCGAGTTAGAAAAAAACTCTTTACCGGTTTGTGAGTCATGCATTGAAGACAAAATGACCAAAATACCTTTTAATGAAAATGGTTATAGAACCAAAGAGCCTCTTGAGCTTATACATTCTGACCTCTGTGGTCCAATGAATGTTAAAACACGAGGAGGTTACGATTACTTTGTATCTTTTATAGATTACTATTTGAGATATGAGTACGTTTACCTAATGCATCGAAAGTCTGAAACTCTTGAAAAGTTTAAGGAGTACAAGACTGAGGTTTAGAACCAATTAGGTAAAACGATTAAAACACTTCGTTCGGATCGAGGTGGAGAGTACATGGACACTTAATTCCAGGACTATATGATAGAACATGGAATTATGTCCCAACTCTCAGCACCTTGTATGCCACAATAGAATGGTGTATCGGAGAGGAGAAACAAAACCTTGTTGGACATGGTTTGGTAGATGATGAGCTATGCTCATCTCTCTGACTCGTTTTGGGGTTACGAAGTGGAGACGGTGGTATACATTTTGAACACTGTTTCGTCGAAGAGTGTTTCTGAAATACCTTTCAAACTTTGGTATGGTTGTAAAACTAGTTTTCGTCATTTTAGAATTTGGAGATGCCCGACCCATGTATTGGTGTCAAACCCGAAGGTTACCCAAAAGAGACGAGGGGTGGTTTATTTTTCCGTCCTAAGGAAAATAGGGTACTTGTGTCGACAAACGCCACATTCCTTGAGGAGGACAACATTAGGGAGCATAAACCACGCAGTAAGATTGTGGTAAAGGAAATGGACAGTTCATCAATAAGAGTTTCTGATGGTGCTAGTACTTCAATAAGTGTTGTTGATCCTAGCTCATCTAGTCAAGTACGTTATCAAGAGTTGAGAATGCCTCGATGTAGTAGGAGGGTTGTGAAACAGCCTGAACATTACATGGGCTTGGCTTAAACCCAAGTCGTCATTCCAGATGATGATTTTGAGGATCCACTGACCTATGATCAGGCAATGAATGACATTGACAAGGACGAATGAATTAAAGCCATGGACCAGGAAATTGAGTCTATGTACTTCAATTTTTTTTGGGAGCTTGTAGACCAACCAGATTGGGTTAATACTCCTGTCTGCTGGGGGTTGTCCTTTGACTAGTATGGGTGAGAGTGGCCTGAGTATGCCAAATATGCCTATCTTCTTAGGGACAGGACCTTGTGGGGAGCTTGGAACTTAACTACGTAAAAAGGGATTCACTCGTTCCCGAGCTAGGGAAACCAGAGGGGTTGTTCCCTTAATTTTTGTCTCCAGGGCTTGAAAAACGGGTGCCCACCCTCTCACTGACCCGAGAAGGACGTTGTTTATGGTTGGACCATGCAACAAAGTTGTTCATTAGAGGAGCAGTGGGACTTAAGGAATAAGAAGTAGACAAAGGGGTAAAACGATAATTTTATCCAGTTGTGACTACGAACAATCTGTGAAGGGACAACTCACGGGCATTGGTTATATCGATGGACACAACTTGTCCTACAGTGATGAGAGTGCAGCTACGGGCTTTAGTGGAGTGTTATCGTAGTTAATGAATGTTGATTAAACCGATCAAACTATCGAGTCAAAAAGTTTGATCAGTTTAATCTAGTATCATTGGAGCTCGTCAATTGTAGGTCCATTAGGTCACTCGGTTGGCTCAAATTGGACAAATTGAGGGTTTATAGTTTGGAATGGATTTGAAGTGTTCAAATTCATTAAAAGGGTATTTATGTCATTTATATGTGATATAATAGACTTAATATGTAGTTTAATGTTAATGAGATTCATAATAAACCATATTATAGTCTAATTGATTAATTACGGCTAATTTAGATGAATTGAATTGAGAGAAATTAAATTGAATATGATTCAATTTAAAATTCCACAATAATGCAAATGTGATTTGTATAATAAGGTATGAGATACCTTATATTATGTGATATGCCAATATGATTTGCATATCATATGGTTGTGGTAAAATGGTAAATTGGTGGAGATTTTAACTCCACCACACTCAATTATAAATATGTGTTTGGAGAAACATTTGGTAGGGAAATTGTTCTCATTTTTGGAATTACATCCAAAGAACAAAGAAAATTCTCTCTAACTTCTCTCTCAATTCTCTACAACTATCTCCAACCCAAATTCCAAGGAGACTTCCACTACTCTCTCTCTACCTCCCGAGAACAACCGAGAAGATCAAATGGAAGTGTCTGGCTTGATCCGTTCGTGGTACGACTTCGAGAGATCGTTGGATCGTAATCGGAGGAGGAAATCCGAAGAAGTGTTCTTCAAGAGGTTAATACCATATTACTCACTGATTTTCCTTCTCAAATACATGCTTAGCTTAGAATTGTATGTGATACTTTTTTGTTATTTGAAAATTAGAACTACAACGAATCTACAGTTTTTAGCAACGCTTCTGCTTCGGAAAATCCATTCCCTTCATAACTGCTCCCTAGGGTTCACCTCAGTGTCACTAAGAAACTTACCTTTCTTCAAGGTGTTCAGAGTAGTTATTATTTGACTGATTTGTACATCCATATTCTTGATGGTTGTTCCCTAAGTGTTCACTATGTTACTCAAGCTCATCACTGTATTCTCCAATTGGTTGGCTCGATTCCTAGATTCAGTGATAAATGACCCCACCACATCTTCCAGAGATGGTCTACCCTCAGATGTAAATGCATAACCTGGAGGAGGCTACAACACATTTTTCTTGTTAGCATAAGAAAAGTTTTCATGATTACGCAAACCTGGATGATAGTGGGTGGGTAATTGACTCTGATTTTGATTTTCACGGTATCCATAGCCTCTGTTGTTCACATATTGAGCTTGCTCAAGTTCCTGATCCTCAACACCTACAGGTTTATTAGCAGCTGCAACTGCAGCTATGAATTATTTTTTGTCTGTACCTGCAAGTTTATTCAGAGCACTAGTCAGAGAAGCCATGTGAAACTTTATGGAACTTACATCATCTATCTTGTACATCCCCGCCACAGGTTTGGCAGTTAATCGTTCAGAAATGCCAATTTTAACTTGCAGCTGCCATCTCCTCGAGCAAAGTACGAACATTCTCTGCAGATTTGAAAAATATCGAACCCCCTACAGCTACATCCAAAAGAGATTTGTTATTACCAGATAATCCAATATAAAATAGTTAGATTTGCAACCAGTCAGGATAACCAAATTGTGGGCACTTCCTCAGCAAATTTTTATATCTTTCCCATGCTTCGAACATCTGTTATCCATCCTGGTGTCTGAATGTGCCAACCTCAGTGCGTAGCCTCGTAGTCTTTGCAGGTGGGAATTTAGCTAAGAATGTCTGAGCTAACTCCTCCCAAGTACTGATACTACCTGTGGGCAAGGACTCCAACAAGAATTTGCTTTATCCTGCAGAGAGAAAGGAAAAAGTCGTAAGTGAATAGCATCAAGAGATAAACCATTAATTTTTACCGTGCCACAAATTTCAGGAAAGGATCTCAGATGCAGATTTGGATCCTCCGTGGCATGTCTTCTGAAGGCATTTTCTCGAACCATCTGAATGAGAGCAGTCTTTATCTCAAAATTGTTTCCATTAATTGGGGCATAGATAATTCCAGACTGGTTTCCAGCAAAGGTGGGATGAAAGTGCTCCCTAATGGGCTTGTACTCTACATGTTGATCCTCTATGACTCTGACCATGTCCTTTGTCTTCTTAAGCTTCCTTTTGAAAGTTCTGTCAACCTCAGAATCAAAAGGAAATAGATCAACCTCTAGATTACTTCGCACGCACCACACAACAAAGAAAACAGAATTTGGTTTCAAAACATACAGATTATTTTCTTTTGTTGAAACTTTCGCTTTCTTAGTTTGTGTTTCTCCAGTTTTAAATAATTCAGTATTCAAAACACTTTTGACCGAATTTGGTTTCAAAACATACAGATTATTTTCAAGTGAAGCTGAACAAGTCACATTCCCTTTGAAAGAAATAAACGCTTTATTCGATTCAAAAGAAACTGAAATACAATGTTCAATAAGGTAGGAAATTGAAACAAGGTTTCTAGTAAACCCTGGAACTATATACAGATTGTCCAACAATAAGTACTTCCCGCTAAAGTTTAGCTTCACCGCGTCGATCACGCAGCAGAGAGACAAGCTCCCCCATCCACCCCGTAGAGTCACCTCACCCTCTCGCAGGTGGTTGCCGTGAATAAATCCACGAAAAAGAACAAACGTGGTTAGTGGCGCCCGAATCCAGTATCCAAGCGAGTCACTACTCTCCACTAAACATGTTTCATCCACAAGTAAATCACATTTACCTTGATTTTTCTTCTCGGCCGTGAATTTGGGGATGATTTCTCTTCCAAAGGACCGCCCCATTACAAATGGAAACACTTTCCTTTGGCTTGCGCAACCTCCTTGACCTTCTTACCCTTGTGGGCGCGGCACGGTCGATTTACCCCTCTTCATCCTCTTCTTCCTTCCCTTTGGGCGTGAAGCAACAGTGTTTTGTCCTGCAGGTCGAACCCCAGTGATAAGACACATGAGGCAACATTTGCTCTCGATTCCTTGACCCTGTTCAAGGATTGGAAATTCAGTAGCTCGTTGAGGAGGGTAGTCGAGTGTAGCTAATTTTGTTCATAACGAAGATTGCTCTGGCCAAGGAAACTCTTCTAAGAGTCTCCAAAATAAAGCCCGACTGGCTCGACTCATCGATCGAAGCCCCGTTCATCTCGGCCCGGATGGAAGTGGGTCATCATGTCTAGAACGTGTTCACGGACGAGCATGACCCCCTCTTTCATCCGTGCATTGAAAACGTATTTGAGCGAGTCATGCCGGACCTGAAAGAACTGTTGTCCAAACATTTCCTGCAAAGACTCCATGATCTCCTTAGCGGAAACCATCAGCTCGTGCTTCTTTGCCAAGACATCAGACATGCTGGCAATAATGTAGACCTTGGCCTTTTCGTTGGCCCTGATCTATCGATCGTACGCATCGCGAACACTTCGCGACGCGGTCGAGCCTGGCATCTGAGGACACTCCTCAGATAACACGAACTTAATGTCGTCTTGTACCAAAATTGTATTTATGTTGTTTTTCCAACTTTGATAGTTATCTCCCACTAATTTGTCTGAAGCGAGTAAAGTTATTATTGCGCTAGACATTTTTAGCTGAAAAATAAGAAAAACTTTTGTATTAGTCTCGCAAAAAACTTTTGAAAACCAATCAAGTTTTAACAAAATTGTTTTATGATCCCTAGGTCATTCAAAATTTGGCAATGATACCTAAAGGTTTAGAATGACCGCACCGGAAGAAGGTGTGAGCAGAACACTCCTCCTCTGGGACGAGACTTTCTCGATCGTCGGACCCAAATCCCGAATAACTCTTATTCCATTAGGCGTCAAATTACCACATCGTTCGGTCGAATTCATTAACACTTAACGAATGCAGTGAGTGTCACCCTCAATCTTTAAGTTTCCAAGCATCCGTCCCAAACAATAGCCACCGAAGGGTGAACCAAGAAGGAAAACCAACCAGAAATCAGATCCCTTTCGAGAATTCACGGTGTTCTCTCTCCCATGATCAAGCCCTCCGAAGTGATTGTCTGGTCCAGGCCAAACTAGCAGGCAGATCATAGGCGTCTCACGGTGTGAATCGAAAGAAGAGACCGTGGGTCTCGTTTTCACAAGTCCCGCTCCCACTCACTATAAGTACTCTCTCCATCCACGATGATATTGACCTATACAAATGCCATCCGAAGGGGGACGCTCCCATTTGCGCCACGAGGTCGAGTATAGATCTCACGGTGCGGACTTAAAGGAGATTTGTGGTTGGAAATTCAAATGTATCTCATACACTATATTTCCTCCCACTCTGCACTTTAATTTTATTAGGGATTGACCTAGATAAACCGGCTAAAATTTACCTAAGTCTATCAATATAACTCTTATATGGTATTAACCTAAGTTTATAATCACATTATTAACTTAGGTCTATGTGAGTAAATTAATTAACACTTAATTAACGGCATTCACGAGAATATAACCTAAGAATCTCCCCACCGAATTCACTCCCGTGTCGGTTTCTGTGTGTAGGGGTGTTCATGGCGTCAACTTAAATACCCCCTTTAGACAAAACCTTCCTTAGACAGAGTTACTTATCAGTCTCCATTCAAAGGTTATATTTGATTTCCTAAATTTCTAATCTCATTAGAAAATTAGAAAACCTAAGTCTAATTATTCAAGTTCTAAACACTTTAAAACTAATAATTAACTTAGGTTTCATGCATTTCTATGTTATAGTGCTTGATCATCCATCACATGAATAATACTTTATACTATAACATAATACAATTCATCACATGAATTAAATGCATGAACATGCTTTTAATTTAAGATATAATACTTATATTTAATAAATTAAAACATGCAAACATTATATTATAACTCTTATAATATAATCCTATCATGCATACTATATATTATAACTCTTATAATATAAAAATGATGCATGAAATGTTTAACCTAAGGTGGGATTTTAAATCTATATGACATACAATATGCACATAGAAATTAATTAAAATATACATCTCATGCATAAAATAATTAAATAGCAAAAATGGACCCATTTTTGGCACCTAGGGGCAATTATTTAATTAAATAACATTAATATAACATTTATATTAATATTATTTAATAAAATAATTAAATAAAATAAATATTACAATTTATAAATAATAAAATAAATAAAACGTGTAAAAAACCGCCCAAAGTGAGGCTTGATCCCACGTCCTCGCGAATCGCCGCGAATCGCTCCTCAACGCGTGCGGCGTTACTGCGCTGGCGCGGCGTTACGCTGCCGCCTCGCCGACTCGACCGCGTTCTCAACGCCAAGCGGTAAGCGTTACGCGCTATGCCCGCGCGTTAACGTTGTTCTGCTGCGCAGGCCTCCATCCGCAAGGATAGCGTTGAGAGGCCATTGTGCAGCGTCTCAACGCCATCGACAGAACAACAAACACCTTTGTTGTTCTTAGTCGATTTCCGCCTGTTTCCGCTCTGATTTCTTCACAGCAACACTTGCCACGAACGACACGGACTTACAGACTCGATTTATTTTCTAAAATGCACAAAAAATACGGGCCCTTTACATTTGATCTCATCAAACAGAAAATAAATCTAAAAGTGCCAAAAATCGAAACATCCATTATGTAAACCAAGACATTCATCTCTTGAATCAAGGCAAAAACCCACAAAATTTTAATAAAACAGTGCATAATTGAGAAACCATCGAAATGGCTCTGATACCAATTGAAGGGAATGAAAATTTCGTGCAGCGGAAGACGATTGAATCGTCGATGTATCAATATGCAACATAGTTTCATTAAAATTGATCTAACACTAGATCTAGGCTAAACATGCTTGAAAGAAGAAGAAAAATACAGCAAACAGTGTTTACTTACTTGTTGAAGACTTTCTTCAAGATTTCTTCTTCGAATCACGAACTCTTCATGCTCCTCGTACTCAACGAACACCTCCAACAAAAGGTCTTGAACACCACCAAAAAGCCTTCTCGATTGTTATCTTTTGGAGAAGGGATGATTGTGGGATCTTGTGAGTTTTGGAGAGGGAGGAGAATTGAGAGAGAATTGAGAGAGTTTCTCTTCTCTTCTTTGTGAAAATCTAAAAAATGAGAGAAGTCCTTACCATCCTTCTTACAAGAAGGGTTTATATAGTGGAATTGGTGGAGTTAAAATGTCCACATAATTACCACTTTACCAGAACCATAGGTTATACAAATCTCATTTGCATAACCACATAATATAAGATATCTCATATCTCATATTGCAAATCTCATTTGCATTAATTGTGTATTAATTAAATTGAATCACATCCAATTTAATTTCTCTCAATCAAATTCTCCAATTAGCCCTAATTAAACAATTGGGCTAACCTATAGTTTATTATGAATCTCATTCACATTAAACTATATATTGTATCATTCATATCTCATATAAATGACATAAATGCCCTTAGAGTGACATTGAACACTTCAATTTCATACCAAAACTTTATCCTTTCTTAAATCTAGATGGAGCCAACCGAGGGACCTAATGGACCTCTCTGATGGCGGGCTCAATGATCCGAGATTAACTCGCCAAACTCTTTGACCCTGTTAACCAACATTCATTAGCTACGGTAACACTCCACTATAGCTGTGTAGCCGCACTCCCGCCGCTGAGAATATTACGTGTCCACCGATATAACCAATGCCCATGAGTCGACCCTTCACGGGTTGTTTCGTAGACACACTACCGGGTCAAATTACCGTTTTACCCCTATGTCTACCTCTTGTTCCTTAAGTCCTCATTGCTCCTCTAATGAACAACATATTGTGATGGTCCAACCATACACAACACCCTTCTCGGGCGAGTGAGAAGGTGGCGCCCGTTGTCCAAGCCACGGAGACGACTTAAGGGAACAACCCTCTAGTTTCCTAAAAAGCGGGAACGAGTGAATTCCATCTCGCGTAGTTAAGTTCCCGACTCCTACTTGGTTCTCGTCACGAGAAGATAGGCATATTGGGCGAGTAATCGTGACCACCCTCACCTGTATTTAGTCAAAGAACAGATCCTCGCAGACGAGTCCGTAACACGCTCGAGGATTGTGTCGAGTCACTAATGGTCATCTACGAAGTTATTAGTCCTCATCACAACGGTGTTACATCGTAGAGTTCTAATAAATCACGGTCCGGTCTTGTACAATCTCATTGCACAGATGCCCCCACTCGCATGTCAACTACATGAACGAGTCGATCACCTCGCTTGTATCTAATACAAAGCGGGCGCATCCACGATGTATCCGAGGATTAGGTCTCCAACCCTATCCATATATCAGAGACCATTCGGGTCATTAACTCGAACGCGATCTTCCCCTGTGTGTCCACTACACACCGTTCAAGTTCTAGTTCTCTCATGTATACAATGACCACGGAGCTTAGTTTATTGGAAAAGTTTATAAATATTATGAGACACAAAGTGATGAAATAAATAACACTTATTAATTTCAAAGAATATATTACAAACACGAGATTAGGACAAAAATCCCAACATCTCAAGCCAAAGTAACTATCAGTCATGCAATTGAGATCAGATCTAAACTACCTTTCGCAAGCATAAATTTAGATCTAAGAACAAATAAACTGTGATCAAGAGTCTATAAGTATAAAGGATGCAATTTCACGAATAAAAGTAATACAATAAACCAAAAGCAGTCAATTCATTAAAATAGCATAATTGAAAGACTACATCTATCCCTAAGATAATACGTTTAGCTACTCATGTTCACTATAAAACAACTAAACTCATATAAAAAACCATGGTTTAACAAACACAAATTAAAAATGATGAACAAAGAACTATCGTGGCGTGAACGACGTCAATCCCAACACCTATCACGAACCTCGAGCTTCAACAATCTCCTTCTCGAACTCTCCAAGTTTCTTCTTACAGTCCCTAATTTCCGACATAAGCTTTGTTCCTCTCCAAAAGTTCCCAAATTTGAAGCCAAAGTGACACTTTTATATTATCGGCACGACGTTGCAACGCTGAGCACGGCATTGCAACACCAAATAAATAAGGAAAAAAATATACCGCGTTGCAACGCTGAGCCCAGTGTTGCAACGCCGCTACCCTAACGCGTCTTCCTTCCTATCAAACCAGCGTCCATCACCACGGGTTCTACATGATAATTATCTGCAAGATTGGTGTTGCAACGCCAAGAATGGCGTTCCAACGCCATGGGCTCGGGCCAATGAACTTGATTTGGTCCTTTTCCTTCCATTTGATGTCATTTTTAGCTCCATTAGTCATAATTTGACTCCTTTTACCACCATATCTCTCCATCCACTCTGGTATTGCTCTTTAACCTGAAATTCCCTAATTTAAACAGAAGAAAGCCTTGAAATTATCACAAAACTAGTAAAATCTAAGCTTAAAGATAGCATATTTTGTGTGCTATCATTTGGGATCCTAGTAAGATATTTTCGTTCGTTGATTTAAAGAAAATTTTATTCTTTCGACTATATTTTATGGGTTGAAATGAATGCATCAGTAGTAATGTCTCTAGGAATTGAGACTTAGAACGAAGGATGTTACAGTCTGAAATGCATACATGAGTAGTAATGTCCCTAGGAAGTGAGTCTTAGAACTATGGGTGTTACATAAGGACTCCTTCCCATTATAGTAGAACCTGTCATTGCAGAAGACTGAACGTAATCCCAAATTTGGAGTGATCGGTATAAACTTTGGTGTCGTTCTATTTTTCTCATCTCTTTATATTTATTATTTGTAACTCTGATTTGGTTGATTTATTACGTGGAAGGAAAATTTTAATATCGAGGTAATAATTTTATTGTGATTATTATTATTTTTCTCCCAATAACCTACATAAAATAAGTATGAAAAATTTGATACTAAAATAAGATTTGAATTTGGTACTTATATATAGTTCAAGGGTGCTTCCACATAATTAAATGACGACAAAATTGAACAGCTTTTAGACCATTGTTTTCCCTCTTGCAATACAGCTTTTTGACCATTCGCTCACGAGACAAGACAAGGGCTAAATAACTAAAGGAAGAAAAATGTATGATTTGATTCCATTTGTCCAAATTTCACTAATTAAACACAACCATGTTTTGTTTATTAAAATATTAAAATAGGGTTTCTTAATAAGAAAAATATCTGTATTGGATATCTTTTCAAATTTAAATGTCTCACTTTAATATTTTGATCCTTTGATAATTAATTATTTGATTTTTTATTTTTAAGAGTTAGCTTACTTTCTTATCCATTTTTTATAATAATATTTTTTTAACCAAACATTTAAATTCTGAGCTAAAATTCTAAAAATAAAAATAAAATTCTGGAAACTATTTTTTTAGTTTTCAAAATTTAATTTGATTTTTGAAAACATAGATAAAAAGTAGATAACAAAACAAAGAATTATCGAAGTGGAAATAGTGTTTATAGGGTTAATTTTAAAAACTAAAAGCTAAAAATAAAATGATTATCAAATGAGATCTTCGTTTTTAGTTTTTTTTTTAAATATGCATTATAATATTCTAAAAAATATATTTGATTCTTAGAACTTTAGGTATTTAAATAGTAAGCCAAAATGAGTTTAGTTCAGTGATAATGACATACACTCTCAGTTAAAAAGTTTGAATCTCTCCACCTCTAAATATTATTAACCTAAAAAAAATATTAAAAAAAGTATTTAAATATTGAAGCTATAATAACTTGAAATCTATAATTTCTATCTTATTTTTTGTTTCGAAACTAAATATAGCATTTAAATTATTCAAATTGATCCATCTTATAAAGCTTATTTTCTAAAGAAATTAACAAAAAAAAACTAGTGTATTTTTTTAATACAGCCCATCAATAAGTGTCTTTTTTTGTAGTCCTTAAATGATGGCAGAATTTGAGCAGATTAAAACAAGTGACTCCAATTTTGGATTATCTAAATTAACATGTGTGGTCCTATACAAGGTTTTATTTTTATATGTTGATGAGTTGGTCATATTCCATGACCAACATTTGAATTTCTCGATGATATGGATTGGATGATACTTTTGTCTGTCGTTTTTGATGTCTTCAAGTGTTTTGAACTAGGTGAGGTTATATTATTTAGTAGCATGCATGCTCATACGCTAAGACCTTATGCATGTATTTATTGTCAAAGACAAGATAATAAATGATGAAAACTACAAACAATACCCCCTCTGTTTTTTTTGGTTTTTTTTCATGTTTGGGATTTTCATGAATTGTACATGGTTTCGATCTTCTCTTAATTCCTTAAACTTCATACATATGTGTAATATTGATGAAATGTGTTTGCCCGACACTATCATATGATCGACCACCTATATCTTTAATTAGTTGGGGTTGGAGTAGTCGATGTAAAATATAATCTGGAGCCTTTGGGATTGCTTTTAGAAATTCTAAAGGGAAAATTTTTAATCGTGTTACTTGTTTGGTCAAATTAATTATTTAATATTTTATCTAAAATTACTTTTCAATTTCTTGTTCGGTGCACTTAGTATCTTTTAAAAGCAACTTTCTTAAAAATCTGTTGCATCCTCTGTTACTGATATAGTTAGAAATCTTGTTAGAACTTCAATTATAGTTAGTTTGTTACTTTAATTTATGCATATAAATGAACTCTATACAGACGTATCATACCATGAATAAAGAAATCTTTCCTTGATGAAAGATTATTACATCATATTAGAGCCTACTTTTGGACTAATGTCGTTGATCTGTGTGCAAGACTAACAAATTACGCTTCTCTCCTTTCTTTTGGTTCTTTCTTTCGTTCCTCTTCTTCAATGGCTTACTCCGCTTCCCAAGAACTAGCCTCTCTGATTTTTTTTCTCTCTAATATATGCAATCTTGTGTCTATTCGTCTGGATTCCTCTAATTTTATTCCTTGGAAGTTTCAATTGCACATGATCCTACAACCTCATAAACTTTTTGGGTTTATCGATGGGTCAAATCCGCAACCAACAAGGTTCCTTTCTACTTCAGATTAGTCAGATGACTAGTCTTCTTCAATGCTTCGAGTGAATCCCCAGCATGACGAATGGGTCACGAGGGATCATGCGCTTATGACACTTTTGAATGCCACTCTTTCACCGCCAACCCTTGCCTATGTAGTTGGTTGTGATACTGCTAGGCAAATGTAGGAAACACTTGAAAGACACTATTCGTCTACTGATAGCATGCAAATATGGTATCTTATTTCTTATATTGCAACTAGTTTTTATACATAAAATGTGGGCTTTCATGGCATTTTATGGTTAATTTCAGGAAACCGAGCTTGAGAAGCAAAAATAGAGTGTTCAAGACCATTTTGGTGCAATTTGGAGCATGTGTATGCTTAATTGAAGACCCAAGAAAAATATAAATATATTTTGAGTATAAGAAATATTCTAAGAGATTCTACATTGAATCATGATTCCAACGGATCAAATCGAAGGTTATTTGGACACTCGAACGAAAAGATATGGCAAAAATAGTTGCAGTGGGTTGTCTGGCCGCAAGGGTAGCGTTGAGACGCTGTCCCTAGGTTCTCAACGCTATGAAAATGGGAAAATACGCTGATTTATACGCGCGAGCGTCTCAACACTGTCCGAGGCCTATAAATGCATCTTTTTTTATGCCATTCGAAGGGGATAGCCGTTTTTTAGTAAAATTTCACCCTAAACTCAATTTCTACACTACTGAGGGGGATGGAACACTATTTTGGGAGGCCAAATACGATAGTAGAGGCTCGAGATTGTGACGAGGCTTGGACACGAAGACCGACACTTACAACTAGAGTTCTTTATTTCCTTTCTCTTAGACTTGTAGTTTGATTTATGGACCTTAAATACGAATTTAGTTTATTTTTAGTGATTATGAGTAGCTAAATTCGTAGTTAGGGAATTGATGTAGCCATATTGTTTTGTTATTCTAGCTATTGATTTGAACTTCGTTGTGCTGAATTATTTTTGGTAATTTATGCTTAATGCTTGTTTTTCGCTGGCCAAGAATTGCATGATTAGTTTGTTTAAGTTTAGTTCGAGAAAATAATCTTTAAACTAGAATAGGATTACCAAAACTCTTCGTAAATCCTAGCACGAGAGAGAAAGGTTCCTTGGGAAGTAATTAAAAGAAGTTTCTTTAATGTCTTGCATGCTATTAAAATCTAAATGGAGACTTTAGGTTTATAGTTGTGCTTGAGGTCAATTAAGCTCGAGAGAGTCTTTTGATGAAATTCACCTTCTTGCTTATAATCTCACAATCAAAGTCAATTTTTTGCGCTAGTATAATAAAATAATTAGTGAAATCAATTCTCTAACGTTTTTCTCATAAGTGTTTCTCTACATTTTTTATTTGTTACTTTTATCTCATCTGAAAATTAAAAGGTTTTCTTTAGATAAAGTTAGAGATAAATATTTTAGTAACCAATTAATCCAAAAAACCATTCCTGGGATGATACTTGGATCTCAAAATCACTATATTAAAACTTGACGTTGTACAATTGCAGTTTTGCATGGTTACAATTTCTTGCAAAATCTACATCTCATACAAATATCGTAAGTCTGAAGTCAGATCTTCAATTTGTTTCCAAGAAACCAGGTGAATCAACCGCCTCATATATACAAAGAATTAAAGAGCTCAAAGACAAGTTGTCAAATGTCTCTGTTATAGTTGATCCTGAAGATTTAATGATTTATGCCCTCTACAGATTACCATTTGAATACAATACCTTCAGACCCTCGATGTGGACTCATGCTCAGATTGTCTCATTCGAAGAACTTCATGTTCTTTTAATATCTGAAGAGGCAACTAGTGAACATCAAGTAAAAAGATATGAAACTTTTGCCCATCCAGTTGTGTTAATTGCTCAAAATGGTCAAAATCAGAGTCAAAACTTCAATCACACCTCTCGTGGTCGTGGTAATAATGGAAGGGGGCGAAATATCAACTCTGATAAAGGTCGTCTATATGTGTATGGTAACAGTGGAAGAGGAAGAAGTGAACAGTCTGGTGAGCGAATTAGAGTTGAATGCCAGATCTGTCATCGACTTAGTCACAGTGCTATTGACTGTTACAATAGAATGAACTACAATTACCAAGGTCGTCACCCTCCTGCTCAACTTGTAGCCATGGTGGCAACTCAAAATTACAATGCTCTTGCTAATACCTCTGGTTCAAATACGTCATGGCTTGCTAACTTTGGTTGTAACTTTCATGTTACATCTGATCTTGGTCAATTTTCTAATGTTGTTGAATATATTAGAGACGAGCAGATAACAGTTGGCAGTGGGCAATTACTTCCTATAACACATTCAGGTTGTGAAGTTCTTTCTTTACCTTTTATTCCCTTAATTCGAGTACCTCACATTTCTTCCAATCTTCTTTCTATTAATCACTTTTGTGTCGATAACAATTGCATATGTCTTTGACTCAAATTCTTTTCAAATTTAGGACAAAACTATTGGGATGTATGTCCTAATCTCGTATTTGTTTGTAATATTCTTGATTGAAATAAATAAGAGTTATATTTTCATCATTTTGTGTCTCGCATATTTACAAACTTTGTCCAATAAACTAAGCTCTAGGGTCGTTGAATTATGAGAGAACTAGAACTTGAACGGTGTGTAGTGAACACACAAGGAGGATCACGTTCGAGTTAATGACCTGAACGGACTACAGTATATTGATAGGGTTGGAGACCTAATCCTAGATACGCCTGTGGATGTGGCCCGCTTTGTATTAGATACAAACAAGGTGATACAACTCGTTCACGTGGTTAACATGCGAGTGGGAGCATCCTGTGCAATGAGATTGTACAAGACCGGACCGTGAATTATTAGACCTACTGATGTAACACCGTTGACAGTGTAGGACTAATAACTTCATAGATGACCATTAGTGACTCGACCTGAATCCTGAGCGTGTTACGGACTCCTGTCTGCGGGCGTCTGTCCTTTGAATAGTACGGGTGAGGGTGGTCACAGTTACTCGCACAATATGCCTATCTTCTCAGGGACAGGACCACGTGGGGAGCTGGAAACTTTACTACGCGAGATGAAATTCACGTGTTCCCGACTTAGGGAAACTATAAGGGTTGTTCCCTTAAGTGTTGTCTCCAGGGCTTGGACAACGGGCGTCCACCCTCTCATTGGCCTGAGAGGGGGGTTGTTCATGGTTGGACCATACAACATTGTTGTTCATTAGAGGAGCAGTGAGGACTTAAGGAGCAAGTGGTAGACTAAAGGGTAAAATGGTAATTTAACCAAGTAGTGTCTACGAACAACCTGTGAAGGGTCGACTCATGGGCATTGGTTATATCAATGGACACAACTTGTCCTACAGTGATGGGAGTGCAGCTACGGACTTAGTAGAGTGTTACCGTAGCTAATGAATGTTAATAAACCGGGTCAAAGAGTTTGACAGTTTAGTCTCGTATCATTGCAGCTCGCCATCTGTAGGTCCATTAGGTCCCTCGGTTGGATCAAACTGGATAGATAGAGGGTTTACAGTTTGGTGTGGATTTGAAGTGTTCAAATTCATTAAAAGGGTATTTATATCATTTATATGAGATATGATTGACATATTATATAGTTTAATGTGAATGAGATTCATAATAAACTATAGGTTAGCCTAATAGCTTAATTAGGGCTAATTTAGAGAAATTGGATTGAGAAAAATTAAATTGAATGTGATTCAAGTTAAAATTCACAATTATACAAATGTGATTTGTATAATAACGTAGGAGATATCTTATTATATGTGGTTATTCAAATATGATTTGTATAACCTAAGGTTGTGGTAAAATGGTAAATAGGTGGAGATTTCAACTCCACCTATCACCATTATATAAGCACATTTGCAAGAAAGTGTGCTTAAGAAATTCTCATTTTTGGATTTTCCATCCAAGAACTCTCTCAAAACTCTCTCAATCTCTCTCAAATTTTCTCTTTTTCCTAAACCAAAAGAGTCCCACCACTCTCCCTTTACTAAAGGAGAACAACCCAGAAGACCTTTTGGAGGCGTTCGAATTATTCGTTGTACAGGAGATCGTGAATGTAGAGATCGAGAGCACTAAGAGTTTGTGACCGGATAAGCAATTCGTGAAGAAGTGTTCTTCAACAAGTAAGTAGTTCTTCTTACTGTATTTTTCCTTCAAATTCAGCATGTTTAGCCTAAATTCTATAGGATAGATTTAACTTTAAGAATTGTTTTCATAACGATCACCACGACGATTCAAAGTCGTTTCCGTTGCGGGAGTATTATTCCCTTCAATTGGTATCAAAGCCAAACGTTGTATTCTTCATTGTGCAAATTAATTTTCTTAAAATTAGGTGGGTTTCTCTTCAAATTCATGAGATGAAATTGTGGTTTGCAAAATGGATGTTTCGGTTTTGGCACTTATTTTTAGATTTACTTTTCTGTTGATGAGATCAATGTAAAGGCCCATGTTTTTGGGCAATTAGAAAGTAAATCGAGTCTGTAAGTTCGCGTCATGAATGTCAAGAGTTGCTGTGAAGAAATCAGAGTATAATCGGGCGAAAAACAGCAAAGGAGTTTGTTCTTCTGTCGACGACGTTGAGACGTTGTTATTCGGTGTATCAACGTTGCCCGCGCGGATGGAGGCCAAGCTGCAGGTCAGCGTTGCAACGCTGAGGTGTTGGGCGCGCTGAGGACAACGTTGCACGCTGCAGCGTTTCAATGCTACTAGCGTAGTGAGGCCAGTTCGCGCGAAGAAGTGGCGTTAAGGGTAGTTTAACTATTCATGGGACGTGATTTAGTATTTTTTTAATTAATTATTTATTTTATATTTTGTAAAATGTAATTTAAATTAATTGTATAAATTAATATTAATATAAATGTTAATTAATGTCCCTAAGTGCCAAAACTTGTCCAGTTTTTCTATTTATTTATTTTTTGCATGAGATGTATGAAATTTATTTATTCTATGTGCATAATGTATGCCATATAGATTAAAATCCCACCTTAGGTTAAACACTTCATGCATCATTTTTATATTATAAGAGTTATAATATATAGTATGCATGATAGGATTATATTATAAGAGTTATAATATAATGTTTGCATGTTTTAATTTATTTAATATAAGTGTTATATTTCTTAAATTAAAAACATGCACATGTATTTAATTCATGTGATGAATGCATGTTATATAGTTTTATTATTCATGTGATGAATGATCAAGCACTATAACATAGAAATGCATGTAACCTAAGTTAATTATTAGTTTTAAAATGTTTAGAACTTGAATAATTAGACTTAGGTTTTCTATTTCTAATAAGATTAGAATTAGGAAATCAAATATGACTTATGAATGGAGACTAATTAGTAACTCTGTCTAAGGAAGGTTCTGTCTAAGGCTGGGGTATTTAAGCTGGCGCTTTGCGGAACACCCCTACCTGGGAACCGACCTGTGAGTGAATTTGTTCCGGAGATTCATAGGTATATTATCGTGAGTGTCGTTAAGTAAAAGTTAATTAATTTACTCTCATAGACCTAAGTTAATAATGTGAATATAGACTTAGGCTAATCCAATATAAGAGTTATATTGGTAGACTTAGGTAAATATTAGACGATTTATCTTGGTCAATCCCGATTAACTTGAAGTGCTGAGTGGGAGGAAATAAAGTGTATTAGATACATTTGATTTTTTGACCACAAATCTCCGTTAAGTTCACACCGTGAGATCCATACTCGGCCTCGTGGCGCAAATGGGAGCGTCATCCTTCGGATTGTATTTGTATCGGTCAGAGTTTTTACTTATTTTTAGCAAAAATGTCTAGCTCAATCATCGCTCTATTAGCTTCCGACAAACTAGTGGAGTTTAATTTTCAAACGTGGAAAAATAATATCAACACAATTCTAGTAACTGACGACCTAAAGTTCGTGCTCACTGAGGAGTGTCCTCAGGTGTCGGGCTCGACCGTATCACAAAGTGTTCGTGATGGGTACGATCGATGGATCAGGGCCAATAAAAAGGCCAAGGTCTATATCATCACCAACTTATTTGAAGTTTTGGCAAAGAAGCATGAGGTGATGATCACCGCCAAGGAGATCATGGATCCTTGCAGGAAATGTTTAGACAACAGTCCTTTCAGGTCCGACATGATTCCCTCAAACACATCTTCAATGCGCAGATGAAAGAAGGGACGTTTGTCCGTGAACATGTTCTGGACATGATGACCCACTTTAATCTGGCTGAGATGAACGGGGCCTCGATCGATGAGTCGAGCCAGGTCAGCTTTATTTTGGGGACTCTTCCGAAGAGTTTCCTTCAGTTTCATAGCAATGCTATTAAGAACAAAATTAGCTACACTTTGACCACCCTTCTTAGCAAACTACAAAACTTCCAGTCCTTGATGAGGATCAGGACATCGAATGCTGAGGCAAACGTTGCCTTCAGGTCCTATCACAGGGGTTCGACCTCTGGAAAAAAATTTGTAGGCTCTTCAGGCCTGAAAGGGAAGAAGAAGAAGATGAAGAAGGGTAAAGTTAACCTTGCTCCCTCCCAAAAGGGAAAGAAGGACAAGGAAGTTGCAGAGAAAGGAAAGTGTTTCCACTAAATGGGACGGACACTAGGGGAAAGAAGGACAAGGAAGTTGCAGAGAAAGGAAAGTGTTTCCACTGAATGGGACGGACACTAGAAGCGTAATTGTGCCAAGTTCCTTGTCGACAGGAAGAAAGAAGGTAAATGTGATTTACTTGTTACAAAAACCTGTTTAGTGGAGAGTAATGACTCTGCCTGGAAATCGGATTCAGACGCCACTAACCATGTTTGTTCTTCTTTTCAGGGAATTAGTTCCTGGCAGCAGCTGCGAGACGGTGAGATATATAGGGAATGAAAATCTCACGCTTTTGAATCGCCGTGGTATTGTTGTGAAAAAACGTTTCTTAAAATTGTTTCTATCACATAAAAACTAGATTAAACAAGCTTTTTAGATGGAAAAAAACAGTAAGGAATACTTACTTCTTGAAGAACCGTTCTTCACGTTTTCCTCCTCCGGTCACGAACTCTTCGTGAACTCGATTGAAGGAAATGAAACTCCCCGCACAACGGAAGACGATCGAATCGTTGCGGTGAAGTTGTGCAACTAAATTTCATTAAAACTATCTAACAAATAGATTTAGGCTAAACATGCAAAAATGAAAGGAATACAACAAGTTTTCGTTACTTACTTGTTGAAGACGTTCTTCATGTAGGGATTTGGAATTCCCACAGAGGAAGATGTGAAACGTCGTTGTTTCGTTGTGTAATTCTATCTTAAAATTGAACTAAACTACTTTAATTCTAAGCTAAACATGCAAAAGAAGAGGAAAAACAGTAAGGATAAACGATACTTACTTGTTGAAGAACACTTCTTTAAAGATTTCCTCCTCCGGTCACAATCTCTCTCGAACGAATGATCTCCTCGAACACGAACAACGATCCGACAACAGGACACCTCCACAGGGTCTTCTCGATTTTTCTCGAGAGGTTGAGGGAGAGTATGTGGGACTCCTTTTGGTTTTGGGTGAGGAAAAATCTTAGAGAGAATTGAGAGAGTTCTAGAGAGAATTGCCTTGCTCTCTTTGGATGAAAATCCAAAAAATGGCAAAAATGGCTTATGAATCTCATTCACATCAAACTATACATTATGTCATCTACATCTCATAAAAACAACATAAATACCCAAATAATGAATTTGAACACTTCAAATTCACACCAAACTGCAAACCCTCAATTTGTCCAATTTGAGCCAACCGAGGGACCTTATGGACCTACACGTGACGAGCTCCAATGATCCGAGACTAACTCACAAACTCTTTGACTTGCTATTCAACATTCATTAGCTACGGTAACACTCCACTAAATCCCGTAGTTGCACTCTCATCACTGTAGGACAAGTTATGTCCATCGATATAACCAATACCCATGAGTCGATCATTCACTTGTTGTTCGTAGACACTGTTGGGTCAAATTACCGTTTTACCCGTGTGTCTATCTCTTGCTCCTTATGTCCTACTGCTCCTCTAATGAACAACTACGTTGCATGGTCCAACCATAAAAAACAACCCTCTCAGGCCAATGAGAGAGTGGGGCCCCGTTGTTCAACCCCTAGAGACAGCACTTAAGGGAACAACCCCTCTAGTTTCCCTAAGTCGGGAACGAGTGAATTCCTTCTTGCGTAGTCAAGTTCCCAGCTCCCCACGTGCTACTGTCCCTAAGAAGATAGGCATATTGGGCGAGCAACAGTGGCCATCCTCACTCGTACTAGTCAAGGGACAGACCCCCGCAGACAGGAGTCCGTAACACGCTTAGGATTAAGGTCGAGTCACTAATGGTCATCTACGAAATTATTAGCCCTATACTGTTAAGGTGTTACATCAGTAAGTCTAATAACTCACGGTCAAGTCTTGTACAATCTCATTGAACAAGATGCCCCCACTCGCATGTCAACAACATGAACGAGTCAGATCACCTCATTTGTATCTGATACAAAGCGGGTCGCATCCACAGTGTATCCAGGATTAGGTCTCCAACCCTATCCGTATCTCATGAGAGCTGTTGGGTCATTAACTCGAACGTGATCCTCCCTGTGTGTCCACTACACACCGTTCAAGTTCTAGTTCTCTCATTAATACAATGACCCTGGAGCTTAGTTTATTGGATTAAGTTTATGAAATTGCGAGACACAAAGTTCAAAGAAATAACTCTTATTTATATCACAAGGCTCAAATAAATAACTCTTATTTATTTACAACTCTAAATATTACAAACCACACGAGATGAGGACATACATCCCAAAAAACTCCCACTTGGACTAAGCTCTTTGGAGTACATGATACATTTCTCAAATGTAATTTGTAAAGTAATACAACAAAGTAATACAATAAACTAGGGCATTGAATACCCCTTTACATACTCCCACCTGCCCTAGTCAGGAAGCACTCGAAGACCTAGACTTTCTAGGTGACCCTCAAACACCATAGCCGTGAGGGCCTTTGTAAATGGATCAGCAACGTTGTGCTCTGAAGCTATCTTCGTGGATCATCACGTCTCATGATGCACAATCTCCGTGTCGGTGATACTTACGCTCAATGTGCTTGACTTTTTATGACTCAGAGGTTCTCTCGAGTTTGCTCTTTGCACCACTATTGTCACAAAATAGCGTGATCGACAAGTTCATATTTGGAACGACTTCCAAATCCTTCATGAACTTCTAAAGCCAAACAGATTCCTTTGCAGCTTCACAAGCTGCAACATATTCGGCTTCCATCGTGGAATCAGCGATGCATCCCTACTTGATGTTTCGCCACACTATAGCTCCTCCATTCAGAATGAAGGTTGTCCCCAAGTGGATATCCTAGAATCCTTATTGGCACGAAAGTGAGAATCATGTATCCTGTGAGATCAAATCCCCACTCCCATACACAAGGTTGTAGTTCCTCGTTCTCCTAAGATACTTGAGGATTGCCTTTACGGTTGTCCAATGATCTAATCCTGGATTGGTTGATACCTACTTACAATCCCAACTGCATAACAGATGTCGGGCCTAGTACACAACATGGCATACATCAGGCTCCCTACAGCTTGAAGCATAGGGGATTCGTCTCATATCCCTAACCTCTTGAGGGGTCTTAGGACATTGATCCTTAGACAGGTGAATCTCATGCCTGAAAGGCAGCATGGCCTTCTTGGAGTTCTGCATCTTATATCTAGACAACATCTTGTCAATATAAGACGCTTGTGACATGGCTAACGTTCTGTTCTTCCGGTTCCGAACTATCTGGATACCTACAACATACTGTGACTCTCCCAAATCTTTCATTTGGAATTGCGAAACCAACCATTCCTTAATTTCAGTAAGAAATTCTACCTCATTCCCAAATGAGAAGGATATCATCCACGTACAATATAAGAAACGCGACAGTACTGTTAACGATTTCTTGTAGACACAAGGCTCGTCAACATTTTGATCAAAACCATAAGATTTGATTGCCTCATAAAACCTTATATTCCAAGACCTCGAGGCTTGTTTCAGTCCATAAATAGACCTTTGAAGGCGGCAAACTCTTTGCTCTTGGCCTTAGGCAATGAACCCCTTGGGTTGGTCCATGTAGATGGTCTCGTCAAGGTTGCAATTCAAAAAGGCGGTCTTGACATCCATCTGCCATACCTCATAGTCATAATATACGGCAATGGCCAGAAGGATTCTAATCGACTTTACCATGGCAACAGCTGAAAAGGTTTCTTCATAGTCAACTCCTTCCACATGGGTAAAACTCTTTGCCACTAGGCGAGCTTTGAAGGTCTGCACCTTTCCATCCACGCCACGTTTACGCTTGTAGATCCACTTGCAACCAATACGCTTAACCCCATCCGGTTGGTCTACAAGCTCCCAGACGGAATTGAAGTACATCGACTCCATTTCTTGTCCATAGCTTTAATCCATTCGTCTTTGTCAACGTCTGCAATTGCTTGATCATAGGTCAATGGATCCTCGCAGTCATCATCAGGAGTGACGACTTGGGTTTTAGCTAAACCCATGTAACGCTCAGTCGCTCTCACGATTGTAACGCCCCTGTGCCCGTGATCCTCTGCGACACTGGTGCATCACTATATCATCCATGACTGCTTGTAAGAGTGAAGACACTACCCCCACAAACCAACACGAGGTCCTTTCAGCATGCTTTGTCCTCACTCACATGCTCCCTAGGAAAATTTCCAAGAGGTCACCCAACGTAGAATTGCTCCAAGCCAAGCACGCTTAACTGTGGAGTTCCTATGATTGAGCCACCGAAAAGGAAGGTGCACCTTGTTGATATAGGTAGTAGCTATCAATTCTTTTAAGCGTTTCTCAACTGTACTTTCATATCCTCATGGTCACTCGCATGTACCCCTTTTCCTCGCACCATGCTTCCATATCCTCGGGATCCCTCTCATTCGGATGTGGACTCGGTTCATTCATTCATGTACCCCTCTTCCTCGGGCGCCACATGCCCACCAGCTTCCGCCTTGGTTCGTCCCCGAACCACATCTTACTGGGAGATGTTTCGCTCTGATACCATTTGTAACGCCCCAGGCCCAAGATCCTCTGCGACCTGGGTGCATCACTATATCATCCATGACTGCTTGTAAGAGTGAAGACACTGCCCCCACAAACCAACACGGGTCCTTTCAAAGATGCTTTGTCCTCACTCACATGCTCCCTAGGAAAATTCCCAAGAGGTCACCCAACGTAGAATTGCTCCAAGCCAAGCACGCTTAACTGTGGAGTTCCTATGATTGAGCCACCGAAAAGGAAGGTGCACCTTGTTGATATAGGTAGTAGCTATCAATTCTTTTAAGCGTTTCTCAACTGTACTTTCATATCCTCATGGTCACTTGCATGTACCCCTTTTCCTCGGGCACATTCAATTTAATTTCTCTCAATTCAATTTCTCCAAATAACACTAATTAATCAATTAGGCTATACTATAGTTTATTATGAATCTCATTCACATCAAACTATATATTATGTCATCTATATCTCATATAAACAACATAAATACCCAAATAATGAATTTGAACACTTTAAATTCACACTAAATTGTAAACCCTCAATTTGTCCAATTTAAGCCAACCGAGGGACCAAATGGACCTACACGTGACAAGCTCCAATGATCCGAGACTAACCTGTCAAACTCATTGACCCGGTTATTCAACATTCATTAGCTTTGGTAACACTCCACTAAATCCTGTAGTTGCACTCTCATCACTGTAGGACAAGTTGTGTCCATCGATATAACCAATACCCATGAGTCGATCATTCACTTGTTGTTCGTAGACACTGTTGGGTCAAATTAACGTTTTACCCGTGTGTCTATCTCTTGCTCCTTATGTCCTACTGCTCCTCTAATGAACAACTACGTTGCATGGTCCAACCATAAAAAACAACCATCTCAGGCCAATGAGAGAGTGGGCCCCAGATTGTTCAACCCTTAGAGACAAAGACTTAAGGGAACAACCCTCTAGTTTCCCTAAGTTCGAACGCAGTGAATTCCTTCTTGCGTAGTCAAGTTCCCGGCTCCCCACGTGCTCTCGTCCTAAGAAGATAGGCATATTGGGCGAGCAACAGTGGCCATCCTCACTCGTACTAGTCAAAGGACAGACCCCCGCAGACAGGAGTCCGTAACACGCTTAGGATTAAGGTCGAGTCACTAATGGTCATCTACGAAATTATTAGCCCTATACTGTTAAGGTGTTACATCAGTAAGTCTAATAACTCACGGTCAAGTCTTGTACAATCTCATTGAACAAGATGCCCCCACTCGCATGTCAACAACATGAACGAGTCAGATCACCTCGTTTGTATCGATACAAAGCGGTCGCATCCACGGTGTATCCGTGGATTAGGTCTCCAACCCTATCCGTGTATCACGTGAGATCTGCTTGGGTCATTAACTCGAACGTGATCCTCCCTGTGTGTCCACTACACACCGTTCAAGTTCTAGTTCTCTCATTAATACAATGACCCTGGAGCTTAGTTTATTGGATTAAGTTTATGAAATTGCGAGACACAAAGTTCAAAGAAATAACTCTTATTTATATCACAAGGCTCAAATAAATAACTCTTATTTATTTACAACTCTAAATATTACAAACCACACGAGATGAGGACATACATCCCAAAAAACTCCCACTTGGACTAAGCTACTGGAGTACATGATACATTTCTCAAATGTACTGTAAAGTAATACAACAAAGTAATACAATAAACTAGGGCATTGAATACCCCTTTACATACTCCCACCTGCCCTAGTCAGGAAGCACTCGAATACCTAGACTTTCTAGGTGACCCTCAAACACCATAGCCGTGAGGGCCTTTGTAAATGGATCAGCAACGTTGTGCTCTGAAGCTATCTTCGTGACTGTCACGTCTCCGCAGTGCACAATCTCCCGTATCAGGTGATACTTACGCTCAATGTGCTTGACTTTTTTATGACTCCGAGGTTCTCTCGAGTTTGCTACTGCACCACTATTGTCACAAAATAGCGTGATCGACAAGTTCATATTTGGAACGACTTCCAAATCCTTCATGAACTTCTAAAGCCAAACAGATTCCTTTGCAGCTTCACAAGCTGCAACATATTCGGCTTCCATCGTGGAATCAGCGATGCATCCCTACTTGATGTTTCGCCACACTATAGCTCCTCCATTCAGAATGAAGGTTGTCCCCGAAGTGGATATCCTAGAATCCTTATCGGCCTGAAAGTTAGAATCTGTGTATCCTGTAAGGATCAAATCCCCACTCCCATACACAAGGTTGTAGTTCCTCGTTCTCCTAAGATACTTGAGGATTGCCTTTACGGTTGTCCAATGATCTAATCCTGGATTGGATTGATACCTACTTACAATCCCAACTGCATAACAGATGTCGGGCCTAGTACACAACATGGCATACATCAGGCTCCCTACAGCTTTGAAGCATAGGGGATTCGTCTCATATCCCTAACCTCTTGAGGGGTCTTAGGACATTGATCCTTAGACAGGTGAATCTCATGCCTGAAAGGCAGCATGGCCTTCTTGGAGTTCTGCATCTTATATCTAGACAACATCTTGTCAATATAAGACGCTTGTGACATGGCTAACGCTTACTTCTTCCTGTTCGAACTATCCGGATACCTACAACATATCTTGTGACTCTCCCAAATCTTTCATTTGGAATTGCGAAACCAACCATTCCTTAATTTCAAGAAGAAATTCTACCTCATTCCCAAATGAGAAGGATATCATCCACGTATAATATAAGAAATGCGACAAGATCATTAATAGCGATTTCTTGTAGACACAAGGCTCACAACATTTTGATCAAAACCATAAGATTTGATTGCCTCATAAAACCTTATATTCCAAGACCTCGAGGCTTGTTTCAGTCCATAAATAGACCTTTGAAGGCGGCAAACTCTTTGCTCTTGGCCTTAGGCAATGAACCCCTTGGGTTGGTCCATGTAGATGGTCTCGTCAAGGTTGCAATTCAAAAGGCGGTCTTGACATCCATCCGCCATACCTCATAGTCATAATATACTGGCAATGGCCGAAGGATTCTAATCGACTTTACCATGGCAACAAATTTAAAAGGTTTCTTCATAGTCAACTCCTTCCACATGGGTAAAACTCTTTTGCCACTAGGCGAGCTTTGAAGGTCCGCACCTTTCCATCCACGCCACGCTTACGCTTGTAGATCCACTTGCAACCAATACGCTTAACCCCATCCGGTTGGTCTACAAGCTCCCGCACGGAATTGAAGTACATCGACTCCATTTCTTGTCCATAGCTTTAATCCATTCGCCTTTGTCAACGTCGCAATTGCTTGATCATAGGTCAATGGATCCTCGCAGATCATCATCGAGTGACGACTTGGGTTTTAGCTAAACCCATGTAACGCTCAGTCGTCTCACGATTATAACGCCCAGTCCGAGATCCTCTGCGACACGGGTGCATCACTATATCATCCATGACCGCTTGTAAGAGTGAAGACACTACCCCACAAACCAACACGAGGTCCTTTCAAATGCTGCTTTGTCCTCACTCACATGCTCCTAGGAAAATTTCCAAGAGGTCACCTAACGTAGAATTGCTCCAAGCCAAGCACGCTTAATCGTGGAGTTCCTATGATTGAGCCACCGGTGAAAGGAAGGTGCACCTTGTTGATATAGGTAGTAGCTATCAATTCTTTTAAGCGTTTCTCAATCAGACTTTCATATCCTCATGGTCACTCGCATGTACCCCTTTTCCTCGGGCACCATGCTTCCATATCCTCGTGATCCTCTCATTCGGATGTGGACTCGGTTCATTCATGTACCCCTCTTCCTCAAGCGTCACATGCCCACTGATTTTCCGCCTTGGTTCGTCCCTCGAACCACATCTTACTGGGAGATGTTTCGCTCTGATACCATTTGTAACGCCCCAGGCCCAAGATCCTCTGCGACCTGGGTGCATCACTATATCATCCATGACTGCTTGTAAGAGTGAAGACACTGCCCCTACAAACCAACACGGGGTCCTTTCAAAGATGCTTTGTCCTCACTCACATGCTCCTAGGAAAATTCCCAAGAGGTCACCCAACGTAGAATTGCTCCAAGCCAAGCACGCTTAATGTGGAGTTCCTATGATTGAGCCACCGTAAAAGGAAGGTGCACCTTGTTGATATAGGTAGTAGCTATCAATTCTTTTAAGCGTTTCTCAACTGTACTTTCATATCCTCATGGTCACTTGCATGTACCCCTTTTCCTCGGGCACATTCAATTTAATTTCTCTCAATTCAATTTCTCCAAATAACACTAATTAATCAATTAGGCTATACTATAGTTTATTATGAATCTCATTCACATCAAACTATATATTATGTCATCTATATCTCATATAAACAACATAAATACCCAAATAATGAATTTGAACACTTTAAATTCACACTAAATTGTAAACCCTCAATTTGTCCAATTTAAGCCAACCGAGGGACCAAATGGACCTACACGTGACAAGCTCCAATGATCCGAGACTAACTCACAAACTCATTGACCCGTTATTCAACATTCATTAGCTTTGGTAACACTCCACTAAATCCTGTAGTTGCACTCTCATCACCAGTAGGACAAGTTGTGTCCATCGATATAACCAATACCCATGAGTCGATCATTCACTTGTTGTTCGTAGACACTGTTGGGTCAAATTAACGTTTTACCCGTGTGTCTATCTCTTGCTCCTTATGTCCTACTGCTCCTCTAATGAACAACTACGTTGCATGGTCCAACCATAAAAAACAACCCTCTCAGGCCAATGAGAGAGTGGGGCCCCGTTGTTCAACCCCTAGAGACAGCACTTAAGGGAACAACCCCTCTAGTTTCCCTAAGTCGGGAACGAGTGAATTCCTTCTTGCGTAGTCAAGTTCCCAGCTCCCCACGTGCTACTGTCCCTAAGAAGATAGGCATATTGGGCGAGCAACAGTGGCCATCCTCACTGCATACTAGTCAAAGGACGCACCCGCAGCATGAGAGTCCGTAACACGCTTAGGATTAAGGTCGAGTCACTAATGGTCATCTACGAAATTATTAGCCCTATACTGTTAAGGTGTTACATCAGTAAGTCTAATAACTCACGGTCAAGTCTTGTACAATCTCATTGAACAAGATGCCCCCACTCGCATGTCAACAACATGAACGAGTCAGATCACCTCGTTTGTATCTCGATACAAAGCGGGTCGCATCCACGAGTGTATCCGATTAGGTCTCCAACCCTATCCGTATCTATCGTAGGATCGCTCGGGTCATTAACTCGAACGTGATCCTCCCCTGTGTGTCCACTACACACCGCTCAAGTTCTAGTTCTCTCATTAATACAATGACCACGGAGCTTAGTTTATTGGATTAAGTTTATGAAATTATGAGACACAAAGTTCAAAGAAATAACTCTTATTTATATCACAAGGCTCAAATAAATAACTCTTATTTATTTACAACTCTAAATATTACAAACCACACGAGATGAGGACATACATCCCAAAAAACTCCCACTTGGACTAAGCTACTGGAGTACATGATACATTTCTCAAATGTACTGTAAAGTAATACAACAAAGTAATACAATAAACTAGGGCATTGAATACCCCTTTACATACTCCCACCTGCCCTAGTCAGGAAGCACTCGAAGACCTAGACTTTCTAGGTGACCCTCAAACACCATAGCCGTGAGGGCCTTTGTAAATGGATCAGCAACGTTGTGCTCTCTGAAGCTATCTTCGTGGATCATCACGTCTCGCGAGTGCACAATCTCCGTGTCGTGATACTTACGCTCAATGTGCTTGACTTTTTTATGACTCCGAGGTTCTCTCGAGTTTGCTACTGCACCACTATTGTCACAAAATAGCGTGATCGACAAGTTCATATTTGGAACGACTTCCAAATCCTTCATGAACTTCTAAAGCCAAAAGATTCCTTTGCAGCTTCACAAGCTGCAACATATTCGGCTTCCATCGTGGAATCAGCGATGCATCCCTACTTGATGTTTCGCCACACTATAGCTCCTCCATTCAGAATGAAGGTTGTCCCCGAAGTGGATATCCTAGAATCCTTATCGGCCTGAAAGTTAGAATCTGTGTATCCTGTAAGGATCAAATCCCCACTCCCATACACAAGGTTGTAGTTCCTCGTTCTCCTAAGATACTTGAGGATTGCCTTTACGGTTGTCCAATGATCTAATCCTGGATTGGATTGATACCTACTTACAATCCCAACTGCATAACAGATGTCGGGCCTAGTACACAACATGGCATACATCAGGCTCCCTACAAACAAGCATAGGGATTCGTCTCATATCCCTAACCTCTTGAGGGGTCTTAGGACATTGATCCTTAGACAGGTGAATCTCATGCCTGAAAGGCAGCATGGCCTTCTTGGAGTTCTGCATCTTATATCTAGACAACATCTTGTCAATATAAGACGCCTGTGACATGGCTAGCGTTCTGTTCTTCCGGTTCCGAACTATCTGGATACCTACAACATACTGTGACTCTCCCAAATCTTTCATTTGGAATTGCGAAACCAACCATTCCTTAATTTCAGTAAGAAATTCTACCTCATTCCCAAATGAGAAGGATATCATCCACGTACAATATAAGAAACGCGACATTACTGTTAACGATTTCTTGTAGACACAAGGCTCGTCAACATTTTGATCAAAACCATAAGATTTGATTGCCTCATAAAACCTTATATTCCAAGACCTCGAGGCTTGTTTCAGTCCATAAATAGACCTTTGAAGGCGGCAAACTCTTTGCTCTTGGCCTTAGGCAATGAACCCCTTGGGTTGGTCCATGTAGATGGTCTCGTCAAGGTTGCAATTCAAAAAGGCGGTCTTGACATCCATCTGCCATACCTCATAGTCATAATATACGGCAATGGCCAGAAGGATTCTAATCGACTTTACCATGGCAACAGCTGAAAAGGTTTCTTCATAGTCAACTCCTTCCACATGGGTAAAACTCTTTGCCACTAGGCGAGCTTTGAAGGTCTGCACCTTTCCATCCACGCCACGTTTACGCTTGTAGATCCACTTGCAACCAATACGCTTAACCCCATCCGGTTGGTCTACAAGCTCCCAGACGGAATTGAAGTACATCGACTCCATTTTCTTGTCCATAGCTTTAATCCATTCGTCTTTGTCAACGTCTGCAATTGCTTGATCATAGGTCAATGGATCCTCGCAGTCATCATCAGGAGTGACGACTTGGGTTTTAGCTAAACCCATGTAACGTTCAGGCTGTCTCACAGTGTAACGCCCCGTGCCCGGATCCTCTGCGACCTGGGTGCATCACTATATCATCCATGATCGCCAGTAAGAGTGAAGACACTACCCCACAAACCAACACGAGGTCCTTTCAAAGCATGCTTTGTCCTCACTCACATGCTCCTGGAAAATTTCCAAGAGGTCACCCAACGTAGAATTGCTCCAAGCCAAGCACGCTTAACTGTGGAGTTCCTATGATTGAGCCACCGAAAAGGAAGGTGCACCTTGTTGATATAGGTAGTAGCTATCAATTCTTTTAAGCGTTTCTCAACTGTACTTTCATATCCTCATGGTCACTTGCATGTACCCCTTTTCCTCGGGCACATTCAATTTAATTTCTCTCAATTCAATTTCTCCAAATAACACTAATTAATCAATTAGGCTATACTATAGTTTATTATGAATCTCATTCACATCAAACTATATATTATGTCATCTATATCTCATATAAACAACATAAATACCCAAATAATGAATTTGAACACTTTAAATTCACACTAAATTGTAAACCCTCAATTTGTCCAATTTAAGCCAACCGAGGGACCAAATGGACCTACACGTGACAAGCTCCAATGATCCAAGACTAACCTGTCAAACTCATTGACCCGGTTATTCAACATTCATTAGCTTTGGTAACACTCCACTAAATCCTGTAGTTGCACTCTCATCACTGTAGGACAAGTTGTGTCCATCGATATAACCAATACCCATGAGTCGATCATTCACTTGTTGTTCGTAGACACTGTTGGGTCAAATTAACGTTTTACCCGTGTGTCTATCTCTTGCTCCTTATGTCCTACTGCTCCTCTAATGAACAACTACGTTGCATGGTCCAACCATAAAAAACAACTCTCTCAGGCCAATGAGAGAGTGGGGCCCCGTTGTTCAACCCTTAGAGACAGCACTTAAGGGAACAACCCCTCTAGTTTCCCTAAGTCGGGAACGAGTGAATTCCTTCTTGCGTAGTCAAGTTCCCGCTCCCACGTGCTCTCGTCCCTGAAGAAGATAGGCATATTGGGCGAGCAACGGTGGCCATCCTCACTGCATTTAGTCAAAGGACGGACCCCGCAGATGTGAGAGTCCGTAACACGCTTAGGATTAAGGTCGAGTCACTAATGGTCATCTACGAAAATTATTAGCCCTATCTTTGTTAAGGTGTTACATCGTAAGTCTAATAACTCACGGTCAAGTCTTGTACAATCTCATTGAACAAGATGCCCCCACTCGCATGTCAACAACATGAACGAGTCAGATCACCTCGTTTGTATCTGATACAAAGCGGGTCGCATCCACATGGTGTATCCGAGATTAGGTCTCCAACCCTATCCGTATATCAGACTGTTTTCGGGTCATTAACTCGAACGTGATCCTCCCTGTGTATGTGTCCACTACACACCGCTTCAAGTTCTAGTTCTCTCATTAATACAATGACCCTGGAGCTTAGTTTATTGGATTAAGTTTATGAAATTGCGAGACACAAAGTTCAAAGAAATAACTCTTATTTATATCACAAGGCTCAAATAAATAACTCTTATTTATTTACAACTCTAAATATTACAAACCACACGAGATGAGGACATACATCCCAAAAAACTCCCACTTGGACTAAGCTACTGGAGTACATGATACATTTCTCAAATGTACTGTAAAGTAATACAACAAAGTAATACAATAAACTAGGGCATTGAATACCCCTTTACATACTCCCACCTGCCCTAGTCAGGAAGCACTCGAAGACCTAGACTTTCTAGGTGACCTCAAACACCATAGCCGTGAGGGCCTTTGTAAATGGATCAAGAACGTTGTGCTCAAGCTATCTTCGTGGATCATCACGCGTCTCATGATGCACAATCTCCCGTATCAGGTGATACTTACGCTCAATGTGCTTGACTTTTTTATGACTCCGAGGTTCTCTCGAGTTTGCTACTGCACCACTATTGTCACAAAATAGCGTGATCGACAAGTTCATATTTGGAACGACTTCCAAATCCTTCATGAACTTCTAAAGCCAAACAGATTCCTTTGCGACTTCACAAGTCGCAACATATCGGCTTCCATCGTGGAATCAGCGATGCATCCCTACTTGATGTTTCGCCACACTATAGCTCCTCCATTCGGAATGAAGGTTGTCCCCAAGTGGATATCCTAGAATCCTTATCGGCACGAAAGTTAGAATCTGTGTATCCCCGTGAAGGATCAAATCCCCACTCCCATACACAAGGTTGTAGTTCCTCGTTCTCCTAAGATACTTGAGGATTGCCTTTACTGTTGTTCCAATGATCTAATCTGGATTGGATTGATACCTACTTACAATCCCAACTGCATAACAGATGTCGGGCCTAGTACACAACATGGCATACATCAGGCTCCCTACAGCTTGAAGCATAGGGGATTCGTCTCATATCCCTAACCTCTTGAGGGTCTTAGGACATTGATCCTTAGATGTGAATCTCATGCCCGAAAGGCGAGATGGCCTTCTTGGAGTTCTCGCATCTTATATCTAGACAACATCTTGTCAATATAAGGCGCTTTGTGACATGGCTAGCGTTACTGTTCTTCCCTGTTCCAACTATCTCGGATACCTACAACATACATTGTGACTCTCCCAAATCTTTCATTTGGAATTGCGAAACCAACCATTCCTTAATTTCAGTAAGAAATTCTACCTCATTCCCAAATGAGAAGGATATCATCCACGTACAATATAAGAAACGCGACATTACTGTTAACGATTTCTTGTAGACACAAGGCTCATCAACATTTTGATCAAAACCATAAGATTTGATTGCCTCATAAAACCTTATATTCCAAGACCTCGAGGCTTGTTTCAGTCCATAAATAGACCTTTGAAGGCGGCAAACTCTTTGCTCTTGGCCTTAGGCAATGAACCCCTTGGGTTGGTCCATGTAGATGGTCTCGTCAAGGTTGCAATTCAAAAAGGCGGTCTTGACATCCATCTGCCATACCTCATAGTCATAATATACGGCAATGGCCAGAAGGATTCTAATCGACTTTACCATGGCAACAGCTGAAAAGGTTTCTTCATAGTCAACTCCTTCCACATGGGTAAAACTCTTTGCCACTAGGCGAGCTTTGAAGGTCTGCACCTTTCCATCCACGCCACGTTTACGCTTGTAGATCCACTTGTAACCAATACGCTTAACCCCATCCGGTTGGTCTACAAGCTCCCAGACGGAATTGAAGTACATCGACTCCATTTTCTTGTCCATAGCTTTAATCCATTCGTCTTTGTCAACGTCTGCAATTGCTTGATCATAGGTCAATGGATCCTCGCAGTCATCATCAGGAGTGACGACTTGGGTTTTAGCTAAACCCATGTAACGTTCAGGCTGTCTCACAGTGTAACGCCCCAGGCCCAGGATCCTCTGCGACCTGGGTGCATCACTATATCATCCATGACTGCTTGTAAGAGTGAAGACACTACCCCCACAAACCAACACGAGGTCCTTTCAGCATGCTTTGTCCTCACTCACATGCTCCCTAGGAAAATTTCCAAGAGGTCACCCAACGTAGAATTGCTCCAAGCCAAGCCAAGCACGCTTAATCGTGGAGTTCGCATGATTGAGCCACCGAAAAGGAAGGTGCACCTTGTTGATATAGGTAGTAGCTATCAATTCTTTTAAGCGTTTCTCAACTGTACTTTCATATCCTCATGGTCACTCGCATGTACCCCTTTTCCTCGGGCACCATGCTTCCATATCCTCAGGATCCCTCTCATTCAGATGTGGACTCGGTTCATTCATGTACCCCTCTTCCTCGGGCGTCACATGCCCACCAGCTTCCGCCTTGGTTCGTCCCCGAACCACATCTTACTGGGAGATGTTTCGCTCTGATACCATTTGTAACGCCCCAGGCCCAAGATCCTCTGCGACCTGGGTGCATCACTATATCATCCATGACTGCTTGTAAGAGTGAAGACACTGCCCCCACAAACCAACACGGGGTCCTTTCAGCATGCTTTGTCCTCACTCACATGCTCCCTAGGAAAATTCCCAAGAGGTCACCCAACGTAGAATTGCTCCAAGCCAAGCACGCTTAACTGTGGAGTTCCTATGATTGAGCCACCGAAAAGGAAGGTGCACCTTGTTGATATAGGTAGTAGCTATCAATTCTTTTAAGCGTTTCTCAACTGTACTTTCATATCCTCATGGTCACTTGCATGTACCCCTTTTCCTCGGGCACATTCAATTTAATTTCTCTCAATTCAATTTCTCCAAATAACACTAATTAATCAATTAGGCTATACTATAGTTTATTATGAATCTCATTCACATCAAACTATATATTATGTCATCTATATCTCATATAAACAACATAAATACCCAAATAATGAATTTGAACACTTTAAATTCACACTAAACTGTAAACCCTCAATTTGTCCAATTTAAGCCAACCAAGGGACCAAATGGACCTACACGTGACAAGCTCCAATGATCCGAGACTAACCTGTCAAACTCATTGACCCGGTTATTCAACATTCATTAGCTACGGTAACACTCCACTAAAGCCCGTAGTTGCACTCTCATTACTGTAGGACAAGTTGTGTCCATCGATATAACCAATACCCATGAGTCGATCCTTCACTTGTTGTCCGTAGACACTGCTGGGTCAAATTAACGTTTTACCCGTGTGTCTATCTCTTGTCCTTATGTCCTACTGCTCCTCTAATGAACAACTATGTTGCATGGTCCAACCATAAAAAACAACCCTCTCAGGCCAATGAGAGAGTGGGGCCCCATTGTTCAAGCCCTGGAACGACCCCTCTAGTTTCCCTAAGTCGGGAACGAGTGAATTCCGTCTTGCGTACTCAAGTTCCAAGCTCCCCACGTGGTACTGTCCCTAAGAAGATAGGCATATTGGGCAAGCAACAGTGGCCACCCTCACTCGTACTAGTCAAAGGATAGACCCCCGCAGACAGGAGTCCGTAACACGCTTAGGATTAAGGTCGAGTCACTAATGGTCATTTGCGAAATTATTAGCCCTATACTGTTAAGGTGTTACATCAGTAAGTCTAATAACTCACGGTCCAGTCTTGTACAATCTCATTGCACAAGATGCCCCCACTCGCATGTCAACAACATGAACGAGTTAGATCACCTCGTTTGTATCTGATACAAAGCGGGCCGCATCCACAGTGTATCAAGGATTAGGTCTCCAACCCTATCCGTATACAGTATACTGTAGACTGTTCGAGTCATTAACTCGAACGTGATCCTCCCTGTGTGTCCACTACACACCGTTCAAGTTCTAGTTCTCTCATTAATACAATGACCCTGGAGCTTAGTTTATTGGATTAAGTTTATGAAATATGCGAGACACAAAGTTCAAATAAATAACTCTTATTTATATCACAAGGCTCAAATAAATAACTCTTATTTATTTACAACTTTGAATATTACAAACTACACGAGATGAGGACATACATCCCAACACTTCAAGACTTCCTTTCTGTTCACGAACTCAACGATCTCGAACTCTTCTCACGATCACCGATTGATCACCACCACTTGACTTCTCGGTTGTTCTTCTTTTGGAAGAAGGAGAATTGTGGGATTCTCAATTTGGTTATGGAGGAGAGGAATTTGAGAGAGAACTTGAGGGAAGGAATTTGCTTCTTTTGGTGAGAAATCCAAAAATGAGCAATCCAAAGTTACAACCCTTCTTGCAAAAGGGGTTTAAATAATGGAGATAGGTGGAGTTGAAATCTCCACCTATATTCCATTTTACCACAACCATAGGTTATGCAAATCATATTTGGATAACCACATATTATAAGATATCCCATATCTCATATTACAAATCACATTTGAAATATTGTGGATTTTTAAATTTAATCACATCCAATCTAATATCTCTCAATCTAATTTCTCCTAATTAGCCCTAATTCAACAATTAGGCTTACCTATAGTTTTTTATGAATCTCATTCACATTAAACTATATATTATATCATTCATATCTCATATAAATGACATAAATGCCCTTTAGTGAACTTGAACACTTCAATTCACACCAAAACATTAAACCTTCTTATAATCAAGTTTGAGCGAACCGAGGGACCTTATGGACCTACAGTGACGAGCTCCAATGATCCGAGATTAACCTATCAAACTCTTTGACCCGGTTAATCACCATTCATTAGCTACGGTAACACTCCACTAAAGCCCGTAGCTGCACTCCCGTCAGTGCAAGACATTACGTGTTCACTGATATAACCAATGCCCATGAGTCGACCCTTCACAGGTTGTTCGTAGACACTGGTGGGTCAAATTACCGTTTTACCCTTGTGTCTACTTCTTGCTCCTTATGTCCCCACTGCTCCTCTAATGAACAACAACGTTGTAATGGTCTGACAATACACAACAACCCTCTCGTGCCAGTGAGAAGGTGGGCGCCCGTTGTCCATGCCCTGGATATTAACACTTAAGGGAACAACCCCTCTAGTTTCCGTAAAGGCGGGAACGTGTGAATTCCATCTCGCGTAGTAAAGTTCCCTGCTCCCTACTTGGTCCTGTCCCTGAGAAGATAGGCATACTGGGCGAGTAACTGGGACCACCCTCACCCATACTAGTCAAAGGACAGACCCCCGCAGACAGGAGTCCGTAACACGCTTAGGATTCAAGTCGAGTCACTAATGGTCATCTACGAAGTTATTAGTCCATACTGTTAACGGTGTTACATTAGTAGGTCTAATATTTCACGGTCCGGTCGTGTACAATCTCATTGTAAAGGATGCCCCCACTCGCATGTCAACCACATGAAAGAGTCAGATCACCTTGTTTGTATCTTAATAAAAAGTGGGTCGCATCCACACCGTTCAAGTTCTAGTTCTCTCATGTATTCAATGACCCTGGAGCTTAGTTCATTGGACAAAGTTTGTAATAAGTGCGAGGCATAAAATGATGAAATAAATAACCTTTATTAATTTCAAACATATATTTAAAAACTAAACGAGATTAGGACACACATCCCAACATAGATCTCCTCGATCGAACCAACGAACCGAACACCTCCGATAGGCTTCTCGGTTGTTCTCTTTTAGGTAGAATGAGAGTAGTGGGACTTCTTTTTGGTAAAAGGGAGGAGAGATTGAGAGAAGAAAGTTGAGAGAACTCTTGGTGTTGATTTGGTGAGAAAACCAAAAACTGAGACTAAGCACACCAAAAGCCTTCTTGTAAAGGCTTTAAATAATGGAGATAGGTAGAGTTGAAATCTCCACCTATTTACCATTTAACCACAACCATAGGTTATGCAAATCATATTTGCATAACCATAAGGTATCTCATATCTCATTATACAAGTCACATTTGTATACTTGTGGATTTTTAAATTGAATCACATTCAATTTAATTTCTCTCAATCCAATTTCTCCAAATTAGTCCTAATTAAACAATTAGGCTTACCTATAGTTTATTATGAATCACATTCACATTAAACTATATAATATATCAATCATATCTCATATAAATGACATAATTACCCTTTAAAGAATTTGAACACTTCAAATCCACACCAAAACTGTAAACCCTCTATTTATCAAGTTTGAGCCAACCGAGGGACCTAATGGACCTACACGTGACCAGCTCCAATGATCCGAGACTAACCTGTCAAACTCTTTGACCTGGTTAATCAACATTCATTAGCTATGGTAACACTCCACTAAAGCCCGTAGCTGCACTCCCGTCAGTGTAAGACAAGTTGTGTCCACTGATATAACCAATACCGATGAGTCAACCCTTCACAGATTGTCCGTAGACACTGTTGGGTCAAATTACCGTTTCACCCATGTGTCTACTTCTTGCTCCTTAAGTCTCCACTGCTCCTCTAATGAACAACAACGATGTAATGGTCCAACCATATACAACAACCTCTCGAGCCAATGAGAGGGTGGGCGCTCATTGTCCAAGCCCTGGAGACAACACTTGATGGAACAACCCATCTAGTTTCCCTAAAGTCGGGAACGAGTAAAATCCATCTCGCGTAGTTAAGTTTCCAGGTCCCCACGTGGTCCTGTCCCTTAGAATATAGGCATATTGGGAGAGTAACTGTGACCACCCTCACCCGTACTAGTCAAAGGACAGACCCCCGCAGACAAAAGTCTGTAACACGCTCAGGATTAAGGTCAAGTCACTAATGGTCTTCTATGAAGTTATTAGACCTATACTGTCAATGGTGTTACATCAGTAGGTCTAATAATTCACGGTCCGGTCTTGTACAATCTCATTGCACAGTATGCCCCCACTCGCATATCAACCACATGAACGAGTCAGATCACCTCCTTTGTATCTAATACAAAGTGGGCTGCATCCAAAGTGTATCCAGGATTAGGTCTCCAACCCTATCCATATACTGTAGACCGTTTGAGTCATTAACTCGAACGTGATCCTCCCTTTGTGTCCATTACACACCGTTCAAGTTCTAGTTCTCTCATAAATTCAATGACCCTGGAGCTTAGTTTATTGGACAAAGTTTGTAAAAATGCGAGACACAAAGTTGATGAAAGAAATAACTCTTATTTATTTCAAAGGTAATATTACAAACAAAACGAGATTAGGACATACATCCCAACAAACTCCCACTTGGACTAAGCTAGTGGAGTAAATACATTTCTCAAATGTACAATAATTACAATAAAGTAATAAAATAAACTAGCGCATTGAATACCCTTTACAATACTCCCACTTGCCCTAGTCAGGAAGCACCCAAAGACCTAGACTCTCTGGGTGGCCCTCAAACACCTTAGCCGTGAGAGCCTTTGTCAATGGATCAACAACGTTGTGCTCTGACGCTATCTGCGTGACTGTCACTTCTCCCTAGTGCACAATCTCTCATATAAGGTGATACTTCCGCTCAATATGCTTGCCCCTCTTATGACGTTGAGGCTCTCTCGAGTTGGCTATAATACCACTGTTGTCACAAAATAACGTGATCGACAAGTTCATATTTGCAACAACTTCCAAATCCATCATGAACTTCCTAAGCCAAACAGTTTCTTTTGCAGCTTCACAAGCCGCAACGTACTCAGCTTCCATAGTGGAATCAGCGATGCATCCCCGCTTGATGCTTCGCCATACTACAACTCCTCCATTCAGAATGAAGGTTGACCACGAAGTGGATTTTCTAGAATCCTTATCTGTCTGAAAGTCAGAATCTGTGTATCCCGTAAGGATCAAATCACCACTCCCATACTCCAGGGTGTAGTTCCTCGTTGTCCTAACATACTTGAGGATTGCCTTTACGGCAGTCCAGTGATCTAATCTTGGATTGGATTGATTCCTACTTACAATCCCAACTGCATAACAGATGTCAGGCCTAGTACACAACATGGCATACATGAGGCTCCCAACAGCTAAAGCATAAGGGATTCGTCTCATATCCTCAACGTCTTGAGGATTCTTCAGAAATTGATCCTTAGACAGGTGAACCTCATGCCTGAAAGGCAACAAGCCCTTCCTGGAGTTCTGCATCTTATATATAGACAACATCTTGTCAATATAAGATGCCTGAGACATGGCCAACATTTTGTTCTTCCGGTTCTGGACAATCTGGATACCTAGAACATATTGTGCTTCTCCCAAATCTTTCATTTGAAATTGCGAAGCTAGCCATTTCTTTACATCAGTAAGAAATCCTACCTCATTTCCAATGAGAAGGATATCATCTACGTACAATATCAAAAATGCGACTGTTTTGTCGACAATTATTTTGTGGACACAAGGCTCGTCAGCATTCTTATCAAAGCCATAAGATTTGATTGCCTCATCAAACCTTATATTTCAAGACCTCGAAGCCTATTTCAGTCCATAAATGGACCTATGAAGCCGACAAACCTTTTGCTCTTGGCCTTGGGCAATGAACCCTTTGGGTTGCTCCATGTAGATGGTCTCGTCAAGGTTGCCATTTAGAAAAGCAGTCTTGAAATCCATCTGCCATACCTCATAGTCATAATATGCAGCAATGGCCAGAAGGATCCTGATCGACTTTAGCATGGCAACAAGTGAAAAGGTTTCCTCATAGTCAACCCCTTCAACCTAGGTGAAACCCTTTGCCACTAGTCGTGCTTTGAAGGTTTGCACCTTCCCATCTACGCCACGTTTACGCTTGTAGATCCATTTGCAACCTATAGGTTTTACCCGATCAGGTTGATCCACAAGCTCCCAGACAAAATTGAAGTACATCGACTCCATTTCCTGTTCCATTACTTTAATCCACTCGTCTTTGTCAACGTCTATCATTGCCCGATAATAGGTCAACGGATTCTCGCAATCATCATCAGAGGTGACGACTTGAGTTTCAGCTAAATGCATGTAACGTTCAGGCTGTCTTACAACCCTCCCACTACGTCGAGACATTTCCAACTCTTGGGAACGGACTTGACTAGACGTGCTAGGATCAACAACACTTGTTGATGTACTAGCCCCATCAGCAACTCCTGTTGTTGTACTGTCAATTTCGTTTAACACGATTTTGCTTCTAGGTAAATGATCCCTGACATGGTCTTCCTCAAGGAAAGTGGCGTTTGTCGACACAAGCACCCTATTTTCCTTAGGATCGTAAAATAGACCACCCCTAGTCTCTTTTTGTTAACCTACAAAGAGGCACAATTTTGAATGGGGTTTCAACTTTTTCGGGTTTGACACAAACACATGGGTCGAGCATCCCCAAATTTTTAAATGGTGTAAACTGCCTTTACGTCCATTCCAGACTTCGAAATGTGTTTCACAAACACTCTTCGACGAAACGTTGTTCAAAATATACACCACACTCTCCACTGCGTAACCCAAAAAGAATCAGGGAGACGACATTAGCTCATCATCTACCGAACCATGTCCAACAGGGTTCTGTTTCTCCTCTCCGATAAACCATTCTGCTGTGGCATACCAGGTGCTGAGAGTTGGGACGTAATTCCATGTTTTATCATATAGTCCTGGAATTCAGTGTCAATATACTCTCCACCTCGATCCGATTGAAGTGTTTTTATCGTTTTACCTAACAGGTTCTCAACATTAGTCTTGTACTCCTTGAACTTTTCAAGAGTTCCAGACTTCCTATGCATTAGGTAAATATACACATATGTCGAATAGTCATCTATGAAAGATACAAAGTATTCGCAGCCACCTCGGACTTTAACACTCATCGGACTACAGAGGTCAGAATGTATAAGCTCAAGAGGCTCTTTGGCTCTATATCTTTTTCCACTAAAAAGACGTTTGGTCATTTTGCCTTCAAGGCATGACTCACACACCAGTAAAGAGCTTTCTTTCAACTCGTTTAGAAGTCCACTATTCACTAGTCTCTCAATCCTATTGAGATTGATGTGGCCTAACCTTAGATGCCAAAGATGGGCATTTTCTTTAGGAGAAACTTTCACTCTCTTTGTTCGCGTTTCTGCCGTTTTAAATAATGCAGTATTCAAAACACTTTTGACCGAATTAGGTTTCGAAACATACAAATTATTCTCAAGTGAAGCAGAACACAAGAAATTTCCATTTCTAGAAATAAACGCTTCATTACTAGAAAAATTTACAGAAATAGAGTATTCAAGAAGGCAGGACATAGAAACTAAGTTTCTAGTAAACCTTTGAACTATATACATATTATCTAATAAAATGTAATTCCTGCCGAAATAGAGCTTCACCGTGCCGACGTTGCAGCAGAGACAACCTCCCCGAATCCAACCCGTAGCATTATCTCACCCTCTCATAGCTGCTACCAGGAACTATTTCCCTGAAAAGAAGAACAAACATGGTTAGTGGCACCCGAATCTAATATCGAGGCAGAGTCATTACTCTCCACTAAACAAATTTCAGTTACCAGTAAATCACATTTACCTTGATTCTTCCTTTCTCTGCAACTTCCTTGACCTTTTTGCCCATTTGGGCGGCAGCGCGGTCAACTTTACCCTTCTTCATCTTCTTCTTCTTCCCTTTTGGGTGAGAAGGAGCTACAGGTTTAGTCTCTGAGGTCGAACCCCTGTGATAGGACCTAAAGGCAACATTTGCCTCAGCTTCCGGTGTCCTAATCCTCATCAAGGACTGGAAGTTCTGTAGCTCATTGAGAAGGGTGGTCAGAGTGTAGCTAATCTTTTTCATAACAACATTGCTACGAAACTTAAGGAAACTCTTCGGAAGAGTCACAAAGATAAAGTTGATCTGGCTGGACTCATAGATCGAAGACCTGTTAATCTCCGCCAGATTAATGTGGGTCATCATGTCTAGAACGTGTTCACGAAAAAACGTCCCTTCTTTCATCCGGGCGTTGAAGACGTGTTTGAGCGAGTCATGTCGAACCTGAAAGGATTGTTGTCCAAACATTTCCTGCAAGGACTCCATGATCTCCTTAGCGGTGATCATCAGCTCATGCTTCTTTGCCAAAACTTCAGATAAGCTGGCAATGATGTAGACCTTGGCCTTTTCATTAGCTCTGATCTATCGATCATACGCATCACGAACACCTCGTGATGCAGTCAAGCTCAGCAACTGAGGACACTCCTCAGTGAGCACGAACATAAGGTCATCAGTTACTAGAATCATTTTTATATTCTTTTTAAGGTCGTCAGTTTCTATCTCCCACTAGTTTGTCTGAAGCGAGTAAAGCTATTACTAAGCTAGACATTTTGCTGGAAAAACAAGTAAAAAAACTTTGTATCAGTCTCGCAAAAAAAAACTTTTTGAAATCCAATCAAGTTTTAGAAAAAATTTATCCTATGATCCCTAGGTCATTAAAATTTGCAATGATATCCCAAAGGTTTAGAATGATCGCCACCGAAGGGTGAACAGAAACACTCCTCCTCTGGGACGAGACTTTCTCGACCAGACCCTAATAATACAATAACTCTTATTCCATTAGGCATCCAGTTACCATTATTCTGTTTGAATCCATTCTTAATGAATCCTGTGAGTGTCACCCTCAATCTTTAAGTTTCCAAGTATCCGTCCAAACAATAGCCACTGAAGGGTGAACCAAGAAAGAAAACAAACAAGGAAACTGTATCTCTTTCGGGAATTCACGGTGTTCCGACTCCCATGATCAAGGCCCTTCGAAGGGTTTGTCTGGTCCAGGCCAAACTAGGAGACGGATCATAGGGGTCTTACGGTGTGAATCGCAAGAAGAGACCGTGGGTCCCGTTTTAACAGGTCCCGCTCCTACTCACTATAAGTACTCTCTCCATTCCCTATAATATTGACCCATACAAATACCATCCGAAGGGGGACGCTCCCATTTGCGCCACGAGGTCGAGTATGGATCTAACGGTGGGACTTTAACGGAGATTTGTTGTCGAAAATTCAAATGTATCTTCTACACTTTATTTACTCCCACTCAGCACTTTATAATCATATTATTAACTTAGGTTTATGTGAGTAAATTAATAAAGTTTTAATTAACGACACTGACAATAATGTAACCTAAGAATCTCTAGACCGAATTCACTCCCAGACCGGTTCCCAGGTAGGGGTGTTCTCGAAAGCGTCAGCATAAATACCCCATCCTTAGACAAAACCTTCCTTAGACAGAGCTACTAATTAGTCACAATTCAAAGGTCATATTTGATTTCCTAATTCTTATCTTATTAGAACTAGAAAACCTAAGTCTAATTATTCAAATTCTAAACATTTTAAAACTAATAATTAACTTAGGTTACATGCATTTCTATGTCATAGTGCTTGATCATTCATCACATCAATAATACTATACTATAACATACATTCATCACATGAATTAAATGCATGAGCATGCTTTTAATCTAAAAAATATTGCACTTATATTTAAATAAATTAAAACATGCATACTTTATATAATAACACTTATAATATAAACCTATCATGCATACTATATATTATAACACTTATAATATAAATATGATGCATGAAATGTTTAACCTAAGGTGTGATTTTAAATCTATATGACATACATTATGCACATAGAAATAAATATTTCATACATCTCATGCATAAAATAAATAAATAGAAAAATTGGACCAGTTTTGGCACTTATGGGACATTAAATGAATTAATTAAGATTAATCTAACTTTTATATTAATATTAATTAATTAACTTAATTTAATGAAAAAAAAATTGAATACATTTTACAAAAAAATTAAATAAAATACATTTAAAACTGCCCAACATTTTGAAGAAAAGACTCACGCCCACGTCCTCGCCCAATTGCCTCGCACAACTGCTCCTCAACGCACGCAGTGTTTACATTGATGTTATCAACAAAAAATAAACCTAAAACTAGTGCCAAAACCGAAATCATCAAATTATGCAAAACCAACAATTTCATCTCATGAATTGAAGCAATACCCACCTAATTTTAAGAAAAAACTTTTGCATAACGAAAAGCCAACAACCTGGCTCTGATACCAATTGTAGGGAATGAAAATCCCACGCAGTGGAAATGAGATTGAATCGTCGTGGTATCGTTGTGAAAAACGTATTCTTAAAATTGTTTCTATTACATAAAATCTAGATTAAACATGCTTTCTCGAAGGAAAAAAAAACAGTAAGGAATACTTACTTGTTAAAGAACCGTTCTTCACATTTTCCTCCTCCGGTCACGAACTCTCCGCGAACACGATTTCAACGAACTCGATTTCCTCGAACGAACCAACGAACTGGACACCTCCGATAGGCTTCTAGGTTGTTCTCTTTTAGGTAGAAGGAGAGTAGTGGAACTCCTTTTTGGCAAAAGGAATGAGCGATTGAGAGAAGAAAGTTGAGAGAACTCTTGGTATTGATTTGATGAGAAAACCAAAAAATGAGACCAAGCACACCAAAAGCCTTCTTGCAAAGGCTTTAAATAATGGAGATAGGTGGAGTTGAAATCTCCACCTATTTACCATTTAACCACAACCATAGGTTATACAAATCATATTTGCATAACCATAAGATATCTCATATCTCATTATACATATCACATTTGTATAATTGTAGATTTTTAAATTGAATCGTATTCAATTTAATTTCTCTCAATCCAATTTCTCCAAATTAGCCCTAATTAAATAATTTGGCTAATCTATATTTATTATGAATCACATTCACATTAATTATATAATATATCAATCATAACTCATATAATGACATAATTACCCTTTAATGAATTTGAACACTTCAAATCCAACCAAAACTGTAAACCCTCTATTTATCCAGTTTGAGACAACCGAGGGACCTAATGGACCTACACGTGACGAGCTCCAATAATCCGAGACAAACTTGTCAAACTCTTTTACCCAGTTAATCAACATTCATTAACTACGGTAACACTCCACTAAAGCCCGTAGCTGCACTCCCGTTATTGTAAGACAAGTTGTGTCCACTGATATAACCAATACCCATGAGTCGACCCTTCACAGGTTGTTCGTAGACACTACTGGGTCAAATTTCTTTTTCACCCCTGTGTCTACTTTTTGCTCCTTAAGTCCCCACTACTCCTCTAATGAACAACAACGTTGTAATGGTCCAACCATATACAACACCCTCTCGAGCCAGTGAGAGGGTGGGCATCCAAGCCCTGGAGACAACACTTAAGAGAATAACCCCTCTAGTTTCCCTAAAGTCAGGAACTAGTGAATTCCATCTCGCGTAGTTTAAGTTCCCAGCTCCCCACGTGGTCCTATCCTAGAGAAGATAGGCATATTGGGCGAGTAACTGTGACCACCCTCACCCGTACTAGTCAAAGGACAGACCCCTCAGACAGGAGTCCGTAACACGCTAAGGATTAAGGTCAAGTCACTAATGGTCATCTACGAAGTTATTAGTCCTATACTGTAAACGGTGTTTCATTAGTAGGTCTTGTAATTCACGGTCCGGTCTAGTATAATCTCATTGCACAGGATGCCCCCACTCGCATGTCAACCACATGAACGAGTCAGATCACCTCATTTGTATCTAATACAAAGCGGATCGCATCCACAGTGTATCAAGGATTAGGTCTCCAACCCTATCCATATATTGTATACCGTTCGGCTCATTATCTCGAACGTGATCCTCCCTATGTGTCCACTACACACCGTTTAAGTTCTAGTTCTCTCATAAATTCAATGACCCTGGAGCTTAGTTTATTGGACAAAGTTTGTAAAATGCGAGACACAAAGTGGATGAAAGAAATAACTCTTATTTATTTCAAAGGTAATATTACAAACAAAACGAGATTAGGCCATACATCCCAACAAGATAACACTACGGGTTGGATCCGAGGAGGTTGTCTCTCTTTGCAAAGAATCGGCAGGTGAAGTCTGCTTTTTTTAGCGGGAATTACATTTTATTACATAATTTGTATATACTGCCAGGGTTTACTAGAAACCTTGTTTCTATTTTCTGCTTACTAGAAAATTGTATTTTCGTTTCATTTAGTGGAAATAAAGCGTTTCTTATTTGAAATGGAAACTTATTGTGTTTTGCTTCACTTGAGAATAACTTGTACGTTTTGAAACCTAATTTGGTCAAAAGTTTTTTGAATACTGAATTATTTAAAACGACAGAAACACGAACTAAGAGAGTAAAGGTTTCTCCTAAAGAAAATGCCCATCTTTGGCATCTAATGTTACGCCACATTAATCGCAATAGGATTGAGTGGCTAGTAAAGAGTAGACTTCTAAGCGAGTTGTAAAAAAACTCTTTACCGGTATGTGAGTCATGCCTTGAAGGCAAAATGGCCAAACGTCCTTTTAGTGAAAAATGATACAGAGCCAAAGAGCCCCTTAAGCTTATTCATTTTGACCTCTGTGGTCTGATGAGTGTTAAAGCACGAGGTGGTTATAAATACTTTGTATCTTTTATAGATGACTATTCAAGGTATGGGTATATTTACCCAATGCATAGGAAATCTGAAACTCTTGAAAAGTTTAAGGAGTACAAGACTGAGGTTTAGAACCTGTTAGGTAAAACAATAAAAACACTTCGATCGGATCGAGGTGGAGAGTATATGGACACTAAATTCCAGGACTATATGTTAGAGCATGGAATTACGTCCCAACTCTCAACACCTGGTATGCCACAGTAAAATGGTGTATCGGAGAGGAGAAACAGAACCCTGTTGGACATGGTTCGGTCGATGATGAGCTATGCTCGTCTCCCTGATTCTTTTTGAAGTTACGTAGTGGAGACTGCGATTTATATTTTGAACGACGTTCCGTCGAAGAGTGTTTGTGAGACACCTTTCGAACTCTAGAATGGACGTAAAGGCAGTTTACACCATTTCAGAATTTTGGGATGCCCGACCCATGTGTTGGTGTCAAACTCAAAAAAGTTTGAACCCCGTTCAAAATTATGCCCTTTTGTAGGTTACCCAAAAGAGACTAGGGTGGTCTAATTTACCATCCTAAAGAAAATATGGTGTTTGTGTCGACAAACGCCACTTTCCTTGAAGAATAACACATCAGGGATCATTTACCTAGGAGTAAGATTCTGTTAAACGAAATGGACAGTACATCAGCAATAGTTGTTGATGGGGCTAGTACGTCAACAAGTGTTATTGATCCTAACTCGTCTAGTCAAGTCTGTTCTCAAAAGTTAAAATGCCTCGACGTAGTGGGAGGGTTGTGAGACAGCCTGAACGTTACATGGGTTTAGCTGAACCCCAAGTCGTCACTCTTGATAATGACTGCGAGAATCCATTGACCTATGATCAGGCAATGACAGACGTTGACAAAGATGAATTGATTAAAGCTATGGACCAGGAAATGGAGTCGATGTACTTCAATTATGTCTGGGAGCTTGTGGATCAATTGAATGGGGTAAAACCTATAGGTTGCAAATGGATCTACAACCGTAAACGTGGCGTAGATGGAAAGGTGCAGACCTTCAAAGCCCGACTAGTGGCAAAGGATTTTACCCAAGTTGAAGGGGTTGACTATAAGGAAACCTTTTCACCTGTTGCCATTGAAAGTCGATTAGGATCCATCTAGTCATTGCCGCATATTATTACTATGAGGTATGGCAGATGGATGTCAAGACAACCTTTCTGAATGGCAACCTTGACGAGACCATCTTCATGGACCAACCCAAGGGGTTCATTACCCAAGGCCAAGAGCAAAAGGTTTGTCGGCTTCATAGGTCTATTTATGGACTGAAACAAGCCTCGAGGTCTTGGAATATAAGGTTTGATGAGGCGATCAAATCTTATGGCTTTGATCATAATGTTTACGAGTCTTGTGTCTATAAGAAAATCGTCAACAACATTGTCACATTTCTGATATTTTATGTTGACGATATCTTTCTCATTGGAAATGAGGTAGGATTTCTTACTGACATTAAGAAATGGTTGGCTTCGCAATTCCAAATGAATGATTTGGGAGAGGCTCAGTATGTTACAGGTATCCAGATAGTCCGAAATCGGAAGAACAGAACGCTGGCCATGTCTCAGACGTCTTATATTAACAAGATGTTGTCTAGATATAAGATGCAGAACTCCAAGAAGGGCTTGTTGGCTTTCAGGCATGGGGTTCACCTGTCTAAGGACCAATACCCTAAGACTCCTCCAGAGGTTGAGGATATGAGATGAATCCCCTATGCTTCAGCTGTAGGGAGCCTCATGAATGCCATGTTGTGTATAAGGCCCGACATCTATTATGCAGTAGGGATTGTCAGTAGGTATCAATCCGATCCCGGATTAGATCACTAGACGACCGTAAAGGCAATCCTCAAGTATCTTAGGAGAACGAGGAACTACAGACTTGTGTATGGAGTGGAGATTTGATCCTTACGAGATGCACAGACTCTGACTTTCAGACCGATAATGATTCTAGGAAATCCACTTTGGGGGCAACCTTCATTCTGAATGGTGGAGTTGTAGTGTGGCGAACCATCAAGCAGGGATGCATCGTTGATTCCACGATGGAAGCCGAGTATGTTGCAACTTGTGAAGCTGCAAAGGAAGTTGTTTGGCTTAGGAAGTTCATGATGGAATTGGAATTCGTTCCAAATATGAACTTGTCGATTACCCTGTTTTGTGACAACAGTGGTGCAGTAGCCAACTCGAGAGAACCTCGAAGTCATAGGAGGGGCAAGCACATTGAGCGGAAGTATCACCTGATACGGGACATTGTGCACCGCGGAGACGTGACAGTCACGCAGATACCATCGGAGCACAACGTTGTTGATCCATTTACAAAGGCCCTCACGGCTAAGGTGTTTGAGGGTCACCTAGAGAGTCTAGGTCTTCGAGTGCTTCCTGACTAGCGTATGTGGGGGTATTGTAAAGGGTATTTGATGCACTAGTTTATTGTAATTTTACAGTACATTTGAGAAATGTATTTTGTACTCCACTAGCTTAGTCCAAGTCAGAGTTTGTTGGGATGTATGTCCTAATCTCGTATTTGTTTGTAATATTCATGATTGAAATAAATAAGAGTTATTTTTCATCACTTTCTGTCTCGCATATTTACAAACTTTGTCCAATAAACTAAGCTCCAGGGTCATTGAATTATGAGAGAACTAGAACTTGAACGGTGTGTAGTGGACACACAGGGAGGATCACGTTCGAGTTAATGACCCAAACGGTCTACAGTATATGGATAGGGTTGGAGACCTAATCCTGGATACGCCTGTGGATGCGTCCTGCTTTGTATTAGATACAAACGAGGTGATCCAACTCGTTCATGTGCTTAACATGCGAGAGGGGGCATCCTGTGCAATGAGATTGTACAAGACCGGACCGTGAATTATTAGACCTACTGATGTAACACCGTTGACAATATAGGACTAATAACTTTGTATATGACCATTAGTGATTCGCCCTTAATCCTGAGCGTGTTAAGGAATCCTGTTTGCGGGGGTCTGTCCTTTGACTAGTACGGTTGAGGTTGGTCACAGTTACTTGCCCAATATGCCTATCTTCTCAGGGACAGGACCACGTGTGGAGCTGGGAACTTAATTACGCGAGATGGAATTCACTTGTTCCCGACTTAAGGAAACTAGAAGGGTTGTTCCCTTAAGTGGTGTTTCTAGGGCTTGGACAACGGGCGCCCACCCTCTCACTGGCCCGACAGGGGTGTTGTTTATGGTTGGACCATACAACGTTGTTGTTCATTAGAGAAGCAGTGGGAACTTAAGGAGCAAGAGGTAGACACACGAGTAAAACGGTAATTTAACCCAGTAGTATCTACGAACAACCTGTGAAGGGTCGACTAATGGGCATTGGTTATATCAGTGGACACAACTTGTCCTATAGTGATGGGAGTGCAGCTGCAGGCTTTAGTGGAGTGTTACCGTAGCTAATGAATGTTTATTAACCAGGTCAAAGAGTTTGACAGGTTAGTCTCGGATCATTGGAGATCATCATCTGTAGGTCCATTAGGTCCCTCGGTGGCTCAAACTGGATAAACAGAGGGTTTACAGTTTTGTGTGGATTTGAACAGTTCAAATTCATCAAAAGGGTATTTATGTTATTTATATGAGATATGATTGACATATTATATAGTTTAATGTGAATGAGATTCATAATAAACTATAGGTTAGCCTAATTGCTTAATTAGGGCTAATTTACTAAAATTGGATTGAGAGAAATTAAATTGAATGTGATTCAATTTAAAATCTACAATTATACAAATGTGATTTGTATAATAAGGTATGAGATATCTTATTATATGTGGTTATGCAGATATGATTTGCATAACCTAAGTTTGTGGTAAAATGGTAAATAGGTAGAGATTTCAACTCCACCTATCACCATGATGCAAGCACCTTTGCAAGAAAGTTTGCTTAAGAATTCTCATTTTTTGGATTTTCCATCCAAGAACTCTCTCAAAACTCTCTCAATCTCTCTTAAATTTTCTCTCTTCCCTAAACCAAAAGAGTCCCACCACTCTCCCTTAACATAAGGAGAACAACCGAGAAGACCTTTCAGAGGTGTTCGAATTGTTCGTTGTACGGGAGATCGTGAACGTAGAGATCGAGAGCACGAAGAGTTTGTGACCTAATAAGGAATTCGTGAAGAAGTGTTCTTCAACAAGTAAGTAGTTCTTCTTACTGTATTTTTCCTTCAAATTCAACATGTTTAGCCTAAATTCTATAGGATAGATTTAATTTTAAGAATTGTTTACACAACGATCACCACGACGATTCAAATTCGTTTCCGCTACAGGAGTTTTATTCCCTTCAAAAACTTCTAGAATGATCCTCTTCCACGGTCCCAGAATTAATGGTCTCTACCCAATCACCTTTGAAAACCAACCAACAACTTCCTCACAGTTGCAAACAACCACTGCTCATGTTAGGAGCACGAACATCTACTTCAATTTGGCATACCCAGTTAGGCCATCCTAGTGACTTTATTCTTGTTTCTATTCTTAACACCTTACATTTGTCTTTTACTAGTTCAAAATGCATCTGTTGAATCTAGTTATTGATATATTCATCATCATGTCGTGTATGTGTACTTTCTCTGGCTTATCCTCACCTATTGAATCTAGTTATTGAGTAGTTTATATTTATTTGTTCTCTTAATATCTCAAAGGGTGATGTGTACATAAAGTAAATATGATGAGAGTATGCATAGGAATCATTGAAAAATTAGCGAATTATTTTTTAATTAAAGTGGTAAATTCTGCTTTGACACTGAAGTGTATGCTTGCAACTCAAAACAAGACTTCTAACATTCTCTCTAGCTTTTTTTAAAAATTATTTTTCGAGAATAGAACTATATTAAAAACAATGAAATCAACACCTTCAAGGTACAACGTTTGACTTACCAAGAGCTGACAAGTGTAGAAATCAATTAGGTAATTTTGTTGACCAAAGACATGAATTCCGAGATAGTGTGGATTTGACCAAAGCATCAGCAAGAAAATTCAACTCCCATCGCAAATGAGAGAACTGTACCCTTTGGAACGCGTTCTTAAAAGAAAGGATAACATAAAATTTATTCTTGACTTCCATCGTGACCTCTTGAGATTCATTTACTTATCGAGACTATGTTGGATGAGTCCGAATGAACTTGAACCTTTGACAAGTCAAATCTTTGGGCCAACCACAATCCTTCCAAAATGGCAAAAACCTCTGAGCAGGATGGGGAAACAACAATATTACTGCTCTCTCTAGCTTTTATTAGGAACAAAAAGAGGTAATGAGATCAATGGACTATATTGCCCTCCCAATCTCCTTATCTATTAGATATGCTATAATGGTCTCTATAGAGGTTCTCCAATTGGATAACAAGCTTATAATATTCTTGATATGGCCAAAATTGGGAGTTACACCACAATATATTTGCTATATGGTTTTTGCATTAATAGTATTATTTTGAATTTGGTAGATTTAGTGCCAAGAAGCTAGTTTGAATAAGAAGATTGAAGTCAAATGAATGATAAAATTACAAACGTTTAGAGAGATTTATCTTTTAGAAATCGTGTTATTATTGTAACTACTTTTGTTGTAGTAATATTTTTGTAGAGCAATGGGAATTTTGTTAAAATGATTATTTAGAAAAAATACATTTTAATTGCATCTATTTTTATGGTTCGTATACTTATTATTTGACTTTTTAATATTTAACCAGGTATGAAACATGAACGAATAGAAAAGTTATGAAAGATCCGATCACAACATTTATAAACACTATAAAAACATTATAAATGATCTATAAATAATAAAAAGAAAAAGAGATTGTAACGGCCCTCAAAATTAGGGCTATTATTTGCAAATATAGAAAGTTTAAAATGAATTGCAAATATGACAAATTTTTAAAACAACATTTTTTAATTCCTACTTTACCCCTAATAATGTGTATGTTGCTCTTTTTGTTTAGTTTTTTGTTTTCTTCAAATCTTCATGGACCTCTAATTTTCTTTCACAATCTGCTTAAGCTTCTTCTTTCTTTTTGTTCCTCTTTTGGTTCAGTTTTCTTTCGCCAATTTACTGCACTATTTTCTGCAATATTCCTAAATGTTTGCAATTATTTTCTTCAAGCAAATTCATCATCGATTGCAGGCAGAGGTACGTGATTTTCTTTGCAAGAATCTTCTTCTTATCTAGTAAATCAGAAGTCATTATTTTGATTATTTCTTCTTTGCAAGTAGAGACCTATATGATTAAATTGCAAAAAATCGCAAACAGAGACATTATCAGATTAGGTCTTTGGTTTTCCTTAATTCTACGTTTTTTGGTATATATTTGTTGTTATTTTTTTGGTTTTCCTCAGATCTACAGGCTCTGATTCGAGTTTTAAGTTTTCTCAGATTTATACGCTTGATTAGTTGCATTATTTTTAATTGGAGTCTATCAGTGATACATATCAATCACCAAATATACTAATATAAGTGATATACTTCGATGACTAATAGGACTCAATCAAAACACAACGTAGTTCGTCCAGTTAGTCATTATTTGTGATTGGAGTCTATCAGTGATACATATCAATCACCAAAATATACTAATATAAGTGATATAATTTGATGACTAATAGGACTCAATCACAACACAACGTAGTTCGTCTAGTTCGGAGTCATTCTGAATGGAGTTCTATATATGTTGGCATCAATGCATTACCTCCAATTGTTAAATGTCAAACAAAATGTAGTCGTTGTCGTCATTTTGATCACAATTGTAGAACATGTATGTTTTCACCATTTTTACTGTGATGTAATATTAACAATTGATGTCCGTTTTTTATATATGTTTTGAAGATAGACCTCAATCTACAATTGTTGTTGTGATACTATTAATACTATCATTTTTTAAGAATATAAGTTTGTGATTTAAATAGTTTGCTTAATATGTTGTTTTATATATCTCTTAATTATAGTGATAGACTTCTATCAATGATAGTGATATAGTTTTATCACTGTTAGAGTTCAATCAACACTGAAAAACATTCCAAACAAGAAGTACATCATGGATAGTGATATACTTCAATTAACACTAATAAAAATTCCAAACAAGAATTCTATCACTATCTCTGATAGAGTTTAATCTGTTGGGTTTTATGCCCTAAAACTAATAGTTTGTAAATTGTTCTAATTTTATCAATAAAATGATATTATTACAATTCAATAAAGTGTTGTTTAATTCTATTTAATTTGGCTTAAATTAACGCTAAATCCAATAAATTAACATCTTAGGTTGTATTATGTGTCTTGAACTGTGTGTAGAGTCATACGGAGATCAAGGGCAAGATGGAATTCACTCCTTCCCAAACTTAGGGTAAGTAGATGAGTGTTCGCTTAAGTGGTGTCTCCGGGACTTGAACAAAGGGTCATGCCCTCTCACTGGCCTAAGAGGATTTATGTTTATTGGTTGGACCATAAACAAGTTCTTCATTAGACGAGCACTGGTACTTACGGCCATAGATGTAATCCAGGGGTAAAACGGTAATTTGACCCAACTGGTGTTACGAACACTCGTGAATAATTGACTTGCTTTTATTGGTCTATATCCATGGAAACCGAAATATATCTACAGTGAGAAGAGTGTATCTGCGGGTTTTTAGTGGACTGTACCTGCAGTTAACAAATGTTGATTAAGTGGTTAATGAGACTGACCAATTAATCTTGTATCGTTGGAGATACTGATCTATAGGTCTATTAGGTTCCCTTCCTAGCTCGTAAAGGATGTTGGGATTATTTGATCTTGAATAGAATTTGAAATGTTCAAATTCGAATTCGGAATCAATATAATGTATTATGATGCATTATAATTTAGAGTTTATATTTTTATTAAAACTTTATAATATAAATTAAATTTTGGATATGATTCAAAATTAATTTAAGAGAGAATTTCATATTTGAAAGAGTACAAATATTAACTTTATGTGAATGAGATTCATATTAAATTTTGGAATTAATGCACATGAGATGTACATTAAAACCGTATGTTATGGGAGAGTTGTATATGAACATGATCAAATATAAATCTAAATTAAATATGTGATATTTAATTTGGTAATTAATTAATTGGTGAATTAATTAATTAATTTGATTCATTTTAATTAAATTTTATTTATTAAAATTAATTGAACTTTTTTTGGACAAAAATTAATTGACTGAAAACTATGGGTTATATACATTTAAATATGATTTACATGAATTAAATTTAATTGATTTAGTTAATAGTTAATTAATTTGATTTGATTTGATTTAATTTAATTTAATTAAAATATATCGTGCTTTTACGCACGATTCGCTCTCTCCCTCTTCCTCTCTCCCACATCCATCAATCGATAAACATAGAGAGGGAAGGAAGATCGAAATCGATCGATTTGGTGGAGAGATTTTTTGCCTAAATTCTCTCTCAAAAAATTTTCTCCAAATCTCTTTGTATTTTTTCTCTTTTCGTAAGATTTCAAGATTTGGTTCTCACAAGTCAAATCTCAGTAATTCAAATGATAGGAAGGTACCCTTTTGGTGGTGTTGATAAAATTTCAAAAACAAATCAATGTTTGCAAAATTCAGAAGACTTAGGTAAGGATATCATGGATAAAATTCCAAAAGCAAATCAATGTTTGCAAAATCTGCACTGGTATACATTCCAAAGAAGAAGTATATCATGGATAGTGATAAACTTCTGTTGTTCATAGAGTTCAATCAACACTGATAAACATTCAAAAGAAAAAGTATATCATGGATAGTGATAGACTTCAATCAACACTGATAAACATTGCAAAGAAGAAGTCTATCACTAATAGTGATAAATTTCTATCACAAATAGACTTCAATCAGCACTCATAAACATCCTAAACAAGAAGTCTATTAGTGATAGTGATAGACTTCAATCAACAGTGGTAAACATTCCAATGAAGAAGTCTATCACTGATAGATTTCAATAAACACTCCTAAACATCCCAAAGAATAAGTCTATCAGTGATAGTGATAGACTTCAATCAACACTAATAAACATTCGAAACAAGAAGTATATTATGGATAGTGATAGAGTTATATTGTTGATAGACTTTAATAAAAAAACGATAAACATTCGAAAGAAGAAGTCTATCAGCAATAGTGCAAGACTTCTATCGCTAATAGACTTCAATTAACATTGATAAACATCTTTAAGAATAAGTCTATCAGTGATAGTGATAGACTTTTGTCGTTGATAGGCTTCAATTAACACTTATATATATCTCAATAAGTCTATGATTGACATTGATAGACTTCAATCAAGATTGATAAATGTCTCAAGCAAGAACTTTATTAGTTATAGTGATAAACTTATATCTATCACTGATAGATTTCAATCAACACTAATAAACATTCTAAAGAAGAAGTATATCATGGATAGCGATAGACTTCAATCAACAATGATAAACATTCTAAAGAAAAAGTATACCATGGATAGTGATAGACTTCAATCACCACTGATAAACATTCCAAAGAAGAAGTCTATCACTAACAATGATAGACTTCTATCGCTGATACACTTCAATCAATATTCATAAACATCTTAAATAAGAAATCTATTAGTGATAGTGATAGACTTCAATCAATACTGATAAACGTTTCAAATAAGAAGTCCACCAACGAGAGAGAAAGGCTTCTATAGCTTGATAGACTTCAATCAACATCGATAAATATATTAAAGAAGAAGTCAATTAGTGATGGTGATAGACTTCTATCGCTGATAGATTTCAAATAACACTGATAACATCCAAAAGAAAAAGTTTATCATTGATAGTGATAGACCTAAATAAACAATCCATTTAATTCCTAACAAACACGGAGATACATCTATATTCTTAAATTACAATATTTCATGTTAATATAAAACATGATTTATTAAAACAACTTATTGCAACATCATTTATGTTTATCCAAATTAAAATAAGAGAAAAAAGAATTGAGGTGATGATGTAGGGTTGAGATTGAATTTGGAAAAGCAAAAAAAGAAGCATAAGTTAAAAAAAGAGTCAGAAACACTGAGTTGCTCTTTTGCCCAAAGTTTGGAAGTTGAGGAGAATGTGGACTGGGTTGTGGGTTGTTTTGTAATTTAAACAGGTTGATGAAATATTTTGCCATATTTGCAAATTGTTTAAGCAATTTGTTATATGGACAATTTTTTAGCCCCATTTTACCATAGGCACAATTGCCCCAAAGAAAAATTGATTATTCAAAGCCTTATTATAGCTTCCATTTAAAGGTATATATAAATATTTATTACTGTCAATAAATGACATTGATAACACACAAAATGTGTTATTCTTATGCTTGGATTTTGCTAGTTTTTGAATTGATTTCAGGACTTTCACGTGTTTAATCTATTGAATTTCAGATTACGAGCAATAACGAAGCAAATGGATAAATCTTGGAGTATTAGGGCTCAAATGGTGGCTAATGAAGCATAAAAGTTAAAGCAAGTAGAAGAAGATAGCCTAAACAAGCTATTGGACCCGAGCCCAGGGCGTTGCGCAACGGCACGAACCGATTGATAAAACGCACCTATATGTCGCAGCGTTGAGATGGAGTGCACGGCGTCTCAACATTGCTTTTTTTTCCTTATTTAACTGTGTGTCTAGGGCACAACGTTGCAATGTTGTGCCTAGCGTTGCAACGCAGTGCCAATTATTTTATAAATACAATATGTTGTGCAATGATGAAGGAGAGCCGAATTTGATAGATTCTAAAACCTATTTTCGAGGCATACATTCTAAAAGGTGCATAAGGGATTCCTTAGAGGCCAAACACGAAAGTGGAGACTTGAGATCATGACGGGAGCTCGGAGACAAGGGCCAACATCGACACCGAAGAGTTTTCTTCCTCTTTCTCTTAGTTTGTTGTTTTGTTATGGACCCTACTATGGATTTAGTTTGTTTTATGGTGATTATGAGTAGCTAATTTCCATAGTTAGGGGATTGATATAGCATGTTATGAACTTATTTTAGTTATTGTGTTGAACTTTTGGTTGTGTTGAGTTATTTTTGGTAATTCATACTTAATGCTTGTTTTTCTTTGGCCAAATTTAGCATGTTTTATTGATTTAAGTTGATTTCGAGATAATAGACTTAGATTAGATTAAAATAGTCAAAACTCTTAGTAAATCCTTACACGAAAGTGAAGGGTTCTCTAGGAAACGTTTTAAGAAGTTGCTTAATGCCTTGCATGCTTTTAAAATCTATAAGGAGATTTAGGGTTTATATCGCTATGCATGAGAATCACTAGAGCTCGAGAAAGTCTTTTGAGTACCTTTAACTTCTTGTTTATAATCTCACAACCATAGTCAATTTCATGCGCTAAATTAATGAAGTAACTGTTGGGGTGTATGCCCTAATCTCGTGTAAGTTTGTAATATTCCATATTCAAATAAATAAGAGTTATTTGTGCATTACTTTGTGTCTCACATAATTATAAATTCATCCAATAAACTAAACTCCATGGTCATTGAATTATGAGAGAACAAGAACTTGAACGGTGTGTAGTGGACACACAGGGAGGATCACGTTCGAGTTAATGACTCAAATGGTCTACAGTATACGGATAGGGTTGGAGACCTAATCCTTAATACGATGTGGATGCGGCTCGCTTTGTATTAGATACAAACGAGGCGATCCAGCTCGTTCATGTGGTTGACATGCAAGTGGGGGCATCCTGTGCAATTGACGAGAATCGAATCCCTGTGAGTAGCGGAAACGTGGTTTAAAGGATCAAATACTCACTTGTTTTGGTTTATTCCAAATACCAGTACATTGGTTTAAAAACAGAGAACAAGCATTAAGTCTAATCTAATTAGGCATGGATTCTAGACATGCAAACATGATGTATATTATACAATGATTAAACTAAAAGGGAATGAACTATTACCTTTGTAGTTTTCAATCCAGCAGCAACTCCTTGCAACAAAATGCACAACAACACAGCTACAACAAAAGTTCTCTGTTTCTACATTTTCAACAGGACAACACCACCAGTGAAAACCTTCTATACGTCTGAGTTCTACTTAGATTTACCCTTTTTCAAAACCATCAATGTAGCCGTATCCATTATCGAAAGTCAGAAAGTAGATATGATCTTCCTAGTCTAGATAAATCACGTTTTACTCTTGATATCGATTTCGTTAGTTTCTCCTCCTTTTATAGGAAAAGAATAAACAATTCTCATTCTTTCCGATAGGGATGAAAGAAAGAAACTCACGTGAATTAAATTTATCTGATGTTGGGGACTATATATTTATGTAACCAACCATTAAATTAAGAAAAAAATGTAGTTGGTAAGCTACTTACATTTCTAATTTGACCCCTCATCAAATTAGAAACAAAATAATATTATTTACACACTTTGTCCATGACTAATTTGTATGTACTCCTTTACAAATATTTTCATAAGTATATCACTTTTCTTAGATTTAATCAAAATAGCAAAAGAATACATTAAATAATTACACATGTGGTCCCATATTATAGAAATTTCAAACAATCTCCCACTGGGCTACATATGTAACTTAAAAATTGTTTTTGACTTAATGAGCTCCAAAATTGCTAATGTAATGTGAGTAAGTTTAAACGATCTGGTCTATTAGTTATATCAATAAGGATCAAAGAGGTCTTTGTTACAATAAAAAGCAACTAAATTCATTAGTGGTCACAATACCAACATAGCTAAATTATATAGATAAAGTCATCGATGCATAACATGGAAATTACATGCAATGTGACATATACAGGTCTATTTCCAATTGGTCATTTCTTACTTTAGTGAGATCAAAATTCTTTAACATGATGAGTCAGAGTAAAAAGAACATAATTTCTTATCAGATTAATTATCCAAAAATACATAACATAAATGTTCAAATCAAACATAAAGTAATACAAACTCCTACTAAAACCTGATATCCTCTTGGAAAATAACCCTCATATGAGTAGTATGCTCATGAAAGACTTTGGGTGGTAATCCCTTTGTGAGCGAATCCGCTATCATGGAGTTTGTTCAAATATGTTCTATGGATATGTGTCTACTCTATACGCTTTCCTTCACAAATAGGAACTTTATGTTTATATGTTTAGACTTAGAAGAGCTCCTATTGTTATTGGAATAAAGCACCGTTGATTTGTTGTTGCAATACATTTTGAGTGGTCTTTCTACACTCTCTAAAATACGCAGCCCTTGATAAAGTTTTGTAGCCCCGTTATTAGATGCCTCATAACACGCTACAAAGTCTGCAACCATTGTGGAAGAAGTTGCGAAGGTCTGTTTAGCACTTCTCCAAGATATAGTTCCACCAACCAACATATAAATATAGCCCTAAGTGGATCTTCTACTATCTTGGCATCCAACATAATCAGTGTCGGAGTGCCCAATGATCTAAAACTGATCTGATCTCCTATATGTGAGCATGAATCTTTTGTCCTTTACAAATATCTCATAACCTGTTTTGTTGTTTTCTCATGATCCATACCAGGGTTACTCAAGTATCTGCCTAACATCTCAATGATGTACGCAATATCTGGACGTGTACATACTTGAGCTTACATTAGACTCCCAATTGAAGATGAATAAGGAATCGTTTCTATTTCTTTCACTTCTAGATTGTTTTTAGGGCATTGACTACGACTGAATTTGTCTCATTTGGCGACGATGGTGTCACTAACTTTTTAGTCTTGCATGCCAAATCTTTTTAGTATCTTATCAATATAGCTCATTTGTGATAATTCAAGAACATCTTGAGAATGATCTCGATGTATTTTGATTCCTAATACAAAAGATGCTTAGCCAAGATCTTTCATTTCAAAGTTCTTAGATAGAAATCTCTTGGTGTAATGCAATAAACTTGTGTCGTTAGTGGCAAGTAATATGTCATTGACATACAAAACTAGAAATATATACTTACTCCCATTGAGCTTGTGATACACACAATCATCAACTATATTCATCTCAAAACAAAATGACATAATCACTTGATGAAACTTGTAGTACCATTCACGAGAAGCTTATTTAAGCCCCTAAATGATTTTTTTTTTAATTTACATACCATTTTCTTTGGGTCTCCTTGATAATCCTCATTAATGTGGATTATCTATCTCTATACTTAGTCATTTTTTTTTCTAATTTATTCATTTTTCATGATATGGCAAGCTAAAATTATCATTTTGGAGTAAAATTTCTAAACCTTGCTAAAATGTGGGAAAAATAAGAAATAAGAGGAAAATGATTGAAAACAAGCTAATTTTGCGTGTTTTTGTGAAGGAAAAGAAGAGCGAAAAAAATGTCAGGGAAATTGTAGTTGCATTTTAACCAGCAAGGTAGCCAGACAAACAAGCCAAAATGCCAGACAATTTGCTGGACAAAGTTGCTGACAAAAAATCTAGATTTCAGAAACACGCCTTGATTCTCGGGATTACAATATTTTGGGAGATTCACACTCACTTTTGGAAAGAATATGGCGTAGAATTATACCCAATCAATTACCAACGAATTAAGGATGGATTCTTGGAGAAAATCCCTACTTGCATCATCTATAAAAGAGGAGACCAATGCCCTGATTCTCTCCATTTATCATTCTCGTTTTTCTTTTGTTTTCTTCCAAGTTTTTATACTCGTTACAATAGCTAGTTTCATTCTTTTCTAGCAGCTTTGTACTCTTTTATTAGTTGTAATAACCCTAGGTTAATCCCTCCTTACGAAAGCATTGGAGGTTAAGATTTAAAACCCAAGTGTGGGTAAAATCGATTAACAAAGGCAGTTAGAGTTGTTGTTCCTTCTGTTTTTCCTTACCGTCAGCACACTTTAATTTTCAATTAAGTTGTTGTTTTACCTTTCAATTTAGTAACCCTTGTACTTAGTTTAAAAGTCTTTCCTTAAAAAAAAGTAAGGGAAAACCCGAAAGCATTACTTCAATTAAGTTACTATTTTTCTTTTCTTGTGTTTTTTGTTCTTTTCTTCTTTTTTTTATCATTCATTCAGTTTAATATTAAGCTTGGTTTCCTTACTTGTCCATGAGTAAACAGGGAGAAAGTTGAGAGCTTGTACGTGCAATAATAAGAGTTTTTCTTTCTTCGATTCCTTCCTGCATTCGTTTCTTTTTTCTTTTATACTTTCACCAACTAAATCATGTTTTCTTTTGTTATAATCATGAGCTAAATCATCTTTAGGGATTCAAGTGTGAATGCCCTAGAAGAGAGATGCATAGCTTAAAGTAGTAAAGTAGTTGTGTTGGCTACTGAATCGAAGTTTGTTTTTAGTGAATAAAATTGGGCAACCTTAGCTAACCACTAGGTCGTGTTCAACAATCTCGAACTTGATACTGAAAGGGTCAAGGTACAACGGATCTCCTAAAAACAACGGAGGAAAGGACATAGATATAAGATCTAAAACTTCAACTCTAGACATAGGGCGAGAGTCCGAAATCAAGAGGGTTTTGTGCGAGAACCATCTAAGCTCAGTGAGCCGCAAACATGTAGGTTTAATTGCTTAGTTTCCTAAAGGATTTGAGAGCAAAACCGAATAGAAATTGAACCCGATTTACTTAGTTTTGGAATTGTTGACACAATTGTTGCAAAAATTTTTCTGAACGGGCAAAAGCACTTGAATTCCCTTCTGTTTAATTCATTGATTTTCCTTAAACTTTTAGTAGCATTGATAACCTTCAAAAAAATATTTTTGCAACACTTGGCTACCTTACTTGCATTTTCACTAGCATTTCTTGTTTTCCGATTGAACTTGTAAACCCGTTCCCTGTGGGTTCGATACTCTTGAATATTCCAGTTTTATTACTTCGATCACGTGCACTTGCGTGTAGCGTCATCACTCCTAATACAAATTTTTCTTGTTGTTCCATATAAATTATCTCATCAATGTCACCATTGATGAAGCTCATGATCAAAATGTGCAACTTTCGATGAAACTGGAGAGAATATCTCTTTATAATCAATTCCTTCTTTTTTAATATAAACTTGAGCTACAAGGCGTGCTTTATACCTTTCTACAATACCTTTTGCATCCCTTTTGGTTTTCAAAATCCATTTACAACCAATAAGTTTTGCACCTTCTAGCAATGAGACAAGTTTTCAAACTTCATTGTCTTGCATGCATTTGTACTCCTCATTCATGACCTCAATCGACTTTTGAGAATTTGAACCTTGTATGCTTGATGAAAGTTGATTGGATCATCTTCCATCATTCCACTATTATTTTCATGTTCTTGAAGGAAGGCAATGAAATCATCTGGAATAGTTCTTCTCCTTTCTCGAATGGATCGCCTTAAAGCTATTGGTTCTAAAGGTTGTTGAGTTTGCTCATGAGGAACAATTACCTCATTTTGAATAGAGGTTTGTTCAACATTATTTGGTTGAGGTTCTTGATATACTTCTTCATTAATGACAGGTATAGGAACAGTTACATTACCAAAAGCAACAATAGGATTGACAACTAATTCCTTTTCATCAAAGACAATGTTACTTACTTGATTTCTCCCCCCAAACTCAACATCCTCAAAAAAAGTTGCAATTCTCGTTTCAAAAATTTTCTTAAGTGTGAGATCATAAAACTTATATCCCTTGGATCGTTCAGCATAACCAATAAAGTAGTTGCTAACCATTTTGGATTCCAACTTTTTCTCATGTGGCATGTAAGGCTTAGCCTCAACTAGACATCCCCAAACATGAAAATGCTTTAAACCTGGTTTCTTTCCAGTCCAAAGCTCATAAGGTATTTTTGCAACTTATTTAGTTGACACTCTAGATAAAATGTAAGCTATTGTTTTAAGTCTTTCTCCCCATAGTGACTCTAGTAAGGTAGAATGACTAACCATACTCCTTACCATATCTTTAAGAGTGTGATTTCGTCTTTCAGCCAAACCATTTATATAAGGAGAATCTGGTAGAGTGTATTATGGGACAATTCCACACTCCTCCAAGTATCTAGCAAATGGTCCAAGACGTTGTTCACCTAAATCATCATATTTGTCATAGTATTAACCCTCACGGTCAGATCTAATGCTCTTTATAGACTTGTTAAGTTATTTTTCAAGGTCAGTCTTAAATTTTTTTAAGACGTCGAAAGAATATGATTTTTCATGCATAAAAAATAAATACTCATATCTAGAGTATTCGTCTATGAATGATATGAAATACTTTTGTCCATTCCAAGAAGTTGTAATGAATGACCCACAAATATTTGTATGAATTAATTCTAAGACATCTGTGGCTATATTGGCACCTTTATTATTTATTTTAGTTTGTTTTCCCTTGATGCAATTGATACAAGTTTCAAAGTTCGTAAAGTCAAAGGAACATAAAATTTCATCACACACAAAACGCTCAACTCGAGATTTAGAAATGTGACATAAGCGTTTGTGTCATAAAAAGACAGCATTTTCTTAACTTCTTTTGCGTTTCGAACCACATGGTTTCAAATGTATAGTGATTCATTATGGGAATCAATTTTGTCAAGCATATATAAAATTATCAAGAGCACTAAGATAAATGGTTCCTACACTATTTGAATTTAAAGACAAAGTGAATATATTATTTACAAAATAACAACTAAATTTTGATTTGTCCAACAAGGAAATTGAAACCAAATTTCGTCTAAAAGACAGTACAACAAAAGTGTTTTTCAAATCCATATAAAAACCAGTAGATAATAGCAATCTAAAATACCCAGTTGCCTCTATTACTACCTATTTTCCATCACCTACATAGATGTTTCTTCCAATATCAGTTGACTTTCAGTAATTTAGATAACCATGCATAGAAACACTAAATGAGTAGTTGCACAAGAGTTTAACTACCATGTGTTTCTAGGTACTAAAGTCAAATTTACTTTAGAACAGACAAAAATAAGAGATGTACCTTTCTTTTTATGCCAAGCATGGTACTTGATACATCCTTTCTTTGCGTGTCAAAATTCCCACAAAAGAAACAACCTTTATTTTCTGGTTGTTGATGTTGTTTCTTAGAAGCTAGAATAACAACTTCATATTTCTTTTTCCTTTTGTCCTTCTCCTTAGAGGTGTTTGTTAAGTGAGCACTTTCTGACCTATCTTGCTTTAATCTTTCTTCCTCTTGTACACAGTAAGAAATGAGCTTGTTAAGAGTCCATTCATAATACAATTATAACTAACCTTAAACGTGTTAAACTGTGCAGGAAGGGAGATCAATATTAAGTGCACAAGAAAACCATTAGATAGCTCAAGCTTAACTGCCTTTGGATAAGACATTTCCATAATGTACTCCCTAATATTTCTTCTTTCTTTATATTTTATTCAAATCAAGCATTGTAATAGCATACTTGTTTCAGCCTTGTCATTTTTAGTAAAACGTATTTCTATTTCAATAAGGAAATCTTTTGCATTAGTTATCTCATCGGATACCGCACCGCTAAATGTTTTCAGAATGCCACGTTTTATGATCATTAGACACATGCGATTTGAGTTGTCTCATTTCTCAAAAAGTTTTCTTTCGTCAGGAGAACTCTTTATTGAAAGAGAAGAGGTTGCTCTATTCTTAGTGCAAGGTCCAGATCCATGTAGCCCAAAATTATAAAAATATTTTCTTTCCAATCATTAAACTTTGAACCATTAAGAATATGAATATTGTTGAGATTAGCGAATTTTGTAGTAACTTTAGCTATTAAGAAAACAAATTTAAACCTACAAAAATGCTCACATCAGTAATGATCAATATTAAATTACAAACCATAATTAATCATAAAGTTCAAATAATGGTTATCCATTACTGAAGGGAATAAAACTCCCACGCAGCGGAAGACGATCGAATCGTCACGGTGTTGTTGTGCTATTAGTTTCGTTAAAACTATCTAACAATTAGATAAGGCTAAACATGCATAAAATTGAAAGGAAATACAACAAGATCTTGTTACTTACTTGTTGAAGACAATCTTCAAGTTTTCCATTCCGTTCACGAACTCTTTGTGTTCTCCCAACGATCTCGAACTACTCGAACTCTTCTCACGAACAAGAACGAACACAACCCCTAGGCTTCTCGGTTGTTCTTCTTTTGGAAGAATGAAGATGGTGGGATCTTGTGTTTTAGTTTTTGGGAGAAGAAGACTTGATAGAGAATTGAGAGAGAGTGATCTCTTATTTTTGTGAGATTTCCAAAAATGAGAGAATTCCCTTACAACCCTTCTTGCAAAAGGGGTTTAAATAATGAAGATAGGTGGAGTTGAAATCTCCACCTATTTACCATTTTACCACAACTATAGGTTATGCAAATCATATTTGCATAACCATATATTATAAGATATCTCATATCTCATTTTACAAATCACATTTGCAATATTGTGGATTTATTAAATTGAATCACATCCAATTTGATATCTCTCAACCTAATTTCTCTAAATTAGCCCTAATTCAACAATTAGGCTAACCTATAGTTTATTATGATTATCATTCACATTAAACTATATATTATATCATTCATATCTCATGTAAATGACATAAATGCCCTTTAGTGAAATTGAACACTTCAATTCACACCAAAATAGTAAACCTTCTTTTAATCCAGTTTGTGCCAACCGAGGGACCTTATGAACCTACAGTGACGAGTTCCAATGATCCGAGATTAACCTATCAAACTCTTTGACCCGGTTAATCAACATTCATTAGCTACAGTCACACTCCACTAAATCCCGTAGCTGCAGTCCCGTCAGTGCAAGACATTATGTGTCCACTAATATAACCAATGCCCATGAGTCGACTCTTCACAGGTTGTTCGTAGACACTGTTGGGTCAAATTATCGTTTTACCCCTATGTCTACTTCTTGCTCCTCTAATGAACAACAACGTTGTAATTGTCCGACCATACACAATAACCCTTTTGTGCCAGTGAGAGGGGGGTGCCCGTTGTCCAAGCCCTGGAGACAGCACTTAAAGGAACAACCCCTCTAGTTTCCCTAAAGGCGGGAACGAGTGAATTCCATCTCGCGTAGTTAAGTTTCCAGCTCCCTACTTGGTCCTGTCCCTGAGAAGATATGCATATTGGGCGAGTAGCTGTGACCACCCTCACCTGTACTAGTCAAAGGACAGACCCCCGAAGACACGAGTCTGTAACACGCTCAGGATTCAGGTCGAGTCACCAATGGTCATCTACGAAGTTATTAGTCCTTACTGTCAACGGTGTTACATCAGTAAGTCTAATAATGCACTGTCCGGTCTTGTACAATCTCATTGTACAGGATGCTCCCACTCGCAAGTCAACCACATGAACGAGTCAAATCACCTCGTTTGTATCTTAATACAAAACGGGTCGCATCCACAGTGTATCCTAGATTAGGTCTCCAACCCCATCTATCTACTTTAGACCGTTCGGGTCATTTACTCGAACATGATTCTCTCTGTGTCCACTACACACCGTTCAAGTTCTACTTCTCTCATAAGTTCAATGACCGTGGAGCTTAGTTTATTGGACAAAGTTTGTAATAAATGCGAGACACAAAATGATGAATTAAATAACCTTTTATTAATTTCAAATGTATATTTACAAACTAAATGACATTAAGACAAACATCCCAACAAACTCCCACTTGGACTAAGCTAGTGGAGCAAATACATTTCTGAAATGTACACAAATTACAATGAAGTACGACAGTAAACTAGGGCATTGAATACCCGTTTACATATCTCCCACTTGGCCTTGTTAGGAAGTACTCGAAGACCTAGACTCTCTAGGTGACCCTCAAACCCCTTAGCCGTGAGGGGCTTTGTAAATGGATCAGCAACGTTGTGCTCCGACGCTATCTACGTGACTGTCACGTCGCCGCGGTGCACAATCTCCTGTATCAGGTGATCTTCCACTCAATATGTTTGCCTCTCTAATGGCTCTGAGGCTCTCTGGAGTTGGCTATTACACCACTGTTGTCAAAAAACATAGTGATCGGCAAGTTCATATTTGGAACAACTTCCAAATCTGTCATGAACTTCCTAAGTCAAACAGCTTCCTTTGCAGCTTCACAAGCTGCAACGAACTCCGCTTCCATAGTGGAATCAGTGATGGATCCCTGCTTCATGCTTCACCATACTATAGCTCCTCCATTTAGAATGAAGGTCGACCCTGAAGTGGATTTCCTAGAATCCTTATCGGTCTGAAAGTCAGAATCTATGTATCCCGTAAGGATCAAATCCCCACTGTCATACACTACGTTGTAGTTCCTCGTTCTCCTAAGATACTTAAGGATTGCCTTTACGGCTGTCCAGCGCTCTAATCCTTGATTGGATTGATACCTACTGACAATCCCTACTACATAGCAGATGTCGGGCCTAGTACACAACATGACATACATCAGGCTCCCTACACCTGAAGCATAGGTGATCCGTCTCATATCCTCAACCTCTTGAGGACTCTTAGGAGACTGATCCTTAGACAGGTGAACCCCGTGCCTGAAAAGTAGCAAGCCCTTCTTGGAGTTCTGCATCTTATATCTAGACAACATCTTGTCAATATAAGACGCTTGAGACATGGCCAACGTTCTGTTCTTCCGGTTCCGAACAATCTGGATACCTAGAACATACTGAGTTTCTCCCAAATCTTTCATTTGGAATTGCGAAGCTAGCCATTTCTTTACGTCAGTAAGAAATCCTACCTCATTCCCAATGAGAAGGATATCATCCACGTATAATATCATAAATGCGACAGTTTTATCGACGATTTTCTTGTAGACACAAGGCTCGTCAACATTCTGATCAAACCCATAAGATTTGATTGCCTCATCAAACCTTATATTCCAAGACCTCGAGGCTTGTTTCAGTCCATCAATAGACCTATGAATCCGGTAAACCTTTTGTTCTTGGCCATGGGTTATGAACCCTTTGAGCTGGTCCATGTAGATGGTTTCGTCAAGGTTGCCACACAGAAAGGCGGTCTTGACATCCATCTGCCATTCCTTGTAGTCATAATACACGACAATGGCCCGAAGGATCCTGATCGACTTTACCATGGCAACAGGTGAAAAAGTTTTCTCATAGTCAACCCCTTCGACCTAGGTAAAACCCTTTGCCACTAGTCGTGTTTTGAAGGTCTGCATCTTCCCATCTACGCCACGTTTACCCTTGTAGATCCATTTACAACCTATAGGTTTTACCCCATCCAGTTGATCCACAAGCTCCCAGACATAATTGAAGTACATCGACTCCATTTCCTAGTCCATAGCTTTAATCCATTCGTCCTTGTCAACATCAGCCATGGCCTGATCATAGGTCAATGGATCCTCGTTGTCATCATTAGGAGTGTCGACTTGGGTTTCAGCTAAACCTATGTAACGTTCAGGCTGTCTAACAACCCTCCCACTACGTTGAGGTGTTCCCAACTCTTGGGAATGGACTTGACTTGACGTGCTAGGATCAACAACACTTGCTGACGTACTAGCTCCATCAGCAACTCTTGTTAACGTACTGTCCATTTCATTCAACACGATTTTGCTCCTAGGCAAATGATCCTTGATATGGTCTTCCTCAATGAAAGTGGCGTTTGTCAATACAATCACCCTATTTTCCATAGGATCGAAAAATAGACCACCTCTAGTCTCTTCTGGGTAACCTATGAATAAGCACAATTTTTAACGGGGTTTCAAGTTTTTCGGGTTTGACACCAACACGTGGGTCCCATCCCCAAATTTTGAAATGGTGTAAACTACGTTTACGGCCATTCCTGAGTTCGAAAGGTGTTTCACAAATACTTTTCGACAGAACGTTGTTCAAAATATACACCGAAGTGTCCACAGCGTAACCCCAAAAGGAATCAGGGAGACGAGCGTAGCTCATCATCGACCGAACCATGTCTAACAGGGTTCTGTTTCTCCTCTCCGATACACCATTCTGTTGTGGCATACCAGGTGCTGAGAGTTGTGACGTAATTCCATGTTCTATCATATAGTCCTAGAATTTTGTGTCCATATACTCTCCATCTCGATCTGATCGAAGTGTTTTTATGGTTTTACCTAACAGGTTCTCAACCTCAGTCTTGTACTCCTTGAACTTTTCAAGAGTTTCAGACTTACTATGCATTAGGTAAAGATACCCATACCTCGAATAATCATCAATGAAAGATATGGAGTATTAATAACCTCCTCGTGCTTTAACACTCATCGGACAACAGAGGTCAGAATGTATAAGCTCAAGGGGCTCCCTTGGCTCTATATCCTTTTCCACTAAAAGGACGCTTGGTCATTTTGCCTTCAAGGCATGACTCACACACCGGTAAAGAGTTTTCTTCCAACTGATTTAGAAGTCCACTCTTCACTAGTTTCTCAATCCTATTGAGATTAATGTGGCCTAACCATCAATGCCAAAGATGGGCATTTTCTTTTGGAGAAACTTTAACTCTCTTAGTTCGCGTTTCTACAGTTTTAAATAATTCAGTATTCAAAACACTTTTGACTGAATTTTGTTTCAAAACATACAAATTAGACTTAAGTGAAGTAGAACACAAGAAATTTCCATTTCTAGAAATAAACGCTTTATTACTAGAAAAATTTACAGAAATTGAATGTTCAAGAAGACAGGAAATAGAAAGGAGGTTTCTAGTAGACCCTGGAACTATATACAAATTGTCTAACAACAAGTAATTCCTGCCAAAATAGAGCTTCACTTTGTCGATCGCTGCAGCAGAGACTATCTCACCGGATCCAACCCGTAGAGTCACTTAACCCTCTCGTAGCTGCTGTCACGAATTAATTCCCTGAAAAGAAAAACAAACGTGGTTAGTGGCGCCTGAATCCAAAATCCAGGCAGAGCCACTACTCTCCACTAAACAAGTTTCAGTTACCGGTAAATCATATTTACCTTGATTCTTCCTCTCGACAAGGAACTTGGGATAGTTTCTCTTCTAGTGGTCGTCCCCATTGCAGTGAAAGCACTTTCCTTTTTCTGCAACTTCCTTGACTTTTTTGCCCTTTTGGGCGGCAGCTCGGTCAGCTTTACCCTTCTTCATCTTTTTCTTTCCTTTCGAGCGAGAAGGAGCAACAGGTTTAGTCTTAGAGGTCGAACCCCTGTGATAAGACCTGTAGGCAACATTTGCCTCAGCTTCCGGTGTCCTGATCCTCATCAAGGACTGGATGTTCTGTAGCTCATTGAGGAGGGTAGTTAGAGTGTAGCTAATTTTGTTTATAACAGCATTGCTACGAAACTGAAGGAAACTCTTCGGAAAAGTCTCCAGAATAAAGCTGACCTGGCTCAACTCGTCGATCGAAGCCCCGTTCATCTCCGCTAGATTAAAGTGGGTCATCATGTCCAGAACATGTTCACGGACAAACGTCCCTTCTTTCATCCGTGCGTTGAAGACGTGTTTGAGTGAATCGTGCGTGACTTGAAAAGACTGTTGTCCAAACATGTCTTGCAACGACTCCATGATCTCTTTGGCGGTGATCATCAACTCGTGCTTCTTTGCCAAAACTTTAGATAAGCTGACAATTATATAGACCTTAGCCTTTTCATTGGCCCTGATCCATCGATCGTATGCATCACGAGCACTTCGATGCAGTTGAGGTCGGCAACTAAGGACACTCCTTAGTAAGCACGAACTTCAGGTCGTCAGTTACTAGAATCGTGTTTGTGTTATTCTTCCACGTTTGGAGGTTATCTCCCACTAGTTTGTTGGAAGCAAGTAAAGCGATTATTGACTAGACATTTTAGCTGAAAATTTCAAAACTAATTTTGTGTCAGTCTAGCATAAACTTTTGAAAACCAACCAAGTTTTAGCAAAATTTAATCCTATGATCCCTAGGTCATTTAAAAATTGCAATGATATCCTAGAGGTTTAGAATGACCGCCACCGAAGGGGTGAACATAAACACTCCTCTTCTAGGACGAGACTTTCTCGACCAGACCCTAATCCCAGAATAACTTTTATTCCATTAGGCGTCCAGTTACCATTATTTGGTCGAATTCATTAACACTTCACAAATTCTGTGAGTGTCACCCTCAATCTTTAAGTTTCCAAGTATTCGTCCAAACAATAGCCACCGAAGGGTGAACCACGAAGGAAAACCAACAAGGAAACTGTATCCCTTTCGAGAATTCACGGTGTTCCGACTCCCATGATCAAGGCCCTCCGAAGGGATTGTCTGGTCTAGGCCAAACTAGCAGGCGGATCATAGGGGTCTCACGGTGTGAATTGAAATAAGAGACCGTGGGTCCTGTTTTCACAGGTCCCGCTCCCACTCACTATAAGTACTCTCTCCATCCACGTTGATATTGCCCCATACAAATACCATCTGAAGGGCCCCGCTCCCATTTGCGCCACGAGACTCAGTATGGGTCCCACGGTGCGGACTTAACAGAGATTTGTGGTCGAAAATTGAATGTATCTTATACACTATATTTCCTCCCACTTAACACTTTATAATTTTCGGGATTGACTTAGATAAACCGGCTAAAATTTACCTAAGTCTACAAATATAACTCTTATATTGTATTACGCCTAAGTTTATAATCACATTATTACTTAGGTTTATGTGAGTAAATTAACCAACTTTTAATTAACGGCACTCACGAAAAATATAATCTAAGAATCTCCGGACCGAATTCACTCCCAGGTCAGTTTCCAGGTAGGGGTGTTCCGCAAGCGTCAACTTAAATACCCCAGCATTAGACAAAACCTTCCTAAGACAAAGTTACTAATCAGTCACCATTTAAAGATTACATTTTGATTTCCTAATTCTAATCTTATTAGAACTAGAAAACCTAAGTCTAATTATTCAAGTTCTAAACAGTTTAAATCTATTAATTAACTTAGGTTACATGCATTTCTATGTTATAGTTCTTGATCATTCATCACATGAATAACTATATCTATAACATAAAAGTTCATCACATGAAATAAAATGCATGAGCATACTTTAATCTAAAAATATAACACTTATATTAATTAAATTAAAACATGCATTTAATTACATTATAACTCTTAGAATATAACCTATCATGCAAACTATATATTATAACTCTTATAATATAAATGATGCATGAAATGTTTAACCTAAGGTGGGATTTTAAATCTATATGACATACATTATGCACATAGAAATTAATTAAATCATACATCTCATGCATAAAATAATTAAATAGCAAAAATGGATCGGTTTTGGCACTTAGGGGCATTTATTTAATTAAATAACATTAATATAACATTTATATTAATATTATTTAATAAAATTAAATTAAAAATACAAATAAAAAATGCATTTTATATTAAAAATAATAAAAACGATGTAAAACTGCCCACATTCCCCACTTCTCGCACGCGCGCCTCGGCCAACTGCCCACTATGTTGTAGCGCTGCAACGCCGTGGGCAGCGTTGCAACACTGCAGCCTCCAGCGTCACGCCCTGCGTGCTCCACGCCTCAGCGTTGCAACGCTGCTCTGCAGCAAGGCTTTCGACCGCATGCGCAGCGTTGAGACGCCGATGAACAGCGTCTCAACGCTGTCGACAGAACAGCAAGCTCCTCTTGCTGTTCTTCGTCGATTCTCACCCGTTTCCGCTCTGATTTCTTCACAGCAACTCTTGCAACAAAATGCCCAAAAACACGAGCCCTAACATTGATCTAATCAACATAAAATTATAAATTTATTCTAATGTCAAAACTGAAAACATCCATAATTGCAAACCAACATTTATCTCATGAATTAAAGGCAATACCCACCTAATTTTTAACGAAAAACAGTGCACAACAAAGAAACAACGTATGGCTCTGATACCAATTGAAGGGAATAAAACTCCCACGCAGCGGAAGAAGATCGAATCGTCACGGTGTTGTTGTGCTACTTAGTTTCGTTAAAACTATCTAACAATTAAATAAGGCTAAACATGCATAAAATTGAAAGGAAATACAACAAGATCTTGTTACTTACTTGTTGAAGACAATCTTCAAGTTTTCCTTTCCGTTCACGAACTCTTCGTGTTCTCCCAACGATCTCAAACTACTCGAACTCTTCTCACGAACAAGAACGAACACAACCCCTAGGCTTCTCGGTTGTTCTTCTTTTGGAAGAATGAAGATGATGGGATCTTGTGTTTTGGTTTTTGGGAGAAGAAGACTTGATAGAGAATTGAGAGAGAGTGATCCCTTTTTTTGGTGAGATTTCCAAAAATGAGAGAATGCCCTTACAACCCTTCTTGCAAAAGGGGTTTAAATAATGGAGATAGGTGGAGTTGAAATCTCCACCTATTTACCATTTTACCACAACTATAGGTTATGCAAATGGTTATGCAAATCATATTTGCATAACCATATATTATAAGATATCTCATATGTCATTTTACAAATCACATTTGCAATATTGTGGATTTATTAAATTGAATCACATCCAATTTGATATCTCTCAACCTAATTTCTCCAAATTAGCTCTAATTCAATAATTAGGCTAATCTATAGTTTATTATGAATCTCATTCACATTAAACTATATATTATATCATTCATATCTCATATAAATGACATAAATGCCCTTTAGTGAAATTGAACACTTCAATTCACACAAAAATAGTAAACCTTCTTTTAATCCAGTTTGAGCCAACCGAGGGACCTTATGGACCTACGTGACGAACTCCAATGATCCGAGATTAACCTATCAAACTCTTTGACCCGGTTATTCAATGTTCATTAGCTACGGTAACAGTCCACTAAAGCCCATAGTTGCACTCCCGTCAGTGGAAGACATTATGTGTCCATTGATATAACCAATGCCCAGGAGTCGACCCTTCACAGGTTGTTCGTAGTCACTAGTGGGTCAAATTGTCGTTTTACCCATATGTCTACTTCTTACTCCTTAAGTCCCCACTGCTCATCTAATGACTAACAACGTTGTAATGGTCCGACCATACACAACAACACTCTCGTAGCAGCGAAAGGGTGGGCACCCGTTGTCCAAGCGCTGGAGACAACACTTAAAGGAGCAACCCCTCTAGTTTCCCTAAAGGCGGGAACGAGTGAATTCTATCTTGCGTAGTTAAGTTCTCAACTCCCTACTTGGTCCTGTCCCTGAGAAGATAGGCATATTGGGCGAGTAACTGTGACCACCTTCATCCGTACTAGTCAAAGGACAGACCCTCGCAGACAGGAGTCCGTAACATGCTCAGGATTCAGGTTGAGACACTGATAGTCATCTACGAAGTTATTAGTCATTACTGTCAACGGTGTTACATCAGTAGGTCTAATAATTCACGGTCTGGTCATGTACAATCTCATTGTACAGGATGCCCCCACTCGGATGTCAACCACATGAACGAGTCAGATCACCTCGTTTGTATCTTAATACAAAGCGGGTTGCATCCATAGTGTATCCAGGATTAGGTCTCCAACCCCATCCAACTACTATAGACCTTTCGAGTCATTTACTCGAACGTGATCCTCCCTGTGTGTCCACTACACGTCGTTCAAGTTTTAGTTCTCTCATAAGTTCAATAACCCTGGAGCTTAGTTTATTTGACAAATTTTGTAATAAATGCGAGACACAAAATGTTGAAATAAATAACTCTTTATTAATTTCAAATGTATATTTACAAACTGAACGAGATTAGGACAAACATCCCAACACAATTTCAAGATACTTAACACAATATCAACATTAAGTTTTTGGAGAATAATATTGATTGTAAGCAGTAATCTAGGCGCAGTGATCAAATATCGACAATAAATGCATATCATATAATAAAACTATCAATAAATGCATGCCATATAATAAAGTTATCTTTGGATCGATTTATTATTTACATATCAAATACCTTATAATTGTCATAAATTTATCACCACAAGTATGTTTATACAAATATTGACCTACCTTTGGGTCGATTAATATTTGCATAAATATATAAACATTAAACATCATCGTGTGAATGGTTTCCATATTACTTTGGCAACATCAAGTTTCAATCATTCAATCATATGTTTAACATAACTTTCATTAACCAAAAAACTAAATGAAATAAAATTTGAATTTATGATATAACGCCTTAATTGATAAAACATAATAATAGATGTTGTACACCATTTATGTTTCAAAACAACATTCATAATTAACCATGAAATTCAACGTACTCAAATTTTATTTTATCATCTAACATCTTGATTTATCACATATAAAATATAAATTAGATGCCATTAAGTTAAGAAATAATAGGACAAGTTTATTTATTTAGAATACATTTTTAATGGGGCAAGGTTATGAAATTGAAGAATAACTTATTGTCATTTAATAAGGTCTATATAAACAATTATCAGTACTATGCAAATGTACGCTAATTGCAATTTACCTCAAACCATAACAATTAATTTTAAGAAAATAAACTGAAAATTTACTTTACAATTTCACGTAAAAAACAAGTGCCTTCAACAATCTGAAACTTAGTTGAAGTTGGATAAGAGTTATTTATCATAATCAATTCTATAGGACATTGCCTACGATTATTTTGAGTTCCATGAAAATAATTCTGGAAGCAATTGAATGATAATTTTCATCAGAATATTTATATATGTAACATAACACTAGATTAATTTTAAACGATGCATATAATTAAATTAGAACTATCAAAAGAAATTCTCATGAATTGTTAATGGGATGGCTCTGATACCACTTGTTCGGATAAAACTGAAAAAACTCTAAATAAATAAACTTTAACTTACACATCAATTTTCCATGTCAAATTCAAGAGAAATAAACTTTAAAAGCGGAAGCAAAAATGCACCTGTATCCATTGTCGAAAGCTACAAAGTAAGTATCATCTTTTAAGTCTAGATAAATCATGTTTTACTTTTGATGTTTATTTCCCTAATTTCTCATCCTTTTATAGGAAGAGAAGAAGCAATTCTCATTCTTTCCGATGGAGATAAAAGAAAAGAAACTCACGTGAATTAAATTTATCTGATGGGGACAATAAATTTATGTAACCAACCATTAAATTAAAGAAGAAAAAACGTAGTTGGTAAGCTACTTATTTCTAATTTGGCCCCTAATCAAATTAGAAACAAAGTAATATTATGAGAATTTGTAATGGGTAGCAAAGATGGTTTTACTATTTGTAGATATAACAACATTCTAAAATAATTGCAAATATGGCAAAAATCTTTAAATTATTTTCATAATTCCTATTATACCCTTGGCTTAAATCTATTTATTTATTTTTTCTTCCTCAGTATTTCCTTCTTCTTCCCTTTTTCAAGAAAACAAATTAGGAAAAATAAAAGTGGGGCTCATCTAGTTTGTTAATTTGAGAGAAGAATGACACTACAACAAGTTGGCACTTCACCAAACTTCCGCTTTCACACCCCCAAAATTAAGAAAATATTAATCAATTTTTTTCATCTTTTTTTTAGTTTACATTACAAGAATTTTCTCGGAATCCAAACACTACCCCCTCACCTTTCTCTCTATCGGTAGCATTTTTCTTTTCATTTTCTCGGGAAAATTTTAATATTAATATTGATATTAATATTAATACTTTAAAAAATTAGGTAATATTAAAAGAAAAAAAAACATAGCAATGAGGGATGTTATTAACTAACGCCATGTCGTTGTTTTGATGTTGCTTGGTTTTTAACTTTAGTGGAAGATCAAAATACAAGATATCATTTAGTTGCTCATATTAATGATCCTTGTTTTGATGGCTCCTCTTGTGCAATTAGTGATGGGAGTGACAACTTATGGAGGTGTAATCCGCACAATTGGGAATCATTCTGAATGAAGATGTTGACATGAATGCATTACCTCCAATTGTTAATCGTCAAGCAGGAATACCGTGAAAGCAAAGGATTTCGTCGATTGCTGAAGCAAGAAGTCACACAAAATGTAGTCATTGTCATCGTGTTGGTCACAATCGTAGGACATGTAATTTTCCACCATTTTTACCATGATGTAATTTTTGACAATTAGTTTTAGATATACTTTTTCAAGATAGAACTCAATATTGTTGTTATCATACTATTCATACTATCAATACAAGGTTTGTGATTGTTTCAAAAGTTTAATATCAATACTATGAACACAAGGACTTTGGCATCTGATGAGAAAATTTGAAGACCACACAACAAATAGTAGTAGTTAACAGATAGACAACTATCACTGATAGTGATAGACAACTACCACTGATAGAAGTCTATCACTTTTATCAGTGATAGACATCTATCACTGATAAAAGTCTATTACTGGAAAGAATTTAATGATTGATAGACAACTATCAGTGATAGACATCTATCACTGATAGAAGTCAGATAGAAGAAAAAAGTTAATAATCATGAATAACAAGAAGTCTAATAGAAAAGTTATGAGTAATAGGTAATAGATAGGTAGAAGTCTATCAGACAACTATCACTGATAGAAGCCTATCACTTCTATCAGTGATAGTAGTCTATCACTTCTTTTTCTTTAACTTCTATCAATCATTAACAGTGATAGTAGTTTATCATTTCTATTAGTGATAGACAATGATAGAAGTCGGATAGGAACAATAAGTTTAATAGATAATAGAAAAGTTATGAGTAATAGGTAATAGATAGACAACTGTGGTAGAAGTCTATCAGACAACTATTACTGATAGATATCACAATAGTAGTCTATCACTTCTACTAGACATCTATCACTGATAGAAGTCTATCATTGGAAAGAAGATAATGATTGATAAACAACTATCAGTGATACACATTTATCACAAGCCTGATAGAATAATATTCATGAAGAACAAGAAGTCTAATAGAGTTATAGACTTTTATCACTTATATCAGTTCTATCACCTAATAGACTAGACATTTATCACAAGCCTGATAGAATAATATTCATGAAGAACAAGAAGTCTAATAGAGTTATAGACTTTTATCACTTATATCAGTTCTATCACCTAATAGACTTCTATCACTGATATCAAATGATAGAAGTCTAACACTGTAACACATTGACAATCATTATAGACTTCTATCACTCATATCAGTTCTATCACCTGATAGACTTCTATCACTTATATAAGATGATAGAAGTCTAACACTATAACACATTGACAATCGTATAACCATTCCCAAACGACAAAAAAAATAGTTATTAAATAAACAAACTTCTATTAGTGATATCACTAATAACATCCTATTAATGATTTCTTCTTCGTTTGCTATCAATGGGGTGATGGAAAACTAAAATTATAAGAAAAGAATTAGTTATTAAATAAACAGACAAAAAAAATTAGTTATTAATTAAACAGACTTCTATCAGTGATATCACTGATATAACGTGGGGTGTTTTAGTAATTTCAATTCCTCTTTCCAAATTTTTGCTATTTTTGCAAATAGATTGAGGCATTTGCTATATGGACAATTATATTGGGATTTTTTGCTACCAGCCCAATTGCCCCTAATATTATCTACACAGTTTTTCCATTACTAATTTGTAAATACTCTTTTATAAATATTTTCATAAGTAGATCACTTCTCTTCGATTTGATCAAAATAACAAAAGAACAATTAAAAAATAAGAACACATTAAAAAATTTTACCTGTGTGCTTCCATATTATAGAAATCCTCAACATAAAACACTTTAACATGTCTATACTAACGTCTTTTAAGCTATATAGTAGGCCTTTTTTTCCTCTAGTGTGGACTAGTAAGTGGTGCTGGTGGGTTCTTTTTTTCATATGACGTAGTTAGTGAATGTAGTATTAGGACAATATATACCTTTCCAATTCATAATATCATAATAGAGTTCACACGACTTTTATTTTAAGTTTATTCAAAATATCGTATGTTAATTATAGAGATTCTATCTTTCCTTACGACTAGGGGTGAGCATCGGTCGGTCGAGATCGGTTTTCGACCCCAACCGACCCCCGAACCGACCAAGGTCGGTCGGTTCGACCGATTTTTTTTTTTAAAAAAAAACTTACCAAAACCGACCGATCGGTCGGTCGGTTTGGTCGGTTTATATATATATTTAAATATTTATTTAATTAATTATTTAATTTTTATAATTATTATTTTATAATTATTTAATAATTTATAATTATTATTTTATTATTATTTAATATATTTTCAGAAAATCTTTTTAGTTTTTTAGTTTTTTAAATTATTATTATTATTATTATTATTATTATTATTATTATTATTATATATATAAAAAAAAAAATTTAAATAATCGTTTGAGTTGATCTGTTTGGGGCTTTTGCCCCAAACCGACCGACCGACTCCGACCGAACCAAGCACAAAACCGACCGACCGCCTTCGATTCGGTCGGTCGAGTCGTTTTCGGTGTTTTTTTTCTCATCCCTACTTACGACATGAACCTTCTCTACTTTTAGTTGTTGTATGACTATCTTCATATCTCTAACATATGGATATACTATTTTCATCTACGATAGTGACTATTTATGCAGACAAAAAAAAAAAGAATTCATCGGGAGATTTTAACAATGGAATTAAATTTTCACGACCATGATGCATTATTTTACCAAACAAGATAGAATCTAAACACATATAGTAAATCAACTGTCGTTGATAGTCAAGAGAAATAAAAAAAAAAAAAACAAGTAAAAAAATTGTGATGGAATGTATTACCCCTTAAAGAAAACTATTAAATTAATTAAACAATCTATCAAACACATGTAAATCTTCATATAGAGGAAGACAAAAGAATAATATAAGGAATATGCCTATGGCTATAAAGGTAAGGAGCAACTAGCATGAAATGAAAGCTAATAAAAACAACTTTCAACAATTAATAGCAAATCAACTTTAATTTAATTTTATGCTTTTCAATGGAAAAAAGTTTTTATATTATTTTGGGACTTTTTTTTTCTTGAGGCCTCGTCTTAAAAATTTTGTTCAAATATCATTTTGATTCTTGTATTTTGAGTTTTTTTTTTTCATTTTAGTTATTATACTTTCAAATGTCCAATTTTAGTTTTTGTATTTTCAATAAAATTTAAAATTAATTCATATAATAATTTTAAAGATATTATTTTTTATCGAAATTGGTTAAATAATAATAATAATTTTAAAATAATATAAGACACAAGAAAAACATGTTTCCAAAATTTATAGGAAAAAGTTAATTGAGACTAACTCTTCTTTAAAGAAAAAATTACAATAAAGGACCAATTTTAAGCTTTATTTGAAAATACATAGACTCAAAATATACATTTGAAAGTAATTGTATTTAAAGTTAAAAGTTTTCTTTTCTTTTCATTTCCTTTCTATTCCTTTCATGGTGTTTTTTTCCTCTAAAGTTTTTCTTGACGTTGAAATATCTTTTTGTATTCTTTATTATTATTTTTTTCCTATATCCTATCTTTATCTCTTTTCCACACAATTGTTTTATTTTACTACTTAACTATTAGTAAACAAACTCAAAGAAAAGTTGACATGCATGTGTCCTAAAAATAGGATGAAAACCGGGTATAATTTTACCAATATTAAAATACTAATATAATAATATATTTATAATAATAATATAATAAGAATAATATAATAATAATAATAATATTAAAATAAGTGTTTGGAAAGTGGGGGCAATATATATAATATAAATAAAGAGATAGTGGAAATTTATGGAAAATTAAATAAAGACTAAAAAGAGAAAGTGGGAGAGAATGAAGAGAATTGGAGAGAATTTCACCAATGGATGTTCTTTATTTTTCCACCAAAAGCCACTATTTATAGGCAATTTGGAAAGGGTGTGTTGGTACAATTGGACACCAAGCATTGGTAAGAGATGGACACATGGAGGACACTATGGCTATGGAGGCTTTGCCATTTGGCATGAGTATTGAAGGGCACATTGCATGGGCATCTATTATGTGTAATATTTACAATACTCCCCCTTAGATGCCCATTTATATAAAATATGCCTCGTTAAAACCTTACTAGGGAAAAACCCAATGGGATAAAAACCCTAGTGAAGGAAAAAGAGTACATATTTTATATAATACATTTACTCCCCCTCATGACGACATCACTTGAGATCTCTGAGTCTTCGCATCCCAATACTGTGAACCAATTTCTCAAATGTTGTAGTTGGTAATGCTTTTGTAAATATGTCCGCCAAGTTATCCTTCGAACAAATCTGTTGTACTGAGATCTCGCCATTTTCTTCAAGGTCATGAGTGTAGAAAAGCTTCGGAGAGATATGCTTCGTTCTATCTCCTTTGATATATCCTCCTTTGACTTGAGCTATACATGCTGTGTTGTCTTCGTATAATATTGTTGGAAGGGGTTTGCTCGAAGACAAGCCACATGTCTCACGAATGTGTTGTGTCATTGATCTTAGCCATACACATTCTCGACTTGCTTCGTGAATTGCGAGAATTTCAGCATGATTCGAAGAAGTGGCCGTGATGGTCTGTTTCACTGATCGCCATGATATAGCGGTTCCTCCACATGTAAATAGATAACCTGTCTGAGATCTAGCTTTGTGTGGATCAGATAGATAACCAGAATCTGCATAACCAACTAGATCAAAACTAGATTTGTTAGAATAAAATAAACCCATATCAATCGTCCCTCGAAGATATCGGAGTACATGCTTAACTCCGTTCCAATGTCTTTTTGTAGGACATGAACTATATCTAGCTAATAAATTTACTGAAAATGCAATATCTGGTCTTGTGTTATTAGCTAGATACATAAGTGCACCAATTGCACTAAGATATGGTACTTCAGGACCAAGAAGTTCTTCATTATCATCTCGAGGTCGAAATATATCTTTCTTTACATCTAGTGAACGAACTTCCATTGGAATGTTCAATGGATGTGCTTTATCCATATAAAATCTTTTTAAGATTTTCTCTGTATAAGTTGATTGATGAACAAATATCCCATCTCTACTAAATGTTCAATTTGCAAACCAAGGCAAAATTTTGTTTTTCCAAGATCTTTCATTTCGAATTCTTTCTTAAGATATTTTATTGCCTTGGATAACTCTTCAGAGTTCCAATTATATTTAAGTCATCAACATATACTGATTATAATAGCAAATCTCGATCGAGATTTTTTATAAAAACACACGGACATATTGGATTATTTTGATATCCTTCTTTCAACAGAGATATTCACTCAAAGCGATTATACCACATTCGTCTCCGATTGTTTTAATCCATATAATGATCTCTCAGAACTTTATCGAATACAATTCCCGAGAACTTGATTCATATGTTTCTGGTATTTTAAATCCTTCCGGGATTTTCATATAAATGTCATTATCCAGAGATCCATATAAATACGCCGTGACTACATCCATTAGATGCATATCAAGTTTTTCATATACAGTCAGGCCAATCAAATATCTTAATGTTATTGCATCCACCACAGGAGAATATGTCTCCTCATAATCTATACCAGACCTTTGCGAGAATCCTTGTGCAACAAGTCTCGCTTTATATCTTGTGACTTCATTCTTTTCATTTCTTTTCCTTACAAATACCCATTTGTATCATTACAGTGTTTAACACCTTCCGGTGTTAGGACTCATCGGTCCAAAACCTCACGTTTTGAAAGTGAGTTCAACTCTGCTTGGATTGCTTCTTTCCACTTCAACCGATCCTTTCTACGTTTTCATTCATCGATAGATTTTGGATCAAAATCGTCACTTTCATGAATAATATCGTGGCAACATTATAAGCAAAAATGTTGTCAACAATAATATCATTTCGGTTCTATCTCTTTCCTGTTGTAACATAGTTTATAGAAATTTCATTATTATCCTCAAGCATTTGATTTTCATCAATACTCTTTTGAGTAGTTGTATCTTGGATTTCTTCTGGAACATCCATACCTTTTATCGAATCATTTTGATTCTCAACTACTTTTCTTTTTCGAGGATTTTTATCTTTGGAACCCATTGGTCTACCACGCTTTTGGCGTGCTCGAGACTCATTATTGACAACTTGTTCTGTGGAATATCAATTTTGATGGAGCATTTGTTTCTTTGTATATATGATTTAGTCACCCTTTTAGCATCTCATGAATGCATCCGTAATTGATTTGCTATATTTTGCAAATGAATTATCTTTTGAACTTCAAGTTCACATCGATCTCTTCGAGGATCTAAATGAGATAATAATGATGCATTCCACGTAATTTCTTTTTCCAACTTCTTAATCCCTCCCCCTAATGTTGGAAAATTTGTTTCATTAAAATGACAATCAAAAAATCGTGCGATAAATAAATACATCACCCGTCGAGGTTCAAGATATTTAATAATTGATGGGGAATCATATCCAACATATATTCCTAACCTCCTTTGAGGACCCATCTTAGTACGTTGTGGTGGAGCAATTGGAACATATATCGCACATCCAAAAATTCTTAGATGGGATACATTTGGTCACGCCATAAGCTAATTGCATGGGGAATATTTATTATAGGCTCTTCGCCTAATACGTAATAATGATGCAACGTGTAAAATAGCATGACCCCGCACCGATGTAGGAGTTTAGCTCTCATAAGTAATTGTCTTGCAATTAATTGCAGACGTTTATAAATGATTCTGCTAGACCATTTTGTGTATGAACATGAGCTACGGGATGTTCAACATTTATCCCAATTGACATACAATAATTATTAAAAGTTTGGGATGTAAATTCACCAAAGATTATCAAGTCTAATTGTCTTAATTGTATAATCGGAAATTGTGATCTTAACTTAATTATTTGAGCAAGTAATCTTGCAAATGCAAGATTTCGACTTGATAATAAGCATACATGTGACCATCTGCTGGATGCGTCAATTAATACCATAAAATATCTAAATGGACCACTTGGTGGGTTAATAGGTCCACAAATATCACCTTGAATTAAGCTCTAAAAATGCAAAGTATTCAATCTCTACTTTAGCTGGTGATGGTCTAATAATTAATTTTCCTAGAGAGCAAGCATCACATGACAACTCATTTGATTGAAGAATCTTCTGGTTCTTTAAAGGATGTTCATGTGAATTCTCAAAAATTTTTCTCATCATTATCGATCCTGGATGACCCAGTCGATCATGCCAAACACTGAATATTTCTGGATTCATGAACTTCTGGTTCATTGTTGCATAACTTTCGATTACTCGTATATGGGTATAATATAATCCAGAAGAAAAAGCTAGCAGTGTTTCCAATATACGTTTTTCATGTGAAACAATAGATGTGATATAGAGATACTCTATATTATTTTTACGATCAGTTTCAACATGATAACCATTATTACGTATATCTTTGAAACTCAATAGATTTCTTTTTGATTTTCTAGAGAATAAAGCGTTATTAATTGAAAATTTTGTTCCTTTAGGCAAGATAAAACTTGCTTTTCCAAAACCTTCAATCAGTGCGAGAACTTTGATATAGTATTGATTTTTGCTTCCAAGCATTGTCAATTTAGAAAATATTTTTTTGTTTATGAGTATCGTAATGCGTAGTTGCGCGATCTGCTGACATAAATCCTCATTGCTCATTTTCTAAGTTACTCAAAATATTGAAATTGTCCATATTTCTTCATTGATAAGAAAAGAAAAGCGATTACAAAGAGTCCTAAATATATATACAAAGACAAGAAAAACATATTATAATTACAAACAGTACTTAATTATATATCTTCATACAAAATATCCTCTACTTGCTTGATCGCATCAATTTTCTCTCTAGGAGATTCAAAATAATCAGCCACATCAAGATGCACCATATTGGAGGGATCGAACACATCATCTTCTTGAATGGCAAGATTTACCTCCACATTCTTCCCTTTTCCTTTTTCCTTCAGGGAAGCTTGATAGAGATCAACAAGGTGTTTTGACGTACGACAGGTACGTGACCAGTGCCCACTCATTCCGCATCGGAAACATTTATGTTCATCACCTTTTGAACTTTTATCTTGTGGAGCTTTTCCTTTATGATCATCAGTTCGTGTGGGTTTCATAAAATTATAATGCCCACCACGAAAATAGGTATTTCTTCCTCTACCGCGGTCTTGACCTCGACCACGACCACAACCTCGACCACGATTATTGAAATTCACAACATTCACTTCAGGGAATGGTGTTGCTCCAGTTGGTCGAGATTCATGATTTTTCATTAATAGCTCGTTATTTTGTTCAACCACGAGAAGACATGAAATTAGTTCTAATATTTTTAAAGTCTTTCTCTCGATATTGCCGCTTTGCGAGGAGCATATTCGAGACATGAAAAGTGTGGAGAATGTCTTCTCTAACATATCAACATCGTGTAATTTTTTCTCCGCATAATTTTAGTTTTGAACTAATTCAAAAGTGCGAATTATATTCACTTCTTCGATTTGAAGTCCCGCAACTTTGGTGCATCCAATCATAACGAGCTTTTGGAAGAATAAGCGTTTTTGATGATCATACCTTTCTTTCAAGCCCCGCCATAGAATGTAGGGATCTTTTATTGTAAGATACTCCATTTTCAATCCCTCGTGAAGATGATGGCGAAGGAAGATCATAACTTTGGCTTTTTCTTGATTTGATGCATCATTTCCTTCTTTAATTGTTTCTCCAAGATTCATGGAGTCTAAATGGATCTCAAAGATCAAGGACCCATGACAAGTAGTTATTTCCATTAATATCCAGGGCCGCAAATTCTAGTTTTGCAAGATTTGCCATAGTAATACTATATACAAAGAAATTGCATTTACATTAGGAAATTAATTAAACATGCAAAATAACATTTAATTATTAAAAAAATGGCTTACCTCGAGGACCTACCTTCAGTGGAAAAATCTAAGCAGAGCTTCATGCTGATAACGTGTTGTAAAAATAGGATGAAAACCGGGTATAATTTTACCAATATTAAAATACTAATATAATAATATATTTATAATAATAATATAATAAGAATAATATAATAATAATAATAATATTAAAATAAGTGTTTGGAAAGTGGGGGCAATATATATAATATAAATAAAGAGATAGTGGAAATTTATGGAAAATTAAATAAAGACTAAAAAGAGAAAGTGGGAGAGAATGAAGAGAATTGGAGAGAATTTCACCAATGGATGTTCTTTATTTTTCCACCAAAAGCCACTATTTATAGGCAATTTGGAAAGGGTGTGTTGGTACAATTGGACACCAAGCATTGGTAAGAGATGGACACATGGAGGACACTATGGCTATGGAGGCTTTGCCATTTGGCATGAGTATTGAAGGGCACATTGCATGGGCATCTATTATGTGTAATATTTACAATAGTATGGACGATATTGTTGTGGTTTTCCTTATTTGTGTTGCTACATTAACAAATATTATCCATGTCCCTTTGATAGAAAACTATATACATAGTTTATTATAATGCAAACAAATTCCCACATTCGACATATAAGAAGATTATGATATATGAATGAGAGGTAGCATCAACTCAATTAGTAAGATAGTAAAATATATAAGTGAGAGACAACATCTGAATTGGTATGGATTTTTTTTTTAGATTATTCTAAAAATAAAACTTTGAGGGCTTAATGCGGAAAATGAACAATATCATATATGGATGATAACATGAGACTACGCATTCACTCGTTGAAGGGAATATTGTTGGGAATGCAAATACTTTTGGTTTTGGAATCAACCAAAAGACCTCATACCAAATGGAGATGTCTCTCACTACTTAATTATAAACTCATGAAATTTCCCTTATTCTAATCAATGTGAAATTTTGTTTGCATTCCCAACAATAATAAATAATTAATTAACGACCAAATTACTATTTTAATCCTTATAGTTTCTACTGTATTCTAATTTAATCCTTATAATTTCATTTTTTTAATTTGATACGTACAATTTTTTTAAACTTTTCTAGAATTATTGTTGCGTCACAGTTTTCTTTGTAGATGATAAATCTAGGAACTTTAAGTACGTAATTGGACACCAAATATCATATGCCATTACCCCTATTTTAACCTTCAAACCTTTCTCCAGTGGTTTAGTGATATCCAACCTCACTCGTTGTCTCATTGAGCTACCCCAAGATCCTGTCTCCAACGTTGGTTCTCAATTTTGGTCTCGGCCACGAGAAATTATTCGGTGAGGCCGACATAATGTGACCTGTAGTTTTTCATCGTTGGATGGAGAGAGAGAAGTTCTTCGATTTTATATCAGAGGAATATTAGGGGGCATGAAAATTATTGGATCCACATCCAACGGTTATTATGGGGCAGCCACATTGTGGCGGCCTCATTAAATAATTTATCTTCGACCACGCCACGGGGCTTCAAGTTTCGAGGAAGGGGTCGAGGAAGCAGCGGTCGGAGCATCTTGATGTGGTCAAGGAAGGAGGTGGAGGATGATTCAGATTATGATCCAGGTCGAAGTCTCAATTCTGATCTGTAGAACCAAATGGAGGAACGATGAATACGACGAAAAAGGAGGATTGCTGATGAACAGGGGATGAGAGGAACGACAGTAATGTTGGGAAAAACCTCCCACCACTAGGAATAAGCAGAAATAACTGAGAAATTAAAAGAAAACAACAAAATAAGAGACACAAAAATTTACGCGAAAAAACTCCAAACTCGGAGAAAAAAACCACGAGTAGAAAGAAATTCTACTATGTGAAAAATTGTTACAATCACATAGAATTCTCTCCCCGACCCCAATTACAAAAAACACTCTCCCAAAGCTTATACCACTCACACCCTTCTTCCCACTCTCAGACCAGAGAATATAATGAGATAATTTAACCATAGCTAGTACACCAAGCTTAAAGTATTTCTAATTGGGATGCTTTGAAACCAAAGCCATAGGCTCCATTTATAGTGCCAGGAGCCCATCACTTTCCTAAACCTTTTAGATGTAGGACAATTCATCACTTTCCTAAACCTTTCAGATGTAGGACAATTTTCCTTCTAATATATTGTCAAAACCTAACAATTTCCACCTTGACAAGATATTTGAAGAATCCACATCTCTTGTTGCATCATTGTCTTTACCGAAAATCATAATTCTCAATACAGAGAACTATAACCTAATCCACCATAAAAGTAGACCACTTGGAATATCACATTCCAAGACTTTTCTTTTTCATCACATGCCGATATACCCAGCTGAAATTTATGGTGCAACTTCCACCTACTTGGCTCACCCTAAAGTTCTTCAGCCATCGACATAACTTCCACCACACACCTTGCATAACCGCCAAGTCAATGCCCGTGTGCAAACTTGTGGAACCGCTAACATCACATCCTCTATCATGGCAAAGTGGACATACCATGAGGATGAATTCTGTCTTTCTTCAGAAGATGTCACCATCTCCCCTTACGAGAGAGACCATGTTAGCATCCGACCCAGAGCCTTTTGATGAACTTGCTCTGTTAGGACAATTCTTTTTCATGTGTCCAGACCGCCCACGTTCCCACCAACCTTTCTTCTGCACGAAGTCTTTCTTCTTCTTCTTCCAATTCCAGACTGTCATGTTGAACTTCTCATAACCTTTGCTGGAACCACCACTGGACTCCGTTGGACCACCATCACCGCTTAACCTTTTAGGAACACCATAGCTCGGTCTTCCCATCAAATGCTTGTGTAACCCAGATTGTATCAACACATCTTTGACTTGCACTTGCCACAAGCCAAAGTTCATCTTTTCATCAAATTTCTCCACGTCAATCTTTACTGGACTCATAACTTTTGACATATCTGCTTAACTGCTAGCAAATCTGCAAATAGTGAACAACTATAGCCCGTTTCAAGAAATCTTTTATGATGTGGAAGCTCAGACAATGCGGCAACCATAGAGCATACTCAGAAACTCAAGAAACTACAAACCTAAAGCTCTGATACCACTTGTTGGGAAAAACCTCCCACCACTAGGAATAAGCAGAAATAACTGAGAAATTAAAAGAAAACAACAAAATAAGAGACACAAAAATTTACGTGGAAAAACTCCAAACTCGGAGAAGAAAAACCACGAACAGAAAGAAATTCCACTATGTGAAAAATTGTTACAATCATATAGAATTCTCTCCCCGACCCCAATTACAAAAAACACTCTCCCAAATCTTATAACACTCACACCCTTCTTCCCACTCTCAGACCAGAGAATATAAACAGAGAATTTAACCAGAGCTAGTACACCAAGCTTAAAGTATTTCTAATTGGGATGCTTTGAAACCAAAGCCATAGACTCCTTTTATAGTGCCAGGAGACCATCACTTTCCTAAACCTTTTAGATGTAGGACAATTCATCACTTTCCTAAACCTTTCAGATGTAGGACAATTTTCCTTCTAATATATTGTCAAAACCTAACAATTTAAATTGATTGTTGGGAGTGCGACCAAAGTCCTACATTAGCTAGAGAAGGGGAAGATCATGGGTATATAAATGAGGGATAGTATCTCCATTGTTATGAGGCCTTTTGGGTGAAACCAAAAGCAAAGCCATGAGGGCATATGCCCAAAGTGGACAATATCATACCAATGTGGAGATATGTGGAGGGTCGTCGTTGTCCCCAACAAGTGGTATCAGAGCCATGCCCCTAAGCCGTGATCGATAGAATCCTCGGGTGGCGAACAAAGGAGGCGAGCCTTGTAGTGTAGTCATGGTGGAGATTCGTGGTAGAGAGCTCTATCGGATAGGCAGTGTGGTCCGAGTAAAAGGAGTTGGCCTAGGCTGGCGGTGTGCTCCGGGTAAAGGAGTTGGCCAGGATAAGACCTAAACGGATGGATGACTATTTGAGGGGAGGCTCGGTTGGTACTTTGTTCGAGGGGAGGATTGTTGGGAGTGCGACCAAAGTCCCACATCGGCTAGAGAAGGGGAAGACCATGGGTATATAAGTGAGGGATAGTATCTTCATTGGTATGAGGCCTTTTGGGTGAAACCAAAAGCAAAGCCATGAGGGCATATGCCCAAAGTGGACAATATCATACCAATGTGGAGATATGTGGAGGGTCGTCGCTGTCCCTAACAAGTAAAGTTCAACGTCAAAAAAATTTAAATGCTATTAATTTTTCAATCAACATGGAAACAAGGGAGGACAATTCAGCTGATTTCAAGGAGCTCAATTCCACTACGATAAAGGAGGTTGTGTGATCCCTGGTTTTTTAAAACAGAGAAGATGAAGGGAATGATGTTATGAAGAACGGGGGCATCACAGACTCCCATTTTGATGATGGGCCTTTGGACAAGGGTATATGGGTCGATAATTGCAAGAACGTTAATGAAGAGGTAGTGATTGGGTCAAAGATAGATTATGGATGATGGTAATAGGTTGAAGAACGTTGAAGGACTGAGCTTTAATATGGGTTTGACCTCTCCTTTGAAGAAGCCAAAAGAAGATTGTGAGATCGAAGGATGATATGGGAAAAAAGAGTTGCCCTCTTGGGCCAGAAACGCATGCACTAGCAAGAGTTACAAGCAGGAAGCAGTCAAAAAGCTCGAGTTGCAAATCTAAAGGATCTGAATAGGAAAGTTTCTATTTTATCGATAGAGGTTGTGAACCAACCCCACTGTCAGATGAGGTTTGGAGAATCCTCGTGCATTCCAAGCCTTATGTCGCTTAGTCAAAAGGAAAATACCCCATATTGTGTTCCTTTCTAAAACTCAATCGTGTTCTAATTTTCATGATCTAATAAAAATGAAGCTCAATGATATCAACATATTTTAGATATATTGAGATTGAGTTCCCTATTATTTTTATAGATTTAATTTGCTTGAATACCATGTTTAAGGATTATTTTATATTTTGTAGGTTGAAACATATAAATTTAGAGTTTTGGAGTTTATTTGGACTATTGTAGAGCAAGACAACGGCGTGACCATAAGACGTGACCATGCCTAATTATGAGACCTCTTTTGTTTTCTGGGAGCTTGAAATAAAAAGGAATTCAAAGAGAACGTGGATTTGGGCCATTTTTTGGAGAAACCCTAAATTTTGGAAAGTTAAAGTTGCCATATTGATGGCTAGGATCATTAATTAGAGAATATTTTTAAATTAGTTTGCTATTTTTAGATAACTGAACACATTATAAATTAGGGTTAGCCTCCATCTCCTTTGATATCTCATTTTACACATTTTCAATACTTCTATGGTTCGCTGCAACTTTTCTAAGTTTTTCTTTTCTTTTTCTTCTCTTTTAATTTATAGGTTCCATGAACAACTAAACCCTTTTATCTAGTTCAAGGTTTAATTAAAATATTTTATTCTTCCAATTGATTGATATATACTTATTCTTTATTTTCTTGTTGAATTGGGTATTTGCTTATTTTTTGTGATTATCAACCAATATTAATTTAGGAATTATACGAATTGATCACTTTTTCTTGAATTAATTTACAACTATTTGAAATCCTACCATCCGTAATTGTTTTAGGAAATTAAACCAAGTAGTAAAATAGTCTTGAACTATGAATTTAGGCAATCTAATTTGAATCTCCCTCGCGAAGTGAGTAGGACTGGCTAGAATTGGGTCTTTTGATTCTTAATGAATTTGATAGGTTAAATCCTAGGAGCGACTCTGTGGAACTGTCTATTTGAACAGAGAAATAATTCAACGCACGAAGCTTGTTTTATCGACTAACTAAGAAAGATGAGGCAATCGTAATTTTCGAGAACCATAACCAATTTATCCGTATTCAACTTAATTTACATACTGCCAATGATTAATTGGAATGAATAGATACTAAGATTAACCTTGGCAAGATTTTATTTGTGTATTGAAAACTCATTTTATTTAATTTGATTTCTTGTTTTCATTTATTTGATTTCAATCCAAAATCCCCTCTTTTAAATTTATTGCATATTCTACAAAAATTTGTCTACTTCCAGTCTCTTGGGTTCAACCTGCTTACTGCTTCTACAAGTATTTGATAGGTTTATTTTTGGTGTTCGCGACACACATCACTCAATTTTGATTATTGTTTTCTATGCCTATCATAAGGAAAAGTGGTGGTTTGTTACTGCTATGGAATAAGAAACTGATTTAAATATTTCCTCCTTTTCCTCAGGTCACAATGATTCAATTATTTCAAATCATTTTGGTAAAGGTATTTCGCTGGTTTCTATGGAAATCCATGCATGGATCAACTAATCATTCGTGGGAATTACTAAGAATATTACATTAACAATTCCAACTCCCATGGATAGTGGGGTGATTTCAATGAAATAACCTTGGATAGTGAAAAATATGGGGGTTGGAATCTTTCAAGGATGTAATAAATAATTTTAATTTGATAGACCCAGGGTTTGAGGGTCATGAATTTACTTGGGTCAGACATTTACCCAGTGGCTCTTCTATTTGGGAGCGATTAGATCATTTCCTGCACCTGGAGTAATTTTTAGGTTGCACACCTAGATTTATATTTTTCTGATCATAGGGTGATTCTAGGCACTTGTGAGGCTTCTTTAGATTTCGGATCGAGGAATGGGAAAATATAGTTTGAATCGAGTTGGACATCAAATTTAGAATTAATGTAGAGAAATTGTAGCTAACACTTGGCATAACTCACAGTCTTCTACATCCAATACTCTCCAGGAGCGATTAAGATTTTGTCTAAAAAAGTTAAAGCGTTGGAACCAAAACCGTTTTTGAAGGATCGATTAGAGGGGAAATCCTGAGGAAAAAGGCAGAAATTCGAGATTTGGAAGCAACTCTAGGGCAAAAGATAGAGGGGATGTAGAATGTCATCATGGAGGAGTTTGAAAAGCTTTTGGAAGAGGATGAAAAGTATTGGCGACAGAGATCTAGATATGAGTGTCTCAATTGGAGGGGTTCGCAATACCAAATGGTTTCACGTTCACACGACCCAAATGAAACACCAGAATATGATTAAAGGTCTTTTCAACTCTTTTGGAGCTTGGACGACAAAGGGGGAAGAAATGGGGCAACTGGCGACATCATATTTTGAGAATCTCTTTACTTCAAGTTCACCAGATCTGAAGGTAATTGAGAACGTGGCAGGGTATATTCCTTAGACAATTACAGGGGAAATTAATATTATTCTCACAAAGGATTTTACTTGAGTTGACATTGAAGATGCGATAAAAGGCATGAATCCTAATAAAACGTCGGGGTCGGATGGGGTTCATGCTAGTTTTTTTTTCAGACTTTCTAAGAGATTGTTTGAGATAATATTACTGAAATTTGTTTAAGTTGTTTGAATGAGAACAATGATATGAGCAAGTTGGACCATACCTTGATAGCGTTAATTCCAAAGACAAATAGGGCAACAAAAAATGGAAGAATTTAGACCTATCAGCTTGTGTAATAGGGTGTATAAAATTATTTTCAAGTCAGTGGCCAACAGGCTAAAAAGGGTGCTACACCAATATCTCCCTCGAACAATCAGACTTCATCCCTAACCGAATGATCACAGATAATTCACTAATAGGCTTTGAATGTCTTCACACACTTAATAGAAGAAGAAGGAAGAAGGAAGTTTCGGTTGCAATGAAACTGGATATGAGCAAAGCATATGACATAGTGGAATGAATTTATCTTCGAAAAGACATGTTACATATGAGTTTTAATTCTTGTTGGGTTGAGATAGTTATGAAATGTGTAGAATATATCAGGTTTTTAGTCCTTCTGAACGGTGTACCACAAAAATAGTTTATGGAGGAAGTCGATTTCCCACAGTGGAAGACATCGTGAAACGTCGTTAATTCGTTGTGTGTGTAACTTCTTAAAACTGAATTTATCAACATACATTCCTAAGTTAAGCATGCTGATTCGAGAAGGGAAATAGAAAGTAAACTCTTTACTAACCTCTTGTAGACAACTTCTTACAATTCCTCCTCGATCTCTCTCGATCCAACGAACCTCACGAACAAAGACACTTCCAAAAGCTCTTCTCGATTGTTCTCGGGAGGTTGAGGGAGAGTTGTGGAACTCCCTTTGGAATTTGTGATGGAGAAAGGATTTGGAGAATTGAGAGAGACTAGAGAGAATTTTGTCTTTCTTTTTTTATGGAATTCCAAAAAAATGAATCCTTGGTGACCTAAGTGCTTCACAAAGCACCAATTTATAATGGTGTGTGGTGGAGTTAAAATCTCCACCAATTCACCATTTTACCACAACCATATGATATGCAAATCATATTTGCATATCACATATTATAAGGTATCTCATGCCTTATAACACAAATCCTATTTGCATAACTGTGGAATAAATTTAGTCACATTCAATTTAATTTCTCTAAATTCAATTTCTCCAATTTAGCACTAACTAATCAATTAGGTTATTCTATAGTTTATTATGAATCTAATTCACATCAAACTATATATTATGTCTGCTATATCACATATAATTGACATAACTACCTAATTAATGAATTTGAACACTTCAAATTCACTCCAAACTATAAACCCTCAATTTGTCCAATTGAGCCAACCGAGGGACCTAATGGACCTACACTTGATGAGCTCCAATGGTATGAGATTAACCGATCAAACTCTTTGATCTGGTTAATCACTATTCATTAGCCACGGTAACATTCCTCTAAAATCCGTAGCTGAACTCCCACCACTACAGGACAAGTTGTGTCCATCGATATAACCAATCCCCGCGAGTCGTCCCTTCATAAGTTGTTCATAGCCAATGTTGGGTCAAATTACCGTTTACCCCTGCGTCTACTTTTTCTTCCTTAAGTCCCACTGCTCCTTTAATGAACAATTTTGTTGTATGGTCCAACAATAAACAATGTCCCTCTCAGGCCAATGAGAGGGCGGGCACCCGTTGTTCAAGCCCTTAAGACAACACTTAAGGGAAAACCTCTATGGTTTCCCTAGGTTGGAAACGAGTGAATTCTTTCTTGTGTAGTCAAGTTCCCAGCTCCCCACGAGGACTTATCCCCAAGAAGGCAGGCATATTAGGTGTATCCATACCACCCTCACCCGTACTAGTCAATGTTGAGATGTATGTCCTAATCTCGTCTTGTTTGTAATATTACCATTTGAAATAAATAAGAGTCATTTCTTTCCTCACTTTGTGTCTCAAAATTTTATAAACTTTGTCCAATTAACTAAGCTCCAGGGTCATTGAATTCATGAGAGAACTAGAACTTGAACGGTGTGTAGTGGACACACAGGGAGGATCACGTTCGAGTTAATGACCCGAATAGTCTACAGTGTATGGATAGGGTTGGAGACCTAATCCTGGATAAACTGTGGATGTGGCCCGCTTTGTATTAGATACAAACGATGCGATCCAACTCGTTCATGGGGTTGACATGCGTATGGGGGCATCGTGTGCAATGAGATTGTACAAGATCGAACCATGAATTATTAAACCTACTGATGTAACACCGTTGAAAGTATAGGACTAATAACTTCGTAGATGACCATTAGTGACTTGAACTTAATCCTGAGCGTGTTACAGACTCCTGTCTGCGGGGGTCTCTCCTTTGACTAGTACGGGTGAGGGTGGTCACAGTTACTCGCCCATTATGCTTATTTTCTCAGGGACGGGACCACGTGGGGAGCTGGGAACTTAACTACGCAAGATGAAACTCATTCGTTCCCGACTTTAGGGAAACTAGAAGCATTGTTCCCTTAAGTGTTATCTTCAAGGCTTAGACAACAGGCGCCGACCCTCTCACTGGCCCGAGAGAGGTGTTGTGTTTGGTTGGACCACTACAACATTGTTGTTCATTAGAGTAGTAGTGGGGACTTAAGGAGCAAAAAGTAGACACATGCATAAAATGGTAATTTGACCCAACAGTGTCTACGAACAACTTGTGAAAGGTCGACTCATGGGCATTGATTATATCAATGGACACAACTTTTCTTACAGTGATGAGAGTGCAGCTACGAGCTTTAGTGAAGTGTTATCGTAGCTAATGAATGTTGATTAACCGGGTCAAAGAGTTTGACAGGTTAATCTCAGATCATTGGAGCTCATCACCTGTAGGTCCATCACGTCCCTCGGTTGGCTCAAACTGGATTAATAGAGGGTTTACAGTTTTGGTTTGGATTTGAAGTCTTCAAATTCATTAAAGGGTAATTAGGTCATTTATATGAGATATGATTGACATATTATATAGTTTAATGTGAATGATATTCATAATAAACTATAGCTTAGCCTAATTGTCTAATTAGGGCTAATTTGGAGAAATAGGATTGAAAGAAATTAAATTGAATTTGATTCAATTTAAAAATCCACAATTATACAAATGTGATTTGTATAGTGAGATATGAGATATCTTATTATATGTGGTTATGCAAATATGATTTGCATAACCTATAGTTGTGGTTAAATGATAAATAGGTGGAGATTTCAACCCCACCTAGCGTCGTTATTTAAACTCCTTTGCAAGAAGAATTTCTCACTTGGTTGTTCATTTTTTTTTTTTTTGGAATCTCACTAAAAAAAAAAGAATTCTCTCTCAACTCTTCTCTCAATTCTCTCCTCCCTTTTCACCAAAAAGGAGTCTCACCTACTCTTCTTCTACCTAAGGAAAAACGATCGAGAAGCATATCGGAGGTGTCTGGGTTACTCATTATTCGAGGAGATCGAGTTCGTTGAGATCGTGAACACGAAGGGTTCGTGACCGGAAAAGGAAAACGTGAAGAAGAATTCTTCAATAAGTATGTAGCGTAATTCTCTTACTGTTTTTCCCTTCTAAAGCATGTTTAACCTAGGATTTATGTGATAGATTTTTTTTAGAAAGCATTTTTCACAACGATACCACGACGATTTAATCGTTTTTCCGCTGCGTGGGACTTTCATTCCCTTCAGTCAAAGGACAGACCCCCGCAGACAGGAGTCTGTAACATGCTCAGGATTAAGGACGAGTCACTAAAGGTTATCTACGAAGTTATTAGTCCTACTGTTAACGATATTGCATCAGTAGGTCTAATAATTCACGATCTGGTCTTGTACAATCTCATTGCGCAGGATGCCCCCACTCGCATGTCAACCACATGAACGAGTTGGATCACCTCGTTTGTATCTAATACAAAGCGGGTTGCATCCACAGTGTAACCAGGATGAGGTTTCCAACTCTATCCATATACGGTAGACCGTTTGGGCCAGTATCTCAATCGTGATCTTCCCCGTGTTTCAACTACACACCGTTCAAGTACTATAATATGACCCTAGAGCTTAGTTTATTAGATTAAGTTATAAAATGCGAGATACAAAGTTTGACAAATCAATAACTTTTATTCATTTATAATAATTGTATTACAAACTACACGAGATTAGGGCAAACACCCCAACAGTTTCATCTTAAGAGAGGCCTCAGACATGGAGATCATATTTTCCCCTATTTATTTCTAATTTGTGTTGAAGGCTTCATTGCCCTCATGCATGAAGAATAAACACTTCTTAATTTTACTTGGTTAAAAAATAATCGATATTGTCCAATAATTTCTCATCTTTTCTATGCAGATGACAATTTAATTTTCTTTCGAGCAAAGCAACAAGACATACTTGCCATAAAGATTGTTTTGGATTACTATGAAAAGGTGTCTGGACAGACTATCAACTATAACAAATTAGTTTTTATAGTTAGCAAAAATATGCCTAGGAATATCACGAAAGTAATCAAGGGAACTTTTCAAGTAGTCTGCACAAATTATTTGGGATGTTATTGTTGGTGTGTATGCCCTAAACTCATGTAGTTTCTAACATTTTATGTATATAAATAAACGTTATTTCTCATCTAACCTTGTATCTCGCATTTCAAACTTAATCCAATAAACTAAGCTCCAGGGTCATACATATTTATGAGATCTTGAACGGTGTTTAGTGGACACATAGGTAGGATCACATTCAAGTAAATGACCCAAATGGTCTATAGTACATGGATAAGGTTGGATACCTCATCCTGGTAACACCATGAATACGACACAGTTTGTATTTGATACAAACGAGCTGATCCAACTCGTTCATGTAGTTGGCATGCGAGTTGGGGTATCCTTTGCAATGAGATTATACAAGACTGGACCGTGAATTATTAGACCAACTGATGTAACACTGTTAATAGTTTAGGACTAATAAATTCGTAGATGACCATTAGTGACTCTACATTAATCCTGAGTGTGTTATGAACTCCTGTCTGAGGGAGTCTGTCCTTAGACTAGTACGGGTGAGAATGGCCAGAGTCACCGACTCAATAAGCCTACCTTCTTAGGGGCAAAACCATGTGGGTAGCTGGAAACTTAACTATACAAGAAAAAATTCACTTGTTCCCATGCTAGGGAATCTAGAGAGGTTGTTCCCTTAAGGGGTGACTCTAGGTCTTGAACAATAGGGCCCACCCTCTCATTGGTCCGAGGGGGACATTGTTTATGGTATGACCATAAACAAGTTGTTCATTAGAGGATCAGTGGTACTTAACGTGCAAGAGGTAGTCACAATGGTAAAACGGTAATTTGACACAACTGTGACTAGGAACAACCTGTGAAGGGTTGACTCATGGGTGTTGGTTATTGATGGAAACAACTTGTCCTACAGTGAGAAGAGTGCAACTACGGGTGTATAGTAGAGTGACTCGTAGTTAATGAATGTTTATTGATGGGATCAAAGAGTTTGATCAATTAATCTCGGATCATTGGAGCTCATGATCTGTGGGTCCATTAGGTCCTTCAGTTGCCTCAATTATGGAATTAATGAGGGTATCAAATTTGGAATGAATTTGAAGTGTTCAAATTTTTATAAAGGGTCTTTATGTGAAATATGTGATATAATTGATATATTATATAGTTTGATGTGAATGAGATTCATATTAAACTATACTATTTGCCTACTTATGGAATTATGATATAGTTGGAGAAATTACTTTGAGAGAAGTGAAAAATTGAATATGATTCTATTTAATTTAACATTATGAAAATATGATTTGCATAATAAGGTATGTGATACCTTATATTATATAATTATACAAGTATGATTTTCATATTATATAATATGTGAATAAGTGGGCAAAGTGGGTGGAGAAATTCTCTCCACCCCATCCCATTATAAAAGAATGCTTGGAGAAGTATTCTCATAACACCAATTGTCATTTTTTGGATTTGGAAAATTCAAAAAACTCTCCTCTCTCTCAAACTCTCTCTACCTCCCTTTACCCAAAAGGAACTCACATTCCTCCCTCATCCAAAGGAGAACAACTGAGAAATCTGGTGGAGGTGTTCGGATTCGAGGCTTTGATCGGGATCGAGATATCGTTGGGAACGAAAAAGATCGCGGGAGAAGGATTACGAGAAGAATGTGTTCTTCAAAGGTAATTTTCTATTTTCCTTTCCCTTCTATGCTTCCTAGAATGTGCAAGTGATGTATGTGATTTTCAGTACAATTCTTGTAACACAACAAGACAACGTGATGTTGGGGTTGAAGGGAATGAAAATCCCTGCGCAACGGAAGATGATCGAATCGTCATGGTATCATTACGCTGCTCGAGTTTTGTTAAAACGATCTAACTATTAGATCTAGGCTAAACATGCAAAATGGAAAGGAAAAACAGTAAGATGAAGTAACTTACTTGTTGAAGACCCTTTTAAAGAACTCCTTTCCAGAATATCACGAACCCTTCGCGAAGAACCCGATCTCAACGAACTCATTCTCTTTTCACGATCAAGAACCGAACACCACCAATTGGAACCTTGGTTCTTCTTTTTTGGAAAGAAAGAGAATGGTGGGATTCTAGAGTTTTGGAGAGGGAGGAGAGTTGAGAGATTAGAGAGAATTTTGATCTCTTCTCTTTGATCAAAATCAAAAAATGAGAGAATGCTCACCAATCCCTTTCTTGCAAAGGGATTAAATTGTGGAATGATGGAGTTAAAATCTCCACATTATTACCACTTTACCACAACCATAGGTTATGCAAATCTCATTTGCATAACCACATAATATAAGATATCTCATATCTCATATTACAAATCTCATTTGCAACAATTGTGGTTTAATTAAATTGAATCACGTCCAATTTAATTTCTCTCAATTAATTTTACCAATTAGCTCTAATTCAACAATTAGGCTAACCCATAGTTTATTATGAATCTCATTCACATTAAACTATGTATTATATCATTCATATCTCATATAAATGACATAAATGCCCTTAAAGTGAAATTGAACACTTCAATTTAATACCAAAACATTAACCCTTCTTTTAACCCAGATTGAGCCAACCGAGGGACCTAATGGCCCTATAGTGATGGGCTCCAAAGATCCGAGATTAACCTGTCAAACTCTTTGACCCCGTTAATCAGCATTCATTAGCTACGGTAACACTCCACTATAGCCCGTAGCTGCACTCCCGTCAGTGCAGAATATTACGTGTCCACTGATATAACCAATGCCCATGAGTCGACCCTACACAGGTTGTTCGTAGACACTGCTGGGTCAAATTACCGTTTTACCCCTGTGTCTACCTCTTGTTCCTTAAGTCCCCACTGCTCCTCTAATGAACAACATATTGTGATGGTCCAACCATAAACAACACCCTTATCAGGCCAGTGAGAAGGTGGGCGCCCGTTGTCCAAGCCCTGGAGACAACACTTAAGAGAACAACCCCTCTAGTTTCCCTGAAGGCGGGAACGAGTGAATTCCATCTCGCATAGTTAAGTTCCCAGCTCCCTACTTGGTCCTGTCCCTGAGAAGATAGACATATTGGGCGAGTAACTGTGACCACCCTCACCCGTACTAGTCAAAGGACAAACCCCCGCAGACAGGAGTCCGTAACACGCTCAGGATTAAGGTCGAGTCACTAATGGTCATCTACGAAGTTATTAGTCCTTACTATCAACGCTGTTACATCAGTAGGTCTAATAATTCACGGTCCGGTCTTGTACAAACTCATTGCACATGATGCCCCTATTCGCATGTCAACCACATGAACGAGTCAGATCACCTCGTTTGTATCTAATACAAAGCGGGCCGCATCCACATTGTATCCAGGATTAGGTCTCCAACCCTATCCATATACTGTAGACCGTTCGGGTCATTTACTCGAACGTGATCCTGCTTGTGTGTCCACTACACACCGTTCAAGTTCTAGTTCTCTCATTGATTCAATGACCCTGGAACTTAGTTTATTGGAAAAGTTTATAAATATTGCGAGACACAAAGTAATGAAATAAATAACTCTTATTAATTTCAAACAGTAATTTACAAACACGAGATTAGGACAAAAAACCCAACAAACTTCCACTTGGACTAAGCTTAGTGGAGAAAATACATTTCAAAATGTATATAAATTACAATGAAGTAATACAAATAAACTAGGGCATTGAATACCCGCTTACATATCTCCCACTTGCCCTAGTCGAGAAGCTCTCGAAGACCTAGACTCTCTAGGTGACCTCAAACACCTTAGTCGTGAGGGGCTTTGTAAATAGATCGGCTACATTGTGCTCGACGCTTATCTCGCGCCACCGCACGTCTCCGCGGTGCACAATCTCCCGTGACGATGATACTTGCGCTCAATGTGTTTGCCTCTTATGGCTACGGGGCTCACGTGAGTTGGCTCTTTGCCACCCAAGTATCACGAGCGATTGTGATCGGCAAGTTCATATTTGGAACAACTTCCAAATCCGTCATGAACTTCCTAAGCCAAACATACTTCCTTTGCAGCTTCACAAGCCGCAACATACTCCGCTTCCATAGTGGAATCGGCCGATGCATCCTCGCTGATGCTTCGCCATACTACGACTCCTCCATTCGTAATGAAGGTCCAGAAGTGGGTTTCCTAGATTCCTTATCTGGCCCGAAAGTCGAATCGTGTATCCCGTAAGGATCAAATCCCCACCGCCATACACTAAGTTGTAGTTCCTCGTTCTCCTATGATACTTGAGGATTGCCTTTACGGCTGTCCAGTGATCTAATCCTGGATTGGACTGATATCTACTGACAATTCCTACTGCATAACAGATGTCGGGCCTAGTACACGACATGGCATACATCAGGCTCCATACAGCCGAAGCATATGGAATCCGTCTCATATCCTCAACATCTTGAAGAGTCTTAGGACACTGATCCTTAGACAAGTAAACCCCATGCCTGAAAGGTAGCAAACCCTTCTTGGAGTTTTGGATCTTATATCTAGACAACATCTTGTCAATATAAGACGCCTAAGACAAGGCTAGCGATTTGTTCTTCCGGTTCTAGACAATCTGGATACCTAGAACATACTGAGCTTGTCTCAAATCTTTCATTTGGAATTGCGAAGCTAACCACTTTTTAACGTCAGTAAGAAATTCTACCTCATTCCCAATGAGAATAATATCGTCCACATACAACACCAAAAATGCGACAGTTTTGTCAATGATTTTCTTGTAGACACAAGGCTCGTCGACATTTTGATCAAAGCCATAAGATTTGATCGCCTCATCAAACCTTATATTCCAAGACCTCGAAGCTTGTTTCAGCCCATAAATGGACCTATGAAGCCGGCAAACCTTTTGCTCTTGGCCTTAGGCAATGAACCCTTTGGGCTGGTCCATGTAGATGATCTCATCAAGTTTGCCATTCAGAAAGGTTGTCTTGACATCCATCTGTCATACCTCGTAGTCATAATACGCGGCAATGGCCAGAAGGATCCTGATCGACTTTACCATGGCAACAGGTGAAAAGGTCTCCTCATAGTCAACCCCTTCAACCTGGGTAAAACCCTTTGCCACTAGTCGGGCTTTGAAGGTCTGCACCTTCCCATCTACGCCACGTTTACGCTAGTAGATCCATTTGCAACCAATAAGTTTTACCCCATCTGGTTGATCCACAAGCTCCCAGACAGAATTAAAGTACATAGACTCAATTTCCTGGTCCATAGCTTTAATCCATTCGTCTTTGTCAACATCAACCATTGCTGATCATAGGTCAATGGATCCTCACAGTCATCATCATGAGCGAAAACTGAGGTTTCAGCTAAACCCATGTAGCATCAGGCTGTCTCACAGCCCTCCCACTACGTCGAGGCATTCCCAACTCTTGGGAACGGATTTGACTAGACGTGCTAGGATCAACAACACTTGTTGACGTACTCCCCATCAGCAACTCTTGCTGATGTACTGTCCATTTCATTTAACACAATTTAACTCCTTGGTAAATGATCCCTGATGTGGTCTTCCTCTAGGAAAGTGGCGTTTGTCGACACAAGCACCCTAGTTTCCTTAGGATCATAAAACAGACCACCCCTAGTCTCTTTAGGATAACCTACGAATAGGCACAATTTCGAACGGGGTTCCAACTTTTTCGGATTTGACACCAACACATGGGTCGGGCATCCCCAAATTCTGAAGTGATGTAAACTGCCTTTACGTCCACTCCAGAGCTCGAAAGGTGTTTCACAAACACTCTTCGACGGAACGTTGTTCAAAATATAAACCGCAGTCTCCACTGCATAACCCCAAAAAGAATCAGGGAGACGAGCATAGCTCATCATCGACCGAACCATGTCCAACAAGGTGTTGTTTCTCCTCTCCGATACACCATTCTGCTGTGGCATACCAGGCGCTGAGAGTTGGGACGTAATTCCGTGTTCTATCATATAGTCCTGGAATTCAGTGTCCATATACTCTCCACCTCGATCCGATCGAAGTGTTTTAAGCGATTTACCTAAGAGGTTCTCATCCTCAGTCTTGTACTCCTTGAACTTTTCAAGAGTTTCAGACTTCCTGTGCATTAGGTAAATATACCCATACCTCGAGTAATCGTCTATGAAAGACACGAAGTACTCATAACCGCCTCGAGCTTTAACATTCATCGGACCACAGAGGTCAGAATGTACTAACTCAAGAGGCTCTTTGGCTCTATATCCTTTTCCACTAAAAGGACGTTTGGTCATCTTGCCCTCAAGGCATGACCACACACCGACAAAGAGTTTTCTTCCAACTTATTTAGAAGTCCACTCTTCACTAGTTTCTCAATCCTATTGAGATTAATGTGGCCTAACCGTAGATGCCATAGATGGGCATTTTCTTTAGGAGAAACTTTCGCTTTCTTAGTTCGTGTTTCTGTAGTTTTAAACAATTCAGTATTCAAAACACTTTTGACCAAATTAGGTTTCAAAACATACAGATTATGCTCAAGTGAAGCAGAACAAATAAGATTTCTTTTGAAAGAAATAAACGCTTTACTAGATTCAAAGGAAACAGATATACATTGTTCAATTAGGCAGGAAATAGAAACTAGGTTTCTAGTAAAACCTGGAACTATGTACAAATTGTCCAACAAAATGTAGTTCCTGCAAAAATGTAGCTTCACCGCACTGATTCTTTTATGAGAGACAAGCTCCCTGATCCAACCCGTAGAGTCACCTCACCCTTTCACGCATGGCGTTTGCCAGAATCAATCTCACGAAAGAAGAACAAACATGGTTAGTGGCGCCCGAATCCAATATCCAGGCAGAGTCACTACTCTCCACTAAACAAGTTTCTAGCACAAGTAAATCACATTTACCTTGATTCTTCCTCTCGGCCAGGAATTTTGGACAGTTCCTCTTCCAGTGTCCGCCCCATTGCAGTGGAAACACTTTCCTTTCTCTGCAACGTCCTTGACCTTCTTGCCCTTATGGGCGGCAGCTCGGTCAGTTTTACCCCTCTTCATCCTCTTCTTCCCTTTCGGGCGTGAAGGAGCAACAGGTTTCGTCCCAGAGGTCGAACCCCTGTGATAAGACCTGTAGGCAACATTTGCCTCAGATTCTGATGCCTTGATCCTGTTCAAGGACTGGAAATTTTGTAGCTCATTGTGGATGGTAGTCAGAGTGTAGCTAATTTTGTTCATAACAAAGATTGCTACTGGCCCAAGAAAACTCTTCTAAGAGTCTCCAAAATAAAATCGACTTGGCTCGACTCATCGATCGAAGCCCCGTTCATCTCAAACGAGTTAAAGTGGGTCATCATGTCTAGAACATGTTCACGGACGATTTGAGCCCTCTTTCATCCGTGCGTTGAAGATGTATTGGGCGAGTCATGCCGACTGAAAGGATTGTTGTCCAAACATTTCCTGCAAGGACTCCATGATATTCTTAGCGGTGACCATCAGCTCATGCTTCTTTGCCAATACATCCGACATGTTGGCAATGATATAGACCTTGGCCTTTTCATTGGCCCCGATCCATCGATCGTATGCATCACGAACACTTCATGACGCGATCGAGCCCGACATCCGAGGACTCTCCTCGAGAGCACGAACTTAATGTCGCCGCGATTACCAAAATTGTGTTTATGTTATTTTTCCAACTTTGGTAATTATCTCCCACTAATTTATCTGGAGGCGTAGTAGAGCTATTATTGCGCTAGACATGTTTTAAGTTTGAAAAATTAAGAAAACTTTGTGTTAGTCTCTGCAAAAACTTTTGAAATCCAATCAAGTTTTAGCAAAATTGTTTCATGATCCCTAGGTCATTCAAAATTTTGCAATGATACCCTAAAGGTTTAGAATGACCGCCACCAAGGGTGAATGTACTCCTCTCCTCTAGGACGAGACTTTCTCGGTCGGACCTAATCCTGAATAACTTTTATTCCATTAGGGCGTCCAACTACCATTGTTCGGTCGAATTCATTAACACTTAACGAATTCAGTGAGTGTCACCTCAATCTTTAAGTTTCAAAGCATCCGTCCCAAACAATAGCCACCGGGCGGTGAACCAAGAAGGAAAACCAACCAGAAATCAGATCCCTTTCGGAATTCACGGTGTTCGACTCCCATGATCGAGCCCTCCGAAGGGATTGTCTGGTCCGGTCTAGGCCAAACTAGCGAAGCGGATCATAGGCGTCTCACGGTGTGAATCGAAAGAAGAGACCGTGGGTCTCGCTTTTCACAAGTCCCGCTCCCATTCACTATAAGTACTCTCTCCATCCACGATGATATTGACCTATACAAATGCCACCCGGCGGAAGACGCTCCCATTTGCGCCACGAGGCCGAGTATAGCTCTCACTATGCGGACTTAACGGAGATTTGTGGTTGAAAATTCAAATGTATCTCATACACTATATTTCCTCTCACTCAAAGACTTTAATTTTAATAGGGATTGACCTAGATAAACCGGGCTAAAATTTACCTAAGTCTACCAATATAACTCTTATATGGTATTAACCTAAGTTTATAATCACATTATTACTTAGGTCTATGTGAGTAAATTAAAACACTTTTAATTAGCGCACTCTCACGATAAGTATAATCTAAGAATCTCCAGACCGAATTCACTCCTGTGTCGTTTCTGTGTAGGGTGTTCATGCAAGCGTCAACTTAAATACCTCGACCTTTAGACAAAACCTTCCTTAGACAGAGTTACTAATCAGTCTCCATTCATAACTAAACTTTGATTTCCTAATTTCTAATCTCATTAGAAAAAAGAATACCTAAGTCTAATTATTCAAGTTCTAAACTCTTTAAAACTAATAATTAACTTAGGTTGCATGCATTTCTATGTTATGGTGCTTGATCATTCATCACATGAATAACTATATACTATAACATAATATAATTCATCACATGAATATAAATGCATGAGCATACTTTAATTCAAAAAATATAACACTTATATTAATTAAATTAAACATGCATTTAATTATATTATAACTCTTATAATATAACCTATCATGCAAACTATATATTATAACTCTTATAATATAAATGATGCATGAAAATGTTTAACCTAAGGTGGGATTTTAAATCTATATGACATACATTATGCACATAGAATTTAATTAAATCATACATCTCATGCATAAAATAATTAAATAGCAAAAATAGACCGGTTTTGGCACCTAGGGGCAATTATTTAATTAAATAACATTAATAATATAACACTTATATTAATATTATTTAATAAAATAATTAAATAAATAAAATAAAATTACATTTTACAATTAAATAAATTAGAAAAACCGAAAATAACTCCCCACTAAAAGAAATAAACCGCCCACGTCTGCGAACTGCTCGCGAACCGCCCACTACGCGTGTGGCGTTGCAACGCCGTGGGCAGCGTTGCAACGCTGCCGCGTCCAGCGTTGAGGCCAGCGTGCTCCACGCCGTGGCGTTGCAACGCTTCTCTGCAGCCAAGCCAGCACCCGCAATGATAACGTTGAGACGCCGATGAACAGCGTCTCAACGCCATCGACAGAATAGCAAACACCTTTGTTGTTCTTCACTGATTTTCGCCCGTTTCCGCTCCGATTTCTTCACACCAACTCTTGCCACGAACGACTCGGACTTACAGACTCGATTTACAACAAAATGCCCAAAAACAACGGGCCCTTACATTGATCTCATCAACATAAATTGCAAATCTATTCTTGTGCCAAAAACCGAAACATCCATTTTGCAAACCAACAATTAATCACATAAATTAAGGTAATTTACCCACCTATTTTAACAAAAACAGTGCATAATGAAGAACCATCGAAATGGATCTGATACCAATTTGAAGGGAATGAAAATCCTTGCGCAGCGGAAGACGATCGAATCATCATGGTATCATTACGCTACTCGAGTTTTGTTAAAACGATCTAACTATTAGATCTAGGCTAAACATGCAAAATGGAATGGAAAAACAGTAAGATGAAGTAACTTACTTGTTGAAGACCCTCTTTAAGAACTCCTTTCCAGAATATCACGAACCCTTCGCGAAGAACCCGATCTCAACGAACTCGTTCTCTTTTCACGATCAAGAACCGAACACCACCAATTGAAACCTTGGTTGTTCTTCTTTTGGAAAGAAGGAGAATGGTGGGATTCTAGAATTTTGGAGAGGGAGGAGAATTGAGAGAGTAGAGAGAATTTTGATCTCTTCTCTTTGATCAAAATCAAAAAATGAGAGAAAGTTCACCAATTCCTTTCTTGCAAAGGGCTTAAATAGTGGAATGATGGAGTTAAAATCTCCACATTATTACCACTTTACCACAACCATAGGTTATGCAAATCTCATTTGCATAACCACATAATATAAGATATCTCATATCTTATATTGCAAATCTCATTTGCAACAATTGTGGTTTAATTAAATTGAATCACATCCAATTTAATTTCTCTCAATTAATTTCTCCAAGTAGCCCTAATTCAACAATTAGGCTAATCCATAGTTTATTATGAATCTCATTCACATTAAACTATATATTATATCATTCATATCTCATATAAATGACATAAATGCCCTTAAAGTGAAATTGAACACTTCAATTTAATACCAAAACATTAACCCTTCTTTTAACCTGATTGAGCCAACCGAGGGACCTAATGGCCCCTACAAAGGACGGCTCCAAAGATCCGAGATTAACTCACAAACTCTTTGACCCAAGTTAATCAACATTCATTAGCTACTGGTAACACTCCACTATAGCCCGTGAGTTGCACTCCCGTCGCTCACGTGAATATTACGTGTCCACCGATATAACCAATGCCCATGAGTCGACCCTTCACAGGTTGTTCGTAGACACGGTTGGGTCAAATTACCGTTTTACCCCTGTGTCTACCTCTTGTTCCTTAAGTCCCCACCACTCCTCTAATGAACAACATATTGTGATGGTCTTACTAAGGGTGTACAAGTAACCCGGTAACCCGACCAACCCGGACTACCCAACCCAAACTGTAAGGGTTGGGTAGGGTTAGAATTTTTTTCGGTTTGGGTTGGGTTAGAAGTTTGGAGAACCAAAAAGTTTGGATCGGTTCTCGGGTTTGGCCTTTTAGGCTCGGGTTGACCCAACCCAACCCAACCCAACCCAACTCAAAGTTTATATTTTTTTAATTTAATTTTAATTAAATATATACTTATAAATGAATTATTTGTCAATTTCTTATGTTTACTTCTAGACTTCTAACAAAATGTTAAGATGTTATGGATTTTGAAGTTTGATATTTGAATTTTATGTGATTTTAGTTATTAATTCAAGAAAACATATTTTAAATAATTTAAAAAATAATTAAAAAATAAAAAAGTTAACCCGGTGACCCAACCCAACCCAACCCGAAAATGTTGGATTGGGTTGGGTTGGGTTACTCTCATGAATAGGGTTAGTTGGGTTGAAGGAATGACCAACCCGAATTTTTGGGTTGGTCCAAAAATCTCCCTCAACCAAACCCAACTCGGCTTATGTACACCCCAAGGTCCAACCATACACAACACCCTTCTTGGGCCAGTGAGAAGGTGGGCGCCCGTTGTCCAAGCCCTGGAGATAACACTTAAGGGAACAACCCCTCTAGTTTCTATGAAGGCGGGAACGAGTGAATTCCATCTCGCGTAGGTAAGTTACCAGCTCCCTACTTGGTCCTGTCCCTGAGAAGATAGGCATATTGGGCGAGTAACTGTGACCACCCTCACCTGTACTAGTCAAATGACAGACTTCGCACGTGGAGTCCGTAACACGCTCGGGATTCAGGTCGAGTCACTAATGGTCATCTACGAAGTTATTAGTCCTTACTGTCAATGGTGTTACATCAGTAGGTCTAATAATTCACGGTTCGGTCTTGTACAATCTCATTGCACATGATGCCCCCACTCGCATGTCAACCACATGAACGAGTCAGATCACCTCGTTTATATCTAATACAAAGCGGGTCACATCCACAGTGTATCCAGGATTAGGTCTCCAACCCTATCCATATATTGTAGACCGTTCGCGTCATTTACTCGAACGTGATCCTCCCTGTGTGTCCACTACACACCGTTCAAGTTCTAGTTCTCTCATTAATTCAATGACCCTGGAGCTTAGTTTATTGGAGAAGTTTATAAATATTGCGAGACACAAAGTAATGAAATAAATAACTCTTATTAATTTCAAACAGTAATTTACAAACACGAGATTATGACAAAAAACCCAACAGGGGTTTGTTCCCTAAAACTCGTAGTTTGTAATTTTGTTCTAATTATTGTAATAAAGTGTTATTATTTCAATAAAGAGTTATTGTTCGTTATTTACGATATTGCTTTTTGTTTTAACCCTAAATCCAATAAACTAAACATCCAAGGCTGTAAATGTATCTTGAACTGAATGTAGTGTACATATAAAGGATCTCAGTTCAAGATACAGCCTAAAGGGTCTATAGTAAGGGGATAAGGTTTAGTACCTTACCCTGGTAAAACTATGGATGTGGCCCACTTTCTATATGATACAAACACTATGATCCTAACGTGTTCGTTTAGATGAAATGATAGTGGGGATATCTTATGTAATGAGATTACATAAGACCGGACCGCAAAATAGTAACCACTAGATGTAACTCCGTTGACTAGCTAGGTTTTGATTTCACTAGGATGACCTAGGCAAGTTCATCCCTATCCCGAGCAGGTTACGAACTCCTGATCGCGAGGGATTGTCCTTTGGCTAGTATGAGTGAGAGTGGCCAGATTCGCCGACTCAATATGCCTACCTTCTTGGGGACAAGACCGAGTGAACGACTGGAGACTTAACTTAGCAAGATGGAATTCACTTATTCCTTCCTACTAGGGTAAGCAGATGAATGTTCCCTTAAGTGGTGTCTGAGGGATTGAACAAAGGGCCCGACCCTCTCATTTGCCCGAGAGAAACTTCTGTTTGTTGGTAGGACCACCAACAAATTATTCATTAGAGGGGCACTGGTACTTAATGTACAAGATGTAACCCAGGGGTAAAACGATAATTTGACTCAGCTGGTGTTACGAACATTCGTGAAGGATTGACTTGTCGTTATTGGTCAATATCCATGGACACAGAAAAATATCTGCAATGAGAAGAGTGCAACTGTGGGACTTTAGTGGAGTGTTCCTGCAGCTAACGAATGTTTATTAGGAGGATAATGAGATTAACCGAGTAATCTCGTATCGTTGGAGCTTCTGATTTGTAAGTCCATTAGGTCCACCTTCAAGCTCGTAAAGGTAAAGGGAATAAGAATCCCAGGACAGCGGAAGACGATCGAATCGTCATGGTATTGTTATGCAACTTAATTTCGTTGACATTAAACTATCACATAGTAAAGGTTAAACATGCAATTCTAGAAAGGAAAATCAGCAAGTTCTACGTTACTTACTTGATGAAGACAATCTTCAAGCTTTCCTTCCGTTCACGAACTTGAAGGGAATCGAGTCCCGCAGCGGTAGCGATTGTGAATCGCGCGTTCTCAATTTAGTTATAACGATTTCATTCAAGAACGAAACTAACTAGATTAAGCTTATAAAAGTAGAATATGGATAGCAAGAAATATACCTTTGAAGAACTTTTCTTCAAGTGCTCATTTCTCCCACGATCACGATCTCAGCAACTGGAACACGAACGGACGAAGACACGACCACTGGATCTTCACTGTTGTTCTCTAGGTGATGGAGGAATGTGGGTTCCCTCTAGGTAAGATGAGATGTTGTGAGAGAGAGGTTTGTATTTTGGATCTTTTCCAACCACACAACAAAGGCTTAGGTTTACTTGACCTAGTTGCATCTTATGCAACTATATATATAAGGAGATAGGGATGGAAATTACCATCCTATCCCCCTTTCATTCACTCTTTAGTATATAGTTAATATGTGAATCCAATTCACATTAAGACTAATTGATATGACATCTCATATATGAAATTGAACACTTCAATTTCATTCCTAACTTTATACCCTCAATATTACCATGTTGAGCTAACAGAGGGACCTAATGGACCTACAGTTCATGATCTCTAATGATATGAGATTAACTGATCAAACTCTTTGATCAAGTTAATCAATATTCATTAACTACAAGTCACTCCACTATAGACTTGTAGCTGCACTCTCCTCACTGTAGATTATATTGTATCCACTGATATAATCATTACCCATGAGTCGACCCTTCACAGGTTGTTCATAATCACGGCTGGGTCAAATTACCGTTTTACCCCTTTGATTACCTCTTTGCTCCTTAAGCACCACTAATCCTCTAATGAACATCAAGTCTACGGTCCTACCATAGACTCATACCCTCATAGAGGGCGGGGCCCCGTTGTTCAAGACCTGGAGTCAGTTCTTAAGGGAACAACCTATCTAATTCCTTAGTGTAGGAATGAGGGAATTCCATCTTGCACAGCTTAAGTCCCCACTACCTACCTATGAGATTCCTCGTCCTCTAGAGAAGGTTGGCTTATTGTGCCGCCATGTGCCACTCTCACCCATACTAGTCTAAGGACAAACCCCATAAGCGGGGAGTTCTTAACTTGCTCGTGGATTCGAGTTGAGTCACTAATGATCATCTATAATTTACTAGTCTTATCCTGTTAACGGTGTTACACTGGTTAGACTAATAATTTGTGGTCCGGTCTTCTATGAACTCTTCATACAGGATGCCCCCACTCGCATGTCAACTACATGAATGAGTTGGATTACCTCATTTGTACTAATTACAAAGTGGGTCGCATCCATGGTGTTACCAGAATAAGGTTTCCAACCTTATTCTTATACCTTAGACCATTTAGGTTATATTCTTGAACTCAATCCAAATAGTGTCCACTACACTGATGTTCAAGATATATATATTATCAAGATATATGTTATAACCTTGGAGCTTAGTTTATTGGATTTATAAAGCAAGACTGTAATTTTATCAAAACAAATAACCCTTTATTTAATTGATCAAAATTACACAAGTTTAGGGCATACATCCCAACAGAATTCTTCGTGCTCTCCTCGTTCTGCACGATCTCGTACTCTTCACATGAACACCAATCGAACGCCACCACTAGGTTACACGGTTGTTCTACTTTAGGAAGAAGGATTGTGGGATCTTTCTTTTTGGTTTAGAGAGGAGAATTTTTTAAAGAATTTGAGAGAGAAAACAATGCTTCTTTTGGTGAGAAATCCAAAATTGAGCATCAGATCTTTAGAACCCTTCTTGCAAAGAGGTTTATATAATGGTGATAAGTGGAGTTGAAATCTCCACCTATTTACAATTTTACCACAACCATAGGTTATGCAAATCATATTTGCATAACCATATATAATAAGATATCTCATATCTCATTTTACAAATCACATTTGTATTATTTTGAATTTTTAAATTGAATCACATCCAATTTAATATCTCTCAATCTAATTTCTCCAAATTAGCCCTAATTCAACAATTAGGCTAACCTATAGTTTATTATGAATTTCATTCACATTAAACTATATAATATATCATTCATAACTCATATAAATGACATAAATGCCCTTTAGTGAACTTCAACACTCCAAATTCACACCAAAATAGTAAACCTTCTATTAATCAAGTTTGAGCCAACCGAGAGACCTTATGGACCTACAGTGACGAGCTCTAATGATCCGAGATTAACCTATCAAACTCTTTGACCCGGTTAATCAACATTCATTAGCTACGGTAACACTCCACTAAAGCCTGAAGCTGCACTCCCGTTAGTGTAAGACATGATGTGGTCACTGATATAACCAATGCCCATGAGTCGACCCTTCACAGGTTGTTCGTAGACATTGCTGGGTCAAATTACAATTTTATCCTTGTGTGTACTTCTTGTTCCTTAAGTCCCCACTGCTCCTCTAGTGAACAACAACGTTGTAATGGTCCAACCATACACAACAACCCTCTCGTGCAAGTGAGAGGGTGGGCGCCCGTTGTCCAAGACTTAGAGAATGCATTTAAGGGAACAACCCGTCTAGTTTCCTTAAAGACGGGAACGAGTGAATTCCATCTCGCATAGTTAAGTTCCCACCTCCCTACTTGGCCCTGTCCCTGAGAAGATAGGCATATTGGGCGAGTAACTATGACCACCCTCACCCGTACTAGTCAAAGGATGCACCCCGCATGAGGTGAGTCCAGAACACACTCAGGATTCAGGTCGAGTCACTAATGGTCATCTACGAAGTTATTAGTCCATATTGCTAACGGTGTTACATCAGTAGGTCTAATAATTCACGGTATGGTCTTGTACAATCTCATTGTACAGGATGACCCTACTCGCATGTCAACCACATGAACGAGTCAGATCACTTCGTTTGTATCTTAATACAAAATGGGCCACATCCACAGCGTATCCAAGATTAGGTCTCCAACTCCATCCATATACTGTAGAACGTTCGGGTCATTAACTCGAACGTGATCCTCCCTGTGTGTCCACTACACACCGTTCAAGTTCTAGTTCCTTCATGTATTCAATAGCCCTGGAGCTTAGTTTATTGGACAAAGTTTGTAAGAAATAAGAGACACAAAATAATGAAATAAATAAGTTTTATTAATTTCAAATGTTAATTTACAAACAGAACGAGATTAGGACAAACATCCCACCAAACTCCCACTTGGACTAAGCTAATGGAGCAAATACATTTCTGAAATGTACATAAATTGCAATGAAGTAATACAATAAACTAGAGCATTGAATACCCGTTTAAATATCTCCCATTTTCCCTAGTCTGGAAGCACTGGAAGACATAGACTCTCTAGGTGACCCTCAACCACCTTAGTCGTAAGGGGCTTTGTAAATGGATCAGCAACGTTGTGCTACGACGCTATCTGCGTGACCGTCACATCGCCGCGGTGCACAATCTCCCGTATCAGGTGATACTTCCGCTCAATGTGTTTATTTCTCTTATGGCTCTGAGGCTCTCTGGAGTTGGCTACGACACCACTGTTGTCACAAAACATTGTGATCGCCAAGTTCATATTTCGAACAACTTCCAAATTCGTCATGAACTTCCTAAGCCAAACAACTTCCTTAGCAGTTTCACAAGCCGCAACGTACTCTGCTTCCATAGTGGAATCAGCGATGCATCCCTGCTTGATGCTTCGCCATACTACAGCTCCTCCATTCAGAATGAATGGCTGACCCCGAAGTGGATTTCCTAGAATCCTTATTGGTCTGAAAGTCAGAATCTGTGTATCCCGTAAGGATCAAATTCCCACTGCCATACCCTAAGCTGTAGTTCCTCGTTCTCCTAAGATACGTGAGGATTGCCTTTACGGTTGTCCAGTGATCTAATCCTGGATTGGATTGATACCTACTGACAATCCCTACTGCATAACAGATGTCGGGCCTAATACACAGCATGGCATACATCAGGCTCCCTACAGCTGAAGCATAGAGGATCCGTCTCATATCCTCAACCTCTTGAGGAGTCTTAGGACACTGATCCTTAGACAGGTGAACCTCATGCCTGAAAGGCAGCAAACCCTTCTTGGAGTTCTGCATCTTATATCTAGACGACATCTTGTCAATATAAGACGCTTGAGACATGCCCAGTGTTCTGTTCTTCCAGTTATGGACTATATGGATACCTAGAACATACTGAGCTTTGTTTCAGTCCATAAATAGACCTATGAAGCCGACAAACCTTTTGCTCTTGGCCTTGGCTTATGAACCCCTAGGGCTGGTCCATGTAGATGGTTTCGTCAAGGTTGTCATTCAGAAGAGTGGTCTTGACATCCATCTGCCATACCTCATAGTCATAATATGCGAAAATGGCCAGAAGGATCCTGATCGAGTTTACCATGGAATAGGTGAAAAGGTTTCCTCATAGTCAACCCTTTCGACCTGGGTAAAACCTTTGCCACTAGTCGTGCTTTGAAGGTCTGCACCTTCCCATCTACGACACGTTTATGCTTGTAGATCCATTTACAACCTATAGGTTTTACCCCATCTGATTGATCCACGAGCTCTCAGACAGAATTGAAGCACACCGACTCTATTTCCTGGTCCATAGCTTTAATCCATTTGTCCTTGTCAATATCTGCCATTGCCTCATAATAGGTCAATGGATCCTCGTAGTCATCATCAAGATTGACGACTTGGGTTTCAGCTATACCCATGTAACGTTCTATCTCATAGCCCTTCCACTACGTCGAGGCATTCCCAACTCTTGGGAACGGACTTGACTTGACGTGCTAGGATCAACAACACTTGTTGATGTACTAGCCCCATCAGCAACTCTTGCTGATGTACTGTCCATTTCGTTCAACACGATTTTGCTACTAGGCAAATGATCCCTAATGAGGTCTTCAAGGAAAGTGGCATTTGTCGATAAAAGCACCCTATTTTCCTTAGGATCGTAAAATAGACCACCCCGAGTCTCTTTTGGGTAACCAACAAATAGGCACAATTTTGAACAGGGTTCCAACTTTTTCGGGTTTGACACCAACACGTGGGTCGGGCAACACCAAATTCTGAAATGTTGTAAATTACCTTTACGGCCATTCTAGAGTTCGAAAGGTGTTTCACAAACACTCTTCGACGGAACATTGTTCAAAATATAAATTATAGTTTCTACTACGTAACCCCAAAAAGAATCAGGGAGACGAGCATAACTCATCATCGACTGAACCATGTCCAACAGGGTTCTGTTTCTCCTCTTCGATACACCATTCTGCTGTGGCATACCAGGTGCTGAGAGTTTGGACGTAATTCCGTGTTCTATCATATAGTCCTTGAATTCGCTGTCCATATACTCTCCACCTCGATCCGTTCGAAGTGTTTTTATGGTTTTACCTAACAGGTTCTCAACCTCAGTCCTGTACTCCTTGAACTTTTCAAGAGTTTCAGACTTCCTATGCATTGGATAAATATACCCATACCTCGAATAGTCATCTATGAAAGATACGAAGTATTGGTAACCACTTTGTGCTTTAACACTCATCGGACCACAGAGGTCAGAATGTATAAGCTCAAGGGGCTCCTTGGCTCTATATCCTTTTCCACTAAAATGACGTTTGGTCATTTTTCCTTCGAGGCATGACTCACATACCGGTAAAGAGTCTTCTTTCAACTGACTTAGAAGTGAAGGAAATCGTAGTCCCGCAGCGGAAGCGATTGTGAATCGCGCGCTCTTGATTTAGTTACAACGATATAATTCAAGAACATATATAACTAGATTAAGCATATGAACATAATGGACAGCAAGAAAATTACCTTTGAAGAACCTTTCTTCAAGTGCTCCTCCTCTCTCATGATCAAGATCTCAGCAACACGAACTCGTACGAACACCGACACTACCACCGAATTTTCTCCATTGTTCTCTAGGTGAGGGAGGAAGGTGGGTTCCCTTTAGGAAAATTGAGGTGTTTTGTGAGAGAGATGTTTGTTGTCTTGGAACCTTTCCAACAACAACAAAATGCTAGGAATCACTTAGAATGCCTTGACCTAGTTGCATCTCATGCAACCATATATATAGGGAAATGGGATGGAAATGACCATCTTACCCCTCCTTTATTCTCTCTTTAGTATATAGTTTATATATGAATCTAATTCACATTAAAACTATATATTATATCAATTATATCATATATAATAGATATAACACCTCATGTATGAAATTGAACACTTCAATTTCATTCCTAACTTTATACCCTCAATATTACCATATTGAGCCAACGGAGAGACCTAATGGACCTACAGTTCATGAGCTCCAATGATGTGAGATTAACTGATCAAACTCTTTAATCCAGTTAATCAATATTCATTAAATACAAGTCACTCCACTATAGACTTGTAGTTGCACTCTCCTCACCAGAGATAATATTGTGTCCATCGATATAGTCATTACCCATGAGTCGACCCTTCACAAAGGGTTGTTCGTAATCACAGCTGGGTCAAATTACCGTTTTAGCCCTGTGACTACCTCTTCGCTCCTTAAGCACCACTGATCCTCTAATGAACAACAAGTCTAAGGTCCTACCTTAGACTCATACCCTCATAGAGGGCGGGGCCCGTTGTTTAAGACCTAAAGTCGGGCTCTAAGGGAACAACCTATCTAATTCCTTAGTGTAGGAATGAGTGAATTCCATCTTGCATAGTTAAGTTTCCAAACTACCTACGAGGTTCCGTCCCTGAGAAGGTAGGCTTATTGAGCCTCGCCACAGCCACTCTCACCATACTAGTCTAAGGACAAACCCCTATAAGTAGGAGTTCTTAACTTTCTCAGGATTCAGGTCGAGTCACTAATAACCATCTATAAATTACTAGTCTTATCCTTAGCGATTGTTACAATCTTTTAGACTAATAATTTACGATCCATCTTGTATGAACTCTTCATACAGGATGCCCCCACTCGCATGTCAACTACATGAATGTGTTGGATTACCTCATTTGTACTAATTACAAAGTGAGCCGCATCCATGGTGTTACCAAAATGAGGTTTCCAACCTTATTCTTATACCATAGACTATTTAGGTTATATTCTTGAACTCAACCTAAATAGTATCCAGTACACTGATGTTCAAGATAAAAGTTATAACCTTGGAGCTTAGTTTATTGGATTTATAAAGCAAGACTGTAATTCTATCAAAACAAATAACACTTTATTTAATTGATCAAAATTACACAAGTTTAGGGCATAAATCCCAACAATCTCCCATTTGACCTAAAGCTTGTGGAGTACTAAAACATTACAGTAATGTAAATACAATAAACTAGGGCATTTAAACCCCTTTGTACAAAATACTCCCACTTGCCCTAGTTGGGAAAGACTTGTAAACCTAGACCTTCTAGGTGACTCTCAAATACTTAAGCCGTGAGAGCCTTTGTAAAAGAATCAGCAATGTTGTGCTCTGAGGCTATCTTCGTGACAATGACGTCTCCTCTATGCACGATCTCTCGGATGAGATGATACTTTCGCTCTATGTGTTTTCCCCTCTTGTGACTTCGGGGTTCCCTCGAGTTTTCCACTGCACCACTGTTATCGCAATACAGTGTGATGGGCAAAGTCATATTTGGAACAACTTCCAAATTTAGCATGAATTTCCTTAACCAAACGGTCTCGTGTTTGCTTTCAAGTCGCTACATATTCGGCCTCCATGATGGAATCAACGATGCATCCTTGTTTGACACTTCGCCATACTACAGCTCCTCCGTTAAGAGTAAATACTGACCCTCATGTAGATTTCGGAGAATCTTTATCAGTCTGAAAATCAGAATCTGTGTATCCTGTAAGGATCAAATCCTTAGCCCCATACACAAGCATGTAGTTCCTTGTTCTCCGAAGATACTTAAGGATTGTTTTAACCGTTGTCCAGTGTTCAAGTCTTGGATTGGATTAATACCTACTGACCATCCCAACTGCAAAACAGATGTCGGGCCTAGTACACAACATGGCGTACATCAGGCTCCCAACAGCCGATGCATAAGGAATCCGTCTCATATCCTCAACTCCTTGAGGTGTCTTAGGACACTGTTCCTTAGACAAATGTATTCCATGTCTAAAAGGCAACAAGCCCTTTTTGGAATCTTGCATCTTAAACCTTGACAACACTTTGTCTATGTATGATGCTTGAGATAAGGCTAGTGTTTTATTCTTGCGGTTCCAAACAATCTGGATCCCAAGAACAAACTGTGCATCACCCAAATCTTTCATTTGGAACTGCGTAGCTAGCCATTCCTTGATGTCAGTAAGATAACCTACATCATTCCCAATGAGTAGGATATCATCCACATAGAGAATTAGGAATGCGACAGAACTATTGATGATTTTCTTGTAGACACAAGGTTCATCATCATTTTGGTCAAAACCATAAAATCTGATTACCTCATCAAATCTTATATTTCAGGACCTAGAGGCTTGTTTCAGTCCATAAATTGACCTTTTAAGCCTGCAAACCTTTTGCTCTTGTCATGGTTTAATGAACCCTTTGGGTTGGTCCATGTAGATGTTTTCCTCAAGATTGCCATTCAAAAAGGTTGTCTCGACATCCATTTGTCATACCTCATAGTCATAATATGCGACAATGGCAAGAAGGATACGGATAGACTTTACCATAGACACAGGTGAAAAGGTCTCCTCATAGTCAACCCCTTCAACCTGGCTATAACCCTTTGCTACTAGTCTAGCTTTAAAGGTTTGCATCTTCCCATCTACACCACACTTTCTCTTCTAGATCCACTTACAACCTATAGGTTTTACCCCATCAGGCTTATCTACAAGATCCCAAATAGAATTGAAGTACATAGACTTCATTTCTTGGTCCATGGCTATGGCTCATTTGTCTTTGTCTTTGTCAACCATTGCTTGATTATAAGTCAATGGATCCTCGCAGTTGTCATCTGGTATAACAACTTGGGTTTCAAATTAAACCCATGTAACAGTCAAAGTCAGACATAACCCTCCCACTACGTCGAGGCATACTCAACTCTTGAGATGGACTCTCTTGACTAGAAAAACTAGTATCAACAACTCTTGTTGACGTACAAGTGTGCTTATTAGCAACCTTTACTATTGTTTCGTCTAACTCACTCAACACTACTTTACTTTTTTGTTTATGGTCCCTTATGTGGTCCTCCTCCAAGAAAATGACATTTGTCGACACAAAAACCTTATCTTCCTTAGGATCATAGAATAAACCACCTCTTGTTTCTTTTGGGTATCCTACGAATAGGCATAATTTTGAACGTGAATCCAACTTCTTTGGATTTGTCACAAGCACATGTGTCGGACAACCTCATATTCTGAAGTGACATAAACTACCTTTACGTCCTTTCCAGAGTTCAAAAGGTGTTTCAAAAACACTTTTGGAGGGCACATTATTCAAAATGTATACTGCAGTCTCCACTGCGTAACCCCAAAAGGAACTAGGGAGATGAGCATAACTTATCATTGATCGAACCATGTCCAACAAGGTTCTATTTCTCCTTTCCGATACACCGTTTTGTTTGTGGTGTGTCGGGAGCTGAGAGTTGGGACGTAATTCCATGTTCTATCATATAGTTCTGGAATTTTAAATCCATGTACTCTCCACCTCGATCCGATCGAAGTGTTTTAATAGTTTTACCTAATTGATTTTCAACCTCAGTCTTGAATTGCTTGAACTTTTCAAGTACTTCAGACTTGTGGTGCATTAGGTAAATATGCCCAAATCTAGAATAATCATCTATAAAAGAGATGAAATATTCATATCCTCCCCGCTTTAACATTCATCGCACCACAAAGGTCCGAATGTATAAGCTCTAGAGGTCTTTGGCTCTATAACCTTTTCCACTAAAAGGTCTTTTAGTCATTTTGCCTTCTAGGCATGATTCACATACTGGCAAAGAATTTTCTTCTAACTCGTTTAAAAGTCCGTTCTTTACCAATCTATCAATCCTATTGAGATTAATGTGACCCAATCTTAGATGCCAAAGATGAGCATTTTCTTTAGAAAAAATTTTACATTTCTTAGTTTGTGTGTTTGCAGTTTTAAATAATTCAGTGTTCAAAACCATTTTGACTGAATTAGGCCTTAAAACATACAATCCATTTTCTAATGAAGCTGAACATATTTCTAAACCTTTCTTCAAAATAAACACTTTATTCATCGAAAAGGAAAAAGAAATACATTGTTCTATAAGGCAAGAAATGGAAATAAGGTTTCTAGTAAAACCTGGTATCACTAATATAGTGTCCAACAATACATATTTCTTACCAAAGTAAAGCTTCATTGTGCCTACTGCTAAAGCTGTGACGACTTCTCCATTTCCAACCCGGAGCATTATCTCTCCTTGCTGTAGCTGCTGTCAGGAATCAATTCCCTGAAAAGAAGGGCAAACATGATTAGTGGCGCCTGAATCAAGTATCCAAGCTATTTTATCATTATCCACTAAACAAGCTTCTAGGCAAAGTAAATCATATTTACCTTCCTTCTTCTTTTCTGCAATGTACTTTGGGCAGTTACGTTTCCAATGCCTGTCTTCGTTGCAGTGGAAACACTTTCCTTTGTCAGCAACGTCTTTGACTTTCTTGCCCTTCTGGGCGGCAGCTTTGTCAGCATGTTTTCCTTTACCAACCTTCTTCATGTTCTTCTTCTTTCCTCTCAGGTTAGAAGAAGATGAAGCCACTGTTTTTGTCCCAGAGGTCGAACCTCTGTGATAACTCCTACTGGCAATGTTTACCTAACCTTTCGATCCCTGAATTTTCATCAAAGACTGAAAGGTATGGAGTTCATTCAGAAGGGAGGTAAGATTAAAAGTAAGCTTGTTAATAACAGCATTACTTCTAAACTGCAGGAAACTATCTGGAAGGGTTTCTAGAATGAAGCTGACCTGACTCGACTCATCGATGAAAGTACTATTCGACTCCGCGATGTTAAAGTGCACCATCATATCCAGGACATGATCCCGAACAGATGTACCCTCTGGCATCCTCGAGTTGAATATGTACTTTAGGGCATTATGTCGGGCTTGTGTGGACTGTTGTCCAAACATACCCTTCACAGAATCCATGATTTCCTTGGCGGTAATCATGCCCTCATGCTTGTTGGCTAATATGTCGGATATACTTGCCAAAGATGTAGACCTTGGCCTTATCATTGGCCTTGATCCATCGATCATATGCATCACGAACATTTCATGACGCATTCGAGCTTTGGCACTGAGGACACTCCTCGCTTAGCACAAACTTCGGATCATCCACTACCAATTTAGTGTTGAGTTTATTTTTCCATGTCATCATATTCTCTCCGTTTAACTTTTTCGCACCCAATAAGGAAATTATAGAGCTAGACATTTTTGCTGAAAAATTTACAAACAAACTTGTATGAGTTTCTTGCTATAACTCTAATCCAATCATGTTTTAGCTAATTATCAAATGATTCCTAGGCCATTTATAATTTTCAATGATACTCCAAAGGTTTAGAATGTATGACAATCAAGGGTAATAAAAACACTCCTCCTCTAGATCAAGACACTCTTGACCAAAACCTAATACCAGAATAACTCTTATTCCTATAGGTTTTAGTTACCATTTTTCGGTCTGGATACATACACAACTTATGTATACCGTGAGTGTAACCCTTTGTCTTTAGATCCCAGAGTCTCCATCCAATAAAATCCGCCGAAGGGAGGACTAGATTGAAAAATAGTATAAGGAAATCTTTATCCCTTTCGGGTTTCTACTGTGTTCGATCCCCTATGATCAAGCCCTCCGAAGGGATTGTCTGGTCCAGGCCAAACTAGCAGGCTGACCATAGTGGTCTAACAGTGTAAACCGACAAAAGAGACCGTAGGTTTTGTTTTCACTAAACTTGCTCCCACTCACTGTAAGTATCCTCTCCATTCACCTTAATATTTACTCATACAAACACCATCCGAAGGGGGACGCTCCCGTTTGCGCCACGAGGCCAAGTATGAGTCTCACGGTGTGAACTTCCCGGAGATAGCGTAAGTGGAAAAATATGTATCTCATACAATTTTTCCTCCCACTGAATACTTTAAAGTTTATAGGAATCTTACTTAGGCTAAAACCTGGCTAATGGTTTTACCGAACTCTATCAACATAACTTTTATATTGATAATCAACATAACTCTTATATTGATTTATCCTAAGTTTGTTAATATAACTCCTTATATTAAACCTAAGATTTCTAGTTTATTAACCCTTAATAAACCCGTTGACGCTACTGTAATTTATAAAACTCTCTGATTAAATTTCACTCCCAGTGTCGGTTCTCGGTAGGGGTTTAAGCTTCACACTTAAATACCCTAAACCTAGACAGTAACTTTCCTTAGACAGAGTTCCTCTTTTAATCATAGTTTATAAATTACTTGGTTCCTAATTCTAATCTAATTAGAACTAGATAACCTAAGGTCTATTATTTCCTAGCTCTAAACACTTTAAAACTAATAATTAACCTTAGGTGACATGCATACTATGTTATAGTGCTTGATCATTCATCACATGAATAATAAGACATTGATAGCATATTCATCTCATGATATATAATGCATGTCAATTTTGTCCATAAATTAATATAACAACTTTATATTAATTAATCATGCAAACTATATAATATAACTCCTTATATTATAAATGATGCATGAAAATACTTAATCTAAGGTGGGATTTCTAAAATAAAAGCAAACATTATGCATGGAAATAATTACACAACAATTGCATAATTAAAATAGCAAAAATAGATCAATTTTGGCACCCTAAATTTAATTTTAATTAATATAATCTAATTATATTAATTAAAATTATATAAATTAAATATATTAAATATAAAACATTTTTATAATTAATATACATAATAAAAACTAATTTTCGCTCGTTGCTTCTTTGCGTGAAACGTATCTTTCGTTGCAACGCTGCTTCTTGTCGTCTTCTGTAAAGCGTTGTGCAACGCCTCAACGTTTCAACGCTAGAGGTTGCGTTGCAATGTTGCCTCCTGTGCGAGCTTTCTCCCGCAAGCGCAGCGTTGCAACGTCAATGAACAGCGTTGCAACGCTGCACACAGACAACAACTTGGAATCCCCATTCCTTGCTCGTTTTCGCTCCGATTTTCTCAGCAACCACTTTGCCTCGATCGACACGGACTTACAGACTCGATTTACAATTAAATTTGCCCAAAACACCGGGCCCTTACATTGAACGATTCAATGGAAATTGTAAATCTAAGTGCCAAAATTGAAAACATCTAATTTTGCAAAACCGTTCATACATCTCATGCAAAAACAGTAAATCCCACCTTGTTCTTGAAAAAATCCAGAACATAAATCAAGAACGCAATTGGACTCTAATACCATTTGAAGGGAATCGTAGTCCAGTAAATGCGGAAGCTGATTGTGAATCGCGCGCTCTTGATTTAGATACAACGATATAATTCAAGAACATATATAACTAGATTAAGCATATGAACATAATGGACAAAGAAGAAAATTACCTTTGAAGAACCTTTCTTCAAGTGCTCCTCCTCTCTCACGATCAAGATCTCAAAGAACACGAACTCGTGCATTTAACATCGACACTACCACCTGATCTTCTCCGTTGTTCTCTGAGGTGAGGGAGGAAGGTAGGTTCCCTTTAGGAAAAGTGAGGTGTTTTGTGAGAGAGATGTTTGTTGTCTTGGAACCTTTCCAACAACAACAAAATGCTAGGAATCACTTAGAATGCCTTGACCTAGTTGCATCTCATGCAACCATATATATAGGGAAATGGGATGGAAATGACCATCTTACCCCTCCTTTATTCTCTCTTTAGTATATAGTTTATATATGAATCTAATTCACATTAAAACTATATATTATATCAATTATATCATATATAATAGATATAACACCTCATGTATGAAATTGAACACTTCAATTTCATTCCTAACTTTATACCCTCAATATTACCATATTGAGCAAACGGAGGGACCTAATGGACCTACAGTTCATGAGCTCCAATGATGTGAGATTAACTGATCAAACTCTTTGATCCAGTTAATCAATATTCATTAACTACAAGTCACTCCACTATAGACTTGTAGTTGCACTCTCCTCACTGTAGATAATATTGTGTCCACTGATATAGTCATTACCCATGAGTCGACCCTTCACAGGTTGTTCATAATCACAGCTGGGTCAAATTATCGTTTTACCCCTGTGATTACCTCTTTGCTCCTTAAGCACCACTAATCCTCTAATGAACTACAAGTCTAAGGTCCTACCTTAGACTCATACCTTCATAGAGGGAGGGGCCCCGTTGTTCAAGACATGGAGTCTGTTCTTAAGGGAACAACCTATCTAATTTCTTAGTGTAGGAATGAGTGAATTCCATCTTACATAGTTAAGTTTCCAGCTACCTACGAGGTACTATCCCTGAGAAGGTAGGCTTATTGAGTCGGCTACAGGCCACTCTCACCCATACTAGTCTAAGGACAAACCCTATAAGCAGGAGTTCTTAACTTGCTCAGGATTCAGGTTGAGTCACTATTAACCATCTATAAATTACTAGTTCTATCCTGTTAACGGTGTTACACTGGTTAGACTAATAATTTGCGATCCAGTCTTGTATGAACTCTTCAAACAGGATGCCCCCACTCGCATATCAACTACATGAATGAGTTGGATTACCTCATTTGTACTAATTACAAAGTGAGCCACATCCATGGTGTTACCAGAATGAGGTTTCCAACCTTATTCTTATACCATAGACTATTGAGGTTATATTCTTGAACTCAGCCCAAATAGTGTCCACTACACTGATGTTCAAGATAAAAGTTATAACCTTGGAGCTTAGTTTAATGGATTTATAAAGCAAGACTTTGATCAAAATTACACAAGTTTAGGGCATAAATCCCAACAAGAAGTCCACTCTTCACTAGTCTCTCAATCCTATTGAGATTAATGTGCTCTAACCTTAAATGCCAAAGATGAACATTTTATTTTGGAGAAACTTTAACTCTTTTAGTTCGTGTTTCTGCAGTTTTAAATAATTCAGTGTTCAAAACGCTTTTGACCGAATTAGGTTTTAAAACATACAAATTAGACTTAAGTGAAGTAGAACAAATCAAGTTACCATTTCTAGAAATAAACGCTTTATTGCCATTGAAGGAAACGGATATACATTGTTCTAAAAGACAGGAAATAGAAACGAGGTTTCTAGTAAACCCTGGAACTATGTACATATTGTCTAACAAAATGTAATTCCTTCCAAAATAAAGTTTCACTTTGTCAATAGCCGCAGAAGAGATAATCTCTCCGGATCCAACCCGTAGAGTCACCTCACCCTCTCGCAGCTGCTGCCAGGAATCAATTCCCTAAAAATAAGAACAAACGTGGTTAGTGGCGTCCGAATCCAATATCAAGGCAGAGTCACTTCTCTCCACTAAACATGTTTCAATTACAAATAAATCATAATTACCTTGATTCTTCCTCTGGGCAAGGAACTTGGGACAATTTCTCTTCTAGTGGTCGTCCCCATTGCAGTGGAAACACTTTTCTTTCTCTGCAACTTCCTTGACCTTCTTGCCCTTTTGGGCGGTAGCTTGGTCATTTTTGCCCTTTTTCATCTTCTTCTTCCTTTTCGGGCGAGAAGGAGCAACAAATTTAGTCCTAGAGGTCGAACCCTTGTGATATGATCTGAAGGCAACATTTGCCTCAGCTTCCGGTGTCCTGATCCTCATCAAGGACTGGAAGTTCTGTAGCTCATTGAGGAGGGTAGTCAGAGTGTAGCTAATTTTATTCATAACAACATTGCTACGAAACTGAAGGAAACTCTTCGGAAGAGTCTCCAAGATAAAGCTGACCTGGCTCGACTCGTCGATCGAAGTCCCGTTCATCTCCGCCAAATTAAAGTGGATCATCATGTCTAGAACATGTTCACGGACAGACGTCCCTTCTTTCATTTGGGCGTTGAAGACGTGTTTGAGCGAGTCGTGCCTAACATGAAAGGACTATTGTCCAAACATGTCTTGCAACGACTTCATGATCTCCTTAGCAGTGACCATCAACTCATGCTTCTTTGCCAAGACTTCAGATAAGCTGTCAATGATATAGACCTTGGTCTTTTCATTGGCCCTGATCCATCGATCGTATGCATCACGAACACTTCGTGATGCGATCGAAAATCGCGAAGCGAGGACATTCCTCGATGAAGCACGAACTTCAGGTCGTCGGTTACAAGAATCGTGTTAATATTGTTCTTCCACGTTTAGAAGTTATCTCCCACTAACTTATCCGGAGCGAGTAAAGCGATTATTGAGTTAGACATTTTTGCTGAAAAAAATCAATTAAAATTTGTTTCAGTCTCGCAAAAACTTTTGAAGTCTAATCAAGTTTTAGCAAAATTTAATCCTATGATCCCTAGGTCATTTTTAAAAATTGCAATGATATCCTAAAGGTTTAGAATGACCGTCACCGAAGGGTGAACAGAAACACTCCTCCTCTAAGACGAGACTTTCTCGACCAGACCCTAATCCCAGAATAACTTTTATTCCATTAGGCGTCCAGTTACCATTCTTTGGTCGAATTCATTAACACTTAACAAATCTTGTGAGTGTCACCCTCAATCTTTAAGTTTCTAAGTATCCGTCCAAACAATAGGCACCGAATGGTGAACCACGAAGGAAAACAAACAAGGAAACTGTATCCCTTTTGGGAATTCACGGTGTTCCGACTCCCATGATCAAGGCCCTCCGAAGTGATTGTCTGGTCTAGGCCAAACTAGCAGGCGGATCATAGGGCTCTCACGGTGTGAATCGAGACAAGAGACCGTGGGTCCCGTTTTCATAGGTCCCGTTCCCACTCACTATAAGTGAGGGAATGAGAATCCCCGCGCAGCGAAAGACGATCGAATCGTCATGGTATCATTACGCTACTCGAATTTTGTTAAAACGATCTAACTATTAGATCTAGGTTAAACATGCTAGAAAGGAAGAAATTACAGCAAGATAAAAATACTTACTTGTTGAAGACTCTCTTCAAGGTTTCTTCCTCGGTCACGAACACTTCGTGCTTCTCGATCTCAACGAACGCTTCCCACGAACGGAATCCGAACACTACCATTTGGAGTCTCGGTTGTTCTTCCTTTGGAAAGAAAGAAGATTGTGGGATCTTATGGTTTTGGAGAGGGAGGAGAATTGAGAGAGTAGAGAGAATTTTGATCTCTTCTCTTTGATCAAAATCAAAAGAAAATGAGAAAAAACTTACCAATCCCTTCTTGCAAAGGGTTTAAATAGTGGAATGATGGAGTTAAAATCTTCACATTATTACCACTTTACCACAACCATAGGTTATGCAAATCTCATTTGCATAACCACATAATATAAGATATCTCATATCTCATATTGCAAAATCTCATTTGCAACAATTATGGTTTAATTAAATTGAATCACATCCAATTTAATTTCTCTCAATTAATTTCTCCAATTAGCCCTAATTCAACAATTAGGCTAATCTATAGTTTATTATGAATCTCATACACATTAAACTATATATTATATCATTCATATCTCATATAAATGACATAAATGCCCTTAAAGTGAAATTAAACACTTCAATTTCATACCAAAACATTAACCCTTCTTTTAACCCAGATTGAGCCAACTGAGGGCCCTAATGGACCTACAGTGATGGGCTCCAATGATCCGAGATTAACCTGTCAAACTCTTTGACCCGGTTAATCAACATTCATTAGCTACGGTAACACTCCACTATAGCCCGTAGTTGCACTCCCATCAGTGCAAAATATTACGTGTCCACTGATATAACCAATGCCCATGAGTCGACCCTTCACAGGTTGTTCATAGACACGGTTGGGTCAAATTATCGTTTTACCCCTGTGTCTACCTCTTGTTCCTTAAGTCCCCACTGCTCCTCTAATGAACAACATATTGTGATGGTCCAACCATACACAACACCCTTCTAGGGCCAGTGAGAAGGTGCGCGTCCGTTGTCCAAGCCCTGGAGACAGCACTTAAGGGAACAACACCTCTAGTTTCCCTAAAGGCGGGAACGAGTGAATTCCATCTCGCGTAGTTAAGTTCCCAGCTCCCTACTTGGTCCTGTCCCTGCGAAGATAGGCATATTGGGCGAGTAACTGTGACCACCCTCACCCGTACTAGTCAAAGGATAGAGCCCCACAAACAGGAGTCCGTAACACGCTCAGGATTCAGCTCGAGTCACTAATGGTCATCTACGGTTATTAGTCCCTTCACAACGGTGTTACATCAGTAGGTCTAATAATTCACGATCCGGTCTTGTACAATCTCATTGCACATGATGCCCCACTCGCATGTCAACCACATGAACGAGTCAGATCACCTCGTTTGTATCTAATACAAAGCGGGCCGCATCCACAGTGTATCCAGGATTAGATCTCCAACCCCATCCATATACTATAGACCGTTCGGGTCATTAACTCGAACGTGATCCTCCCTGTGTGTCCACTACACACCGTTCAAGTTCTAGTTCTCTCATAAATTCAATGACCCTGGAGCTTAGTTGATTGGAAAAGTTTATAAATATTGCAAGACACAAAATAATGAAATAAATAACTCTTATTAATTTCAAATGTTAATTTACAAACAGAATGAGATTAGGACAAATCCCAAGAAAAGGGTTCTTAGATCGTTTGAATTTGAAATGATCAAATTTATTAGGGAATATATTTAATGTATATAGATACGTTATAATATAAAGTTTTGGAACTTTATATTATAAATTTAATGTGAATATGATTCATATTAAATTATATGAGAGAATTAAATATTTGAAAGAGTTCAAATATTATTTTAAATATGAATATGATTCATATTTGAAAACTATAGGTTAAAATTTAATGTGCATAAGATGTGCATTAAAACTATAGGTCAGAGGAAAAAATTGATTAAATGTGATTTAATCTAAATTAAATATATGATATTTAATTTAATTTAATGAGATTTAATTGATTTATTAATAATTAATATGATTATTTATTAATTAAATAATTATTAAAATAAAAAAGGGGAACATGTGGCATGTTCCCCACTTCCCTCCAACTCCCCATCAATAGGGAGTGGGGAAAGTTTTTCCCTCTCATTCTCTCATTTTCCAATTGGGAGAAGGGGTGAATCAATTTAGCAATTAGTGAATTGCTATCACAAAAAACTCTCTCTCAAACTTTTTCCTAATCTTCCAACTGTTGGAGACCTTCCCACCGAGGTTAGATCTAAGTAGAATCTAGTGAATAGGAGGTTCTCACTAGTGGTAGTGTTCTGCTAGAACAGAGGAACCTTGGTTGATGTGTTGCTATCAAATTGGAGCAAGGAGTTGCTGGTGTGAAAACTACAAAGGTATTTGTCTATTTCCTTTTAGTTTAATCATTTCTTCACAGCATATGTTTGCATGTCTAGAATCCATGCCTAATTAGATTATGATTTGTTTGCTTATTCTCTGTAATTTACCAATGTATTGGTATTTATATTAAACAAAAATAAACAAGGTTTTCGATCTTTTAAACACGTTTTCGCTACTCAAGGAGATTGGATCTCCATCACGTGATTCGCATCACTTCAGCTGCAGAATTCAACCCCTTCAATTGGTCTCAGAGCCATTCTTGTTGCCGTTGTTTCTGAATTTTCTCAAAAATTAGGTTGGTAATCTTACATTTCATGGGATGAATGTTAGGTTTTCAAATTGAAGTTTTCATTTTTGGCACCATAGATTTACATTTGATTTTCGTTGAAGAGTTCAATGTAAGGGCTCGTTGTCTTAGGCATTTGTTGTGTAAATCAAGTCTATAAATCTGTGTCGTTCGTGGCAAGAAGTTGCTTTGAAGAACGGAGCAAAAACGAGCCAATAACAGAATGAGTTTTGTTTTGTACAAAGCACAGTGTTGTGACATTGTGCAACAGCGTCTCAATGCCGAGCATTCGGTCGATGGCCTGCTGCAGGCCCAACATCTCAATATCGCGCGCGTTGCATCGGGAGGAGGCGGTTGGTGAGCACAACATTGAGACGCTGGTAATGGTGTCTCAACGTCGTGCGTAGTGGAGGCCTGGACGCGCGTGAAATCAGCGGTTCCTGAGGAATGTGGCTTCATGGGCAATTGTTTATCCGAAAATAATACGTAATTTTGGTTTTATTAATTAATATTAATTATTATTAATATATGTGATATATTAATTATAATTAATTTAACTAATATTTTAGAGTGCCAAAAATGGTTCAATTTGTTAATTTTAATTATGACAATTGTTGTATGATTTTATGTGCATAATGTATGTCATATAGTTTTAAAATCTCACCTTAGGTTAAGCATATTCATACATCATTTTATAATATAAATGTTATATTATATAGTTTTTCATGATATAATTAGTATAAGAGTTATATTAATTAATATGAAGGCATTGTCATGCATTTATTCATGTGAATGTTATGTTGTATGTGTTTATTATTCATGTGTTGAATGATCAAGTACTATAACATAGAAATGCATGTCACCTAAGTTAATTAATTAGTTTTAAATGGTTTTACAACTTTAGTTAATTAGATTTATGTTTCTAGTTCTAATAAGATTAGAATTAGAAAACCAATATGGTTTATAAATGGTGATTAATTACTAACTTTGTCTAAGGAAGGTTCTGGCTATGTTGGGGTATTTAAGCTGATGGTAACGGAACACTAATAATCCTCATTTATGAGGATTAATTATCTCTATACTTAGTCATTTTTTGTCTAATTTATTCAATTTTTAATTATATGGCAAGCTAAGATTATCATTTGAGAGTAAAATTTCTAAAGCTTGCTAAAATGTGGGGAAAATATGAAATGAAGGAAAAATGATTGAAAACAAGCTAATTTGGTGTGTTTTTGGGAAGGAAAAGAAGAACAGAAAAAAATTATTAAGGAAATTGCATTAACCAGCAAAGTAGCTAGACAAACAAACCAAAATGCCAGACAAATTGTTGAACATAATGCTGACAAAGCCCCAGATTTCATAAACACCTCAATTTTCTAGATTGCAATTTTTTAGGAGATTCTTGCTAATTTTTGGAAAGAATACAACCTAAAATCATGCCCAAATTATTACCCATTGATTGAGGGTGGATTTAGAAGGAAACCCTAGCTTGCACCATCTATAAATAGAGGGCGTTTTATGGGTTTACAACAACATACGAGCTGCACTTTTCTTCCTCTATTTTCTGTTGTTTTTGAAGCTTTAGATAGAGTTTTTCTTAGGATTTATAGTCTTTTATTTACAACAACTTTATTCTTCTTTTAGCTTGTAAAACTCCTTGGTTGTCCATCTTTTACACAAATATTGGAGGTAAAGATTCATAACTTATTTGTGGGTTTTGTAATCGACTAACAATGGAGTTTTCTAGGGTTATCTTGCTCTTTACTTATTGTTATTTTAGAGTTTGAACGTAACTGTACTTTGATCGTTTTGTTTACTTTACTTTGTTACTTGTGTTTCTTGTTAAAGTTTATACATTGCTCATTTTCTTCTCATTTGAATAAAAGGTCGTGAGTCATATCTTTTTTTCCACATTCCGTAATTTTTATTATTTTTCTTATTGTCCTTTTCATTTAATTAAACTGAAACTTTTACAAGTAGGGTTTACAACTAAAAGTAGAGAGCTCCATAGGTTACATCTCTTGAGTTGTTCTTTGTAGTTTTCCTTTACCATGAACTTCTTATTAATAAAGTTTTTGTTTTTCTTAGTTTTTATCATGAGCTAAATCCTCTTTAGGGATTCAAGTTATGAATGTCATAGAAGAGAGATGTGAAGCTTAAAGTAGCAAGGTAATTGTGCGGCACCGAACCCTAAGTTTGATTCTATTGAATATAATTTGGGCAACCCTAGCTGATCACTAGAACTTGTTCAACAACCTGGAACTTGATACTGAAAGGGTCAACGAAAAGCGGATCTCATAAAATCAACGGAGGAAAGGACTTAGACATAAGCTCCGAAACTTCGACCCTAGGCATAGGGCGAGACTCCGAAATCAAGTGGGTTGTGTGCGAGAACCATCTAAGCTCAATTAGCCACAAACATGTAGGTTTAATTGTTTATTTTCCTAAAGGATTTAGGAGCAAAATCGAATAGGAATTGAACTCGATTTACTTAGATTTGGAATTGCTGACACAATTGTTGCAGCATTTGCGGCTGCATGTTCTCCGAAGGGGCAAAAGCACTTGACTCCCCTTCTTTTAACTCATTTATTTCTTCCTTTAATATTACAGCAGCTTAAAACACCCTAATTCAATCCTTTTATCACTTTGGTTACCTACTTGCATCTTCACTAGCATTTCTTGTTTTCCCGATTTAACTTGTAAACTCGTTCCCTGTGGGTTTGATACTCTAGAGTATTCCTGTTTTATATTACTTCGTTCACGTGCACTTGTGTGTAGCGTCATCAAACACCCCTACCTAGGAACCAACCTGGGAGTGAATTTGATCTGGAGACTTATAAATCATATTTCGTGAGTGGCGTTTATTAAGAATTAATAAATAAAACTCATATATACCTAAGTTTAATAATTTTTATAGACTTAGGTTAATCCAATATAAAATTTATATTGGTAGACTTAGGTAAATATAGTCGGTTTATCTAGGTCAATCCCTTTAACCTAAAGTACTTAGTGGGAGGAAATGAAGTGTATATGATACTGTTGCGTAAAATAATATTGCAATACCGCAAGTGTACAGGTCAAGTTTTAATATAGTGATTTTGAGTTCAGAGTATCGTCCTCAGGAATGATTTTCTAGATTAATCAATTACTAAGATACTAATTCTTAATGTTGTCTAAAGCAACAGAAATTGGAATAGAGGAGAAAATAAAAATAGAAAAGCAAATATACAAGTGGAGACACGAATAAGATAGAACTGTTAGGGAAATTGATTTCACAAGTTAATTCCTTAATTAGCACACGCAATTGACTATAGTGGTGAGATTATAAACAAGAAGTTAAAGACATTCAAAAGAACTCTCTCGAGCTCTAATGATTCTCATGCATAGCGATAAATCCTAAAGTTACCGTATGAATTTTAAAAGCATGCATGGTATTAAGCTACTTCTTAAAACATTTTTCAAAGAACCCAAGTCACTCTCGTGCCCAAATTTACTAAGGGTCTTGGCAACTATGCTCTAATCTAAGTCTATTCTCTCGAAATCAACTTACACCAAGAAATCATGTTAATCTTGGCCAAAGAAAAGCAAGCATACAAGGAAGAATTGCCAAAAATAAAACAACACAACATAAGTTCAATACAATAACTAAAACAAGTTCATAACAAGCTACATCAATCCTCTAACTATGGAAATTTGATACTCGTAATCACCATAAAAACATGTTAATCTCATAAAAGAGTATATAAACTAAGCTACAAATTAAAAGGAAAAAGAAAGAAAACTCGTAGGTGAAAATGTCGATCCCTCATTCCCGAGCTCCCGTCACGATCTCGAGCCTCCACTCACATACTTGGACCTCGAAGAATAGTCTTTTGCTCCTTTTAGAGTGTGCATTTCGAAATTAGGTCTAATATCTATCAAATTCGGTTTTCCTTTGTAATGGGTAAAAAATGTTCTATTTATACAATTAATCGGCACGACGTTGCAACCCCATGGGCGGCGTTGCAAGTCGTGCCCTAAGCGGTAAAACAAATATGGAAAATGAGCGGCGTTTCAACGTCGTTACCCTAACTCGCGTGCGCCTTATTGATTCGACGTCGCGACGCTGCAAAACAGTGTTGCAACGCCATCTTCACAACCCCTCTATGCCAAACGTCCGCGCATATGTCGTTGTGACGCCCATAATGGATTGCAACGCCAAGGCCTCGGGTCAAAATGCTTTATTTGGTCCTTCTCCTTCCACTTGGTGTCATATTTAGCTCCAAAAGCCTTAAATTGAACCCGAGCACTCCAAAATATCTCCAAATGATCTGTTAAAGTTCCTAACTGAAATTGGATGATTTAAATACGTGAAAGCCTTGAAATTATCAATAGCAAAGTATTAGCCTAAGAGTAGCACGTTTTATGTTCTATCAGATACATTAAATTTCCACTTATGCATCTCTTTACGTTCACACCATGAGATCCATACTCGGTCTCGTGACGCAAATGGGAGCGTTCCCCCTCGGGTGGTGTTTGTATGGGTCAAAATAAGGGTGAATGGAGAGAGTACTTATAGTGAGTGGGAGTTGAACTTGTGTCAATTGGTCCCACGATCTCTTCTATCGATTCACGCTGTGAGATACCTATGATCTGCCTGTTAGTTTTGCCTGGACCAGACAATCCCTTCGGAGGGCCTGACCATAGGGGTTGGAATACCGCGAATTCTCGAAAGGGATATGGTTTCCTTAATTTATCTTTCAACTTAGTCCTCTTCCTTCGACGGATTTTGTTGGATGGGAACTCTGGAATCTAAACATAGAGGGTTACACTCACAGGATCCATTAAGAGGTTGTTTGGGGCGCTTAGTGGGTTATAATAACAGGGGGTTATAATAGTTTGTGGGTTATTATAGTCTGTGAAATATATAATATTATTTAAAATACAGAGTAATATAGTATGGGAATATAATAGTCTGTATTTGGGGTGCAGAGTGTTTCACAAGTTATTATAACACGACTTATAATAACAAGTGGGCCAAACAGGCCCTAAGAGTTAATGAATCCATACTGAAAAATGGTAACTAGATGCCTATAGGAATAAGAGTTATTCTGGAATTAGGGTCAGGTATGAAGGGAATCGAATCTCCATGAGCAGCGGAAACGTGATTTAAAATCGATTTGCTTGTTTGTTTTGGTTTACTTCAAAAACTAGTACATTGGCAATTAACAGAGAATAAGCAATGAACTAATCTAAACATGGATTAAACTTCAATTAGCATGCGATATAGGAACTAAACTAAAAGGAATAGAAAGATTACCTTTGTAGTTTCACAATCTAGCAACTCCTTGCAATTCCAATTTATACAGCAACTCAACAAGCCAAATTTTTTTTGTTTTTCAACAGGACACCACCACTTGGAAAACCTCCTATTCTCTGAGTTATGTCGATCAAACCTTGGTGGGAAGGTTTCCAACTTTTCTTTATTATTTTTATTATTAAATTTAAATTAATCAAATTAATATAATTAATATAATTAATATAATTAATATAATTTAATTATATTAATATTTTATTAAATCATATTTAATCAAATATACAAATGATTAAATCTTATTTAATCAATTTTCCCTTTTTTTAACCTATAGTTTTAATGCACATCTTATCCACATTAAATTTTAACTTATAGTTTTTAAATATGAATCTCATTCATATTCAAATTAATATTTGAACTCTTTCAAATATTTAATTCTCTCATATAGTTTAATATGAATAAGATTCACATTAAATTTATAATATAAAGTTCCAAAACTCTATATTATAATGTATCTATATACATTAATATTTATTCCCTAAATGAATTTGAACATTTCAAATTCAAGTGATCTAAGAACCCTTTACGAGTTAAAAGGTGGACCTAATTGACCTACAGATAAGAAGCTCCAACGATACAAGATTATTCGGTTAATCTCATTAACCTCCTAATCAACATTCGTTAACCGCGGGAGCACTCCACTAAAGTCCCGCATCTACACTCTTCTCACTGCAGATATATTTCTATGTTCATGGATATTGACCAATAACAGCAAGTCAATCCTTCAAGAATTTTCGTAACACCAGCGCTGGGTAAAATTACCGTTTTACCCATGGTTATATCTTTTACCTTGAGTTTCAGTGCTCCTCTAATGAAAAATTTGTTTGTGGTCCTACCAACAAACAGAAAGCCCTCTCGGACCAATGAGAGGGTGCCCTTTGTTCAAGTCTCGGAGACACCACTTAAGGGAACATTCATCTACTTACCCTAATAGGCAGGAATGAGTGAATTCCATCTTGTTAGGTTAAGTCCCCAACTGCCTACTCGGTCTTGTCCCCAAGAAGGTAGACTTATTAAGTCGATGAATCTGGCCACTCTCACCCATACTAGTCAAAGTACAAACCCTCGCAAACAGGAGTTCGTAACCTGCTCAGGATTGAGATCAAGTTGCCTAGGTTATCCTAGTGAAATAGAAACCTAACTAGTCAACGCATTTACACATAGTGGTTACTATTTCGTGGTTCGGTCTTATGCAATCTCATCACATAGGATATACCCACTCACATGTCATCTACACGAACACGTTAGGATCATTGTGTTTGTATCATATACAAAGTGGGTCATATCCATAGTATTATCAGAGTAAGGTACCCAAGGTTTATCCCCTTACTATAGACTCTTTAGGTTGTATCTAGAACTGAGATCCTTTATATGTACTTTACATTCAGTTCAAGAGACATATTACAACCTTGGGTGTTAGTTTATTGGATTTGGGGTTAATAAAAGGGCAATATTGTAAATAATGAACAATAACTCTTTATTGAAAATGATAACTATTTATTACATTAATTAGAACAATATTTACAAACTACGAGTTTTAGGGCACAAATCCCAACAAACTCTCACTTGAACTAAAACTCTAGTGGGGTACATTACAATCTAAAACTGTGGTTACAGAGATACAAAATACAATCAAATAGTGCATCCATATACCCATTACATATCTATCACTTTCCCTAGATTATCTTATGTACATGACTCGTAGACCTAGACTCTCCAAATGACCCTCGAACACATTAGTCGTGAGAGTTTTTGTAAACGGATCAACTGTGTTGTGCTCTGAAGCGATCTTCGTAACTGTCACATCTCCTCGTTGCACTATCTCCCGTATAAGGTGATACTTCCTCTCGATGTGCTTGTCTCGCTTATGGCTACGAGGTTCCTTTAAATTGGCTACCGCACCACTGTTTTCACAGTATAAGGTGATGGAAAATTTCATATTTGGAACAACTTCCAAATTAGTAAGAAATTTCCTTAGCCAAACAACCTCTTTAGCTGCTTCACAAGCAGCGACATACTCTGCCTCCATGGTGGAGTCAACGATGCATCCCTGCTTGATACTTCGCCACACTATAGCTCCCCCGTTAAGGGTGAAAACTGATCCCGATGTGAATTTCCTACAATCCTTATCGATTTTAAAATCAGAATCAATGTACCCTATAAGGATCAAATCCTTAGTCCCATACACATGCATATAGTCCCTCGTTTTCCTAAGATACTTTAGGATATTTTTAACTGTGGTCCAGTGGTCTAACCCTTGATTGGACTAGTACCTACTGACTATTCGCACTGCATAACAAATGTCTGGCCTCGTGCATAGCATAACATACATTAAGCTACCTACTGCTGAGGCATAGGGAATATGTCTCATATCCTCAACTTCTTGAGGTGTCTTAGGAAATTGTTCCTTAGACAGACGAATTTCATGCCTGAAGGGTAATAAACCCCTCTTGGAATTCGGCATCGAATATCGAGTCAGAGCTAGCGTTCTGTCCTTGCGATTCCAGAAAATTTGAATCTCAAGAACATACTGCACCTCTCCCAAATCTTTCATTTGGAATTGGGTCGCTAGCCATTTCTTTATGTAAGTTAGGTATCCTACATCATTCCCAATGAGTAGGATATCATCCACATAAATTATTAAGAAAGCTACTTTGTCGTTGATGATCCTCTTGTAAACACAAGGCTCATCAACGTTTTGGTCAAAGCCATAAGACTTGATCGCAGTAACCAATCTTATGTTCCAAGATCTGGATGCTTGTTTCAACCCATAAATGAATCGATTGAGCTTGCAAACTTTTTGCTCCTGACCTTGGGCTATGAACCCTTCGGGCTGAGACATATAGATGCTCTCGTCAAGATTACCATTCAAAAAGGCAGTCTTGACGTCCATTTGCCAGATCTCATAGTCATAAAATGCAGCTATGGACAAGAGTATCCTAATTTACTTAAGCATAACAACAGGATAAAAAGTTTCTTCATAGTCAACTCCTTTCCTTTTGGATAAAACCCTTTGCTACAAGTCTAGCCTTAAAGGTTTGTACCTTTCTGGTTGCATCTCTCTTTCTCTTATAGATCCATTTGCACCCTATGGGTCTTACCCCTTTAGGCTAGTCTACAAGTTCCCAAACTAAATTGAAGTACATCGACTCCATTTCAAGGTCCATGGCTTTGATCATTGGTCCTTATCTACGTCATTCATTGCTTGTTTATAAGACAATTGATGCTCTACACCGTCATCAGGTATGACAACTCGAGTTTCAGTTAAACCCAAGTAGCGGTTAGGTTGGGAAACAACCCTCCCACTGCGTCGAGGCATTCCCAATGATTGAGAAGGACGAGACTGACTCGATGTGTCGGCTTCTTCATCAACTCTTGATGAAGGTCCAACTTGATCAACAACTCTTGTTGACTCATCTGTAGCTTCATTTAATACCATCTTACTACGCGATTTAGGGTTCCTCATGTGATCTTCCTCCAAGAAAGTGGCGTTTGTCGATACAATCACCTTGTTTTCTTGTGGGTCATAGAAAAGACCACCTCCCGTTTCTTTGAGATAACCAACAAATTGTGATAATCTTGAACGAGGTTCAATTTCTTTGGGTTTGTCACCGGCACGTGTGTCGGACAACCCCAAATCTTGAAGTGTTGTAAACTAGGTTTACGCCCTTTCCATAACTCAAAAGGTGTTTCTGAAACACTCTTTGATGGAACATTGTTCAAGATTTGAACCGCAGTCTCTATTGCGTAACCCCAAAACGAGGCAGGCAATTGAGCATAGCTCATCATAGATCAAACCATGTCTAACAAGGTTCTATTTCTCCTTTCTGATACAACATTCTGTTGCGGTGTATTAGGTGTCGAGAGTTGAGATTGGATTCCATGTTCTATCAAATAGTCCTGGAATCTCAAATCCATATACTCTCCACCTCGATCATATCGAAGTGACTTAATGGTTTTCCCTAATGCATTTTCTACTTCAGCCTTATACTCTTTGAACTTTCAAGAGCCTCAGACTTATGATGCATTAGATATAGATAACCATACCTCGAATAATCATCTATGAAGGAGATGAAATATTCGTACCCTCCTAAAGTTTTAACAATCACCGGACCACAAAGATTGAAATGTATAAGCTCTAAGGGCTCTTTGGCTCTAAAACCTTTTCGCTTAGTCATTTTACCTTCCAAGCATGATTCGCAATGAGGTAAAGAATCATCTTTTAACTTGTTTAGAAGTCCATTCTTAGATAATCTCTCAATCCGGTTGAGATTTATATACCCAAGTCTAAGATGCCAAAGATAGGAATTGTTATTAGGAGAAATTGTTTGTCTTTTACTTTGAGTATTGGTAGTTTTAAACATCTCATTATTTAAAATTGCTTTAGTTTGGTTCGGTTTAAGTACGTATAAGCCATTTTGTAACTTAGCTGAACAAACATTGACACCCTTTTTCGAAATGAACACTTCATTAACAGAAAAAGTAATACAATACCCATGTTCAATTAAGCAAGAGATAGAAATTAAGTTCCTCTTTATTCAAAATGAAAATTTATCTCTAAGAAACAGCTTGGCATCTCCCACTGCACAAGTTGAGACGACGTCTCCCGTTCCGACCCTGAGCAACATCTCATCCTCTTCGATCTCCTTGAAGGAACTAGTTTCCTGTAAAGAAGAGCAAACATGGTTAGTAGCTCCTGAATCGAGTATCCAGGTAAAGTCATTACTTTCCACTAAACAAGTTTCAAGAACGAGTAAATTACATTTACCTTTCTTCTCTTTGAGCTCAGCAAGGTACTTTGGGAAGTTTTGCTTCCAATGCCCGTCCATGTTGCAGTGGAAACATTTTCCTTTATCTGCAACTTTGGCTTTTTCCTTGTCTTTGTCTACAGTGGTCGGTGCCTTCCCTTTCCCTCCTTTCTTCTTCTTTTGGGTCTTCTTAAGCTCAGAAGATTGACCGCAGGACTTAGTCTCAGAGGATGAACCCTCTTGGAACCTTCTGGAATGGGAAAACAGATTTGCCTCTCCATCAGCCTGTCATTGAGAAGAGTAGTCAGGTTGTACTCTATCTTGTTTATCACCACATTGTTGCGGAATTGCAGGAAACTTTTTAGAAGAGATTCTAGGAGGAAGGACACCTGACTTTGCTCGTCGATGACAGCGTCGTTCATTTCTGCCACGTTGAAGTGGACCATCAGATTGAGAACATATTCTCTCACCGAAGACCCCTCCTTCATACGGGAGTTATAAACGTACTTGAGGGATTCATGTTGAAGTTGTCCAGACGGTTGTCGAAACATATTCTGCAACAAACTCATGATCACATGAGTTGAGATCATGCCCTCGTGCTTTTTTGCCAGAACTTCAGAAATACTAGTCAAAATGTAGACCTTGGTCTTGTCATTGGCCTTGATTCAACAGTCATACGCATCCTTAACAGCTTGAGAAGCATTTCGAGTAGGGACCTGAGGGCATTCCTTAGTCAGTACAAACCATAAGTCTTCAACGACCAAAATCGTATTCAGGTTGGACTTCCACGTAGTATAATTCTCGCCAGTTAAACGTTCACTTTTAAGTAAGACTATTATTGAGGACGCCATGCTAAAATTTCAAAAATAATTTTAATTAGTTATGCCTTTAACCCATTACAAACCAATCAATTTTAGCAAAATTATTAAAGAACCCTAGTGTTTAAATTAAACCTTTAATTTTGCAACGATACTTCAAGGGTTTAGAATAAGCCACCGTCGGGTGGTCAATCACTCCTCTCCTGAATTGAAACTATCTCAGCTAATTCTCACTACCAGAACATCTCATGTCCCAATGATTCTTAGCTACTGTTAGTTTGGTCAAGGACTCGTTAACTAGCTTAACTTATCTCGTAAATGTGACCCTACCATTTTCAGATTCAATAGGTCCGAGCCAACAGGCTACTATTAAGAAAGACAACTGTTGGCAAATTACCTAAAAGACCATATCCATTTCTAGAGTTTGCGGTGTTTCGATCCTTATAATTAGGCCCTCCATAGGGTTTTGCTACTCTAGAGCAACCTAGCAGGCGGACTATAGAAATCTCACGGTTCGACCTAATGGAGGAGACCGTAGGATACGTTGACACGCATTCTGCTCCCATTTACTATGGATATACTTCCCTCATTCACCTTGGTATTGAACCATGCAAACATTTACCGTAGGGGGACGCCCTATTGACGCCACATAGCCGAGCATGGAACTCACGGTGTGAACTCTTGAAGACGTGAGAGTAAACTTGATGCGAAGATCTCGTTTTCTCCCACTAAAGTTTCTAAGATTAGGGTATAGGTTTAACTTAGTCGGATTCCGACTAAAAGAATCTATCTAAATCTATGCCTATTATAACTGTTATAACTAGGTCTTTTAACCTTATGTCTAGGTGAATAAACATTTTAATTACTTAGATATAACACAGGACTATGGTTAATTCAACTCAAGCTCCAGGTCAGTTCCCAGGTAGGAGATGTTCTGTTAATCATCAGCTTATGTACCCTCAACCTTAGACAGAACGTCACCGGTAGAGTTCCCTTATAACTAATGTCCTATTGTCCTACTATATTTTAAACTATTAAAATACTATGTAAGACAAATTTTAATCCTATTAGAAAATAAACTTAGGTCTAAATTAATTTTAAACAATTTAAAACTAATTTTATTTAACCCAAGCTCCTCTATTTGCATGCAATTCTTTGTTATAGGTTATGGTTTTTAAAACCCGTTTATAACTTTTATAAATTTTAATTTATTAACCTATGACAAGGAACTATATGATAATTCCAACAATCAAATTCTAATTGGAAAAATTTGACATTCAACTATTTAAATCATGTAAATTACTTAAATAAAATAACACTTTATTTTAAACTAAGTAATTTCATGCTCCATGCGTTTTATTTTTCATATAATCTAATTATAAAAATTATAATTAACTACTCATGAAAAATAAATTGAGTCATGCATTTCTAACATATTTATATAACACTTATACAAATAAAATGCATGAACATGTTTATCCTAAGGTGGAAAAAAATCTAAATGATATTTATAAAGAAATAACCATAAAACCGAAAAAATTTGGCCCCCTAAAGTGCAAAAAAAAAAAATTACACCAATTTTATTACAAAACTGGTCCAAAATCCACTGAATCGGAGTCAAACTGCTCGAACCGAACCATCCACGACCCGAACCGCTCAAACCAAAGGTGAACCGGTCTGCCTCTTCCAGTAACTGCCACGGTGTTGCAACGCTGAGGACTGCGTTGCAACGCCGCCTCCACTCGTGCTCGCGTCAGGCATCGAGGTAGCATTGCAATGTTGCAACCCCCTCAAATTCCTTGTCGATAGGGACCTTCGGCGTTGCGACGTTGATGAACGGCGTTGCAATGCCATGGGGGAGCGTTGCAACGCTACTGCTTCTTCCAGTGCCTCTTCTTCGAACAATAGCAACTTCAAATGGCAATTTCTCACCCGAATCTCATCTGAATTGCTTCAAATTTGTCACGAACGACTCAAAAAAAAATTTACAGACTCTAATTGCACTTTGATTGCCCAAAAACACAGGGGACGTTACATCAATTTGATCAAATCAAGTAAAAAACTAAGGTCAAACTTTTCCTAAACAAGTTTTACAGCAAACAAGATGCAATTCTCACCAAATCAATGCAATTTCGTTTCAACCAAAACAAAACAAGCATTGTTATGATACCAATTGAAGGGAATCGAATCCCCATGAGCAGCGAAAACGTGATTTAAAATCGATTTGCTTGTTTGTTTTGGTTTACTTTAAAAACCAGTACATTGACAATTAACAATGAATAAGCAATTAACTAATCTAAGCATGGATTAAAGTTCAATTAGCATGCGATATAGGAACTAAACTTAAAGGAATAGAAAGATTACTTTTGTAGTTTCACAATCTAGCAATGCCTTCCAATTCCAATTTGCACAGCAACACAGCAAGCCAAATTTCCTCTGTTTTTGAACAGGACACCACCACTTGGAAAACCTCATATTCTCTGAGTTCTGTCGATCAAACCTTGGTGGGAAGGTTTTCAACTTTTCGTTATTATTTTTATTAATAATTAATTTAAATTAATTAAATTAATTAAATTAATCTAATTAATCTAATTTAATTATATTAATATTTGATTAAATCATATTTAATCAAATATACAAATGATTAAATCTTATTTAATCATAATCAATTACCCTTTTTTTTTACATATAGTTTTAATGCACATCTTATGCACATTAAATTTTAACCTATAGTTTTTAAATATGAATCTCATTCACATTTAAATTAATATTTGAACTCTTTCAAATATTTAATTTTCTCATATAGTTTAATATGAATCATATTCACATTAAATTTATAATATAAAGTTCCAAAACTTTATACTATAATGTATCTATATTATGTTTATGTTTATTCCCTAATTGAATTTGAACATTTCAAATTCAAGCGATCTAAGAACCCTTTACGAGCTAGAAGGTGGACCTAATGGGTCTTTCAAATTCGGTTAATCTCATTAACCTCCTAATCAACATTCGTTAACTGTGGGAACACTCCACTAAAGTCCCGCAGCTGCATTCTTCTCACTGCAGATATATTTCTGTGTCCACGGATATTGACCAATAACAACAAGTCAATCCTTCACGAATGTTCGTAACACTAGCTGGGTCAAATTACCTTTTTACCTCTGGGTTACATCTTTTACCTTAAGTCCTAGTGTTCCTCTAATGAACAATTTGTTTGTGGTCCTACCAACAAACAGAAGTCCCTCTCGGGCCAATGAGAGGGGCGAGCCCTTTGTTCAAGTCCCAGAGACACCACTTAAGGGTACATTCATCTACTTGCCCTAATAGGCAGGAAGGAGTGAATTCCATCTTGCTAGGTTAAGTCTCCAGCTGCCTGCTCGGTCTTGTCCCGCAAGAAGGTAGGCTTATTGAGTCGGCGAATCTGGCCACTCTCACCCATACTAATCAAAGGACAATCCCTCGCAATCAAGTGTTCGTAACCTGCTCAGGATTGAGATCAAGTTGCCTAGTTCATCCTAGTGAAATAGAAACTTAACTAGTCAATGCATTTACACACAGTGGTTACTATTTCGTGGTCCGGTCTTATGCAATCTCATCACATAGGATATACTCACTCACATGTCGTCTACACGAACACGTTAGGATCATTGTGTTTGTATCATATACAAAGTGGGTCATATCCATAGTATTACCACAGTAAGGATAGTTTCTAATATTTTAATTTCTAAAATAGAATTCAAATTTTATAACTCATTTATTCATGAAATATGTTTTATAGTAGACAATTTTATTTAAACTTCATAATTTATTAAATAAACCCCCAATACTTTAATTGTAAAATAGAGTTCCAAAAGTAAGTTTATGAATACTGTGTGAAATAGAATTTTAAAATCTCTAATTTTTTAGATAGATTTTCAAATTTTTAAGCTCTAAAATAGAGAGTTCCAAAAATAGATTTTAAATACTCTAAGCAATAGAGTTTTAGATTTTCTAATTTATTAAATAGGGCTCGGATTTTTAAATTTATAAAAGAGAGTTTCTAAAATAGTTTTATGAATATTTTGTGAAATAGAGTATTAATTATTTAAATTATATGTCCTTACTAATGTTATTAAATTTTACATTATAATGAATGGAGTGAGTTAGATATTAATATATTTGTACAAACTACACATTCATATTTAACTATTATGTACACAATCGATCCACATAATTGGTTAAAATATTGATATGCAATTCAGCGAACAATTATCCAATAAAAAAGATCTAAAAAAACATTATGGAAACCCGTTATAAAAAACAATCAAAACAAACCCAACCCAACCCAACCCTGCACCCCAAACACAGGTTTCAACAAACCAACCCACCACAACCGTGCACCCTAAACACAAGAATCATAAACTCTAGGATTTTTTATTCCAGTCAAGAAACCTCAGGGTTCCAAACCCTATGGTTTCTGATTCCAAACCAACGTACCAAACACCCCCTTAGTATGTGTGATAAATCAAAGGATGTTTTGATATTTTGAGAGATTTAATTATCAAGGTCCTATTCTATAACCATTTAGGAGTTATTAGGGGCACTGAGTGAGTTATAATAACAAGGAGTTATAATAGTAAGTGAGTTATTATAATATGTAAAATCATATAATATTATTTAAAATGCAGAGTAGTATAGTGTGAGGTTATAATAGTTTGTGTTTGAGATGTAGAGTATTCCACAGGTTATTATAACCTGTGGCCCAAATACGTTCTTAGTCGTTTTTAGGAAGTGTACTTTTTTTCTCACAATTTCTTTACAACGCGATCTCCATCTTTCTTAAGAAACCATGTAAATTTTTATTCAAATTTCAAAAATAAAATAATTTTTGATAATACTACTTTTTTTTTGAGCTTCCAAAACTTTGGCTTGAATATTTTGGACAGATCTATAAAGAGTAAAATAACATAGTAAAGAAACTCATATCATATGTGGAAATAACACAAAATTAAGAACTAAATAGTTGTAAGCCTTCAAAAAAAAAAAAAAAAAAAAAATTCTAAAACAATAAAGATCTGATAGAAATCCTAACAATTTTAACATGAATTGAAAACTTAATTTTCAACCTGATGGTAAAACTCCATTATTCCTTACCTAAAATGTAAAAAAGAAAACTAAAAGAACAAACAAAAGAATGTAGTGCATCACATCACATTCTCACCAATGATTCAATTGTGATAAGGTCGAAGGCCAAAAAACCTATCAAACAACAATTCCCCTCTCTCCCCCTCTATTATTTCCATTATTTTATATTTATTATCACATTCCCCAATTTCTTTTTTCAAAAAACCCTTTTTGCCCATTTTCCATTTTCCATTATTTTCTTCGTGAAGTTGACACTAAAATTAACATCTACATACCCAAGTGGGGGCCATTTCACATTTGTTGGTAGCCTAATAAAAAGCCCAAAAAACCCAACTCATTTTGAACAAGGAAGCTAAATTATTATAAGCAACAGCGAAATGGGCGAAGACAGCAGTAATAATAGGAGCAATGGCGGTAGCCGGTTGGCACCGCCGCAGGCTCAGGCGGAGCACTGTGTTGAGATTGTTCATCCGGTGGTTCCGCCGCCGCACAGAAGCGGGTTGCAGAGGCTAGGCAACCGGCTGAAGGAAACATTTTTTCCCGACGATCCACTCCGACAGTTCAAAGGGCAGTCTCCGGCGAGGAAATGGGTGATTGGAGCTCAGTATATATTCCCAATTCTTCAATGGGGGCCTCATTATAATCTTAGGCTTTTTAAATCTGATGTTGTTGCTGGCCTCACTATTGCTAGCTTGGCCATCCCTCAGGTTTTTTTTTTCCTTCTTCTTCCTCCTTTAATATGAGTGAAAGTCAGTTTGAATTTTTTTTGGTGGCGAGTTGAATTTCTGACATGATACAGATGATAATGTTTTAACAGTTGAGTTATGTTGATGTTGAGATAACATTTTTTTTTAATCTAAATTTGTTGAGCTACATAAAGTTATGGTTTTTTTTTTTTTTGTGGTTTTTCTTTCAGGGTATTAGCTATGCTAAGCTTGCTAATTTGCCTCCTATTGTTGGGCTTTGTGAGTATAATTCTATTTTTTTTCTCTCTTCCTCTAATTCTCTCTCTTTTTCACTCTTTCGCCCGGTAGTTCACCCTTTTCTCTCTCTCTTGATTCTCTCTCTTTTTTTGACAAACTATTTGGATTCTCCCTATTCACTTTATCCCTCTCTCGTTCTCTTTCTTTTTTCTTTTTCTAACTCTCAAAAAAAAAAAAAAATTGATGCCACTATTACTCAATAATAACTACGGTTGTATTTGAGTTTTATATTTATTTCTTCCTAATAAAATTTTGATAAAAATATATTAATGATAACGAAGTTTGTAATTCGAATCTTCAACCCATATTATACTACAAAAATAAAATTTTGGTACAAATTTGATAATATTATTATTATTATTTTAAATTCAAAGGTGTAAATATTTTTGTGTGATTCTCTCTTTTCGTTCTCTCTCTATCTCTATTTGAATATTCTCTCTTTCTTTCAACTAGTTCTTTATGATCTTTTTGTATCAAGAAATTATTTGAGAGCTTTAAAAAAATGTAACTAACAATTTTAGGTCCTCTTGGATAACCATTTTGTTTTTTGTTTTTAGTTTTGAAAGTTAAGCTTATTTTCACCTAATTTCTCTACATTAGAGATCACCTCTCTTAAGTAAGCATTTGAACTTTTAGCCAAATTCTAAAAACAAAGTCAAAATTTTGAAAGCTATTTTTTTTAGTTTTCAAAAGTTTTTCAAAAACATAAGTACCAAATAGATAATAAGACATATAAATTCATTGGTAGAAGTAGTATTTTTATATTTAAATTTCAAAAACTAAAAATAAAAAACAAAATAATTATTGAACGGGACCGGATACAGGCAATAGTTTAAAAATATATTTTAAATTACCTTACATCGAACGAACTATTATTAGAAACAACCTGGATATAGATCGCTATGAAATAATTATTAATAAAGAGCATCCATATTATTGCATCATCAAAATCCAATAATTTTTCATCGCTTTTTCTCTCTCCTTACTGTTTTTCTTGGAAATAGAAGTTATTTAGAAGAAAGAAAAAACAACCATGATAACTTAGAATTGGACCCATAGTTTTTGAATTTTTATTTTTAAAAATTAAACTTAAAAATACTATTTCTCTCCCCCATAACTTTCTATATTTTTTATCTAGTTTATATCTACGTTTTCAAAACCAATAACTTTTAAAAAAAAAAAATATTTTTAAAATTTAACTAACTTTCTATATTTCTTTTATCTAGTTTATACCTACGTTTTCAAAACCAATAACTTTAAAAAAAATATATATTTTTAAAATTTAACTAGAAATTTAAACGATATACTTAAAAAATAGAAATCATCTCAGAGAAGGGAAAGAGAAATTGTAGAAAAACAAACATGATTTTTAAAAATTTAAATAGTTATCCAACCATAGTTTAATTAACCTATACTAATATAATTCTCTCTTTCTTTTCTTTTTTTCTTTTTTTTTTTTTTTTGGTTATTTGTTGATAAAAATGTGAAGATTCAAGCTTTGTTCCACCACTTGTATACGCTGTACTTGGAAGCTCAAGAGACTTAGCCGTTGGACCCGTTTCAATAGCATCACTAATACTGGGATCCATGCTGAGGCAAGAAGTTTCCCCCATCAAAGATCCCATACTCTTTCTTCAACTCGGCTTCACTTCCACCTTCTTTGCCGGTCTCTTCCAGGCCTCGCTCGGCTTCCTAAGGTCACCGAAACGACAAAAGAAAAATACTTGCCTACACACTAATTAGTAGAATATCTTTATACTAACATTTTCCACGCGGTGCATTAACAAATTTTAGTAGAATCTACTAATATTTGAAAGTACTTATGGTACTACAGCGTAGCATCACAATTTAACACAGTATTAAATGGGATATTATTATTTTATTTAAGAAATAACGAAAGGAGATACTAGATAGTATAATCGAAACTCAATAGATAAAACACCAATTATCATTGTTCAACTCAAAATTAAAATATATATATATATAGAAAACTGTAAAATTAGTTTTTTTTTTCTCTTAACTATGAAATGTAATAGAAATAGACGAATGAAAATGGACGGTGTCAAAGAGTTGGTAAGATATTGTAGTGAGTGATGTGAAAATGAACCGTCTCTCTTTCTTCTTTTTAAGAGCCGTTTGGATGGAGAGAAATAATGCATTTTTGTTTTGTTTTGTTTTTGTTAGTGCAGACTTGGGTTTATAATTGATTTTCTATCGAAGGCGACTTTGATTGGATTCATGGCGGGAGCGGCCATCATTGTGTCTCTGCAGCAGCTTAAAGGGTTGCTTGGAATTACCCATTTCACCAAACAGATGGGTTTGATTCCTGTTTTGAGCTCAGTTTTTCATCAAACTCACGAGGTTCTTACACTATTAATTCTTCTCTCTCTTTCTATTGCTTTATAAATATTACAAACAAAAAATATATATATATATATATATATGGTATTTGCCATGGGGGATCTTAAAAAGAGAGATTAAAAATGACTTCTTGTGTGACATCCGAGATAACGAGAGTTGGGACCACATCTGAATGAGAGATTCTAAAAATATGAAAGTATTATTGAGAAATATGAAAGTATGGATAAGAAAAACTTAAAAGAATTGATAGTTACTACTTATACCAACAAGTTGTATTTCCTTTTTGGTCGCTCAATCTAAGAAGTCTAAAGTTAAGCGTACTTGGCTTGGAGTAATCCTATGTTGGGTGACTCTTATGGGAGTTTTTCTAAAAAACATGTGAGTGGGGGACAAAGTATGTTGAAAGAATTTGTGTTGGTTTGTGGGAAAAGTCTTTAATCTCACAAGCGCTCAAAGATGATATGGTGACGTGGCTAGGTTGCAGGAGATCCTGAGCTTGCGGCATTAAATCTTTCCTCGTGTCTATTTTATATTTTTATTATCTAATCTAACATATTTTTGTTAGTTTTTAAATGAGGTTGGTGTAAAAAACATTTGTTTTGATTTTTAAACTTTCAAATAATTATTTTAGCTTTGGAGCCTTTTATGAAAATAAATTAATCTTTTAATCAAACATTTTTTAAAAGCTAGACAGTTTTTTTTTTTTTTTTAATATGAGAGAAAGTAGACATGGCTAGAGACAGCAGACATATGGGTACGTGTTTAAAGTCAAATAAATAACGTACTGACATTTTTTATACAGAGTTTACAGATTAAAAAAGATAGATTTTAAAAATTACGAGACTAAAATAAAAACCAATATGTAATAAATAAATCAAAGCTTATGGACGATGAGATGACGATGGATAATTTTTACAAAAAAAAAAAAAGTAGACAAAAGGCATATGTTGTATTGATTTTACCCAATCAAGAGAAAATTGAGTGGAACAATAAACAATGGATAAAGTACATAAAAATGAAGATAAACAAGAGATGTTTCTATTTAAATTTTTTGTAAAACAAAAAAAAATTCTCCGACAGCATAAAGCAAAAAGAGGAATAAAAATTGATATAAAAACGAAGGGCATGTTTAGAAAAGTGACAAATAAAAGAAAACAAGCAATAAATAATAAAATAATGAAATTAATTATTGTGGGTAATAGAAAAAGTTGGTAAGCTTTTCTTGTTTGTTGGTATTTGTGAATGTGCAGTGGTCGTGGCAGACTATTCTGATGGGCTTTTGTTTCCTTCTCTTCCTTCTAATCACGAGACACATTGTACCTCTCTCTCCCTCTCTCTTATTAATGTTTTTCTATTTTGTCATTAAAATTTGTAAGTTTTTATTGGATTTTTAGTTTTATAAAAATTATATTTCTATATCTTTCTTCGTCATAATTGTATAGAAAAAAAAGTGTAGCGATTTTGAGTCTTTTTTAAAAAAAATAAAAAAATTGAAAGTTTGTTAAAGTTCTAAAAAGTAATTTTAAAATACAATTTAAAAAAAAAGTAATTTTAAAATACTAAAAGTTGGGAAGAGGGGCTATCATGATGTAAAGAGTCATCACATATGGACCCTTTAGTTTTTTTAACTTAAATTTCATAAATGTGGAGTATTTTTGCAATTTAGTCTTTGAAAGTTTAAAGAGATTTAATTTAGTATTTTATGTTTTAGCATTGTTTTTTTTATTAGTCATTTATTTTTTGGTGAATGTTAAAATTGATAGAGGGTAATTTTAGATATGATATAATATTTGGTGAAAATTTGTGAAAATTTAGATAAAGAAACAGGTAATCTAAGGAAAAAAAAAGAGTTTCTAATGAGGTTTTTTTCTTATAGATGATGAACTGTATTCTCCTCTAAATATCTATTAATTCACTAAGTATTATATCATGTAATTTATCGAACAACTAATTTTAACATTTAGGAGTTGTTTGGGGCAATGAGTTTGTTATAATAATATGGGTTATAATAGTTGGTGGGTTATTATAGTCTGTGGAATCCTATAATATTATTTAAAATGCAGAGTAGTATAGCCTTGAGTTATAATAGTCTATGTTTCGGTGTAGAGTATTCCATAAATTCTAATAACACAAATTATTATAATCTGTGCCCCAAACAGGCCCTTATAGATGATGAGAGACTAAATTGAAAAATGTTAATGGATAAAACCTAACTTGAAACTTTTTAAACAATATATAGACCAAATTGAAAAAAAATTATTCAAATATTAGAGACTAAACCATATAATTAACTTATTTTCTTTCAGAGTAGTCTTACTATTTATTAGTTAAAATTGATTATTACATTTTTTTTAATATTTGAATATACAGGATTATTTTGAAAATTTCAACAGAATAATGAAAAAAAAAAGAAAGAAAAACAATAGATTAACTAAATCGCTACTTCATATGTTTTAATTCTATACTTATTTCATTTTAGATAGTGCTTTGAAATATTTTGTTTGATTATAATCTTCAAACATTCATAGGAATTCATTTAGATCTTTATTATTAAAATTTTCCATTACATCTATCTAAATATATATGTGTGTGTGTTTGTGAACTCATTATTTAATATATATTGTAAAATTGTTTGGGTGGCAATAGAGCATGAAAAGGCCAAAGTTATTCTGGATATCAGCTGGAGCTCCTTTAGTGTCGGTGATTCTTTCAACCATATTGGTTTTTGCATTCAAGGCAGATCGTCATGGCATAAGTATAGTAAGTTCTTGAATCAACCATATTTCAATGCCCATATGATAAATATTTATATTTAATTTGAAAGTTAAAATTAGTTGAGTTAAATTGAAAATAATTTTTGAAGAAAATGACAAAAGCAAAAAATGAAAAAAAGAATTGACTGAAAAGGGGAGTGTTACGCTACGTTTGTTGGCAGATAGGAAAATTGCAACAAGGGTTAAACCCACCTTCATGGAACATGCTTCGTTTGCAAGGGTCGCATCTTGGCCTTGTTATTAAGACTGGCCTCGTCACCGGCATCATCTCTCTCACTGTCAGCTTATTTTCCCTTCTCTCTTTCTCTTTTCATTTCAAATTTTTATTACCTTATTTCACTTCAATTAAAAAAAAAACAATCAATACAAACATAGTATACTAATTACCCTCTCTTGTCTCTCAAGAGATGATTTGATTTTCATCCTCCAACTGTTGCACTAACTCCAGAGAAAAATCATAAGCATGAAATTGGTCAATATTATATTACTTTTCAATCTCATTCTTTTTGAATTTTTCATTCTCACATATTTAGCTTCATTGACGTATTTCATGTGTTAACGACCATAAGGTCTGTGGTTGGAATATAATCCATCCAACCTCCTATTCTACTAAAAAACAAATTCAAAAAAAAATAATAATTTAATCCTTTATGGGTTTTTTTGACATAGATGAGTTCCCTCCGAGAATTAATTATTCCTCATTTATAATATTTGATTAAATAAAACATTTTTTAAAGAACATTTCCTTTTAAATTGTTAATCATAAATTTCTATTTACAGAGAGATTTTAAAAAAAAATCCAAAAAAAAACAGTGTTTCCTAAAATTTTAATTAATTTAAGGTTTAGTGCGTGTGTATCTATATATATAAAGAAACTGGGGTGATGATGGAGTGAGGGATGGAGACAAAGAATCCATTCCCCATATTCTCCATCGGTGTTTAGTTGATGGGAAAATTTTTTCTTGAAATGAGTACCCACAAAAATAAATATCTTTAAACCAAAGTACACAATAAAATTTGTTACTTCATCTTCAATAAAATTAGGAATTAAATCATTACAAATATTAAATAGTAAAAATATCCTTACATACTAAAATTTAGGGACATTAATATTTAAAATTTAAAAAGTAGATGAGCTAAATGATTGAAGGTTAGTTGAAAGAAACTAGAAGAATGAATAGTGTCTTGTTTAACATATATTAAGTTGAAATTGTGAATCCAAATAAATGAAGCTGAGAAAGAGAGAGAATTAATTATATAATTGCATTACATTGGATTGGATTTGTGAGTAGTGAAAAGTAAAAAGAAAAAGAATGTGTAATGAAACGAAAAACAACACAGGAAGGAATAGCAGTGGGGCGAACATTTGCAGCTATTAAAGACTACCGCGTCGACGGCAACAAAGAAATGATCGCAATCGGCCTCATGAACGTTGTCGGCTCTTTCACTTCCTGCTACGTCACAACAGGTTCCATCCTAACTCTCTTCATTTTTAAAACGTTTAAAAACATATTCCACGTTTTTTCAAATTCATGAACGTGTAGGCAGATAATTTTAAAATTCATAAATCTATTAAACAAAAAATTCTATCCAGACTAAACTTGTAATTTAACCGATCTCAAATCTGGATTCTTTCAGGTGCGTTTTCGAGGTCGGCAGTGAACCATAACGCAGGGGCGAAAACGGCAGTGTCGAACATCATAATGTCAGTGACAATAATGGTGACACTGCTGTTTCTAATGCCTCTGTTTCAGTACACGCCTAATCTTGTGCTGGCCGCCATCATCGTCACCGCCGTCGTCGGCCTTATCGATGTCCCGGCCGCCTACTCCATTTGGAAGGTTGATAAGTTCGATTTTGTTGTGATGCTCTGTGCCTTCTTCGGCGTCATTCTCATCTCTGTTCAACACGGTCTCGCCATTGCTGTAACTTCCCTTTCTCCTCCTCTTTTTCTATTTCCATTTCCTTTTTTTTTTTTTTTGTCAATTTTGGTTTTCAAATTTTTATTATTTACGGTTTAAAAAAACCTTTTAGAGACTAAACTTTCCACCATTTAGTTTACGTAGTTTAAAATTTGTATAAAATTTAGTGATGATTTAATGAGATCTCTTTTATATATATAAATATATACACGTCTTGATAAACTGAATAGAAAGCTAAATGTGTTTATAAACTATAAATACTTTATCCTTATGCAATCAAAATGGACAATTATTTTTTATGAGCTTTTATATGGTTGGGATTAAATTATTACAATTTTTAAAGTATATGGACACTAATTGTTACAAAATTGAAAATATAGACACTAAGACCGACTCTGTTTGATAATTATTGAATTGGTTTCTGTTTTTTGAAAATTAAGCCTATAAGAACTCATTCTACATGTTGGTTTCCTTATTTTATCATCTACTTTTTAATTTACTTATGCTCTTAAAAACCAAGTCAAGATTTGAAAATTAAAAAAAAATAATTTTCAAAAGTTTGTTTTTGTTATTTGGAATTTTGGCTAAGAATTCAAATGTTGTGTTACCAAAGATGAAATTCATTTTAGAGAATTGATGAGAAAACAAATACAATTTTCAAAAACCAAATAGTTATCTAACCAGACATAAATAGTTCTAATTTAAATTTTAGAGGCTAAATTGTAATTTTTATAAAAGTTTAGAGATCAAAAATATTGTTTAACCTTTATTTTGAGAGTATTATTTTAAGTCAGGGTAGAATTATACTTGCTTTTAGTGATTGGTAGTATTGATGGTTAATATAATTGTTAAACTACAAATTTGTTCCTATAGTTTGAAAAAAAAAATAGAATTCCTATACAATCTCATAAATAGTCCCTACCCTTAGCGATTAATTAATTCTAACTTTTCCATAGAGACTAAATTTGTAAGGTAGCTAAATTAATCCATTTTAAAATCACACTTTAAAAAAAAAAGAAAAAAGAAAAAAAATCTAAAAACTATTATGTATCTTTCTGTAAAGGTGGAAATTTTAAGGGGTTGTTTGAGGCGTTGAGTTGGTTATAATATTAGGGGTTATAACAGTCGGTAGTTTATTATAATCTGTGGAATCATATAATATTTTTTAAAATACAAACTAGGATAGTTTGTGTTTGAGGTGCAGAGTATTCTACCGGTTATTATATCTTGTGCTCCAAACAAGCCCTAAAAATTTAACCTGTTTATGAGAAGCTAACATATTAATGTATGTTGATACTCAGGTTGGCATATCCATTTTCAAGATCATCTTGCAAATCACCAGGCCAAAAACAGTGATGTTGGGGAACATACCTGGGACAGATATATATAGAAACCTTGACCATTACAAGGATGCAATGAGTGTCCAAGGCTTCCTCATTTTAAGCATTGAAGCTCCTATCAACTTTGCCAACACTACATATCTTAATGAAAGGTTCTAATCACTCTCATTCAAATCCTTTCTTCAAGGCTATAATATATTAACTCAATATTTATCTAAAATTGTGCTTTCTATTTGGCCCTTTGCTTTTAAGGATTTTGAGATGGATTGAGGATTATGAAGCTGAAGATTTTGTTAAGAAGGAAGGCTCTCGCCTTCAATTTGTTATTTTAGAATTGTCAGGTGAGTTAACTAATTCTACGTTATCCAAAACCGAACAGTGCTAGTCCTGTTTGATTACCCTTTGCTTTTTGGTTTTCAAAATTAAGCTTAAAAATACTACTTCTACCAATGAGTTTATATATTTTTTTTGTTTACTTTGTACCTATGTTTTCAAAAACCAAACTAAGTCATGAAAAACTAAAAAAAGTAATTATCAAAACTTCGTTTTTTTTTTAAAAAAATTGGCTCTAAACATAAAATGGTATCTCAAGAAAGATGAAAATTATCATAGAGAAGATGAGGAGAAATTGTGAAAAAATAGGCATAATTTTCAAAAAACAAAAACAAAAAATCAAATGGTTATCAAATGGGGCCATTGCAATCCAAATTCTGTCCGATTTTATTTTTTTCATCGGGTGTGTTTTAGTTTCGTACGATATATAGTTTGATCACGTAAAATCTCTATTTTCAAGTTGCCAATTTTGTGATTTGGGACTTTGTGAACATCATATGTCCAAACATTTGTAGGTTTTATTAAGAACTTGTAAATTGTTGCAGCTGTGAGTGCTATAGATACAAGTGGAGTCCTACTCTTCAAGGATCTAAGAAGAGCATTGGAAAAGAAGGATGTTGAGGTAAGTATACTTTCAACTAATTATCATTTTAGCCCCCCTAGTTCGTACTTAATTTCAATTTGATCCCTAAATTCTGTCTTTATTAGATATTAACAATTCTTTTAGTGGCCTGGTTTCTTTGGGTGCAAGCTCATTACCTCTTTCTAACTCGGTCCTAAAAAAACATGTTATACCATAAAGTAAATTACTCTTAACAGAGTATCCGAGAGATTTAACCAAACTATAAGAACTACTAAATTGAAAACAACCACACCCGTAAACAAAATGCTCACTCTTTTTGTTAGCTTTCTTGGTTAGTTTTGATATTTTTTTCTATTGACCATTCTTGCAGCTTGTGTTGGTGAACCCATTGGGTGAAGTTTTGGAAAAGTTGCAAAAAGCAGATGAAAATCAGGAGATTTTGAGGACAAATAATGTGTTCTTGACAGTGGGAGAGGCCATTGCTTCACTATCAGCAACAATGAAGGGGCAATCCTCAAGTATATAGGAAGCAAAAGAGAGATGTGAACTGATGACTCAATGCTCTCTCTTTCTTTGTCTCTTTGTTATACTTTCAAATAGTTTAGAAAAAACAATACAAATAAAGCTAAATATTTATGTTTTCCTCTCTACATCCAAATGGATATACAAGGCCATACAAAAGGATATATCAATGGGCCAAAACATGTCAATCTCTTTGTTTTATACATTTTTTCTTAGTGTAAAACAATTGTCTTTTACAAAAGATAAAATTAAAACACTTGTTTAAATCCTATGTTGATCCTTGAAATTTCTTAAATTTTCAAACATTTTGATTTAGGCTATGAGAATCATTTGGTTTTTAAATGGTGTGCTTATAATTTTCTCATAATTGTTTTCCTATTTTTTTTTTAAAAAAAACATTTGAATTCTTAGCAAAATTTCAAAAATAAAAAAAGTTTTTTAAACTATTTTTTTAGTTTCTAAAATCTGCCTTGAATTTTTAAAAATGTTTTTTAAAAAGCATTGAGAGCAAAACAAAAAAACTCATAGATGAAAATAGGGGTTTTTGTGTGAAAGCCCTCTTTTTACGCAGGTTAATGGTATCTGACCTGACACTAAAAAATAATGAAATTTGACCTATTTTAAGCAATATTGGGCCCACTTCCCTTCTTCACGCTATCGCTAGCAATTCTCGTACTCGCTCCCATAGGCCACACCAACAAATATGCAATACTCGCTCACGAAGTCTCACTCTCACTCATGATAGTCGTTTGGAAATGATCACTTGCTCTCAGACGCTCGTTGACTCGCTCACATTGGCTCGAGCTCGCTCTCACTCTCGTTGATTATGATTTTGTCGTTTTCTGACTCTCTCTCGATTATAGTAAGTTTTTAGTGATACGTACATGTTGGGTTTTTTGCCCTAAAACTCGTAGTTTGTAAATAATGTTCTAATTAAATCTATAAAGAGTTATTGTTTTCTCCAATAAAGAGTTATTATTTAATTCATTATTTCATATTGCCTTAAGTTAACCCTAAATCCAATAAACTAACATCTAAGATTGTTATATATCTCTTGAATTGAATGTAGTGGACATATAAGGATCTCAGTTCGAGATACAACCTAAAGGGTCTACAGTAAGGAGATAAGGCTTGGGTACCTTACCCTATTAATACTATGAATATTGCCCATTTTGTATTTGATACAAACACAACGATCCTAACATGTTCGTGTAGATGACATGTGACTGGAGATATCCTATGTAATGAGATTGCATAATACCGGACCACGAAATTGTAATCACTAGATGTAACTCCGTTGACTAGTTAGGTTTCTATTTCAATAGGATGACCTATGCAACTGATCTCAATCCTGAGCAGGTTACGAACTCTTGTTTGTGAGCGATTGTCCTTTAACTAGTATGAGTGAAAGTGGCCTGAGTCACCGACTCAATAAGCCTATCTTCTTGGGGACAAGTCCAAGCAGGCAGCTGGGGACTTAACCTAACAAGAAGGAATTCACTCCTTTCCACCTATTAGGGTAAGTAGATGAATGTTCCCTTAAGTGGTGTCTCCGGGGCTTGAACAAAGGGTCTGACCCTCTCATTGGCCCGAAAGGGACTTTTGTTTGTTGGTAGGACCACAAACAGGTTGTTCATTAGAGGAGCACTGGAACTTAAGGTGAAAGATATAACCCAGGGGTAAAACGATAATTTGATCCAACTGGTATTACGAACATTCGTGAAAGATTGACTTGTTGTTATTAGTAGATATCCGTGGACACAGAAATATATCTGCAGGGAGAATAGTGCAACTGCGAGACTTTAGTGGAGTGTTCCCGCAGTTAACGAATGTTGATTAGAAGGTTAATGAGAATAACTGAATATTTTTGTATCGTTGGAGCTTCTGATCTATAGATCCATTATATCCACTTCCTAGCTTGTAAAAGGTTCTTACATCATTTGAATTTGAAATGTTCAAATTCAATTAGGGAAGAAGCATGATGTATGGAGATACATTATAATATAAAGTTTTTATGTATATTAAAACTTTATAGTATAAATTAATTTGAATATGATTCAAATTTAATTAATTGAGAGAATTAAATATTTGAAAGAGTTCAAATATCATTTAAATGTGAATGAGATTCATATTTAAAACTATAGGATAAAATTTAATGTGCATAAGATGTACATTAAAACTATAGGTTATAAGGGAATGCGATTAAATTACCAAATTAAACATATGATGTTTAATTAATTAATTAAGGAGTTAATTAATTGAATTAATTAAATGTGGTTTAATTAAAATGTTATTTATATTAATATAATTAAATATGAAATAATAATATTAATTTAACTAATTAAATATAGGGAAACGTGTGACAGACACGTTTTCCCACTTCCCTCTATTTCTCCTACTCCCATCGATAAGTATGGAGGGGAGGAGAAGGAGAAGATTGATCGATCATTAGCCTTTTTGATTGAAATTGAAAAACTCACAAAAAGTTCTCTTTTACACAAGTTCCCTTTGGAATTCCAAATTGTTGGAGTACCTTCCCACCAAGGTTGGATCTAAAGGATAAGAAGTTCTCCTGTTAGCAGTGTCCTATTGGAAAGAGAGAAAATTGTTGTACAGTATTGCTGTGTAGAATTACAAGAGCAAGGAGTTGCTGCCCTTTTAGAAACTACAAAGGTAAATGTTTGTTTCCCCTTTTAGTATAAAATCTTTACACCATACTTAATTTGTACAATCCATGCTTTAAGTTTGCTTATCTCAGTATAATGTATTGATTTTTGAAGTAAACAAAAATAAAACAAGTAATTACGTTCCAATTACACATTTTCGCTGCTCAAGAGAATTCGATTTCCGTCAATTGGTATCAGAGCAATGCTTGTGTTTGTTTTGGTTGAAACAAAATTGCAGTGGTTGGTGGGAATTTGCATTTGGTTTGCTATTAAACTGTTTAGGAACTTTTGGCCTTAGTTTTACTTTTTGATTTGATAAAATTATGTAAAGGCCCCTGCGTTTTTGGGCAATAATTGTGCAAATTGAGTCTGTAATAAGGTTTATGAGTCGTTCGTGACCATTACAGAGCAATTCGGATGAAATTCGGTGCCAAATTGTTGTTGATTGCTGTTGATTTTTGAAAGAACAGAGGTTGCCAGCACCAACAGCGTTGCAACGCTCATTGTGGTGTTGCAACACTATTCATCAGTGTTGCAACCCCGAAGGATGGCGTTGCAACGCTAAATTCCATATCGATAAGGAATTTTAGGGGTAGCGGCGTTGCAACGTGAACGCGAGGGTCACGACGTTGCAACGTTGTGCCATTGGCAGATTAGTCATGGCCGGTTCAGTGAAGGTTCGACCGATTCAGTTCGTGTTCGATCCGGTTTGAGCGGGGTCCATTTCAAGGTGTTTTGTACCGGTTTAAATATAAAATTATTGTAATTTTATATTATTTTGCACTCTAGGGGCCAAACATTTCGATTTAACAGCTATTTTTCTTCATGAGTGTCATTTAGATTTATTCCCACCGTAAGATAAGCATGTTCATGCATTTTATTTATATAAGTGTTATATGAGTATGATAAAAATGTATGAATTATTTTTCATGAGTAATTAGTTATAATTGTTATAGTTTAATTATATGAAAAATGAATAGCATGGAGCATGAAATTACTTAGTATAATATAAAGTGTTATATTGTATAAGTAATGTGCATGATTCAAATAATTGAATGGCATTGTTTTCCAATTAGAATATGATTGTTGGAAAAAACATATAGTTCCATGTCATAGGTTAATCATTAAAATTTATTAAAGTTATAAATTGGTTCTAGAAACCTTAACCTATAACAAAAAAATGCATGCAAATATAGGAGCTTGGGTAGGATAAAATTAATTTTAAAATGTTTAAAATTAATTAGACCTAAGTTTAATTTCTAATAGGATTAGAAATTAATCTTCCATAGTATTTAAAATAGTTTAAAGTATAGTAGGACTAAATAGGACTTTGGTTATAAGGGAACTCTACTGGTGATGGTCTGTCTAAGGTTGGGGTTACTTAAGCTGACGGTTAACAGAACACCTCCTGCCTGGGAACTGACATGGAACATGAGTTGAATTAACCATAGTCTTGTTAGCCTGCACTGTATCTAGATTATTAAAATGTTTATTCACCTAGATATAAGCTAAAAGACCTAGTTATAATAGGCATAGACTTAGATAGATTCCCTTAGCCAGAATCCAACTAAGTTAAACATAAACCCTAAATATTTAGGAACTTTATGTTGGGGCGAATGCCTTAATCTCGTGTAGCTTGTAATATTTATTGTTGAAATAAATAAAAGTTACTTATTCAAACTTTGTGTCTCACATTTATTATAAACTTAATCCAATAAACTAAGCTCCAGGGTCATATCCTTTGAGAGAACTAAGACTTGAACAGTGTGTAGTTGACACACAGGGAGGATCCCATTCGAGTTAATGATCCGAACGGTCTACAATATATGGATAGGGTTGGAAACCTCATCCTAGTTACACTATGGATGCGACCCGCTTTGTATTAGATACAAACGAGGTGATCCAGCTCGTTCATGTGGTTGACATGCAAGTGGGGGCATCATGTGCAATGAGATTGTACAAGATCGGACCGTGAATTATTAGACCTACTGATGTAACACCGTTAACAGTATAGGACTAATAACTTTGTAGATGTCCATTAGTGACTCGTCCTTAGTCCTAAGCGTGTTACGAACTCGGTCTGTCCTTTGACTAGTACGGGTGAGGGGTGACCACAATTGCTAGCCCAATATGCCTACCTTCTTGGGGGCAGGACCACGTGGGAACCTGGAAACTTAACTACGCAAGATGGAATTCACTCGTTCCCGAATTAGGAAAACTAGAGGGGTTGTTCCCTTAAGTGTTGTCTCTAGGGCTTGAACGACGGAGTTCGACTCTCTCATTGGCACAGAGGGTTGTTGTTTATAGTCGAACCATGCAACAATGTTGTTCATTAGAAGAGCAGTGGGACTTAAGGAGAAAGAGCTAGAATCAAGGGTAAAACGGTAATTTGACCCAATTGTGCTTACAAACAACCTGTGAAGGGTCAACTCACGGGCATTGATTATATTGATGGACACAACTTGTCCTATAGTGATGGGAATGCAGCTACGGGCTTTAGTGGAGTGTTACCGTAGCTAATGAATGTTGAATAACCGAGTAAAACTGTTTGACCAGTTAATCTCGGATCATTGGAGCTCGTCATCTGTAGGTCCATTAGGTTCCTTGGTTGGCTCAAACTGGACAAATTGAGGGTTTACAGTTTGGTGTGGATTTGAAATGTTCAAATTCATTATTTGGGTATTTATGTCATTTATATGTGATATAGTTGACATAATACATAGTTTAATGCGAATGAGATTCATAATAAATTATAGTCAACCTAATTGATTAATTAGTGCTAAATTGGAGAAATTGAATTGAGAGAAATTAAATTGAATGTGATTCAATTTAAAATTCTACATTTATGCAAATGAGATTTGTATAATAAGGTATAAGATACCTTATATTATGTGATATGCAAATATGACTTGCATATCATATAGTTGTGGTAAAATGGTGAATTAGTAGAGATTTTTACTCCACCACACATCATTATAAATAGATGCATTCAAAGGCATCTTACAACTTAACTTCTCATTTTTTGGAAAATCATTCCAAGAGAAAGAAGCTCTCTCTCAAAAGCTTTCTCAATTCTCACATTTCCTCATCAAAACCCCAAAACAAAGGGAGTCCCACAACTCTCCCTCAACCTACCGAGAACAACCGAGAAGAACTTTCGGAGATGTCATTATTGTTCGATTCGAGGAACGAGATCATTGAGATCATTGATTCGAGAGAGTTCATGACTGGAGGAGAAAACGTTGAAGAAGAGTTCTTCAAGAGGTTAGTAGCATATTACCTACTGTTTTCTTCTCAATTTTATGCATGTTTAACCTAGATTGTATACGATACTTTCGATTTTAAGAAATATGTTTCACAACGAATCAACGATGTTTCACAACGTCTTCCGCTGCTAGAAATCCATTCCCATCAATTGGTATCAGATCCAATCATTACTCTTCATTGTGCATTCTATAATTTCTTAAGATTAGGTGGGTAGCATAATTTTCATGTGATGAAATTGTGGTTTGTATATTGGACGTTTCGGTTTTTGGCACTTAAATTTAGATTTACATTATTTCGTTGATGAGATCAATGTAAGGGCCCGTTGTTTTGGGCAAATTTTAATGTAAATCGAGTCTGTAAGTCGGGTCGTTCGTGGCAAAGTTGTTGTGAAGAAATGGAGTTGAAACGGGTAAAATCGGCGAAACAATGCTTGCTGGACAGTCGATAGCGTTGCGATGTTGTTCTTCGGCGTCGCAGCACCATCCATGCGGTAGAAGTTCCTGCTGCAGTGCAACGTTGCGATGCAAGGCGTTCCATTGCAACGCCACTGGCGTTGAGAACGCTAGCTTGACGTTGGGCAGTGCAGTGTTGCAACGGTACAACGTAGTGGAGCAGTTCGCGAGAGTTTTTCGCGCGGTAGTGGCGAGTGGGACATGAGGCATGCGACGATTCGAGCCCTGCAATCGTTAATTTTAATTTTAATTTAATTTATATTTTGTAAATTAAGTTTTTATTAATTTTTATTAATTAATATTAATATAAATGTTATATTAATGCCATTTAATTAAGGTAAAGTCCCTAGGGTGCCAATACTGGTCAAATTTTGTTATTTATTATTTATGAAAGTGTTGTATAATTATTCTATGTGCATAATGTATGTCATATAGATTTAAAATCCCACCTTAGGTTAAACATTTCATGCATCATTTTATATTAAAAGAGTTATAATATATAGTATGCATGATATGATTATATTATAAATGTTATAATATGATGTATGTTTTATACATGTGATGTATGTATGTTATGTACTTTAATTGTTCATCTGATGAATGATCAAGCACAATAACATAGAAATGCATGTAACCTAAGTTAATTATTATTTTTAAATGGTTTAGAACTTGAATAATTAGATTTAGGTTTTCTAGTTCTAATAAGATTAGAATTAGGAAATCAATATGACTTATTAATGGTAACTAATTAGTAACTCTGTCAAAGGAAGTTTATGCCTAAGGCTGAGGTATTTAAGCTGACGCTTTGAGGAACACCCCTACTTGTTAGCCGACCTGGGAGTGAATTTGGTCAGGAGATTCATAGATTATGTTTTCATGAATGTCGTTAATTAAGAGTTAATTAAAATTACTCACATAGACCTAAGTTTATAATGTTATTATAGACTTAGGCTAATTCAATATAAGTGTTATATTGGTAGACTTAGGTAAATTATAGCCAGTTTATCTAGGTCAATCCCGATTAACTTAAAGAGCTGAGTGGGAGGAAGTAAAGTGTATAAGATACATTTAATTTAGAGCCACAAATCTCCGTACAGTTCACACCATGAGATCCAACTCGGCCTCGTGGCACAAATGGGAGCGTCCCCCTTCGGATGGTATTTGTATGAGTCAATATTCAACGTGAATGGACAGAGCACTTATAGTGAGTGGGAGCGAGATCTGTGAAAATTGGACTCACGGTCTCTTCTATCGATTCACACTGTGAGATGCCCATGATCTGCCTGCTAGTTTGTCCTGGACTAAACAATCCCATTGGAGGGCCTTGATCATGGGAGTCGGAAGACCGTGAATTCTCGAAAGGGATACAATTTCCTTGTTGGTTTTCCTTCGTAGTCCTCCCTTCGGCGGCTATTGTTTGGACTGATACTTTGAAATTTAAAGATAGAGGGTGACACTCACGGGATTCATTAAGAGTTAACGGTCAAAAAATGGTAACAGGATGCCTAATGGAATAAGAGTTATTCTGGTATTAGGGTCTGGTCGAGAAAGTCTCGTTCTAGAGGATAAGTGATTTTGTCTACCCTTCGGTGGCGGTCATTCTAAACCTTTGGGGTATCATTGCAATTTTTTAATGACCTAGAGATCATAGAATATTATTTGCTAAAAATGATTGAATTTTTTTTAAAGTTTTTGCGAGTCCTAACACAAAGTTATTTTCTTTTCAGCAAACAAAATGTTAAGTTCAATTATTGCTCTTTTAGCTTCTGACAATCTAGTAGGCGATAATTACCAAACGTGAAAAAATAACATCAACACAATTTTGGTAACTGACGACCTTAATTTCACGCTCACTGAGACGTGTCCTCAGATGTCGGGCTCGACTACATCATGAAGTGTTCGTGATGCGTACGATCGATGGATCAGAGCTAATGAAAAAGCCAAGGTCTATATCATTGTCGGCTTGTCTGGAATTTTCGCAAAGAAGCACGAGGTTATGGTCACAGCGAAGGAGATCATGGAATCACTACAAAACAAGTTTGGACAACAATCCTTTTAGGTTCGACATGACACCCTCAAACACGTGTTCAATACAAGGATGAAGGAGAGGGCATCTTTTCGGGAACATGTTCTGGATATGATGACTCACTTCAACCTGGCGGAAATGAACGGTGCTTTGATTGACGAGTCGAGCCAGGTTAGTTTTATAATGGAGACTCTTTCAAAAAGTTTCCTTCAGTTTCGTAGCAACGCTATCATGAACAAGATAAGCTACACTCTGACTACCTTACTCAACGAACTACAGAACTTCCAGTCCTTGATGCGAATTAGGGGATCAGAAGCTGAGGCAAATGTTGGCTTCAGGTCCTATCACAGACCTCTAGGACAAAATCTATAGGTTCTTCAGGCACGAAAGGGAAGAAGAAGAGGTTGAAGAAGGGTAAAGCTGACCACGCTACCGCCCAGAAGGGCAAGAAGGTAAAGAAAGTTGCGGAGAAAAGAAAGTGTTTCCACTGCAACGGGGAGGGTCACTGGAAGAGGAATTGTCCCAAGTTCCTTGCCGACAAAAAGAAAGAAGGTAAATGTAATTTACTAGTAACTGAAACTTGTTTAGTGAAGAGTAATGATTAGTCTGGATACTTGATTCAGGCGCCACTAACCATGTTTATTCTTCTTTTCAGGGAATTAGTTCCCGGCAGCGGCTGCAAGAGGGTGAGATAACACCCAGGGTTGGATCCCAAGAAGTTGTCTGGGCTGCAGCGATCAACACGGTGAAGCTATTTTTTAGCGGGAAGTACTTATTACTAGATACTTTGTACATAGTTCCAAGGTTTACTAGAAACCTAGTTTCTATTTCCTGCCTTTTAGAACAATGTATTTTCATTTCTTTCATGAGTAATAAAGCGTTTATTTCTCGAAATGGAAATTTGTTATGTTCTGCTTCACGTGAGAGTAATTTGTATGTTTTAAAGCCTAATTCGGTCAAAAGTGTTTTGAATACTGAATTGTTTAAAACAGCAGAAATACAAACTAAGAGATTAAAAGTTTCTCCAAAAGAAAATACCCATCTTTGGCATCTAAGGTTAGGCCACATAAATCTCAATAGGATTGAGAGACTAGTGAAGAGCGGACTTCTAAGCGAATTGGAAGAAAACTCTTTATCGGTTTGTGAGTCATGCCTTCAAGGAAAAATGACGAAACGTCCTTTTATTGGAAAATGATATAGAGCCAAGGAACCTCTTGACCTTATACATTCTGACCTCTGTGCTCCAATGAGTGTTAAAGCACAAGGAAGTTACAAATACTTTGTATCTTTTATAGATGACTATACGAGATATGGGTACGTTTACCTAATGCATTGAAAGTCTGAACTCTTGAAAAGTTCAAGGAGTATAAGACTGAGGTTGAGAACCTGTTAGGTAAAATGATTAAAAACCTTTAATCGGATCGAGGTGGAGAGTATATGGACACTGAATTCCAGGACTATATGATAGAACATGGAATCTGTTGTGCAAAAACTCACTACGCAATCATAGGTAGTAATTGGTGAACAAGATCGATCCCACGAGGACTAAAGTTTGCAACAATTTGTAAAGTTGAGTAATGTTAAACTAGTCTTAAAGCTTCTAAATAACCCAAAAGCAACTAAAACAAGCTTCGCACAAGAGAGAAAGTAACTAGCTATCTAAGAGCGAAAAAAACAACTCAAATTGACAATAAACAAGATGAGAATTAAGTGATTAAAGCGTTGGAATTTATGGAAATGGACTTCTAAATTCTGTTGTCTAATGTTGTAGCAATGCTACCACATTGTTGTCACACTGTTATACTGTGTAGAAACGGGAAATTTTGAAATAAATTCTGAAAATTATTTCTAACCTTCGAATTACAGCCTAAAAACAGAGTTTTACATATGTCTATGAAAACCCAACTTTTAAACATAAAATTAACTTGAAATTCCCTAAGTTTACAAGCCAAATTTATATGTCTATACCTTTAGAACCTTTTCTTTTTCAAGACAAAGACCTACTTGCAATGCTTATGCTTTTTCCATTCATTTTAACCTTTTCAGAATTAAAACAAACTCATATTCAATCCTAAGGTGATCAATCTTAAGAAAAACATCAAACAATAAGCACCCATAAGCAATCTACACAACTATAGCAATTCTCCAACAAAAGAACTTCAAGATTTAGAGTTTTATTCCATAAATTCCAACTTAAAACAGTTAGTTCATGATTTCTACAGAAGAATCCAACAAAAAAAATCTAAAGATCATAAACATGCTGAAAGATGGAGTCAAGGTTACAAGAAAAGGTCTAACTAAACAACTTTTAAATCAATCTAGCTAGGTAAAGAAGAAAGCAAGCTATAAAAGGAGAAGAAAAGAGGAAACAAAAATCGGTTGAAGACTGATGCAACAGTAGCTCTCCTTCTGCAACTTTCGATGATGAAGCTCTGGTTCTCTGCCTCCCTTCTTTCGATAAGGTAAACCTCTTCCTTTTCATCGATTCCTTATTTTCCAAATTAGGGTAGGATTTTTTTTTTCTTTTGTTTTTGCACCCCAAGTCCTTCCATTCTTCTCTTTTCTCTAAAAAACCAAAAGCCTCTTGAAAAATAGAATTTTAACCCAAAGATTACGTCATCCCAAAAGGTGGGCCCCACATTTGACTAATCTGCCCCGAAATCAATGTTGTGACATTGCCACCACATCGATGAAATTAGTGTTGCAGCAATGTTGTGAAATTCCTACCACATTGCGAATCCTTCTTCTGCTCTTTAAAGCCAAAGGTGCAGAAATACTGTAGCATTTCTGCCACTGAAAGAGTGTAGATTAAGAAAGCGGAAGCAATTTTGGATCTTGAACACTCTAAGTTGATCAATTTTACAAAACATAAAGCATGCTCAAATCTGGAAAAACAGAGAGTATGAACGCATACCTTCGTTGTTCAAAATTCTCCTAATCCGTGGGCAATTTCTTGTCACAAAAACTTTGTGGACAACCTCTAATGTCTTCCCTACTATCCTCAGGCCTTGGAACAGATTGTGGGATCTTTGATAGAGAGAATTTGAAGAGAGATGGGAGAAAGGTCTGAAAAACATGAATCTGAAAAAATCTGATCAATCCTTATTAATTTAATGGTTTCTTCTTCAATTAAAGAAACCAAAAGCTTTTTCGATGACAACAAGAAGATGAGAAGGATTAAACAAGAAGGAGGTGCTCAATTTGTGTGAATTTGAAAAAGGAAAATGGTGATTCACACTTTTGATTTTGGTCCAATTGAAAACCCAAATCCATTTTTGAATTTTCATTTATTTTTAATTCAAAATTAATATAAAATTAATTTTAAATTAAAATCAATTTATTAATTTAATTAATTAATTTTAATTAATTTATTTAATTTAAAATCAAATATCAAATTAAATAATTGGACCAATTCCGATTTCTCAAATCGACCGTTCGAACATGAATCCCTATTCATGTTATAAATCAAACAAATATTTAAATTATATTTAAACATTTCCACCTCTTCTTATTATAGTTTAATTCATAATTAAACTGTGACACGTTAAGTATATCATATATAATTAACGTTTTCTCCCAAAATCGAATTTGAACAATTCAAATTCTTTTCTCTCAAAATGTTACAAGGCTTAGTCCGAGCTAGTAAGGGTACCTAATGAACCTACAGATCATGAGCTCCAACGATACGAGATTACTTAGCCAAACTCTTTAACCTAGCTAATCAACCTTTGTTAACCACCGGGACACTCCACTAAAGCCCAGTGGCTGCACTCTCCTCACTGTAGATATATTTCTGTCCACTCGATATAACCATGATTAGTAAGTCGATCCTTCACAGGTCGTTCGTAATTACAGTTGGGTCAAAATTACCGTTTTACCCCTGTAATTACTTCTTGTTCCTTAAGTCTCACTGATCCTCTAATGAACAATTGGTTTGTGGTCCAACCAACAAACTGAATTCCTCTCGGGCAAATGAGAGGGGTGGGCCTTTTGTTCAAGACCCGGAGTCAGTACTTAAGGGAACAACCTCTCTACTAATTCCTTAAGCGGGTAGGAGTGAATTCCATCTTGCAGAAGTATGTTCCCAGCCATCTACCCGGTCTTATCCCTGAAATGGGAGGCTTATTGAGTCGGCAGTCTCAGGCCACTCTCACCCATGCAAATCTAAGGATAATCCGAATAAACAGGAGTTCATAGCATGCTCAGGATTAAGATCAAGTTACCTAGGTCATCGTATGAATATAGTCAGTTAAGACAGTAAACGATGTTATAAAGTCTAAGTGATTATTTCTCGGTCCAGTCTTATGCAAACTCATTGCATAGGACGCCCCCACTCGCATGACTCCACATGAACGATTCAGGATCACATCGTTTGTACTTTACAAAGTGGGTCGCACCCATAGTGTCCCCAGGATAAGGTGCCCAACCCTATCCTTATACTATAGACCGTTCTGGTTATAACTTGAACTTGATCCACTTTTATGTCACACATAAAGTTCAAGTATACATTCTATAGCCATGGGTTCTTTATTGGATTAGGGTTTCAAAATATACAATTCACTTTATTCCATAACACCTTTACTGAATAAATCTCAATAACAACTTTATTGAAAAATAGAATATACATTCAGTTTACAAACTCACGAGTTTTAGGACATAAAACTCAACAAACTCCCACTTGGACTAAAACGCCGGTGGAGTTAAACGTGCTGAGCACGAAAACTGTCCTACTGTACAACCCGTAGTCCTAGACTCTCTAGGTGTCTCTCAAACACTTTAGCCGTGAGGGGCTTTGTGAACGGATCAGTAATGTTGTGCTCCGAAGCAATCTGCGTGACGATCACGTCTCCTCGTTGCACAATCTCCCTAATGAGATGATATTTGCGCTCTATGTGCTTTTCGCGCTTATGACTTCTAGGTTCTTTAGAATTTGCCACTGCACCACTATTATCAAAATAAAGGGTGATAGAAAAATTCATATTTGGAATAACTTCCAAATCAGTAAAGAATTTTCTAAGCCATACAGCCTCCTTCGTTGCTTCGCAAGCTGCGACATACTCAGCTTCCATGGTGGAGTCAGCAATACAACCTTGTTTTATACTTCTCCATACTATAGCTCCTCCGTTAAGAGTGAACACTGATCCTAATGTGGATTTCATCGAATCTACATCAGTCTGAAAATCAGAGTCAGTGTATACTGCAAGGATCAAATCCTTCGCGCCATACACAAGCATATAGTCCCTCGTTCTCCTCAGATACTTGAGGATATTCTTAACGGCAGTCCAATGATCATATCCAGGATTGGAATGATACCTACTGACAATTCCCATTGCATAGCATATGTCGGGTCGAGTACATAGCATGGCATACATCAGACTACCGACAGCTGATGCATAGGGAATGCGTCTCATATCCTTAACTTCTTGAGGTGTCTTAGGACACTGTTCCTTAGACAGATGAATTCCATGCCTGAAAGGTAATAAACCTTTCTTGGAATTCTGCATCTTATATCTAACCAACATCTTGTCTATATAAGATGCCTGAGACAGCGCTAGCGTTTTGTTCTTGCGATTCCGAACAATTTGGATTCCAAGGACAAACTGAGCCTCTCCTAAATCTTTCATTTGGAATTGGGTCGCTAGCCATTGCTTAACGCCAGTCAGTAATCCTGCATCATTCCAAATGAGCAAGATATCATCTACATATAGAACTAAGAAAGCTATAGTAGTATTGACTATCTTCTTGAAGACACAAGGCTCGTCAATATTCTATTCAAAGCCATAAGATTTGATTGTAATATTAAATTTTATCTTCCAGGATCTAGATGCTTGTTTCAATCCATAGATGGATCGCTTAAGCTTGCAAACCTTTTGCTCTTGACCATGAACTTTGAACCCCTCTGGTTGATCCATATAGATACTCTCTTCAAGATTGCCATTCAGAAAGGCTGTCTTGACATCCATTTGCCAAATTTCATAATCATAAAACGTGGCAATGGACAAGAGTATTCTAATCGACTTAAGCATGACAACAGGGGAGAAGGTTTCTTCATAGTCCACCCCTTCCCGCTGGTTATAACCCTTTGCCACAAGTTGAGCCTTAAAGGTTTGCACCTTACCAGCTTCATCTCGTTTCTTCTTGTAGATCCACTTGCAACCGATAGGTCTTTCACCATCCGGTTGATCTACAAGTTCCCAGATTGAATTGAAGTACATTGATTCCATTTCGAGGTCCATGGCTTTAATCCACTGGTCTCTATCTATATCATTCATTGCATGTTTATAGGACAATGGATCCTCAACGCCATCATCAGGTATGACGACCTGGGTTTCAGTCAAACCCATGTAACGATCGGGTTGTCTAACATCCCCCCCACTACGTCGAGGCATTCTCAACTCTTGAGAAGGACCAGCTTGATCAACAACTTTTGTTGATTTATCTGTAGCTTCCTTGGAAATTTCACTCAAGACAATTCTGCTACGAGGCCGATGATCTCTCATGTGGTCTTCCTCTAAGAACATGGCAATTGTCGACACAAGCACCTTGTCCTCCTGAAGATCATAAAACAGACCACCTTTCGTTTCTTTGGAGTATCCTACGAATAGGCATAATTTTGAACGATGTTCCAATTTCTTTGGATTTGACACTAGCACATGTGTCGGACATCTCCAAATCCTAAAGTGACGTAAACTACCTTTATGCCCTTTCCATAACTCATAGGGTGTTTCTGAAACACTCTTAGAGAGAACCATGTTCATAATATATGCAACAACTTCTACTGCATATCCCCAAAATGAACTAGGCAGCTGAGCGTAGCTCATCATAGATCGAACCATGTCTAACAGGGTTCTATTTCTCCTTTCAGATACACCGTTCTGCTGAGGTGTACCAGGCGCTGAGAGTTGGGATATGATTCCATGTTCTATCATATAGTCTTGGAATCTTAAATCCATATACTAACACTAAACTCACTAAACACAACACTCAGTGAACAACACACTAAGAAAAACGAACAAAACACGCACACAACTCAATTTTGAGTGAAAGAAAGCAATGAAAAATGCTAAAAATAATCCCATTTCATGGGATTATCACACCCCCAAACTTATCTCATTACTCGTCCTCGAGTGATGCACTAACAACTACCACACAAACAAACAACTAGCTAGGTGCCATAGAGGTTAAGAGTATCAAACCTACAGGTAAACCCTCACAATTCACAAGTATCACTAGGCAAGTTACCTTGGGTTCTATTGTTTAAGGCTGAGGCTAGTTGACCCATTTTATTCTCTAGGTTTCTAATTGCTGCAGCTTGGCTCTGCACTATGGCATCGGTTTTAGCCATGTGCTCTTTCAACAATGTTTCTAACGAGGATGTGGGCTCTTGAGTCTGTATCTTAGGATTTTGCAAAATCTGCTGAGGATATCTTTGTTGTTGAAATCCTGGATAAATTGGAGGTCTCACTTGCTGATTCGAAGGCCCAGCTCCTTGATTTTTTCATGCAAAGTTGGGATGATGCCTCCATCTCGGGTTATATGTATTCGAGTAGGGGTTGAAGTTATTGTTGTACGCCACATAGTTCACGGACGCCGGATTGGATGGGCAAACATCAAAAGTATGACCCTCTCCACAATACACACAGGAAACTCACATTGGTGGCCCAAACAAATTTCCTTAACCCATATTCATTTACTTCAGAGTATTGGTGAGGGTGGCAATCTGTGCTTCCAAATTCACTACACTTGCATCCTGCACCAATGCTACCTGGCGAGTCGGGTTAAGGCGTTATGTTGGCCACTGATAGTTGTTCTTCGCAATCTTCTCCAGAATCTCATATGCATCATTGTATGTCTTTGACAACAATGCTCCTTCAGCTGAGGCATCAACTACGATCCTCGTGTGGGTATTCAACCCATTATAGAAAGTCTGCATCTGGATGTCGTAGAGAATACCATGGTTCGGGCATTTACGAAGCAACTCTTTGAACCTCTCCCAAGTTTCATATAGAGACTCATCATCCTGCTGCTGAAACGAATTAATTTCACTCCTGAGCTTTGCAGTCTTAGTGGGTGAAAAAAACTTTATCAAAAACTGTTCCACCAGCTCATTCCAACTCGTGATAGCTCTAGGTGGTATTGTGTTCAACCATTCAAGAACCTTCCCTCTTAATGAATAAGGGAAAAACGTCAACCTGAGAGTGTCCTCACTTCTCCTCTGATTACAAAAGACTTAAAATACACCCATGAATAACTGCAGATGTAAGTGAGGATCCTCCATTGGCGTACCCCCAAACTGGCTTGTGTGCTGGAGCATCTGAAACATGACCGACTTCAATTCAAAATGTGGTGCCTCTATTTCTAGTGGCATAATCCCTGGAATCAGAACTGACACTGCATATTCCTGAACAACCCGATCTCTCTCATCTTCCACTACCCTAGCACCACCATTGTTATCAATTCTTAGCGGTGGTTCAACCATACCTTCGGCTTCTGCTCGTCCTCCTTGTTCCCTTCTTCTCCGGTGAAATGTACGTTCAATTTCGGGATCAAGAGGCTGCAATTCAAGATCGTGCTCCTCGTTCATAAAAGAAATTAAGCACCTAGCACGATACACAGGTAGCCAATCAAAATTTGTGTGAGTTAACTAAAACTAAAAATAACAAATAAAAGTACTCAATTTCACAAAATTCACAAACACTTAGTCCCCTGCAATGGCGCGAAAAACTCACTACGCAAGCATACGCAATCGTAGTAGGTAGTAATTGGTGAACAAGGTCGATCCCACGAGGACTAAAGTTTGTAACAATTTCTAAAGTTGAGTAATGTTAAACTAGTCTTAAAGCTTCTAAATAACCCAAAAACAACTAAAACGAGCTTCGCACAAGAGAGAAAGTAACTAGCTATCTAAGAGCGAAAAAATAACTCAAATGGACAATAAACAAGATGAGAATTAAGTGATTAAAGCGTTGGAATTTATGGAAATGAACTTCTAAATTCTGCTGTCTAATGTTGTAGCAATGCTACCACATTGCTGTCACACTGCTGTAATGTGTAGAAACGGGAAATTTTGAAATAAATTCCGAAAAATTATTTTTAACCTTCGAATTACAGCCTAAAAACAGAGTACATATGTCTATGAAAACCCAGCTTTCAAACATAAAATTAACTTGAAATTCCCTAAGTTTACAAGCCAAACCTATTTGTCTATACCTTTGGAACCTTTTCTTTTTCTAGACAAAGAGCTACTTGCAATGCTTATGTTTTTTCCATTCATTTTAACCTTTTCAGAATTAAAACAAACTCATATTCAATCCTAAGGTGATCAATCTGAAGAAGAACATCAAATAATAAACACCCATAAGCAATCTACACAACTATAACAATTCTCCAACAAAAGAACTTCAAAATTTAGAGTTTCATTCCATAAATTCCAACTTAAAACAGTTAGTTCATGGTTTCTACAGAAGAATCCAACAAAAAAAAAATCTAAAGATCATAAACATGCTGAAAGATGGAGTCAAGGTTACAAGAAAATGTCTAACTAAACAACTTTTAAATCAATCTAGCTAGGTAAAGACGAAAGCAAGCTATAAAAGGAGAAGAAAAGAGGAAACAAAAATCGGTTGAAGACTGATGCAGCAGCAGCTCTCCTTCTGCAACTTTCGATGATGAAGCTCTGGTTCTCTGCATCCCTTCTTTCGATAAGGTAAACTTCTTCCTTTTCATCGATTCCTTCTTTTCCAAATTAGGGTAGGATTTTTTCTTTTGTTTTTGCACCCCAAGTCCTTCCATTCTTCTCTTTTCTCTAAAAAGCCAAAAGCCACTTGAAAAATAGAATTTTAGCACAAAGATTACGTCATCCCGAAAGGTGGGGCCAACATTTGACTAATCTGCCCCGAAGTCAATGCTGTGACATTGCCACCACATCGATGAAATTAGTGTTGCAGCAATGCTGTGACATTGCTACCACATTACGAATTCTTCTTCTGCTCTTTAAAGCCAAAGCTGCAACAATGGTATAGCATTTCTGCCACAACATTCACTTTCCTCCTACACCACACAACAAAACAAAAGCAAAACTCAAAACACAACACACAACAAACAAGCAACACAACAAAACAACAAGGCACAAAACACTAAAGTTAACCTAACAAAACAAGAAAATGAACAACTAACACTAAACTCACTAAACACAACACTCAGTGAACAACACACTAAGAAAAACGAACAAAACACGCACACAACTCAATTTTGAGTTAAAGAAAGCAATGAAAAATGCTAAAAATAATCCCATTTCATGGGATTATCACACCCCCAAACTTATCTCATTACTCGTCCTCGAGTGATGCACTAACAACTACCACACAAACAAACAACTAGCTAGGTGCCATAGATGTTAAGAGTATCAAGCCTTCAGGTAAACTCCCACAATTCAGAAGCATAAACACAAACAAGGCTTGACCTAATCATTCACAAGTTAAAGCAACCCCTTAAGTGTGTGTGTGCACGGTCTTAGCTCACTCACCTACATCATCTATGCCGTTCAAAAGCTTAAATCATAGAACTTAGTTTAACGAGCATCAAATTACTTAACACGGAGTCCATCTAAGAGACTAAAGATTACAATAAGCTCAAAATGTAAAACCAAATAAACTCTCATTTTCTTTTCTTCCTTTTTTTTTAAAGAGAATATAACTATTCCACCAAAAATACAATGGAGAACAATGGGAGGTCAACCTCTTTTTTTTTTTCTTTTTTTTCTTTGCTTTCATTTATTTCTTTTTTTTTCTTTTTTTTTTCAAGAGAGCCTTTCTAGTCATTTGTACCTTCGATCTAAACGCCAACATTGGTGATGAAGATGCCTAACAACGAGCACTATCACATAGATTGGCTGCATTTGCATACTCATATCTCCCGTGTCCGTTTGACTCAAAACTAAGCATGGGTGTCATGTCTAGTCATGGTTTATTAAGCCACAAGAGAAAGAGGAGTATCCTTTTTTTTTTCACAAATTTAACCTCCCCCAAACATTGACTTTACAAACAATAGATATTAACAACTCACTCAAGATACCTTAGACTCAATTCAAGAGACAACGCCAACTCACTTTAGCCCCCAAGCTCTCTTTAAGACTATAAAACATTTGAGAATCCACAAGCTCGGTAGCTAAGACTTAAGTGTGAAGGCTACTTTAACTCAATCACTCATTTGTCAAACCTAAAGTGTTATATGCAAGTAAAAGGTGGGAGTCTAAAGTATCATCATTAGAAATAAACTAACCAGCAGAAGGCGCCCAACAACAACAACACATCAACACACCAACAAACAACTAAACATACAAGACTACACTCCAACAACAGACCGACATAAACAATAAGCAAAACAGAGAGATACACAACCACCTTTCGCCACATCAGCAAACTAAAAAACAAGCATCCACCCCCAAACTTCAAGACACGTTGTGTCCTCACAACAACCACCACAGAGAACACAAAAACTAAAGGATGGGCTAGACTGAACAAGATACAAGAGCATAATATAAAAAACAAATGAGAACAGAAAAGAAACAAAAGGAAAGGAAAGGAAAACTCCCCTCACTGTTGCTCCCCATCCTCCTCATCATCAGAAACTTGCCCTCGAGAGCTCTCTCCAGCCTCCGGGCATTCCCATCCTCTCAAAATCTCCTCAGGGAACTCGAGGAACGTTGGAATAGGTCACTTGGAGGCTCAGCGCATGGCTGCGCGCAATGCCCTATCTCGATCTCTAGAGTAAGCTGCAAATGAGACCATCATACCGTGCATCTGCTCCTGCCTCAGCTTGATCTCGGGCACTTCACGATGTATGAGAAGTTGGAGCTCGGCTCCTCTAACTGCTTCTGGAGCGGGGGCAACCACGGGTTGCACAACAGGGGCAACATCCTCACGAAGCAATCGTGGAATGTAAGTCGATCCTATTGCCCCCTATTTTTGCAGCAACCTCACCTCTGATCCAATGAAGGGCACCTCAGCTTGAATACATAGCTCAGTAATCAATGCAGGAAAGAAGATTTTGCCTTTGTTCTTTGAAGCAGCCTCCACGAGCTGCTCGTAAATAACCCTTCCAACATTAATTGTTTTGCCCTTCACTAAGGCATAAAGCAGGAACATTCTCTCTTCTGAAATGATGTTTTCATGGGTGGTTGGCATTAGCTTGGTTCGAAGGAAGTGATACCAAATACGATGATTTAGTTTAAGAGCTTTTCGCCAGCATGTGTGCGCTCCTTGGGGTGATACAATCCACTCAGATCCTCTCACTGCCAGCTTCCTCAACACTCTCTACTTTCGACTCGCAGTTGGGGGCCCCTTCCATAGGCCATACTGATATTTAAAATCAGGAAGAAGAAATAGCTCATTAATGTGAAGGACAGTGAATGGAACATGCTTCTTCCTTACCAAAACTCCGCTGTTAGTTGCATGACTGAAATTGGCCAAGAATTCATGCACCAATGGGAGGATCACTCTAACAGGATGAGAACATAATTTCTGCCAATTTCTCTCTATTATGGGCTTGACAACAAACATAGGGAGCCCAAAATTTTCACTCTGAGAGTAGATGAAACCCTTTTCAATGTAGGGTTGCTTTGCTGAGATTGCCTTAAATGCAGCTTCAGCCTCTGGAGAAGCGAATGTAGGCATAATGTCAGCAAGTGTTGGATGACTAGGATGCTCTGCCGGTTTGGACCTAACGGCTTTAGCCTTGGAGCGAGACTTAGGCGACATACTGGCAAATCCTTTTGTTTTCTCTTTGCACTGTTTTTCTCTCCCATTTTTGTTTTTTTCAACCAAAGCTACTGCCTTATACTTCGTTTTGCTCTTTTTTTTCGAAACAACCCTAGACAACACTGTCTTTCCAAATGCAGAGCCCAAACAACTCAAAACTAACAGAATCCAATGCTAACAGAGGGCACAACCACAGAGCTTCAACATAGGACAAATCAGAATACAAAGGCTCCAAAAGACTGTGCAAAACAGAAAACTATCAGTCAAAATACCTCACATCCAGTGCAAAAGGGAAACCCCACCGCCGAAGAAAGTGTGTGGTCAGCTCTGTCGCTAAGAACAAAGGGAAATCAAGCCTCGTGCGCCCAAAATGAACCAGATGCAAACCTACTTGTCGATTCGAATGCCTGCAACAAAGTTTCTTGGCTGAAGGTAAAAACTTTGCGGCGTGAAGCAAAGAGATGGCGGCCGACGAAACACGGAGGAGAACAGCGATGGCAAGGAGCTCTTCTCTGCCTCTGCTTGATAACACATGAAGAAAAGAAAAAATGAACGAGGAGGAAAAGGGTTAGGGCCTTCGAAAATTTTAAAAACACAAGGAAAGGGAAAAAAATGCTTAAAACGACGCCGTTTTAACCTTCAATATCACATTTATTTGATTTTTTTAAGTAATCCAAAACGCTGTCGTTTGGACCGCCAGTCGAAACGCCTCCTCTGTTTCAATGTGGCGACAATGCTATAACATTGCTACCACATTAAGCAAACTTACTAGTGACCTATGCCCTTGCCTCTTGGATCCTCAGTATCACTAGGCAAGATACCTTGGGTTCTATTGTTTAAGGCTGAGGCTAGTTGACCCATTTGATTCTCTTGGTTTCTAATTGCTGCAGCTTGGCTCTGCACTATGGCATCAGTTTTATCCATGTGCTCTTTCAACAATGTTTCTAACGAGGATGTGGGCTCTTGAGTCTGTATCTTAGGATTTTTCAAAATCTGCTGAGGATATTCCTGTTGTTGAAATCCTGGAGGAACTGGAGGTCTCACTTGCTGATTCGAAGGCCCAGCTCCTTGATTGTTCCATGCAAAGTTTGGATGATGCCTCCATCCCGGGTTATATGTATTCGAGTAGGGGATGAAGTTCTTGTTGTACGCCACATAGTTCACGAACGCTGGATTGGATAGGCAAACATCAAAAGTATGACCCTCTCCACAATACACACAGGAAACTGAAACTGGTGGCCCTAACTGATTTCCTGAACCCATATTCATTGACTTCAGAGTATTGGTAAGGGTGGCAATCTGTGCTGCCAAATTCACTACACTTGCATCCTGCACCAATGCTACCTGGCGAGTCGGGTTAAGGCGTGATGTTGGCCACTGATAGTTGTTCTTCGCAATCTTCTCCAGAATCTCATATCATCATTGTATGTCTTTGACAACAATGCTCCTCCAGCTGAGGCATCAACTACCATCCTCGTGTGGGTATTCAACCCATTATAGAAAGTCTGCACCTGGATGCCATAGGGAATACCATGGTTCGGGCATTTACGAAGCAATTCTTTGAACGTCTCCCAAGTTTCATACAGAAATTCATCATCTTGCTGCTGAAACGAAGTAATTTCACTCCTGAGCTTTGAAGTCTTAGTGGGTGGAAAATACTTTATCAAAAACTGTTCCACCAGCTCATTCCAACACGTGTTAGCTCCAGGTGGTATTGTGATCAACCATTCAAGCGCCTTCCCTCTTAATGAATATGGGAAAAGGGTCAACCTGAGAGTGTCATCACTTACCCATTTGATTACAAAGGACTTACATACACCTATGAATAACTGGAGATGTAAGTGAGGATCCTCCATTTGCGTACCCCCAAACTGGCCTGTGTGCTGGAGCATCTGAAAAATGACTGGCTTCAATTCAAAATGTGGTGCCTCTATTTCTGGTTGCATAATCCCTGGAATCAGAACTGGCACTGCATATTCCTGAACAACCCGATCTCTCTCATCTTCCACTGCTCTAGCACCACCATTGTTATCAATTCTTAGCGGTGGTTCAACCATACCTTCGGCTTCTGCTCGTCCTCTTTGTTCCCTACTTCGCCGGTGAAATGTACGTTCGACTTCGGGATCAAGAGGCTGCAATTCAAGATCATGCTCCTCGTTCATAAAAGAAATTAAGCACCTAGCACGATACATAGGTAACCAATCAAAATTTATGTGAGTTAACTAAAACTAAAAATAACAAATAAAAGTACTCAATTTCACAAAATTCACAAACACTTAGTCATCGACAACGTCGCCAAAAACTTGTTGTGCAAAAACTCACTACGCAAGCATACGCAATCATAGGTAGTAATTGGTGAACAAGGTCGATCCCACGAGGACTAAAGTTTGCAACATTTGTAAAGTTGAGTAATGTTAAACTAGTCTTAAAGCTTCTAAATAACCCAAAAGCAACTAAAACGAGATTCGCACAAGAGAGAAAGTAACTAGCTATCTAAGTGCGAAAAAATAACTCAAATTGACAATAAACATGATGAGAATTAAGTGATTAAAGCGTTGGAATTTATGGAAATGAACTTCTAAATTCTGCTGTCTAATGTTGTAGCAATGTTACCACATTGCTGTCAGACTACTGTACTGTGTAAAAACGGAAAATTTTGAAATAAATTCTGAAAAATTATATCTAACCTTCGAATTACAGCCTAAAACATAGTTTTACATATGTTTATGAAAACCAGCTTTGAAACATAAAATTAACTTTAAATTCCCTAAGTTTACAAGCCAAACGTATTTGTCTATACCTTTGGAACCTTTTCTTTTTCAAGACAAAGACCTACTTGCAATGCTTATGCCTTTTCCATTCATTTTAACCTTTTCAGAATTAAAACAAACTCATATTCAATCCTAAGGTGATCAATCTGAAGAAGAACATCAAAGAATAAACACCCATAAGCAATCTACACAACTATAGCAATTCTCCAACAAAAGAACTTCAAAATTTAGAGTTTCATTCCATAAATTCCAACTTAAAACAGTTAGTTCATGGTTTCTACAGAAGAATCCAACAAAACAAAAATCTGAAGATCATAAACATGCTGAAAGATGGAGTCAAGGTTACAAGAAAATGTCTAACTAAACAACTTTTAAATCAATCTAGCAAGGTAAAGACGAAAGCAAGATATAAAAGGAGAAGAAAAGAGGAAACAAAAATCGGCTGAAGACTGATCCAACAACAACTCTCCTTCTGCAACTTTCGATGATGAAGCTCTGGTTCTCTGCATCCCTTCTTTCGATAAGGTAAGCCTCTTCCTTTTCATCGATTCCTTCTTTTCCAAATTAGGGTAGGATTTTTTTCTTTTGTTTTTGCACCCCAAGTCCTTCCATTCTTCTCTTTTCTCTAAAAAGCCAAAAGCCACTTGAAAAATAGAATTTTAGCCCAAAGATTACGTGATCCCGAAAGGTGGGCCCCACATTTGACTAATCTGCCCCGAAGTCAATGCTGTGACATTGCCACCACATCGATGAAATTAGTGTCTCAGCAATGCTGTGACATTGCTACCACATTGCGAATTCTTCTTCTGCTCTTTAAAGCCAAAGCTGCAACAATGCTATAACATTTCTGCCACAACATTCACTTTCCACCTACACCACACAACAAAACAAAAGAAAAACTCAAAACACAACACACAACAAACAAGCAACACAACAAAACAACAAGGCACAAAACACTAAAGTTAACCTAACAAAACAAGAAAATGAACAACTAACACTAAACTCACTAAACACAACACTCAGTGAACAACACACTAAGAAAAACGAACAAAACACGCACACAACTCAATTTTGAGTGAAAGAAAGCAATGAAAAATGCTAAAAAATAATCCCATTTCATGGGATTATCAGAATCACGCCACAACTCTCAGCACTCGGTATGCCACAACAGAATGGTGTATCGGAGAGGAGAATGGTGTATCGGAGAGCAGAATGGACATGGTTCGGTCGATGATGAGCTATGCTCGTCTCCATGGTTCTTTTTAGGGACACTGCGGTATACATTTTGAAAAATGTTCCGTCGAAGAGTGTTTCTGAAACACCTTTTGAACTCTGGAATGGTCGTAAAGGCTCTTTACTTCATTTAAGGATTTGGGGATGTCCGATCCATGTGTTGGTATCAAACTCGAAGAAGTTGGAACCTCGTTCAAAGTTGTGCCTCTTCGTAGGTTATCCAAAAGAGACAAGAGGTGGTCTCTTTTACGATCCTAAGGAAAATAGGGTGCTTTTGTTGACAAATGCCACATTCCTTGAGGAGGACCACTTCAGGGATCACATACCAAGGAGTAAGATAGTGTTAAACGAAATGGATAGTTCATCAGCAAGAGTTGTTGATGGTGCTAGTACATCAACAAATGTTGTTTATCCTAGCTTGTCTAGTAAGGTTTGTTCTCAAGAGTTGAGAATGCCTCGACGTAGTGGGAGGGCTGTGAGACAGCCTGAACGTTACATGGGTTTCGCTGAAACCTAAGTCATCAATGCTGATGATGACTGCGAGGATCCATTGACCAATGATCAGGAAAGGCATGATGTTGACAAAGACGAATGGATTAAAGCCATGGATAAGGAAATGAAGTCGATGTACTTCAATTCCGTCTGGGAGCTTGTGGACCAACCGGATGGGGTTAAACCTATTGGTTTCAAGTGGATCTGCAAGCGTAAACGTGGCATAGATTGGAAGGTGAAAACCTTCAAAGCCAGACTAGTGGCAAAGGGTTTTACCAAGCGATAAGGGGTTGACCATGAGGAAACCTTTTCTCCTGTTGCCATGGTAAAGTCTACCAGGATCCTTCTGGCCATTATCGAATATTATTACTATGAGGTATGACAGATGGATGTCAAGACGACCTTTCTGAATGGCAATCTTGACGAGATCATCTACATGGACCAGCTCAAGGGGTTCATTACTTAAGGCCAAGAGCAAAAGGTTTGTCGGCTTCAAAGGTCTATATATCGACTGAAAAAAGCCTCGAGGTCTTGGAATATATGGTTTGATGAGGCAATCAAATCTTATGGCTTTAATAAGAATGTTGATGAGCCTTGTGTCTACAAGAAAATCATCAACAACATTGTCGCATTTCTGATATTGTATGTGGATGATATCCTACACATTGGGAATGACGTAGGATTCCTTACTAACATTAAGGAATGGATGGCTTCGCAATTCCAAATGAAAGACTTGGGAGAAACTCAGTATGTTCTAGGTATCTAGATAGCCCGAACCGGAAGAACATAACACTAGCCATGTCTCAAGCATCTTACATTGACAAGATGTTGTCACGGTATAAGATGCAAAACTCAAAGAAGGGATTGCTGCCTTTCAGGCATGATGTTCACCTGTCTAAGGATCAATGTCCTAAGACACCTCAAAAGGTTGAGGATATGAGACAGATCCCTTATGCTTCAGTTGTAGGGAGCCTGATGTACGCCATGTTGTGTACTAGGCCCGACATCTGTTATGCAGTTAGTATTGTCAGTAGGTATCAATCCAATTCACTGGACAACCGTAAAGGAAATCCTCAAGTATCTTAGGAGAACGAGGAACTACACCCTTGTGTATGGATGTGGGGATTTGATCCTTACGGGATACACAGACTCTAACTTTCAGACCGATAAGGATTCTAGGAAGTCCACATCGGGGTTAGTGTTCATCCCTAACGGAGGAGTTGTAGTGTCGCGAAGCATCAAGCAGGGATGCATAATCGATTCCACGATGGAAGCTGAGTATGTTGCGACTTGTGAAGCTGTAAAGGAAGCTGTTTGACTTAGGAAGTTCATGCCGGATTTGGAAGTTGTTCCAAATATGAACTTGCAAGTGACCCTGTTTTGTGACAACAATGGTGTTGTAGCCAAATCGAGAGAACCTCGGAGTCATACGAGGGGCAAGCATATTGAGCGTAAGTATCACCTGATATAGGAGATTGTGCACCACAGAGACGTGACGGTCACACAAATAGCGTCGGAGCACAACGTTGCTGATCCATTTACAAAGGCCTTTACGACTAAGGTGTTTGAGGGTTACCTAGAGAGTATAGGTCTTCGAGTGCTTCGTGACTAGGGAAAGTTGGAGTATTGTAAAGGGTATTCAATTCCCTAGTTTATTGTATTACTTTTATGTATTACTGTACATTTGAGAAATGTATTATGTACTCCACTAGCTTAGTTGAAGTGGGAGTTTGTTGGGGTGTATGCCCGAATCTCGTGTAGTTTGTAATATTTATTAGAAAAGTTAATTATTCAAACTTTGTGTCTCGCGTTTATTATAAAACTTAATCCAATGAACTAAGCTCCAAGGTCATATCCTTTGAGAGAACTAAGACTTGAACGGTGGGTAGTTGACACACGGGGAGGATCATGTTCGAGTTAATGACCCGAACGGTCTACAGTATATGGATAGGGTTGTTAAGCTCATCCTGGTTACACGATGGATGCGACCCGCTTTGTATTAGATACAAACGAGGTGATCATGCTCGTTCATGTGGTTGACATGCGAGTGGGGGCATCCTGTGCAATTAGATTGTACAAGACCGGACCGTGAATTATTAGACCTATTGATGTAACACCGTTAACAGTATAGGACTAATAACTTTGTAGATGACCATTAGTGACTCGTCCTTAATCCTTAGCGTGTTACGGACTCCTGTCTACGAGGGTCTGCCCTTTGACTAGTACGGGTGAGGGTGGCCACAGTTGCTCGCCCAATATGCCTACCTTCTTGGAGACAAGACCACGTGGGGATTTGGAAACTTAACTACGCAAGATGGAATTCACTCGTTCCCGAATTAGGGAAACTAGAGGGGTTCATCCCTTAAGTGTTGTTGCTAGGGCTTGAACGACGGGGCCCCACTGTCTCATTGGCACGAGAGGGTTGTTGTTTATGGTCGGACCATGCAACAATGTTGTTCATTAGAGGAGCAGTGGGACTTAAGGAGCAAGAGGTAGACACATGGGTAAAATGGTAATTTGACCGAGCTGTGGCTACGAACAACCTGTGAAGGGGTCGATTCACGGGCATTAGTTATATCGATGGACACAACTTGTCCTACAGTGATGTTGAATAACCGAGTCCAAGCGTTTGACCGATTAATCTCGGATCATTGGAGCTCGTCATCTGTGGGTTCATTAGGTCCCTCGATTGGCTCAAACTTGACAAATTGAGGGTTTACAGTTTGTATAGATTTGAAGTGTTCAAATTCATTATTTGGGTATTTATGTCATTTATATGTGATATAGTTGACATAATATATAGTTTAATGTGAATGAGATTTATAATAAACTATAATATAGCCTAATTGATTAATTAGTGCTAAATTTGAGAAATTGAATTGAGAAATATTAAATTGAATGTGATGCAATTTAAAATTCCACATTTATGCAAATGAGATTTGTATAATAAGGTATGAGATACCTTATATTATGTGATATGCAAATATGATTTGCATATCATATAGTTGTGGTAAAATGTTAAATTGGTGGAGATTTTAACTCCACCACACACCATTATAAATAGATGCATTCAAAGGCATCTCACAACTTAACTTCTCATTTTTTGGAAAATCATTCCAAGAGAAAGAAGCTCTCTCTCAAAAGCTCTCTCAATTCTCACATTTCCTCTTCAAAACCCCAAAACCAAAGGGAGTCCCACAACTCTCCCTCAACCTACCGAGAACAACCGAGAAGATCTTTCAGAGATGTCATTGTTGTTCGATTTGAGGAATGAGATCGTTGAGATCGTTGTTTCAAGAGAGTTCGTGACCGGAGGAAAAAACGTTGAAGAAGAGTTCTTCAAGAGGTTAGTAGCATATTACCTACTGTTTTCTTCTTAATTTTATGCATGTTTAACCTAGATTGTATACGATGTTGGGGTTTGTGCCATATAACTCGTAGTTTGTAATTATGTTCTAATTATTGTAATAAAGTGTTATTATTTGAATAAAGAGTTATTGTTCGTTATTTACGATATTGCCATTGTTTTAAGCCTAAATCCAATAAATTAAACATTCAAAGCTGTAAAATGTATCTTTAACTGAATTGTAGTGTACATATAAAGGATCTCAGTTCGAGATACAACCTTAAGGGTCTATAGTAAGGGGATAAGGTTTGGGTACCTTGCCCTAGTAAAACTATGGATGTGGCCAACTTTGTATAAGATACTAACACTGTGATCCTAAGGTGTTCGTGTAGATGACATGTGAGTGGGGATATCTTATGTAATGAGATTACATAAGACCGGACTGCGAAATAGTAACCACTAGATGTAACTCCGTTGACCAGTTAGGTTTCTATTTCACTAGGATGACCTAGGCAACTTGATCTCAATCTGGAGCAGGTTAAGAACTCCTGTTCGCGAGGGATTGTCCTTTGACTATTATGGGTGAGAGTGGCCAGATTCGTCGACTCAATATGCCTACCTTCTTGGGGACAAGACCGAGTGAGCGGCTGGGAACTTAATTTAGCAAGATGGAATTCATTCATTCCCGCCTACTAGGGTAAGTAGAGGAATGTTCTCTTAAGTGGTGTCTCCGGGACATGAACAAATGGCTCGACCCTCTCATTGTCCGAGAGGGACTCTGTTTGTTGGTAGGACCACAAACAAATTGTTCATTAGAGGAGCACTGGTACTTAAGGTACAAGATGTAACCCAAGGGTAAAACGGTAATTTGACCTAGCTGGTGTTACGAACATTCGTGAAGCATTGACTTGCTGTTATTGGTCAATATCCATGGACACAGAAATATATCTGCAGTGAGAAGAATGCAGCTTCAGGACTTTAGTGGAGTGTTCCCGTAGTTAACGAATGTTGATTAGGAGGTTAATGAGATTAACCGAGTAATCTCGTATCATTGAGACTTACGATGCAGTAGGTCCATTAGGTCCACCTTCTAGCTCGTAAAGGGTTCTTAGATCATTTGAGTTTGAAATGTTCAAATTCATTAGAGAATAAATTTAATGTATATAGATACGATATAATATATAGTTTTGGAACTATATATTATAAATTTAATGTGAATATGATTCATATTAAATTATATGAGAGAATTAAATATTTGAAAGAGTTTAAATATTAAATTCAAATGTGAATGTGATTCATATTTGTAAACTATAGGTTAAATCTTGATGTGCATGAGATGTACATTAAACTATAGGATAAAGGGTAAAATGATTAAATGTGATTTAATCATTTAATTAATATTATATGTGAATTAAATGTGATTTAATTTAATGTAATTAATTAATCGTTAATTAATTATTTTATTAATTAATTAGTGAACGTGTCATGATGACACGTTCCCACTACTCCCCAACTCCCCCTCGATAGGGAGTGGAGAGTTACCCACTGAATGATCTTCTTCTCCTGGTGAGAAGAGGGAAGATTTAATCGATGAATTGAATTTTGATTCAACAGATTGAAGAATTCTCTCTCTCTGACACTCTCCCTATTCCCAAAACTCTTCCAAAAGTTGGATCCCTTCCCACCTAGAGTGATCTTAGCATTCAGAGAGAAGGTTTACTGAGTGGTTGTGTTCCGTTGGAAAAACAGAGACGTTCTTTTGGGTGTACCTGTGTTGCCGTACAATTTGGAAGCAAGGAGTTACTGTGTGGAAAGACTACAAAGGTAATGTATCTCCTTTTAGTTTAATTGTTAAACAAAGCATGTTTGCATGTTAATTTCCATGTCTAATTAGATTAGAAGGCATGTTTATCTCTGTTTATTTTCAATGTATTGGTTTTTGTTTTTCAACCAAAATAAGCTTGCAATTACGATTCCAAACTCGTTTCCGCTGCTCAAGAGGATTAGATCTCCATCATATGATACTTTCGATTTTTAGAAATACGTTTCACAACGAATCAATGACGTTTAACAACGACTTCTGCTGCGGGAAATCCATTCCCTTCACTTTAGTGGGACAAAACGAGATGTTCGCATCAAGTTTACTCTCACGTTCTTAAGAGTTCATGCTCGGCTACGCGACATCAATAGGGCGTTCCCCTACGGTAAGTATTTGCATGGTTCAATACCAAGGTGAATGAGGGAAGGATAATAAATGGGAGTAGGGCGCATGTCAACGTATCCTACTGTCTCCTCCATTAGGTCGCACCGTGAGATTTCTATAGTCCGCCTGCTAGGTTACTGATAGCATGCAAATATGCTATCTTATTTCTATATTTTAGCTAGTTTTTATATTTAAAACATAAACTTTCATGGTATTTTATGGTTAATTTCAGGAAACTGAGCTTGAGAAGCAAGAATTGAGTGTTTTGAGGCTATTTTGGTGCAATTTGGAACATGTGTATGCTTAATTGAAGACCCAAGAAAACTCTAGAAGTATTTTGAGTATAAAAAATATACCGAGAGATTTTACATCGAATCACGATTCCAACGCATCAAATCGGAGGTCATTTGGACACCCAAGCGAAAAGATATGACAAAAATGGTCGTAGTGGGCTGGCTGGCAGCAGGCACAACGTTGCAACGCCATGACCAGCGTTGCAACGCCATACCCAAAAGCCCTATAAATATAACATGTTGTTTTCATTGCAAGGGGAACCAAATTTGGTAGTTTTTAGCCCTAGTTTCGAAATACACACTCTAAGGGGAGAAAAAAGAGCATTCCTTGGGAGCTAAAGCGTTTGTGGAGGCTCGAGATCGTGACGGGAGCTCGGGAACGAGAGACCCACATCGACACATAAGTTTATTTCTCTTTCTTTTAGTTTGTTATTAAGTTTAAAGACTTTTCCTATGACTTTAGTTTATTTTTATGGTGATTTTGAGTGGCTATACGTTATAGTTGGAATTTGATTAGCATGTTTTAGATTGATTTGATTATGTATTGAACTTTGTTATGTTATTTATTTTTGGCAATTCGTTCTTAATTTCATAAATCTTGTTGGTTTAAGTGGACTCGAGAGAAAAAAACTTAGATTAGAACAAAGTTGTCAAAATCCTTAGAAATCTGGCATGAGAATGACCTTGAGTTATTTGGGAAACACATACAGAAGTTGCTTAATGCCGTGTATGCTTTTAAAATTCATAAGGAAACTTTAGAATTTATCGTGTGTGCGAGGCTCACTACGGATCGAGAGATTCTCTTGAGTATTTTCACTTCTTGTTTATAAATTCATAATATTAGTTCATTGCATGTGTTAAATAAGGAACTATCTTGTGAAATCATCTTCCTTCAATTCTATCATATTCGTGTCTCCAATTGTACATTTATTTTCTATCTTTCTTTTCACTATCCATCAAAGTTTTGTTGCTTTAGCTAAAATTAAGAAAAAGTATCTTGGTAATTAATTAATCTAGAAAACCCATTCCTGAGGACGATACTCTGTACTCAAATCACTATACTAAAACTTGACTCGTACACTTGCGGTATTGCAATTTAATTTTACGCAACAAGTTTTTGGCGCCGTTGCCGGGGAATGACGATTATTTAGATTGATTAATATTGGGAGAAAATTCGAGATTTTAGACTAAAGTTTTTTTCCTTTTGTGTTTTTTTCCTTATTTGTTTTCTTTCCATATTTGTTTTTTCCTCATTTTTTTTCTTATTTGTTTTTTTTTCTATTGTGTGTTTTCCTTTTTTGTTTCTTTTCTTTGTTTTCCTTATTTGTTTTTTCCTTACTTGTTTTTTTTCTTATTTGTTTTTTTTCCTTTTGTGTTTTTTCCTTACTTGTTTGTTTTCATTTTTTTGTTTTTTCCTTATTTGTTGTTTTTCTTTTGTGTTTCTTTCTTCTTTTTTTTGCTTATTTGTAGTTTTTCATTTTTTTTCTTTTTCCTTATTCGTTTTTCTTATTTCTCGTTTTTTTCCTCTTTTTTCCTTCTTTTTTCCTTCATTTTTTTCTTTCCTTATTTCTTTCTTTACTTTTTTCCTTATTTATTTTTTCCTTATTTGTTGTTTTCCTTCTTTGTTTCTTTCCTTTTTTATTTTTTTCTCCTTATTGTTTGTTTTTATCTTTTTTGTTATTAATTTAGTCTTGTGTGTTGTTCGAGTCTTTATCTCCTGTTTTGGTTGTGTTGATTTTCTGTAAAAGTTTAGATTTGAATTGTCGTGATTTAAACTATGACTTTTCATGACCATAATTTTTCGCCAATGTATTATCCTTCTCAGGACCCTAGGTATTTGAATCATGATTTCTCTGGATACCAAATGTCTAATCCTTACCATTCTGAATCTATGATTTATGAAAATTCTTTTGATGGTAATCATATAGGCAGTTGGAACCAAAATTTTTCCTACCCCAACCAATCTATAGAAAACTCTTCTCTAGTGGATTTATTAATGGAATATACTTTGGAGTTGAGGGTTAAAAATTTGTGTCATGCTGAATTAGAAAGGTTGGATAGATTAGAAGTTAAAGTGGTAGAACTTGGGGCAATAATACATGAAAGAACTCATCATCTTAATCAACTGGTAGAATCCCTTAAGGCCATACAGGAGCAAATTCTTATTCTTGCCACTGAGGAAGAGCAACCTAGGAGGACTTATGCATATTATAGTGAGGATGAGTTGGAGGAGATTGAAACACACCAAAAACAGGTTTGTGAGGTCGAGGATGGTAATGCAATCACTTCCATAAAAGAAATCCAGGTGATAGAGTTCGAGGCTGAAAAGTCACCCTTCCCTTTATATCCAAAAGTTTCTTTTAATCTTAATAACCATTTTTCCTATATTCACGAGTCCTGTTTTGAATTTTGTTCTTTTATTTCAAATAAAAATAACAAAAATATTTATCTTTCAGGTGCCCAAGAAAAACAAGAGAGCCTTTTAGACTTAAAAGGCTATATTGACTCAAGCAAGAAGGGCCCGAAGAAATATGAGCAATTTTACGTGCCTTGATGTCAACCATGGGTCTAGTCTAGCTAAAAACGTTAAAGAAAGCGCTTCTTGGGAGGAAACCCAAGCTTTACATTTTATTTACGTTTTTGTTTTTGCTTTAGTTGTTTTATTTGTTTGCTTAGTTCTTAGTTTTCGTTGTTTTTGTTTTGTTAGGTTGTGTTGATGTCTCCCTCGTGAAACCCATGCTCCCGTTCTGCATTACTTCATCTCACGTAACGTGGCCGCCCAAGGAATTCAAAAGAAAAATGAAAATCTCCATTACTCAGGACAGTATTGTTCACTGTTACCCTTCTTACTTTCTTTGAGCTTATTTTGCAAACATTGAGGACAATGTTTAGTTTAAGTTTGGGGGTGAGATGTTATTTATATGTTGTGACTGTCCTGAGTATATGTTGAATTGCTGATTGATTTTATGCATAAGTATGATTAGGATGGCCTAGGATGAGATTTAATTGAAAAATTCTTGTGATTCTGCTGAAACTTGAGAGCATGATATGAATTCGAGTCAATTTAAAAGTTTTCTTGAGTTTTTCCTGCACTATTATGCACATAGTCTATGTTCCTATAGTTTTGAAATGCTTAGAACAAAGTTATTAGCTTTAGAAGTTTGATGTCACCTCGATAGGTCTGAGAACTGATTTGAGAGTTAAACTGCAGGATAGGGTGAATGACAATATGAAGTGCATGATCTGTATAATATGTGCATTATGTGAAAGGGTTGTCGTCTTTTTTTGTTGTTATGCTTGTTAAAGAAAAAAAAATCGTGAGGACAAAAAGAGCTACCTTCACTGTGATCAGTTAGGCCACTCATTGAGCGAGTGCTCTGGGTAAGGGTCCCTGCAGTGGATGTGTGAAAGCTAATGTCCTTTCACAAAAAAAAAAAGAAATAAAAAAGTGACATCAAAATAGTGATTAAGGGCCGAGTAAAGTTGTTTATTTCTTGAATGTGGGGAGACTCAAGGATTAGAAACTATGACCAGTGTAGGGGGAAATTGAATGGAGAACCTAATAAAGTTGTTCCGGGCTTAGTAGAGATTAAAGGAACGGAGGCTAATCACACACACATGTAGAAACACTTTGGAAAAGTTTTAAATTTCTTATTGAAGTATCATGTTCGAATGTTTCTCGTGATTGTTAAAATTTCCTTCAAAATCTCTGAGGCTTGAGTCTGATATATGCATAAGAAAGATCTTATAGTTTAATTTCATTTTGCTCGGGACTAGCAAAAGCTTAAGTGTGGGGGTATTTGATAGCATGAAAATATGCTATCTTATTTCTATATTTTAGCTAGTTTTTATACTTAAAACATAAGCTTTGATGGCATTTTATGGTTAATTTCAGGAAACTGAGCTTGAGAAGCAAGAATTGAGTGTTTTGAGGCTATTTTGGTGCAATTTAGAACATGTGTATGCTTAATTGAAGACCCAATAAAACTCTAGATGTATTTTGATTATAAAAAATATACTGAGAGATTCTACATCGAATCACGATTTCAACGCATCAAACCGGAGGTCATTTGGACACCCGAGCGAAACGATATGACAAAAATGATCGCAGTGGGTTGGCTGGCAACAGGCACAGCGTTGCAACGCCATGACCAACGTTGTAACACCGTACCGAAAAGCCCTATAAATATAACATGTTGTTTTCATTGAAAGGGGTGTCGAATTTGGTAGTTTTTAGCCCTAGTTTCGAAATACACACTCTAAGGGGAGAAAAAAGAGCATTCCTTGGGAGCTAAAGTGTTTGTGGAGGCTCGAGATCGTGACGGGAGCTCGGGAACGAGAGACCCACATCAACACATAAGTTTATTTCTCTTTCTTTTAGTTTGTAATTATGTTTAAAGACTTTTCCTATGACTTTAGCTTGTTTTTATGGTGATTTTGAGTAGCTAAACATTGTAGTTGGAATTTGATTACCATGTTTTAGATTGATTTGATTATGTATTGAACTTTGTTATGTTATTTATTTTTGGCAATTCGTTCTTAATTTCATAAATCTTGTTGGTTTAAGTGGACTCGAGAGAAAAAAACTTAGATTAGAGCAATGTTGTCAAAATCCTTAGAAGTCTGGCATGAAAATGACCTAGAGTTATTTGGGAAACACATACAGAAGTTGCTTAATGCCGTGTATGCTTTGAAAATTCATAAGGAAACTTTAGAATTTATCGTGTGTGCGAGGCTCACTACGGATCAAGAGATTCTCTTGAGTATTTTCACTTCTTGTTTATAAATTCATAATATTAGTTCATTGCATGTGTTAAATAAGGAATTATCGTGTGAAATCATCTTCCTTCATTTCTATCATATTCGTGTCTCCAATTGTACATTTATTTTCTATCTTTCTTTTCACTATCCATCAAAGTTTTGTTGCTTTAGCTAAAATTAAGAAAAAGTATCTTGGTAATTAATTAATCTAGAAAACTCATTCCTGAGGACGATACTCTGTACTCAAATCACTATACTAAAACTTGACCCGTACACTTGCAGTATTGCAATATAATTTTACCCAATAGTTACCCTGGAGCAGCCAAACCCTACGGAGGGCCTGTTTATAGGGTTCGAAACACCGCGAACTCCAGAAATCGATAGGGTCTCTTAGGTAATTTGCCAACAGTTGTCTTCTTAATAGTAGCTGTTGGCTCGGACCTATTGGATCTGAAAATGGCAGGATCACATTTACGAGATAAATTAAGCTAGTTAATGAGTCCTTAATGAAATAAATGGTAGCTAAGAATCATTAGGAAATGAGATATTCTGGTAGTGATGATTAGCTGAGAGAGTCTCAATTTAGGGGAGAAGTGATTGACCACCCGACGATGACTTTTATTCTAAACCGTTGAAGTATCATTGCAAAATTAAAGGTTTAAGTTTAAACACTAGGGTTCTTAATAATTTTGCTAAATTAGATTGGTTTTGCAATGGGTTAAAAGGCATAACCAATTAGAACTACTTTTTAATTTCAGCATGTCGCCCTTGATAGTAGCCTTGTCAAAAAATGAACGATTAACTGGGAAAAACTACACTACATGGAAGTCGAATCTAAATACGATTCTGGTTTAGGGCGACCTTCGGTTCGTACTAACTGAGGAATGTCCCTAGGTCCCTACTCGTAATGCGCCTCAATCTGTTAAGGACGCGTATGACCATTGGATCAAGGCCAAGGTCTACATTTTGGCTAGTGTTTCTGAAGTTCTGGCCAAAAAGTACGAGGGCATGGTCTCAGCTCGTGAAATCATGAGTTCGTTGCAGAATATGTTCAGACAACCGTCTAGACAGCTTCAACACGAATCCTTGAAATACGTTTATAACTCCGTATGAAGGAGGGGTCTTCGGTGAGAGAACACGTTCTTGATCTGATGGTACACTTCAATGTGGTAGAAATGATCGGGGCGGTCATCGACGAGCAAAGTCAGGTGTCGTTCATCCTGGAATCTCTTTAGAAGAGCTTCCACAACTTCACAGCAATGCGATGATGAACAAGATAGAGTACAACCTGACTACTCTGCTTTACGAGTTGCAGACTTTACAGTCTCTTATGAAAAATAAGGGATAGGTTGATGGAGAGGCAAATCTGTTTGCTCATTCCAGAAAGTTCTAGAAGGGTCCATCCTCTGGGACTAAGTCCTGTAGCTCCTCTTCTGGCCTTAACTGTTGATAAGGGGAAGGGAAAGACCAAGGTTGCAGATAAAGGAAAGTGTTTCCACTGCAACATGGACGAGCACTGGAAGCAAAACTACCCAAAGTACCTTGTTGAGCTCAAAGAGAAGAAAGGTAAATGCGATTTACTTGTTGTTTAGTGGAAAGTGATGACTTTACCTAGATACTTGATTCAGGAGCCACTAACCACTTTTGCTCTTCTTTATAGGGAACTAGTTCCTTCAGGGAGCTCAATGAGGGTGAGATGACGCTTAGGTCGGAACGGGAGACGTCGTCTAAGCTCGTGCAGTGGGAGATGCCAGACTATTTTTTTAGGGATAGATTTTTATTTTTAGAAAATCTGTATATAGTTACTAGAATTAAGAGGAACTTGATACCTATCTCTTGTCTAATTGAACTCGAATATGACATTTCTTTTTCATTTAATGAAGCATTCATTTCCAAAAAAGATGTCAATATTTGTTCTGCTAAATTAGAAAACAACTTTAATGTATTAAAACCGAACCAAACTAAAGCAATTTTAAATCATGAGATGTTTAAAAATGCAAATAGTCAAAGTAAAAGGCTTGGTCACATAAATCTCAATCAGATTGAGACATTAACTAAGAATGAACTTCTAAACAAGTTAGAAGATTATTCTTTACCTCCTTGTGAGTCCCGTTTAGAAGGAAAAATGACCAAGCGACCTTTTACTAGAAAAGGTTATAGAGCCAAAGAGCCCTTAGAGCTTATACATTCGGATCTTTGTTGTCTAGTGAATGTTATAGCTCGAGGAGGGTACGAATATTTCATCTCTTTTATAGATGATTATTCGAGGTAAGGTTATCTATAATTAATGCATCATAAGTCCGAGACTCTTGAAAAGGTCAAAGACTTCAAGGCTGAAGTGGAAAATACATTAAGGAAAATCATTAAGACACTTTGATCTGATCGAGGTGGAGAGTATATGGATTTGAGATTCCAAGACTACTTGATACAACATGGAATCCAGTCTCAACTCTCAGCACCTAATACACCACAACAGAATGGTGTATTAGAGAGGAGAAATAGAACCTTGTTAGACATGGTTCGATTTATGAGAAGTTATGCTCAGTTGCCTGACTCGTTTTGGGGTTAGCAGTAGAGACTGCGATTCAAATCTTGAGCACTGTTCCATCAAAGAGTGTTTCAGAAACATATTTTGAGTTGTGGAAGGGAAGTAAACCTAGTTTACATCACTTCAAGATTTGGGGTTGTCCGACACACGTGCTAGTGACAAACCCGAAGAAATTGGAACTTCGTTCAAGATTATGCCTATTTGTAGGCTATCACAAAGAAATGAGAGGTGGTCTTTTCTACGACCCACAAGAAAATAAGGTGCTTGTATCGATAAACACCACTTTCTTGGAGGAAAATCACATGAGGAAGCACAAACCACGTAGTAAATTAGTTTTGATGAACCTACAGGCGAGTCAAGAAGAGTTGTTGACCCGGTCGAACCTTCATCAAAAGTTGATGAAGAAGCCGACACATCAAGTCAATCTCGTCCTTCTCAATCTTTGGAAATGCCACGACGCAGTGGGAGGGTTGTTTCTATTGGGGTGTTTGCCCTAATCTTGTGTAGTTTGTAATATTTGTTGATTTAATAAATAAAGGTTGTTTATTTATCAAACTTTGTATCTCACATTTTATAAACTTAATCCAATAAACTAAGCTCCAGGGTCATATTATTTGAGAGAACTAGAACTTGAACGGTGTGTTATGGACACACAAGGAGGATCACGTTCGAGTTATTGACCCAAACAGTCTACAGTATACAAATAGGGTTGGGAACCTCTTCCTGGCATCACTGTGGATGCAACTCAATTTGTATTAGATACAAACAAGGTGATCCAACTCGTTCATGTGGTTAACATGCGAGTGGGGGCATCTTGTGTAATGAGATTATACAATACCAAACTGTGAATTATTAGACCTACTAATATAACACCGTTAACAGTATAGGACTAATAACTTCGTAGATGACCATTAGTGACTCGTCCTTCATCCTGAGCGTGTTACAGACTCCTGTCTGTGAAGGTCTATCCTTTGACTAGTACGGGTGAGGGTGGCATGAGCGCTCACCCAATATGCCAATCTTCTTGGGGGCAGGACCTCGTAGGGTGATTTTAACTCCACCACACACCATTATAAATAAGTGCTTGAAGAAACACTTGTTAAGCGATTCTTGCATTTTTTGGAAATCAATCCAAAACAAAAGGCAAATTCTCTCTCAATTCTCTCAATCTCAAAAACACTCTCTCCAACCCAAAATCCAAACGGAGTCCCACAACTCTCTCTCATCCTTCCGAGAACAACCGAGAAGATCAAGTGGAAGTGTCCGGTTGATCGGTTCGTGGTTTATGTTGGATCGAGAGATCGTGATCGGAGGAGAAAACTACGAAGAAGAGTTCTCTAAGAGGTAGGTTCTCAAACCTTAATTTCTATTTTCTTCTCGTTTTATGCATGCTTAATCTAGTTAGAAACCGTTTCTTTCAATTTTAAGAAAATTAGAACAACAACGATACAACGGAGGTTCACGTCGCAATTCCATTGCGAGAAATCCATTCCCTTCAATTTCCCAACCTGACTGCTACTTGGGTTTAATTGAAACTCAGGTTGTCATACTAGATGACAACGTAGAGGATCCATCGTCTTATAAACAGACAATGAATGACATAGATAAGGACCAATGGATCAAAGCCATGGACCTTGAAATGAAGTCAATGTACTTCAATTCAGTTTGGGAACTTGTAGACCAACTTGAAGGGGTAACACCCATAGGGTGCAAATGGATCTATAAGAGAAAGAGAGATGTAGCCAGAAAGGTACATATCTTTAAGGCTAGACTCGTAGCAAAGGGTTTTACCCAAAGGGAAGGAGTTGACTATGAGGAAACTTTTTTCCTGTTGCTAAGTTAAAGTCTATAAGGATACTCTTGTCCACAGCCGCATTTTATGACTGTGAAATCTGAGAAATGGACGTCAAGACTGCCTTGTTGAATGGTAATCTTGATGAGAGTATCTATATGTCTCAGCCCGAAGGGTTTATAACCCAAGGTTAGGAGCAAAAAGTTTGCAAGCTCAATCGATCCATTTATGGGTTGAAGCAAGCATCCAGATCCTGGAACATAAGATTTGATACTGCGATCAAGTTTTATGGCTTTGACTAAAACGTTGATGAGCCTTGTCTTTACAAGAGGATCATCAACGATAAAATAGCATTCTTAGTACTATATGTGGATGATATCCTACTCATTGGGAATGATGTAGGATACCCAACTGACATAAAGAATTGGCTAGTGACCCAATTCCAAATGAAAGATTTGGGAGAGACGCAATATGTTCTTGGGATTCAAATTTTCAGGAATCACAAGAACGGAACGCTAGCTCTGTCTCAAGCATCCTATATCGACAAAATGTTGGTTCGATATTCGATGCAGAATTCTAAAAGGGGTTTATTACCCTTTAGGCATGGAATTCGTATATCTAAGGAACAGTGTCCTAAGGCACCTCAAGAAGTTGAGGATATGAGACGTATTCCCTATGTCTCGGCAGTAGGTAGCTTAATGTATGTTATGCTATGCACGAGGCCAGACATTTGCTATGCTATGGGAATAATAAGTAGGTACCAGTCCAATCCAGGGTTAGACCACTGGACCGCAGTTAAAAATATCCTTAAGTATCTAAGGAGAACGAGGAACTATACGATTGTGTATAGGTCTAAGGATTTGATCCTTACAGGACTGATTCTTACTCTCAGACCGATAAGGGTCTAGAAAATCCACATCGGGATCAGTTTTCACCCTTAACGGGAGAGCTATAGTGTGGCGTAGCATCAAGCAAGGATGCATCGCCGACTCCACTATGGAGGCAGAATATGTAGCTGCTTCTGAAGCAGCTAGGGAGGCTGTTTGGCTAAGGAAATTTCTGACTGATTTGGAAGTTGTTCGAAATATGGAATTTCCCCATCACCTTATATTGTGACAACAGTGGTGCGGTAGCCAATTTGAAGGAACCTTGTGGCCACAAGTAGGGAAGCACACCAAGAGGAAATATCATCTCACTCGGGAGATAGTGCAACAGGGAGATGTGATAGTCACGAAGATTGCTTCGGAGCACAACATTGCTGATCCTTTTACAAAGACTCTCATGGCTAAAATGTTTGAGGGTCATCTAGAGAGTCTAGGTCTACAAGACATGTACATAGGTTAATTTAGGGCAAGTGGGAGATATGTAATGGGTATATGGATGCCCTAGTTTATTGTATTTTATCTCTGTAACCATTATTTTAGATTGTAATGTACCTATTGCTTAAAAGGAGTGTAATTGAATTTTGTTAAAACAACACCTTAATATGAGCAAGTGTACACAGCCTTATTGCAACAAGTGATAAGTAATTTAATCGATTCTCAGGGATTAGTATCGAGAAGAATCGCTGAAATAGACTTAGCTTCAGTGAATCGAGGGTAACCAAACATCAATCAGTGATTAAGCACTTAGAAATAAATAGACTCTGAACAATTCTAAAAGTGGAATAACAGAAACAAAAGGTAAACTCTATTGATTAAGATCGAGGTTGAATTATGGGGGTTGGTTATGCTCTTCACAAGCCGAATGTCGTAGCATTAAAACTACTTCATCACTTAATGCAAGTTTTCACAAACTCTTCCCAGAGATCTTTGATTGCAGCAACTAATTCCCATTAAATTGCTTCTTATTACTCCACTCCTTGCATTCATTAGGTGAGTTACTATTCCTAGTATCCTTAATTACCATGGAGCTAGCCCCTAATCAGAACTAATCCTAGTCAAGGAAATCAGTTTACTCTTCCTCTTCCCAAATTCAGGACAAATGCAACTAAAATTGGCTAGCCAGACGGATCTTAGTTTGGATTAAGCCCATAATGACTAAAAGTGAGGATGTGTGCAACTCATGCTGTGCATTCAACTCAAATTTACATAACCTTCCCTAATTCTTCCCCTTAGCTAATTTAGCTCATGATAAAGAAGAAATAAGCACAACTAATGCAACTTGAATTCAATTGACTAAACATTGCAAGGTCCAAAATACGAAACAAGAATTTTAGACAAGAAAGCAAAAACAGTACACTCCAAGAGAAACTAAAATTAATCAAAACCAAAAGTAAAGAAAGCAATAAATCTGTGTAGCTCTCGAGTGCAGATCAACTTCCTTTCCCAAGAAATCTTCTCTTCTTCTCTCCAGCTCCACAGGGTATCCTTGAGTGTGCTTATCGAGAAAACGACCTAAAACTGATTCTAAAAGAGCTCCCCCCCAAAAAAAGTGGCAAAAAGAGACTTAAATAACACCCGTCCAAATAAGAATCAGGGCTTTTGTGGCAATGGCATTCCTGCAATCAGCTTTTGAATGGTCCAAAAAAGGCCAACTGTCAGTTTCATTAATTGAGGTGGCTGCCACGTTCTCCAGTTGCTCAGACTTTCCGACAAGATGCTCTTAACACATCCCAAGCTTCAACATTCTTGCACTTCTTTGCGACAACAATTGGAATGCTGCTAAATCATTCCAAATGCTCCAACATTTTCTGTCATCTCTTCCTGCTTAACAGATGCTGCAACATTTAATCATTAGGTACTCAACATTTGAATATAATGCTGCAACAATCGCCCTGCAAAGATCATAATAGCATCCATTAGGCATCACTTAACTTAAAATACTAACAGGGGACTTCTCTAATCATAAAGATGATCAAACAACTTAGATTTGGTAGAAGCGCAGTATTTTCTAGGTATCCAAATTGTCTAGAACTGTAAGAACAAAACGCTAGCCCTGTCTCAGGCGTCTTATATCGACAAGATGTTGATACGATATAAGATGCAAAACTCCAAGAAGGGTTTGTTGCCTTTCAGGCATGGGGTTCACTTGTCTATGGAACAGTGTCTTAAGACACCTCAAGAAGTTAAGGATATGAGACGGATCCCTTATACTTCAACTGTAGGGCGCCTGGTGTACTCCATGTTGTGTACTAGGCCCGACATTTGGATTGTCAGTAAGTATCAATCCAATCTAAGATTGGATCACTGGACAACCGTTAGGGCAATCCTCAAGTAACGTAAGAGAACGAGGGACTACATGCTTGAATATGGAAATAGGGATTTGATCCTTATGGGATAGACAAACTCTGACTCAGACCGATAAGGATTCTAGGAAATCCATATCGGGGTCAATGTTCATTTTTAATGGAGGAGTTGTAGTATGGCGAAGCATCAAGCAAGGATGCATCGCGGATTTCACAATGGAGGTCGAATATGTAGCAGCTTGTGAAGCAGTTGAGGAGGCGATTTGGCTCAGGAAGTTCATGATGGATTTGGAAGTTGTTCCAAACATAAACTTGTCAATCACCCTTTATTGTGATCATAGTGGTGCAGTAGCCAACTCGAGGGAACCTCGAAGTCATAAGAGGGGCAAACATATTGAACGAAAGTATCACCTGATATGGGAGATTGTGCATCACAGAGACATGATCGTCACGAAGATTGCTTCAGAGCACAACGTTGCTGATTCGTTTACAAAGGCTCTCACGGCTAAGGTGTTTGAGAGTCACTTAGAGAGTCTAGATCTACGAGTGATTCCTGACTAGGGCAAGTGGGAGTACTGTAAAAGAGTATTCAATGCCCCTTTTTATTGTATTTTTCATTTCTGAAATGTATTTGTACTCCACTAGCTTTAGTTAAAGTGGGAGTTTGTTGGGGTGTATGCCCTAAACTCGTGTCGTTTGTATCATTTGATGTATTTATAAATAAAAGTTATTTTTCATCAAACCTTGTATCTCGCATTTCAAACTTGATCCAATAAACTAAGCTCCAGGGTCATTCATATTTATGAGATCTTGAACGGTGTGTAGTGGATGAAGGAAATCGAAGTCCCCGCAGCGGAAGCGATTGCGAATCGCGCGATCTTGATTTAGTTACAACGATTTATTCAAAAACATAAAACACTAGATTAAGCATATATAATAGAATGGACAACAAGAATGTTACTTTTGAAGAACCTTTCTTCAAGTGCTCCTCCTCTCTCACGATCAAGATCACAACAACACGAACTCGTACGAACACCGACACTACCACCGGATCTTCTCCGTCGTTCTCTAGGTGAGGGAGGAAGGTGGGTTCCCTTTAGGAAAGGTGAGGTGTTTTTGTGAGAGACTTGTTTGTTGTCTTGGAACCTTTCCAACAACAACAAAATGCAAGGAATCACTTAGAATGACTTGATCTAGTTGCATCTCATGCAACCAAATATATAGGGGAATGGGATGGAAATGACCATCCTACCCCCCCTTTATTCTATCTTTAGTATATAGTTTATATATGAATCTAATTCACATTAAAACTATATATTATATCAATTATATAATATATAATAGATATAACACCTCATGTATGAAATTGAACACTTCAATTTCACTCCTAACTTTATACCCTCAATATTACCATATTGAGCCAACGGAGGGATCTAATGGACCTACAGATCATGAGCTCCAATGATGTGAGATCAACTGATCAAACTCTTTGATCCAATTAATCAATATTCATTAACTACAAGTCACTCCACTGTAGACTTGTAGCTGCACTCTCCTCACTGTAGACATTATTGAGTCCACTGATATAGTCATTACCCATGAGTCGACCCTTCACAGGTTGTTCGTAATCACAACTGGGTCAAATTACCGTTTTACCCCGTGATTACCTCTTTACTCCTTAAGCACCACCGATCCTCTAATGAACAACAAGTCTAAGGTCCTACCTTGGGACTCATACCCTCATAGAGGCGGGGTCCCGTTGTTCAAGACACGGAGTCGATTCTTAAGGGAACAACCTATCTAATTCCTCGATAAAGGAATGAGTGAATTCCATCTTGCACAGATTAAGTTTCCACTACCTACGAGGTTACTCACACTGAGAAGGTAGGCTTATTGAGTCGGCTACAAGCCACTCTCACACATACTAGTCTAAGGAAAAACCCATATAGCGGGGAGTTCTTAACTTGCTCGAGATTCAGTCGAGTCACTAATGACCATCTATAAATTACTAGTCTTATCCTCATTAACGATTGTTACCTTTGGTTAGACTAATAATTTCATGATCCAGATCTTGTATGAACTCTTCATACAGGATGCCCCACTCTCATGTCGGCTACATGAATGAGTTGGATTACCTTATTTGTACTAATTACAAAGTGGGCCGCATCCATGGTGTTACCAGAATAAGGTTTCCAACCTTATTCTTATACCATAGACCATTTAGGTTATATTCTTGAACTCAACCCAAATAGTGTCCACTACACTGATTTCAAGATAAATGTTATAACCTTGGAGCTTAGTTTATTGGATTTATGAAAGCAAGGCTGTAATCTTATCAAAACAAATAACACTTTATTTAATTGATCAAAATTACACAAGTTTAGGGCATAAATCCCAACAATCTCCCACTTGACCTAAAACTTGTGGAGTACTAAACATTACAGTAATGTAAATACAATAAACTAGGGCATTTAAACCCCTTTGTACAAAAATACTCCCACTTGCCCTAGTTGGGGAAGACTTGTAAACCTAGACATTCTAGGTGACTCTCAAATACTTTAGTCGTGAGAGCCTTTGTAAAAGGATCAACAATGTTGTGCTCTGAGGCTACCTTCATGACAATCACGTCTCCTCTATGCACGATCTCCCGGATGAGATGATACTTCCGCTCTATGTGCTTTCCCCTCTTGTGACTTCGGGGTTCCCTCGAATTTTCCACTGCACCACTGTTATCGCAATACAGTGTGATGGACAAAATCATATTTGGAACAACTTCTAAATTTAGCATGAATTTCCTTAACCAAACGGCCTCCTTAGCTGCTTCACAAGCTGCTACATATTCGACCTCCATGGTGAAATCAGCGATGCATCCTTGCTTGACGCTTCGCCATACTACAACTCCTCCGTTAAGAGTGAATGCTGACCCTGATGTAGATTTCCGAGAATCTTTATCAGTCTGAAAGTCAGAATTCGTGTATCCTGTAAGGATCAAATCCTTAGCCCCATACATAAGCATGTAGTTCCTTGTTCTCTGAAGATACTTAAGGATTGTTTTAACCGCTGTCCAGTGTTTAAGTCCTGGATTGGATTGATATCTACTGACCATCCCAACTGCAAAACAGATGTCAAGCCTAGTACACAACATGGCGTACATCAGGCTCCCAACAGCTGATGCGTAAGGAATCCGTCTCATATTCTCAACTCCTTGAGGTGTCTTAGGACACTGTTCCTTGGACAAATGGATTCCATGTCTAAAAGGCAACAAACCCTTTTTGGAATCTTGCATCTTAAACCTTGACAACACTTTGTCTATGTATGATGCTTGAGACAAGGCAAGTGTTTTATTCTTGCGGTTCCGGACAATCTGGATCCCAAGAACAAACTGCGCATCACCCAAATCTTTCATTTGGAACTGCGTAGCTAGCCATTCCTTGATGTCAGTAAGATAACCTACATCGTTCCCAATGAGTAGGATATCATCCACATAGAGAATTAGGAAAGCGACAGAACTATTGATGATTTTCTTGTAGACACAAGATTCATCATCATTCTGGTCAAAACCATAAGATCTGATTGCCTCATCAAATCTTATATTCCAGGACCTAGAGGCTTGTTTCAGTCCATAAATTGACCTTTTAAGCTTGCAAACCTTTTGCTTTTGTCCTGGTTCAATGAACCTTTTGGGTTGGTCCATGTAGATGGTTTCCTCAAGATTGCCATTCAAAAAGGTTGTCTTGACATCCATTTGCCATACCTCATAGTCATAATATGCGACAATGGCAAGAAGGATACAGATAGACTTTACCATAACAACAGGTGAAAAGGTCTCATCATAGTCAACCCCTTCAACCTGGGTATAACCCTTTGCTACTATTCTAGCTTTAAAGGTTTGCACCTTCCCATCTACACCACACTTTCTCTTGTAGATCCACTTACAACCTATAGGTTTTACCCCATCAGGCTTATCTACAAGATCCCAAACAGAATTGAAGTACATCGACTCCATTTCTTGGTCCATGGCTATGACCCATTTGTCTTTGTCTTTGTCAACCATTGCTTGATTCTAAGTCAATGGATCCTCACAGTTGTCATCTGGTATAACAACTTGGGTTTCAGCTAAACCCATGTAACGGTCAGGCTGTATCACAACTCTCCCACTACGTCGAGGCATACTCAACTCTTGAGATGGACTCTCATGACTAGACAAACTAGTATCAACAACTCTTGTTGAAGTACTAGTGTTCTTATTAGCAACCTTTGCTACTGTTCCGTCTAACTCACTCAACACTACCTTACTTTTTTGTTGTGGTCCCTTATGTGGTCCTCCTCCTAGAAAGTGGAATTTGTCGACACAAAGACCTTATCTTCCTTAGGATCATAGAATCAACCACCTCTTGTTTCTTTTGGGTATCCTACGAATAGGCATAACTTTGAACGTGAATCCAACTTCTTTGGATTTGTCACAAGCACATGTCTTTGGATGACCCCCCATTCTGAGTGACATAAACTACCTTTACGTCCTTTCCAGAGTTCAAAGGTGTTTGAAACACTTTTGGAGGGCACACTATTCAAAATGTATCTGCTGCAGTCTCCACCTGCATAACCCCAAAAGGAAATAGGGAGATGAGCATAACTCATCATTGATCGAACCATGTCCAACAAGGTTCTATTTCTCCTTTCCGATACACCGTTTTGCTGTGGTGTGCCGGGAGCTGAGAGTTGGGATGTAATTCCATGTTCTATCTGTTGGGATTTTTGTCCTAATCTCGTGTTTGTAAATTACTGTTTGAAATTAATAAGAGTTATTTATTTCATTACTTTGTGTCTCGCAATATTTACAAACTATTCCAATAAACTAAGCTCCAGGGTCATTGAATTTATGAGAGAACTAGAACTTGAACGGTGTGTAGTGGACACACAGGGAGAATCACGTTCGAGTTAATGACCCGAACGGTCTACAGTATATGGACAAGGCTAGAGACCTAATCCTGGATACACTGTGGATGCGGCTAGCTTTGAATTAGATACAAACGAGGTGATCTGACTCGTTCATGTGGTTGACATGCGAGTGGGGGCATCCTGTGCAATGAGATTGTACAAGACCGGACCGTGAATTATTAGACCTATTGATGTAACACCGTTGACAGTAAGGACTAATAACTTCGTAGATGACCATTAGTGACTCAACCTGAATCCTGAGCGTGTTACGAACTCCTGTCTGGGAGGTCTGTCCTTTGACTAGTACGGGTGAGGGTGGTCACAGTTACTCGCCCAATATGCCTATCTTCTCAGGGACAGGACCAAGTAGGGAGATGGGAACTTAACTATGCGAGATGGAATTCACTCGTTCCCGCCTTTAGGGAAACTATAGGGGTTGTTCCCTTAAGTGTTGTCTCCAGGGCTTGGACAACGGGTGCCCACCTTCTCACTGGCCCGAGAAGGGTGTTGTGTATGGTTGGACCATAACAATATGTTGTTCATTAGAGGAGCAGTGGGGACTTAAGGAACAAGAGGTAGACACAGGGGTAAAACGATAATTTGACCCAGTCGTGTCTATGAACAACCTTTGAAGGGTCGACTCATAGGCATTGGTTATATTAGTGGACACGTAATATTCTGCACTGACGGGAGTGCAACTACGGGCTATAGTGGAGTGTTACCGTAGCTAATGAATGTTGATTAACCGGGTCAAAGAGTTTGACAGGTTAATCTCGGATCATTGGACCCCGTCACTGTAGGTCCATTAGGTCCCTCGGTTGGCTCAATCTGGGTTAAAAGAAGGGTTAATGTTTTAGTATGAAATTGAAGTGTTCAATTTCACTTAAATGGCGTTTATATCATTTATATGAGATATGAATGATATAATATATAGTTTAATGTGAATGAGATTCATAATAAACTATAGGTTAGCCCAATTGTTGAATTAGGGCTAATTGTAGAAATTAATTGAGAGAAATTAAATTGGATGTGATTCAATTTAATTAATCCACAATTATTGCAAATGTGATTTGCAATATGAGATATGAGATATCTTATATTATGTGGTTATGGAAATGAGATTTGCATAACCTATGCTTGTGGTAAAGTGGTAATAATGTGGAGATTTTAACTCCATCATTTCCACTATTTAAACCCTTTGCAAGAAGGGATTAGTAAGTAAGTCCCTCATTTTTTGATTTTGATCAAAGAGAAGAGATCAAAATTCTCTCTACTCTCTTAACTCTCCTCCCTCTCGAAAACACTTGAGTCCCACAACTCTCCTTCTTCCAAAGGAAGAACAACCGAGACTCCAACTGGTTGTGTTCGGGTTTCCTTTGAGAGAAGCACTCGTTAAGTTCGAGAAGCACGAAGCGTTCGTGACCAAGGAAGGAATCTCGAAGATCTGTCTACAACAAGTAAGTAAACATCTTCTCGCTGTAATTTCTTCCTCTTTTGCATGTTTAACTTAGATCTACCAAACCTCAGCGTTAGCTGGATCTTTGGAACCCTCAAACACTGTGGCACCTAATTCTTTTAGGTGATATATTTTATGTCTTGTCTTGATCAGTTAACTCTGCGCTCTATGGCTTACCTACCTCCTGTGAGGAATTAGCATGCCGTTTAATTCTGGCCCCTATCTTGACTCTCGGGGCACTAGATCCCCACTGAGATTGATCTTGGGTAGGATCCTGCGTCCCGTCCTGATCCTGCCTGCATCGTCTGCTAGTACGTGGTGGCACGAGTTCTCTAACATATCAACATACTAGACATGTAATGAATACTCTCAAATGCACAATTCTAGACTTGTGTTCACATTCTAGTCCTGACTGGACTTACTATTATCCTTACTTAGATCATGCTCTTCTAGTTCTATTGAACTAACTCAATAACTTGCTATTTACTTTTCAGTTTCTTCTAGAGCTAACTTGCTCTAATACCAAGTTGTCACACCCAATCCTGAACTACCTGCTAACTTAGTCCGAAAGACGGCGTGAAGCAAACAGTCATCGTTCACCTCTCTAACGATACCTGTTGACCCTTCTTTACCTGATAAGCATACTATACTTGTATAAGAAACACTTTAAACATAACACAACGGAATATTGACAATTACGTAATCTACGTAAGGAGTAACCCTACTTAAGACTCTCTGGAAAACTGAAACGTATGTGAACATCACAATAAAAAACATACCCAACCATGGTTTACACAACCACAACCTAGAATGTACACATAAACATAACTTCATAGTCCTTCTTCTATACATAGAGACTTTCTATACAACTCCACCCACGTACAACATATCAAACTTGTGGAGCTTCCAGCAGACTATGGCAGGTTATCAGGCACTGGGAGCTCGATCTCTATCTTAAAAGTGGGAAAAACATTGAAAGAATGAGCTATGAAGCTCAGTGGGTGACTTGAGTTTAAAAGAAAACTATTAACTCATAAATCATATCACCTGACCATCTATGAGCATATGCATCTGTAATTAAATGTGTAAAGTAACTGTGAATTCATAATAGCTTTTCAGGAAAATCAGCAAGTATGTCGTTAAATCTCGTAAGGCATGTAAATGATATAAACTCTTTTAAAAACATGTCACAATCTACGTTGTGTAGGGCACGCCCAGTACAACCAACATTTGTTTTACGATGTAGTAGGGCCCGCCCAGCACTCCCATCGTCTTTGTCGTAGTGGGGCCCGCCCGAGACTCACGGCGGTAGCGTTATCACACGAGTACACTCAACGTCGACAACAGAAATGACCTGTGTGCACACGGTACCATAAAGCCTCGGGCTCAATATCTTAGAAGATCACATGAAAACATTTCAACATGCCTGCTTATTTTTCTTTCATAAAACTCAAGCTTACTCAGCTTGTTCATAAAACTGAAAATCTTTAAATCATACTTGCTAGTACATACTTCCTTGAAATCATTACATTTCCATAAATTTCGACAATCAAGAACATATGCTCATTTATAAATTTCATCAAGACATTTAGGCTCACAACGAGCACTTGAAATCATTTCATAGAGAATATGAATACTCATAAACATGTGTTTCAAGGAAAACCATAAGCATTGAAACCATTTCGTTTTAGCGAGACCTTGCATTTTCATAAGCATAATACAAGCCTATAAACCATTTTCGAGGTTCGTTTTGTCACTCACAGTGTTAGAACTAGAGTCTCGACCCGTACACTTGACCTATTTCTTCTTGGCCTGCCAAACAAACCAAAATCATGTTTAAGAACCTCGAGCTCATGGATTTTAACCTTGAAATTACAAAAAAACACACCATTCAAAATTCCAGCATTTACAGATTTCATGCCCTGTTTTCAGACACTCATAACTTCTTCATTACTTAGCTAAACAGGGTGAACTTTATACCAAACTCTTCCTTTTTAAACCCTCTAAAAATCATATGCGGACATGAAATTGAGATTCCCAACGGATTTGTTTCAAAATACCTCGAAATCTTCTTCCCCAGAACTAACTTCTGCTATTCCAGATTCGATTTCCTACTGCAACCCAAAACTCGACCTGATATTTACAACATCTTCTAATCCTTTTCTATTCACGATTTCTTCACAAACGTTGTAGGAAATTCAATAAGCTTTCCAACCATACCTATTAGAGCTTCTGATTCCAACTATACAGATCAGGACAACCCAAAAACCAGAGACTTCTCGGATTTGACAGCAAAATCTGTCATCTGCCTTCCTCTTCACAGAACAGTAGCTTAAGATCAGAATTGGCTCGTGCTTCCTTCATGAACTTTGTTCAAAAATGAATTAAATTTCAAGAAAACTAAGCCTCAACCCTTACCTCTTCTTTTTGTGCTCGAAATGAACAAAATATCAGAACAGGGTTGAGTTGATCACCTTGCTGCTATAAAATCAAACTTTGAGTTCTCCTCCCTCTCTTCTGCAATTCCAGCTCCAAAATCACCTTCTACCTCTTCCTTTAAGCTTCTCCCACGAAACCCTTACCTTTCTTTTGATAAATGAAGAAGAAGATCAATGGAGGAAGAGTTTTTAAAAAGAAAACAAAGGTGGGGATCCCACCTCCCACTTCCCTTTTTCCTTCTTCTCCTATTTCCTTTCTTTTCTTTTCTTTTCATTTCTTTTCAAAACAAATCCAACCATAATACATTAACCTTTTCTTTCTTGAATTCCGAAGAATGATCTCGGGTTTACAATCCACTACCTAAATAGTGTTGAGTTTGTTTTTCCATGTCATCATATTCTCTCCGGTTAACTTTTCCGCACCCAATAAGGAAATTATAGAGCTAGACATTTTTGCTGAAAAATTTACAAACAAACTTGTATGAGTTTCTTGCTATAACTCTAATCCAATCATGTTTTAGCTAATTATCAAATGATTCCTAGGCCATTTATAATTTTCAATGATACTCCAAAGGTTTAGAATGTATGACACCGAAGGGTAATCAAAGACATTCCTCCTTTCGATCAAGACACTCTTGACCAAAACCTAATACCAGAATAACTTTTATTCCTATAGGTTTTAGTTACCATTTTTCGGTCTGGATACATACACAACTTATGTACCCCGTGAGTGTAACCCTCTGTCTTTAGACCCCAGAGTCTCGATCCAATAAAATCTGCCGAAGGGAGGACTAGATTGGAAAATAGTCTAAGGAAATCTTTATCCCTTTCGGGTGTCTACTGTGTCAGATCTCCTATGATCAAGCTCTCCGAAGGGATTGTCTGGTCCAGGCCAAACTAGTAGGCTGACCACAGTGGTCTAACGGTGTAAACCGACAAAAGAGACCGTAGGTTTTGTTTTCACTAAACCTGCTCCCACTCACTATAAGTACCCTCTCCATTCAACTTTATATTGACCCATACAAACACCATCCGAAGGGGGACACTCCCGTTTGCGCCACGAGGCCAAGTATGAGTCTCACGGTGTGAACTTCCCAGTGATAGCGTAGATGGAAAAATATGTATCTCATACACTTTTTCCTCCCACTGAATACTTTAAGTTTATAGGAATCTTACCTAGGCTAAAAACCCGGCTAATGATTTTTCCTAACTCTATCAATATAACTCTTATATTGATAATCAATATAACTCTTATATTGATTACAAATTACTTGGTTCCTAATTCCAATCTAATTAGAACTAGATAACCTAAGGTCTATTACTTCCAAGTTCTAAACACTTTGAAATTAATAATTAACCTTAGGTGACATGCATACTATGTTATAGTGCTTGATCATTCATCACATGAATAATAAGACATTCATAGCATATTCATCTCATGAAAAATAATGCATGTCAATGCTGTCCAAAAATTAATATAACAACCTTATATTAATTAATCATGCAAACTATATAATATAACTCCTTATATTATAAAGGATGCATGAAAATGCTTAACCTAAGGTTGAATTTCTAAAATACAAGCATACACTATGCATGGCAATAATTACACAACAATTGCATAATTAAAATAGCAAAAATTAGACCAATTTTGGCACCCTAGAAATAATTTTAATTAATATAATCTAATTATATTAGTTAAAATTAAATATATTAAATATATTAAATATAAAACATTTTTATAATTAATATATATAAAAAAACATTTTTCGCCTGTTGCTGCTTTGCGTGAAATGGCTCTGGCGCTACAACGCTGCTCCTTGTCGTCTTTTGTCGAGCGTTGCGCAACGCTAGAGGCTACGTTGCAATGCTGCCTCCTGCGCGCCTTCTCCCGCAAGCGCAGCGTTGCAACGCCGATGAACAGCGTTGCAACGCTGCACACAGACAACAACAATCTCCATTGTTTTTGGCTCGTTTTTACTCCGATCTTCTCAGTAACCGCTTTGCCTCGATCGACACGGACTTACAGACTTGATTAACAATCAATATTCATTAACTACAAGTCACTCCACTATAGACTTGTAGCTGCACTCTCCTCACTGTACACATTATTGTGTCCACTGATATAGTCATTACCCATGAGTCGACCCTTCACAGGTTGTTCGTAATCACAGCTTGGTCAAATTACCGTTTTACGCCTGTGATTACCTCTTTACTCCTTAAGCACCACTGATCCTCTAATGAACAACAAGTCTAAGGTCCTACCTTAGACTCATACCCTCATAGAGGGTGGGGCCCCGTTGTTCAAGACACGAGTCGATTCTTGGGAACAACCTATCTAATTCCTCGGTAGAGGAATGAGTGAATTCCATCTTGCAGTTTAAGTTCCCAGGCTACCTACGAGGTTCACCACGAGAAGGCGGCTTATTGAGTCGACTACATGACCACTCTCACCCATACTAGTCTAAGGACAAACCCCTATAAGCGGGGAGTTCTTAATTTACTCGAGATTCGTGTCGAGTCACTAATGACCATCTATAAATTACTAGTCTTATCCTCATTAACGGTTATTACAATCGGTTAGACTAATAATTTGCGATCCAGATCTTGTATAAACTCTTCATACAGGATGCCCCCACTCGCATGTCAACTACATGAATGAGTTGGATTACCTCATTTGTACTTATTACAAAGTGGGTCGCATCCATGGTGTTACCATAAAAAGGCTTCCAACCTTATTTTTATACCATAGACCATTTAGGTTATATTCTTGAACTCAACCCAAATAGTGTCCACTACACTGATTTCAAGATAAATGTTATAACCTTGGAGCTTAGTTTATTGGATTTATAAAAGCAAGACTGTAATCTTATCAAAACAAATAACACTTTCTTTAATTGATCAAAATTACACAAGTTTAGGGCATAATTCCCAACAGTGGACACACATGTAGGATCACGATCGAGTAATTGACCGGAATGGTCTATAGTATATGGATGGGGTTGGGAACCTTATCCAGGCAACCCTATGGATGCGACGTACTTTGTATTTGATACAAACGAGATGATCATGCTCATTCATGTAGTTGACATGCGAGTGGGGGCATCATGTGCAATGAGATTGGACAAGACCGAACCATGAACTATTAGACCAACTGATGTAACACCGTTAACAGTTTATGGCTAATAAATTCGTAGATGACCATTAGTGACTCGACCTTAATCCTAAGCGAGTTACGAACTCCTGTCTGCGGGGGGTTGTCCTTAGACTAACATGGGTGAGAATGTGCAAGAGTTGCAACTCAACATGCCTACCTTCTCAGAGGCAGAACCATGTGGGTAGTTGGGAACTTAACTCCGCAAGATGAAATTTACTCGTTCCCGAACTAGGAAAACTAGATGGGTTGTTCCCTTAAGTGTTGACTCTAGGGCTTGAACAACGGAGTCCCACCCTCTCACTAGCCCAAGAGGGATGTTGTTTATAGTAGGACCATAAACAAGTTGTTCATTAGAGGAGCAGTGGTACTTAAGGTGCAAGAGGTAGGCACAGTGGTAAAATGGTAATTTGACCCAAATATGACTACAAAGGACCTGTGAAGGATTGACTCATGGGCATTGGTTATTTCAATGAGCACAACTTGTCCTACAGTGAGGAGAGTGCAATTATGGGTCTATAGTGGAGTAACCCCGTAGTTAATGAATGTTTATTAACAGGATCAAAGAGTCTGGTCAGTTAATCTCGGATCATTGGAGCTCATGATTTGTAGGTCCATTAGGTCCCTCGGTTGGCTCAATTATGGATTTAATGAGGGCATAAGTTTAGAGTGAAGTTGAAGTATTCAAATTTATATAAAAGGTATTTATGTCAATTATATGAGATATAATTGACATAATATATAGTTTGATGTGAATGAGATTCATATTAAACTATACTATAGCCTTATTATGGAATTGAGGCATAGTTGGAGAAATTAATATTGAGAGATATCTAAAATTGAATGTGATTGTATTTTAATCCCACATTATGCAAATGTGATTTGCATAATAAGGTGTGGGATACCTTATACTATATAATTATGCAAATATGATTTGCATATTATATAGTTTGTGATTAAATAGAAAATGGGTGTAGAATTTCTCTCCACCCCATCCTATTATATAACAGGATGCTTTGAGAAGCATTTCATAGCTCATTCTCATATTTTTTGGAAATCAAGTTTCCAAAGCTCGCTCATTTTCTCTTTACTCTCTCCAAAACCCAATCAAAAAGGAATCTCACAATTCTCCCACATCCGCCAGAGAACAACCAAGAAGCCCTTGTGGAGGTGTTCAATATCTTGTTCGGTTCGTGGATTTGAGAACATGAGATCGAGAGATCGTTGAGATAGTGATAGATCGCGGGAGGAGGAAAACGAGAAGAAAGTCGTTCTTCAAAGGTATTTATCACTGTTTTTCTTTCTCTTTATGGTTAACCTACTCAAAGCATGTGATGTATGTTGAATTTTAAGTGAATTTGTGTAACACAACGGAGCATCGCGATTCACGTCGCTTCTACTGCGGGATTCAATCCCATCAACTCCGACACGTGACCTATTGGATGTACGAGACTTGCATAAGCATCGATCCATGCCTCAACATTGTATGCTTTAGAACATAGTGTGAGTGGGTCTATATTACATAATGCACATGCTGCAATTGCATGTGAATAAGGAATTTCATAGTAGTCAAACTCGCGACGAGTACAACTTTTCGTTTGGAGATTAACATGCCCACCCAAGTAACCATCATCTACCTCAAATTCGAACTGATCGACTAGTCGGACTACATGTCTCCTTAAACTATCTCGCTTGACCTCAAGAATTTGGCAAGCATAGTTATTCGATGTGACCATGTGGATGCCTTAGTCTAATGCTTGTTGTATTTGGATTGAAGCTAATCTCTAATATGATTCAATAGGCCAATGATTGGTAACTCTCGTGTATCCTTTACCTTCAGCTGTAGGAATCTAGATCCCTATTAGTAGAGGAAACGTAATTGGATCGAAATCTCAATTTCTTTTGGCAAAAAGCAAATACCAGTACATTCGGTAAAAAATAAATATCAATAAGTAATTTAGGCATGGATTTGGCAAAATTAACATGTTGTTTTAGTTTTTCTAAACTAAAGGAGACAGTGAATTACCTTTGTAGCCTTTTCTTTGCAACACCTTGTAATCCTTATGCCAACAAAAACTTCTGCAACGTCTTACTGGTTTCAACAGGAACAATAGGACTCCACCAAAAGTGAAAACTACCTCTCCTCTGACTTCTTAGATCAAGCCTTGTGGGAGACTACCTCTCCTCTGACTTCTTAGATCAAGCCTTGTGGGAGACTTTTCCAACAATTTGGAGAGAAGAAGTATTCTTTTTTAGAGAGTTCTTGAGAGAGGGAGAGATTTCTTCTTTCAATCAATACACGTACAACTATCCCCTCATTCAATCGATCAGTAGGTAGAAGAAGAACCAACTCTCCCCACTCCCTCTGTCCCTATCGAGAGGGGGTTGGAGGGAAGTGGGAACGTGTCATTGACACATTCCCTTAATTAATTAATTAAAAATAATTAACTAAATTAATTATTAATATAATTAAATCATATTTAATTATATATATTAATTTTAATTTTAATTAAATCATATTTAACAAACCCAAAATAAATTTTATATATTTAATTTAGTTTACCTATGATTAAATCACATTTAATCATTTTTCCTCTAACCTATAGTTTTAATGTACATCTTATGCATATTAAATTTTAACCTATAGTTTTAAATATGAATCTCATTTACATTTAAATCACATTTGAACTTCTTCAAATATTTAATTCTCTCAGTTAATTTACTTTCAATCATATTCAAATTAAATTTATAATATAAAGTTTTAATATGCATTAAAACTTTATATTATAATGTATCTCCATACATCATACTTAATCCCTAATTGAATTTGAACATGTCAAATTCTAATAATTAATCAATGATCTAAGAACCCTTTACGAGCTAGAAAGGGGATCTAATGGACCTACAAATCAGAAGCTCCAATGATACAAGATTATTAGGTTAATCTCATTAACTCCTAATCAACATTCGTTAACTGCAGGGACACTCAAATAGTTCCGCAGTTGCACTATTCTCACTGCAGATATATTTCTGTGTCCATGGACATTGACCAATGATAACAAGTCAATCCTTCACGAATGTTCGTAACACCAGCTTGGTCAAATTACCGTTTACCCCTAGGTTGCCGCTTTTACCTTAAGTACCAGTGCTCCTCTAATGAACAACCTATTTATGGTCTTACCAGTAAACAGAAGCCCTCTCGGGCCAATGAAAGAGTGAATTCCATCTTGTTAGGTTAAGTCTCCAGCCGCCTGCTCGGTCTTGTCCCCAAGAAGGTAGGCATATTAAGTCGACGTCTCGGGTCACTCTCACTCATACTAGTCAAAGGACAATCCCTCGCAAACAGGAATTCGTAACCTGGTCAGGATGGAGATCAAGATGCCTAGGTCATCCTATTGAAATGGAAACCTAACTAATCAACGGAGTTGCATCTATTGGTTACTATTTTATGGTCCGGTCTTATGTAATCTCATCACATAGGATATCCCCACTCACATGTCGTCTACATGAGCACGTTGGGTCAACGTGTTTGTATCAAATACAAAGTGGGCCATATCCATGGTATTACCAGGATGAGGTACCCAACCTTATCCCCTTACTATAGACCCTTTAGACTGTTTCTCGAACTGAGATCCTTATATGTTTACGACATTCAGTTCAAGAGACATACAACAACCTAAGATCTTTGTTTATTGGATTTAGGGTTAATATAAGGAAATAGAGAGAAATCATGAAATAAAAATAACACTTTATTGATTTAATTAGAACAATGTTACAAACTACGAGTTTTAGGGCATAAAACCCAACATCAACCCTTGCTGTAACCTGATTGTATCTTCGACCACATTGGAATACCCAAGCCCATCGATGAATTCCTATGCCATCTAAGTATTGTTTCGACACCGTCAAAAGACACTCCCTATAATTATTGAATTCCAACTCTCGAAATTCTCTTGTCGCAAGGATAAAAATACCTCTTAGGTCCTCACTTTTGAACTTCTTCATTAGATTATCCCCTAAGTGTTGGACACATATGCAGTGGAATGCATAAGACATCTCCTTTGCAACTGCCTTGCGGATGCTCACATGCCGGTCAGAAACAACAACAAAATTATCAACATTATTGATTGCACATTTCATTTGTTGAAAAGAATATGACCATGCTACTTCAGTCTCTTCGTCAGCTATTGCAAAACCAACCGGGTAGAGCTGGCCATTCCCATCAACACATGCTGCAATGAACAACTTACAGTTGTACTTCCCTTGTAGGTGTGTGGCATCTACAACTAGTATAGGTGTAATGCAACTCAAAATACCTCTAATAGATGCACCTACTACCATGAATACATGTTTGAAGTTGAAGGGATGGAATCCTTCAGCCGGAACGATGTGAATCGCCTTGTCCCGCTGTGTTACAAGAATTATACTAAAAGATCACATACATCATGTGTATACTCTAGGTTAAACATAAAAGGGAAAGGAAAACAGGAAAAACACCTTTGAAGAAATTCTTTCTTCTCGTAATCGTTCTCCCGCGATCTCTTTAATCTCAACGATTTCTCGATCTCGAACCGACCAATGAACCCAGACACCTCCACTTGGTTTCTCGATTTTTCAGGGAGGAAGGTGGGTTCCTCTTTGGGAAAAGGTTGTCTAGAGAGAGCTTTTGAGAGATGAGAGAATGCCAAAACCAAAAAATAGAAATTGTGTTCACAAAATGCTTCTCCAAGCATTCTTTTATAGTTGGATAGGATGAAGTGAATTTCTCCACCCATTTAGCCCACTAATCCACATATCATATAATATGCAAATCATATTTGCATAATTATATAATATAAGGTATCAGATACCTTATTATGCAAATCATATTTGCATAATGTGGAATTAAATTGAATCAAATTTAATTTTACACATCTCTCATATTAATTTCTCCAACTATGCCATAATTCAATAATTAGATAATAGTATATTGTAATATGAATTTCATTCACATCAAACTATATATTATATCAATTATAGCACATATACGACATCAAACTATATATTATATCAATTATATCACATATACTTGACATAAAGACCCTTTATATGAATTTGAACACTTCAACTTCAGTCCAAACTTTATACTCTCATTAATTCCATATTTGAGCCAACCAAGGGACCTAATGGACCTACTGATCATGAGCTCCAATGATTCAAGATTAACTGATCAAACTCTTTGATCCCGTTAATCAACATTCATTAACTACGAGTCACTCCACTATAGACTCGTAGCTGCATTCTCCTCACCGTAGGACAAGTTGTGTCCATCGATATAACCAATGCCCATGAGTCAACCCTTCACAGGTTGTTGGTAGTCACAACTGGGTCAAATTACCATTTTACTCTCGTGACTACCTCTTGCACCTTAAGTACCACTGATCCTCTAATGAACAACTTGTTTATGGTTCTACCATAAACAACGTCCCTCTCGGGTTAGTGAAAGGGTGGGACCTCGTTATTCAAGACCTAGAGTCAACCCTTAAAGGAACAACCTCTTTATATTCTCTAGCACGGGAATGAGTGATTTCCATCTCGCGAAGTTAAGTTCCTAGTTACCCATGTGGTCTACCTCTTAGAAGGTAGGCTTATTGAGTCGGCAACTTTGGCAACTCTCGCCCGTACTAATCAAAGGACAGACCTCTGCAAACAGAAGTTCGTAACCCGCTCAGGATTAAGGTTGAGTCACTAATGTTCATCTACGAATTTATTAGTCTTAAACTGTTAACGGAGCTACATTAGTAGTCTAATAATTCACGATCTAGTCTTGTACAATCTCATTGCACAGAATACCTCCACTTACATGTAAACTACAAGAATGAGGTGGATCGCCTCGTTTGTATTAAATACAAAGTGGGTCGCTTTAATAGTGTTACTAGGATGAGGTTCCCAACCTTATCCATGTACTATAGACCATTTGGGTCATTTACTTGAATGTGATCCTACCTGTGTGTCCACTACATACCGTTCAAGATCTCATAGATATTACCCTAGAGCTTAGTTTATTGGATTAAGTTTGAAATGCGAGAATACAAGGTTTGATGAAAAATAACTTTTATTTATATACATCAAAATATTACAAATTTCACGAGTTTAGGGCATACACTCCAACAGAAGGATCAACCATCATCAAGTTCCAAATTGAATACTGTGCTTCAATTTTCAATTTTCAGTGCTTCCCCAAATCATGACAACATATTAATTGACTCTTCTGGCGACCCTCTAGAAAAAACTAAGGTTTATTCTCTTGCCCTATATGCCCTATCATAACTTAGGTTCACACCAAATTCTTGTCGCATGTCACTTTTGTGATGGGTTTAAATCCCCCAGCAGAAGTGACGTGAATCACAATGCTTCGTTGTGTTACTTAAATTCTGCTTAAAATAACATACAACTTTTGTAATCTAAGGTTAAGCATAAAGAGAGAAGGAAATTAGTAACAAATACCTTTTTAAGAACGATTCTTCTCGTGTTCCTTCTCCCACGATCTACCTCGATCTCTACAAACTCTCGATCCCGATCTACACCTCGAATCCGTACAACAAATCGAACACCTTCACTTGGTTTCTTAGTTGTTCTCGTTTGATTAGGGAGGATGGTGGGCTCCCTTTTGGCTTTTTGGTTTGGAGAGAATTTGAGAGAGAGAGGTTTTGGAATTCATGTCAAAACAAAAAAAATGAGTGCAGTGTCAGAGAATGCTTCTCCAAGCTTTCTTAAATAGTGGATGGGGTGGATTCTCCACCCATTTTTCCCACTCAAATGCATACCATATAATATGCAAATCATATTTGCATAATTATATAGTATAAGATATCACATACCTTATTATGAAAATTACATTTGCATAATGTGGAATTAAATTGAATCACATTCAATTTTTCACATCTCTCAAATTAATTTCTCCAACTATGTCATAATTCCATACTTAAACTATACTATTGTTTAATATGAATCTCATTCAAATCAAACTATATATTTTATCAATTATATCTCATGTAATTGACATAAATACCCTTTATTTGAATTTGAACACTTCAAATTCATTCCAAATTTTTTACCCTAATTAATTCCATAATTGAGCCAACTGAGTGACCTAATGGACCATACAGATCATGAGATCCAATGATCCGAGATTAATTGATCAAACTCTTTGATCCCGTCAATCAACATTCATTAACTACGAGGTCGCTCCACTATAGACCCGTAGCTGCACTCTCCTCACTGTACACAAGTCATGTCCATTGATATAACCAATACCCATGAGTCAACCATTCACAGGTCGTTTGTAGTCACAGTTGGGTCAATTTATCGTTTTACTCCTATAGGACAAGTTGTGTCCATTGTTATAACCCATACCCATGATTTTCTTGTAGACACAAGGTTCACATACCTTATCATGCAAATCACATTTGCATGATGTGGAATTAAATTTAATCGCATTCAATTTTTTACATCTCTCAAATTAATTTATCAAACTATCTCATAATTCCATAATTAGACTATAGTATAGTTTAATATGAATCTCGTTCACATTAAACTATATATTATATCAATTATATCTCATATAATTGACATAAATACCCTTTATTTGAATTTGAACACTTCAAATTCATTCCAAATTTTATACTCACATTAATTCCATAATTGAGCCAACCGAGGGACCTAATGGACCCTACAGATCATGAGCTCCAATGATCCAAGATTAACTAATCAAACTCTTTGGTCCCATCAATCAACATTCATTAACTACGGGGTCACTCCACTATAGACCTGTAGCTGCACTCTCCTCACTGTAGGACAAGTTGTGTCCATTGATATAACAAATACCCATGAGTCAACCATTCACAGGTCGTTCGTAATCACAGTTGGGTCAAATTATTGTTTTACCCCTGTGACTACCTCTTGAACCTTAAGTACCACTGATCCTCTAATGAACAATTTGTTTATGGTCCTACCATAACCAACGTCCCTCTCGGGCCAGTGAGAGGCCCTGTTGTTCAAGACCTAGAGTAAGCCCTTAAGGGAACAAACCATCCAGATTCTCTAGCATGAGAATGAGTGAATTCCATCTTGCGGAGTTAAGTTCCCAGCTATCCACGTGGTTCTGGCCCCTGAGAAGGTAGGCATATTGAGTCGGCGTCTTTGGCCACTATCATCCGTACTAGTCTAAGGATAGACCCTCGCAGACTGGAGTTCATAACTCGCTCAGGATTAAGGTCGAGTCACTAATGGTTATCTACGAATTTATTAGTCCTAAACTGTTAACGGTGTTACATCAGTTGGTCTAATAATTCACGGTTCGATCTTGTACAATCTCATTGCACAGGATGCTCCCATTCGCATGTTAATTACATGAACGAGTTAGATCGCCTCGTTTGTATCAAATACAAAGTGGGTCACATCCATAGTGTTACCAGGATGAGGTTCCCAACCTTATCCATATACTATAGACCATTCGGGTCGTTTACTCGAACGTGATCCTACCTGTGTGTCCACTACACACCGTTCAAGATCTCATAAACGTGTGTCTAGAGCTTAGTTTATTGGATTAGGTTTGAAATGCGAGATACAAGGTTTGATGGAAAATACTTTTTTTTATATACATAAAAAAGTTACAAACTACACGAGTTTACGACATACACCGCAACAGTTTGGCTTAAAACTACGACCAACTTGTTCGAATTTGAATTTTAGCAAAGTGCCAATCACCCTACTCCTAGCTTGTTGATGATCATGTGCCAACATCTGTTGTTTGCATGTATGTGTGTTGTAGTATTTCGACACCTTGAATACATTGCTACCCTTTATGTGCATAGCTCTAAGTCTCTAGGTGCACTATTTAACAATACAAATAACTTTGTAAAGGTTAGGATTTTAATTTTTCACCCTAAACTCAAAGTTAGCTCTCATTGCGAGCACAAACAATCACATATATAAATCTTTTTTTAACAGGAATATCTCTTCAATCTCAACATTTTTAACTAAAGAGTACTCACACAACATGATTATGTGTTTACTAGACGATCCAGGTACATCATGGCATCGGTCTATACGCGATGTAGGGTTGAGGTTTGTTGGAAGTTCATGATCCGAAGGGATTGAATCCCGCAGTAGAAGCGAATTGAATCGCGTGCTCTCGGTTACGTTACTCGAAACAGACTCAAACATGCATCCTAGGTTAAGCATTAAAGAGGAAACAATATTACCTTTGAAGAAACATTTTCTTTTAGTAATCCTCTCCAACGATATCGACATTCTCAACGATCTCTAGACGATCCCAAATCCACGAACCAGACACCTCCAAGATGACCTTCTCGGTTGTTTTCTAGGAAAGGGAGGCTTGTGGGAACTCTTTTTGGAGAAAGGAAGTTGTAGAGAAATTGAGAGAGAATTTTTGGAATTTGGAACTTACAAATCCAAAAAGTGAGATTGAGTGTTTTAAAATGCTTCACAATGCATTCATTTATAGTGGGTGAGGGTGGAGAGAAATTCTCTACCCATTTAGCCCACTACTTCCACAAATCATATATTATGTTGATGCAATTGAATCGCGTAGCAGAAGCGATGCAAATTGCGAAGCCCTGTTGTGTTACTCAAAAACTACTTAAAATTCAACATACAACAATTGAAATCTAGGTTAAGCATGAGGAAGAAGAAAAAAAAACAGAAACTAACCATTTGAAGAATAACTTTCTTCTCATGTTCCTTCTCTCCGATCCGACAACGATCTCCCGTTCTTGATCCACGTACCAAACAAGAACATTTCCACTAAGACTTCTCGGTTGTTCTCCGGTGGATGAGGGAGGAAGGTGGATTCCCCTTTGGAATTGGGTTTGGAGAGAGTAGAGAGAATTAAAAGAAAATTCTAGAGAGCTTTTGGTGAGAAATCCAAAAAATTAATTGATTGCCATAGGATTGCTTCTCCAAGCATCCTTTTATAATGGTATAAGGTGGAGAGAAATTCTCCACCCATTTACCATTTAACCACAAACTATATAATATGCAAATCATATTTGCATAATTATATAGTATGAGGTATCACATACCTTATTATGCAAATCACATTTGCAATCTGTGGAATCAAAATTGAATTACATTCAATTTTACATATCTCTCAATTAATTTCTCCAACTATGCCTTAATTCCATAATTAGGCTATAGTACAGTTTAATATGAATCTCATTCACATCAAACTATATATTATATCAATTATATCCTATATAATTCACATAAATACCCTTTATGTGAATTTGAACACTTCAAATTCACTCCAAACTTTATATCCTCATTAATTCCATAATTGAGTCAACTGAGAGACCTAATGGACCTACAGATCATGAGCTTTAATGATTCGAGATTGAATGACCAAATTCTTTGATTCCATCAATCAACATTCATTAACTACGGGGTCACTCCACTATAAACCCGTAGCTACACTCTCCTCACTATAGGACATGTAATGTCCATCGGTATAACCACTGCCCATGAGTCAACCCTTCACAGGTCGTTTGTAGCCATAGTTGGGTCAAATTACCGTGTTACCCCTGTGGCTACCTCTTGCACCTTAAATACCACTAATCCTCTAATGAACAACCTGTTTATGGTCCTACCATAAACAACGTTCCTCTCGGGCCAGTGAGAGGGTAGGGCCCCGTTGTTCATGCCCTGGAGTCAACACTTAAAGGAACAACCTCAATGGTTTTCCTAGTTCGGGAACGAGTCAATTTCATCTCGCGAAGTTAAGTTCCAAGCTACCCACTTTTATTTATTTCCTTGAATAATTACAAATACACGAGTTTAGGGCATAAATCCCAACACCCATGTGGTTCTTCCCCTGAGAAGGTAGGCATATTGAGTGGCAACTCTAGCCTACTCTGACCCGTACTAGTCTAAGGACAATCCTCTCCAAACAAGAGTCCGTAACTCACTCAGAATTAAGGTCGAGTCACTAAAGGTCATTTACGAATTTATTAGTCCTAAACTGTTAACAGTGTTACATCAGTTGGTATTATAATTCACAGTCTAGTCTTGTACAAACTCATTGCACAGGATGCCCCCACTCACATGTCAACTACATGAAAGAGCTGGATCACCTCGTTTGTATCAAATAAATTGTGGGTCATATCCACAGTGTTACCAGGATAAGGTTCCCAACCCTATCCATAAACTGTAGACCATTCGGGTCATTTACTCGAACATGATCCTACTTGTGTGTCCACTACACACCGTTTAAGCTCTCATAGATATGAATGACCCTGGAGCTTAGTTTATTGGATTAAGTTTGAAATGCGAGATACAAGGTTTGATGAAAAATAACTTTTATTTAGAAATACATCAAATGTTACAAACGACACGAGTTTAGGGAATACACACCAACAAACTCCCACTTGAACTAAAGCTAATGGAGTACAAACTACATTTTCGAAATGCAAAAAAATATAATAAACTAGGGCCCATTTTACAATACTCCCACTTGCCTTAGTCAGGAATCACTCATAGACCTAGACTCTCTAGGTGACCCTCAAACACCTTAGTCGTGAGAGCCTTTGTAAATGGATCAACAACGTTGTGCTCCGAAGCTATCTTCGTGACGATCACACCCCCGTGATACACAATCTCCCGTATTAGGTGATCTATTCAATATGCTTGCCCCTCTAATGACTTCGAGGTTACCTCAAGTTGGCTACTGCACCACTATTATCACAATAAAGGGTGACTCACAAGTTCATGTTTGGAACAACTTCCAAATCCATCATGAACTTCCTAAGCAAAACTGCCTCTTTAGCTGCTTCACAAGCTGCAACATATTCGTCCTCCATTGTGGAATCCACGATGCATCCCTGCTTGATGCTTCACCAAACTACAACTCCTCCGTTAAGAGTGAACACTGACCCCGGTGTGGATTTCCTAGAATCCTTATCGATCTGAAAGTTAGAGCCTGTGTATCCCGTAAGGATCAAATCCCTATTTCCATACCCAAGCATGTAGTCCCTCATTCTCCTAAGATACTTGAGGATTTCCTTTACGGAACCGCAAAATGAGTCAGGGAGATAAGCATAACTCATCATCGACCGAACCATGTCCAACAGGATTTTGTTTCTTTTCTCCGATACACCATTCTGTTGTGGCATACCAGGTGCTGAGAGTTGAGACATAATTCAATATTCTATCACATAGTCCTGGAATTCAAGGTCCATGTACTCTTGATAACACACAAAATTCGCTATTCTTAGGCTTAGATTTTGCTAGTTTTTGTGTTAATTTCAGGGCTTTCACGTGTTTAATTTACCGAATTTCAGGATATGGGCAAGAATAGAGCAATTGGAGAGATCTTGAAGAATTAAGGCTCAAACAGGAGATATTAGAGCATAAAAGATGAAGAAATTTGAAGTCGATGTCCCAAAACAAGCAAATTGACCTAAGGGCATGGCGTTGAGACGCCATTGACGGCATTGCAACATCATGCCATGAGATGAACCAGTGTGAAAACCCACAAAGCCTACGTCGAGACGCTGCTTTGCAGTGTCGCAATGCCATATCGATTGCGTGTGCGCCTACCATGTTCGTAGCGTTGAGACGTTGTGCAAAACTTCTCAACGCTGCGATTAATTCCTTAAATAATACGCGCCTACGGCATGACGTTGCAACGTTGTGCCGATTATTGTATAAATATGTGTTTTTACCTCTTTTCTAGGGGAGCCGAATTTGATTGATTCTTAGACCCTATTTTTGTAACATACCTCTGAAAGGAGCAGAAAAGAAGTCTTTGGAGGCCAAGCACGAGAGTGGAGGCTCGAGATCGTGACGAGAGCTCAGAGAAAAGGACCAACATCGACACCAAAGAGTTTTCTTTCGCTTTCTCTTTAGTTTGTAGTTTTGTTTATGGACTCTTTTTTGGATTTAGCATGTTTTGTAGTGATTATGAGTAGCTAATTTCCATAGTTAGGGGTTAGATGTAGCTAGTTATGAATTTATTTTAGCAATTGTGTTGAACTTTTGGTTGGGTTGAATTATTTTTTGTAATTCTTTCTTAATGCTTGTTTTTCTTTGGTCAAGATTAGCATGATTTATTGATTTAAGTTTAATTCGAGAGAATAAATTTAGATTAGATTAAAATTGTCAAAACCCTTAGTAAATCCTAGTTGGAATGTTCGCCCTAATCTCGTGTAATTTGTAATACAGTTAGTATAAATGAATAAAAGTTATTGATTTGTCAAACATTGTATCTCGCATTTTATAAAACTTAATCCAATAAACTAAGCTCTAGGGTCATATTATAAAACTTGAACGACATGTAGTTGACACACAAGGAGGATCACGTTTGAGTTAGTGACCCGAACGGTCTACAATATATGGATAGGGTTGGAAACCTCATCCTAGTTACACTGTGGATGCGACCCGCTTTGTATTAGATACAAACGAGGTGATCCAACTGTTCATGTGGTTGACATGCGAATGGGGGCATCCTGTGCAATGAGATTGTATAAGACCGGACCGTGAATTATTAGACCTACTGATGTAACACCATTAAAAGTAGGACTAATAACTTCGTAGATGACCATTAGTGACTCGTTCTTAATCCTGAGCGTGTTACGAACTTCTGTCTGCGGCGGTCTGTCCATTGACTAGTATGGGTGAGGGTGGTCTGGATACACCCAATATGCCTGCCTTCTTGGGGGCAGGACCTCGTGGGGAGCTGGGAACTTGACTACGCAAGAAGGAATTCACTCGTTCCCGAACTAGGGAAACCAAAGAGGTTGTTCCCTTAAGTCTTGTCTCCAGAGCTTGAACAATGGGCACACTGTTGGGATTTATGCCTTAAACAAGTGTAGTTTTGTAATTATCATAGCACAATAAATAAAGTTGTTATTTATTATATTCTCGCATATAGATCTAAATCCAATAAACTAAGTTTCAAGGTTATAATGATAAATCTTGAACATTTATGTAGTAGACATAAGTTGGATTAAGTTGTTCAAGTATAACCTAAAAGGTCTATGGTACATGCATAGGGTTGGGAACCTTATATTGGTAACACCATAGATGCGTCTCGCTTTGTATTTGGTACAAACGAGGTAATCCAACTCGTTCATGTGGTAGACATGCGAGTGGGGGCATCCTGTATAATGAAATTATACAAGACCGGACCGCGAGTTATTAACCTACTAGAGTAACACCGTTATCAAGATAGGTATAATAATTCATAGATGATCATTAGTGACTTGACCTGAATCTGAGCAAGCTACGAACTCCTACTTGTGAGGTTTGTCCTTAGACTAGTATGGGTGAGAATGGCCTGTAGCCGACTCAATAAGTCTACCTTCTCAGGGACATAACTTTGTAAGTAGCTGGGAACTTAACTATGCAAGAAGGAATTCACTCATTCTTGATTTAGGGAATCAGATAGGTTGTTCTCTTAAGAACGGAATCCAGGTCTTGAACAAAGGGGCCCCGCCTTCTTACTGGCTTAAGAAGGATCAAGTTTTATGGTAGGACCATAGAGTGATTGTGTAAGCCCTAAACTCTATTTGTTTTCTCTTATCATTTTGCACTCATACACGATGTTTTGACATATGCAAAATGATATAGGTTGCACTAAAAGATGTCGTGATCGGATTTGGGAATCTATTGAATTGGGGACTATAATGTGTTTAAAGCTTCATAAGGAGATAGGTAAGCCATTGAAATAAGCATATTAGAAGGTTAATTGAAGTATGTTAAGATCATTAGGAAATTAGGCAAATTTTAGGTGCATTATGTATTCAATGAAAAGTTCATATCTCTTATAAACTTAGGTAAAGTTGGTTAAATGCTTTAGGTTGACTTATTTACTTATTTTGGTGTTTTAAAAAGGGGATTATGATGTAAATATTAAAGTAGGAGCTGGCCAAAGGAGGTGAAGGCTCGGAGTTAAGTTTGGCAAGTAGGTGTTGTCAAATTCTTACTAAGACAGCAAGCAGCTGGAAAATGGGGCAACTTCAATCGACCATATCTCTTTGTTTACTGAACCAAATCTTATGGTTTTTTAGTCAAATTCTCGTAAATTGAGTGTAGAATATGAAACTAGTATTTTGAAAATAAGAAGAGGAAGAAGGAGAAAAGTATAGAACAATGAGAGGTGTTCAAAGTTCTCGGGTAGCAGAGCAGTGTGAGGAGATCAATCTGTTTTGAGCTCTTGAGGAGGAATTAGAAGCTGAAATTTTGAGGTAAGTAAACTAAGATGTTTTACTTGAGGTCTATCAAAAAAATTTGATGATAAATTTTCAGAAACCCAAACTGAAAGTTGAACCTGAAATCATAGGTGCAAAGAAAAAAAAACTGGTAGCAAGAGATTTAAGGAGATGTGCTTCCATTTCTAGATATCTTACAACCAAGTGTGTATGGTTCTTATGAATTAAGTTATGGGATTGAATTAGATCTGTTTTTAAGGTGAATAAGGAAAGGAATTAATGTTGTTAATTTCATTTTCAGGGCAAATGGAGATAAGAATAGCTTATAATCCTTGGAACCCTTTTGGTGATTGTGTGTGACTATATTTTAGAACCATACTTAACTTTTGTTTTTTCTTCAAAAGCATAAATGTTCATCATTGAATCATGCTTGAATTAATTTTGTATAGTTTCATGCAGTTTTTGACTGAATGTTCTTGATGGAACATAAGCATGTTTTCAATTAGTGTGTAGCTATATATCTAAGTATGGAAACTAATTATGGAAGTATGATTTCTTCTAGAGAATTCTTTGTGTAGATTGACTTGGAAACATGTTTAGGAAGTAATATGCAAATGTTGAGAAATTGTTGTATGTGTTTTGAAAACATAATTTCCATTGTAAACAAAGTATGCCCCTGTATGTCGTTAACCCCCAGTACTGAAGGACATAGAGAAGGTACTTGGGAGGGAAGAATCGTGTTTTTCCGATACTGAAGGACAATGAGAAGGTATTCGGTTAGTAAATGGTTTTATCCTAATACTGAAGGACATGGAGAAGGTATTAGGGAAAATCAAAGTGCCCAATGACATTCCACGTGCACGTGAGAAAGATATGAATGTTATTTGTATAAAGATAACTCTACCACCGCTAGGGTTTGAAAGCGGCGTCATGCCATGAGTTTTATTGTCATGAGCTTCTACGTTGTTGGTCTAACTATTCTTCACGATAGTACTACATTATGAGCTTTTATGTTCTACAGAAGTGGTGACTTAATACTGTAAATTTATAGCATGGCTTGATTATGTTTACAAACAAGTTTTTAGCTATTTTCTATTTATAGCCTTTCCATTATTATACTTCACCTTTAAGCTTATAATGTTTTAAAAATAGACACTCATTGGGCTTCCCAGCTCACGTTTTCGTTATGTTACTCTTCCCAGGTAGCAGAAGAGTTCCCGGTGCTTAGCCTTGACAATACCTGTTTGCCACCACGCTGTTTTAGCTCCTTATATATACACTCTCTTATGTATATGGTTTGTAGTGAAAACATATTAGTTGGGTTGTAATAAACTTGAAAGCCTTATGACTTGCTAAAGAGCATAGTAGTGGTAGTGAATGTGTCTTGGTTATATGTGTATTAAAGTGTTGAATCTTACTTGTTCAAACAGGTTATGTTGCGTTTAATTTTAGGTTAAGTCTGGGTTAGTCAAGGAGAGCCAGTAAGAGGGTTGGTTTTCTTGTCTTTGCATCTCTTTCTATGTTAGGCATGTAAGCTGGGAGGGGGTGTGACAGCTTGGTATCAGAGCAAAAGGTTTTGGGAAGGGAATTAGGTTCATGCATTAAACTAGGACCTTGTTGTCTCAACTATTTTAATAAGATTGTTTAATTAGGACATGGCTCGAGGTGGCAAACGAGGCAGGCAATTGGAGGTCAGAACTCAAGAAGCTACCGGCGATAGAGAAAGAGAGGTATCAGAGGGGGAGCCAAGTAATCCCCAACAACAGGTGAACATGGAGGAACAAATCTTCACGAGGATAACTCAAAGATTAGCTGAAAGTGTTGGATCAGCACAAGTAGATCCAGAAAAGAAGTATGACATGGAAAGACTCAAGGCCTTAGGTGCAACAACATTTGAAGGCACGACAGATCCCGCTGATGCTGAGGTTTGGTTAAATTTGATTGAGAAGTGTTTTAGGGTCATGAAGACAGGAAGGTCAATTTAGCAGCATTCTTGCTTCAGAAAGGAGCAGATGATTGGTGGAAGATAACAAAGAGCAGAAAAGGGGAAGCTTGGAGCTGGAAAGAGTTTCAAAAGGCTTTTGAAGAAAGTATTATCCGAGCTCATATCGTGATGCGAAGAGGAACGAGTTTCTAGGACTTGTTCAGGGGTCGATGACTGTAACAGAATATGAGAAGAAGTTCACAGAGTTATCAAAGTATGCTAGCACTATTGTTGCAAGCGAGATAGATCGATGCAAGAGGTTTGAGGATGGTCTACGAACAGAGATCCGAACACCTGTGATAGCAAGTTCTGAGTGGGTTGAGTTCTCCAAGCTTGTGGAGACGGCACTACGGGTGGAACGAAGCCTAGTTGATTAAAGAATGGGAAAAGGAGCTGTAGGTTGTGGTCATACCACTTATTCTGTTGGTTTATCACGAGACCAATTCCAACGAGGAGATAATAGGAGATTCACTCCAGGAGTTTCTGCAAAAGGGAGATTTAAGCCCCATTGTGGTGGGCAGTCTTCTTCAAAGACTGATACAGGTGGACGTGGAGAAAGACAGAGGCAGCAGGGATCAAGCTTTCTGATAGGATCGACAAGGGACTCCCGTACAGGCAACCCAGTGAGTCAGTAACTAGTTCAACAAGGAAACCTTTGTGCAACACTTGTGCAAAGTATCATTGGGGTCGATGTTTGAGTGGCGAAAATGTATATTTCAACTGTGGGCAAGGCGGCCACTTCAAAAGGGAATGCCCTCAGCTAAAGCAAGGAGGCATGGTAAGACAGAGAACCACGTCCCAGACCGTGAACCAGCAGCAAAATACTGAGGTAGCTGGAGGAGAAGGTACTAGTAGTGCTAAGCAGAAGGGACAGGTAGGTCGACCCCGACAACAAGGAAAGATTTATACCATGACACAACAGGAGGCAGATGATGCACCAGAAGTTGTTACGGGTACACTTTCTATCTGTGGTAAACCTGCACATGCATTATTAGATCCAGGAGCTACACATTCTTTTATCAAAAAAATATTTGTTGCTTGCATTGATGCGAAGTTAGAACCTTTATCTGAGGAGCTGTGTATTTATACTCCTATTGGAGATATGTTGACAGTTTGTAGTGTTTATACTAATTGTATTGTGGAAGTGAATGGTATGACAATGACAACTGAACTGATTCCCTTAGATCTTCAGAGTTCGACATTATCTTGGGGATGGATTTCTTATCCAGGTATCATGCCTTAATGGACTGTCATAGGAAGGAAGTTGTGTTGAGGAAGCCAGGCGACACTTAGGTTGTGTTTAAAGGGTATAGGAAGATATGTTTAAAGGGTATAGGAAGATATTACTTGTATGATATCAACTATTAAAGCTAGAAAATTATTGAAGAAAGGTTGTACAACATATCTTGCATATGTAGTTTGTGCACCAGTGAGTAAATTGAAACCTGAAGACATTCCAGTAGTATGTGAGTATTTAGATGTCTTCCCATAGGAGCTAACAGGGTTGCCACCTGATAGAGAGGTGGAGTTTACCATAGACCTGATGCCAGGAACAACGCCAATATCTCAAGCCCCGTATAGGATGGCACCGAAAGAATTGAAAGAATTGAAAACTCAGTTGCAGGAGTTGGTGAATAAGGGTTATATTCGACCAAACGTATCTCCGTGGGGAGCACCTGTGTTGTTTGTTAAAAAGAAGGATGGGACATTACGATTATGTATTGATTACCGACAACTGAATAAGGTAACATTACGTAACAAATATCCTTTGCCCCGCATAGATGACCTGTTCGATCAACTAAAGGGTGCTTCAGTGTTTTCCAAAATTGATTTACGATCTAGTTACCATCAGCTGAAGATCAATGATTCTGATGTATAAAAAATAGCTTTCAGGACAAGGTATGGGCATTATGAATTCTTGGTAATGCCATTTGGGTTAACAAATGCCCTAGAAGCATTCATGGATCTCATGAATCGGGTATTCCATCCTTACCTTGATTAGTTTGTGATAGTATTTATTGGTGACATCTTGGGGTACTCAGAAAGTAAAGAGAAGCACGCAGAACATCTCAGAATAGTGTTACAGACATTACGAGATCGGAAGTTATATGCTAAATTTAGTAAATGTGAGTTTTGGCTGGAACAGGTAGTGTTTTTAGGGCACGTAATGTCAGCAGCTGGAGTTCAAGTGGACCCTCAGAAGATAGAAGCTATAGTTAAGTTGGAACGACCCACTTCAATTCGGAAGTCCGTAGTTTTTTGGGCCTTGCAGGATACTATCGACGTTTTGTCGAGGGGTTTTCGAAGATAGCTTTTCCATTATCCAGTTTGACAAAGAAGAATACGAGTTCGAGTGGAGTGAAGGGTGTGAAAAAAGTTTTCAAGAGTTAAAGAACAGACTTGTCACAGCACTGGTACTAACTCTACCCACCACGGGAAAAGAGTTTGAGGTTTACTGTGATGCCTCACATCAAGGCCTTGGATCTGTGCTTATGCAGGATGGGAAAGTGATCGCTTATGCGTCAAGACAGTTGAAAAAGCATGAATGTAATTATCCTACTCATGATCTGGTGCTCGCAGCAGCGGTGTTAGCTTTAAAGATTTGGAGGCATTATCTGTTTGGTGAGAAGTGTTGTATTTACACAGATCATAAAAGTTTAAAATATATCTTCGAACAGAAAGAATTGAACTTGATACAACGGCGGTGGCTTGAGTTTATAAAAGACTATGACTGAACAATTGAATACCACCCAGGAAAAGCTAATGTTGTAGCTGATGCACTCAGTAGGAAGTCGAAGCAACTTAAGGGTTCACTTAATGCAGTTAGAGTGACTGTATTTGAAGAACTCAAGAGTTCAAATGCAAAAGTTTTAGTTGGTGACAAAGGAAATTTGTTAGCTCATTTTCAGGTAAGACCTACCTTAATTAATGATGTTATCTCAAGTCAAGCCAGAGACCCTGCCCTCAAGAAATTGATAGAAGAGGTGAACTTGAAGCAGAGAGCAGATTATGAAGTAAGGCGTGATGGAGCGTTGATGAAGTGTAGTAGATTTTGTGTACCTAAAGATAAAACTTTGAGAAATACAATACTGGACGAAGCACATAGTTCAACCTATGCGATGCATTCAGGAAGTACAAAGATGTATCGAACCCTAAAGAACCATTATTGGTGCCCAGGAATGAAACGAGAGATAGCAGAGTATGTCTCTAAATGTTTAATTTGTCAACAGGTGAAACCTGAGCGACGGAAACCAGGAGGGCTTCTAAATCCACTCCCAATACCTGAATGGAAGTGGGAGCATGTAACCATAGATTTCTTATTTGGACTTCCGCGGACACCGAGCAGTTATGACGGGATATGGGTGATAATAGACAGAATGACTAAGACTGCTCGATTCTTACCCGTCAAGGTAACATTTACTTTGGATAAACTTGCTAAGTTATATGTTGACAGGATTGTAAGTCAAATACGGAGCCCGAAAATCAATTGTGTCAGATAGGGATTCGAGATTTACTTCCAAGTTCTGGCCGAGTCTACAAGAGGCCTTAGGAACTAAGTTACACTTTAGTACGACATTTCATCCTTAGACCGATGATCAGTCAGAAAGAACCATTCAGACCCTCGAAGACATGCTTCGAGCATGCGTAATGCAATATAAAGGAAGTTGGGAGACTCACCTATCGTTGATGGAGTTTGCATACAATAATAGTTATCATTCTAGCATCGGGATGGCACCGTACGAAGCATTATATGGAAGGAAATGTGGAACCCCTATTTGCTGGGGGGAGGTAGGTGAAAGGAAGCTGATAGGGCCAGAATTGGTCCAAGTTACCTCGGAGAATGTTAAGTTTAACAAAGAAAGACTAAAGAAAGCACAAGATAGACAAAAGAGCTATGCTGACAAACGAAGAAGGGATTTAGAATTCGAAATCGGAGACAAAGTTTTCTTGAGACTGTCCCCGTGGAAGGGTATTTTACGGTTCGAAAGGAAAGGGAAACTAAGCCCGAGATATATAGGGCCTTACGAGTTTCTGGAACGTGTAGGGCCATCAGCTTACAGATTAGCTTTACCGATAGAATTGTCTCGAGTACATAATGTTTTCCATGTATCAATGTTGAGAAAATACATTTCTGACCCATCACATGTGCTCAAGGCAGAACCAATACAACTTAAGGAAAATCTATCCTATGTGGAAGAACCTCTACAAGTACTTGATCGGAAAGAACAAGTACTTAGGAACAAGTCAATACCATTGGTAAAGGTATTGTGGAGAAATCACGACGTCGAGGAAGCAACATGGGAAAGCGAAGACCAAATGAAAGAAAAGTACCCAGAACTTTTCTCGTATTGAATTTCGAGGGTGAAATTCCTCTTAAGGAGGTAGTAAATTGTAAGCCCCAAACTCTATTTGTTTTCTCTTATCATTTTGCACTCATAGATGATGTTTTGACATATGCAAAATGATATAGGTTGCACTAAAAGATGTCGTGATCGGATTTGAGAATCTATTGAATTGGGGACTATAATGTGCTTAAAGCTTCATAAGGAGATAGGTAAGCCAATGAAATAACCATATTAGAAGGTTAATTGAAGTATGTTAAGATCATTAGCAAATTAGGCAAATTTTAGGTGCATTATGTATTCAATGAAAAGTTCATATCTCTTATAAACTTAGGTAAAGTTGGTTAAATGCATTAGGTTGACTTATTTACTTATTTTGGTATTTTAAAAAGGGATTATGATGTAAATATTAAAGTAGGAGCTGACCAAAGGAGGTGATGGCTCGGAGTTAAGTTTGGCAAGTAGGTGCTGTCAAATTCTTACTAAGACAGCATGCAGCTGGAAAATGGGGCAACTTCAATCGACCATATCTCTTTGTTTAATGAACCAAATTCGATGGTTTTTGAGTCAAATTCCCGTAAATTGAGTGTAGCATATGAAACTGGTCAGCTTTTTAGAAAATAAGAAGAGGAAGAAGGACAAAAGTACAAAACAGTGAGAGGTGTTCAAAGTTCTCAGGTAGCAGAGCAGTGTGAGGAGATCAATCTGTTTTGAGCTCTTGAGGAGGAATTAGAAGCTGAAATTTTTAGGTAAGTAAGCTAAGATGTTGTACTTGAGGTCTATCAAAAAATATTCGATGGTTGTTTTGATAAATTATGAGAAACCTAAACTGAAAGTTGAACCTGAAACCTTAGGTGCAAAGAAAAAAAAACTACTAGCAAGAGATTTAAGGAGATGTGCTTCCATTTCTAGATATCTTACTACCAAGTGTGTATGGTTCTTATGAATTACGTTATGGGATTGAATTAGATTTGTTTTTAAGGTGCATAAGGAAAGAAATTAATGTTGTTAATTTCATTTTCAGGGCAAACGGAGATAGGAATAGCTTATAATCCTTGAAACCCTTTTGGTGATTGTGTGTGACTCTATTTTAGAAGCATACTTAACCTTTGTTTTTTCTTCAAAAGCATAAATGTTGATCATTGAATCATGCTTGAATTAATTTTGTGTAGTTTCATGGAGTTTTGACAGAATGTTCTTGATGGAACATAAGCATGTTTTCAATTAGTGTGTAGCTATATATCTAAGTATGGAAACTAATTATGGAAGTATGATTTCCTCTAGAGAATGCTTTGTGTAGATTGACTTGGAAACATGTTTAGGAAGTAATATGCAAATGTTGAGAATTGTTGTATGTGTTTTGAAAACATAATTTCCATTGTAAACAAAGTATGCCCCTGTATGTCGTTAACCCCCAGTACTGAAGGACATAAAGAAGGTACTTGGGAGGGATGAATCGTGTTTTCCCGATACTGCAGGACAATGAGAAGGTATTCGGTTAGTAAATGGTTTTATTCTAATACTGAAGGACACGGAGAAGGTATTAGGGAAAATCAAAGTGCCCAATGACATTCCACGTGCACGTGAGAGAGATATGAATGTTGTTTGTATAAAGATAACTCTACCACCGCTAGGGTTCGAAAGCGGTGTCATGCCATGAGTTTTATTGTCATGAGCTTCTACGTTGTTGGTCTAACTATTCTTCACGATAGTACTACATTATGAGCTTTTATGTTCTACATAAGTGGTGACTTAAACCTGTAAATTTATAGCATGGCTTGATTATGTTTACAAACAAGTTTATAGCTATTTTCTATTTATAGCCTTTCCATTATTATACTTCACCTTTAAGCTTATAATGTTTTAAAAATAGACACTCACTGGGCTTTCCAGCTCACGTTTTCGTTATGTTACTCTTCCCAGGTAGCAGAAGAGTTCCCGGTGCTTAGCCTTGACAAAATCTGTTTGCCACGCCGTTTTAGCTCCTTGTATATACACTCTCTTATGTATATGGTTTGTAGTGAAAACATATTAGTTGGGTTGTAATAAACTTGAAAGCCATATGACTTGCTAAAGAGCATAGTACTGGTAGTGAATGTGTCTTGGTTATATGTGTATTAAAGTGTTGAATCTTACTTGTTCAAACAGGTTATGTTGAGTTTAATTTTAGGTTAAGTCTGAGGTTAGTCAAGGAGAGCCAGTAAGAGGGTTGGTTTTCTCTGTCTTTGCATCTCTTTCTATGTTAGGCATGTAAGCTGGGAGGGGGTGTGACAGATTGTCATTAGAGGATCAGTTGAGATTAAGGAACAAGATGTATTCACATGGGTAGAACGGTAATTTGACCCAGCTGTGATTACGAACAACCTGTGAAGGGTTGACTCACAAGTATTGATTATATCAGTGGATACAACATAGTCTACAATGAGAAGAGTGCAACTATGAGTCTATAGTGGAATGACTCATAGTTAATGAATGTTGATTAATTGAATCAAAGAGTTTGATCGATTTATCTTGTATCATTGGAGCTCATGATCTGTAGATCCATTAGGTCCCTCCGTTGGGTGAACATGGAAATAAGAAAAGGTTTATAATATTTAGTGAGGTTGAAATGTTAAATTTCATGATTAAAGGGATATGTCAATTATATATGATATAATTGATATAACATATGGTTCCATCCATGAGAAATATATCATAAGAGCACTATAAGGGTAGGATGGTCATTTCCATCCTAATTCTCTATAAATATGTGCATGAGATGCACATTTGTTAACCAAATTCAAAAGGCAACCCTAGTGCTTTGTATTTCTAAAAATCCATACCAACTCAAAAAGAGGTTCCACTTACCTTCCCTCTCCTAGAGATACAAAAGAGAAGATCAAAAGGAGCACGTGTTGTTTTGTCTACAAAGGTTACTTGTTGTCCATATGATCTAATATGCATGCTTAATCATTTTATGTATGTTTTGATTTGATCTATGTAATACATTAAAAGAACTCGCGATTCAAATCGCTTTCGCTACGGGATTCAATCCTATCAATTGGTACCAGAGCCAAATTGTGTTCTTGTTTTTGTTCTAGATCTGTCAAAAAACATATGTGGGATTACATTTTTGTTCATGAGATGAATGAATGTTTGCAAAATTAGATGTTTATATTTTTGGCACTTAGATTTGTAATTTTTCATTGAATAGTTCAATGTAAGGGTCTGGTGTTTTGGGAAATTTTAATTGTAAATCGAGTTTGTAAGTCCGTGTCGATCGAGGCAAAGTGGTTGCTAAGAAGAACGGAGGAAAATCGAGCAAAAAATGAAACAATACCATTCTGTTATGTGAACGGCGTTGCAACGTTGTTCATTATCGTTGCAACGTCACCACGACAGGCGCGCGACTGAGAAGATGACAGCGTTGCAACGCTGATGGTAAGGTGTGCTTCAACGATCAGAAACGGACAAAGGACAGCGTTGCAACGCCGCAAGCGTTTCACGGAGAGCAGCAACGGGAAGAAAAATATTTTTTTATATTATTTTATATATAAAACATTTTTATATTTATTACTATTAATTTTATTTATTTGAATTAATATAATTAGATTATATTAATTAAAATTATTTTTTAAGGGGTCAAAAATGGTCTAATTTTTGCTATTTAATTTTATGCAATTGTTGTATAATTATATCCATGCATAATGTATGCTATTTAGAAAATTCCACCTTAGGTTAAGCATTTCCATGCATCATTTATAATATAATGTGTTATATTATATAGTTTGCATGTATAATTAATATAAGGAGTTATATTAATTTTTGGACAGCATTGACATGCATTATAATTCATGAGATGAATATGCTATATATGTTTATTATTCATGTGGTGATGATCAAGTAAATATAACATAGTATGCATGTCACCTAAGGTTAATTATTAGTTTTAAAATGTTTAGAACTTGGAATTAATAGACCTTAGGTTACCTAGTTCTAATTATATTTGAATTAGGAACCATGTAATTTATAAACAATGATTAAAAGAGAAACTCTGTCTAAGGAAGCTTCTACCTAGGCTGGAGTATTTAAGCTGACGGAAACGGAACACCCCTACTTGGGAACTGGCCTGAGAGTGAATTTTAATCAGAGAGTTTATAAATTATAGTAGTGTCAGCAAGTTTATTAAGGGGTTAATAAACTTGAAATCCTAGGTTTAATATAAAGAGTTATATTAGCAAACTTAGGATCAAATCAATAAAAAGTTATATTGATTATTAATATAAAAGTTATATTGATAAGTTTAGGTAAAAAACATTAGCTGGGTTTAGCCTAGGTAAATTTCCTATAGAGTTAAAGTATCCAGTGGGAGGAAAAGTGTATATGATACATATTTTTCCACCTACGTTTCTCTTGGAAATTCACGCCGTGAGATCCATACTTGGCCTCGTGGCGAAAACGAGAGCCTCCCCCTTCGGATGGTGTTTGTATGGTCAATAGCAAGGTGAATGGAGAGGGTACTTATAGTGAGTGGGAGAAGGTTTAGTGAAAACAAAACCTATGGTCTCTTTTATCGGTTCACGCCGTGTGATTACTATGATCAGCCCGCTAGTTTGGCCTGGACCAGACAATCCCTTCGGAGGGCTTTGATCATAGAGATCAGAACACAGTGAACACTGAACAAGGATAAAGATTACCTTAGTTTATTTTCCAACCTAGTCCTCCCTTCGGCGGATTTTGTTGGATCAGGACTCTGGAATCCAAAGATAAAGGGTTACACTCATAGGATACATTAGTTGTAATTGTATCCAAACCAAATAATGGCAACTAAAGCCTATAGGAAAAAGAGTTATTCTGGCATTAGGTTTTGGTCAAGAATGTCTTGATCCAGAGGATGACTGTTTTTTATTACCCTTCGGTGTCATACATTCTAAACCTTTGGAGTATCATTGCAAATTATTAATGACTTAGGAATCATTAGATAATTAGCTAAAAAAACGATTGGATTAATTAAAAGTTTAGCGAGAAACTAATAGAAGTATTTTGTATTTCAGCAATATGAATAGCTCAATCCTTTTCTTATTGGCAACTGAGAAATTAACGAGAGAGAATATAGTGACTTGGAAGAAAAGACTCAACATAATCTTGGTAGCACATGGTCTTAAGTTCGTTCTCAATGAGGAGTGTCCTCAATACCCTGCTCAAAACGCACCTCAATCTGCTAAGGATGCATATGACCGTTGGTTCAATGCCAATGAAAAGGCAAAAGCCTATACACTTGCTAGCATACCTGATGTTCTAGACAGGAGGCTAGAGAGCAAGGTCTCAGCACGTTACTAGTCTTTTATGAGCTGCAGATTTACTAGTCTTTTATGGATGATAAGGGACAAGAGAATGGTGAGGCAAATCAGTTTGCCCATTCTAAGAGTTTTTAGATGGGTTCATCCTCTAGAACTAAGTACTACAGTTATTCTTCTGAACTTAAGGAGATACAAAAGAAAAGGAAAAAGAGCAGATAAAGAGCAATTTTCTGGCAAGAAAAATCTTGTTATTTGATAACATGTATGTAGTTTTAGAGTTTATTAGAAACCTTATTTCTATTTCTTGCCTTAGCAAACAATGTACTTCAAAATTTTCAATTAAATAAAGAGTTTATTTCTTTGGAAAGGTATTGAACTATGTGTTGCTCTTCTTGAGAATATTTGCAGAGGTTTAATTCAGGTAAAATAGTTTTAAACATTGAATTACTTAAAATGGAAAATACACGAACTATAAGAAACATAAAATTTCTCCTAAAGAAAATGCTAAACTTTGGCACCTTCAGTTAGGTCACATTAACCGCAATAGTTGAGAGATTGGTAAGAATTGGACTTCTAAATGAGTTAGAAGAAAATGCCTTACCAGTATGTGAGTCCTGCTTAGAAGGAAAAATGACTAAAAGACCTTTTAGTGGAAAAGGTTATAGAGCCAAAGAACTTCTTGAGATTATACATTCAGACCTTTGTGTCCGATGAATGTTAAAGTCAGAGGAGGTTATGAATATTTGATCTCTTTTATAGATGATTATTCCAGAGTTGGGCATATTTACCTAATGCATCATAAGTCTGAAGCACTTGAAAAGTTTAAGGAATTCAGGACTGAAGTTGAGAATCAATTAGGTAAAATAATTAAAACACTTCGATCGGATCGAGGTGGAGAGTATATGGATTTAAAATTCCAAGACTATATGATAGAACATGAAATTACACCCCAACTCTCAGCACCTGGTACGCCTCAACAAACTAGTGTATCAGAAAGGAGAAATAGAACCTTGTTGGACATGGTTCGATCAATGATGAGTTATACTCATCTCCCTAACTTGTTCTGGGGATACGCAGTAGAGACTGTTGTATACATTTTGAATAATGTTCCATCGAAAAGTGTTTTGGAAACACCATTTGAACTCTGGAAAGGACGTAAAGGTAGTTTACGTCATTTCAGAATTTGGGGATGTTGTTGTGCAAAAACTCACTACGCAAGCATACGCAATCGTAGGTAGTAATTAGTGAAGAAGGTCGATCCCACAGGGACTAAAGTCAGTGAAAATGATGAAATTGAGTAAAGTTAAACTATTCTTAAAGCTTCTAAATAACCCCAAAAGCAACTAAAACGAGTTTGGCACAAGAGAGAAAGTAACTAGCTATCTAAGAGCGATAAACAACTCAAATGGACAATAAACAAGCTGAGAATGAAGTGATTAAAGCGTTGGAATTTATGGAAACGAACTTCTAATTTCTGCTCTCTAATGTTGTAGCAATGCTACCACATTGACGCCACATTACTGTACTGTGTTTACACAAAAAATTTCGAAAATTATTTCTAACCTTCGAATTGCAGTCTAAAACAGAGTATTACATATGTCTATGAAAACCCAGCTTTCAAACATCAAATTAACTCAAATTTCCCTAAGTTTGCAAGCCAAAAGCATATGTCTATACCTTTGGAACCTTTACTTTTTAAAGACAAAGACTTACTTGCATTGCCCATGCTTTTTCCATTCATTTTAACCTTTTCAGAATTAAAACAAACTAATATTCATTCCTAAGGTGATCAATCTTAAGAAGAACATCAAACAACAAACACCCATAAGCAATCTACACAAATATTGCAATTTCCCAACAAAAGAACTTCAAAAATTAAGGTTTCATTCCATAAATTCCAACTTAAAACAATTAGTTCATAGTTTTTACAGAGAATTCAAGAACAAAGAAGATAAAGATCATCCACATGCTGAAAAAGGAGTTGAAATTACAAGAAAAAGGTTAACTAACAAGTCTTTCAACAATCTAAGCTAGGGGTAGGAGAAAACAAGCTATAAAAGGAGAAGAAAAGAAGAAACAAAGCTTGATTGAGGACTGATGCAGTAGCAGCACGCCAGCAGCCTCCCTTCTTCCTCTCCTTCTCTTTTCTCCATAAGCCTCTCCCCAATCGATTCCTACCCTTTTCTAAATTAGGGTAAGACTTTTTTTTCTTTCTTTTGCACCCAAGCCCCTAAACCTTCTTCTTTTCCATAAAAAGCCAATCCTAATCTTTAAAATTAGTTTTTTGGCCTCAAAATCGCGTCATTCCAAGAGGTGGGACCCAGATTTGACTTTTCTGCCCGAATTCAATGTTGCAGCAATGGTACCACATTGCTGCCACATCGTGCCATCTCCTGCTCTTTAAAGCTACTACTATAGTGGTGCTATATTAAATGTGTCACGACCTTCATCTTCTTCCTACACACACCAAACAAAACTCAAAGCACAACCGACCATAAAACACGGTCACCGACAATAATTAAACACACAAAACTCAACAGACAACAAACATAAAGCAAGCAAACTCAACAAAACAAATAAGGCACAAAATACTAAAATTAACTTAACAGAACCAAGAAAATAAACAACTAGACACTATGTTGGGATTTTTGTCCTAATCTCGTGTTTGTAATATATTGTTTGAAATTAATAAGAGTTATTCATTTCATCACTTTGTGTCTCACAATATTTATAAACTTTTCCAATAAACTAAGCTCCAGGGTCATTGAATTTATGAGACAACTAAAACTTGAACGGTGTGTAGTGGACACACAGGAAGGATCACGTTCGAGTTAATGACCTGAACGATCTACAGTATATGGATAGGGTTGGAGACCTAATCCTGGATACACTGTGGATGCGGCCCGCTTTGTATTAGAGGAGCAGTGGGGACTTAAGGAACAAGAGGTAGACACAGGGGTAAAACGATAATTTGACCCAGCCATGTCTACGAACAACCTGTGAAGGGTCGACTCATGGGCATTGGTTATATCAGTGGACACGTAATATTCTCGCACCGACGGGAGTGCGCACTACGGGCTACAAAGTGGAGTGTTACCGTAGCTAATGAATGTTGGTTAACCGGGTCAAAGAGTTTGACAGGTTAATCTCGGATCATTGGAGCTCGTCACTGTAGGTCCATTAGGTCCCTCGGTTGGCTCAATCTGGGTTAAAAGAAGGGTTAATGTTTTGGTATGAAATTGAAGTGTTCAATTTCACTTTAAGGGCATTTATGTCATTTATATGAGATATGAATGATATAATATATAGTTTAATGTAAATGGGATTCATAATAAACTATAGGTTAGCCTAATTGTTGAATTAGGGCTAATTGGAGAATTTGATTGAGAGAAATTAAATTGGATGTGATTCAATTTAATTAATCCACAATTATTGCAAATGAGATTTGCAATATGAGATATGAGATATCTTATATTATGTGGTTATGCAAATGAGATTTGCATAACCTATGGTTGTGGTAAAGTGGTAATAATGTGGAGGTTTTAACTCCATCAATTCCACTATATAATCCCTTCTTGCAAGAAGGATAGTGAGCATTCTCTCATTTTTTAGAATTTCACCAAAGAGAAGAAGAAAGTTCTCTCTACTTTCTCTCTATTCTCCTCCCTCTCCAAAACTCCAAAAAGTTCTCACAAACTTCCCTTCTCCAAAAGAGAACAACCGAGACTCCAAGTGGTGGTGTTCGAGTTCCGTTCGTGGGAAGAGTTCGTTGAGATCGAGAAGCACGAAGAGTTCGTGATTTGAGGAAGAAACTTTGAAGAAAGTCTTCAACAAGTAAGTACCTCTATTCTTACTGTTTTTCTTCCTTATTCAGCATGTTTAGCCTAGATCTAGTGTTAGATCGTTTTAACAAGAACAAGTAGCATAATGATACCTTGACGATTCGATCGTCTTCCGCTGCGCGGGGTTTTTCATTCCCTTCACACTAAACATACTACACTCCAAAACTCAACAAAAACAAGCTAAGAAAACGACTTAAACACGCCCACCACTGAATTTTGAGTAGAAATAAGCAATGCAAAGTGACGAAAATAATCTCATTTCATGGGATTATCAATGTCCAGCACATGTGCTCGTGACAAATCCAAAGAAATTGGAATCACGTTCAAAACTATGCATTTTTTTGTAGGGTACCCAAAAGAAATGAGAGGTGGGTTATTCTATGATACTAAAGAAGATAAGGTACTTGTATCGACAAATGCAACTTTCTTAGAGGAGGACCACATAAGGGATCACCAACGAAGAAGTAAAGTTGTGTTAAGTGAGTTAGACGGAAGAATAGCAAAAGTTGTTGATGGTACATCAACAAGAGTTGTTAATACAAATTTGTCAAATCCACCTCAAGAGTTGAGAGTGCCTCGACATAGTGGGAGGGTTTTAGCATAACCTGACCATTACATGGGTTTAAATGAAACCAAAATTGTCATATCAAATGATGATTGCGAGGTCCATTAACTTATAATCAAGCAATGGTTGACAAAGACAAAGATAAATGGGTCATAGCCATGAACCAAGAAATTGAGTCTATGCACTTTAATTCTGTTTGGGATCTTGTAGATATACTTGATGGGGTAAAACCTATAGGTTGTAAGTGGATCTACAAGAGAAAACGTGGTGTAGATGAAAAAGTGCAAACTTTTAAGGCTAGACTAGTAGCAAAGGGTTATACCCAGGTAGAAGGGGTGGTCTATGAGGAAACCTTTTCACATGTTGCTATGGTAAAGTCTATCCGTATTCTACTTGTCATTGCCGCATATTATGACTATCAGGTATGGCAAGTGGATGTCAAGACAACATTCTTAAATGGGAATCTTGACGAAAACATCTACATGGAGCAACCCAAAGGGTTCATTCAACTAGGACTAGAACAAAAGGTTTGCAAGCTTAAAAGATCCATCTATGGATTGAAACAAGCTTCTAGGTCCTGGAATATAAGATTTGATGAGGCACTCAAATCTTATGGCTTTGATCAAAATAATGATGAACCTTGTGTCTACAAGAAAATCATTAATAGTTCTGTCGCTTTCCTAGTCTTATATGTAGATGATATCCTACTTATTGGAAATGATGTAGGTTATCTTACTAACATTAAGAAATGGCTAGCTACGCAATTCCAAATGAAAGATTTGGGAGAGGCGCAGTTTGTTCTTGGAATCCAGATTGTCCGGAATCGCAAGAACAAAACTCTAGCATTGTCTCAAACATTTTACATCGACAAATTGTTGTCAAGATTTAAGATGCAAGATTCCAAGAAAAGTTTATTACCTTTCAGGCATGGAGTTCATCTGTCTAAAGAATAATGTCCTAAGACACCTCAAGAATTTGAGGATATGAGACGAATTCCTTATGTATCAACTATTGGTAGCCTGATGTACGCAATGTTGTGTACTAGGCCAGACATATGCTTTGCGCTAGGAATGGTCAGTAGATATCAACACTAGACAATGGTTAAGACAATCCTCAAGTATCTTCGAAGAACGAGGAACTACATGTTTGTGTATGGAGCTAAGGATTTGATCCTTACAGGATACACAGATTCTGACTTCCAAACTGACAAAGATTCGAGGAAATCTACGTCGGGGTCAATTTTCACTCTTAACGGAGGGGTTGTAGTTTGGCGAAGCATCAAGCAAGGATGCATCACATATTCAACTATGGAAGCCGAATATGTAGCAACTTGTGAAGCAGCTAAAGAAGTCGTATGGCTAAGGAAATTCATGATAGATTTAGAAATTGTTCCAAACATGAATTTATCAATCACACTTTATTGTGATAACAGTGGTGTTGTGACAAATTCAAGAGAACCCCGAAGACAAAAGAGTGGAAAACACATTGAGCGGAAGTATCACCTAATCAGGGAGATAGTGCATCGAGGAGGTATGATCGTCACAAAGATAGCTTCAGAGCACAATACTGCTGACCCATTTTCAAAGGCTCTCTCGCCTTAAGTATTTGAGAGTCACCTAGAAGGTCTAGGACTACATATTTTACCCTAACTAGGGCAAGTGGGAGTATGTTGTACAAAAGGTATTCAGTGCCCTAGTTTATTGTATTTACATTAGTGTAATGTTCATTATGTACTCCAAAGTGGGAGATTGTTTGGATTTATGCCCTAAACAAGTGTAGTTTTGTAATTATCATTGCACAATAAATAAAGTTGTTATTTATTATATTCTCGCATATAGATCTAAATCCAATAAACTAAGTTCCAAAGTTATAATGATAGATCTTGAACATTTATGTAGTAGACATAAGTCGGATTAAGTTGTTCCAGTATAACCTAAAAGGTCTATGGTACATGCATAGGGTTGGAAACTTTATACTGGTAACACCATGGATGTGGCCCGCTTTGTATTTGGTACAAACGAGGTAATCCAAATCGTTCATGTGGTAGACATGGGAGTGGGGGCATCCTGTATGATGAGATTATACAAGACCGGACCGCGAGTTATTAACCTACTAGAGTAACACCATTATCAAGATAGGTATAATAATTCATAGATGATCATTAGTGACTTGACCTGAATCCTGAGCAAGCTACGAACTCCTGCTTGTGAGGTTTATCCTTAGACTAGTATGGGTGAGAGTGGCCTGTACCCGACTCAATAAGCCTACCTTCTTAGGGACATAACTTTGTAAGTTGGGAACTTAACTATGCAAGAAGGAATCCACTCATTCCTGATTTAAGGAATCATATAGGTTGCTCTCTTAAGAACTGAATCTAGGTCTTGAACAAAGAGGCCCCCCTTCTTACTGGCTTAAGAAGGATCAAGTTTTATGGTAGGACCATAGACTGATTGTTCATTAGAGGATCAGTAGAGCTTAAGGAACAAGATGTATTCACAGGGGTAAAACGATAATTTGACCCAACTGTGATTACAAACAACCTGTGAAGGGTCGACTCACAAGTATTGATTATATCAGTGGATACAACATAGTCTACAGTGAGAAGAGTGCAACTATGAGTCTATAGTGAAATGACTTATAGTTAATGAATGTTGATTAATTGAATCAAAGAGTTTGATTGATTAATCTTGTATCATTGGAGTTCATGATCTGTAGATCCATTAGGTCCCTCTATTGGCTCAACATGAAAATAAGAAAGGGTTTATAGTTTGGAGTGAGATTGAAATGTTCAATTTCATGATTAATGGGATATGTCAATTATATATGATATAATTGGTATAACATGTGGTTCCATCCATGAGAAATATATCATAAGAGCACTATAAGGGTAGGATGGTCATTTTCATCCCATTTCTCTATAAATAAGTGCATGAGATGCACATTTGTTAACCAAATTCAAAAGGCAACCCTAGTGATCTTTTGACAAGTGCTTTTGTTGGAAAAATTCGAAAGCACTTGTATTTCTAAAAATCCATCCCAACTCCAAAAGAGGTTCCACCACCTTCCCTCTTCTAGAGATACACGGAGAAGATCTAGCGGACGGATTGAAAACTACTTCGTAGTTATTGGAGTACGCGAGATCATTGAGATCGTGAGAACGTGATGATCAAAAGGAACACATGTTTGTTTTGTCTACAAAGGTAATATACTTGATGTCCATATGATCTAATACGCATGCTTAATCATTTTATGTAAGTTTTGATTTAATCTATGTAATACATTACAAGAACACGCGTTTGAAATCGCTTCCACTACGAGATTCAATCCTATCACACCACCCTCTCACTGGCCCAAGAGGGATATTGCTTATGGTTGGATCATACAACAAAGTTGTTCATTAGAGGAGTAGTGGGACTTAAGGAACAAGAAGTAGATACATGGGTAAAACGGTAATTTGACCCAGCAGTGACTACGAACAACCTGTGAAGGCACGACTCGTGGGGATTAGTTATATCGATTGCCACAACTTGTCCTACAGTGATGGGAGTTCAGCTATGGGCTTTAGTGGACTGTTGCGGTAACTTAATGAATAGTGATTAACCAGATCAAAGAGTTTGATCGGTTAATCTCATATCATTGGAGCTCATCAGGTGTAGGTCCATTCGGTCCCTCGGTTGACTCAATTAGACAAATTGAGGGTTTATAGTTTGGAATGGATTTGAAGTGTTCGAATTCATTAATTGTGTAGTTATGTCAATTATATGTGATATAGTTGACATAATATATAGTTGATGTGAAATAGATGAAGGGATTTGAATTCCCGCAGCAGAAGACGTTGTGAAACGTCGTTGTTTCGTTGTATAATTCCTATCTTAAAATTGAACATAACACTTACATTCTAGGCTAAACATGCTTAAAAGTAAGAGAAAACAGTAAATAATAGACTTACTAACCTCTGGAAGAACTCTTCTTCCATGTTTTCTCCTTCTCGATCTCGATCCCTCTCGAACTAACGATCTCTACGAACTTGATCCTCGAACCGAACGACAAGACACTTCCAAAAGGTCTTCTCAGTTGTTCTCCTGAGGTTGAGGGAGAGTGTATGAGACTCCTTTTGATTTTGGGTGAGGAGAATTCGAGAGAGAGACGAGAGAGTTTGAGAGAATTTGGAGATCTCTTGGAACTTGAATTTCCAAAAATTGAGATCAAACATTACCCAAGGCTTCTCACCAAGCCTTTAAATAATGGTGAGATGTGAAATTGAAATCTCCACTAAATCACCATTTTACCACAACCTTATGTTATACAAATCATATTTGCATAACACATATAATAAGGTATCTCATACCTTATTATACAAATCACATTTGTATAATTGTGGAATCTTAAAATTGAATCACAATGAATTTAATTTCTCTCAATTCAATTTCTTTAATGTTGCACTAATTAATCAATTAGGTTATACTATAGTTTATTATGAATCTCATTCACATCAAACTATATATTAGGTCAACTATATCACATATAAATGACATAATTACCCAATTAATGAATTTGAACACTTCAAATCCACACCAAACTGTAAACCCTCAATTTGTCCAATTTGAGCCAACCGAGGGACCTAATGGACCTACAGATGACGAGCTCCAATGATCCGAGAATAGCCTATCAAACTCTTTGACCCGGTTATTCAACATTCATTAGCTACGGTAACACTCCACTAAACCCCGTAGCTGCACTCTTATCATTGTAGGACAAGTTGTATCCATCGATATAACCAATGCCCATGAGTCGACCCTTTACAGGTTGTTCGTAGACACTGCTGGGTCAGGTCTACCTCTTGCTCCTTAAGTCCCACTACTCCTCTAATGAACAACTATGTTGCATGGTCCGACCATAAACAACAACCCTCTCGGGCAAGTGAGAGGGTGGGGCCCTGTTGTTCAAGACCTGGAGTCAGCACTTAAGGGAACAACCCCTCTAGTTTCCCTAATTCGGGAACGAGTGAATTCCATCTCGCTTAGTCAAGTTCCCAGCTCCCCACATAGTCCTGTCCCTGAAAAGATAGGCATATTGGGTGAACAACTGTGCCTACCCTCACCCATACTAGTCAAAGGACAGACCCCAGCAGAAAGGAGTCCGTAACACGCTCAGGATTAAGGTCGAGTCACTAATGGTCATCTACGAAGTTATTAGTTCTATAATGTTAACGGTGTTACATCAGTAAGTCTAATAATTCACGGTCCGGTCTTGTACAATCTCATTGCACAGGACGCCCCCACTCGCGTGTTAACCAGGAAGTATTACTCCCTGAGAGGATTTGGCCCAAGCCTTCACGACAAATTTTTTCCCACCATTGAAAGCTGCAAAGATGAGGATGGAGATAGGGACTTTTAGGCAATTTGAGGGAGAGCAGCTATTTGAGGTATGAGAGCGTTACAAAGACATGCTGAGGAGGTGCCCACAACATGGGTATCCAGATTGGTTGCAAATGCAATTATTTTATAATGGGCTTTCAAGTTAGACGAAGACCATTCTGGATGCCACTGTTGGAGGTGCTATCATGGTTGTTCCGTAAATTTTGCAATATCGCAAGTGTACGGGTCAAGTTTTAATATAGTGAATTTGAGTACGAGTATCGTCCATAGCATTGGGTTATTTAATTCAATTACTTCCTATCAATAACACCACTCAATTTTATCTAGAAAATCAAACTTAAGGTGAAGTGAAACATAAAATCAAAGTGTGAAAATTGAGAACAATCAGGAGAAACAAATATGTTAGGGACTAGATTTCACCAAATAATTAACTATTTTATTGAGATCATGCTAATGGGTTATTGCACTGCTTTTATAAACCAAGAAACTAAGATAACAAATAACCTCTCTCGAGGCAAGTGAATCTCACGCAAGACATAGAATTAAACATCTCTGTACAACCTAAAACTCAAATATGGCACTATGTCAAATTCTTATGGATTTCTAATAGCACTTCAATCATTCTCATGTCAAAGTAACCATTAGTCATGCAATTGATATCAAATCTAAAATATCTTTCACAAGAATAAATTTAAATCTAAGAATAAATAAACTGTGATCAAGAGTTTATAAGCATTAAGGATGCAATTGCATGAATAAAAGCATTACAATAAACCAAAAGCAACCAATTCAACAAAATAGCATAATGAAAAAGCTACATCTATCCCTAAGATAACGAGTTTAGCTTGCCATGTTGACTATAAATCCTACTAAACTCAAATACAAAACCATAGTTTAACAAGCAAAGTGAAAAGAATAAAGAAAGAACTCTCGTGGCGTGAACGATAACGATCCTGACACCTATCACGAACCCCGGGCTACAAAAGTCTTCCACTTGAAATCTCTCGAAAAGTCTTCTAATAGCCCCTCACAATGAATTTTAGACAATTGTTTCAAAAGCTCTCCAAAAAGATCTCTCAAAAAGGTTTTCTTTTTTCAATCAAGATGCAACATTTTCTTATTATACTATCGGCACGGCGTTGCAACGCTGGGCATGGCGTCGCAACACAAGCGTTGCAACGCTGTGCCCTAGGCGAATATATAAAAAGGAAATAATCTTACAGTGTTGCAATGCTGCTACCCTCGCGCGTCTTTTGCTTATCGAAGTAGAATTGCAACGCTGCAAGGCAGCGTTGCAATGCCATCACTACGGATCTTCAAGGCGTCTTTTGCTGCGTGTTGGGCGTTGCAACACTGCTTGCAACATTGCAACGCTATCGACATGAGTTCTTAAGGTTGAATGGATGCACGCAGGGCGTTGCAACACCCAGAATGGAGTTGCAACGCCATCTTCTAAGGTTTGGTTCCTTGTTTTGGCCTTCCTCTTTCCATTAATGTCATTTTTAGCTTCTTTAAGCATTCTTTGACTCCCGTTCCTTCCATATTTCTCCATCCGTACTTGTATTGCTCTTTAACCTGAAATTCAATAATTTAGACACACGAAAGCTCTGGAATTATCACAAAACTAACATAATTTAAACCTAAGGATATCACATTTTGTGTGCTATCAAACACCCTCAAACTTAAACAATTGCTAGTCCCTGAGCAAAAACAAGAGAATGAAGAATCATATCAGAGTAAGCTTCATACTAAAGACTCAAACCTCAGGAATTTTATGGATCGAAGAATAAATTCATCAAACAGACAAAAGTGATTAAAAGCTAGAAATTAAGAATTTAAAATTGAATCAAATTGTTCCTTGAGTGGGTGTGTACTAGCCTTTTCCAGTTTAGTCCTTATAAGCCCAAGATAACCTTATTGAGTCCCCTGCTCATCTTCCCTATACACTGGCCCTAGGATCAAAATCTTCAACATCATTTACACAATCAGAAAGTTTTACCCTTTTTTATTGATGTTTTTCTTTCACCCTCAAACTCAAACTTTATTTCACTAACAAATATTTTCTTATTGTTATTATATAGATATAATTTTTTTTGGAGGGAATCCTTCAGTTACCTATACCTTCGCTCCAACATATTAACACTTTGTGGTGAAAATAGCTGACTACGAGCACAGATATCTTCCAGACTGTCAAAGACTACTCACATCCTAAGTGGTTTATTTCTAAAGATTTGTAATAATCACAACACTTAAGATGTTGGAGTACCCTCTGTTTATCATTTTTTTTAATTGTAAAGAGTGGAAAAACTTTAAAAAGGTATAAATTTCGATTGTGCAAACTTGCTCTTTCATCAGCTCCTAAGCCTATCGAGGTGACAACGATCTTCTGGACAAAATAAACTTGCCCTAAGCATTCAAGACTTCTCCAGGATTTTCTAAGTGCAATTAAATTCAATGAATTCTCTAATCAATTTTAATCATCCTAAAACTAGAATTTAATCAAGTTCTCTCAGTAGATGAACGTTATTCACAATTCTGAATTAAGTTTCATCAGTGGTTATCATAGTCAAATTAAAGTAGGAAAGACTTAAAATGAGCAATCCATTTCATCATCTTGAAATCAATCAAATGAACCAAATATACACAGCAGAATATGATAGAGTATGGAATGGAGTCAGATAAAAATCATGCAGTAACAGTAATTAAAAAGTCATACAATCACCCCCAAACTTGAGGACAACATTGTCCCCAATGTGCAGATACAGATAAAAAAGAAAAACAAATTAACTAGAGAAGCAATGGGGGAGAGAAAAGAACTGTACTGTCGTGTGCTCGAAAAAATCTCATTCCTCATCAGAGGAATCGTAAGGAGGCATAGGTCCTGGGAATGCTGGTTCAGAGCCATGAATGTGTATGAGACAGTCGTATAGATGGCGGTTGGAGGCCTCATTATAATGCAAGTGCCTCATGATCCGGCGCTCCTCCCGACGACTCTGAGTCTCGTGCTGGTCGGAAGCGCTCCTCTAGTCTGGCTATAGCATGAACCAGATCCTGATAGTCCTGTGGGGCAGAGCGATGTGTAGACTCACGCTGCCCCTCCTCACCTATGTCACCCTCGACTTCGTCAAGGAAAAACTCTGCCTCGTCGGCCGGCATCCCAACAAGGACTCCTTGGTCGTGATCCCAAAGTCCTGAAGGGAATCGAAGTCCCCGTAGCGGAAGCGATTGCGACTCGCACGCTCTTGATTTAGTTACAACGATTTATTTAAGAACACAAATAACAAGATTAAGTATAAAATAGAATGGACAACAAGAATGTTACCTTTGAAGAACCTTTCTTCGAGTGATCCTCTCTCCCACGGTCACGATCTCAGCAACACGAACTCGTACGAACACCGACACTACCACCGGATCTTCTCCGTTGTTCTCTAATTGAGGGAGAAAGGTGGGTTCCCTTTAGGAATAGTGAGGTGTTTTGTGAGAGAGATATTTGTTGTCTTGGAACTTTTCCAACAACAACAAAAGGCTAGGAATTGCTTAGAATGTCTTGACCTAGTTGCATCTCATACAACCATATATATAGGGGAATGTGATGGAAATGACCATCCTACCCCTCCTTTATTCTCTCTTTAGTATATAGTTTATATATGAATAGCTCTGGTAATGACTCGCAGCGTCGGAGTCCACGAACCTCTGCCCATCATATTCTGAACAGGAACTGGCGGTTCTCTTTGCTCTCTTAGGTGCCATGTGTGACTAGTGCAATAAAAAAACTAAACAATGACAAGCAACAAAGTCAGTGCCAACAGGGGAGGAAAAACAATGAGACGACCTATGGAAACCAGTAGATGGTGCATGAGGAATCTACTAGGCTCATGAGGTAGAAATGAAATAAACTTTTAAGCTCTCTACCCAAAGGTGATGGCAGTAAGGAAAAAAAACATGAATGCAATGAATCTAGCCTCCTAATAATCATGAAAAAGAAGTGGGACAATAAAGTACAAGGAAACCATGTACAAAAGTAGACTAATTTATCACGACCATGCAAGGGGCAAGAGTAAATAAGCACAAACCCAATGACAATCCAAGCATAACAAATATGCATGCCCAAGCAAACAATAAGATATAGTCCCAAATTAGCAACTGAAGACCTCCAAAGGACAAAACTAAACATGCTAGTGCAACTTCAAGTTCAGACAATCAAAAGTGTAACTCACATGCTCATATAGGAAGAATAGTCCACAGAGAAAGCACAAACACAAAGCTTATTCATGTTTCCATCAACACAAGGCACAAACAATGGGTAAGAACATGTATTACCAAAATCAACAATCCCAAACTTAAGATCTAGCTTCTCAAGAGTAATAATGCACAAAGGTGAAAAAAATTGGGAACTAACAACAATATACCATGAAAAATCACTAACAACACAATTGGAAACTTCGATTAACCCACCCAAATCCTCTAATATCAAAAGTATACCATGAGAAGTTATCTAAAACCAAGATTCATCACCCAAAACAATAATATAACTGAAACAAACAACAAATCTTAAGCCTAATCAGAGAAAAACAACCACAAATGAAAAGAGAAAGGAAGAAATGTGTTACCCACGGTTGAAGCTCCAAATGGTTGTGGGTTTTTCTCGAAAAATGCCCAATCTTGCATAAAAAGTGAACAAAAGTGAGTGGGTGGTAACAAATTCAAGCAATCTAGGGCAAGGGATGAGAAACATTGAAGGAAGAGGGGAGAAAAGAGAACAAATTTGAGAGAAAAGAGTGGGGGAAGGGCCCTAATCGGCGAAATCTGGAATTTTTAATTTTCAGATTTCACGACAGCGTTGCAACGCTGTCCTCATGGGTCGCACGATTAGCAAAGCGCGCGGCGTTGCAACGCCAATGCAAGGGTTGCAATGCTTAGTGAAACGTTGCGACGCCGTTTCGAGACCTGTTTTTTTTTCACACCTGAAAACAAAAAGAACAAAAAACATCAAATAACCAAAGAAAGTAGAAATAATCACAGGATAAGTAGCGTAACAAAGGTGTTCCGATAATTGTTTCAAATCTAGAACAGGAGGTTTTGTTTCTTCTACCTTATTGACATGTAGTTGTGAAAATTGTTCATATTGAAGTTTAGGCAATTGATTCAGTGGTTCATTACAGTAAGTAACTTCATGATCCAATTTTCCTAACTGATCTAACATTGAATTTGTCATCAAGTCTCTAAGGGATCAAGAGATAAAACTAGCTCTCTGAATGAATCAACAACATCATCCAGAATATCAATCATGTGAAAGGTACTTACCTCATTAGGGTACTTTAAGGATCGAAAAATGTCAAATACAACCTTGTCCTCACCAAACCTCAGGGTTAAGTTACCATCCTACACGTCTATCAATGCTCTTCCAGTGGTCAAGAATGTCGCCCCAAGATAATTGGGAACTCAGAATCTTCCTCCATGTCCAGGACCACAAAATCTGCAGGGAAAATGAATTGTTCAACCTTGACCAACACATCTTCTACAATACCCCTGGGATATTTGATAGAACGGTCAGCCAACTGCAAGGAGATGGTTGTAGGTTGCACTTCTCCTAAACCCAGTTTCCTGTATACAGATAAAGGCATCAAATTAATACTGACCCTTAGATCACATAAAGCTTTATCAACAAAAATACTACCAATATTGTGGGGAATAGTAAAACTCCCTAGATCTTTTAATTTTTGTGGTAGTTTCCTCTGGAGTACAACACTGCATTCTTCAGTGAGATTGACTGTCTCATATTTATCAAACTTCTTCTTTCTTGACAGGACATCCTTCATGTACTTTGCATATTTGGGCATTTGTTCCAAGACATCTGCAAAAGGAATATTAATGTGCAGTTTCTTAAACATATCAAGAAATTTAGCAATGTCATAATCAATCTTTTTCTTTGGAAAGCACTGAGGATTGAAGGGAATGAGACTCCCACGCAGCGGAAGACGATTGAATCGTCGCGGTGAAGTTGTGCAATTGAATTTCATTAAAATGATTTAACTCTTAAATCTAGGCTAAACATACATAAAATGGAAAGAAAAACAGTAAGTTCAAGTTACTTACATGTTGAAAACCTCCTTCAAGGATTCCTTTCCAACGAATCACGAACTCTTCGTGTACTTCTCGATCTCTACGAACCCGAACACTTCTCACGAACAAGAACACCACCAAAGGCTTCTCGGTTGTTCTTCTTTTGGAAGAAGGAAGTTTGTGGGAACTTGGTGTTTGGGAGAAAAGAGGAGAAAAGTTGACAGAATTGAGAGAGAGTTGTTCTCTTCCTTTTGGTGAGAATTCCAAAAAATGAGAGAATGGCTTACCTTCCTTCTTGCAAGAAGGGTTTATATAATGGAGATAGGTGGAGTTGAAATCTCCACCTATTTACCATTTTACCACAACTATAGGTTATGCAAATCATATTTGCATAACCACATATTATAAGATATCTTATATCTCATATTACAAATCACATTTGCAATATTGTGGATTTATTAAATTTAATCATATCCAATTTAATATTGGTGCGAAAATATCAAGTGCCCTAAACTAATGCAAATTAGAATAAGACTCTGACACTTCTACGACGTGCAAGTATACACGGTCGAGTGCAGCAAGTGATAAGTTAAGTATCGATCCCACGAGGACTAGTAGAATCTAAGTTAGTGAGTGTCCTAGCAATTTACCTTTATATTTTGTGTGCAATGCATGGACATGCAAATTTTTGTTGTTAATAAATAAATTGATATGATAAGTGAGAGAAGACAAGACAAGACAAAAGAAAATTACTAAATTTAAATGCGGGGAGAGGAGAATGCAAACAAGAGGGCAGATGCAAGAGATGAGATTTGTAATGAAACATAGGCTCAGGTAAGGTTAGAGTTCTAATGTTCAATTGGAATAAATTTTGAGTGATGCCTTGAATTTACCTACACATGCATTCAAATGATTCTTTCCAAAATCACTAAGTTTTAAAACCTACAATTTCCCAATTGTGATCTAAATTATGCCCATGATTTTAGGTTCTAGGTGGGTTAATTATCCCTAATCAACTCAATAATCCTAGAATGAAATTTTAGTTTTCTAATTCATTAGCTTTCCCAAGTTTATGAATTATAGAGAAGTTAAAAAGGCCAATTTTAATTCTCATGCAACGTTAAATTCAATAAAATTTCATAAATTTAATCAATGGCATCAACCATAAATTTAATCAAAATTTACATTTGAACACAACCTAACCTTTGCCTAAGACAATTTAGTTCATGAATAATATCGAGTCACACATCTCTAAATTAAGCATGCTTTTATTGATCAATGAGTTCATGCAAAAGAACCAACAACATTCACTAAAATAACCTAAATCAGCCACAATTCTAGCCTAAAGCAGTCACGAGTTCGACCTAAAATAGTGAGCAAAAGTAGTCTAAATCAGTATATAAACAACCCAAAAAATCAGTATTAAATTGGTAGTTTGCAACAAGCAATAAAACTTAGAGATAGGGAAAAGGTTACGCAGCAAGTGGTCTAGCTTTTGCTACAGCAATTGCCTAGCAGCAACCCTCTGTCGATGGTCTGCAGCAGGGCACTTTGCTTCATAAAAGCCCTTTGGTTGGCTTCAGCAACAGTGCAGCCAATTGCTTCAACAAAGGCAAGCAACAACAGCAACAACACCTTGGTTCCACTGATTGCTTTCAAAAAAACAACGGCAACACGATCGCAGCGACTTCACGGATTGCTTCAGCAATTGCCAAGCAATAACAGCAGGTGGACAACGCGATTTTGCTTCAGCAATGCCGATGGCTTCTCCTCAACTGCACGTCAATTGCTTTAGCAAAGAGACTTCAGATTCTGCTTTACGCACAGCTTCCACGCAATTGCTTCAGCAACGCACAGACAACTCCTCTATGCTCATCCCTCTCGATTGCTACAGCAATGTAAAGTTTATCCTCTCAGTTTTTCCCCTTGATTGTTGTAGCAAAATCGATGGTTCCTCTTCTCTCTCTCCGTCTCTTCCTCTTGTCACAACTCCAACTCTTCCCCCACACTTGTAAACCCTAGCCTCCTTATACAAGATGATGTTGTTGGGTTTTATGTCCTAAAACTCGTGGTTTTGTAAACTGAATGAATATTCTATATCACGATAAAGTTGTTCTTGAAATTTATTCAGTAAAAGTGTTATTGACTATTGTGTATTGTGTAACCTTAATCCAATAAAGAACCCTTGGCTATAGGATGAATACTTGAACTTTATGTGTGACATAAAAGTGGATCAAGTTCAAGTTATAGCCAGAACAGTCTATAGTATAAGGATAGGGTTGGGGACCTTATCTTGGGGACACTATGGACGCGACCCACTTTGTAGAGAACAAACGATGTGATCCTTAATCGTTCATGTGGAGACATGTGAGTGGGGGCGCCCTATGCAATGAGTTTGCATAAGATCGACCACGCAATAGTCACTTAGACTTTATAACTCCGTTTCTCGTCTTAATCGACTATATTCATCCGATGACCTAGGTAACTCGATCTTAATCTCGAGCGTTCTATGGACTCCTGTTTATTCGAATTATCCTTAGATTTACATGGGTGAGAGTGGCTCGAGACTGCCACTCAATAAGCTGCCATTTCAAGGATAAAACCGGGTAGATAGTCTGGGAACATAGTTCGGCAAGATGGAATTCATTCCTACCCGCTTTAGGGATTAGTAGAAAGGTTGTTCCCTTAAATCTTGACTCGGGTCTTGAACACGGGCCCATCCCTCTCATTGGCTCGAGAGGGATTTGGTTTCTTTGGTTGGACCACAAACCAATTGTTCATTAGAGGATCGGTGGAACTTAAGGAACAAGAGGTAATCTGAGGGTAAAGCGGTAATTTTGACCCAGTGTAATTACGAATGACTGTGAAGGATCGACTTACTAATCATGGTTATATCGAGTGGACATAAATATATCTACAATGAGAGAGTGCGCAAACCATGGGCTTTAGTGGAATGTCTTGGTGGTTAACGAATGTTGATTAGCTAGGCTAAAGAGTTTGGCTAGTTAATCTCGTATCGTTGAAGCTCATGATCTGTAGGTCCATTAGGTCCTCCTTACTAGCTCGGACTTAGCCTTATTACTTTTTGAGAGAAAAGAATTTGAATTGTTCAAATTCAAGTTTGGGAGAAAGCGTTATTTATATGTGATATATTTAACGAATCATAGCTTAATTATGAATTAAACTATGATTAATAAGAGGTGGATATATTTAAATATGATTTAAATATCGGGATCGGTTTATAGCATGAATAAGGATTCATGTTCAAAAAAATCGATCGAGATCGGGCAATTTATTTAATTTAATATTTGATATTAAATTAAATTAAAAATTAATTAATTAAATTAATTTTGAATTATTTAATTAATTATATTAATTTTAATTAAAAATCAATTTAATATTGATTTTTGAATTAAAATTAAATGTAAAATGAGGGATTTTCATGATTTTCATGAAAAACAAGTTGCCAACTTGCCCAATCTTACTCATCTTCAAAATTCACCAAAATTGGCCACCTCCATCTCAAAACATCCTCATCACCCTTGAGTTGTCACTCCATTGAAGCTTTTGAAGCTTTATATAATTGTGATTTGGGGTGTTTAGAGAGAATGACACAGAAAAATTCAATATTCCCGAATTAGTGACCTTTGAGGTCTTTTCTTCCAAATTCTCTCAATCTAGGATCCCACAATCCGTTCTAAGGCCCGAGGGTAGTAGGGAAGACTCTAAACGTTGTCCACGAAGTGTTCGTGTTTGAAAACCATCAACCGGGTGAAGAGAATTTTATCTTCAAAGTTGAGTTTTCTATCCTCTCTGCTTTTCCAAATTTGAGCATGTTTTTTATTTTACAAAATTGATCAACTTAGAGTGTTCAAGATCCAAAATTGCTTCCGCTTTCTTAATCTAGACTCTTTCAATTGGTATCGAGCAATTTTGAGCACTCAATTTGATCAATTGTGTTATGTGTGGTGGGTGTTTTATGAAATACAATTTTTACCGGTATCTAAAGTGTTCTTCCGACTTTGGCATTTAAATTGAGCATCTATTTGTGCTTTATTTTCAAATTTCTCAAGTGTGTTTGAGCATTAATGTGTGTAGAATAAGCTGTAAAAATTTCAAGTTGATTGGAGTTCGGGAAGGCCTTCAATTTGAAGAAATAAGCTCGGAAGGTCACAAAAACTGGAAAACAGAGGTTGCTGTAAATTTTTTTTTTCTCTCAAATCTGCAGCTCCAGCCCGTGTTTTCCAAATTCATGAAGAAGAAGTTGACTTTGACTGGAGCGTTGACCATTGACCGGTTCAGTTGACTTTGACCGGTTCAATAGTTTTTAGACCGGTTTGGCTCGATTTTGGTCCGGTTTGGTTGGTTTTAGACCGGTTCTGACTATTTCGAGGCTGGTTTTTCCATTTTGGAGGTCCGTTTCACCAATTGGAGGCCCGGTTCATCCTTTTACAGCCCGGTTTAACCTTATGAAGGTCTGGTTCACACATTTGCAAGCTGGTTCGACCCAAATTTGAAGTGTTCGAAGTGGTTTGATATCAATTCTAGATTATTATTGTAATAATTTAGTAGTTTGCTTGCATTAGATGCCAAAACCAGTCCACTTTAGTGTGTTTAATTAATTATGCATTGTGAATGTATGTTTTAATTAAATTCTCTAATTATATGTGCATAAAGTATGCCATATAGATTTTAAAATCCCACCATGGGAAGCATGCTCCATGCATTGAAAGTATGTTATAAGTGTTATAATATATTGTATGCATGTTAATTGGGTTTCATGAGAATTAATATAAGAGTTATATTAATTTATGAAATAAATATTATATGTTTTAATTATAATTAATATAAGGGTTATATTAATTAAAAATTAAACATATAATTGCTATGCATTTATTCATGTGATGAATTTGTTATAAATGTATGTTTATTCATGTGATGAATGATGAAATAATTTATAACATAGAAATGCATGTAACCTAAGGTTAATTAATTAGTTTTAAAATGGTTTTAGAACCGAAATTAATTAGATCTAAGGTTATCTAGTTCTAATAAGATTAGAATTAGGAAACTAATAATTTATAAACTTTGATTAAAGAGGGACTCGACTAAGGAAGGTTACTCCGCTAGGTTGGGTACTTAAGTCGACTGAAACGGAACACCCTACACGGGAACCGACTGGAATGAATTTAATCCATAGGTTTATAAATTATCTTTCGTGAGTGGCGTTTATTAAAAGTTAATAAATTAAACTCATAGACCTAGGTTTATTAAAAGGTTAATAGACTTAGGTAATTCCAGTATAATTGTTATATTGGTAGACTTAGGTGATATTGTTTTAGCCGGAATATGCCTAAGTAAAAGTATACCCAAACTGCTTAAAATACTTAGTGGGAGTGAAAAGGTATATATGATATATCAATTTCCTCTTACGCTCTCCACGAAATTCACACCGTAAGATTTATGCTCGGCCTCGTGATGTCAATAGGGCATCCCCATACGGATGGTGTTTGCATAAATCAAGAGCAAGGTGAATGGAGAAAGTATTTATAGTAAGTGAGTGAAGAAAGTGTGTCAACACATCCTACGGTCTCCTCCATTAGGTTGGGACCGTGAGATTCCCATGTTACGCTGCGCAGGTTGCCCGAAGTAGCACCATCCATTCGGAGGATGTAACATGGGATTGAGAACAACTCAAACTCCGAGAAATGGATAGGTCTCTTAGGTCCATTCCCACTTTGTCTCTCGGTTTGGTAACATTGTTGGGGCCGACCTCAGAGGTCCGAAAATGGCGGGTCACACTTACAAGAATTGCTAAGTGTTAGTAAGTTCTTGACCAAAGTAGCGATAACTAGAATGTTATAGGAATAAGAGTTATTCCTGTATTAGCATTTAGTCAAGAATGTCTTGGTTCGGTGAAGGAGTGATTGACCCGCCCCTCGGTAGTGGTTGCTCGACTCACTTGAAATATCGTTGCAAAAACAATAATGAGTTTATGGGTACATTATTACTTTTGCTAAATTCTTAAATTGGATAGGTTACAAACAATTCACTAATAGAATTCATTCTTTTTCAAAGATGTCGAACTCTTTTATCCAATTACTCGCCTTCAATAATCTTAGCGGCGATAACTATGGAACTGGAAGTCAAACTTGAATACAATTCTTGTTCTTGATGATCCGAGGTTCGTCTTAACGGAGGAATGTCCTCCCCTCCCCACTCAACCGCAAACCGAATGGTTCGGGATGCTTATGAAAGATGGATTAGGGCTAATGAGAAGGCCCGAGTCTATATCTTAGCCAAATATATCTCGATGTGTTGTCTAAGAAACATGAGACCATGGTCACAAAGAAAGGAGATCATGGGATCATTACAGCGATGTTTGGACAACCATCCTCATCGGTCCATTATGATGTCACAAATACGTTTACAACTCCCGTATGAAGGAGGGAGCCTCATGTTAGGGAACATGTCCTGACATGATGACCCACTTCAACGTGGTTTGAAGTAAATGGGCGATCATAGATGAGAGAAGTCGGTAACTTTTATTATGGAATCTCTTCCAAGAGTTTCTGCCATTCCGCACAAATGCCGTAATGAATAAAATAGAGTATAACTCGACTACTCTCCTCAACGAGCTCTGAGACTTTTGAGTCCCTCATGAAATCAAAAGGAAAAGAGAAAGAGGCAAATGTTGTCACTTGAAGAAGTTCCTTAGAGGATCGTCCTCTGGGACCAAATGCAGTCCTTCTTTTTCTAAAAATAAGGGTATTCGAAAAAGAAGAAGAAGGACAAAAGGGAAGGGACAGTTCTCCCACACGCAAAGACCAAAGCCACAGAAAATGTTTCCACTTTGTGGTGCGGGCGAACATTTGAAGAGGAACTGCCTCAAATACCTTGCTAGAAAAGAAAGATGAGAAAGAAAAACAAGGTAAATATGATTTACTCGTTTTTGAAACATGTTTAGTGGAACATGATGATTCCGCTGGATATTAGATTCAGGAGCCACTAACCATGTTTGTTCTTCTTTTCAGAAACTAGTTCTGGCAAAGCAGACTTGTGATGGGGAGATATCTCTCGGGGTTGGAACGGGAGAGGTTGTCTCAAACCAAGCGATGGGAGCAGCGATGAAAGTCATTGTTTAGAGATAGATTTGTTTTATTAGAAAATGTACTTTTGGTTCCCGGAATCAAAAGAAATCTTGTATCTATCTCTTGTTTGCTTGAACATATGTATAAAGTATCTTTTGATCATAATGAAGCGTTCATTTGCAAAAGAGGTGTACGAATATGTTCTGCTAAACTTGAAAACAAATGACTTATATGTGTTAAGACCAACAGATAAAAGTCTGCTTTGAACAATCGAGATGTTTAAAACAATTGATACTCAAAATAAAAAAGGCGAAACTTTCTCCTAGTACCTATCTTTGGCACTTAAGACTAGGTCACATTAATCTCAATAGGATTGGGAGATTGGTCAAGAGTGGTCTCCTAAGTCGGTTAGAGGACAACTCTTTACCACCATGTGAGTCCTGTCTCGAAGGAAAAATGACTAAAAGACCTTTTTCAAAAAAGGTTATAGAGCCAAAGAGCCCTTGGAACTGCGTGCATTCGGACCTTTGTGGTCCTATGAATGTCAAGGCACGAGGAGGATATGAATACTTCATCGCTTTTATTGATGATTATTCTAGGTATGGTTATCTTTACCTAATGCATCATAAGTCCAACCCTTGAAAAGTTCAAGGAATATAAGGCAGAAGTTGAGAATACATTAGGTAAAACGATTAAAACACTTCGATCAGATCGAGGTGGAGAGTATATGGATTTGAGATTCCAAGACTATATGATAGAATATGGAATCGTATCCCAACTCTCAGCACCCGGTACACCTCAGCAGAATGGTGTATCTGAGAGGAGAAATAGAACCCTGTTAGACATGGTTCGATCCATGATGAGCTACGCTCAGCTGCCTAGTTCGTTTTGGGGATATGCAGTAGAAGCTGCTGCATATATTTTGAACATGGTTCCCTCTAAGAGTGTTTCAAAAACACCCTATGAGTTATGGAAAGGGCGTAAAGGTAGTTTACGTCACTTCAGGATTTGGGGATGTCCGACACATGTGCTAGTGTCCAATCCAAAGAAACTGGAACATCGTTCAAAATTATGCCTATTCGTAGGGTACTCCAAAGAAACGAAAGGTGGTCTGTTTTATGATCCTCAAGAGGACAAGGTGCTTGTGTCGACAAACACCACGTTCTTAGAGGAAGACCACATGAGAGATCATCAGCCTCGTAGCAGGATTGTCTTAAGTGAAATTTCCAGGGAAGCTACAGATAAATCAACAAGAGTTGTTGATAAAGCTGGTCCTTCTCAAGAGTTGAGAATGCCTCGACGTAGTGGGAGGGATGTTAGACAACCCGACCGTTACATGGGTTTGACAGAAACCCAAGTCGTCATACCTGATGATGGCATTGAGGATCCATTGACCTATAAACAGGCAATGAATGATATAGATAGGGACGAGTGGATTAAAGCCATGGACCTTGAAATGGAGTCAATGTACTTCAATTCAGTCTGGAAACTTGTAGATAAACCAGATGGTGAAAGACCTATCGGTTGCAAGTGGATCTACAAGAGGAAACGAGATCAAGCCGGTAAGGTGCAAACCTTTAAGGCTCGACTTGTGGCAAAGGGTTATACCCAAAGGGAAGGGGTGGACTATGAAGAAACCTTCTCCCCTGTTGCCATGCTTAAGTCCATTAGAATACTCTTGTCCATTGCCACGTTTTATGACTATGAAATTTGGCAAATGGATGTCAAGACAGCCTTTCTAAATGGCAATCTTGAAGAGAGTATCTATATGGATCAACCAGAAGGGTTCATAGTTCTGGTCAAGAGCAAAAAGGTTTGCAAGCTTAAACGATCCATCTATGGATTGAAACAAGCTTCTAGATCCTGGAATATAAGATTTGATACTGCGATCAAATCTTATGGCTTTGAACAGAATATTGACGAGCCTTGTGTTTACAAGAAGATAGTCAATACCACTGTAGCTTTCTTAGTTCTATATGTAGACGATATCTTGCTCATTGGGAATAATGCAGGATTCCTGATTGGCGTTAAGCAATGGCTAGCGACCCAATTCCAAATGAAAGATTTGGGAGAGGCTCAGTTTGTTCTTGGAATCCAAATTGTTCTGAATCGCAAGAACAAAACGCTAGCATTGTCACAGGCGTCTTATATTGAAAAATGTTGGTTAGATATAAGATGCAGAATTCCAAGAAGGGTTTATTACCTTTCAGGCATGGAATTCATTTGTCTAAGGAACAGTGTCCTAAGACACCTCAAGAAGTTGAGGATATGAGACGCATTCCCTATGCATCTGCTGTCGGTAGTCTGATGTATGCCATGTTATGTACTCGACCCGACATATGCTATGCGATGGGGAATAGTCGCCAGATATCGATCTAATCCGAGATATGATCACCGGATCGCCATTAAGAACATCCTCAAATATCTTAGGAGAACGAGGGACTGTATGCTTGTGTATGGTGCAAAGGATTTGATCCTTGCAGGATACACTGACTCTGATTTTCAGACTGATGTGGATTCGAGGAAATCCACATCGAGATCGATGTTCACTCTTAACGGAGGAGCTATAGTATGGAGGAGTGTAAAGCAAGGTTGTATTGCCGACTCCACCATGGAGGTTTAGTATCGTCGCGACTTGCGAAGCGAAGAAGGAGGCCGTATGGCTTAGAAAGTTCTTGACCGATTTGGAAGTTGTTCCAAATATGAATTTGCCTATCACCCTTTATTGTCATAATAGTGGTGCGGTGGCAAATTCTAAAGAACCTAAAGCCATAAGCGCGAAAAGCACATAGAGCGCAAATACCATCTCATCGGGAGATTGTGCAACGAGGAGACGCGTGATCGTCACGCAGATCGCCGGAGCACAACATTGTTGATCCGTTTACAAAGCCCCTCACGGCTAAAGTGTTTGAGGACACCTAGAGAGTCTAGGACTACGGGTTGTACAAAGAGGGGCGCTTTTCTTTGCTCAAAGATGTTTTACCCTACAGACGTTTTAGTCCAAGTGGGAGATTGTTGGGTTTTATGTCCTAAAACTCGTGGTTTTGTAAATCGAATGAATATTCTATATCACGATAAAGTTGTTATTAAAATTTATTCGATAAAAAGTGTTATTGACTATTGTGTATTGTGTAACCTTAATCCAATAAAGAACCCTTGGCTATAGGATGAATACTTGAACTTTATGTGTGACATAAAAGTGGATCAAGTTCAAGTTATAGCGAGCAGATCTATAGTATAAGGATAGGGTTGGGGACCTTATCTTGGGGACACTATGGACGCGACCCACTTTGTAGAGAACAAACGATGTGATCCTTAATCGTTCATGTGGAGACATGTGAGTGGGGCGCCCTATGCAATGAGTTTGCATAAGATCGACCAGCGCAATAGTCACTTAGACTTTATAACTCCGTTCTTCGTCTTAATCGACTATATTCATCCGATGACCTAGGTAACTCGATCTTAATCCCGAGCGTTCTATGGACTCTGTTTATTCGAATTATCCTTAGATTTACATGGGTGAGAGTGGCTCGAGACTGCCACTCAATAAGCTTTGCCATTTCAAGGATAAAACCGGGTAGATAGTGGGAACATAGTTCGGCAAGATGGAATTCATTCCTACCCGCTTTAGGGATTAGTAGAAAGGTTGTTCCCTTAAATCGACTCGGGTCTTGAACAATGGGCCCATCCTCTCATTGGCTCGAGAGGGATTTGGTTTCTTCGGTTGGACCACAAACCAATTGTTCATTAGAGGATCGGTGGAACTTAAGAAACAAGAGGTAATTACAGGGGTAAAACGGTAATTTTGACCAACCAGTATATTACTGAATGACTGTGAAGGATCGACTTACTAATCATGGTTATATCGAGTGGACATAAATATATCTACAAATGAGGAGAGTGCAACCACCGGGCTTTAGTGGAATGTCACGGTGGTTAACGAATGTTGATTAGCTAGGCTAAAGAGTTTTGCTAGTTAATCTCGTATCGTTGAAGCTCATGATCCAGTAGGTCCATTAGGTCCTCCTTACTAGCTCGGACTTAGCCTTATTACTTTTTGAGAGAAAAGAATTTGAATTGTTCAAATTCAAGTTTGGGAGAAAGCGTTATTTATATGTGATATATTTAACGAATCATAGCTTAATTATGAATTAAACTATGATTAATAAGAGGTGGATATATTTAAATATGATTTAAATATCGGGATCGGTTAATAGCATGAATAAGGATTCATGTTCAAAAATCGATCGAGATCGGGCAATTTATTTAATTTAATATTTGATATTAAATTAAATTAAAAAATTAATTAATTAAATTAATTTTGAATTATTTAATTAATTATATTAATTTTAATTAAAAATCAATTTAATATTGATTTTTGAATTAAAATTAAATGTAAAATGAGGGATTTTCATGATTTTCATGAAAAACAAGTTGCCAACTTGCCCAATCTTACTCATCTTCAAAATTCACCAAAATTGGCCACCTCCATCTCAAAACATCCTCATCACCCTTGAGTTGTCACTCCATTGAAGCTTTTTGAAGCTTTATATAATGGTGATTTGGGGTGTTTAGAGAGAATGACACAGAAAATTCAATATTCCCGAATTAGTGACCTTTGAGGTCTTTTCTTCCAAATTCTCTCAATCTAGGATCCCACAATCCGTTCTAAGGCCTGAGGGTAGTAGGGAAGACTCTAACGGTTGTCCACGAAGTGTTCGTGCTGAAAACCATCAACCGGGTGAAGAGAATTTTATCTTCAAAGTTGAGTTTTCTATCGCTCTGTTTTTCCAGCTTTGAGGATGTTTTTTATTTTACAAAATTGATCAACTTAGAGTGTTCAAGATCCAAAATTGCTTCCGCTTTCTTAATCTAGACTCTTTCAGATGTTGCCCTAACTCCACAAATTGCAAAAATACCCATAAGGGTAAAAAGACCATATTACCCTTCGGGTAAAATGTCTAAAATGCCCTTAGGGACTCTTGTAATTTTTAAACATCTCCTACACACAGAAAAATCCCAAATAAATTTATGAAGTCAATTATAAATCAAACTAAATACGCAAGGATTTTTGGAGTTAAGAAAAATCTCAAATTTCAGTCTTTAATTAATCGTTAGCTTATTTTCCTAAATTTCTTAAATTAAAGCACAAAAACATCAAAATTAATTCTTTTTGAACCTAATGCTTAAATTCAAGATTTAAAGCTAACACACATAATTTAGGGATAAAATAACATGAGGCTCAACAAATTTTATGCAATTCAAGTAGATTAAGCACTAAAATTCTATTAAAATAACTCTCCTATGGCGAGTTATCAAATATCGCTCAACCTAATTTCTCCATTTAGCCCTAATTCAACAATTAGGCTAACCTATAGTTTATTATGAATCTCATTCACATTAAACTATATATTATATCATTCATATCTCATATAAATGACATAAATCCCCTTTAGTGAAATTGAACACTTCAATTCACACCAGAATAGTAACCCTTCTTTTAACCCAGATTGAGCCAACCGAGGGACCTAATGGACCTACAGTGACGAGCTCCAATGATCCGAGATTAACCTATCAAACTCTTTGACCCAATTAATCAACCTTCATTAGCTTCGGTAAGACTCCACTAAAGCCCGTAGCTGCACTCCCGTCAGTACAGAATATTACGTGTCCACTGATATAACCAATGCCCCTGAGTCAACCCTTCACACGTTGTTCGTATACACTATTGCGTCAAATTACCGTTTTACCCTTGTGTCTACTTCTTGCTCCTTAAGTCCCCACTGCTCCTCTAATGAACAACAACATTGTAATGGTCCCACCATATACAACAGCTCTCTCGTGCCAGTGAGAGAGTGGGTGCCCGTTGTCCAAGCCCTGGAGATAGCACTTAAGGGAACAACCCCTTTAGTTTCCCTAAAGGCGCGAACGAGTGAATTCCGTCTCGCGTAGTTAAGTTCCCAGCTGCCTACTTGGTCCTGTCCCTGAGAAGATAGAGATATTGGGCGAGTAACTGTGACCACCCTCACTCGTACTAGTCAAAGGATAGACTCCCGCAGACAGGAGTCCATAACACGATCAGGATTCAGGTCGAGTCACTAATGGTCATCTACGAAGTTATTAGTCTTTACTGTCAACGGTGTTACATCAGTAGGTCTAATAATTCACAGTCCGGTCTTGTACAATCTCATTGTACATGATGCCCCCACTCGCATGTCGACCACATGAATGAGTCAGATCACCTCGTTTGTATCTTAATACAAAGCGGGTCGCATCTACAATGTATCCAGGATTAGGTCTCCAACCCCATCCATATACTATAGACCATTCGGGTCATTTACTCGAACGTGATCCTCCCTATGTGTCACCTACACACCGTTCAAGTTCTAGTTCTCTCATATATTCAATGACCCTGGAGCTTATTTTATTGGTCAAAGTTTGTATAAAATGCGAGACACAAAATGATGAAATGAATAACTCTTTATTAATTTCAAATAGTAATTTACAAACACGAGATTAGGACAAAAATCCCAACAAACTCCTACTTGGACTAAGCTAGTGGAGGAAATACATTTCTGAAATGTACATAAATTACAATGAAGTAATACAATAAACTAGGGCATTGAATACTCGTTTACACATCTCCCACTTGCCCTAGTCAGGAAGTACTCGAAGACCTAGACTCTCTAGATGACCCTCAAACACCTTAGCCGTGAGGGGCTTTGTAAATGGATCAGCTGCGTTGTGCTCCGACGCTATCTGCGTGACTCTCACGTCGCCGCAGTGCACAATCTCTCGTATCAGGTGATACTTCTACTCAATGGGTTTACCTCTCTTATGGCTCCGAGGCTCCCTGGAGTTGGCTACTGCACCACTGTTGTCACAAAACAGTGTGATCGGCAAGTTCATATTTGTAACAACTTCCAAATCTGTCATGAATTTCCTTAGCCAAACAGCTTCCTTTGCAGCTTCACAAGCCGCAACGTATTCCGTTTCCATAGTGGAATCGGCGATGCATCCTTGCTTGATGCTTCGCCACACTACAACTCCTCCATTTAGAATGAAGGTTGACCCCGAAGTGGATTTCTTAGAAGCCTTATCGGTTTGAAAGTCAGAATCTGTGTATCCCGTAAGGATCAAATCCCCACCACCATACACTAAGTTGTAGTTCCTCGTTCTCCTAAGATACTTGAGGATTGCCTTTACGGCTGTCCAGTGATCTAATCCTGGATTGGATTGATATCTCATCGACAATCCCTCTTGCATAAATGGATGTCGGGCCTAGTACACAGCATGGCATACATCAGGCTCCCTACATCTGAAGCATAGGGGATCTGTCTCATATCTTCAACCTCTTGAGGAGTCTTAGGACATTGATCCTTAGACAGGTGAACCCCGTGCCTGAAAGGCAGCAAGCCCTTCTTGGAGTTCTGCATCTTATATCTAGACAACATCTTGTCAATATAAGACGCTTGAGACATGGCTAGCATTCTGTTCTTCCGGTTCCGAACTATCTAGATACCTAGAACATACTGAGCTTCTTCCAAATCTTTCATTTGGCATTGGGAAGCTAGCCACTTCTTTACGTCAGTAAGAAATTCTACGTCATTCCCAATAAGAAGAATATCATCCATGTATAATATTAGAAATGCGACAGTTTTGTCGACGATTTTCTTGTAGACACAAGGCTCGTCAACATTCTGATCAAAGCCATAAGATTTGATTGCCTCATCAAACCTTATATTCCAAGACCTTGAGGCTTGTTTCAGTCCATAAATGGACCTATGAAGCCGACAAACCTTTTGTTCTTGGCCTTGGGCAATGAACCCTTTGGGTTGGTCCATGTAGATGGTCTCGTCAAGGTTTCCATTCAGAAAGGCGGTCTTGACATCCATCTTCCATACTTCGCAGTCATAATACGCGGCTATGGCTAGAAGGATCCTGATTGACTTTACCATGGCAACAGCTGAAAAGGTTTACTCATAGTCAACCCCTTCGACTTGGGTAAAATCATTTGCCACTGGTCATGCTTTGAAGGTCTGCACCTTCCCATCTACGCCACGTTTACGCTTGTAGATCCATTTGCAACCAATAGGTTTTACCCCATCCAGTTGATCCACAAGCTCCCAGACAGAATTGAAGTACATCGACTCCATTTCGTCGTCCATAGCTTTAATCCATTCTTCCTTGTCAACATCAGCCATAGCCTGATCATAGGTTAATGGATCCTTGCAGTCATCATCAGGATTGACGACTTGGGTTTCAGCTAAACCCATGTAACGTTCAGGCTGTCTCACAGCTCTCCCACTATGTTGAGGCATTCCCAACTCTTGGGAACAGACTTGACTTGACGTGTTAAGATCAACAACACTTGTTGACGTACTAGCCCCATCAGCAACTCTTGCTGATGTACTGTCCATTTCGTTTAACACGATTTTGCTCCTAGGCACATGATCCCTGATACGATCTTCCTCAAGGAACGTGGCGTTTGTCGACACAAGCACCCTATTATCCTTAGGATCGTAAAACATACCACCTCTGGTCTCTTTTGGGTAACCTACGAATAGGCACAATTTTAAACGGGGTTCCAATTTCTTCGGGTTTGACACCAACACGTAGGTCGGACATCTCCAAATTTTGAAATGTTGTAAACTACCTTTACGGCCAGACCAGAGTTCGAAAGGTGTTTCACAAACACTCTTCGATGGAACGTTGTTCAAAATGTAAACCGCAATCTCCACTGCGTGACCCCAAAAGGAATTAGGGGACGAGCATAGCTCATCATCGACCGAACCATGTCAACCAAGGTTCTGTTTCTCCTCTCCGATACACCATTCTGCTGTGGCATACCAGGTGCTGAGAGTTGGGACGTAATTCCGTGTTCTATCATATAGTCCTAGAATTCAGTGTCCATATACTCTCCACCTCGATCCGATCGAAGTGTTTTAATGGTTTTACCTAACACGTTCTCAACCTCCGTCTTATACTCCTTGAACTTTTGAAGAGTTTCAGACTTTCTATGCATTAGGTAAATATACCCATACCTCGGATAATCATCAATGAAAGATACGAAGTATTCATAACAACCTCGTGCTTTAACACTCATCGGACCACAGAGGTCAGAATGTATAAGCTCAAGGGGCTCCTTAGCTCTATATCCTTTTCCACCAAAAGGACGTTTGGTCATTTTGCCTTCGAGGCATGACTCACACACCGGTAATGAGTTTTCTTCCAACTGACTTAGAAGTCCACTCTTCACTAGTTTCTCAATCCGATTGAGATTAATGTGCCCTAACCTTAGATGCCAAAGATGAGCATTTTCTTTCGGAGAAACCTTAACTCTCTTAGTTTGTGTTCTGCAGTTTTAAACAATTCAGTATTCAAAACGCTTTTGACAGAATTTGACTTTAAAACATACAAGTTAGACTCAAGTGAAGCTAAACAAATCAAATTGCCTTTGAAAGAAATAAATGCTTTACTAGAATCAAAGGAAATTGAAATAGAATGTTCAATGAGACAAGAAATAGAAACAAGGTTTCTAGTAAACCCTGGGACTATATACATATTGTCCAACAATAAAAAATTCCTGCCAAAATAGAGCTTCACTTTGTCGATCGCTGCAGTAGAGACTATCTCCCCGGATCCAAATCGTAGAGTTACCCCACCCTCTCGCAGCGGCTGCCAGGAATCAATTCCCTGAATAGAAGAACAAACGTGGTTAGTGGCGGCCGAATCTAAAATCCAGGCAGAGTCACTACTCTCCACTAAACATATTTCAGTTACAAGTAAATCACATTTACCTTGATTCTTCCTCTCGGCAAGGAACTTGGGACAATTTCTCTTCCAGTGGGCGTCCCCATTGCAGTGGAAACACTTTCCTTTCTCTGCAATTTCCTTAACCTTCTTGCCCTTTTGGGCGGCAGCTCGGTCAGCTTTACCCCTCTTCATCTTCTTCTTCTTCCCTTTCGGGTGAGAAAGAGCAACAGGTTTAGTCCCAGAGGTCAAACCCCTGTGGTAAGACCTGTAGGCAACGTTTGCCTCAGCTTTCGGTGCCCTGATCCTCATCAAGGACGAGAAATTTTATAGCTCATTGAGGAGGGTAGTCAGAGTGTAGCTTATCTTGTTCATAACAACATTGCTACAAAACTGAAGGAAACTCTTCAGAAGAGTCTCCAGAATAAAGCTGACCTGGCTCGACTCATCGATCGAAGCCCCGTTCATCTCCGCCAGATTAAAGTGGGTTATCATGTCTAGAACATGTTCACGGACAGACGAACCTTCTTTCATCCGAGCGTTGAAGACGTGTTTGAGTGAATCGTGCCTGACTTGAAAGGACTATTGTCCAAACATGTCTTGCAACGAATCCATGATCTCCTTAGCAGTGACCATCAACTCATGCTTCTTTGCCAAGAATTCAGATAAGTTGGCAATTATATAGACCTTGGCCTTTTTATTGGCCCTGATCCATCGATCGTAAGCATCACGAACACTTCGTGATGCAGTCGAGCTCGGCAACTGAGGACATTCCTCAGTAAGCATGAACATCAGGTCGTCAGTTACTAAGATCGTGTTGATATGATTCTTCCAAGTTTGGAAGTTATCTCCCACTAATTTGTCGGAAGCTAGTAAAGCTATTATTGAGCTAGACATATTTTTAGTTGAAAAAATCAAATATATTTTGTGTCAGTCTCGCATAAACTTTTGAAAACTAATCAAGTTTTAGCAAAATTTAATCCTATGATCCGTAGGTCATATAAAAAATGCAATGATATCCTAAAGGTTTAGAATGACTGCCACCGAAGGGTGAATAGAAACACTCCTCCTCTAGGACGAGACTTTCTCGACTAGACCCTAATCCCAGAATAACTCTTATTCCATTAGGCGTCCAGTTACCATTATTTGGTCGAATTCATTAACACTTAACGAATTCTGTGAGTGTCACCCTCAATCTTTAAGTTTCCAAGTATTCGTCCAAATAATAGCCACCGAAGGGTGAACAACGAAGGAAAACCAACAAGGAAACTGTATCCCTTTCGGGAATTCACGGTGTTCCGACTCCCATTATCAAGGCCCTCCGAAGGGATTGTCTGGTCAAGGCCAAACTAGCAGGCGAATCATAGGGGTTTCACGGTGTGAATCGAAAGAAGAGACCGTGGGTCCCGTTTTCACAGGTCCCGCTCCCACTCACTATAAGTACTCTCTCCATCCACATTGATATTGACCCATACAAATATCATCCGAAGAGGGACGCTCCCATTTGCGCCACGAGGCCGAGTATGGATCTCACGGTGCAGACTTAACGGAGATTTGTGGTCGGAAATTAAATGTATCTCATACACTATATTTCCTCCCACTCAGCACTTTATAAATTTCGGGATTGACCTAGATAAACCGGCTAAAATTTACCTAAGTCTACCAATATAACTCTTATATGGTATTTAACCTAAGTTTATAATCACATTATTACTTAGGTCTATGTGAGTAAATTAAAATACTTTTAATTAACGGCACTCACGATAAGTATAATCTAAGAATCTCGGATCGAATTCACTCCCGAGTGCGGTCGGTTTCGAGTAGGGGTGTTACGCAAGCGTCAACTTAAATACTGACCTTAGACAAAACCTTCCTTAGACAGAGTTACTAATCAGTCACCATTCAAAGATTACACTTTGATTTCCCAATTCTAATCTTATTAGAACTAGAAAACCTAAGTCTAATTATTTAAGTTCTAAACACTTTAAAACTAATAACTAACTTAGGTTACATGCATTTCTATGTTATAGTGCTTAATCATTCATCACATGAATAACTATATACTATAACAAAATAAAATTTCATCTCATGAAATTAAAATGCATGAGCATACTTTAATCTAAAAATATAACACTTATATTATTAAATTAAAACATGCATTTAATTACATTATAACTCTTATAATATAACCTATCATGCAAACTATATATTATAATTCTTATAATATAAATGATGCATGAAATGTTTAACCTAAGGTGGGATTTTAAATCTATATGACATACATTATGCACATAGAAATTAATTAAATCATACATCACATGCATAAAATAATTAAATAGCAAAAATGGACCGGTTTTGGCACCTAGGGGCATTTATTTAATTGAATAACATTAATATAACTATTAAATTAATATTATTTAATAAAATAAATTAAATAAAAACAATTAAATACATTTTACATAAAAAACAAAAATAAAAAACAATTTAATTAAGCCCCACGAAGCTGAACTGCTACACATGCCCACGTCTTTCGCGAACTCGGCGTTGCAACACTGCTCTGTAACCAAGCCTCCACACGCAATTGCAGCGTTGAGACGCCGATGAACAACGTCTCAACGCTGTCGACAGAACAACAAGCTCCTCTTGTTGTTCTTCGTCGTTTCTCACCCGTTTTCGCTCCGATTTCTTCATAGCAACTCTTGCCACGAACGACTCAGACTTACAGACTCGATTTACAATAAAATGCCCAAAAACAACGGGCCCTTACATTGATCAAATCAACATAAATTGTAGATCTAAATTCATGCCAAAATCGAAATTATCCATTATGTAAACCAACAATTTATCACATAAATTAAGGCAATACCTACCTAATTTCAATTTGAAAAACAGTGCACAACATTGAACCAACGTAAGGCTCTGATACCAATTGAAGGGAATGAGACTCTCACGCAACGGAAGACGATTGAATCGTCATGGTGAAGTTGTGCAATTGAATTTGATTAAAATTATTTAACTCTTAAATCTAGGCTAAACCTACATAAAATGGAAAGAAAAACAGTAAGTTCAAGTTACTTACATGTTGAAGACCTTCTTCGAGGATTCCTTTTCAACGAATCACGAACTCTTTGTGTGCTTCTCGATCTCTACGAATCCGAACACTTCTCATGAACAAGAACACCACCAAAGGCTTCTCGGTTGTTCTTCTTTTGGAAGAAGGAAGTTTGTGGGAACTTGGTGTTTTGGAGAAGAGAGAGAAAAGTTGAGAAAATTGAGAGAGAGTTGTTCTCTTAATTTTGGTGAGAATCCAAAAAATGAGAGAATGGCTTACCTTCCTTCTTGCAAAAAGGGTTTATATAATGGAGATAAGTGGAGTTGAAATCTCCACCTATTTAACATTGTACCAACACTATAGGTTATGCAAATCATATTTGCATAACCATATATTATAAGATATCTTATATCTCATATTACAAATCACATTTGCAATATTGTGGATTTATTAAATTGAATCACATCCAATTTAATATCTCTCAACCTAATTTCTCCAATTAGCCCTAATTCAACAATTAGGCTAACCTATAGTTTATTATGAATCTCATTCACATTAAACTATATATTATATAATTCATATCTCATATAAATGACATAAATGCCATTTAGTGAAATTGAACACTTCAATTCACACCAAAACAGTAACCCTTCTTTTAACCCAGATTGAGCCAACCGAGGAACCTAATGGACCTACAGTGACGAGCTCCAATGATCCGAGATTAACCTATCAAACTCTTTGACTCGGTTAATCAACCTTTATTAGCTACGGTAACACTCCACTAAAGCCCGTAGCTGCACTCCTGTCAGTGCAGAATATTACGTGTCCACGGATATAACCAATGCCGATGAGTCGACCCTTCACAGGTTGTTCGTAGACATTGCTGGGTCAAATTACCATTTTACCCCTGTGTCTACTTCTTGCTCTTTAAGTCCCCACTGCTCGTTTAATAAACAACAACGTTGTAATGGTCCCACCATATACAACAACTCTCTCGTGTCAGTTAGAGAGTGGGCGCCCGTTGTCCAAGCCCTGGAGACAACACTTAAGGGAACAACCCTCTAGTTTCCCTAAAGGCGGGAACGAGTGAATTCCATATCGCGTAGTTAAGTTCCCAGCTCCCTACTTGGTCCTATCTCTGAGAAGATAGGCATATTGGGCGAGTAACTGTGACCACCCTCACCCGTACTAGTTAAAGGATAGACCCCCGCAGACAGGAGTCCGTAACACGCTCAGGATTCAGGTCGAGTCACTAATGGTCATCTACGAAGTTATTAGTCCTTACGCCACAATCGGTGTTACATCGTGAGGTCTAATAATTCACGGTCCGGTCTTGTACAATCTCATTGTACAGGATGCCTCCACTCGCATGTCGACCACATGAACGAGTCAGATCACCTCGTTTGTATCTTAATACAAAGTGGGTCGCATCCACAGTGTATCCAAGATTAGGTTCAACTTCATCCATATACTGTAGACCGTTCGGGTCATTTACTCGAACGTGATCCTCCTTGTGTGTCCACTACACACCGTTCAAGTTCTAGTTCTCTCATATATTCAATGACCCTGAAGCTTAGTTTATTTGTCAAAGTTTGTATAAAATTCGAGATACAAAATGATGAAATGAATAACTCTTTATTAATTTCAAATAGTAATTTACAAACACGAGATTAGGACAAAAATCCCAACAAGGAATAGAGTTATGAACAATAGGAATAGAGAAATTAGAAATCTTCTCTGTTTGTTTCGATGTGCTTGCTTTCTCTACTAATTCATCTGTATCCTCCTTGGCATCAGAATTGAGCAGTTCTTCGGAATTTACCTTTTCAGTTTCAACAAGCTTCTTACCACTCCTTAAAGTTACAGCCTTGCACTGTTCTCTAGGATTCACCTTAGTGTCACTGGAGAACTTACCTTTCGGCAGCGTGTTTAGAGTGGTTGCCATCTGACTAATTTGTACCTCTATGTTCTTAATGGCTGCTCCTTGTGAGTTCACTATGCTACTCAAACTTAGCACTACATTTTCCAACTGATTGGTTCGATTCCTGGATTCAGTGATGAATGAACTCACCACATCTTCCAGAGATGGTTTATCCTCAATTGTAGATGTAGACGCATAACTTGGAGGAGGCTGTAAAACATTTTTCTTATTAGCATAGGAAAAAATTTCATGATTACGCAAACCTGGATGATAATGGGTGGGCAACTGATTTTGATTCTGATTTCCACGGTACCCATAACCTCTGTTGTTCACATATTGAGCCTGCTTAGGTTCCAGATCTTCAACACCTACAAGTTTGTTAACAGCTGCAACAACAGTTATGGATTCACTGTTACTTGTACCTGCAAGTTTGTTTAAAGCACTAGTTAGGGAAGTCATATGGAACTTGATGGAACTTACATCATCTATCTCGTACGTCCCTGCCACAGGTTTGGCAGTTGATCTTTCAGAATGCCAATTACAACTTGTGGCAGCCATCTTCTCAAGCAAAGTACGAGCATCCTCTGCAGACTTGGAAAATATTGACCCTCCAGCAGCTGCATCCAAAAGAGATTTATTATTACCAGATAATCTATCATAAAATAATTGAATTTGCAACCAGTCATGATAGCCATGTTGTGGGAATTTTCGAAGTAAATCCTGTTGTTTGAAAGTGTCAATCTCAGTGTGGAACCTCGTAGTCTTGGCAGGTGGGAAATATTTAGCAAAAAATGCCTGAGCTAATTCCTCCCAAGTACTGATACTACCTTTGGGCAAGGACTCCAACCAGAATTTTGCTTTAACCTACAGAGAGAAAGGAAAAAGTCGTAAGCGAATAGCATCAGGGGATACACCATTAATTTTTACCATGCCACAAATTTTCGCAAAGGATCTCAGATGCAAATTGGGATCCTCAGTGGCATGTCCTCTAAAGGAATTTTCTCGAACAATCTGGATGAGACCAGTCTTTATCTCAAAATTATTAGCCTGAATTGGAGCATAAATAATTCCATATTGGTTTCCAACAAAAGTGGGTTGGAAGTGCTCCGTAATGGGTTTATACTCTCCTTGTTGCTCCTTCATAATTCTGACCTTGTCCTTAGTCTCCTTAAACTTTCTTCAGAAAGTTCTGTCAACTTCAGGATCAAAAGGAACTAGATCAACTTCTGAGTTACTTCACACGCAACACACAACACCAAAAATTAAAATAAAAATTAACAAAAAACACAAAATTAAAAGAAACACAAAACACAACACAAAATCAACAAAAAGAAACCAAACTCTAGATTAAGACCAAGTGACTTTTTAATAGTATCAAAAGAATTAAATAAACGCAAATCATTGTCTGCTAGAATTTTGTCGTGGTAGGACATGTATTTCTATTACTATGAAATTCATATATGAAGTGGTTAATGGTGGGGTTACCATTATCCTTTTTGCAATGACGAATCTTGTATGTGTTCTGAAGAAAAATTATTTATTTTTCGGGGCCTCGAAGGGCGTGGAAACACATAACAACTCTAGAATGGAAATGGAAAAGAGATGTAACGCACGTTCCTTCGGAAATGGTAAGATCTTTGGCACAAAAAGAAGGGGTTGATCCGTATCATCTTGACTGGGTTCTGATTTCTCTATTTTTTTAATAATACTGAGTTCGGTTCTTTTCCTACCCATATCGAATAGAACATGTTGAACCAAATCTTCTTCATGTAAAACCTGTTTTATTTAGATCGGAAAAATCGTATGGTTTTATGAAACCGTGTGTTATGGCTCGAATCCGTAGTCAATCCTATTTACGATAAGAGCAGTTGACAATTGAATCCAATTTTGCCCATTATTTTCATTTTCGTATCCGTAATTGTGCGAAAAGAAGGAAGGCCTAATTCCAAGTTGTTCAAGAATAGTGGCGTTGAGTTTCTCGACCCTTTGCCTTAGGATTAGTCAGTTCTATTTCTCGATGGGGCAAGGGAAGGGATATAACTCAGCGATAGAGTGTCGTCTTAACATGGCGGAAGTAATAAGTTCGAGCAAGACAACGGCGCCAAAAACTTATTGCGTAAATTTTGCAATACCGCAAGTTTACGGGTCAAGTTTTAATGTAGTGAATTTGAGTACGAGTATCGTCCACAGGATTGGGTTATTTAATTCAATTACATCCTATCAATAACACCACTCAATTTTATCTAGAAAATCAAACTTAAGGTGAAACGAAACACAAAATCTGTTTTATTTTATGTCCTAAAACTCATAATTTGTAATTGATAAACATTTTTTCGTGTTTCTTTTTCGATAAAATTGTTATTGAATTAGTATACCATAATCTTGAATCCAATAACCAAGGTCCCGAGGCTATTTAATGTAGACTTGAACTTTATGTGATGACATAAAACATGGATCAAGTTCGAGTATATAGACTAAAATGGTCTATAGTATAGGGATAAGGTTGGGCGCCTTATTCTGGGGACACTATGGATGCGACCTATTTTGTAGTTAGTACAAACGATGTGATCCTGAATCGTTCATATAGAGATATGTAAGTGGTGGCATCCTATGCAATGAGTTTGTATAAGACTGGACCACGACTTACTCACTTTTGCTTTATAACACCGTTTATTGTATAAAACTGACTAATTCAATTTTGATGACCTAAGTAACTCGATCTCAATCCTGAGCTAACTATGAACTCCTGTTTATTCGGGATTATCCTTAGATCTGCATGGGTGAGAGCAGCTCAACAGCGCTGGCAAAATAAGCCTCCCATTTCAGGGGTAAGACCGGGTAGATAGCTGGGGACATAGGGTGCAAGACGGAACTAGGGATAGTAGATAGGTTGTTCCCTTAAGTGCTGACTTCGAAACTAGAACAAGGGGCCTCACCCTCTCACTAGGCTGAGAGGGACTAGATTTGTTGGTTGGACCACAAATGTATTGTTCTATAGAGGTTTAGTGGGACTTAAGCAACAAGAAATGTTCTCGGGGGTAAAACGGTTTTCTGACACAGCCGAGACCACGAACAACCTGTGAAGGATTGACTTACTTGTTACGGTTATATCAAGTGGACAGAAATATATCCACAGTGAGGGGAGTACAACTACGGGACTTTAGTGGAATGACCCGTTAGTTAACAAAAGTTGATTAATTAGGTTAAAGTGTTTGACTAGTTAATCTCGGATTGTTGGAGCCCATGATCTGTAGGTCCATTAGGTCCCTCTGCTAGCTCATATGGATTAAACATAGAACAGTATGATGGATTAATTCAAATTGTTTGAATTAGGAAATGAGTTTTAAACCGACAAGTATATATGATATAGTTATCAGTTTTTTATGACACAATATATTGAAATGTAATTTCAATTTCAAAAATATGAATGTGGATTCATGTTTGGGAGGTCAAAATTAGTCAAGAGGGTCAAAACCGTACAAAGTCAAATGGTTGACTTTTTTCGCTCGAGAAAAGTCAAAGTTTGACTTTGACCAAATGGAAAAGACCATTTTACCCTTGACTAGAGTTAGTGGAATTATCCATGTTTTTCTTGGACAATACCACTAACTTAAGTGGATTATGTGTAAACATTATAGAATTACACATAGCCCACTTTAGTTAGTGTTTTGTGAGGTGTTGCATTTTGGTGAGCCTTGGCATGCATTTGATGTATGTAATTTCTTTATAAATAGGTTTGTTTTCAAAACAAAGAGTTCCTTTTGCTGAATTTTTAGGTTTTTCAAAAGAAGTCTCACCAAAACATATTTCTTCTCCTTTCCTCACTTAATACTTTGAACCTCCCATTCTTCCTTTTCAATCCTTCATTCACCGGGTCCCACAACCCGGTTTTGAGTCCAGAAGATAGCAGGGAAGCTCTAGTGGTGGTCTGGTTGTGTTCGGTTTTTGCTTTGACAAGGAGGAGAGAAGAAATTGAGCTACAAAGGTTGTATATTCTTCCCTTTTTTAGTTTACCGTTTTTTGTATGTTGGCATGTTAATTTCTATTAAGTTAGATGCAATTAGAGTGTCATTAGATCCTTATTCCGCTGTGTATGTCTCGTGTTCCATCATGTGGTATCAGAGCATGCTTTAATTTCACTCAATTGCATATGGTGGGTTGTTATTTTTCATGTGATGAAATTGTTGGAAGCTAAAATTGGCTCACTATTTTGGCATCGTTTAGGCTTTAATTTCTTGTTATAATTTGTAATTTGCTCAAGGGTTTTGAGACTTAATGTGTGCCCAATGAGTTTGTAAAATTTGGGAGTCAATAGAGTTGAAATTAGGTTGTAATATGAGATACAACGGGCGTTGCGCACTGCCGAAAAAAGCTGCACTGTGCTGTTTTTTTGGTGCGATTTTTCAGCCGCTTCCCGTGTGTTGTTGCTGCTGTTTTCAAGCTGGTTTGGGCCGGTTTGAAGTGTTCGAGATTGGTTCGGAGCTTGTTTTCAAATTATTATTGTAATAATTTAGTTAGTTGCTTGTTTAGGTGCCAAAACGGGACCAATTTTATGCTTTGTTTTCTTTATGCATTATGAATGTGTTTAATTGTTTAAATATTTATTGTGAATAAAGTATGCTATGTAGATTTAAATTCCCACCATAGGTTAACATGCACATGCATTGAAAGTATGTTATAATGGTTATAATATCTATTGTATGCATGTTGGATTTCATGAATTAATGTAAAAGTTATATATAATTCATGATTTCTCTAAGCAACTTAATATGGTAATTGATTAATTAAAATTTTAATTAATTTATTTAATTTAATTTGATTAAAATAAGTAAATTACCATATTAAAATTTTCATTATATAATTGTTATGTAATGAATGTGGAATGTATGTTATAGATTTGTCAATTCTTTTTATAAGTGTTACAAAATCAATTAGATTTTTTAAATCTATAACAAAGATATGATGCATGCTCACTTAGGTTAACCATCGACAATCTCTTCTTCATAGAAATTAGGTCGATATCTTGTAAAACAGAAGTTACAAGAAAACTCACCCGACAAGATCTTGGCAAAAAGCCAGATAAGATGACTAAGGTTTAAAGGTTTTTAGGTTGACGGTTCACGGAACACCTTCTACCTAGAGATTGAGTCGGCGTCTGAGTTAGGTTAAATCGGTTTAATGAGCATGCGTGAGCAGTGTGAGGTAATAAAATTTGTTTATCACCTAGACATCGTAGGTTAAAATCCAGTATAAATGTTATACTCGGATGTTTCGCCTAGAATTAGGATATGTTTTAGTTAGCCGAAATATATTGCTAAGTAATTTATAACCTAACCATCTAGAACACTTTAGCTAGAGAGAAGTAATGTACTTTTAACTCTAGCGTCCCTAAGAGTTCACACTGTGAGATTCATGCTTGGCTTTGGGTTGCCCTGGGAGCGGACTCCATCCGGAGAGTGTTTGCACAAGTCAATATCAAGGTGAATAGGGGAAGTCGTTCATAGTAAGTGGGAGAAAGAAGTGTGTCAACGCGCCCTACGGTCTCTTCCATTAGGTCGCACCGTGAGATTCCTATAATGCACCTGCATGTCTGCCCTGGAGCGACCTTACCAATCGGAGGGTTGTATTATAGGATTCGAAACACCGCGAACTCCAAAAATAGATAGGGACTCTTAGATCCGTTTTCATTCTTGTCTTTCCAATTTCGGGAGGATAATGATCCTGATCTTTGAGTTTTGAAAATTGAAGGTTACACTTACAAGAACTACTAAGTGTTAGCAAATTCTCGACCAAATGAGCGATAACTAAGTTACTATAGGAATAAGAGTTATTCTGGTGATAGTATTTAGTCAAGATAGTCTTGGTTCAACGGAGAAATGGTCGGTCACCCCTCGGTGAAGGTTATTCTAAACCGTTGAAATATCGTTGCAAACATAATAATGATGGGTACATTATTTTTTGCTAAACTTGATTGGATTATAAAGGTTAATTTTTTTTTTTACTAAAAATGATATTTTTTTTTCAACATGACAAGCTCTTTAGTTCAACTATTAGCTTCCGAAAAACTTAACGGCGACAACTACACAACATGGAAAACAAATCTGAATACAATACTAGTAATAGATGACTTGAGATTTGTCTTAACTGAGGAATGTCCTCAGGCCCCTACCTCAAATGCTAACCGAACTAGTCAGGAAGCTTATGATCGATGGGTTAAGGCTAACGATAAAGCCCATGTCTATATTCTTGCCAGCATGACTGATGTATTGGCTAAGAAATACGAATCCTTGGGCACAGCTAAGGCTATCATGGATTCGTTAAAAGAGATGTTCGGACAACCGTCATCGGTTCTAAGACACGAGGCTATTAAGTACATTTACAACAAGCGTATGAAGGAAGGGACCTCATTTAGAGAACATGTCCTGGACATGATGGTCCACGTCAATATTGCTGAAGTAAATGGTGGCGCCATCGACGAGGCAAATCAGGTTAGCTTTATAATGGAGTCTCTTCCGAAGAGCTTCATACCATTTCAGACGAATACGTCTCTGAATAAAATAGAATTAATCAGACAATCCTTCTTAACGAGCTCCAACGTTTTCAAACTCTTACAAAAGCTAAGGGGAAAGAGGTGGAGGCAAATGTTGTCACCACCATGAAAGTTTTAAGAGAATCGTCCTCTAAAATTAAAGTTGGACCTTTAAAGAACAAGAATGTTCAAATGAAAAAGAAGGGCAAGGGGAAGGCTCCCATGACAAACAAGGAAAAGAAAGTTGCAGAAAAAGGAAAATGTTTTCACTGCAACCAAAACGGCACCTTTGGAGGAACTGCAGAAGTACCTTCTTGAGAAAAAAAGCAAATAAAGAAGCACAAGGTAAATATGATTTACTAGTTGTTGAAACATGTTTAGTGGAGTATGATACCTCAACCTTGATATTGGATTCAGGGGCCACTAATCATATTTGCTTCTCTTTTTAGGAAACTAGTTCCTGGAAAAAGCTAAAAGAAGGCGAGATCACCCTCAAGGTTGGAATAGGAGAGGTTGTCTCGGCCGATGCAGTGGGAGACTTGAAGTTGTATTTCGATGATAGATATATCATACTTAAAGATGTTTTGTATGCTCCTAAAATGAAACTAACTTAATATCTATCACGTGTATATTAGAACAAATGTATAAAATATCCTTTGAAATCAATGAAGCGTTCATTTTTGAAAGATATTCAAATTTGTTCTGCTATACTAGAAAACAACTTATATAAGTTAAGACCAACTAAAGCAAAATTTGTCTTAAATAATTGAGATGTTTAGAAACAAAGAAAACTCGTAATAAAAGACAAAAAAGTTTCTTCCAATGCCTATTTATGGCACTTAAGACTTGGTCACATAAATCTCAATAGGATTGGGAGATTGGTTAAGAATGGACTCCTAAATCGGTTAGAAGACAATTCTTTACCTCCATGTGAGTCTTGTCTTGAGGAAAAATGACTAAGAGATCTTTTTTCTGAAAAGGTCTCAGAGCAAAAAAAATACCCTTAGAGCTCGTACATTCGGACCTCTGTGGACCGATGAATGTCAAAACTCGAGGTGGGTATGAATATTTCATCAGTTTCATTGATGATTATTCAAGGTATGGTCATATTTACCTAATGCATCACGATTCTTTTGAAAAGTTCAAAGAATATAAGACTGAGGTTGAGAACCAGTTAGGTAAAACGATTAAGACACTTCGATCAGATCGAGGTGGGGAGTACATGGACTTAAGATTCCAAGACTATATGATAGAACATGAAATCAAGTCACAACTCTCTGCACCTAATATGACTCAGCAGAACGGTGTATCTGAAAGAAGAAACAGAACCTTGTTGGACATGGTTCGCTCAATGATGAGTTTTGCTAAGTTACCTGATTCCTTTTGGGGGCATGCATTAGAAACTGTTGTCTATATTTTGAACAACGTTCCCTCTAAAAGTGTGTTAGACACACCTTATGAGTTATGGAAAGGGCATAAAGGTAGTTTACGTCACATTAGGATCTGGGGATGCCCAACGCACGTGTTGGTGCAAGATCCTAGAAAATTATAACGTCGTTCAAAGTTATGCCTATTTGTAGGTTATCCAAAAGAAACAAAAGGTGGTCTGTTTTATGATCCCCAAGAGAATAAGGTTTTTGTGTCGACAAATACAACATTCTTAGAGGAAGACCACATCAGAAGTCATCAACCTCGCAGTAGACTAGTATTAAATGAACTTTCCAAAGACGCTACAGATAAAGCTAGTTCATCTACTAAAGTAGTAGATAAAGCTACTACATCTGGTCAGTCACATCCTTCTCAAGAGTTGAGAATACCTCGACGTAGTGGGAGGGTTGTTCATCAGCCTGACCGTTACTTGGGTTTAACTGAAACTCAAGTCGTCATACCTGATGACGGCATAGAGGATCCATCGACCTATAAACAGGCCATGAAAGATGTAGACCGTGGCCAGTGGGTCAAAGCCATGGACCTCGAAATGGAGTCTATGTACTTCAATTTTGTCTGGGTACTTGTAGATCAACCAAATGATGTAAAACAAATTGGTTGTAAGTGGATCTACAAGAGAAAACGAGACCAAGCCGGTAAAGTACAGACTTTTAAGGCTCGACTTGTGGCAAAGGGTTATTCCCAGAGAGAAGAAGTGGACTATGAAGAAACTGTTTCTCCCGTTGCCATGCTTAAGTCGATTAGAATACTCTTGTCCATCGCCACTTTTTATGACTATGAAATTTGGCAGATGGATGTCAAGACAACCTTTCTAAACGACGATCTTGAGGAGAGTATCTATATGGCTCAACCAGAGGGGTTTATTGCACAGGGTCAAGAACAAAAAGTTTGTCGGCATCAAAAATCCATTTATGGGTTGAAACAAGCTTCTAGATCTTGGAATATAAGATTTGATACTGCGATCAAATCTTATGGTTTTGAACAGAACGTTGACGAGCCTTGTGTGTACAAGAAGATCGTCAATTCTACTATAGCGTTCTTAGTTTTATATGTTGACGACATTCTACTCATTGGGAATGATGTAGGTTACTTGACTGACATCAAGAAATGGCTAGCTACACAATTCCAAATGAAAGATTTGGGAGATGCACAATATGTTCTAGGGATTCAAATTGTTCGGAACCGCAAGAACAGAACACTAGCCATGTCTCAAGCAACTTAGATAGACAAAATGTTGTCTAGGTATAAGATGCAGAATTCCAAAAGAGGTTTGTTACCTTACAGATATGGAATTCATTTGTCAAAAGAACAATGCCCTAAGACACCTCAAGAGGTTGAGGACATGAGACGCATTCCCTTTGCTTCCGCAGTTGGGAGTCTGATGTTTGCAATGTTATGTACTAGACCTGACATATGCTACACAGTAGGGATAGTCAGTAGGTATCAGCCCAATCCTGGATATGATCATTGGACTGTTGTTAAGAACATCCTCAAGTATCTTAGGAGAACGAGGAACTACATGCTCGTGTATGGTGCTAAGGATTTGATCCTTACTGGATACACTGACTCTGATTTCCAAACCGATAAAGATGCAAGAAAATCTACATCGGGATCAGTGTTCATTCTGAATGGAGGAGCAGTAGTATGGAGAAATGTGAAGCAAAACTGTATTGCAGACTCCACAATGGAAGCTGAGTACGTAGTTGCATGTGAAGCAGCAAAGGAAGCAGTATGGTTGAGGAAATTCTTGAAAGATTTGGAAGTTGTTCCAAATATGCATCTGCCTATCACCCTATATTGTGATAACAGTGGTGCAGTTGCAAACTCAAGAGAACCGAGAAACCATAAGCGCGGCAAGCATATTGAGCGCAAATACCATCTCATCCGGGAGATTGTACATCGTGGAGACGTTATAGTAACCCACATATCTTCTGAGCAAAACATTGTTGATCCTTTTACAAAGACCCTCACAGCTAAAGTGTTTGAAGATCACTTACAGTCTCTAGGTTTACGAAGCTAGTAAACTAGGACAAGTGGGAGAATATTTGGGCATGTGCCCTAGTTTATTGTATTCATATGTTTATTGTACTCATATGTTTCTCACTTAAATTCAACATTGGGTTATTCCACTAGGACTTTTAGTCCAAGTGGGAGTTTGTTGGATTTTATGTCCTAAAACTCATAGTTTGTAATTGATAAACATTTTTTCGTGTTTCTTTTTCGATAAAATTGTTATTGAATTAGTATACCATAATCTTGAATCCAATAAACTAAGGTCCCGAGGCTATTTAATGTAGACTTGAACTTTATGTGATGACATAAAACATGGATCAAGTTCTAGTATATAGCCTAAAATGGTCTATAGTATAGGGATAAGGTTGGGCGCCTTATTCGGGGGGCACTATGGATGCGGCCTATTTTGTAGTTAGTACAAACGATGTGATCCTGAATCGTTCATATAGAGATATGTAAGTGGGGGCATCCTATACAATGAGTTTGTATAAGACTGGACCACAACTTAGTCACTTTTGCTTTATAACACCGTTTACTGTATAAAACTGACTAATTCAATTTTGATGACCTAGGTAACTCGATCTCAATCCTGAGCTAACTATGAACTCCTGTTTAATCGAGATTATCCTTAGATCTGCATGGGTGAGAGCAGGTCAACAGCGCTGGCTCAATAAGCCTCCCATTTCAAGTGTAAGACCGGGTAGATAGCTAGGGACATAGGGTGCAAGACAGAATTCACTCCTACCCGACTCTAGGGATAGTAGATAGGTTGTTCCCTTAAGTGTTGACTTCGAAACTAGAACAAGGGGCCCCACCCTCTCACTATGCTGAGAGGGACTAGATTTGTTGGTTGGACCACAAATGAATTGTTCTATAGAGGTTTAGTGGGATTTAAGGAACAAGAAGTGTTCTCGGGGGTAAAACGATTTTTTGACCCAGCCGAGACCACGAACAACCTATGAATGATTGACTTACTTGTTGCGGTTATATCAAGTGGACAGAAATATATCTACAGTGAAGGGAGTGCAACTAAGGGACTTTAGTGGAATGACCCGTTAGTTAACAAAAGTTGATTAATTAGGTTAAAGAGTTTGACTGGTTAATCTCGGATTGTTGGAGCTCATGATCTGTAGGTCCATTAGGTCCCCCTGCTAGCTCATATGGATTAAACTTAGAACAGTATGATGGATTAATTCAAATTGTTCGAATTAGGAAAGGAGTTTTAAACCGACAAGTATATGTGATATAGTTATCGGTTTTTTATGACACAATATATTGAAATGTGATTTCAATTTAAAAAATATGAATGCAGATTCATGTTCGGGAGGTCAAAATTAGTCAAGAGGGTCAAAACCGTAAAACGTCAAATGGTTGACTTTTTCGGCTCGAGAAAATTCAAAGTTTGACTTTGACCAAATGAAAAAGTCCATTTTACCCTTGACGTGAGTTAGTGGAATTATCCAAGTTTTTCTTGGACAATCCCACTAACTTAAGTGGATTATGTGTAAACATTATAGAATGACACATAGCCCACTTTAGTTAGTGTTTTGTGAGGTGTTGCATTTTGGTGAGCCTTGGCATGCATTTGATGCATGTAATTTCTTTATAAATAGGTTTGTTTTCAAAACAAATAGTTCCTTTTGCTGAATTTTGAGGTTTTTCAAAAGAAGTCTCACCAAAACATATTTCTTCTCCTTTCCTCACTTAATACTTTGAACCTCCCATTCTTCCTTTTCAATCCTTCATTCACCAGGTCCCACAACCTGGTTCTGAGTCCAGAGGATAGCGGGGAAGCTCTAGTGGTGGTCCGATTGTGTTCGGTTTTTGCTTTGGCAAGGAGGAGAGAAGAAATTGAGCTACAAGGGTTGTATATTCTTCCCTTTTTTAGTTTACTGTTTTCTGTATGTTGGCATGTTGATTTCTATTAAGTTAGATGCAATTAGAGTGTCATTAGATCCTTATTTTGCTGTGTATGTCTCGTGTTCCATCAAAATCAAAGAGTGAAAATTGAGAACAATAAGGAGAGACAAATATCTTAGGGACTAGATTTCACCAATTAATTAACTATTTTATTGACATCATGCTAATGGGTTATTGCACTGCTTTTATAAACCAAGAAACTAAGATAACAAATAACCTCTCTCGAGGCAAGTGAATCTCATGCAAGACATAGAATTAAACATCTCTGTTGAACCTAAAAATCAAACATGGCACTAAGTTTAATTCTTATGGGTTTCTAATAACAGTTCAATCATTCTCATGTCAAAGTAACCATTAGTCATGCAATTGATATCAGATCTAAAATATCTTTCACAAGAATAAATTTAAATCTAAGAACAAATAAATCGTGATCAAGAGTTTATAAGCATTAAGGATGCAATTGCATGAATAAAAGCATTAGAATAAACCAAAAGCAGTCAATTCAACAAAATAGCATAATTAAAAAGCTACATCTATCCCTAAGATAACAAGTTTAGCTACTCATGTCCACTATAAATCCTACTAAACTCAAATACAAAACCATAGTTTAACAAGCAAAGTGAAAAGAATGAAGAAAAAACTCTCGTGGCGTGAATGGCAACGATCCCGGCACCTACCACGAACCCTGAGCTACAAAATTCTTCCACTTGAAATCTCTCCAAAAGTCTTCTTACACCCCCTGACAATGAATTTTAGACAATGGTTTCAAAAGCTCTCCAAAAAGATCTCTCAAAAAGGTTTTCTTTTTTCAATCAAGATGCAACATTTTCTTTTTATACTATCAACACGGCGTTGCAACGTTGGGCATGGCCTTGCAACACGTTCCCTAGGCGAATATATAAAAAAGGAAAGAATGTTACAGCGTTGCAACGTTGAGCGCAGTGTTGCAACGCCGCTACCCTCGCGCGTCTTCTACTTATCGAAGTAGCATTGCAACGCTGCAAGGCAGCGTTGCAACGCCATCGCTACAGATCTTCAAGGCGTCTTTTGCTGCATGGTTGAATGGTTGCACACAGGGCATTGCAACGCCCAGAATGTCGTTGCAACGCCATCTTCTCAGGTTTGATTCCTTGTTTTGGCCTTCCTCCTTCCATTAATGTCATTTTTAGCTCCTTTAAGCATACTTTGATTCTTTTTCCTTCCATATTTCTCCATCCGTCCTTATATTGCTCTTTAACCTGAAATTCAATAATTTAGACACACGAAAGCCCTGGAATTATCACAAAACTAACATAATTTAGGCCTAAGGATAGCACATTTTGTGTGCTATCAATGGCCAAGACTGTGTTAGAAGCTCGAGCCCTCCAGGAAGAGATGTCAACTGCCAGCTACTAGTAGCCTATAGAAAGAGAAAAGCCTAGACCAGTAGTTGGACTATATGAACTTGATGAGGTAACAACTCTAAAATCTCAAATGGCATCTCTCACTCACGCTTTTTCTAAACTTGCAGGACCTTCACAATGTGTAGCCTCTATAGCTATCTCTCTGTGCTCCCTATGTAATGGAGAATTTAACGTGGAGCAATTACATTATCTGAACAATAAGAGCAACAGCTATGGAGGGAATCAAAATCAGAATAACAACCCAACACATTACCATCCAGGTTTGAGGCCTCACAAGAATTTTTCATATGCTAATAACAAGAATGTGTTGAATCCTCCTTCAGTTTATGCTTCTACATCTTATCAAGCTGAGAGGAAGCCATCCCTCGAGGAAACAGTGAGCTCCTTTATAACTGAATCCAGAAATAGGGTAAACAAGTTAGATAATGAACTCACCAGTCTGAGTGGTGTAGTGAGCAGTCAAGGAGCTTCCATCAAGAACATTGAGACTCAGATCAGCCAGATGGGTATAGTGATCCATACCCTTCAGAAAGGTAAATTCCCTAATGACACATAGGTGAACCCAAGGGAAACAAGTAAGGCTATTACACTGAGATAAGAATTGAATGATTTTTCAAATAATATTCTCTTAAGTGATTCCTTAGAGCAGGTGGGAGAAGAAGGATGAAGGATCTGCAAGCACTGGACATTAAGTTGAGACCACCTTGAAAGGAGAACGAAGAGTTCAGTCTAGCTAAAGACGTTAAAGAAAACGTTTCTTGGGAGACAACCCAAGCTTTTCATTTATTTATGTTCTGTCTTTAGTGTGTTTTGTTTTGTTTTATTGTAGTTTTTGGTGTTGGTGCCCTTCCTTTGATCTGTAGGGTCAACAACTTTTGTTGGCTTCCGAGCAGTATCAGTAACCTTTACTGTCATACTGTCTAACTCATTTAACACAATTTTACTTTTGGGTTTGTGATCCCGATGTGATCGTCCTTAAAGAAAGTGGAGTTTGTCGATACAAGCACCCTATTTTCCTTATGATCGTAAAATAGACCACCTCTTGTTTCTTTAGGGTAGCCCACAAATAGGTATAATTTTGAACGAGACTCTAATTTCTTCGAGTTTGTCACTAGCACATCGGTTGGGCATCCCCAAATTCTGAGATGACATAAATTGCCTTTACGTCCTTTCCAGAGTTCGTAAGGTGTTTTAGAAACACTTTTCGAAAGAACGTTGTTCAAAATGTACACTGCAGTCTCCACTGCATAACCCCAAAACGAGTCAAGGAGATGAGCATAACTCATCATCGACTAAATCATGTCCAACAGGGTTTTGTTTCTCCTTTTCGATACTCCATTTTGTTGTGGCATACTAGGGGTTGAGAGTTGGGACGTTATTCCATGTTCTATCATATAGCCCTGTAATTCAAAGTCCATATACTCTCCACCTCGATCAGATCAAAGTTTTTTAATTGATTTACCTAAAAGGTTCTCAACCTCAGTTTTAAATTACTTGAACTTTTCAAGTGCCTCATATTTGTGATGCATTAGGTAAATGTATCCATATCTTGAATAATCATCTGTGAAAGAGATGAAATATTCATACCCTCCTCGAGCTTTAACACTCATCGGACAACAAAGGTCTGAGTGTAGAAGCTTCAATGGTTCTTTGGCTCTATAACCTTTTCCACCAAAAGGTCGTTTGGTCATTTTTCCTTTAAGGCATGATTCACATACTGGTAAAAAACTTTCTTCTAACTCGTTTAGAAGTCCGTTCTTCACTAATATCTCAATCCTATTAAGATTTATATGACCCAACCTTAGATGCCAAAGATGGGCATATTGTTTAGGACAAACTTTTTGCTTTTTATTAGTTCGCGTATTTGCTGTTTTAAATAATTCAGTGTTTAAAACCATTTTAACTGAATTAGGCCTTAAAACATACAAATTATTTTCAAGTAGAGCAACACATAATTCAATACCTTTCAAAGAAATAAACACTTTATTGAATTGAAAACAAGTTGAAATACACTGTTTGATAAGGCAAGAAATAGAAATGAGGTTTCTAGTAAACTCTGGAACTAGATACACGTTATCTAATAATATTGTTTTCTTGCCAAACAACATCCACATTTCCAACTCTGAGTGTTATCTCCCCTTCTTGAAGTTGCTGCCAGGAACTAATTCCCTGAAAAGAAGAACAAACGTGGTTAGTGGCCCCTGAATCCAATATCCATGTAGAGTTACCACTCTCCACTAAACAGGTTTCAACGCAAAGCAAATCATATTTACCTTCTTTCTTCTTATCGGTCAGGTACTTAGGGTAGTTACAATTCTAGTGCCCATCTACGTTGTAGTAGAAACATTTTCTTTTTGCTGCAGCGTCCTTGACCTTCTTGCCTTTTTGGCCGGCAACGCAGTCAGCTTGTTTCCCTTTGGCCACCTTTTTAATATTCTTCTTCTTCCCTTTCGGGCCTGAAGAAAACGAGGCTACAGATTTGGTCCCCAAGGACAAACCTCTGTGAAAATACCGTTGGCAACATTTGCCTCACCATCCTGTCTCCTAACTTTCATTAGAGACTGAAAGGTTTGTAGCTCGTTCAGTAGGGTGGTTAGGGTGTAGCTTAGCTTGTTCAGAACAACGTTGCTACGGAATTGCAGGAAACTATATGGAAGAGTTTCCAGTATGAAGCTTACTTGACTCGATTCATCGATAGATGATCCATTCATCTCCACCATATTGAAGTGTACCATCATGTTGAGAACATGTTCCTTGACAGACGCCCTGCCCCTCATTCTGGCATTGAAAATGTGTTTGAGTGCATCATGTCTGACCTGAAAAGATTGTTGCCCAAACATGTCCTACAACGATGCCATGATCTCCTTAACGGTGACCATGTTCTCATACTTCTTAACCAATATATCATATATAGTGGATAAGATGTAAATCTTGGCCTTGTGATTGGCCTTGGTCCATCTATCGAATGCGTTACGACCACTTCGTGTCGCAGTCGGTCCTGACACTTTAGGACAGTCCTCAGTGGGTACGAACTTCAGGTCGTCCACAACAAAAATAGTGTTAATGTTGTTTTTCCAGGTCTGGTAATTGTTTCCTATGAGTTTTTCGACAGCCAAAAGTGAAATAATATAAAATTGATCAAGCGCACGCGATCAAAGTAATATAAAACTGAAAAAAATTCCAGAGTATCGAGCCCAAGGGAACAGATAAATAAAACTGATCAGTAGTAAACAAGATGTGGACTGATTGCAAAAGGTAACAAAGATGTGATAAGTGGTGTGATGATTATGTCTAAGGATAAATGCAATAATGAAAGGACGAGATTCAAAATGTTAAGTTCGCTAATGAAAGACAATGCAACTCGAGGCAATTGCATCGCATGACAGTTACACCTTGCAGCGCAGAGCGACAATGGCACGACAGTCGGACATACTAGCTCACGAAGGCAAAACAGTGCAATTGCCTTGCACTGCCTTGCCGCATGGTTGTTTTCTCCTACTGCCGCAACACAATTTCCTTGAACTGCATCAGTGATCGACTGCCAGCGATGTAATCTGGCTAAACTCTCCAAGCAAGTAAACCAAGCCTTACTCCCATTTGACCTTCTGTGAACTATCGTTAGGAGGCTGAGTGATTGATCCTATTTGTCTATGGTCAATCTATCTCAGGTGTTCATAACCATGGCTCTATAGTCTTGGAGTCTTGTCCTATGCCTAGGGTCAACATTTGGGTCTCATGTCTAAGCCCCTTTACTCCATTACTTTTGGGAACTCCGCTTTAGTTCAACCCTTTCAGTGTCGAACTCAAGCTTAATAGTGTTGGGATGTATGTCCTCATCTCGTGTAGTTTGTAATATTCCAAGTTGTAAATAAATAAGAGTTATTTATTTTAACTTGGTGTTATAAATAAGAGTTATTTACTTGAACGGTGTGTAGTGGACACACAGAGATGATCACGTTCGAGTTAATGACCCGAACGGTCTACAGTATATGGATAGGGTTGGAGACCTAATCCTGGATACACTGTGGATGCAGCCCGCTTTGTATTAGATACAAACAAGGTGATCTGACTCGTTCATGAGGATGACATGCGAGTGGGGGCATCCTGTGCAATGAGATTGTACAAGACCGGACCGTGAATTACTAGACTTACTGATGTAACACCGTTAACAGTATAAGGCTAATAATTTCATAAATGGCCATTAGTGTCTCGACCTTAATCCTGAGACTAGTACGGGTGAGGGTGGCCACTGTTGCTCGCCCAATATGCCTATCTTCTCAAGGACAGGACCACTTGGGGAGCTGGGAACTTGACTACGCAAGAAGGAATTCACTCGTTCCCGACTTAGGGAAACTAGAGGGGTTGTTCCCTTAAGTGTTGTCTCCAGGGCTTGAACAACGGGGCCCCACCCTCTCGCTGACCCGAGAGGGTTGTTGTTTATGGTTGGACCATGCAACGTAGTTGTTCATTAGAGAAGCAATGGGACTTAAGGAGCAAGAGGTAGACACAGGGGTAAAATGGTAATTTGACCCAGCAGTGTCTACGAACAACCTGTGAAGGGTCAACTCATGGGTATTGGTTATATCGATGGACACAACTTGTCCTACAGTGATGAGAGTGCAGCTACGGACTTTAGTGGAGTGCTACCGTAGCTAATGAATGTTGAATAACCGGGTCAAAGAGTTTGACAGGTTAGTCTCGGATCATTGGAGCTCGTCACGTTTACGTCTATTAGGTCCCTCGGTTGGCTCAAATTGGACAAATTGAGGGTTTACAGTTTGGTGTGAATTTGAAATGTTCAAATTCATTACTCAGGTATTTATGTCGTTTATATGTGATATAGATGACATAATATATAGTTTGATGTGAATGAGATTCATAATAAACTACAGTATAACCTAATTGATTAATTAGTGTTAATTAGAGAAATTGAATTGAGAGAAATTAAATTGAATGTGATTCAATTTAAAATTCCACATTTATGCAAATGAGATTTGTATAATAAGGTATGAGATACCTTATATTATGTGATATGCAAATATGATTTGTATATCATATGGTTGTGGTAAAATTGTGATTTGGTGGAGATTTTAACTCCATCACACAATAGTATTTAAAGGCTTTGCCAGAAGTTTTTGATGAAGCAATTGCCATTTTTTGGATTTTCATCAAGAGAGATTCTCACCCTTCTCTCCTTCTCTCTCAATTCTCTCTAAAAATTCTCTTCACCCAAAATCAAAGGGAGTCCCACCTACTCTCCCTCAACCTCACGAGAACAACCGAGAAGACCCTGTGGAGGTGTCTTACTGTTCGAATCGAGGATCGTGTTTGAGGAGATCGTCCGTTCGAGAGAGATCGTGACTGGAGGAAGAAAGCGTTGAAGAAGAGTTCTTCAACAAGTAAGTAGCATATACCTTACTATTTTTCTTCTTCTTTTATGCATGTTTAGCCTAGGATCTATGAGATAGATTCAATTTTAAGATAGGAATTACACAACGAATCAATGACGTTTCACAACGTCTTCCGCTGTGGGAATTCTAAATCCCTACAAATAGGTCACCTTAGATGGCCATCTAAGGTTTCCCACCATACAATCACCAAAAGTAAACTTACGTAGAGTTCTAACCAAATTGCTCTTGCTTTGGAGTCTTGTTGTCTTTCCTTAGGGCATTAACATTCTGAATCCCTAAGGGAAGTTAGCTCCCCATGGATGAAATAGTAAAGTTAAATGCAAACTGAGTAGATAAGGACAACATCTCAAGTCACCCTTCTCGATCTACCACTTTTAAGCATGAACCGAGAGGATACTCAAGTTGAAAATCAAGAAAGCTTTTAAAACAGGAATGAATATAATGACTAATCTTTTATTAAAAGCAAACAACAAAGTTGCGAAACACAACTACAGAACGGAATGAAATAGTTTACTGAAATGGAATAACAAAAGTCGAACAACTAGCAATGTTTACCACACTACGAAATTGAAATAAACTTCAAAACTGAACTAAAACTAAGAACGAAACAAAACAGAAAGTTCTGAACTGGAAAGCTTCAAAAACTTAATTACAATAGTAAGAGAAACAGCAGAACAAACGTCAATGATTTTAGTGTAGATTCATCTCTCCCCAACCGTCCATAATCGTGTGATTGTTCACCTATTTATGGAGTAGCTTGTCCTTAGGGTTTTCATCAACCAGCTAGATTCTTTCCCTTGAATTCTGGCTTGATTTTCGTGCTTTAATAATTTCCTTGATTCTCACGTCTTTTCCTTTTGCACTTAAGTGACTACAGTGGCCAGTTTTCGAAAGCTAGGCATTTGCATCGTTTTGCGTTTGTCAGCCAGACAATTGCCTCATTTTTCCTTCCTGCAGCCAAATAATATATTGGTTTGGGAAAATGACGTAATTCTCGAACAGCTACTCATATTTTGGCCTACTTTTCGATCAATTTAAATAATAAGATATCAATAATGGTCTTAAATAACTCTCATAAACGAGAGTTATCACACCCCCGAACTTGAACCATTACTTGTCCTCAAGCAATTCATGTACCTTCTCAATCCGTTTATTTTTTCAAGGGTCCTGGTTACCTATTTTGTTTGATCTCTTAGACGGTATTCCTCTTCCTAACACCATGTTGTTGCCACAACTCTTGACCCTTTCTTGTATATCAAGATCCCTTGCTTTTCTTCTTATTTTCCCCCTTTGTCTCTTTTCGACTCAGTCGTTTTTGAAATTTTTACTTTGGAAAACATGTTTCTCTAGTTAATTGCACCTTCGCTTCAACTCATCAATACTTTGTGGTATCAATATCTGGCTACGAGTGCACATCACTATGCGAAACTTGCCTTGTTTGCTCTTTTTCTAAGTCAATTTTTCATGCAAGGTCGATCACGGGTGTTATGACCTTCCCTGATTACTCAATCTTCCTCAAAAGTAGAGCATGTTTTTTTTTGAACAACTTCCTCCTTGAACCAAACTAGGTACTTTCCCCCCTCCCCACACTTGGAATTGACAACGTCCTCATTGTACCTGTTTTTTAAGGTTATTGAGCAGCAATATTGCAAGGAATTTGATTTTAAGGTTTAGGTGTGATTGTGCCGACAGAAAATTGGTGTTTAAGGAAGTTGTGTTCCTAACATCATCACTGAGATCGTCCAAAATTTGTATGCCTGGATCGAATGTGGATAGGTTAGAAGCTAAAACATGACATTTGGAAAGATTATGGATCACTCGAGATCAAATTGGGACTTTTTGGAGCTTAAAATAACATCAAATGGAAGAATAATGGACAAATCTAGCCAATTGACCCGAGGTGATGGCGTTGCAACGCCCTGCAGGGCATCGCAATGTCGCTGGTGTTGTTATTTGCATTGAAGACCCGTGAAGGTAGTGTTGCAACGCTGCCTTGCAGCGTCGCAACACTACTTCGATAAGGATACGCGCGTTTAAGATAGCGGTGTTGCAACGCCGCTGAGTATTTCCATATCTGCTACCCGCCTAGGGCACAACGTTGCAACGTTGTGCCGAGAATCCTTATAAATAGAACATGATTTCCAACTTGCAAAAGGTGCCGAAATTGATAGAAATAGAACCCTAATTTCGAAATACACTCTCTAAGAGGAGAAAAAAGAGCATTCCTTGGGAGCCAAAGCGTTTGTGGAGGCTCAAGATTTTGACAGGAGCTCGGGGACGAGGGATCGGCATCGACACATAAGTTTATTTTCTCTTTCTTTTAGATTGGAACTCCGTTTAAAGACGATTCTATGACTTTAGCTTGGTTTATTGTGATTTAGAGTGGCTAAACGTTGTAGTTAGGATTTGATTTGCATGTTTAAGATTTATTTGCTTATGTATTGAATTATGTTTTAGACGATTCTAAGTTTCTTTCTCTCAAGTCCACTTAAACCAACAAGATCAAAGAATTAAAGAACGAATTGCCAAAAATAAATAACAAAACATAAGCAAATACATAAGCAAATAAATCATAAACATGCAAATCAAATCCTAACTACAACGTTTAGCCACTTTAAATCACAATACTAAAACTTTACCCATACACTTGCAGTATTGCAATATAATTTTACGCAACAAGTTTTTGACGCCGTTGTCGGGGAATGGCGATTATTTAGATTGATTAATATTAGGAAAGAATTCGAGATTTTAGACTAAAGTTTGTCTTTCCTTTTTTGTTTTCTTTCCTTATTTGTTTTCTTTCTTTATTTGTTTTCTTTGTGTGTATGTTGTTTGTTTCATTTTTTGTCTTAATTTAGTTTTGTGTGTTTGTCAAGTTTTTGTCTCCTGTTTTGGTTGTGTTGATTTTTGTGTAAAAGTCTAGATTTGAATTGTTGTGATTTAAAGTATGACTTTTCATGATTTTAATTTTTCGCCAACGTATTATCCTTCTCAGGACCCTAGGTATGTGAATCATGATTTTTCTGGATACCAAATGTCTATTCCTTACCATTTTGAATCTATGATTTATGAAAATTCTTTTGATGGGGATCATATAGGTGTTTGTCATAATTTCTCCCACCCCGACCAACCTATAGTAAACTCTTCTCTTGTGAATTTATTAATGGAATATACTTTATAGTTGAGGATTAAAAATTGTTTCATGTTGAATTAGAAAGGTTGGATAGGTTAGAAGCTAAAGTGGTAGAACTTGGGGCAATAATTCATGGAATGACTCATCACCTTAATCAACTAGTAGAGTCCCTTAAGGCCCTACAGGAACAAATTCTTATTCTTGCCACTAAGGAGGAGTAACCTAGGAGGACTTATGCATATGATAGTGAGGATGAGTTGGAGGAGACTGAAACACACCAAAGACAGGTCTATGAGGTAGAAAGTGGTAATGCAATCACTTCTACAAAAGAAATCCAGGTGATAGAGTTCGAGGCTGAAAAGTCTCCCCTCCCTTCATCGTCAAAAGTTTCTTTTAATCTTAATAACCATTTTTCCTATACTCACGAGTCTTGTTTTGAATTTTGTTCTTTTATTTCGATAAACAAAAATAACAAAATTATTTATCGTTCAATTACCCAAGAAAAACAAGATAGCCTTTTAGACTTAGAAGGTTATATTGACTCAAGGAAGAAAGGCCCGAAGAAATACAAGCAGTTTTTACGTGTCTTGGTGTCAATCATGAGTTGCAGTCTAGCTAAAAACATTAAAGAAAGCGCTTCTTAGGAGGCAACCCAAGCTTTACATTTCTTTTATTTTGTTTTCTGTTTTTAGTGTGTTTTATTTGTTTGTTTGTTCAGTTCTTAGTTTCTTTTGTTTTGTTCTATTTTGCTAGGTTGTTGTTCATGCCACCCCTCGCTAAAACCCTTGCTCCCGTTCTATGGAACTTCAACTCACGTGACTTTGTTGTCCAAGGAATTCAGAAAAAATGAAGATCTTTATTACTCAGGACAGTATTGTTCACTCTATTGGGGTTTGTGCCCTAATACTGTAGTTTGTAATTTTGTTCTAATTATTGTAATAAAGTGTTATTATTTCAATAAAGAGTTATTGTTCGTTATTTACGATATTGCCATTGTTTTAACCCTAAATCCAATAAACTAAACATCCAAGGCTGTAAAATGTATCTTGAACTGAATGTAGTGTACATATAAAGGATCTCAGTTCGAGATGCAGCCTAAAAGGTCTATAGTAAGGGGATAAGGTTTTGGTACCTTACCCTGGTAACACTATGGATGTGGCCCACTTTGTATATGATACAAACACTTTGATCCTAATGTGTTCGTGTAGATGACATGGGAGTGGGGATATCCTATGTAATGAGATTACATAACACCAGACCGCGAAATAGTAACCACTAGATGTAACTCCGTTGACTAGCTAAGTTTTTATTTCACTAAGATGACCTAGGCAACTTTATCTCAATCCTGAGCGGGTTACGAACTCCTGTTTGCGGATTGTCCTTTGACTAGTATGGGTAAGAGTGGTCAGATTCGCTGACTCAATATGCCTACCTTCTTGGGGGCAAGACCGAGTGAGCGGCTGGGAACTTAACTTAGCAAGATGGAATTCACTCCTTCCCACCTACTAGGGTAAGTAGATGAATGTTCCCTTAAATTGTGTCTACGGAACTTGAACAAAGGGTTCGACCCTCTCATTGGCCCGAGAGGACTTCTGTTTGTTGGTAGGATCACAAACAAATTGTTCATTAGAGGAGCACTGGTACTTAAGGTACAAGATGTAACCCAGGGGGTAAAATGGTAATTTGAACCAGCTGGTGTAACGAACATTCGTGAAGGATTGACTTGCTGTTATCGATCAATTTTCGTGGACACAGAAATATATCTACAGTGAGAAGAGTGCAGCTGCAGGACTTTAGTGGAGTGTTCATGCAGTTAACGAATGGTGATTAGGAGGTTAATGAGATTAACCGAGTAATCTCGTATCGTTGGAACTTCTGATCTGTAGGTCCATTAGGTCCACCTTCTAGCTCGTAAAGGGTTCTTAGATCGTTTTGAATTTGAAATGTTAAAATTCATTAGGGAATAAATGTAATGTATAAAAATACGATATAATATAAAGTTTTGGAACTTTATATTATAAATTTAATGTGAATATGATTCATATTAAATTATATGAGAGAATTGAATATTTGAAAGAGTTCAAATATTAATTTAAATGTGAAGGTGATTCATATTTGAAAACTATAGGTTATAATTTAATGTGCATAAGATGTACATTAAAACTATAGGTTAGAGGGATAAATATGATTAAATATGATTTAATCTTAATTAAATATATAAGATATTTAATTTGATTAATTAAATATAATTTAACTAATATAATTAATTAGATTAATTATTTTTATTTAATTTAATATTAAATAAATGGGAACGTGTCAGGAGGACACGTTCCCCACTTCCCTCCAACTCCCTATCGATGGGGAGTGGGGGAAGTGATCTCTCGTTTAATTTTTCTCCAATGGAGAAGAATTGGTTGATCGATCAATCTGCGATTCTGGAAATTGCTCTCTCTCTCAAAAACTCTCTCTCAAATTTTCCTCATCTTCCAAATTGTTGGCTCCTTCCCACAAAGGAGAGATCTAAGTAGATACTTAGAGGATAGGAGGTTAACATAGTGGTGTTGTCCTATTAGAGAAAACAGAGAAGACATTTTTCAGTTCCTGTGTTGTTGTCAAATTGGAGCAAGAAGTTGCTGTTGGAAAAACTACAAAGGTAAATTTAGAATTTCCTTATTGTTTGTATAATTTCACAGCATGTTTGCATGATTAGTTCCATGCCTAATTAGATTAGGAAATGTATGCTTATTCTTTTTATTTTTCCCAATGTACTGGTATTTGTGTTCAACCAAAATAAACAAGCAATTACGATTTTAAATCACGTTTCCGCTGCTCAAGGGGATCCGATCTCCATCAATTGGTATCAGAGCAATGCTTGTTTTGTTTTGGATGACACAAATTTGCATTGGTTAGGTGGGAATTGCATTTTGATTTGTTGTAAAACTTTAGGAATTTTTTGGCCTTAGTTTCCTTTGATTTGATCAAATTAGATGTAAATGCCCCTGCATTTTGGACAATTAAGTGCATAATCGAGTCTGTAAATGAGTTGTGAGTCGTTCGGGACCAGTTTCGTGCAATTTGGATGAATATCGAAGGAGTAATTGGCGATTGAAGTTGTTGTGTTCGAAAGAATTTGTTGTTGTCGAAGCATCAGCGTTGCAACGCCATTCATCATCATTGCAACGCTGAGGCTCCCTATCGATGAGGAAGATCCGGGGTGTCACCGTTGCAGTAACGCCCCCTCGCCGTTGCAACGCTACCCCGATACCAGGCGCGCGAGCTAATGAAGTTGGTGTTGCAACGTCGTGATGCCAACCTGAAGCAGCAGACCGGTCTGGGCGATTCAGGTATTTTTTGGTCCGGTTCGAGCGTTTGAGCTCGGTTCAAGGAGTTTTAGATCGGTTTTTTAATAAGATTAGTGTAATTTTATTATTTTTGCACTTTAGGGGCCAAATTTTTCTGGTTTTACAGTTATTTTTCTTTATGAATGTCATTTAGAATTTTTCCCACCTTAGGATAAGCATGTTCATGCATTTTATTTGTATAATTGTTATATAATGTGGTAGAAATGCATGATCTAATTTATTTTTCATAAGTATTTATTTATAATTGTTATAATTAGATAATATGGAAAATAAATTGCATGGAGCATGAAATTACTTAGTTTAAAATAAATGTTATTTTATTTAAGTAATTTAGTTATTCAATTAGTTGAATAATTTTTATAATTCCAATTTGAAATTAATTGTTGGTTTTATAATATAGTTCCTTGTCATTGAAGGGAATTGTCCCGCAGCGGAAGTGATTGTGAATCGCGCGCTCTTGATTTAGTTACAACGATTTAATTCAAGAACATAAAGCACTAGATTGAGCATATAAACATAATGAACAGCATGAAATATTACCTTTGAAGAACCTTTCTTCAAGTGCTCCTCCTCTCTCAAGATCAAGATCTCAGCAACACGAACCACAAACAGAATAAGACACCACCACTGGATCTTCTCCGTTGTTCTCTAGGTGAGGGAGGAATGTGGGTTCCCTTTAGGAGATATGAGATTTGGTGAGAGAGATGTTTTTGTGTTTTGGAACCCTTCCAACAACACAACAAATGCTTGGAATCATATAACCTAGTTGCATCTCATGCAACTATATATATAGGAAAATAGGATGGAAATGACCATCCCACCCCTCCTTTATTCTCTCTTTAGTATATAGTTTATATATGAATCTAATTCACATTAAAACTATATATTATATCAATTATATCATATATAATTGATATAACACCTCATGTATGAAATTGAACACTTCAATTTCATTCCTAACTTTTATACCCTCAATATTACCATATTGAGCCAATGGAGGGACCTAATGGACCTACGGTTCATGAGCTCTATGATGATGAGAGATTAACCGATCAAACTCTTTGATCCAGCTTAATCAATATTCATTAACTACAAGTCACTCCACTATAGACTTGTAGCTGCACTCTCCTCACTGTAGATAATATTGTGTCCACTGATATAGTCATTACCCATGAGTCGACCCTTCACAGGTTGTTCGTAATCGCGGATGGGTCAAATTACCGTTTTACCCCTGTGATTACCTCTTTGCTCCTTAAGCACCACTGATCCTCTAATGAACAACAAGTCTAAGGCCCTACCTTAGACTCATACCCTCATAGAGGGCAGGGCCTCGTTGTTCAAGACCTAGAGTCAGTTCTTAAGGGAACAACCTATCTAATTCCTTAGTGTAGGACTGAGTGAATTCCATCTTGCACAGTTAAATTCCCAGCTACCTACGAGGTTCTGTCCCTAAGAAGGTAGGCTTATTGAGTCGGCTACAGGCCACTCTCACCCATACTAGTCTAAGGACAAACCCCTATAAGCAGGAGTTCTTAACTTGCTCAGGATTCAGGTCGAGTCACTAATGACCATCTATAAATTACTAGTCTTATCTTGTTAACGATGTTACACTGGTTAGACTAATAATTTGCAATCCAGTCTTGTATGAACTCTTCATACAGGATGCCCCCACTCGCATGTCAACTACATGAATGAGTTGGATTACCTTATTTGTACTAATTACAAAGTGAGCCGCATCCATGGTGTTACAAGAATGAGGTTTCCAACCTTATTCTTATACCATAGACTATTTAGGTTATATTCTTGAACTCAACCCAAATAGTTTCCACTACACTGATGTTCAAGATAAATGTTATAACCTTCGAGCTTAGTTTATTTGATTTATAAAGCAAGATTGTAATTCTATCAAAACAAATAACACTTTATTTAATTGATCAAAATTACACAAGTTTAGGGCATAAATCCCAACAATCTCCCACTTGACCTAAGCCTTTTGGAGTACTAAAACATTACAGTAATGTAAATACAATAAACTAGGGCATTTAAACCCCTTTGTACAAAATACTCCCACTCGCCCTAGTTGGGAAAGACTTGTAAACCTAGATCTTCTAGGTGACTCTCAAATACTTTAGCCGTGAGAGCCTTTGTAAAAGGATCAGCAATGTTGTGCTCTGAGGCTATCTTCATGACAATCACGTCTTCTCTATGGACGATCTCCCGGATGAGATGATACTTCCGCTCTATGTGTTTTCCCCTCTTGTGACTTCGGGATTCCCTCGAATTTGCCACTGCACCACTGTTATCGCAATACAGTGTGATGGGCAAAGTCATATTTGGAACAACTTCCAAATTTAGCATGAATTTCCTTAACCAAACGGCCTCCCTGCTTCACAAGCTGCTATATATTCGACCTCCATGGTGGAATCAGCGATGCATCCTTGCTTGACGCTTCGCCATACTACGACTCCTCCGTTAATAGTTATCACCGACTCGATGTAGATTTTCAAGAATCTTTATCAGTCTGAAAGTCAGAATTTGTGTATCCTGTAAGGATCAAATCCTTAGCCCCATACACAAGCATGTAGTTCCTTGTTCTCCGAAGATACTTAAGGATTGTTTTAACCGTTGTCTAGTGTTCAAGTCCTGGATTGGATTGATACCTACTGACCATCCTAACTGCAAAATAGATATCGGGCTTAGTACACAACATGGCGTACATCAGGCTCCCAACAGCGGATGCATAAGGAATCCGTCTCATATCCTCAACTCCTTGAGGTGTTTTAGGACAATGTTCCTTAGACAAATGGATTCCATGTCTAAAAGGCAACAAGCTCTTTTTGGAATCTTGCATCTTAAACCTTGACAACACTTTGTCTATGTAAGATGCTTGAGACAAGGCTAGTGTTTTATTCTTGCGGTTCCGGACAATCTGGATGCCAAGAAAAAACTGCGCATCACCCAAATCCTTCATTTGGAACTGTGTAGCTAGCCATTCCTTGATGTCAGTAAGATAACCTACATCATTCCCAATGAGTAGGATATCATCCACATACAGAATAAGGAATGCGACAGAATTATTGATGATTTTCTTGTAGACACAAGGTTCATCATCATTCTGGTCAAAACCATAAGATCTGATTGCCTCATCAAATCTTAGATTCCAGGACCTAGAGGCTTGTTTTAGTACATAAATTGACCTTTTAAGACCGCAAACATTTTGCTCTCGTCCTGGTTCAATGAACCCTTTGGGTTGGTCCATGTAGATGTTTTCCTCAAGATTGCCATTCAAAAAGGCTGTCTTGACATCCACTTGCCATACCTCATAGTCATAATATGCAGCAATGGCAAGTGGGATACGGATAGACTTTACCATAGCAACAGGTGAAAAGGTCTCCTCTTAGTCAACCCCTTCAACTTGGGTATAACCCTTTGCTACTAGTCTAGCCTTAAAGGTTTGCACCTTCTCATCTACACCACGCTTTCTCTTGTAGATCCACTTACAACCTATAGGTTTTACCCCATCAGGCTTATCTACAAGATCCCAAACAGAATTCAAGTACATAGACTCCATTTCTTGGTCCATGGCTATGACCCATTTGTCTTTGTCTTTGTCAATCATTGCTTGATTATAAGTCAATGGATCCTCACAATGGTCATCTAGTATAACAACTTGGGTTTCAGCTAAACCCATGTAACAGTCAGGCTGTATTACAACCCTCCCACTACGTCGAGGCATACTCAACTCTTGAGATGGACTCTCTTGACTAGACAAACTAGTATCAACAACTCTTGTTGACGTACTAGTGTTCTTATTAGCAACCTTTGCTATTGTTCCGTCTAACTCACTCAACACTACTTTACTTTTTGGTTTGTGGTCCCTTATGTGGTCCTCCTCTAAGAAAATGGCATTTGTCAACACAAAAACCTTATCTTCCTTAGGATCATAGAATAAACCACCTCTTGTTTCTTTTGGGTATCCTACGAATAAGCATAACTTTGAACGTGAATCCAACTTCTTTGGATTTGTCACAAGCACATGTGTCGGACAGCGCCATATTCTGAAGTGACATAAACTACCTTTACGTCCTTTCCAGAGTTCAAAAGGTGCTTCAAAAACACTTTTGGAGGGCACATTATTCAAAATGTGTACTGCAGTCTCCACTGTGTAACCCCAAAAGGAACTAGGGAGATGAGCATAACTCATCATTAATCAAACCATGTCCAACAGGATTCTATTTCTCCTTTCCGATACACCGTTTTTATGTGGTGTGCCGGGAGCTGAGAGTTGGGATATAATTCCATGTTCTATCATATAGTTCTGAAATTTTAAATCAATGTACTCTCCACCTCGATACGATCGAAGTGTTTTAATAGTTTTACCTAATTGATTTTCAACCTCAGTCTTGAATTCGTTGAACTTTTCAAGTGCTTCAGACTTGTGGTGCATTAGGTAAATATGCCCAAATCTAGAATAATCATCTATAAAAGAGATGAAATATTCATATCCTCTCCTGGGTTTAACATTCATCGGACCACAAAGGTCTGAATGTATAAGCTCTAGAGGGTCTTTGGCTTTATAACGTTTTCCACTAAAAGGTCTTTTGGTCATTTTGCCTTCTAGGCATGATTCACATACTGGCAAATAATTTGCTTCTAACTCGTTTAGAAGTCCGTTCTTTACCACTCTCTCAATCCTATTGAGATTAATGTGACCCAATCTTAGATGCCAAAGATAAGCATTTTCTTTAGGAGAAATTTTACGTTTCTTAGTTTGTGCGTTTGCAATTTTAAATAATTCAGTGTTCAAAACCATTTTGACTGAATTAGGCCTTAAAACATACAATCTATTTTCTAATGAAGCTGAACATATTTCTAAACCTTTCTTCAAAATAAACACTTTATTCATAGAAAACGAAACAAAAATACATTGTTCTATAAGGCAAGAAATGGAAATAAGGTTTCTAGTAAACCCTGGTATCACTAATATATTGTCCAACAATACATATTTCTTGCCAAAATAAAGCTTCACTGTGCCTACTCTTACAGCTGAGACGACTTCTCCATTTCCAACCCGGAGCATTATCTCTCCGTTCTGTAGCTGCTGCCAGGAATCAATTCCCTGAAAAGAAGAGCAAACATGATTAGTGGCGCCTGAATCAAGAATCCAAGTTGTTTTATCATTATCCACTAAACAAGCTTCTAGGCAAAGTAAATCATATTCACCTTCCTTCTTCTTTTGTGCAATGTACTTCGGACAGTTCTGTTTCTAATGCCCGTCTTCGTTGCAGTGGAAACACTTTCCTTTGTCAGCAACGTCTTTGACTTTCTTGCCCTTCTGGGCGGCAATTTTGTCAGTCTGTTTCCCTTTACCAACCTTCTTCATGTTCTTCTTCTTTCCTCTCAGGTTAGAAGAAGATGAAGCCATTGTTTTTGTCCCAGAGGTCGAACCTCTGTGATAACTCCTACTGGCAACATTTGCCTCACCTTTCGATCCCTGAATTTTCATCAAAGACTGAAAGGTTTGGAGTTCATTCAGAAGGGAGGTAAGATTAAAAGTAAGCTTGTTCATAACAGCATTAATTCCTAAACTGCAGGAAACTATCTGGAAGGGTTTCGAATGAAGTCGACTGCTCGACTCATCGATGGAAGCACCATTCGACTCCGCGATGTTAAAGTGCACCATCATCCAGGACATGATACCGAACAGATGTACCCTCTGGCATCCTCAAGTTGAATATGTACTTTAGGGCATTATGTCGGGCCTATGTGGATTGTTGTCCAAACATACCCTGCACAGAATCCATGATTTCCTTGGCGGTAATCATGCCTCATGCTTCTTGGCTAATATGTCGGACATACTTGCCAAAGATGTAGACCTTGGCCTTATCATTGGCCTTGATCCATCGATCATATGCATCACGAACATTTTGTGACGCATTCGAGCACGCACTGAGGACACTCCTCGGTTAGCACAAACTTCAGATCATCCACTACCAATATAGTGTTGAGTTTGTTTTTCCATGTCATCATATTCTCTCCGGTTAACTTTTCCGCACCCAATAAGGAAATTATAGAGCTAGACATTTTTACTGAAAAAATTACAAACAAACTTGTATGAGTTTCTTGCTATAACTCTAATTCAATCATGTTTTAGCTAAATATCAAATGATTCCTAGGCCATTTATAATTTGCAATGATACTCCAAAGGTTTAGAATGTATGACACCGAAGGGTAATCAAAAACACTCCTCCTTTGGATCAAGACACTCTTGACCAAAATCTAATACCAGAATAACTCTTATTCCTATAGGTTTTAGTTACCATTTTTCGGTCTGGATACATACACAACTTATATATCCTGTGAGTGTAACCCTCTGTCTTTAGATCCCAGAGTCTCCATCCAATAAAATCCGCTGAAGGGGGGACTATATTGAAAAATAGTCTAAGGAAATCTTTATCCCTTTCGGATGTCTACTTTGTTCGATCCCCTATGATCAAGCTCTCCGAAGGGATTGTCTAGTCCAGGCCAAACTAGCAGGCTGACCATAGTGGTCTAACGGCGTAAACCGACAAAAGAGACCGTAGGTTTTGTTTTCACTAAACCTGCTCCCACTCACTTAAGTATCCTCTCCATTCACCTTGATATTGACTCATACAAACACCATCCAAAGGGGGGCGCTCCTGTTTGCGCCACGAGGCCAAGTATGAGTCTCACGGTGTGAACTTCCTAGAGATAGCGTAGGTGGAAAAATATGTATCTCATACACTTTTTCCTCCCACTGAATACTTTAAAGTTTATAGGAATCTTACTTAGGCTAAAACCCGGCTAATGGTTTTACCTAACTCTATCAATATAACTTTTATATTGATAATCAATATAACTCTTATATTGATTTTATCTGAAGTTTGTTAATATAACTCCTTATATTAAACCTAAGATTTCTCGTTTATTAACCCCTTAATAAACCCGCTAACGCTACTGTAATTTATAAAACTCTCTGATTAAATTTCACTCCCAGGTAAGTTCCCAGGTAGGGGTGTTCCATTTCCGTCAGCTTAAATACCCCAGCCTACACAGAACTTTCTTTACATAGAGTTCCTCTTTTAATCATAGCTTATAAATTACTTGGTTCCTAATTATAATCTAATTAGAACTAGATAACCTAAGGTCTATTATTTCCAAGTTCTAAACACTTTAAAACTAATAATTAACCTTAGGTGACATGAATACTATGTTATAGTGCTTGATCCTTCATCACATGAATAATAAGACATTCATAGCATATTCATCTCATGATATATAATGCATGTCAATGTTGTCAATAAATTAATATAACAATTTTAAATTAATTAATCATGCAAACTATATAATATAACTCCTTATATTATAAATGATGCTTGAAAATACTTAACCTAAGGTGGGATTTCTAAAATATAAGCATACATTATGCATGGTAATAATTACACAACAATTGCATAATTTAAATAGTAAAAATAGACCAATTTTGGCACCCTAGAAATAATTTTAATTAATATAATCTAATTATATTAATTAAAAATTAAATAATTAAATATAAATTAAATATAAAACGTTTTTATATTTAATATATATAAAATAAACGTTTTCTACCCGTTGTTGAAATGCGCGAAACGTCTCTGGCATTGCAACGCTGATAGCAGCGTTGCAACGCTGCTTCTTGTCGTCTTCTGCCAGTTGAAACGTGCCTCTCGTCAAGCGTTGCGCAAAACCTCGCCGTTACCGCGCGCAGATGACGGCGTTACCTTGCCGATGACAAATGCGTTACCGCGCTTTATCGTCTCTAACGCGCTCATTCCGCAAGCGCAGCGTTGCAACGCCAATGAACAGCGTTGCAACGCTGCACACAAACAGCAGATGGAATCCTCTATTCCTTGCTCATTTTCGCTCCGATCTTCTCAGCAACCACTTTGCCTCGATCGACACGGACTTACAGACTCGATTTACAATTAAAAATTCCCAAAACACTAGGCCCTTACATTGAACGATTCAATGGAAATTGTAAATCTAAGTGCCAAGATTGAAACCATCTAATTTTGTAAAACCGTTCATACATCTCATGCAAAAACAGTAAATCTCACCTTATTCTTGAAAAATTCAGAACATAAATCAAGAACGCAATTGGGCTCCGATACCAATTGAAGAGAATCGAAGTCCCGCAGCGAAAGCAATTCTGAATCGCGCGCTCTTGATTTAGTTACAACGATTTAATTCAAGAACATAAAGAACTAGATTAAGCATATAAACATAATGAACAACATGAAATATTACCTTTAAAGAACCTGTCTTCAAGTGCTCCTCCTCTCTCACGATCAAGATCTCAACAACACGAACCACGAACGAAAGAGACACCACCACTGGATCTTCTCCGTTGTTCTCTAGGTGAGGGAGGAATGTGGGTTCCCTTTAGGAGATATGAGATTTGGTGAGAGAGATATTTTTGTGCTTTGGAACCTTTCCAACAACACAACAAATGCTTGGAATCACATAACCTAGTTGCATCTCATGCAACTATATATATAGGGAAATAGGATGGAAATGACCATCCTACCCCTCCTTTATTCTCTCTTTAGTATATAGTTTATATATGAATCTAATTCACATTAAAACTCTATATTATATCAATTATATCATATATAATTGATATAACACCTCATGTATGAAATTGAACACTTCAATTTCATTCCTAACTTTATACCCTCAATATTACCATATTGAGCAAACGGAGGGACCTAATGGACCTACAGTTCATGAGCTCCAATAATGTGAGATTAACTGATCAAACTCTTTGATCCAGTTAATCAATATTCATTAACTACAAGTCACTCCACTATAGACTTGTAGCTGCACTCTCCTCACTGTAGATAATATTGTGTCCACTGATATAGTCATTACCCTTGAGTCGACCCTTCACAGGTTGTTCGTAATCACGGCTGGGTCAAATTATCGTTTTACCCCTGTGATTACCTCTTTGCTCCTTAAGCACCATTGATCCTCTAATGAACAACAAGTCTAAGGTCCTACCTTAGACTCATACCCTCATAGAGGGTGGGGCCCTGTTGTTCAAGACCTTGAGTCAGTTCTTAAGGGAACAACCTATCTAATTCCTTAGTGTAGGAATGAGTGAATTCCATCTTGCACAGTTAAGTTCCCAGCTACCTACGAGGTTTTGTCCCTGAGAAGGTAGGCTTATTGAGTCGGCTACAGGCCACTCTCACCCATACTAGTCTAAGGACAAACCCCTATAAGCAGGAGTTCTTAACTTGCTCAGGATTCAGGTCGAGTCACTAATGACCATCTATAAATTACTAGTCTTATCCTGTTAACGGTGTTACATTGGTTAGACTACTAATTTGTGATCCAGTCTTGTATGAACTCTTCATACAGGATGCCCCCACTCGCATGTCAACTACATGAATGAGTTGGATTACCTCATTTGTACTAATTACAAAGTGAGTCGCATCCATGGTGTTACCAGAATGAGGTTTCCAACCTTATTCTTATATCATAGACTATTTAGGTTATATTCTTGAACTCAACCCAAATAGTGTCCACTACACTGATGTTCAAGATAAATGTTATAACCTTGGAGCTTAGTTTATTGGATTTATAAGCAAAACTGTAATTCTATCAAAACAAATAACACTTTATTTAATTGATCAAAATTACACAAGTTTAGGGCATAAATCCCAACAGTCATAATTTAATTATTAAAATTTATAAAAGTTATAAATTAAGGGGTTTTAGAAACCATAACCTATAACAAAGAATAGCATGCAAACATAGGAACTTGAGTGAAATTAAATTAGTGTTAAATTGTTTAAAATTAATTTAGACCTAAGTTTTATTTTCTAATAGGATTAGAAGTTTGTCTTACATAGTATTTTAAATAGTTTAAAATATAGTAGGACAATAGGACATTGGTTAGAAGGGAACTCTACCGGTGAAGTTCTATCTAAGGTTGGGGGTACTTAAGTCGATGCTAACTAGGAACACCTCCTACCACGAACCGACCACTGAGCTTGAGTTGAATTAACCATAGTCCTGTTTTATATCTAGGTAATTAAATTTTATCTACCTAGACATAAGGTTAAAAGACCTAGCTATAATAGTTATAATAGACATAGACTAAGATAGATTCTTTTAGTCAGAATCCCACTAAGTTAAACCTACACCCTAACCTTAGGAGCTTTAGTGGGAGAAAACGAGATGTTCGCATCAAGTTTACTCTCAGCCCTCAAGAGTTCACATCGTGAGTTCCATGCTCGGCTACGTGGCGTCAATAGGGCGTCCCCCCTACGGTAAGTGTTTGCATGGTTCAATACCAAGGTGAATGAGGGAAGTGTCCATAGTAAATGGGAGCAGGGCGCATGTCAACGTATCCTACGGTCTCCTCCATTAGGTCGCATGATGAGATTTCTATAGTCCGCTTTGCTAGGTTGTCTGGAATGTACCAAACCCTACGGAGGGCCTGACTATAGGGATCGAAACACTGCGAACTTAAGAAATGGATAGGGTCTCTTAGGTAATTTGCCAACAGTTGTCTTTCTTAATAGTAGTTTGTTGGCTCAGACCTATTGGATCTGAAAATGGTAGGGACCCATTTACTGGATAAGTTAAGCTAGTTAACAAGTCTTTAACCAAATATACGGTAGCTAAGGACCATTGGGACATGAGATGTTCTGGTAGTGAGAATTGGCTGAGATAGTCTCAATTCTAGGGAGGAGTGACTGACCACCCGACGGTGGCTTTTGTTCTAAACCCTTGAAGTATCGTTGCAAAATTTAAGGTTTAATTTAAACACTAGGGTTCTTTAATAATTTTGCTAAAATTGATTGGTTGTAATGGGTTAAAGACATAACTAATTAGAACTATTTTTGAAATTTCAGCATGTCATCCTCAATTATAGCCTTACTCAAAACCGAACGTTTAACTGGTGAAAACTATACTACGTGGAAGTCCAACCTGAATATGATTCTTATTGTTGATGACCTTCGGTTGTACTGACTGAGGAATGTCCTCAGGTCCCTGCTCGAAACGCTTCTCAATCTGTTAGGGTTCTTCATCTTTGTAAATTCAGGAGGTAGTGTTCTACAGACAATTTGAGATAATTGAAAGAGACGTTTCGCGAGAGAGGAAGGCAGGAGGTAGGTAAAGGTTGTTCAAAACTTAAATGTCTGGAAAAGTCTATTGAGATGTTTAAATAGAATTGACCTAGGTCAACTCTTTCCTTCACACCCCCCTTTTTTTTTAATATAGGCACACGATGCAATTGCCTCCATTTTCCTTTGCGAGTGTTCGTCTCATGTGCGTGCAACAACTTTCCCTCGTTTCATGGGCCTTGCGCAATGCTACGCAAAAACGTAAGGCAATTGGATTGCGTTTCCTGCGTAAATCTCGGACGACAGATCAGTGCAATTGTCTGATCTTGCCTACACCAATATGGGAAAGCAGATCAGTGCAATTGAGTTGATCTTGCCTCTGTGTTGTTAATTGTTCAAAATATCACTTTTCCAACCTGCACACTCATTCAACTAGTTAGTATATTCAGATAGCTTGCATAGTGAGTAACATTCTCTTTTTTTTTCGACTTACTTGGCTTCCGTGAGGGTAATCGTGGTCTTTTGCTTCTCTATCAGGTCATTCCAGTATGGTTTTACGCATTGCCCACTGACCTTAAATGTGTTTCCTTTGTCGTCAATTAGGTCGATGGCTCCATGTGCGTATAACCTTTCAATCTTGAATGGCCCTGAACATCTAGATTTCAAATTTCCTGGAAATAGTTTCAACCTAGAGTGAAACAAAAGTACCAATTGTCCTTCTTCTAGCTCTTTTCTTCGAATTCTCAAGTCATGCCATTTCTTCATCCTTTCCTTGTAGATTTTTTAATTTTCATAGGATGTATGTCTGAGTTCCTCCAACTCATTGATCTGCAGCTTCCTCACTATTCCTACTTGCTCCATGTCCATGTTTAGCTTCTTAATTACCCAAAATGCCTTGTGCTCTAATTCCAGCGGTAAATGGCAGGCTTTTCCAAACACTATTATGTATGGTGACATTCCCAGGGGAGCCTTGTATGTTGTCCTGTGAGCCCAAAATACTTCATCTAGCCTTGCGGACCAGCCCTTCTTTGTTGGATCGACCGTTTTTTCTAGAATGGCCTTAATTTCTCGATTTGATAATTCAGCCTGGCCATTCGTTTGTGGGTGATGGGTTGTAGCTACTCTATGATTAACGTTGTATTTAGCCAAAACCTTTGCCACAATCCTATTGATGAAATGTGATCCTTCGTCACTGATTAACATTCTTGGCGTTCCATAACGCGTAAAGATGTTTTTTACTAGGAATTTCTTAACCACCTTTTCATCATTTGTTGATGTGGTTATTGCCTTGATCCATTTGGACACATAATCCACGGCGAGTAATATGTAATAATTTCCAAACGATTGTGGGAAAGAACCCATGAAATCGATTCCCCAAACGTTGAAAATCTCTACTTTCAGCATATATTTCATCGGCATTTCGTCGCATGTTGTCACATTTCTGTCCGCTGACACATGTTGCATCTTTTTACAAATTCTTGTGCATCTTTAAATAAGGTGGGCCAGAAGTACCCACTCTACAAAATTTTGGTTGCGGTCTTTTGTTCCTGAGAAGTGGCCTCCATATGGTGCCATGTGACACGCATCCAAAATTTGCTTCATTTCTTGCTTTGCAACGCATCGCCTCCAGATCTGATCTGTCCCCAGCTTATAAAGATATGGTTCATCCCAAAAATAATGTTTAACATCATGGAAGAACTTCTTTCGTTGATGCGACGATGTTTCTAGTGGGCTGATTCCACATGCCAAGTAATTGGCAAAATCTTCATACCATGGGTCTCTTTGTATGTTAACCTTCAAAATTTGTTCATCTGCAAAATTTTATTTTATTTCACCCTCTTGATCATCCCTTTGAATTCGTGACAAATGATCTGCCACCTGATTCTCACTTCCCTTCCTATCTTAGATTTCTAAATCAATCTCTTGAAGTAGTAATATCCATCGGATCAGTCTTGGTTTTGCATCCTTTTTGGTGAGGAGATATTTCAGTGCAGAATGATTTGTGTGGACCACCACTTTGCTGCCCATTAGATACGATCTGAATTTATCGAATGCAAACACAACTGCCAGTAATTCCTTCTTCGTGGCCGTGTAATTCATTTGTGCCTCATTGAGTGTTTTGTTGGCGTAATATATTGGATGCAACATTCTTTCTTGCCTTTGAGCCAGAATGGCTCCCACCGTGAAGTCACTGGCATCACACATTACCTCAAATGGATTCTCCCAGTCGGGTTCCACCATGACAAGAGTCATGCTCAACACTTCTTTTAGTTTCTCAAATGTTGTCAGGCAGTCTTCGTCAAACAGGAATGGTTTGTCTTTCTCTAACAAAGTGCACAATGGCTTGGCTATCTATGAAAAACCTTGCACAAATCTTCTATAAAACCCTGCGTGCCTAAGGAAACTTCTCACATCCTTGACTTTGGGCCAGAATGGCTCTCATCGCGAAGTAACTGGCATCACACATTACCTCAAATGGTTTCTCCCAGTCGGGCGCTGAGAGCTTAGAGATGTGCTCTATCTTAGCTCTATCCACTTCGATGCCTTTCTTTGAGATTCGATGTCCTAATACAATCCCTTCCTGGACCACAAAATGGCATTTTCATGTTTAGCACCAAGTTTGTCTCTTCGCACCTGCGCAGCACCTGTTCCAAATTCCTTAGACATGCTTCGTAGGTCTCTCCATGTACTGGAAAAACATCCATAAAGATCTCTATTGTCCTCTCGATCATATCTGAGAAGATTGCCATTATGCATCTTTGAAATGTAGCAGGGGTGTTGTATAACCCAAATGGCATCCGTCAGAAGGCAAATGTTCCATAGGGACATGTAAAAGTTTTCTTGTCCTGGTCTTGAGGGTCGATGGTAATCTTGTTGTACCCTGAATATCCTTCGAAGAAGCAATAATATTCCTTCCCTGCTAAACGGTCAAGCATCTGGTCCATGAAGGGTAGCGGTAAATGATCTTTCCTTGTTGCCTTATTTAATCGCCTGTAGTCCATGCATACTCTCCAACCTGTTATTATTCGAGTGGGGATGACCTCGTTCTCCTCATTGTTGACTATCGCCATTCCCCCTTTCTTAGGTACGCACTGGACAGGGTTGACCCATGTGTTATCTGCCATAGGATAGATTATTCCTGTGTCCATCCATTTCAAGATTTCTTTTCTCACCACCTCCTTCATTGTTGGGTTTAGTCTTCGTTGTCCCTCAATTAAATGCTTTGCCTCTTCTTCCAAATTAATTTTATGCATGCAGAAAGTTGGATTGATCCCACGAATATCTGCAATCGCCCATCCTATAGCCTTCTTGTGGCGAGATAAAACCTGCAAAAGAGAACACTCATCTTGACAAGTAAGATTAGATGCAATAATCACTGGCATAGTGTCCTTATCTCCCAGAAGTTTGTATTTCAGGTGGGTTGGTAGTGGTTTGAGTTCTAGCTCTAGCGGGTCTTCAATTGAAGGCTTGATCTATGTTGTTTTATCTTCTGAATTTCACAAGGAATCTATGTATGCCACCTCTGTGGCTGCCTCAGGTTCTTCTAGTGCATCATACTCTCTTGCCAAGTTATCTTATTCTTCTGCTTGATCTTAAGCGTTCTCAATCTGAATCGCTTCCACCAATTCTATTTGTGAGCACTCCTCCAATTCCCCAGGGTACTTGAGTGCTTTTAAGACGCTAAATGTGATCTGCTGATCATTTACCCTCATGGTCAGCTTGCCTTTCTGTACATCAATCATAGTCCGACCTGTGGTAAGAAAAGGTCGTCCAAGGATGATCGGCACTTCTCGATCTGCCTCGCGGTCTAGAATTATGAAGTCTGTTGGGAATACGAACTTGTCAACCTTCACCAAGACATCTTCAATTTTTCCAGTAGGTCTTGCAATTGACTTTTTGGCGAGCTGCAATGTTACCGTTGTGGGGCGAGCCTGATAGATTCCTAATCTGCAGAATACTGACAACGACATAAAATTTATGCTTGCCCCTAGATCGCATAATACTCTCCCAACGTCAGTGTTCCCAATGATACAAGGGATTGTGAAGCTTCCCGGATCTTGTAATTTCGGTGGCACTTTGCTGGTGAGTAGAGCACTTCAGTTCTTTGTTAATGCAACCGTCTCAAATTCCCCTAGTCTACGCTTCTTTGTTAGGATGTCTTTCAAGAATATTACATAATTGGACATCTTATCAAGTGCTTCTACCAAAGGAATGTTGATATGCAGCTGCTTAAGGATGTCCAGGAACTTATTGAACTGTACGTCCTGGTTCTCTTTTTCAACGTTTGAGGAAATGGAGGAGGCAAGTTGTATTCTCTTGCCTCATCTTGCCCTGGTTTGCCTTCTTATGTTGGTGGTATGTACTCAGTTCCCTCGTTTTGCCTTGCTTTGCCCTTTCGATCAACTTCTGCCTGCTTGTCTGGCTTTACATCCCCTGCAATTTCCTTCTCTTCTGCTGGTTGATTTCCTTCCTCAGTCCTTGGGGGCTCCTTGTCTTCATATTTCGACCACTATAGTGTTAATATTGATTTTCCACGTTTGAAAATTGTCGCCAACTAATTTGTCAAAAGCTAACAGTGCGATGATTGAACTAGACATTTTGCTGAAATAAGAAAAACTTTGAATTAGTCTCGCAAAAACATTGAAAATCCAACCAGGTTTTAGCAAATTGTTATTCTATGATCCCTAGGTCATTAAAAAAATGCAATGATACCCCAAAGGTTTAGAATGACCGCCACCGAAGGGTTGACAGAATCACTCCTCTTCTGGGACGAGACTTTCTCGACCAGGCCCTAATACCAGAATAACTCTTATTCCATTAGGCATCCAGTTACCATTATTCGGTTTGAATCCATTAACTCTTAATGTATCCTATAAGTGTCACCCTCTATCTTTAAATTTCCAAGTATCTGTCCAAACAATAGCCACCGAAGGGAGGACTACGAAGAAAAACCAACAAGGAAATTGTATCCCTTTCAGGAATTCACGGTGTTCCAACTCCAATGATCAAAGCCCTTCGAAGGGATTGTCTAGTTCAGGCCAAACTAGTAGGCAGATCATGGGCGTCTCACAGTGTGAATCGATAAAAGAGACCATGGGTCTCGTTTTCACAGGTCCCGCTCCCATTCACTATAAGTACTCTCTTTATTCACATTGATATTGATCCATACAAATACCACCCGAAGGGGGACGCTCCCATTTGCGCCACGAGGCCGAGTATGGACCTCACGGTGTGAACTTAACGGAGATTTGTGGATAGAAAATTAAATGTATCTCATACACTTTATTTCCCTCAACTCAACACTTTAGAATTAATCGGGATTGACCTAGATAAATCGGCTATAATTTACCTTAGTCTACCAATATAACACTTATATTGGATAATCCTAAGTCTATAATCACATTATTAACTTAGGTCTATGTGAGTAATTTAGTTAACTTTTAATTAAACACCACTCACGAGAATATAACCTATGAATCTCTGGACCAAATTCACTCCCAGGTCGGTTCTCGGTAGAGGTGTTCTTCAAAGCGTCAGCTTAAATACCCCAGCTTTAGACCGAACCTTCCTTGGACAGAGTTACTAATTAGTCACCATTCATAAGTCATATTGATTTCCTAATTCTAATCTTATTAGAACTAGAAAACCTAAGTCTAATTATTCAAGTTCTAAACCATTTAAAACTAATAATTAACTTAAGTTACATGCATTTCTATATTCTAATGCTTGATCATTCATCACATGAATAATTTGAAGGGAATCGAGTCCCGCAGCGGAAGCTATTGTGAATCACGCGCTCTTGATTTAGTTACAACGATTTTATTCAAGAACATATACAACTAGATTAAGCATATAAACATAATGGACAGCAAGAATTATTACCTTTGAAGAACCTTTCTTCAAGTGCTCCTCTCTCCCACGATCATGATCTTAGCAACAGGAACACGAACGGACGACGACACGACCACTAGATCTTCTCCGTTGTTCTCTAGGTGAGGGAGGAATGTGGGTTCCCTTTAGGAGAGGTGAGGTATTTTGTGAGAGAGATGTTTGTGTTTTGGAACTTTTCCAACAACACAACAAAAGCTTGGAATCACTTAACCTAATTGCATCTCATGCAACCATATATATAGGGAAATAGGATGGAAATGACCATCCTACCCCTCCTTTATTCTCTCTTTAGTATATGGTTTATATGTGAATCTAATTCATATTAAAACTATATATTATATTAATTATATCATATATAATTGATATAACACCTCATGTATGAAATTGAACACTTCAATTTCATTCCTAACTTTATACCCTTAATATTACCATGTTGAGCCAGCGGAGGGACCTAATGGACCTACAGTTCATGAGATCCAATGATGTGAGATTAACTGATCAAACTCTTTGATCCAGTTATTCAATATTCATTAACTACAAGTCACTCCACTATAGACTTGTAGCTGCACTCTCCTCGTTGTAGATAATATTGTGTCCACTGATATAGTCATTACCCATGAGTCGACCCTTCACAGGTTGTTCGTAATTACAGTTGGGTCAAATTACCGTTTTACCTCTGTGATTACCTCTTTGTTCCTTAAGCATCACAGATCCTCTAATGAACAACAAGTCTAAGGTCTTTGTTCAGGTCGAGTCACTAATGACCATCTATAAATTACTAGTCTTATCCTGTTAACGATGTTACACTGGTTAGACTAATGATTTGCGGTCCGGTCTTGTATGAACTCTTCATTCAGGATGCCCCCACTCACATGTCAACTACATGAATGAGTTGGATTACCTCATTTGTACTAATTACAAAGTGGGTCGTATCTATGTTGTTACCAGAATGAGGTTTCCAACCTTATTCTTATACCATAGACCATTTAGGTTATATTCTTGAACACAATCCAAATAGTGTCCACTACACTGATGTTCAAGATATATGTTATAACCTTGGAGCTTAGTTTATTGGATTTAGAAAGCAAGACTGTAATTCTATCAAAACAAATAACCCTTTATTTAATTGAACAAAATTACACAAGTTTAGGGCATAAATCCCAACAATCTCCCACTTGACCTAAAGCTTGTGGAGTACTAAAACATTACAGTAATGTAAATACAATAAACTAGGGCATTTAAACCCCTTTGTACAAAATACTCCTACTTTCCCTAGTTGGGGAAGACTTGTAAACCTAGACCGTCTAGGTGACTCTCAAATACTCTAGCCGTGAGAGCCTTTGTAAAAGGATCAGTAATGTTGTGCTCTGTGGCTATCTTCGTGACAATCACGTCTCCTCTATGCACGATCTTCCGGATGAGATGATATTTTCGCTCAATGTGCTTTCCCCTCTTGTGACTTCGAGGTTCCTTCGAATTTGTCACTGCCCCAATGTTATCGCAATACAGCGTCATGGACAAAGTCATATTTGGAACAACTTCCAAATTTAACATGAATTTCCTTAACCAAACGACTTCCTTAGCTGCTTCACAAGCCGCTACATTTCGGCCTCCATGGTGGAATCAGCGATGCATCCTTGCTTCACGCTTCGCCATACTACAGCTCCTCCGTTAAGAATGAATATTGACCCTGATGTAGATTTTCGAGAATCTTTATCAGTCTGAAATTCAGAATCCGTGTATCCTGTAAGGATCAGATCCTTAGCCCCATACACAAGCATGTAGTTCCTTGTTCTCCGAAGATACTTAAGGATTGTTTTAACCGTTGTCCAGTGTTCAAGTCTTGGATTGGATTGATACCTACTAACCATCCCAACTTCAAAATAGATGGCAGGCCTAGTACACAACATGGCGTACATTAGGCTCCAACCAGCTGATGCATAAGGAATCCATCTCATATCCTCAACTCCTTGAGGTGTCTTAGGACACTGTTCCTTAGACAAATGGATTCCATGTCTAAAAGGCAACAAGCCCTTTTTGGAATCTTGCATCTTAAACCTTGACAACACTTTGTTTATGTAAGATGCTTGAGACAAGGCTAGTGTTTTATTCTTGCGGTTCCGGACAATCTGGATCCCAAGAACAAACTATGCATCACCCAAATCTTTCATTTGGAACTGCGTAGCTAGCCATTCCTTGATGTCAGTAAGATTACATCATTCCAAATGAGTAGGATATCATCCACATAGATAATCGGGAATGCGACAGAACTATTGATGATTTTCTTGTAGACACAAGGTTCATCATCATTCTGGTCAAAACCATAAGATCTGATTGCCTCATCAAATCTTATATTTGAGGACCTAGAAGCTTGTTTCAGTCCATAAATAGACCTTTTAAGCCTGCAAACCTTTTGCTCTTGTCTTTGTTCAATGAACCCTTTGGGTTGGTCCATGTAGATATTTTCCTCAAGATTGCCATTCAAAAAGGTTGTCTTGACATCCATTTTCCATACCTCATAGTCATAATATGCGGCAATTCCAAGAAGGATACGGATAGACTTTACCATAGCAACAAGTGAAAAGGTCTCCTCATAGTCAACCCCTTCAACCTGGGTATAACCCTTTGCTACTAGTCTAGCCTTAAAGGTTTGCACCTTCCCATCTACACCACGCTTTCTCTTGTAGATCCACTTACAACCTATAGGTTTTACCCCATCAGGCTTATCTACAAGATCCCAAACAGAATTGAAGTACATAGACTCCATTTCTTGGTCCATGGTTATGACCCATTTGTCTTTGTCTTTGTCAACCATTGCTTGATTATAAGTCAATGGATCCTCGCAGTTGTCATCTGGTATAACAACTATGGTTTCAGCTAAACCCATGTAACGGTCAGGTTGTATCACTACCCTCACAATACGTCAAGGCATACTCAACTCTTGAAATGGACTCTCTTGACTAGACAAACTAGTATCAACAACTCTTGTTGACGTACTAGTGTTCTTATTAGCAACCTTTGCTATTGTTCCGTCTAACTCACTCAACACTACTTTACTTTTTGGTTTGTGGTCCCTTATGTGGTCCTCCTCTAACAAAATGGCATTTGTCAACAGAAAAACCTTATCTTCCTTAGGATCATAGAATAAACCACCTCTTGTTTCTTTTGGGTATCCTACGAATAGACATAACTTTGAATGTGAATCCAACTTCTTTGGATTTGTCACAAACACATGTGTTGGACAGCCCCATATTCTGAAGTGACATAAACTACCTTTACGTCCTTTCCAGAGTTCAAAAGGTGTTTCAAAAACACTTTTTGAGGGCACATTATAATGTATATTGTAGTCTCTACTGCGTAACCCCAAAAGGAACTATGGAGATGAACATAACTCATCATTGATCGAACCATGTCCAACAGGGTTCTATTTCTCCTTTTCGATACACCGTTTTGCTGTGGTGTGTCGGTAGCTGAGAGTTGGGATGTAATTCCATGTTCTATCATATAGTTCTGGAATTTTAAATCCATATACTCTCCACCTCGATCCGATCGAAGTGTTTTAATAGTTTTACCTAATTGATTTTCAACCTCAGTCTTGAATTCCATGAACTTTTCAAGTGCTTCAGACTTGTGGTGCATTAGGTAAATATGCCCAAATCTAGAATAATCATCTATAAAATGATGAAATATTAACATCCTCCCAGCTTTAACATTCATCCGGACTACAAAGGTCCAATGTATAAGCTCAAGAGGCTCTTTGGCTCTATAACCTTTTCCACTAAAAGGTCTTTTAGTCATTTTGCCATCCAGGGAGGATTCACATACAGGTAAAGTATTTTCTTCTAACTCATTTAGAAGTCCATCCTTTACCAATCTCTCAATCCTATTGAGATTAATGTGACCAAATCTTAGATGCCAAAGATAAGCATTTTCTTTAGGAGAAATTTTACGTTTCTTAGTTTGTGCGTTTGCAGTTTTAAATAATTCAGTGTTCAAAACCATTTTGATCGAATCAGTCTTAAAAATACAACTCATTTTCTAATAAAGTGAACATATTTCTATACCTTTCTTCAAAATAAACACTTTATTCATAGAGAAGGAAACAGAAATACATTGTTCTATAACGTAAGAAATGGAAATAAGGCTTCTAGTAAACCCTGGTATCACTAATATATTGTCCAACAATACATATTTCTTGCCAAAATAAAGCTTCATCGTGCCCTCATCACTCTGGTGAGATGACTTCTCCATTTCCAACCCGAGCGTTATCTCTCCTTTTTGTAAATTGCTTTGCAGAATCAATTCCACGAAAAGAAGAGCAAACATGATTAGTGGCGCTCAATCAAGTATCCAAGCAGTTTTATCATTATCCACTAAACAAGTTTCTAGGTAAAGTAAATCATATTTACCTTCCTTCTTCTTTTCTGCAATGTACTTCGGACAGTTCCGTTTCGAATGCACATCTTCGTTGCAATGGAAACACTTTCATTGGTCAGCAACATCTTTGACTTTCTTGCCCTTCTGGGCGGCAGCTTTGTCACCCTGTTTTCCTTTACCAACCTTCTTCATGTTCTTCTTCTTCCCTTTCAGGTTAGAAGAAGATAAAGCCATTGTTTTTATCCCAGAGATCGAACCTCTGTGATAACTCCTACTGGCAACATTTGCCTCACCTTTCGATCCCTAAATTTTCATCAAAGATTGAAAGGTCCGGAGTTCATTCGTAAGGAGGTAAGGTTAAAAGTAAGCTTGTTCATAACAAAGATTACTTCTAAACCTGCAGAAACTATCTGGAAGGGTTTCCAAAATGAAGCTGACCTGGCTCGACTCATCGATGGAACCATCATTCGACTCTGCAATGTTAAAGTGCACCATCATATCCAGGACATGATCCCGAATAGATGTACCCTCTGGCATCCTTGAGTTAAATATGTACTTTAGGGCATTATGTCGGGCCTGTGTGGACTGTTGTCCAAACATACCCTGCACAAAATCCATGATTTCCTTGGCGGTAATCATGCCCTCATGCTTCTTGGCTAATATGTCGATATATTTGCCAAATATGTACACTTGGCCTTATCATTGGCTTTGATCCATCGATCATATGCATCACGAACATTTCGTGACGCATTCGAGCCTGGCACCTGAGGACACTCCTCAGTTAGCACAAACTTCAGATCATCCACTACCAATATAGTGTTGAGTTTGTTTTTCTATGTCATCATATTCTCTCCGGTTAACTTTTCCACACCCAATAAAGAAATTATAGAGCTAGACATTTTTGCTGAAAATTTACAAACAAACTTGTATGAGTTTCTTGCTATAACTCTAATCCAATCATGTTTTAGCTAATTATCAAATGATTCCTAGGTCATTTATAATTTGCAATGATACTCCAAAGGTTTAGAATGTATGTCGCCGAAGGATAATCAAAGACACTCCTCCTCTAGATCAAGACACTCTTGACCAAAACCTAATACCAGAATAACTCTTATTCCTATAGGTTTTAGTTACCATTTTTCGGTCAGGATACATACACAACTTATGCACCCCGTGAGTGTAACCCTTTGTCTTTAGATCCCAGAGTCTCCATCCAATAAAATTCGCCGAAGGGAGGACTAGATTGAAAAATAGTCTAAGGAAATCTTTATCCCTTTCGGGTGTCTACTGTGTTTGATCCCCTATGATCAAGCCCTCCGAAGGGATTGTCTGGTCCAAGCCAAACTAGCAGGCTGACCATAGTGCTCTAATGTAAATCGACAAAAGAGACCGTAGGTTTTGTTTTCACTAAACCTATTCTCACACACTATAAGTATCCTCTCCACTCACCTTGATATTGACTCATACAAGCACCATCCGAAGAGGGACGCTCCGGTTTGCGCCACGAGGCCAAGTATGAGTCTCACGGTGTGAACTTCCCGGAGATAGCGTAGGTGGAAAAATATGTATCTCATACACTTTTCCTCCCACTGAATACTTCAAAGTTATAGGAATCTTACTTCGGCTAAAACCCGGCTAATGGTTTTACCTAACTCTATCAATATAACTCTTATATCGATTATCAATATAACTCTTATATTGATTTTATCCTAAGTTTGTTAATATAACTCCTTATATTAAACCTAGGATTTCTAGTTTATTAACCCCTTAATAAATCCGCTGACGCTACTGTAATTTATAAACTTTCTGATTAAATTTCACTCCCAGGTCAGTTCCCAGGTAGGGGTGCTTCGTTTCCGTCATATACCCCAACCTAGACAGAACTTTCCTTAGACAGAATTCCTCTTTTAATCATAGCTTATAAATTACTTGGTTCCTAATTCTAATATAATTAGAACTAGATAACCTAAGGTCTATTATTTGCAAGTTCTAAACACTTTAAAACTAATAATTAACCTTAGGTTACATGCATACTATGTTATAGTGCTTGATCATTCATCACATGAATAATAAGACATTCATAGCATAATCATCACATGATATATAATGCATGTCAATGTTGTCCATAAATTAATATAACAACTTTATATTAATTAATCATGCAAAACTATATAATATAACTCTTTATATTATAAATGATGCATGAAAATGCTTAACCTAAGGTGGGATTTCTAAAATAAAAGCATACATTATGCATGGCAATAATTACACAACAATTGCATAATTTAAATAGCAAAATTAGACCAATTTTGGCACCCTAGAAATAATTTTAATTAATATAATCTAATTATATTAATTAAAATTAAATATATTAAATATATTAAATATAAAACATTTTTATAATTAATATATATAATAAAATAAATTTTCGCCCGTTGCTCCTTCGCGTGAAACGTATGTGGCGTTGCAACGCTGCGCCTTGTCTGTTTCCGCCCGTTTGAGCGTGTTGCGAAACGCCTTTGGCGTTGCAACGCTGCCTCCTACGCGCGCCTCCTTCCGCAAGTGCAGCGTTGCAACGCCAATGAACAGCATTGCAATGCTGCACACAGAAAGCATACTGAATTCTCCAATTCTTGCTCGTTATCACTTCGATCTTCTCAGCAACCACTTTGCCTCAATCGACACGGACTTAAAGACTCGATTTACATAATAAAATGCCCAAAACAATAGGCCCTTGCATTGAACAATTCAACGAAATTATGTAAATCTAAGTGCCAAAATCTAAGCGCCAACGAAATTATGTCGGCGAGCTGCAATGTTACCGTTGTGGGGCGAGCCTGATAGATTCCTAATCTGCAGAATACTGACAACGACATAAAATTTATGCTTGCCCCTAGATCGCATAATACTCTCTCAACGTCAGTGTTCCCAATGATACAAGGGATTGTGAAGCTTCCTGGATCTTGTAATTTCGGTGGCACTTTGCTGGTGAGTAGAGCACTTCAGTTCTTTGTTAATGCAACCGTCTCAAATTCCCCCAGTCTACGCTTCTTTGTTAGGATGTCTTTCAAGAATTTTACGTAATTGGACATCTTATCAAGTGCTTCTACCAAAGGAATGTTGATATGCAGCTGCTTAAGGATGTCCAGGAACTTATTGAACTGTACGTCCTGGTTCTCTTTTTCAACGTTTGAGGAAACGGAGGAGCCAACTTGTATTCCATTGCCTCATCTTGCCCTGCTTTGCCTTCTTATGTTGGTGGTATGCACTCAGTTCCCTCGTTTTGCCTTGCTTTGCCCTTTCGATCAACTTCTGCCTGCTTGTCTGGCTCTACATTCCCTGCAATTTCCTTCTCTTCTGCGGGTTGATTTCCTTCCTCAGTCCTTGGGGTTCCTTGTCTTCATATTTCGACCACTATAGTGTTAATATTGATTTTCCACGTTTGAAAATTGTCGCCAACTAATTTGTCAAAAGCTAACAGTGCGATGATTGAACTAGACATTTTGCTGAAATAAGAAAAACTTTGAATTAGTCTCGCAAAAACATTGAAAATCCAACCAGGTTTTAGCAAATTTTTATTCTATGATCCCTATGTCATTAAAAAATGCAATGATACCCCAAAGGTTTAGAATGACCGCCACCGAAGGGTTGACAGAATCACCCCTCTTCTGGGATGAGACTTTCTCGACCAGGCCCTAATACCAGAATAACTCTTATTCCATTAGGCATCCAGTTACCATTATTCGGTTTGAATCCATTAACTGTTAATGTATCCTATAAGTGTCACCCTCTATCTTTAAATTTCCAAGTATCTGTCCAAACAATAGCCACCGAAGGGAGGACTACGAAGAAAAACCAACAAGGAAATTGTATCCCTTTCAGGAATTCACGGTGTTCCAACTCCAATGATCAAAGCCCTCCGAAGGGATTGTCTAGTTCACGCCAAACTAGTAGGCAGTTCCTGGGCGTCTCACAGTGTGAATCGATAAAAGAGACCATGGGTCTCGCTTTCACAGGTCCCGCTCCCACTCACTGTAAGTACTCTCTCTATTCACATTGATATTGATCCATACAAATGTTGGGATTTTTGTCCTAATCTCGTGTTTTTAAATTACTGTTTGAAATTAATAAGAGTTATTTATTATATCACTTTGTGTCTCGCAATATTTATAAACTTTTCCAATAAACTAAGCTCCAGGGTCATTGAATTTATGAAAGAACTAGAACTTCAACAGTGTGTAGTGGACACACAGAGAGGATCACGTTCTAGTTAATGACCTGAATGGTCTACAGTATATGGATAGGGTTGGAGACCTAATCCTAGATACACTGTGGATGCGGCCCACTTTGTATTAGATACAAACGAGGTGATCTGACTCGTTCATGTGGTTGACATGCGAGTGGGGGCATCTTGTGCAATGAGATTGTACAAGACCGGACCCGCAATTATTAGACCTCCCGATGTAACACCGCTGTGATGAAGGACTAATAACTTCGTGAGATGACCATTAGTGACTCGACTGAATCCCGAGCGTGTTACGGACTCCATGCTGCGGGGTTTGTCCTTTGACTAGTGCGGGTGAGGTGGTCACGATTACTCGCCCAATATGCCTATCTTCTCGGGGACGGGACCAAGTAGGGAGCTGGAACTTAACTACGCGAGATGGAATTCACTCATTCCCGCCTTTAGGGAAACTAGAGGGGTTGTTCCCTTAAGTGTTGTCTCCAGGGCTTGGACAACGGGCACCCACCTTCTCACTGGCCCGAGAAGGGTATTTTGTATGGTTGGACCATCACAATATGTTGTTCATTAGAGGAGCAGTGGGGACTTAAGGAACAAGATGTAGACACAGGGGTAAAACGGTAATTTGACCCAGTCGTGTCTACGAACAACCTGTTAAGGGTCGGCTCATGGCCATTGGTTATATCAGTGGACACGTAATATTCTGCACTGACGGGAGTGCAACTACGGGCTATAGTGGAGTGTTATCGTAGCTAATGAATGTTTGTTAACCGAGTAAAAGAGTTTGACAGGTTAATCTCGGATCATTGGAGCCTGTCACATCATTTGAGGTCCATTAGGTCCTCTCGGTTGGCTCAATCTGGTTAAAAGAAGGGTTAATGTTTTGGTATGAAATTGAAGTGTTCAATTTCACTTTAAGAAACATTTATGTCATTTATATGAGATATGAATGATATAATATATAGTTTAATGTGAATGAGATTCATAGTAAACTATAGGTTAGCCTAATTGTTGAATTAGGGCTAATTGGAGAAATTTATTGAGAGAAATTAAATTGGATGTGATTCAATTTAATTAATCCACAATTATTGCAAATGAGATTTGCAATATGAGATATGAGATATCTTATATTATGTGGTTATGCAAATGAGATTTGCATAACCTATGGTTGTGGTAAAGTGGTAATAATGTGGAAATTTTAACTCCATCATTCCACTATTTAAACCCTTTGCAAGAAGGGATTGAAGAAGGCTTTTCTCATTTTTTGGTTTTGAAAAAAGAGAAAAACTAAAATTCTCTCTACTCTCTCTCAATTCTCCTCCCTCTCCAAAACCACAACTTCCCACAAACTTCCTTCTTTCCAAAGGAAGAACGACCGAGACTCTAAGTGGTAGTGTTCGGGTTCCGTTCGTGGAGAGCATTTGTTGAGATCGAGAAGCACGAAGTGTTCGTGACCGAGGAAGAAATCCTTGAAGTTTGTCTACAAGAAGTAAGTAAACTTCTTCTCGCTGTAAATTTCTTCCTTTCTAGCATGTTTAACTTAGATCTAAGAGTTAGGTCGTTTTAACAAAACCAAGTAGCGTAATGATACCATGACGATTCGATCGTCTTCCGCTGCGCGGGGATTCTTATTCCCTTCAATTGGTATCAGAGCCATTTCGATGGTTCTTCATTATGCACTGTTTTTGTTAAAATATGTGGGTAATTTACATTGAATTCATAAGATGAATGCTGGTTTGCGAATTTGGATGTTTTCGGTTTTTTGCACTTTTTAGATTTATTTTCTGTTTGATGAGATCAAATATAAAGGGCCCGTATTTTTGGGCAATTTAGAAAATAAATCGAGTCTGTAAGTCCGTGTCGTTCGTAGCAAGTGTTGCTGTGAAGAAATCGGAGCGGAAACAGGCGTTTTTCGAAGCACAAATAGCAAAGGAGTTTGTTGTACAGACGACGGCGTTGAGACGCTGCTCCTTAGCGTCTCAACGCTGTGCCAGCGGGAGCAAGGCGCGTTGCAACGTTGGGCGTAGCGTTGCAACGCTCTGTCGTTGAGAACGTTGGGTCGACGCTAGAAGCGACAGCGTTGCAACACTGCACGCGTTGAGGAGCAGTTTGTGAGGCTTTTTCGCAAAGAACGTGGGAGTTGCTTCAAGTGGGCGGTTTTTCTTCGGGTTTTTTTATTTTATTAATTGTAAATTGTATTTATTTATATAATTTAATTATTTCATTAAATAATGTTAATATAAGAGTCATATTAATGTTATTTAATTAAATAATTGCCCCTAGGTGCCAAAAACCGATCCATTTTTGCTATTTAATTATTTTATGCATGAGATGTATGATTTAATTAAATTCTATGTGCATATTGTATGTCATATAGATTTAAAATCTCACCTTAGGTTTAACATTTCATGCATCATTTATATTATAAAAGTTATAATATATAGTTTGCATGATAGGTTATATTATAAGAGTTATAATATAATTAAAATGCATGTTTAATTTAATTAATATAAGTGTTATATTTTTTAGATTAAAGTATGCTCATGCATTTAGATTCATGTGATGAATGATCAAGCACTATAACATAGAAATGTATGTAACCTAAGTTAATTATTAGTTTTAAAGAGTTTAGAACTTGAATAATTAGACTTAGGTTTTCTATTTTCTAATAAGATTAGAAATTAGGAAATCAAAGTTTAGTCTATGAATGGAGACTGATTAGTAACTCTGTCTAAGGAAGGTTTTGTCTAAGGCTGGGGTATTTAAGTTGACGCATGCGGAACACCCTACCTAGAAACTGACCTGGGAGTGAATTCGGTCCGGAGATTCTTAGATTATACTTATCGTGAATGCCGCTAATTAAAAGTGTTTTAATTAACTCACATAGACCTAAGTTATAATGTGATTATAGACTTAGGTAAATACCATATAAGAGTTATATTGGTAGACTTAGGTAAATTTTAGCCGGTTTATCTAGGTCAATCCCTATTAAAATTAAAGTGTTGAGTGGGAGGAAATATAGTGTATGAGATACATTTGAATTTCCAACCACAAATCTCCTTTAAGTCCGCACCGTGAGATCTATACTCGGCCTCGTGGCGCAAATGGGAGCGTCCCTCTTCGGGTGGCATTTGTATAGATCAATATCATCGTGGACGGAGAGAGTACTTATAGTGAGTGGGAGCGAGACTTGTGAAAACGAGACCCACGATCTCTTCTTTCGATTCACACCGTGAGACCCCTATGATCCGCCTGATAGTTTGGCATGGACTAGACAATCCCTTCGGAGGGCCTAATCATGGGAGTCGGAACACCATGAATTCTCAAAAGGGATACAGTTTCCTGGTTGATTTTCCTTCTTGGTTCACCCTTCGGTGGCTATTGTTTGGACGGATGCTTGGAAACTTAAAGATTGAGGGTGACACTCACAGAATTCGTTAAGTGTTAATGAATTTGACCGAACAATGGTAATTGGACGCCTAATGGAATAAGAGTTATTCTGGGATTAGGGTCTGATCGAGAAAGTCTCGTCCTAGAGGAGGAGTGTTCTGTTCACCCTTCGGTGGCGGTCCTTCTAAACCTTTAGGGTATCATTGCAAAATTTTGAATGACCTAGGGACCATGAAACAATTTTGCTAAAACTTGATTGGATTTCAAAAAAATTTTTTGCGAGACTAACACAAAGTTTTTCCTTAATTTTTTCAGCTTAAAAATGTCTAGCGCAATAATAGCTCTACTCGCGTCCGGTAAGTTAGTGGGAGATAATTACCAAAGTTGGAAAAACAACATTAACACGATTTTGGTAACTGACGACATAAAGTTCGTGTTGTCTGAGAAGTGTCCTCAGATGTCGGGCTCGACAGCGTCGCGAAGTGTTCGTGATGCATACGATCGGTTGATCAGGGCCAATGAAAAGGCCAAGGTCTACATAATTGCTAGCATGTCTGATGTATTGGCAAAGAAGCATGAGCTGATGGTCTCTGCCAAGGAGATCATGGAGTCCTTGCAGGAAATGTTTGGACAACAGTCCTTTCACGTCCGGCATGACTCGCTCAAATCCGTCTTCAACGCACGGATGAAAGAGGGGTCGTCTGTCCGTGAACATGTTCTAGACATGATGATCCACTTTAATTTGGGTGAGATGAACGGGGCTTCGATCGACGAGGCGAGCCAAGTCAGTTTTATTCTGGAGACTCTTTCGAAGAGTTTCCTTCAGTTTCGAAGGAATGTTGTTAGGAACAAAATTAGCTACACTCTGACTACCCTCCTCAATGAGCTACAGAATTTCCAATCCTTGAACAGGGTCAAGGAATCTGAGGCAAATGTTTCCTACAGGTCTTATCACATGGGTTCGACCTCTAGGTCGAAACCTGTTGCTCCTTCACGCCCGAAAGGGAAGGAGAGGATGAAGAGGGGTAAAATTGACCGAGCTGCCGCCCACAAGGGCAAGAAGGTCAAGGACGTTGCAGAGAAAGAAAAGTGTTTCCACTTCAATGGGGGCGGACACTGGAAGAGGAACTGTCCCAAATTCCTAGTCGAGAGGAAGAATCAAGGTAAATGTGATTTACTTGTGACAGAAACTTGTTTAGTGGAGAGTAGTGACTCTGCCTGGATATTGGATTCGGGCGCCACTAACCACGTTTGTTCTTCTTTTCGTGGATTGATTCTGGCAACACCATGCGAGGGTGTGAGGTGATTGCATGCAGATTGGATCCGGGAGCTTGTCTCTGCTGCAGCCATCGGCACAGTGAAGCTACACTTTGGCGGGAAGTACTTATTATTAGATAATTTGTACATTGTACCAGGGTTTACTAGAAACCTTGTTTCCATTTCCTGCCTAATTGAACAATGTATATCTGTTTCCTTTGAATCTAGTAAAGCGTTTATTTCTTTCAAAGGCAATCTTATTTGTTCAGCTTCACTCGAACATAATCTGTATGTTTTGAAACCTAATTCGGTCAAAAGTGTTTTGAATACTGAATTGTTTAAAACTGCAGAAACACGAACTAAGAAAACGAAAGTTTCTCCTAAAGAAAATGCTCATCTTTGACATCTACGATTAGGCCATATTAATCTCAATAGGATTGAGAAACTAGTGAAGAGTGGACTTCTAAACGAGTTGGAAGAAAACTCTTTGTCGGTGTGTGAGTCATGCCTTGAGGGCAAGATGACCAAACGTCCTTTTAGTGGAAAAGGATATAGAGCCAAAGAGCCCTTGAGTTAATACATTCGACCTCGTGGTCCGATGAATGTTAAAGCTCAAGCGATTATGAGTACTTCGTGTCTTTCATGAGACGATTACTCGGATATGGGTATATTTACCTAATGCACAAGAAGTTTGAAACTCTTGAAAAGTTCAAGGAGTACAAGACTGAGGTTGAGAACCTCTTAGGTAAATCGCTTAAAACACTTCGATCGGATTGAGGTGGAGAGTACATGGACACTGAATTCCAGGACTATATGATAGAACACGGAATTACGTCCCAACTCTCGGCTACCGTATGCCACAATGAATGGTGTATCGAGAGAGAGAAAGCAGAACCTTGTTGGACATGGTTCGGTCGATGATGAGTTATGCTCGTCTCCCGATTCTTTTTGGGGTTACGCAGCGGAGATCGCGGTCTATATTTTGAACAACGTTCCGTCGAAGAGTGTTTGTGAAACACCTTTCGAACTCGGAGTGGGCGTAAAGGCGGTTTACATCACTTGAAATTTGGGGATGCCCCGCCCACGTGTTGGTGTCAAATCAAAAAGTTGGAACCCCCGTTCAAAATTGTGCCTATTCGTAGGTTACCCTAAAGAGACTAGGGGTGGTCTGGTTTTATGATCCTAAGGAAAATAGGGTGCTTGTGTCGACAAACGCCACTTTCCTAGAGGAAGACCACGTCAGGGATCATTTACCAAGGAGTAAAATTGTGTTAAATGAAATGGACAGTACATCAGCAAGAGTTGCTGATGGGGCTAGTACGTCAACAAGTGTTGTTGATCCTAGCACGTCTGGTCAAATCCGTTCCCAAGAGTTGGGAATGCCTCGACGTAGTGCGAGGACTGTGAGACAGCCTGATCGCTACATGGGTTTAGCTGAAACCGCAGTTTGTCACTCCTAATGATGATCGTGAGGATCCATTGACCTATGATCGAGCAATGGTTGATGTTGACAAAGACGAATGGATTAAAGCTATGGACCGGAAATAGAGTCTATGTACTTCAATTACATGCGGGAGCTTGTGGATCAACCGGATGGGGTAAAACCTATTGGTTGCAAATGGATCTACAAGCGTAAACGTGGCGTAGATGGGAAGGTGCAGACCTTCAAAGCCCGACTAGTGGCAAAGGGTTTTACCCAGGTTGAAGGGGTTGACCATGAGGAGACCTTTTCACCTGTTGTCATGGTAAAGTCGATCAGGATCCTTCTGGCCATTGCCGCGTATTATGACTACGAGGTATGGCAGATGGACGTCAAGACAGCCTTTCTGAATAGCAAACTTGATGAGACCATCTACATGGACCAGCCCAAAGGGTTCATTGCCCAAGGCCAAGAGCAAAAGGTTTGCCGGCTTCATAGGTCCATTTATGGGATGAAACAAGCTTCGAGGTCTTGGAATATAAGGTTTGATGAGGCGATCAAATCTTATGGCTTTGATCAAAATGTCGACGAGCCTTGTGTCCACAAGAAAATCGTTGACAAAACTGTCGCATTTTTGGTGTTGTATGTGGACGATATTCTTCTCATTAGGAATGAGGTAGAATTTCTTACTGACGTTAAGAAGTGGCTAGCTTCGCAATTCCAAATGAAAGATTTGGGAGAAGCTCAATGACGTTCTCTAGGTATCCAGTTGTCCTAACCTAAGAACGAGCACGCTAGCCTTGTTTCAAGCGTCTTATATTGACAAGATGTTGTCTAGATATAAGATGCGAACTCCAGAAAGGGTTTCTTTGCCTTTCGGGCATGGGGTTCACTTGTCTAAGGATCAGTGTCCTAAGACTCCTCAAGATGTTGAGGATATGAGACGATTCCATATGCTTCGGCTATAGGGAGCCTGATGTATGCCATGTTGTGTACTAGGCCCGACATCTATTATGCAGTAGGAATTGTCGGTGATATCACCCAATCCAGATTAGATCACCGGGCATGTAGTAAAGGCAATCCACAAGTATCTTAGGAGAACGAGGAACTACGACTTAGTGTATGGCGGTGGGGATTTGATCCTTACGGGATACACACAGATTCGATTTTCGGGCCGATAAGGATTCTAGGAAATCCACTTAGGGTCAACCTTCATTTGAATGGAGGAGCTGTAGTATGGCGAAGCATCAAGCAGGGATGCATCGCTGATTCCACTATGGAAGCGGAGTATGTTGCGACTTGTGAAGCTGCAAAGGAAGCTGTTTGGCTTAGGAAGTTCATGACGGATTTGGAAGTTGTTCCAAATATGAACTTGCCAATCACACTGTTCTGTGATAACAGTGGTGCAGTAGCCAACTCACGTGAGCCTCGGAGCCATAAGAGAGACAAACACATTGAGCACAAGTATCATCCGATCACGGGAGATTGTGCACCGCAGAGACGTGGCGGTCACGCGAGATAGCGTCGAGCACAACGTGGGCGATCCATTTACAAAACCCCTCACGGCTAAGGTGATTGAGGGTCACCTAGAGAGTCTAGGTCTTCGAGAGCTTCCTGACTAGGGCAAGTGGGAGATGTGTAAACGGGTATTCAATGCCCTAGTTTATTGTATTACTTCATTGTAATTTATGTACATTTCATAAATGTATTTTCTCCACTAGCTTAGTCCAAATGGGAGTTTGTTGGGATTTTTGTCCTAATCTCGTGTTTGTAAATTACTGTTTGAAATTAATAAGAGTTATTTATTTCATCACTTTGTGTCTCGCAATATTTATAAACTTTTCCAATAAACTAAGCTCCAGGGTCATTGAATTTATGAGAGAACTAGAACTTGAACGGTGTGTAGTGGACACACAGGGAGGATCACGTTCGAGTTAATGACTCGAATGGTCTACAGTATATGGATAGGGTTGGAGACCTAATCCTGGATACACTGTGGATGTGGCCCACTTTGTATTAGATACAAATGAGGTGATCTGACTCGTTCATGTGGTTGACATGCGAGTGGGGGCATCCTGTGCAATGAGATTGTACAAGATCGGACCGTGAATTATTAGACCTACTGATGTAACACCGTTGATAGTAAGGACTAATAACTTCGTAGATGACCATTAGTGACTCGACCTGAATCCTGAGCGTGTTACGGACTCCACATCTGCGATGGGTGCGTCCTTTGACTAGTACGGGTGAGGGTGGTCACGATTACTCGCCCAATATGCCTATCTTCTCGGGACGGACCAAGTAGGGCTGGGAACTTAACTACGCGAGATGGAATTCACTCATTCCCGCCTTTAGGGAAACTAGAGGGGTTGTTCCCTTAAGTGTTGTCTCCAGGGCTTGGACAACGGGCGCCCACGTTCTCACTAGCCCGAGAAGGGTATTGTGTATGGTTGGACCATCACAATATGTTGTTCATTAGAGAAGCAGTGGGGACTTAAGGAACAAGAGGTAGACACAGGGGTAAAACGGTAATTCGACCCAGCCGTGTCTACGAACAACCTGTGAAGGGTCGACTCATGGGCATTGGTTATATTAGTGGACACGTAATATTCTGCACTGACGGGAGTGCAACTACGAGCTATAGTGGAGTGTTACCGTAGCTAATGAATATTGGTTAACCGAGTCAAAGAGTTTGACAGGTTAATCTCGGATCATTGGAGCCCGTCACTATAGGTCCATTAGGTCTCTCAGTTGGCTCAATCTGGGTTAAAAGAACGGTTAATGTTTTGGTATGAAATTGAAGTGTTCAATTTCACTTTAAGGGCATTTATGTCATTTATATGAGATATGAATGATATAATATATAGTTTAATGTGAATGAGATTCATAATAAACTATAAGTTAGCCTAATTGTTGAATTAGGGGTAATTGGAGAAATTTTTTGAGAGAAATTAAATTTGATGTGATTCAATTTAATTAATCCACAATTATTGCAAATGAGATTTGCAATATGAGATATGAGATATCTTATATTATGTGGTTATGCAAATGAGATTTGCATAACCTATGGTTGTGGAAAGTGGTAATAATGTGGAGATTTTAACTCCATCATTCCACTATTTAAACCCTTTGCAAGAAGGATTGAAGAAGGCTTTTCTCATTTTTTTGTTTTGACAAAAGAGAAAAACTAAAATTCTCTCTATTCTCTCTCAATTCTCCTCCCTCTCCAAAATCACAAGTTCCCACAAACTTCCTTCTTTCCAAAGGAAGAACAACCGAGACTCCAAGTGGTAGTGTTCGGGTTCCGTTCGTGGAGAGCATTTGTTGAGATCGAGAAGCACGAAGTGTTCGTGACCGAGGAAGAAATCCTTGAAGTTTGTCTACAACAAGTAAGTAAACTTCTTCTCGCTGTAAATTTCTTCCTTTCTAGCATGTTTAACTTAGATCTAAGAGTTAGGTCGTTTTAACAAAACCAAGTAGCGTAATGATACCATGACGATTCAATTGTCTTCCGCTGCACGGGGATTCTTATTCCCTTCAACAAATACCACCCGAAGGGGGACGCTCCCATTTGCGCCACGAGGCCGAGTATGGACCTCACGGTGTGAACTTAACAGAGATTTGTGGATAGAAAATTAAATGTATCTCATACACTTTATTTCCCCCAACTCAACACTTTAGAATTAATCGGGATTGACCTAGATAAATCGACTATAGTTTACCTAAGTCTACCAATATAACATTTATATCGGATAAGCCTAAGTCTATAATCACATTATTAACTTAGGTCTATGTGAGTAATTTAGTTAACTTTTAATTAAACACCACTCACGAGAATATAACCTATGAATCTCCGGACAAAATTCACTCCCAGGTCGGTTCTCAGGTAGAGGTGTTCTTCAAAGCGTCAGCTTAAATACCCCAGCTTTAGACAGAACCTTCCTTGGACAGAGTTACTAATTAGTCACTATTCATAAGTCATATTGATTTCCTAATTCTAATCTTATTAGAACTAGAAAACCTAAGTCTAATTATTCAAGTTCTAAACCATTTAAAACTAATAATTAACTTAAGTTACATGCATTTCTATATTATAATGCTTGATCATTCATCACATGAATAATTTGAAGGGAATCGAGTCCCGCAGCGGAAGCGATTGTGAATCGCGCGCTCTTGATTTAGTTACAACGAATTTATTCAAGAACATATACAACTAGATTAAACATATAGACATAATGGACAACAAGAATTATTACCTTTGAAGAAGCTTTCTTCAAGTGCTCTTCTCTCCCACGATCACGATCTCAGCAACAGGAACACGAACGGACGAAGACACGACCACTGGATCTTCTGCGTTGTTCTCTAGGTGAGGGAGGAATGTGGGTTCCCTTTAGGAGAGGTGAGGTATTTTGTGAGATCGATGTTTTTTGTTTTGGAACTTTTCCATCAACACAACAAAAGCTTGGAATCACTTAACCTAATTGCAACTCATGCAACCATATATATAGGGAAATAGGAATGGAAATTATCATCCTATCCCTCTTTTAATCTCTCTTTAGTATATAGTTAATATGTGAATCTAATTCACATTAAAACTATATATTATATCAATTATATCACATATAACTGATATGACATCACATATATGAAATTGAACACTTCAATTTCATTCCTAACTTTATACCCTTAATATTACCATGTTGAGCCAACGGAGGGACCTAATGGACCTACAGTTCATGAGCTCCAATGATGTGAGATTAACTGATCAAACTCTTTGATCCAGTTATTCAATATTCATTAACTACAAGTCACTCCACTATAGACTTGTAGTTGCACTCTCCTCACTGTAGATAATATTGTGTCCACTGATATAGTCAGTACCCATGAGTCGACCCTTCACAGGTTGTTCGTAATCACGGCTGGGTCAAATTACCGTTTTACCCCTGTGATTACCTCTTTGCTCCTTAAGCACCACTGATCCTCTAATGAATAATAAGTCTAAGGTCCTACCTTAGACTCATACCCTCATAGAGGGTGGGGCCCCGTTGTTCAAGACCTGGAGTCAGTTCTTAAGGGAACAACCTATCTAATTCCTTAGTGTAGGAATGAGTGAATTCCATCTTGCACAATTAAGTTCCCACTACCTACGAGGTTCCGTCACGAGAGAAGGTAGGCTTATTGAGTCGACTACAGTGCCACTCTCACCTATACTAGTCTAAGGACAAACCCCTATAAGCGGGGAGTTCTTAACTTGCTCAGGATTCAGGTCGAGTCACTAATGACCATCTATAAATTACTAGTCTTATCTTGTTAACGGTGTTACACTTGTTAGACTAATGATTTGCGGTCCGGTCTTGTATGAACTCTTCATACAGGATGCCCCCACTCGCATGTCAACTACATGAATGAGTTGGATTACCTCATTTGTACTAATTACAAAGTGGGTCGTATCCATGGTGTTACCAGAATGAGGTTTCCAACCTTATTCTTATACCATAGACCATTTAGGTTATATTCTTGAACACAATCCAAATAGTGTCACTACACTGATGTTCAAGATATATGTTATAACCTTGGAGCTTAGTTTATTGGATTTATAAAGCAAGACTGTAATTCTATCAAAACAAATAACCCTTTATTTAATTGATCAAAATTACACAAGTTTAGGGCATAAATCCCAACATAATTCAACTATATAATATACATACATCACATGTATAAATGCATGTAAATGCTTTTAATCTAAGAAATATAACACTTATATTAATTAAATTAAAATGCACACAATATATTATAACTCTTATAATATAATCCTAACATGCATACTATATATTATAACTCTTATAATATAAAATGATGCATGAAATGTTTAACCTAAGGTGGGATTTTAATCTATACGGCATACATTATGCACATAGAATATTCATACAACCCTTGTATAAAAATAAATAGCATCATTGGACCGGTTTTGGCAACCTAGAGATTTTAATTAAATTAATTAACATTAATATAACAATTATATTAATATTAATTAATTAAATTAATTAAAAATCATTTTACAAAAAAAATAAATAAAATAAAACAGTTGCGCTGGTTGTAGTTCGAACCGCCACACACATAAGCCCCACGTTGCCACTCCCGCGTGGATTCCTCGTGTGAACTACCCACTACGCTTCAGCGTCCAGCGTCAAGCCTCGCGTGCCCAACGCCTTCAACGTTGCAATGCTGCTCTTCAACCAGCCTTCATTCAGAGCAGTTGGCGTTGCAACGCCAATGAACAGCGTTGCAACGCCGATGAAATTCCAGCAAGCTCCACTTGCTTTTTTTCATCGATTTCACCCGTTTCCGCTCCGATTTCTTCAGAACAACTCTTTCCACAATCGACACGGACTTACAGACTCGATTTACATTAAAAATTGCCCAAAACAACGGGCCCTTACATTGATCACATCAACGAAATTAATGTAAATCTAACTAGTGTCAAAATCGAAATTATCCAACGAACCAGCAATATCATCTCATGAAATTAAAGGCTACCCACCTAATTTTAAGATATATCAGACTACACAACGAAGAGCAACGATTAGCTCTGATACCAATTGTAGGGAATTGGAATTTCCCGCAACGGAAGACGTTGTGAAACGTCGTTGATTCGTTGTGTAATTCCTATCTTAAAATTGAATTAAACACTTAATTCTAGGCTAAACATGTTGTTTTACAAGAAGAAAACAAAACGTATAGATACTTACTTATTGAAGAACTCTTCTTTGTCGTTTCCTTCTTCGATCACGAACTACTTCGTACCAACGATCTCTACAACACGATCTCTCAAACCGAATAATTGGAACACCTCTGAAACGACTTCTTAGTTGTTCTCAGTAGGTTGAGGGAGAGTGTGTGAGACTCCCTTTGGTTTTGGGTGAGAAGAATTTAGAGAGAAAATTGAGAGACTTTGAGAGAAGGTTTCTTTCACTTTGGAATGAAAATCCAAAAAATGAGACAAGTCTTTCCAAAAGGCTTCTCACCAAGCCTTTAAATAATGGTGAGAGGTGGATTTGAAATCTCCACCAATTCACCATTTTACCACAACCTTATAATATGCAAATCATATTTGCATATTACATATAATAAAGGTATCTCATACCTTATTATACAAATCTCATTTGTATAATTGTGGAATTTTAAATTGAATCACATTCAATTTAATTTCTCTCAATTCAATTTCTCCAATTAGCACTAATTAATCAATTAGGCTAATCTATAGTTTATTATGAATCTCATTCACATAAAACTATATATTATGTCAACTATATCACATATAAATGACATAAATACCCAATTAATGAATTTGAACACTTCAACTCCACACCAAACTGTAAACGCTTAATTTATCCACTTTGAGCCAACCGAGGGACCTAATGGACCTATAGATGATGAGCTCCAATGATCCGAGATTAACCTGTCAAACTCTTTAACCCGGTTATTCAACATTCATTAGCTACGGTAACACTCCACTAAAGCCCGTAGTTGCACTCCCATCACTGTAGGCGAGTTGTGTCCATCGATATAACCAATGTCCGTGAGTCGACCTTCCATAGGTTGTTCGTAGTCACAGCTGGGTCAAATTACTGTTTTACTCCTGTGTCTACCTCTTACTCCTTAAGTCCCACTGCTCATCTAATGAACAACTACATTTTATGGTCCGACCATAAACAACATCCCTCTCGGGCCAATGAGAGGGTGAGCACCCGTTGTCCAAGCCCTGAAAACAACATATAAGGGAACAACCCCTCTAGTTTTCCTAATTCGGGAACTAGTGAATTTCATCTCACGTAGTCAAGTTCCCACCTCCCCACGTGGTCCTGTCCCTTAGAAGGTAGGCATATTGGGCGAGTAACTCTGACCACCCTCACCCATACTAGTCAAAGGACAGACCCTCGCAGACAGCAGTCCGTAACACGCTCAGGATTGTACAAGACCCTCGCAGAGAGGAGTCCGTTAGTCCTATATTGTTAACGGTGTTACATCCGTAAGTCTAATAATTCACGGTCCGGTCTTTTACAATCTCATTGCACAGGATGCCCCCACTCACATGTCAACCACATGAACGAGCTGGATCACCTCATTGTATCTAATACAAAGCAGGTCGCATCCATAACGTACCCAGTATTAGTTTTCCAACCCTATCTGTATACTATAGTGTTAGGATATGTGCCCTAAAACTTATGTAATTTTGGTCAAATAAATAAAGAGTTATTTGTTTTGATAAAATTATATTCTCACTTTATAATGAAGGGAATGAGAATCCCCGCGCAGCGGAAGACGATCGAATCATCATGGTATCGTTATGCAATTTGGTTTCTTCAAATTAAACTATCTAATAGTATAAGGTTAAACATGCAAATTAAAAGGAAAAACAACAAGTTAGAACTACTTATTTTTTGAAGACCGACTTCAAATTTCCTTCCTCCGATCATGAACTCTCCGTGTTCTTCTCAACGATCTCGAACTCCTCGATCAATACCAACGAACGGACACCTCCACTCGATTTCTCGGTTGTTCTACTTTAGGTAGAAGGAGAATGGTGAGATTCTTCTTTTGGTGTAGGGAGGAGAATTTGAGAGAAAGATTTTGTTTGAGAGAGAATTCGATTTGCTTTTGGAGAGAAAATCCAAAAATGAGCAAATGCTTAATGAACCCTTCTTGCAAAGGGGTTTATATAATGGTGATAGGTGGAGTTGAAATCTCCACCTATTTACCATTTTACCACAACCATAGGTTATGCAAATCATATTTGCATAACCACATATAATAAGATATCTCATATCTCATTTTACAAATCACATTTGTATTATTGTGGATTTTTAAATTGAATCACATTCAATTTAATTTCTCTCAATCTAATTTCTCCAAATTAGTTCTGATTCAACAATTAGGCTAACCTATAGTTTATTATGAATCTCATTCACATTAAACTATATAATATATTATTCATATCTCATATAAATGACATAATTACCCTTTAGTGAACTTGAACACTTCAAATTCACACCAAAAATGTAAACCTTCTATTAATCCAGTTTGAGCCAACCGAGGGACCTTATGGACCTACAGTGACGAGCTCCAATGATCCGAGATTAACATGTCAAACGCTTTGACCCGGTTAATCAACATTCATTAGCTACGGTAACACTCCACTAAAGCCCGTAGTTGCACTCCCGTCAGTGTAAGACAAGATGTGTCCACTGATATAACCAATGCCCATGAGTCGACCCTTCACAGGTTGTTCGTAGACACTGATGGGTCAAATTACCGTTTTTCCCTGTGTCTACTTCTTGCTCCTTAAGTCCTCATTGCTCCTCTAATGAACAACAACGTTGTAATGGTCCAACCATACACAACACCCCTCTCGTGCCAGTGAGAGGGTGGGCGCCCGTTGTCCAAGCCCTGGAGATAGCACTTAAGGGAACAACCCCTCTAGTTTCCCTAAAAGTGAGAACGAGTGAATTCCATCTCGCGTAGTTAAGTTCCCAGCTCCCTACTGTTGGGGTTTTTGCCCTAAAACTCGTAGTTTGTAATTTTTGTTCTAATTAATGTAATAAACTGTTATTACTTCAATAAAGTGTTATTGTTCGTTATTTACGATATTACCATTATTTTAATCCCAAATCCAATAAACTAAACATTCAAGGCTGTAAAATGTATCTTTAATTAAATGTAGTGTACATATAAAGGATCTCGGTTCGAGATACAACCTAAAGGGTCTATGGTAAGGGGATAAGGTTTAGGTACCTTACCCTGGTAAAACTATGGATGTGGCCCACTTTGTATATGATACAAACACTGTGATCCTAACGTGTTCGTGTAGATGACATGTGAGTGGGGATATCCTATGTAATCAGATTACATAAGACCGGACCACGAAATAGTAACCTCTAGATGTATCTCTGTTGACTAGTTAGGTTTCTATTTCACTAGGATGACCTAGGCAACTTGATCTCAATCCTGAGCAGGTTATGAACTCCTGTTTGTGAGGGATTGTCCTTTGACTAGTATGGGTGAGAGTGGCCAGATTCGCCGACTCAATATGCCTACCTTCTTGGGGGCAAGACTGAGTGAGCGGCTGGGAACTTAACTTAGCAAGATGAAATTCACTCATTCCCACCAACTAGGGTAAGTAGATGAATGTTCCCTTAAGTGGTGTCTCCGGGACTTGAACGAAGGGTCCGACCCTCTCATTGGCCCGAGAGGACTTCTGTTTGTTGGTAGGACCACAAACAAATTGTTCATTAGGGGAGCACTGGTACTTAAGGTACAAGATGTAACCAAGGGGTAAAACGGTAATTTGACCCAGCTGGTGTTACGAACATTCGTGAAGGATTGACTTGTTGTTATTGGTCAATATCCATGGACACAGAAATATATCTGCAATGAGAAGAGTGCGACTGTGGGACTTTAGTGGAGTGTTCCCGCAGTTAACGAATGTTGATTAGGAGGTTAATGAGATTAACCGAGCAATCTCGTATCGTTGGAGCTTCTGATCTGTAGGTCCATTAGGTCCACCTTCTTGCTCGTAAAGGGTTCTTAGATCGTTTGAATTTGAAATGTTCAAATTCATTAAGGAATAAATTTAATGTATATAGATACAATATAATATATAGTTTTGGAACTATATATTATAAATTTAATGTGAATATGATTCATATTAAATTATATGAGAGAATTAAATATTTGAAAGAGTTCGAATGTTAAATTTAAATGTGAATGTGAATCATATTTGAAAACTATAGGTTATAATTTAATGTGCATAAGATGTACATTAAAACTATATGTTAGAGGGATAAATGTGATTAAATATGATTTAATCTTAATTAAATGTAAGATATTTAATTTGATTAATTAAATATGATTTAATTAATATAATTAATTAGATTAATTAATTTAATTTAATATTAAATAAATGAGAACGTGTCAGGAGGACACGTTCCCCACTTCCCTACAACTCCCTAACGATAGGGAGTGGGGGAAGTGATCCCTCGTTTAATTCTTCTCCAATGGAGAAGAATTGGTTGATCAATCAGTGATTTTGAAAATTGTCTCAAGAGAAAATTCTCTCTCTCCATTCCCTCTCTCTCACATTCCAATCGTTGGACTCCTTCCCACAAAGGAGAGATCTAAGTGGAACTCAGAGCCATGAGTGGTGTTGTCATGTTGGAGAAAACAGAGAAGAAATTTTGTTGCTGAGTTGTAGTACGATTGGCCAAGAGTTGCTGAATAGAAACTACAAAGGTAACCATTATGTTCTTTTAGTTTAATTTCTAAATAGCTTGTTTGCATGACAAAAATCCATGTTTAATTAGATTATAAATGTATGCTTGTTTTATTTTTCCCAATGTACTGGTTTTTGCTTTTCAACCAAAAACAAACTTGCAATTACGATTCCAAAAACACGTTTTCGCTCTTCAAGGGGATCAGATCTCCATCACCAACACCGCCCTTCCCACGAAGATAGGCATATTGGGCGATAATCGTGATCACCCTCACCCGCATTAGTCAAAGGACGACCCCCCCGCAGGACGGGAGTCCGTAACACGCTCGTGATTCGTGTCGAGTCACTAATGGTCATCTACGAAGTTATTAGTCCATACTGCATAACCTGGTGTTACATCGATGGGTAATAATAATTCACGATCCGATCTCGTACAATCTCATTGCACAGGATGCCCCCACTTGCATGTCAACCACATGAACGAGTTAGATCACCTCGTTTGTATCTAATACAAAGCGGGTCGCATCCACATCGTATCCAGGATTAGGTCTCCAACCCCATCCATATATCAGAGACGATTCGGGTCATTAACTTTCGAACATGATCCTCCCCTGTGTGTCCACTACACACCGCTTCAAGTTCTAGTTCTCTCATATATTCAATGACCCTGGAGCTTAGTTTATTGGACAAAGTTTGTAAAATTTTCGGGACACAAAATGATGAAATAAATAACTTTTATTAATTTCAAATGTTAAATTTACAAACTAAACGATGTTAGGACATACATCCCAACTTATAAATCCAATAAACTAAGCTCCAATGTTATAATATATCTTGAACATCAGTGTAGTAGACACTATTTGGATTGTGTTCAAGAGTATAACCTAAATGGTCTGGTATAAGAATAAGGTTGGAAACCTTATTCTGCTAACACCATGGATGCGACCCACTTTGTAATTAGTACAAATGAGGTAATCCAACTCATTTATGTGGATGACATGCGAGTTGGGGCATCCTGTATGAAGAGTTCATACAAGATCGGGATCAGAAATTATTAGTCCGACCAAAGATAACGTCGTTAACATGATAAGACTGATAATTTATAGATGGTCATTAGTGACTCGACCTGAATCCTAAGCAAGTTAAGAACTCCTGCTTATAGGGGTTTGTCGTTAGACTAGTATGGGTGAGAGTGGCCTGCAACCGACTCAATAAGCTTACCTTCTCAGGGACAGAACCTCATAGGTAGCTGGGGTATTAACTATGCAAGATGGAATTCACTCATTCCTAAACTAAGGAATTAGATAGGTTGCTCCCTTAAGAACTGAGTCCAGGTCTTGAACAACGGGGCCCCACCCTCTAAACTAGTTCAAGAGGGTTTGAGTTTATGGTAGGACCATAGACTTGTTGTTCATTAGAGGATCAGTGGTGCTTTAGGAACAAAGAGGTAATCACGAGGGGGTAAAACGGTAATTTGACCCAACTGTGATTACGAACAACTCGTGAAGGGTCGACTCATGGGTAGTGATTATATCAAAGGACACAATATAATCTACAATGAGGAGAGTGCAACTACAAGTCTATAGTGGAGTGACTTGTAGTTAATGAATATTGATTAACTGGATCAAAGAGTTTGATCAGTTAATCTCACATCATTGGAGCTCATGAACTGTACGTCCATTGGGTCCCTCTGTTAGCTCAACATGGTAATATTGAGGGTATAAAGTTAGGAATGAGATTGAAGTGTTCAATTTCATATATGAGGTGTTATAGCAATTATATGTGATATAATTGATATAATATATAGTTTTAATGTAAATTAGATTCACAAATTAACTATATACTAATGAGATAATGAAGGAGAGATAGGATGGTAATTTCCATCCTATTTCCCTATAAATAGTTGCATAAGATGCAACTTTGAAGATAAGGCTTTACACATAAACCCTAGAGTTCTCTCATTTGTGTTGGAAAGAGTTCCAAACACATTTCCAAAAAGATCTCCTCACCTCATCCTAAAAAGAACCCACCTTCCTCCCTCACCTAGAGAACAACGGAGAAGATCTAGTGGTGGATCTTCACAATGTTCGGATTCATTGCTAAGATCGTGATCGTTGGATGAGGGACTCGTGAAGAAAGTATTCTTCAAAGGTAAATTCTTGGTGTCCTATATTTCGTAAAGCATGCTTAATTAGTATATTGTTCTTGTATTTTAGATCAGTGTAACAAAATCATGAACACGCGATTCACAATCACTTCCGCTGCGAGATTCAATCCCTTCGTAGACCGTTCGGGCCATTCACTCGAACGTGATCCTCCCCGTGTGTCCACTACACACCGTTCAAGTTCTAGTTCTCTCATAATACAATGACCCTGGAGCTTAGTTTATTGGATTATGTTTATTAATATGCAAGAAACAAAGTATTGAAAAATAACTCTTATTTATTTCAACATGCAATATTACAAACTTACACGAGATTATGGCATACATCCCACTGATGCTTTGTTTCCTACCACCAGGTTCTTCAACATATTATTCATGGTTGTCATCTGGGCGCTAAGGTTGCAATTGCATCTACCTCATGCACACCTGCAGCGCCACGCACATGGCTTACATCGTCCTCCCCCCACTGGTTGTTGCCTGATACCATGGTGTCGAGGATCTCATGTGCTTCATTCACTGTCTTGATCAACAGTGAGCCATTTGTCGAAGCATTGACTAATGTCTTGGACGCTTGCGTAAGTCCATTATAGAAATGTTCTATAAGGAGGCAGGCGGGCAATCCATGGTGCGGACACTTCCTGACCAACTTCTTAAAGCGTTCTCATGTTGTGTCTAACCCTTCACTGATGCCCTGTTTGAAAGTGATAATCTCCCCTCGGATTCGTGCGTTTTTTGTGGGGTGAAAATATTTCAACAGAAATTTTTCTACCAATTCGTGTCATGTCCTTATTGAATTCGGAGGGAATGAGTCCAACCAAGCCTCTGCAATTCCCGATAATGAAAAAGGAAATAGTTTCAGCCGCAAGGCTTTTTTCGAAATTTCATTGATTATGAATGAGTTGCATATTCGTAGGAAGGTGTTTATGTGCTTGTGTGGTTTCTCGTTTGGAAATCCTGCAAACTGACCCATAGTGGTGAGCATTTGGAACATCACTGGTTTTAGTTCGAAGTGATTAGCTTGGATGTTGGGCTCCATGATCCCTGTGTTCAAATTCTGAAAGGTTGTTGCTGCATAATCCCGTATGACCCTATTTCTTTCATCTGCAATGAAAATTAGATTAGCCATGGGAGCTTGTTGTTGCCCGTTATCCATATTTTGTTGTCCTCTGTTCATTTGTGTCATTCCCTGACGTTGCAGAGATTTGTCTTCATGGTTGATCTGTGTGTTCACGTTCTGCACTACTTTCCTTCTCTGTTGTCTTCTTCATAAGTGGAAAGCCCTTTCTATCTTCGGATCTTGCTCCAAGAGGCAGAGCTCTTTTTGCATACACCGTGCTTGATCCTGCAATTTCCTGTAATTAAACATGGTGTTTCTAGAGAGAGAGAGAGACCACCACTGTCAGGCAATTGCGTTGGTCTAACCCGATGCAATTGCGTTGAACTACAAACTGTCCTCTTCTATGTATCTCTTATCAATTTTATTATAAATGTCGTTCCCCAGCAACGAAAATTTGATAGGGCGAAAACGCGCAAGCGCACGCGATCAAAGTAATATAAAACTAGAAGTATTCCAGAGTATCGAGCCCAAGGGAATGGATAAATAAAACTGATCAGTAGTAAACAATATGTAGACTGATTGCAAAAGGTAACAAAAAATGTGATAAGTGGTGTGATGATTATGTCTAAGGATAAATGCAATAATGAAAGGAAGTGATTCAAAATGTTAAGTCCGCTAATGAAAGACAATGCAACTCGAGGCAATTGCCTCGCGTGACAGTTACACCTTGCAGCGCGGAGCGACAATGGCACAACAGTCGGACGTACTAGCTCACGAAGGCAAAACAGTGCAATTACCTTGCCGCATGGTAGTTCTCTCCTATTGCCGCAACGCAATTTCCTTGAACTGCATCAGCGATTGACTGCCAACGATGTAATCTGGCTAAACTCTCCAAGCAAGTAAACCAAGCCCTACTCCCATTTGACCTTCTGTGAAATACCGTTAGGAGGTTGAGTAATTGATCCTATATGTCCATGGTCAATCTATCTCAGGTGTTCATAACCATGGCGCTATGGTCTTGGAGTCTTGCCCTATGCCTAGGGTCAACGTTCGGGTCTTATGTCTAAGCCCCTTTACTTCATTAATTTTGGGAACTCCACTTTAGTTCAACCCTTTCGGTGTCGAACTCAAGCTTAATAGGTCACCTTAGATGGCCAACTAAGGTTTCCCACCATACAATCACCAAAAGTAAACTTACTTGGAGGTCTAACCAAATTGCTCTTTCTTTGGAGTCTTGTTGTCTTCCCTTAGGGCATTCATATTCCAAATCCGTAAGGGAAGTTAGCTCCTCATGGATGAAACAGTAAAGCTAAAGGCAAACTGAGTAGATAAGGACAACATCTCAAGTCACCCTTCTCGATCTACCACTTTTAAGCATGAACCGAGAGGATACTCAAGTTAAAAATGAAGAAAGCTTTGAAAACAAGAATGAACAGAATAACTAATCTTTTGTTGAAAGAAAACAACAAAGTTGCGAAACACAACTACAGAACGGAATGAAATAGTTTACTGAACTGGAATAACAAAAGTCGAACAACTAGCAATGTTTACCGCACTACGGAATTGAAATAAACTTCAAAACTGAACTAAAACTAAGAACAAAACAAAACAGAAAGTTCTGAACTTGAACGCTTCAAAAATTGAATTACAATAGTAAGAGAAACAACAGAACGGACGACAATGATTTTAGTGCAGATTCCTCTCTCCCCAGTCGTCCTTAATCGAGCGCTTGTTCACCTATTTATAGAGTAGCTTGTCCTTAGGGTTTTTGCCAATCAGCTTAGATTCTTTCCCTTGAATTCCAGCTTGATTTTCGTGCTTTAATAATTTTCTTGATTCTCGCGTCTTTTCCTTCTGCACTTAAATGACTGCAGTGGCCAATTTCTGAAAAGTTAGGCATTTGCATCGTTTTGTGTCTGTCAGACAGGCAATTGCCTCATTTTGCCTTCCTACCGCCAAATAATGATATGTGAGTTTTCTTATTAACTTTAGGAAAATGTCGTAATTCTTGAACAACTACTCATATTTTCGCCTACTTTTCGATCAATTTAAATAATAAGATATCAATAATGGTCTTAAATAACTCTCATAAACTTGAGTTATCAGGTATCAATCCAATCCACGATTAGATCACTGGACAACCGTAATGGCAATCCCCAAGTATCTTAGGAGAACGAGGGACTACATGCTTGTGTATGTAAGTGGGGATTTGATCCTTACGGGATACACAGACTCTGACTTTCAGACCAATAAGGATTCTAGGAAGTCCACATTGGGGTCAGTGTTCACTCTTAATGGAGGAGTTGTAGTGTGGTGAAGCATCAAGTACGGATGCATCGTCGATTCCATAATGGAAGTTGAGTATGTTGCAGCTTGTGAAGTTGCTAAGGACGTTGTTTGGCTCAGGAAGTTCATGTTAGATTTGGAAGTTGTTTCAGATATGAACTTGCCAGTGATAGTGGAGCAGTAGCCAACTCGAGAGAATCTCGGAGTCATAAGAGGGGCAAGCATATTGAACGCAAGTATCACCTGATACGGGAGATTGTGCACCGCGAAGATGTGACAGTCACACAGATAGCTTCGGAGAATAACGTTGCTGATCCATTTACAAAAGCCCTCACGGTTAAGGTGTTTGAGGATCACTTAGAGAGTCTAGGTCTACGAGTGCTTCCTGACTAGGGCAAGTGGGAGTATTGTAAAGGGGTATTCAATGCCCTTGTTTATTGTATTACTTTTATGTATTACTTTACATTTGGGAAATGTATTTTGTACTCCACTAGCTTAGTTCAAGCGAGAGTTTGGTGAGGTGTTTGCCCTAATTTCGTGTAGTATGTAATACAGTTGATTTAAATGAATAAGAGTTATTTATTTATCAAACATTGTATCTCGCATTTTATAAACTTAATCCAATAAACTAAGCTCCAAGGTCATATTTTATGAGAGAACTAGAACTTGAACGGTGTGTAGTTGACACACGGAGAGGATCTTGTCCGAGTTAATGACTCGAACGGTCTACAGTATACGGATAGAGATGGAAACCTCATCCTGGTGACACTGTGGATGCGGCTCACTTTGTATTAGATACAAACGAGGTGATCCAGCTCGTTCATGTGGTTGAGATGCGGGTAGGGGCATCCTGTGTAATGAGATTGTACAAGACCGAACGTGAATTATTAGACCTACTGGTGTAACACCGTTAACAACATAGGACTAAGAACTTTCATAGATGACCATTAGTGACTCGTTCTTAATCCTGAGCGTGTTACGAACCTTGCAATTGTGGAATTGCTCTCCAACTCTCTCTCTCTCATTTTCCTTCTCCTTTCCAAATAAGTTGGAATCCTTCCCACCAAGAATTGGATCTAAGTAGAAACTCAGAGGATAGAAGGTTTGTTGAGTGGTTGTTGTCCAATTGAAAGAACATAACTTTTTTGTGTTGCTGCAAATTTTGGAGAAGCAAGGAGTTGCTGCTAGATATCATCTACAAAGGTCATTAAACTTTTCCTTTTAGTTTAATTAATTTACAGCATGTTTGCATATCTAGTTCCATACTCTAATTAGATTAGTAATTAAATGCTTGTCTCTATACTTTTTCAATGTATTGGTATTTCTAGTAAACCAAAACAAACGAACAAAATCGATCTTAAAACACGTTTCTGCTTCTCACGGGGATAAGATTTCCTTCATCCCGCAGACAGGAATTCGTAACACGCTCTGGATTAAGGATGAGTCACTAATGGTTATCTACGAAATTATTAGTCCTATACTATTAACGGTGTTACATTAGTAAGTCTAATAATTCACGGTTCGGTCTTGTACAATCTCATTGCACAGGATGCCCCCACTCGCATGTCAACCACATGAACGAGCTGGATCACCTTGTTTGTATCTAATACAAAGCGGGTTGCATCCACAACGTATCCATGATTAGGTCTCCAACCCTATCCGTATACTGTAGATCGTTCGGGTCATTTACTCGAACGTGATCCTCCTCGTGTGTTCACTACACACCGTTCAAGTTCTTCGTTCTCTCATAATACAATGACCCTGGAGCTTAGTTTATTGGATTAAGTTTATAAAATATGTGAGACACAAAGTATTGAAAAAATAACTCTTATTTATTTCAACATGGAATATTACAAACTACACGAGATTAGGGCATACACCCCAACAAACTACCACTTGAACTAAGCTAGTAGAGTACAAAATACATTTCTCAAATGTACAGTAATAATACAATAAACTAGGGCATTGATTACCCCTTTACAATACTCCCACTTTGAAGAGAATTGAAGTCCCGCAGCGGAAGCGATTGCGAATCGCGCGCTCTTGATTTACTTACAACGATATAATTCAAGAACTTATATAACTAGATTAAACATGTAAAACAGAATGGACAGCAAGATAATTACCTTTGAAGAACCTTTCTTCGAGTGCTCCACTCTCCCACGATCACGATCTCAGAAACAGGAACTCCAACTTATGAAGACACGACCACCGGATCTTCTCCGTTGTTCACTAGGTGAGGGAGGAAGGTGGGTTCCCTTTAGGAGAGGTGAGGTATTTTGAGAGAGATGTGTGTTTTGGAACTCTTCCAACAACACAACAAGAGAGAGCTTGTAATTCCTTAGAATGATTTAACCTAGTTGCATCTCATGCAACCATATATATAGGGGAATGGGATGGAAATGACCATCCTACCCCTCATTTATTCTCTCTTTAGTATATAGTTTATATATGAATCTAATTCACATTAAAACTATATATTATATCAATTATATCATATATAATTGATATAACACCTCATGTATGAAATTGAACACTTCAATTTCACTCCTAACTTTATACCCTCAATATTACCATCTTGAGCCAACGGAGGGATCTAATGGACCTACAGTTCATGAGCTCCAATGATGTGAGATTAACTGATCAAACTCTTTGATCCAGTTAATCAATATTCATTAACTACAAGTCACTCCACTATAGACTTGTAGCTGCACTCTTCTCACTGTAGATATTATTGTGTCCACTGATATAGTCATCACCCATGAGTCGACCCTTCACAGGTTGTTCGTAATCACAGCTGGGTCAAATTACCGTTTTACCCCTGTGATTACCTCTTTGCTCCTTAAGAACAACTGATCCTCTAATGAACAAGAAGTCTAAGGTCCAACCTTAGACTCATACCCTCATAGAGGGCAGGGCCCCGTTGTTCAAGACCTGGAGTCAGTTCTTAAGGGAACAACCTATCTAATTCCTTAGTGTAGGAATGAGTGAATTCCATCTTGCACAGCTTAAGTTCCAGCTACCTACGAGGTTATGTCCTAAAAGGTAGGCTTATTGAGTCGGCTCACAGCCACTCTCACCCATACTAGTCTAAGGACAAACCCCTATAGCGGGAGTTCTTAACTTGCTCAGGATTCAGGTCGAGTCACTAATGACCATCTATAAATTACTAGTCTTATCCTGTTAACGGTGTTACACTGGTTAGACTAATAATTTGCGATCCAGTCTTATATGAACTCTTCATACAGGATGCCCCCACTTGCATATCAACTACATGAATGAGTTGGATTACCTCATTTGTACTAATTACAAAGTGGGTCGCATCCATGGTGTTATCAGAATGAGGTTTCCAACCTTATTCTTATACCATAGACTAATAGGTTATATTCTTGAACTCAACCCAAATAGTGTCCACTACACTGATTTCAAGATAAATGTTATAACCTTGGAGCTTAGTTTATTGGATTTATGAAAGCAAGACTGTAATCTTATCAAAACAAATAACACTTTATTTAATTGATCAAAATTACACAAGTTTAGGGCATAAATCCCAACAATCTCCCACTTGACCTAAAGCTTGTGGAGTACTAAACATTAAAGTAATGTAAATACAATAAACTAGGGCATTTAAACCCCTTTATACAAAATACTCCCACTTGCCCTAGTTGGGGAAGACTTGTAAACCTAGACCTTCTAGGTGACTCTCAAAAACTTTAGCCGTGAGAGCCTTTGTAAAAGGATCAACAATGTTGTGCTCTGAGGCTATCTTCGTGACAATCACGTCTCCTCTATGCACGATCTCCCGGATGAGATGATACTTCCGCTCTATGTGCTTTCCCCTCTTGTGACTTCGGGGTTCCCTCGAATTTGCCACTACACCACTGTTATCGCAATACAGCGTGATGGGCAAAGTTATATTTAGAACAACTTCCAAATTTAACATAAATTTCCTTAACCAAACGGCCTCCTTAGCTGATCCACAAGTTGCTAAATATTCGACCTCCATGGTGGAATCAGCGATGCATCCATACTTGACGCTTCGCCATACTACAGCTCCTCCGTTAGGAGTGAATACTGACCCTGATGTAGATTTCCGAGAATCTATATCAATCTGAAAGTCAGAATTTGTGTATCCTGTAAGGATCAAATCCTTAGCCTCATACACAAGCATGTAGTTCCTTGTTCTCCGAAGATACTTAAGGATTGTTTTAACCGTTGTCCAGTGTTCATGTCCTGTATTGGATTGATACCTACTGACCATCCCAACTGCAAAACAGATGTCGGGCCTAGTACACAACATGGCGTACATCAGGCTCCCAACTGCTGATGCGTAAGGAATCCGTCTCATATCCTCAACTCCTTGAGGTGTCTTAGGACACTGTTCCTTAGACAAATGGATTCCATGTCTAAAAGGCAACAAGCCCTTTTTGGAATCTTGCATCTTAAACCTTGACAATACTTTGTCTATGTAAGATGCTTGAGACAAGGCTAGTGTTTTATTCTTGCGGTTCTGGACAATCTGGATCCCAAGAACAAACTGCGCATCACCCAAATCTTTCATTTGGAACTGCGTAGCTAGCCATTCCTTGATGTCAGTAAGATAACCTACATCATTCCCAATGAGTAGGATATCATCCACATAGAGAATTAGGAAAGCGATAGAACTATTGATGATTTTCTTGTAGACACAAGGTTTATCATCATTCTGGTCAAAACCATAATATCTGATTGCCTCATCAAATCTTATATTCCAGGACCTAGAGGCTTGTTTCAGTCCATAAATTGACCTTTTAAGTCTGCAAACCTTTTGCTCTTGTCCTGGTGCAATGAACCCTTTGGGTTGGTCCATGTAGATGGTTTCCTCAAGATTGTCATTCAAAAAGGCTGTCTTGACATCCATTTGCCATACCTCATAGTCATAATATGCGGCAATGGCAAGAAGGATACGGATAGACTTTACCATAGCAACAGGTGAAAAGGTTTCCTCATAGTCAACCCCTTCAACCTGGGTATAACCCTTTGCTACTAGTCTAGCCTTAAAGGTTTGCACCTTCCCATCTACACCACGTTTTCTCTTGTAGATCCACTTACAACCTATAGGTTTTACCCCATCAGGCTTATCTACAAGATCCCAAACAGAATTGAAGTACATCGACTCCATTTCTTGGTCCATGGCTATGACCCATTTGTCTTTGTCTGTGTCAACTATTGCTTGATTATAAGTCAATGGATCCTCTCAGTTGTCATCTGGTATAACAACTTGGGTTTCAGCTAAACCCATGTAACGGTCGGGCTGTATCACAACCCTCCCACTACGTCGAGGCATACTCAACTCTTGAGATGGACTCTCTTGACTAGACAAACTAGTATCAACAATTCTTGTTAACGTACTAGTGTTCTTATTAGCAACCTTTGCTATTGTTCCATCTAACTCACTCAACACTACTTTGCTTTTTGGTTTGTGGTCCTCCTCCAAGAAAGTGGCATTTGTCGACACAAAAACCTTATCTTCCTTAGGATCATAGAATAAACCACCTCTTGTTTCTTTTGGGTATCCTACGAATAGGCATAACTTTGAACGTGAATCCAACTTCTTTGGATTTGTCACAAACACATGTGTTGGACATCCCCATATTCTTAAGTGACATAAACTACCTTTACGTCCTTTCCAGAGTTCAAAAGGTGTTTCAGAAACACTTTTGGAGGGCACATTATTCAAAATGTATACCGTAGTCTCCACTGCGTAATCCCAAAAGGAACCAGGGAGATGAGCATAACTCATTATTGATCGAACCATGTCCAACAAGGTTCTATTTCTCCTTTCCGATACACCGTTTTGTTGTGGTGTGCCGGGAGCTGAGAGTTGGGATGTAATTCTATGTTCTATCATATAGTTCTGGAATTTTAAATCCATGTGCTCTCCACCTCGATCCGATCGAAGTGTTTTAATAGTTTTACCTAATTGATTTTCAACTTCAGTCTTGAATTCCTTGAACTTTTCAAGTGCTTCAGACTTGTGGTGCATTAGGTAAATATGCCCAATTCTAGAATAATCATCTATAAAAGAGATGAAATATTCATATCCTCCCCTGACTTTAATATTCATCGGACCACAAAGGTCTGAATGTATAAGCTCTAGAGGGTCTTTGGCTCTATAACCTTTTCCACTAAAAGGTCTTTTAGTCATTTTGCCTTCCAGGCATGATTCACATACTGGCAAAGAATTTTCTTCTAACTCGTTTAGAAGTCCGTTCTTTACCAATCTCTCAATCCTATTGAGATTAATGTGACCCAATCTTAGATGCCAAAGATGAGCATTTTCTTTAAGAGAAATTAGTTTGTGTACTTGCAATTTTGTAGAATTCACTTGTTAAAACTATTTTAACTTAATTAACCATTTGCAAATAATTCTCAAGAAGAGCAGCACATAGTACAATACTTTTCCAATGAAATAAACACTTTATTCAATTGAAAAGAAAAAGAAGTACAATGTTCGCTAAGGCAAGAAATAAGGTTTCTAATAAACCCTTAAGCTACATGTTATCAAATAACAGCTTTTCTTTGCTAGACGATTGCTCTTTATCTGCTTATTTTCCTCTTCTTCTGTATCTTCTTAAGTCCAGAAGTATGGTTGTAGTTCTTAGTCCTAGAGGATGAATCCTCCTGAGAACTTTTGGAATGAGCAAACAAATTTGCCTCTCCATTTCGTTGTCTCTTATCATCCATAAGAAATTGATAATTCTGCAGCTCATGTAGCAGAGAAGTCAGATCATACTCTATGTTGTTCATCGTTGCATTGCTACGGAATCGCTGAAAACTCTTCGGAAGAGATTTTAGGATGAACAAAACCTGACATTTCTTCATCTATGACCGCTCCGTTTAATTCCGCTACGTTAAAGTGGGCAATCAGATTGAGAACATGTTCTCTCACTGATGTTCCTTCCTTCATACGTGCGCTGTAAACGAATTTTAGGGCTTCATGCCGAATTTGTTTGGACGGTTGTCTAGATAAATTTAGCACAAAATTCATGATCTCACGAGCTGAGACCTTGCCCTCCAGCCTCCCGGCTAAAACATCAGGTATGCTAGCCAGGATATAGGCTTTTGCCTTTTCGTTGGCATTAATCCAGCGGTCATACGCATCCTCAACAGCTTGAGATGCATTTTGAGCAGGAAATTGAGGACACTCCTCATTGAGAACGAACTTAAGATCATGTGTAACCAAGATTATGTTGAGTCCATCCCTCCAAGTCATTATGTTCTCTCCGGTTAACTTTTTCGCACCCAATAAGGAAATAATAGAGCTAGACATTTTGCTGAAAATTTTACAAACAAACTTATATGAGTTTCTTGCTATAACTCTAATCCAATAATGTTTTAGCTAATTTTCAAATGATTCCTAATGATTCCTAGGCTATTTATAATTTGCAATGATACTCCAAAGGTTTAGAATGTATAACACCGAAGGGTAATCAAAAACACTCCTCCTCTGGATCAAGACACTCTTGACCAAAACCTAATACCAGAATAATTCTTATTCCTATAAGTTTTAGTTATCATTTTTCGGTCTGGATACATATACAACTTATGTACCCCGTGAGTGTAACCTTCTGTCTTTAGATCCAAGAGTCTCGATCCAATAAAATCCGCCGAAGGGAGGACTAGATTGGAAAATAGTCTAAGGAAATCTTTATCCCTTTCGGGTGTCTACTGTGTTTGATCCCCTATAATCAACCCCTCCGAAGGGATTGTCTGGTCCAGGCCAAACTAGCAGGCTGACTATAGTGGTCTAACGGTGTAAACCGACAAAAGAGACCGTAGGTTTTGTTTTCACTAAACCTGCTCCCACTCACTATAAGTACCCTCTCCATTCACCTTGATATTGACTCATACAAACACCATCCGAAGGGGGAACCTCCCGTTTGCGCCACGAGGCCAAGTATGAGTCTCACGGTGTGAACTTTCCGGAGATAGCGTAGGTGGAAAAATATGTATCTCATACACTTTTTCCTCCCACTGAATACTTTAAAGTTTATAGGAATCTTACTTAGGCTAAAACCCGGCTAATGGTTTTACCTAACTCTATCAATATAACTCTTATATCGATAAGCAATATAACTCTTATATTGATTTTATCCTAAGTTTGTTAATATAACTCCTTATATTAAACCTAGGATTTCTAGTTTATTAACCTCTTAATAAACTCATTGACGCCATTCTCAGTAATTTATAAAACTCTCTCGATTAAATTTCACTCCCGTGTCGCTTCCCGGTAGGGGTGTTCCGCTTTAAAATCGCCTTAAATACTGACCTAGACAGAACTTCCTTAGACAGAGTTCGTCTTTTAATCATAGCTTATAAATTACTTGGTTCATAATTCTAATCTAATTAGAACTAGATAACCTAAGGTCTATTATTTCCAACTTCTAAACACTTTAAAATTAATAATTAACCTTAGGTGACATGCATACTATGTTATAGTGCTTGATCATTCATCACATGAATAATAAGACATTCATAGCATATTCATCTCATGAAATATAATGCATGTCAATGTTGTCCATAAATTAATATAACAACTTTATATTAATTAATCATGCAAACTATATAATATAACTCCTTATATTATAAATGATGCATGAAAATGCTGAACCTAAGGTGGGATTTCTAAAATACAAGCATACACTATGCATGGCAATAATTATACAACAATTGCATAATTAAAATAGCAAAAATAGACCAATTTTTGTACCCTAATTTTAATTTTAATTAATATAATCTAATTATATTAATTAAAATTAATTAATTAAATATAAATTAAATACAAAATATTTTTATATTTAATATATAATTTAAAAAAAAGTTTCTGCCCGTTGCTGCTTTGCGTGAAACGGCTCTAGCGTTGCAACTCTGCTTCTTATTGTCTTCTGCCAAGCGTTGCAACGCTAGAGGCTGTGTTGCAACACTGCCTCCTGTGCGAGCCTTCTCCCGCAAGCACAGCATTGCAACGCCAATGAACAGCGTTGCAACGCTACACACAGACAGCAACTTGGAATCTCCATTCCTTGCTCGTTTTTGCTCTGATCTTCTCAGCAACCGCTTTGCCTCGATCGATACGAACTTACAGACTCGATTTACAATTAAAATTGTCCAAAACACCGGGCCCTTACATTGAACGATTCAATGAAAATTATAAATCTAAGTGCCAAAATAGAAAACATCTAATTTTGCAAAACCGTTCATACATCTCATGCAAAAAGCAGTAAATCCCACATTGTTCTTGAAAAATCCAGAACATAAATCAAGAACGCAATTGGGCTCTGATACAATTGAAGGGAATCGAAGTCCCGCAGCGGAAGCGATTGCGAATCGCGCGCTCTTGATTTAGTTACAATGATATAATTCAAGAACATATATAACTAGATTAAGCATGTAAAACAGAATGGACAGCAAGATAATTACCTTTGAAGAACCTTTCTTCGAGTGCTCCACTCTCCCACGATCACGATCTCAGCAACAGGAACTCCAACGTATGAAGACACGACCACCGGATCTTCTCCGTTGTTCTCTAGGTGAGGGAGGAAGGTGGGTTCCCTTTAGGAGAGGTGAGGTATTTTGAGAGAGATGTGTGCTTTGGAATTCTTCCAACAACAAAACAAGAGAGAGCTTGTAATTCCTTAGAATGACCTAGCCTAGTTGCATCTCATGCAACCATATATATAGGGGAATGAGATGGAAATGACCATCCTACCCCTCCTTTATTCTCTCTTTAGTATATAGTTTATATATGAATCTAATTCACATTAAAACTATATATTATATCAATTATATCATATATAATTGATATAACACTTCATGTATGAAATTGAACACTTCAATTTCACTCCTAACTTTATACCCTCAATATTACCATGTTGAGCCGACGGAGGGATCTAATGGACCTACAGTTCATGAGCTCCAATGATGTGAGATTAACAAATCAAACTCTTTGATCCAGTTAATCAATATTCATTAACTACAAGTCACTCCACTATAGACTTGTAGCTGCACTCTCCTCACTGTAGATATTATTGTGTCCACTGATATAGTCATCACCCATGAGTCGACCCTTCACAGGTTGTTCGTAATCACAGTTGGGTCAAATTACCGTTTTATCCCTGTGATTACCTCTTTGCTCCTTAAGCACCACTGATCCTCTAATGAACAACAAGTCTAAGGTCCTACCTTAGACTCATACCCTCATAGAGGGTGGGGCCCCGTTGTTCAAGACCTAGAGTCAGTTCTTAAGGGAACAACCTATCTAATTCCTTAGTGCAGGAATGAGTGAATTTCATCTTGCACAGTTAAGTTCCCAGCTACCTACGAGGTTTTGTCCCTGAGAAGGTAGGCTTATTGAGTCGGCTACATGCCACTCTCACCCATACTAGTCTAAGGACAAACCCTATAAGCGGGAGTTCTTAACTTGCTCAGGATTCAGGTCGAGTCACTAATGACCATCTATAAATTACTAGTCTTATCCTGTTAACGGTGTTACACTTGTTAGACTAATGATTTGCGGTCCGATCTTATATGAACTCTTCATACAGGATGCCCTCACTCGCATGTCACCTACATGAATGAGTTGGATTACCTCATTTGTACTAATTACAAAGTGGGTCGCATCCATGGTGTTACCAGAATGAGGTTTCCAACCTTATTCTTATACCATAGACCATTTAGGTTATATTCTTGAACTCAACCCAAATAGTGTCCGCTACACTGATTCCAAGATAAATGTTTTAACCTTGGAGCTTAGTTTATTGGATTTATGAAAGCAAGACTGTAATCTTATCAAAACAAATAACACTTTATTTAATTGATCAAAATTACACAAGTTTAGGGCATAAATCCCAACACACTTCAGGAAGCACTCGAAGACCTAGAGTCTTTAGGTGAAACTCAAACACCTTAGTCGTGAGGGCCTTTGTAAATGGATCAGCAACGTTGTGTTACGACGCTATCTGCGTGACTGTCACGTGTCTGTGGTGCCCAATCTCCCATATCAGGTGATACTTACGCTCAATATGCTTGCCCCTCTTATGACTCCGAGGTTCCCTCGAGTTGGCTACTGCACCACTGTTGTCACAAAACAAGGTCACTGGAAAGTTCATATTTGGAACAACTTCCAAATCCAGCATGAACTTCCTAAGTCAAACAGCTTTCTTTGTAGCTTCACAAGTTGCAGCATGCTCGGCTTCCATCGTGGAATCAGCGATGCATCTTTGCTTGATGCTTCGCCACACTACAGCTTCTCTGTTCAAAATAAACGCTGACCCCGAAGTGGATTTCCTAGAATCCTTATCGGTCTGAAAGTCAGAGTCTGTGTATCCCGTAAGGATCAAATCCCCACTTCCATACACAAGGTTGTAGTTCCTCGTTCTCCTAAGATACTTGAGGATTGCCTTTAGGGTCGTCCAGTGATCTAATCCTAGATTGGATTGATACCTACTGACAATCCCAACTGCATAACAGATGTCGGCCCTAGTACACAACATAGCATACATGAGGCTCCCTAAAGCTGAAGCATAGGGGATTCGTCTCATATCCTCAACTTCTTCAGGTGTCTTAGGACATTGATCCTTAAATAGGTGAACCTCAGGCCTGAAAGGCAGCAAGCCCTTCTTGGAGTTCTGCATCTTATATCTAGACAACATCTTGTCAATGTAAGATGCTTGACATGGCTAGCGTTCTGTTCTTCCGGTTCCGGACTATCTGGATACCTAGAACATACCGAGCTTCTCCCAAATCTTTCATTTTGAATTTCGAAGCCAACCATTCCTTAATATCCGTAAGAAATCCTACGTCATTCCCAATGAGCATGATATCATTCACATACAATATCAGAAATGCGACAGTGTTGTTGATGATTTTCTTGTAAACACAAGGCTCATCAACATTCTAATTAAAGCCATAAGATTTGATCGCCTCATCAAACCTTATATTCCAAGACCTCGAGGCTTGTTTCAGTCCATAAATAGATCTTTCAAGCCGACAAACCTTGGTTGGTCCATGTAGATGGTCTCGTCAAGATTGTCATTCAGAAAGGTCGTCTTGACATCCATCTGTCATACCTCATAGTCATAATATGCGGCGATGACCAGAAGGATCCTAATATACTTTACCATGGCAATAGGAGAAAAGGTTTCCTCATAGTCAACCCCTTCAACCTGGGTAACCCCCTTTACCACTAGTCTGGCTTTGAAGGTCTGCACTTTCCCATCGCCACGTTAACGCTTGTAGATCCACTTGCAACCAATAGGTTTTACCCCATCTGGTTGGTCCACAAGCTCCCAGATGGAATTGAAGTACATCGACTCCATTTCCTAGTCCATAGCTTTAATCCATTCGTCTTTGTCAACGTCAGTCATTGTCTAATCATAGGTCAATAGATCCTCACAATCATCATCAGGGGTGACGACTTGGGTTTTCAGCCAAACTCATGTAACGTTCAGGATGTCTCACAGCCCTCCCACTACGTCGAGGCATTCTCAACTCTTGAGAACGAACTTAACTAGATGAGCTAGGATCAACAACACTTGTTGATGTACTAGTACCATCAGCAACTCTTGCTGATGAACTGTCCATTTCGTTTAACACATTCTTACTCCTTGGTAAGTGATCCCTGATGTGATCCTCCTCAAGGAATGTGGTGTTTGTTGACACAAGCACCCTAGTATCCTTACAATCGTAAAACAACCCACCTCTTGTCTTTTGAGTAACCTACAAAGAGGCACAACTTTGAACGGGGTTCCAACTTCTTCGGGTTTAACACCATCACATGGGTCGAGCATCCCAAAATTATGAAATGTCGTAAACTGGTTTTACGACTATACCAGAGTTCGAAAGGTGTTTCACAAACACTCTTCGACGGAATTGTGTTCAAAATGTATACCGCAGTCTCCACTGCGTAACCCCAAAAAGAATCAGGGAGACAAGCATAGCTCATCATCGACCGAACCATGTCCCAGAGGTAGAACCCCTGTAAAGATCTAAAGGCAACATTTGCCTCAGCTTCCTGTCCCTTGACTTGCATCAAGGACTGGAAGGTCTGTAGTTTGTTGAGTAGGATTGTTGGGTCTGGCATCTGAGGACACTCCTCAGTGAGCACGAACTTTAAGTCGTCAGTTACCAAAATCGTGTCAATATTGCTTTTCCACGTTTGAAAAATATCGCTGACTAGTTTATCTAAAGCTAAAAGAGCATTAATGGCGTTTGACATTTTTATTGCTGAAAAATGAAAACTTTGTATTAGTCTCACAAAACTTTCAAAATCCAATAAGGTTTTAGCAAATTTTAATTATATGATCCCTAGGTCATCAAAAATTGCAATGATACCCTAAAGGTTTAAAATGACTGCCACCGTAGGGTAGACAAAGCCACTCATCCTCTGGACGAGACTTTCTCGACCAAACCCTAATACCAGAATAACTCTTATTCCATTAGGCATCCAATTACCATTTTTCGGTCTGAATTCATTAACTCTTAATGAACCCTGTGAGTGTCACCCTCTATCTTAAAATTTCCAAGTATCTGTCCAAACAATAGCCGTCGTAGGGAGGACTACAAAGGAAAACTAACAAGGAAATCGTATCCATTTCAGGAATTCACAGTGTTCTGACTCCCATGATCAAGGCCCTCCGTAGGGATTGTCTGGCCCAGGCCAAACTAGCAGGCGGATCATGGGTGTCTCACAGTGTGAATCGAAAGAAGAGACCGTGGATCCCGTTTTCACAGGTCTCGCTCCCACTCACTATAAGTACTCTCTCCATTCACGTTGAATTTTGACTCATACAAATACCACCCGTAGGGGGACGCTCCCATTTGCGCCACGAGGTCGAGTATGGATCACACGGTGCGAACTTTACGGAGATTTGTGGATGAAAAATTAAATGTATCTCATACACTTTATTTCCTCTCACTCAACACTTTAAAATAATCGGGATTGACCTAGATAAACCGGCTATAATTTACCTAAGTCTACCAATATAACACTAATATTGGATTTGCCTACGTCTATAATCACATTATTAACTTAGGTCTAAGTGAGTAATTTAATTAACTCTTAATTAACGACACTCACGAGAATATAACCTATGAATCTCTGGACCAAATTCACTCCCAGGTCGGTTCTTAGGTAGGGGTGTTGCGTAAAGCGTCAGCTTAAATACCCCAGCCTTGGACAAAACCTTCCTTAGACAGAGTTACTAATTAGTCACCATTCATAAGTCATATTGGATTTCCTAATTCTAATCTTATTAGAACTAGAAAACCTAAGTCTAATTATTCAAGTTCTAAACAATTTAAAACTAATAATTAACTTAGGTTACATGCATTTCTATATTATAATGCTTGATAATTCATCACATGAATAATTAAACTATATAATATATATACATCACATGTATAAATGCATGTCAATGCTTTTAATCTAAGAAATATAACTTTTATATATTAAATTAAAATACAAACATTATATTATAACACTTATAATATAATCCTATCATGCACATTATATATTATAACTCTTATAATATAAAAAATGATGCATGAAATGTTTAACTTGAGGTGGGATTTTAATCTATATGACATGCATTATGCACATAGAATATATAAATCATACAACAATTACATAATTTAATAAATAACATAATTGGACCGATTTTTGGCACCCTAGAGACATTAATTTAATTCATTAACATTAATATAACAATTATATTAATATTAATTAAAATTAATTAATTAAAACTTAATTTACATAAATGAAATTAAATTAAAATTAATAATAAAAATAGTTGCAGACTTCTGGCTCGAAACCGCAACCTCTAAGTCCCACAATGCCACTCTGCGCGAAAATCTCGTGCACCATGCTCCACTACGCTACAGCGTTGCAACTTCGTGGCCAGTATTGTAACGTTGTAGCGTACAGCATCAAGCTAGAGTTCTCAATGTCGCGGCGTTGCAAAGTAACCCCTTGCGTAGAGATGTACATTTAACCCACAGGGAATGGGGAAGTGAGCGGGGACCATTTTATCCCCGTTTTATATTCGGGGCCAAGGACGGGGATTATAATCCCCGCCCCCGCCCCGTATCCCTGCCTCGCCCCGTTTGTAAATTATTAATATGTATTTTATATATTATTCAGATATTATATTAATTTATTTAATTTTGATTCATTTATTATATATATATATATTAAAAAAAACTCTAACTCTCCTCAGCTTCCCACCCAGCCGTAAGTGGTACTGGTAAGCATGAACTTGAAGTGAACCCCACATCTCCAATACTCCAAGTCTCCAACTCCATTCTCAATTCATTCTTTCATTCACCCTTTCGATTCCCAGTCCCATCTACTTTCATTCACCCGTAGCATCTTCTTGCGAGAAGGAGAGGAGAGATCAGAAGTTCAACACTGCCTTCGGCTCCGGCGAAACAATCGACGTCTTCTTCAGCAGTCAGCGACCTCCAGTCCCTCAACCTCCAACTTCTCCAGCCCCAGATCTGACATCTCCAGCCCCATATCCGACGTCTCACGATTTGTTCCTCTGCTTTGGATTCCTCTACTTCCTTTAGTTTCTGTTTGGTAATTTTTCTTTATTTTCTTATGCTTCCCTTTAGTTACATGAATCAAATGACAAATGAGGGGAGTTAAACATGAAAATAAATTCTGAGATCAAACATAGCATAACTAACTTTGATTTAAGCTAAACATAACAAATTCTGAATTAATAACTTTGATTTAGGCTAAGCATGTCATCAGAGAAACTAAAATTTTGAAGCATATTACAAATCAAATTCTGACATCAAACATAATTGAAGCATGAAAACTCTACTTATTTGTTAAGCTTTTTTTATATGAAATTATACAGATTTTTGTTTGAGATATAATGATGTTGATGTAGCCTATTTTGAACAAGGGTTTTTATCTAATATATTAACTCTAATATGAAATTTGAATGATATAATGTTTATTGTATAGGTGTTAAATAAAGTAATATTTTAATTTTAATTTTTTTTATAGGTTAAAATGACTTTATCAAGTAATAATGAGTCACAACAAGTTGGTTCAACTCCAACCCCAAATTCTAACAACTTGAGTGAACCAACACCAATAATGTCTACTGATAGTACACCTATTACCGTAGATAGCGATGAAAACACTGATAATGATGTGAAACGTAAGTTAACATCAGTAGTGTGGAATCATTACAAAAGACAAAAGATAAATGATACCATGAAAGCTATTTGTAATTATTGTGGGAAAAAGTTAGGAGGGGAATCAAAAAATGGGACAAGACATTTACACGATTATTTCTAAATATGTCCTGTGAGGAAACAAAAAGACATTAGGCAATCGTGTTTGAGACCAAACAAAACCAATGATGGAAAGGTAACACTAAATTCATACTCTTTTGATTATGAAGCTTCTAGAAGAGACCTTACTTGTGCGATAATTTTACATGAGTATCCTATTAACATGGTTGAACATAGAGGATTTATAAAGTTTATGAGTGGTATTCAACCTTTGTTTAGATGGTTTCAAGAACAAGAATGAGGAGAGATATTCTAAAAATTTACGAGGAAGAAAAACTTAAAACTATGGAATTTCTAGAAAACAATCAAAGTAGAATTGTCATTACTATGATATGTGGACAGCTAATAATCAGAATAATGGATATATGACAATCACTGCACATTTCATTGATGAATCTTGGGTCCTATAAAGCATACTCCTGAGGTAATTTAAATGTCTTATATTTTTTATTTATTACATTTGGTTGGCATATAGGTTCAATCTTAACATGTTATTATCATCACTTATTATCAGGTTTGTATATCTGCCACATCTACACAATGGAAGATTACTTTCTGATGCAATATTAGAGTGTTTATTGGATTGGAACATAGATCGTAAATTATCCACTTTAACAGTAGATAATTGTTCGACGAATGATGCGATGGTTGAGATTTTGTTGGAAAAGTTAGATTTGAGGACATTGTTGTTGCATGGAAGTTTATTTCACACGCGTTGTTGTGCACATATTTTAAATTTGATAGTGAATGATGGGTTGAATATGATTGTTAATGGTATAGAGAGAATTAGAGATATTGTTTATTTTTGGACTTCGTCTGCAAAAAGGAAGGAAAATTTTGAAGAAGTTGCTCGTCAATTGCAAATTTCATGCAATAAAAAGCTGTCTTGATTGTGTGACAAGATGGAATTCAACATTTTTTATGCTCAAAACTGCTTTAGAGTACCAAAATATTTTTTCCCATTTAAAACAACGTGAACCACAATTTAAATGTCTTCCTTCAAATAGTGATTGGACTTTTGTAAGAGAAATGTGTGATAAATTAGAACCCTTCTATAATATGAACGAGTTATTTACTGGTTCTAGTTATCCAACTTCCAATGTGTTTTTTCCAGAAATTTGTGATATTAGGCTAGAACTCTCTAGGTGGCTTGATTCTGAAATTGAGGAGATAAAAGTGATGACTTCAAGAATGATTACTAAGTTTGAAAAATATTGGAGTGTGATTCACGGTGTTCTGGCAATAGATACAGTATTAGATCCTAGATTTAAGATGAGGTTGATTGAATTTTATTTTCCACAAATCTATGGACCTACTCACTATGTTGTTGAAATGCAACGTGTTCGAGATATGTGTAGAGATTTAATTAAGTATTATATGTCAACTTCAAGTACAGAAGGAGACTCTTCATGTTCTACCATTACTTCATGGCAAGTGAGTAATTCTAGTTCTCTTAGTCAGAAAAAAGATCGATTTCTCAAGTTTGATGAGTTTATTAACAATGTTGCTAATGTTGATAATGTCAAATCAGAGTTAGATCTGTATTTAGAGGAAAGTCTTTTACCCAGATCTGATGACTTTGATGTTTTGAGTTGGTGGAAGTTAAATGGGATAAAGTACCCTATTTTGTATCAAATTGCCAGAGATATTTTAGTTGTTCCTGTCACTACTGTTGCTTCGGAGTCTACATTTAGTATTGGTGGTAGACACATAGGTCCACATCGTTCTCAAATTCATTCTGCCTTACTAGAAGCCTTGATGTGTGCTCAGGATTGGCTATTGGTTGAAGGTATGATTAATTTATTTTTTAAAAAATTGTTATTATCATCTAAAATGTTTTGTTATTTTTATCATCATTTAAGAATTGTTATGTGGACTTGGAATAGATACAAATACTCCAATAGATGCCAAAGTGTTGGAAACTGTTCTCCAAGATCAAGATCCAGATGATGCAGTAAGTAATTGTAGAATTAGTTTGTGTCACTAAATAACTTTTTTAATTGTAGAAATTGAAATAACGTTTTTCAATATTTGTTTTTCAGGAATCATGTGCTATAAATCCTAATGATTGAAAGACGGATATGGATATTAATAGTTATGTTGTTGTACTGTGGTTGTTTTCATTATTGAAACTAAGTGTACTATTTGGATTAAAGATTTCGTTGAAGACTATGTTTGTAATTTGTTGAAGATTATTTTTCTTTTCTTTTTTCAGATTGTAATGTTTAATTGTGTTTGAATTATGGTAGTTGAATGTTTTATTTTTAGTACAATGTTGGTTGACATTTTAACTATATGTATCTTTGCTTATGGGTTGGTTTTGATTAATATATATATATATACATATATATATATATTTTGGCATTCTATAATCTCCTCTTTAAATACAAATGTAATAGAAATCATCTATTTAGAATGTATTAATAATATATTAATTTTTCAAAAAATATATATTATTTAAAAATTAAACAAATGGGGAAAATTCCCTGCGGGGAACCTGATCCCCGCGGAGAATGCCCGCCCCGTCCCCAGCAAAAATAAATGGTGAATTTTGCGGGGACGGAAATTGATATGGGTGGCAGGGACGGGGACAGGGAAGGCTTTCCCGTCCCCGCCCCGCCCCGTGGACACCTCTAGTCGCGACGCCAATGAAATTCCAGCAGCCAAAACTTGCTATTTTTCACCGATTTCGTCCGTTTTCGCTCCATTTTCTTCACAGCAACCCTTGCCACGATCTACACGAACTTACAGACACGACTTACATTAAAAAAATGCCCAAAACAACGGGTTCTTACATTGATCTCATCAACTTTAATGCAAATCTAACTAAGTGCCAAAAATCGAAAACATCCAATACGCAAACCAGCAATTCATCTCATGAAATTAAAACAAGCCCACCTAATTTTAAGAAAATACATAATGCACAACGAAGAGCAACGATTGGCTCTGATACAAATTGAAGGGAATTGATTTTCCGCAGTGGAAGACGTCGTGAAACGTCGTTGTTTCGTTGTGCAATTCGTTTATTAAAATTGAATTTATCACATAAATTCTAGGCTAAACATGCATAAAACTGAGAAGAAAATAGTAAGTAATAGACCTACTGACCTCCTGAAGAACTCTTTTTCAACGTTTTTCTTTCTCGATCTCGATCCTTTTCGAACCAACGATCTCTACGAACTCGATCCTCGAACCGAACGGCAAGACACTTCCAAAGCGTCTTCTCGATTGTTCTTCGGAGGTTGAGGGAGAGTTGTGGGACTCCATTTGGTTTTGGGTTTGGAGAAAATTCTAGAGAAATTGAGAGAGAGCTTTTGAGAGAGAATTACACTTGCTTTGGATGAAAATCCAAAAAAATGGCAAAGTGTGTCTTGAGATGCCTTTGAATGCACCTATTTATAATGGTATATGGTGGAGTTAAAATCTCCACCAATTCACCATTTTACCACAACTATATGATATGCAAATCATATTTGCATATCACATAATATAAGGTATCTCATACCTCCTTATACAAATCTCATTTGCATAAATGTGGAATTTTAAATTGTATCACATTCAATTTAATTTCTCTCAATTCCATTTCTCTAATTAGCACTAATTAATCAATTAGGCTATACTATAGTTTATTACGAATCTCATTCACATCAAACTATATATTATGCCAACTATATCACATATAAATGACATAAATACCCAAATAATGAATTTGAACACTTCAAATCCACACCAAACTATAAACCCTCAATTTATCCAGTTTGAGCCAACCGAGAGACCTAATGGACCTACAGATGATGAGCTCCAATGATCCGAGATAACCTGTCAAACTCTTTGACCCAGTTATTCAACATCCATTAGCTACGATAACACTCCACTAAAGCCCGTAGTTGCACTCCCATCACTGTAGGACAAATTGTGTCCATCGATATAACCATTGTTCGTGAGTCGACCCTTCACAGATTTTTCGTAGTCACAACTGGATCAAATTACTGTTTTACCCTATGTCTACCTCTTGCTCCTTAAGTCCCACTGCTCCTCTAATGAACAACTATGTTGCATGGTCCGACAATAAACAGCAATCCTCTCGTGCCAATGAGAGAGTGGGGCCCCGTTATTCAAGTCCTAGAGACAGTACTTAAGGGAACAACCCCTCTAGTTTCCCTAATTCGAGAACGAGTGAATTCCATCTTGCGTAGTTAAGTTCCCAACTCCCTACGTGGTCCTGTCCCTGAGAAGATAGGCATATTGGGCGAGCAACTGTGGTCACTCTCACCCATACTAGTCAAAGGACAGACCCCCGCAGACAGGAGTTCGTAACACGTTCAGGATTAAGGACGAGTCACTAATGGTCATTTACGAAATTTTTAGTCCTATACTGTTAACGGTGTTACATCAGTAAGTCTAATAATTCACGGTCCGGTATTGTACAATCTCATTGCACAAGATGCCCCCATTCGCATGTCAACCACATGAACGAGTTGGATCACCTCGTTTGTATCTAATACAAAGTGGGTCGCATCCACAGCGTATCCAGGATAAGGTCTCCAACCCTATCCGTATACTGTAGACCGTTTGGGTCATTTACTCGAATGTGATCCTCCCCGTGTGTCCACTACACACCGTTCAAGTTCTTAGTTCTCTATACAATGACGCTTGAGCTTAGTTTATTGGATTAAGTTTATAAAATATGCGAGACACAATGTATTGAAAAAATAACTCTTATTTATTTCAACATGGAATATTACAAACTACACGAGATTAGGGCATACACCCCAACAGTTGCCCAAACATGTCCTGCAGCGATGCCATGATCTCCTTAGTGGTGACCATGTTCTCATGCTTCTTAACCAATATATCAGATATATTGGCTAAGATGTAAACCTTGGCCTTGTCATTGGCCTTGGTCCATCTATCGAATGTGTCACAAACACTTCATGTCGCAGTCGGGCCTGACACTTGAGAACAATCCTCAGTGAGAATGAACTTCAGGTCATCCACAACCAATATCGTGTTAATATTGTTTTTCCAAGCCTGGTAATTATTTTCTATGAATTTTTCGACAGGCAAAAGTGAAATAATCGAACTTGAAATTTTTGCTGAAAAAAGAGAAAGTTGTATCACTTTCTTGCATAAACCTATGTTTAATCCACATGTTTTAGCAAAATTAATCTATGATTCCTAGGTCAATTAATTTGCAATGATACACCATAGGTTTAGAATGACCGCCACTGAAGGGTAGTCGAATCACTTCTCCTCTAGGACAAGACAGTCTCAACCAAACCCTATTACCGGAACAACTCTAATTCCCTATAGGTTCTAGCTATCATTTTCAGTTTGGATTCATTAACTTTTAATGTATTCAGTGAGTGTTACCCTCTAACTTTAGATCCCAGAGTTCCGATCCAACAAAATCCGCTGAAGGGAGGACTAAGTTGAAAAATAAACTAAGATAACCCTATCCCTTTCGGGAGTTCGCTTTGTTCCGACTCTTATGATCAGACCCTCCAAAGGGATTGTCTAGTCCAGGCCAAACTAGCATGCGGATCATAGGAATCTCACGGCGCAAACCAATAGAAGAGACTATGGGACCCATTTGCACAAGTCTCGCTCCCACTCACTATAAGCAATCTCTCCATTTACCTTGATTTTGACTCATACAAACACCATTCGAAGGGGGACGTTCCCATTTGCGCCACGAGGCCAAGTATAGATCTCGCGGTGTGAACTTAACGGAGATACGAGGTGGAAATTAATCTAAGGATAAATCCCTGTAGACATATTGAGTCGGCAACTATGGCCACTTTCACTCGTACTAGTCTAAGGATAAACCCCTATAAACAGGAGTTCGTAACTCGCTCAGGATTCAGGTTGAGTCACTAATGGTCATCATTGAATTATTAGCTCTAATCTACCAACAGCGTTATTAAAGTGGTCTAGTAATTCTCGGTCCGGTCTTGTACAATCTCATCGCACAAGATGCCCCCACCTGCATGTCAACTAACTGAACGAGTTGGATCGCCTCGTTTGTATCAAATACAAAGTGGGTTGCATCCATAGTGTTACCAAGATGAGGTTTCCAACCTTATCCATGTATTATAGACCATTCGGGTCATCTACTTGAACTTGATCCTAGCTATGTGTCAACTACACACGGTTCAAGATCTCCTAAATGTGACCCTGGAGCTTAGTTTATTGGATTTAAGTTTGTAATTGCGAGAATACAAGGCTTAAGGAAAAATAACACTTTTATTCATTTCCTTGGAAAATTACAAATACACGAGTTTAGGGCATAAATCCCAACAATATAGATCTAATATTCAATTACGACTTCAAAATTTAATATGTGAGCTTTGTATCATTGTAATTGGCCCCATTTTTCAAGGCTCATTTGTTATGGATTGGACGATATTGTTGGCCATGTTGTGAGCTTACTTTTTTAAGTTTAGTTGTTTGTGTTTTGTTTTGTCGTCATGTTCAAAAGTTTTGATAACTTTAATTGTTGGTGCTATTTTGATGAGTATATTTATAGTTTTGATAAGCTTAGTTTGGCATTGAAACACAATTTTCAGGTTATTTGGCATGAGACACAATTTCTTCCTTTAAGCGTCGAACTGTAAGTCTTTGCATGTTTTAAATCTTTCTCAAATCAATTTCAGTAATGTAGCATTAGTTCTAACATGTACGAACCTTCAGTTTGCAGTTTGAGTGTGATTTGGGCATCCTCCAACACACTTTCAGCAAAGTGTTTTGACTTTTTTAGCATGGTTAGTCCCTTTAAGCTCATTCAAACTAGATTAAATTATCCTACATTGGTTCTAGTGCTCGAATACATTTTAATTATAGTTTTAAATACTTTCATCTATGGCCTATAACTCGAATAGGTTCATTTTGGTTAACCATAAGCCATGGAAGTCGATTTAGCAAAAGAAAGTTGATCCGAGCATCGACTAGCGAGGCTTTGAGCCATGGAAGTCATGTTTGGGCAATCTTAGCTCGATAAAAGTCAGTGGTTAGTTGAGTTTATGGCTTAGGATCGTTACAATAGTTCTTGTAATTTTTGAATTGTTGACATGAGGTTGATAAGTCCTTATAATTTTAGAATTGTTCATGAACTTAATAGTTTGATATTGTTGAAGATGTGAATTTTGTTAAAGTGTGGAAGATTGGTTGATAAAATTCTGTCTTTTTCAATATAACAAATTATTGGAACACAGTGCAAAAAAATTCAAGATAAGAGGAAATATTTAATAGATTGAAAAAAAAACACAAACCAACAAGACATGCATAATATGTCAAGATCTAATTCATATTGACATGTTTGAAACGTCAAGATAAAATTATATTTGACTCATTTAAATCGCCAAATAACTTATATTTGGCATTCTTGAAACGTCAAGAAAAGCATATATTTGACTCATTTGAAACGCAAGTGTTAACAAGAATTTGACTTTTTTTTAAAGTCAAGATAAAACTACATTTGACTAAGAAAAAATGGCAAGGTTTCATGTTAAAAATGACACAGTATAAGTGTCAATAAGTAATATACATAACACTTTATAAGTGAGTATTGTATACTATTCTTGATGGTGGATTCCTTAACGGTTTGAAAAACATCAAGTAAATCAAACTTCGACATTTTATAAACGCCAAGAAATCTAGTTTTTGTAGTAGTGAACCCTTTCTTTTTGTAATCCTCTCCAACGATCTCGACGTTCTCAACGATCTCTACACGATCCCAAATCCATGAACCAGGCACCTCCAAGATGGCCTTCACGGTTGTTCTTTAGAAAAGGGAGGTTTGTGGGAACCCTTTTTGGAGAAAGGAAGTTATAGAGAAATTGAGACAGAATTTTTGGAATTTGGAACTTACAAAACCAAAAAGTGAAATTGAGTGTTTTAAAATGCTTCACAAAGCATTCATTCAAGGGATGTTTGGTTGATGGGGTTGAGTTGGGTTGAGTTGGGTTAATAACCCAACTCCTTGTTTGGCCCACCAATAATTATAACTGGTGACTTAATAACTCAACTCCATGGAGTTGAGTTATTAACTCACCCGTACAGTACTTTCCGGCAGTGATCCGACGACGGTCCGACGATCTTCCGATGACGGTTCGGCGACCTTCCGACGACGGTCCGGCGAGATGAAGAAAGTGGAGAAAAGGAGAAGAAGGAGAAGAGGAGAGTTTTGAAGTGTGTATTTAAGTTGCTAATACTCTAGTTTAAATAGGCACCAATAAGTCTAATCCTTTTAGAACAAGGAATCCTAAACCTTTTTAGAACAGAAATCCTAATCTTTTTTTAAACTTTAAAACACCATTTCCTAATCCTGATCTGACTATCCAAATATTCAAATTTAAAACAAATACAATTAAAACACCTAATTTTATGGGTTGTCACAATATACCTATCCAAGAAAAACTTTCGTCCTCGAAAGTTGCTAGAACCTTACAATGGCCACGTCCTCGAACCATAATCTAAACTTAAACTCTAAACTATCTTAGCACAAGAACAAAGAAGTCAAAAGCATAGCATAACAAATGTTAACACACAAGCAACTCAAATAACTTTAACTACTTTAAAAAATAAAAGCAAACCTGGAGATGACGAAACGACTTCCTACGATAGGTTATGATGATCGTTACCTACGATGTACGCGAGTATGCAAAATCTAAAACTCATACTCTGATACCAACTGTAATGACCCTAATTTTTCAAACCCAAAAATTCTTAGGGACGTTACTAAGCAACACCGCCTGCACCGAAAATTTTGGCAGCATAACGGCGCTGCTAGAACCTTGATGACATATCTAATATTTTGTGGATATGCAACTTCAATATGGCATAAAATATTTAAGTATGTTGGGATATTTTTAATATTTTCACGAGGTAAACTATTTATTTCATTCTAAAGATGTCCATAGACAATGCTTGTGTTTAGAAAATTTTCAATAAACGCTCTTCATATGCAAAGTATAAATACTAATACCTACCTAAATTAAACTAAAAAAGTAATGGTGAATATGTGCATAAAAAAAGGAATAAAATTCGTATTGAAGAGTAAAAGTTCTAAATAATGAATTTTATTAGAAAAGAAATATTGATATCAAACCAATATCCATTACTTTTGCAAATATCCCTAACATACATTTGGAAAATAGTAATATATATTGTAATTTTATAATTGATCACATAATTGAATTTTGAAATTGCAGACAAATGTGTTTGTATTTGATTTGTAGACAATGAATACACGTTTTTCTTGCAAAGTATTAATACTAATACCTAAGTACATTAAAATAAATAGATTAATAGTGAACATGTGCTTAAAAAGAAGAAACTCCTTCATATTGAAGAATATGTTCTCAATAACATAAGATAAAAAATGAATTTTATTGGAAAAGAAAAATTGGTATCAATCCCAATATCTAATACTTTTCTAAACATCTCATTGTTGGGTTTTATGTCCTAAAACTCGTGGTTTTGTAAACTGAATGTATATTCTATATCACAATAAAGTTGTTATTGAAATTTATTCAGTAAAGGTGTTATTGACTATTGTGTATTGTGTAACCTTAATCTAATAAAGAACCTTTGGCTATAGGATGAATTCTTGAACTTTATGTGTGACATAAAAGTGGATCAAGTTCAAGTTATAGCCAAAACAGTCTATAGTATAAGGATAGGGTTGGGGACCTTATCCTCGGGGACACTATGGACGCGCCCACTTTAGAGAGAACAAACGATTTGATCCTAAATCGCTCATGTGGAGACATGTGAGTGGGGGCCCTATGCAATGAGTTTGCATAAGATCGATCACAGCGTAATAGTCACTTAGACTTTATAACTCCGTTTCATCGCCTTAATCGACTATTTTCATCCGATGACCTAGGTAACTCGATCTTAATCTTGAGTTTTCTATTCCTCTGCTTTTTCCACTTTGAGCATGCATTTTATTTTACAAAATTGATCAACTTAGAGTGTTCAAGATCCAAAATTGCTTCCGCTTTCTTAATCTAGACTCTTTCAATTGGTATCGAGCAATTTTGAGCACTCAATTTGATCAATTGTGTTCTGTGGTGGGTGTTTTATGAAATACAATTTTTCCGGGCATCTAAAGTGTTCTTCCTGACTTTGGCATTTAAATTGAGCATCAATTTGTGCTTTATTTTTAAATTGCTCAAGTGTGTTTGAGCATTAATGTGTGTAGAATAAGTGTAAAAATTTCTGGTCGATTGGAGTTCTGAAGGCCTTCAATTTGAAGAAAGAAGTCAAGAGGTCAAAGTAAAATGAAAACAGAGTTTCGCAATTTTTTTCTGCTATTTTTAAGCCTTCACCCGTGCATTTTGTTGAGGAAGAAGAAGTTGACTTGTTGACCGTTGACTTTGACTCCGGTTCGGTTGACTTTGATCGGTTCAACTATTTTGGGCCGGTTCGGCTCGATTTTGGTCCTGTTCGGGTGATTTTAGACCTGTTCGACTATTTCGAGGCCGGTTTTTCCATTTTGGGGTCCGTTTCACCAATTGGAGGCCCGCCAGCCTTTTACAGCCCGATTTAACCTTTTGAAGGTCCTGTTCACACATTTGTAAGTTTGTTCACCCAAATTCAAGAGTTCAAGTGGCTCGATGTTAATTCTAGATTATTATTGTAATAATTTAGTAGTTTGCTTGCATCGATGCCAAAACCAGTCCACTTTAGTGTGTTTAATTAATTATGCATTGTGAATGTATGTTTTAATTAAAATCCTCGATTATATGTGCATAAAGTATGCCATATAGATTTTAAAAATCCCACCATAGGAAGCATGCTCCATGCATTGAAAGTATGTTATAAGTGTTATAATATATTGTATGCATGTTTATTGGTTTCATAAGAATTAATATAAGAGTTATATTAATTTATGAAACAAATATTATATGTTTTAATTATAATTAATATAAGGGTTATATTAATTAAAAATTAAACATATAATTGCTATGCATTTTTCATGTGATGGATTTGTTATAAATGTATATTTATTCATGTGATGAATGTTTAATCTGCTTATAACATAGAAATGCATGTAACCTAAGGTTAATTAATTAGTTTTAAAATTGTTTTAGAACTCGAAATTAATTAGACCTTAGGTTATCTAGTTCTAATAAGATTAGAATTAGGAAACCAATAATTTATAAACTTTGATTAAAGAGGACTCGACTAAGGAAGGTTCCGGCTAGGTTGGGTACTTAAGTCGACTTTAAACTAACAACACCCTACCGAAACCGACTGGGAGTGAATTTAATCCATAGGTTTATAAATTATCTTTCGTGAGTGGCGTTTATTAAAAGTTAATAAATTAAACTCATAGACCTAGGTTTATTAAAAGGTTAATAGACTTAGGTAATTCCAAAGATAATTGTTATATTGGTAGACTTAGGTGATATTGTTTTAGCTTTTAATATGCCTAAGTAAAAGTTTACCCAAACTGTTTAAAATACTTAGTGGGAGTGAAAAGGTATATATGATATATCAATTTCCTCTTACGCTCTCCACGATGTTCACACCGTGAGATTTATGTTCGGTCTCGTGATGTCAATAGGGCATCCCCATTCGGATGGTGTTTGCATAAATCAAGAGCAAGGTGAATGGAGAAAGTATTTATAGTAAGTGAGCGAAGGAGGTGTGTCAACACATCCTACGGTCTCCTCCATTAGGTTGGACCGTGAGATTCCCATGTTGCGCCTGCAGGTTGCCCGAAGTAGCACCGTCCATTTGGAGGGATGTAACATGGGATTCGGACAACTCAAACTCCGAGAAATGGATAGGGTCTCTTAGGTCCATTCCCGCTTTGTTTCTCCAATTTGGTAGCATTGTTGGGGCCAGACCTCTCGAGGTCCGAAAATGGCGGGTCACACTTACAAGAATTGCTAAGTGTTAGTAAGTTCTTGACCAAAGTAGCGATAACTAGAATGTTATAGGAATAAGAGTTATTCTGGTATTAACATTTAGTCAAGAATGTCTTGGTTCGAAGAAGGAGTGATTGATCGCCTCTCGGTGGCGGTTGCTCGACTCATCAAAGTATCGTTGCAAAACAATGATGAGTTTATGGGTACATTATTACTTTTGCTAAATTCTTAAATTGGATAGGTTACAAACAATTCACTAATAGAATTCATTCTTTTTCAAAGATGTCGAACTCTTTTTATCCAATTACTCGCTTTCAATAAACTTAGCGGCGATAACTATGGAACCTGGAAGTCAAACTTGAATACGATTCTTGTTCTTGATGATCCGAGGTTCGCCTTAACGGAGGAATGTCCTCCCCCTCCCAGCTCGAATGCAAACCGAATGGTTCGGGATGCTTATGAAAGATGGATTAGGGCTAATGAGAAGGCCCGAGTCTATATCTTAGCCAGCATATCTGATGTGTTGTCTAAGAAACATGAGACCATGGTCACCGCAAAGGAGATCATGGGATCATTACAGGCGATGTTTGGACAACCGTCCTCATCGGTCCATTATGATGCTGTCAAATACGTTTACAACTCCCGTATGAAGGAGGGAGCCTCTGTTAGGGAACATGTCCTTGACATGATGACCCACTTCAACGTGGCTGAAGTAAATGGGGCAGTCATAGATGAGAGAAGTCAGGTAACTTTTATTATGGAATCTCTTCCGAAAAGTTTCCTGCCATTCCGCACAAATGCGGTAATGAATAAAATAGAGTATAACCTGACTACTCTCCTCAACGAGCTACAGACTTTTGAGTCCCTCATGAAATCAAAAGGAAAAGAGAAGGAGGCAAATGTTGTCACTTCGAAGAAGTTCCTAAGAGGATCGTCCTCCGGGACTGTTCGTCCTTCTTTTCTAAGAATAAGGATATTCGAAAAAAGAAGAAGAAGGACAAAGGGAAGGGACAGCTCCCGCATGCAAGGCCAAGCCAAGGCACAGAAAATGTTTCCAACTGGTGTGCATTTGGCACCTTTGGAAGAGGAACCGCCCAAAATACCTTGCGAGAAAGAAAGGCGAGAAAGAAAAACAAGGTAAATATGATTTACTCGTTATTGAAATATGTTTAGTGGAACATGATGATTCCGCTGGATATTAGATTCGGGAGCCACTAACCATGTTTGTTCTTCTTTCAGAAACTAGTTCTCGCAAAGAATTTACTTGATGGGGAGATATCTCTCGTGGTTGGAACGGGAGGTTGTCTCAAACAAAGCGATGGGAGCTGTGAAATTGTTGTTTAGAGATAGATTTATTTTATTAGAAAATATACTTTTGGTTCCCGAATCAAAAGAAATCTTGTATCTATCTCTTGTTTACTTGAACATATGTATAAAGTGTCTTTTGATCATAATGAAGCGCTCATTTGCAAAAGAGGTGTACGAATATGTTCTCGCTAAACTTGAAAACAACTTATATGTGTTAAGACCAACAGTATAAAAGCTATTTTGAATAATCGAGATGTTTAAAACAAATTGATACTCAAAATAAAAGGCGTAAGTTTTCTCCCAAGACCTATCTTTGGCACTTGAGACTAGGCCACATTAATCTCAATTGGATTGGGAGGTTGGTCAAGAGTGGTCTCCTAAGTCGGTTAGAGGACAACTCTTTACCACCATGTGAGTCATGTCTCGAAGGAAAATGACTAAAAGACCTTTTGTGAAAAAGGTTATAGAGCCAAAGAGCCCTTGGAACTGTGTGCATTCGGACCTTTGTGGTCCTATGAATGTCAAGGCACGAGGAGGGTATGAATATTTCATCGCTTTATTGATGATTATTCAAGGTATGGCTATCTTTACCTAATGCATCATAAGTCCAAAACCCTTGAAAAGTTCAAGGAATATAAGGCGAAGTTGAGAACACATTAGGTAAAACAATTAAAACACTTCGATCGGATCGAGGTGGAGAGTATATGGATTTAAGATTCCAAGACTATATGATAGAACATGGAATCGTATCTCAACTCTCGGCGCCAGTACACCTCAAAGAAAAATGGTGTATCCGAGAGGAGAAATAGAACCTCGTTAGACATGGTTCGATCCATGATGAGCTACGCCACCGCCTAGTTCGTTTTGGGGATATGCAGGTAGAAAGCTTACCGCATATATATTTTGAACATGGTTCCTCTAAGAGTGTTTCGAAACACCCTATGAGTTATGGAAAGGGGCGTAAAGGTAGTTTACGTCACTTCGTGGATTTGGGGATGTCCGCAGCATGTGTTTGTGTCCAATCCAAAGAAATTGGAACATCGCTCAAAATTATGCCTATTCGTAGGATACTCCAAAGAAACGAAAGGTGGTCTGTTTGCTTATGATCCTCAAGAGGACAAGGTGCTTGTGTCGACAAACGCCACGCTCTTAGAGGAAGACCACATGAGAGATCATCGACCTCGTGAGCGAGGATTGTCTTAAGTGAAATTTCCAGGAAGTTACGTATAAATCAACAAGAGTTGTTGATGAAGTCGGTCCTTCTCAAGAGTTGAGAATGCCTCGACGTAGTGGGAGGGATGTTAGACAACTTTGACTGTTACATGGGTTTGATCAAAACCCAAGTCGTCATACCGATGATGGCGTTGAGGATCCATTGACCTATAAACAGCAATGAATGATATAGATAGGGACGAGTGGATTAAAGCCATGGACCTTGAAATGGAGTCGCGTACTTCAATTCATCTGGGAACTTGTAGATCAACCAGATGGTGAAAGACCTATCGGTTGCAAGTGGATCTACAAGAGAAAACGAGATCAAGCTTCTGTAAGGTGCAAACCTTTAAGGCTCGACTTGTGGCAAAGGGTTATACCCAAAGGGAAGGGGTGGACTATGAAGAAACCTTCTCCTTTGTTGCCATGCTTAAATCCATTAGAATACTCTTGTCCATTGCCACGCTTTATGACTATGAAATTTGGCAAATGGATGTCAAGACAACCTTTCTAAATGGCAATCTTGAAGAGAGTATCTATATGGATCAACCGTATGGTTCATAGTTCAGGTCAAGAGCAAAAGGTTTGCAAGCTTAAACGATCCATCTATGGATTGAAACAAGCTTCTAGATCTCGGAATATAAGATTTGATCTCGCGATCAAATCTTATGGCTTTGAAATGAATATTGACAAGCCTTGTGTTTACAAGAAGATAGTCAATACCACTGTAGCTTTCTTAGTTCTATACGTGAGACGATATCTTGCTCATTGGGAATAATGCAGATTCTCGACTAGCGTTAAGCAATGGCTAGCACCCAATTCCAAATGAAAGATTTGGGAGAGGCTCATTTGTTCTTGGAATCCAAATTGTTCTAATCGCAAGAACAAAACGCTAAGATCGCCTCGCATCTTATATTGACAAGATGTTGGTTAGATATAAGATGCGTAATTCCAAGAAGGGTTCATTACCCTTCGGGCATGGAATTCATTTGTCTAGGAAACAATGTCTAAGACACCTCAAGAAGTAGAGGATATGAGACGCATTCCCTATGCATCTGCCGCTCGGTAGTCCGATGTATGCCATGCTATGTACTCGACCCGACATATGCTATGCAAATGGGAATAGTCGGCAGATATCGCCTAATCCGTGATATGATCACCGGATCGCCAAGTTAAGAACATCCTCAAATATCTTAGGAGAACGAGGGACTATATGTTTGTGTATGGTGCAAAGGATTTGATCCTTGCGGGATACACCGACTGATGATTTTAGATCGATGTGGATTCGAGGAAATCCACATCGGGATCGATGTTCACTCTTAACGGAGGAGCTATAGTATGGAGGAGTATAAAGCAAGGTTGTATTGCCGACTCCACCATGGAGGTTTAGTACGTCGCGACTTGCGAAAGCGGCGAAGGAGGTCAGATGGCTTAGGAAGTTCTTGACCGATTTGGAAGTTGTTCCAAATATGAATTTTCCTATCACCCTTTATTGTGATAATAGTGGTGCGTGGCAAATTCTAAAGAACCTAGAAGCCATAAGCGCGAAAAAGCACATAGAGCGCAAATACCATCTCATCGGGAGATTGTGCAACGAGGAGACGTGATCGCCACGCAGATCGCTTGAGCACAACATTGTCGATCCGTTTACAAAGCCCCCTCACGGCTAAAGTGTTTGAGGACACCTAGAAAGTCTAGGACTACGGGTTGTCAAGAGGGGCGCTTTTCTTTGCTCAAAGATGTTTTACCCTACGCACGCTTTTAGTCCAAGTGGGAGATTGTTGGGTTTTATGTCCTAAAACTCGTGGTTTTGTAAACTGAATGTATATTCTATATCACAATAAAGTTGTTATTGAAATTTATTCAGTAAAGGTGTTATTGACTATTGTGTATTGTGTAACCTTAATCTAATAAAGAACCCTTGGCTATAGGATGAATTCTTGAACTTTATGTGTGACATAAAAGTGGATCAAGTTCAAGTTATAGCCAAAACAGTCTATAGTATAAGGATAGGGTTGGGGACCTTATCCTGGGGACACTATGGACGCGGCCCACTTTGTAGAGAACAAACGATGTGATCCTAAATCGTTCATGTGGAGACATGTGAGTGGGGGCGCCCTATGCAATGAGTTTGCATAAGACTGGACCGCGTAATAGTCACTTAGACTTTATAACTCCGCATCGCCTTAATCGACTATATTCATCCGATGACCTAGGTAACTCGATCTTAATCCTGAGCGTTCTATGGACTCCTGTTTATTCGAATTATCCTTAGATTTGCATGGGTGAGAGTGGCTCGAGACTGCCGACTCAATAAGCCTACCATTTCAGGGATAAAATCGGGTAGATAGTTGGGAACATAGTTCTGCAAGATGGAATTCACTCCTACCCGCTTTACGGATTAGTAGAGAGGTTGTTCCCTTAAGTACTGACTCCGGGTCTTGAACAATGGGCCCACCCCTCTCATTGGCCCGAGAGGGATTCGGTTTGCTGGTTGGACCACAAACCAATTGTTCATTAAAGGATCAGTGGGACTTAAGGAACAAGAGGTAATTACAGGGGTAAAACGGTAATCTTGACCCAGCTGTAATTACGAACGACCTGTGAAGGATCGACTTATTAATCATGGTTATATCAAGTGGACAGAAATATATCTACAGTGAGGAGAATGCAACCACTGGGCTTTAGTGGAGTGTCCCGATGGTTAACGAATGTTGATTAGCTAGGCTAAAGAGTTTGGCCGGTTATTCTCGTATCGTTGAAGCTCATGATCTGTAGGTCCATTAGGTCCTCCTTACTAGCTTGGACTAAGCCTTGTAACATTTTGAGAGAAAAGAATTTGAATTGTTCAAATTCAAGTTTGGAAGAAAGCGTTAATTATATGTGATATATTTAACTAATCATAGCTTAATTATGAATTAAACTATGATTAAAAAGAGGTGGATATATTTAAATATGATTTAAATATTGGATCGGTTATTGCATGAATAAAGATTCATGTTCTAAAAACGATCGGGATTGGACAATTTATTTAATTTAATATTTAATATTAAATTAAATTAAAAATTAATTAATTAAATTAATTTTTGAATTATTTAATTAATTAAATTAATTTTAATTTAAAATCAATTTAATATTGATTTTTGAATTAAAATTAAATTAAAATTAGAGATTTTTCTTGGATTTTCATAAAATCCAATTTACAACTTGCCCAAATCCCTCTCATCATCAAATTCACCAAAATTGGCCACCTCCATCTCAAACCATCCTCATCACACTTGAGTTGTCACTCAAATGAAGCTTAATGAAGCTTTATTTAATGGTGATTTGAGGTGTTTTGTGTGAATTTAGCGTAAATTAAAAAATTCACGTTTTGTGACCTTTAAGGACTTTTCTTCCAAATTCTCTCAACCTAGGATCCTACAATCCGCTTCTAAGGCCCGAGGATAGTAGGGAAGACTCTAACGGTTGTCCACGAAGTGTTCGTGTTGAAATCCATCCACCGGGTGAAGAGAATTTGATCTTCAAAGTTGAGTTTTCTATTCCTCTGTTTTTCCAGCTTTGAGCATGCATTTTATTTTACAAAATTGATCAACTTGCGGAAGCAATTTTGGATCTTGAACACTCTAACACTCATAAATCTTGGAAATGGTAATATATATTGTAAATTTGTAGTTGATCTCATAATGAAGTTTTGAAATTGTAGGCAAATATGTTTGTCATTGATTTGGCGGAAACAAAAAAGTAAGGAAAAAAGTCACAAAAAATCAAATTTATTCACTTTACAAAAAATTGCACCAGATACTCCTGACATAATAACTCAACTCTGCACCCCAAACACTTCATGACTCAACTCAACTCAACTCAACTCTGCACCCCAAACACTGATTTCCAGAACTCACTGACAAAACAACTCTGCACAGCTCAACCCAACTCAACTCAACCCAACTCTTCGATCCAAACGCCCCCTTATAGTGGATGAGGGTGGAGAGAAATTTTCCACTCATTTAGCCCATTACTTCCACAAACCATATATTATGCAAATCATATTTGCATAATATAAGGTATCATATACCTTAATATGCAAATCACATTTGCATAATTTGGAATTAAATTGAATCATATTCAATTTTCATATCTCTCCATATTAATTTCTCTAATTATGTCATAATTCCATAATTAGGCAATAATATAGTTTATTATGAATCATATTCACATCAAACTATATATTATATCAATTATATCACATATAATTGACATAAAACCCCTTTATATGAATTTGAACACTTCAAATTCATTTCAAAACTTTATACCCTCATTAATTCCATATTGAGCCAACCGAGGGACCTAATAGACCTACAGATCATGAGCTCCGATGATTCGAGATTAACTGATCAAACTCTTTGATCCCGTTAATCAACATTCATTACCTACGAGTCACTCCACTATAGACTCGTAGCTGCACTCTCCTCACTATAGGACAAGTTGGGTTCATCGATATAACTAATGCTTGTGACTCAACCCTTCACAGGTCGTTCGTAGTCATAGATGGGTCAAATTACCGTTTTACCCCTGTGACTACCTCTTGCACCTTAAGTATCACTGATCCTCTAATGAACAACATGTTTATGGTCCTACCATAAACAACGTTGCTCTCGGACCAATGAGAGGGTGGGGCCCCGTTGTTCAAGGCTTGGATTTAGTCCTTAAGGGAACAACTTATCTAAATTCCCTAGTTCAGTAACGAGTGAATTCCTTCTTGCATAGTTAAGTTCTCAGCTACCTATGAGGTTCTGCCCCTGAGAAGGTAGGTTTATTGCGTCGACAACTCAGGCCACTCGCACCCGTACTAGTCAAAGGACATACCCCCGCAAACAGGAGTCTGTAACCCGCTCAGGATTAAGGTCGAGTCACTAATGGTCATCTACGAATTATTAGTCCTAATCTGTCAACGGTGTTACTACAGTAGTCTAATAATTCACCGTCTGGTCTTGTACAATCTCATTGCACAGGATTCCCTCACTCGCATGTCAACTACATGAACGAGTTAGATCACCTCGTTTGTATCAAATACAAAGTGGGTCGCATCCATAGTGTTACCAAGAAAAGGTTCTCAACCTTATCCATGTACTATAGACCATTTGGGTCATTTACTTGAACGTGATCCTACCTGTGTGGTTGTGTGTCCACTACACACCATTCAAGATCTCATTTATATGACCTTCGGGTTTAGTTTATTAGATTAAGTTTAAAATTTGAGAATACAAGATTTGATGGGAAAAATAACTTTTATTCATAAACATCAAATGTATACAAACTACAAGAGTTTAGGGCATACACCCCAACACGATCAATCTTGTTTCCCTCCTCTACCTCATCATTATTTCCCTCTTGTACCTCATCATCTTCTGTCTCTTTGAGATCATCGTCTATTGCTTCTTCTCGTTCATCATTTGTTGTCCCTCCACAATATTGTATGTTGTCTCCTCCAACTCCTCATTCCTCATTTCATTTCTTTCAACCCTAACATCGTCTTCCTCCAAGCTATAATCACCCCAATCATGAAAATAGTCTACATCATCCCCAAGCATGGATGTGAATGACACATAGGAAGATGTTGATGGTACATGTGGAAAGGTAGGTGGAACAACCTCATTATCTAGAAAGGTTGATGGTACCACTTCATCACTTTATTGTGTTGAGAGGTTGGTTTGTGGAGTTGGGAGGCCGGTTTGCGAAGTTGGGAGGTTGGTTTGTAGAGCATCTTCTTCAACCTTATTGTGTTGGGATGTTGGTTGAACAAATTCTTCACCGATATTATGTGGGAAGTATGTGGAGGTAGATGGAATTTTTTGTATGTTGTAATTTGTGGATGGATTTGGAATAAATGAGGAACTATGCACTCCCATATATGGAGACATATACCCAGGGTAATGTTTGGCTTCATAGTATGGGAATGAAGTTTCATGTCCTATGTGTATGAGGGACAGTTGTGGATGTGGACATGGATGGAGCATATGAGAAATTTGGAACTCCTATATAAGGATTATCTGGTACCTTACATACAATTGGATATGGTTGAAATGCATGACTTCTTGAAATGGTCGGTGTTGTAGATATATAGAGTGGAATTGATGATACATTTTCCTATATAAGAAAACATTTGATATCTACATCATTTTTTAATAACAAATGTGAGGGTTTTGAATCTTAATGGTAGTATACATCTTATTACAAGGTTGAACTCATTTCGATTTATACAACAAATTTCATGCACTCGACCCAAAAACACCTCAAAAGTAATTTCAACATCCACATCAAATCTCCTAACTTCACCACCATCATAATCTTTTTCTCTATCATTCCTATACCCCCAAAACAAACCCAAACGCGTGGCATGATGTTTGCAAAAAACAAAAATCACAAAAAAAAACTTAAATTAGCTTAATTTTCCTGGTCAGTATAGGGTCAACCAGGAAAATTTTCCGGTGTGAAAGTAAACTAAGAATTTCCCCAGTTAAACATTCACATCGGAAAATTTTCCTGGTTGACAACCCTCACTTTTCGGCTGGGATTCAAAAAAATTGAAAAACCTCAAACATAACGATTTTTTTTTTGTTTATATTTCATGCCCCAATATTGAAATATAGTGAATACAAAAAGTAAGAAAGATACTCACTTGTGTGTCTTGAAATTTGGAATATTTTGAAGTAAGTGAAGAAGTAGAATGTGGGTTTAAGAATTTTGTTAGTGAATAAGTGATAGAAAGTGTTTTAGATAAGTGATATAAAATGTTTTAATAATTAAATGATTGGTTGAAGTTGTTAGGTAGTTGAGAATGTATTAATTGTAATGAATTTATTTAATATTTAATATAATTTATATGGAGAGCAAGTAAGTCATTTCATCTCATCCATATTCTCTTTCTTACCTCATATTCATCATCAAGAGGTCCAAAAAAAATCAAAATTTTAAAATTGGGTCCACAATCCAAATACAAAATTAAAAGGGTCCAAAAATTACAATTTTCTATGTGCGAGACGATCCTAATACTACCCTGGATAATTTTGCACGTATTATCATGTCAGAATAAATCAAATTTCATTATTTTAGAGCATCAGATCATATCATATTAAAACGAAAAAAAATGGTCTTCCGTACAACAAAAAAAAAATACACTCAAGAATCTAACCCTAGGGGGCGTTTGGAGCACCGTCTTAGGTTTGGATGGTTTTGAAATCCAAACCTAAAACGTTGTTTGGATTATTATGTTCAAAACTCAATGGGTTTGAAACACAACCCCATAGTTTTGTTTTGCTAATTCCAACACAATTTTGCTAATTCGAACGCTGTTTCGCTAATTTCCATACATCAAACACGGCATACCAAACATCGTTTTCTGATTTTTAGGGTTTCAAACCCCTTAGAACAAACCTTTAGGATTTTTATTTCAAAGGTTTTCGATTCCGAAATAGTGCTCCAAACGGATATAGATCCGCGGGTGTGATAAAAATGAGATTTCAGTATTTCGATCCACTACATTTTAAACCTTGACTATGAAAAATGATTCGGTCATTTTTAAAAATTTTAAATCGCGGCCAACTGAAAATAAAATTTGTGGAGGGTTAGCCAACTTGTCGCTCCCAATCACCCCCACCCCTCTATATTCCCCGGGCATAGATTATCTAAACATTAAACCAAAGAAACACACATTGGAAGCTGTTGGACTAAGACCGCCATGGGAATTCTTGGTAATCTCAATTCGGATCAACTCCAGTTCTTTGACTCACAGGGTACGTTTCAACCCTTCGATCATACACACTACTGTTTTCCAATCCAAATCACACTTCGAATTTGCTCGATCAAGTTCTTTTCCTTCTGTTTTCCTTGCCTTCCTCGCAGGTTATCTTGTGATTGAATCATTCGCCGCCCCTGATGAAATTGATGCCATGAGAAAGAGAATGGAGCAGTTGCTTGATGGATTTGACTGTTCCACTTCCTCTGTTTTCTCTACTGTAAATCAGGTTTTTTTTTAATTAATGACTCCTTCAAACTTGCGAAATTTGTGCTTCGAACTTCTAGCTGCTAGTGTTATGCTCTGTTCATGTTGATGAATAATTTTCCGCGTGTGTGTCACTCTACAGCGGCAGTTGACTGACAACTATTTCTTCGAAAGCGCCGAGAATATTTCCTTCTTTTTTGAGGGTATCTACACTTTTTTTTTTAAAATTTCTTACCTTTCTAAGTTTTTCATGTAATTATTTTATATGGATTTTTTTTCTCTCTCGTATGGATAAACATTGAAAGAGGGAAAAGATTCCATCCTATCTATTCTTTAGTATCAGAGTTTTTAGGAACTGATTTCCTAAGCAATTCGTAAAAAAGAAGAGAAGTTTTATAATGCCAATTTACAACTTGTATATCCATTCATGTGCGACAGAAATATGTGTTAAACAACACGTAAAGACATGGCATATGCTGGCCTTTATTCGTGATTGATGGAGCTCCTTCAGTGAGATTTCAGGATAGTTGAGATTTGATTAAAAGAAACGTGGATATGATTTGATCTTGGATGGGACTGTGTCCTCAACTATTCATTTGAGGCTTGGATTTAGTAGCTTCAACCCAATGATCAATCAGTAAAACTTGCTTTGTTATTCTTGTGAAAAAAAGAATTAAATATGCTATTCACGAATCTATCTATACTATTTTGTTGTTGTTGATATAATTAAATTTACCATAACCTATCAATTTAAGCTTTTAGGTTGATGGGTGATTTAACCATTGTCATAAGTATGGTTCATGCCAATTACCCCTCTTTTTATTTATTTATTTGTTTTTTCTTGCAGAAAAAGCATTTCGAGAGGATGGAAACTTGAAACAAGCGAAGGAACTCTCAATTAACAAAGTTGGTCACGGTTTGTACTCTTCTATTCTAGGAGAATGTTGTCTAATGGAAATTTCTGATGTGTCTTTTCTTCATCTTTTTTTGTGGTTCAACACTTCAACTTCATCTTGGCTTTCTTGGGTTGAGTAGTACTCGTAACTTCCATTATTTTCTCTAGGCCTTTGTAACCTTCAAAATAGATTTTCGCCATGCCTAGAACTTAGAAGCTTATAACCCTTAGAATGCAGCCTTTTTTTTATGATGCAAAATTCTAATTCAACCCTTCCTTTTTTGCAGCATTACATGAGATTGACCCAGTTTTCAAAAGCTTCTCCGACTCTGAGAAGGTTTCAGGCTTATTATTGTCCTTGGGGTACAAGAGGCCGATAGTCATTCAGTCTATGTACATATTTAAGGTTCTTCCTTTATCGTATAATTTATCAATACTAGTTTGTTAGTTTTATTCAAATAAGTTCAATGATACAATGACATTTGGGGAACTCACTGTGACAGCAACCAGGTATTGGAGGTGAAGTAGTGCCTCACCAGGATAACTCATTTCTTTACACCGAACCAACTACATGCACAGGGCTATGGTTGGCACTTGAAGATGCGAATACAACAAATGGCTGTCTTTGGGCTATTCCTGGATCACATAAAAGTATCCCCCTGACAAGCCACTTTCATAGATGGCAGAAGCATCTTTCCTGATGTCTGATGTAATTTTATTGTCTGATGTAATTTTATTTTCTGTTGAATTTTTTTGTTTCTAGACGGACTTGTTAGAAGGTTTCTTAGAGGCGAAAAGGGGGTGTACTTTGATCGGCCTTCTCCTGCTTACGAACAGAAAGATTTTGTGCCTATTGAAGTGAAAGCTGGATCTTTGGTTGTTATTCATGGAGACCTTATTCATCAAAGGTATGTGGAAGGAACATTAAGATTATTTCAAATTTTCATGAGTTGGTATATAATGACGGTTTGTCTTTGAATTTGTACCATTATCCGTTTTTTATGCTAAGCAACTTTAGTTGTTTTCCCATCAACATTGACACAAAATGTATTCGGACTCATTCTTAGCATTTTTTAAAGTGGCTACACAGCATACCATCTCACTAGGATACACTTTCTCTTCCCCCCATTAATGCTAGTGACCTAATTCCTGTAAAAAGAGATGCAGTTTTTTTATAGTTCTATCTAAACAATGTCTCAGGTTTTGTGTTTGTCCGGAGACTAGTTAATATTAAACTTCAACATCATATGTTAAGTTTGGTTTTTTTTTTCTCTAAGCAACCTGAGGTGTATGAACTAGATTCTCTAAGAGTTGTATGTGTTTTTTTAAAAACATAAATTATGACAATTTTACCTTCAAGCTGATTTTTGTTCAATTTCTCTCATATGCGTGAACTGTAGCTTTGAGAATCAGTCTCCAAAATCAAGACATGCGTATAGCCTGCACGTGGTTGATACAGAAGGTTGTGTATGGGCTCAAGATAATTGGTGAGTACATAAATTTTTTTGACTATCCATTCTCTTAAGAAATGAGCTGGTTTCCCATTGACAGACTCATTTTATTGTCATTGTAGGAACATGAACTAAGCTTTGATGTTAATTAATTCTTCCGTTGGCTATGGTTTTAATTGTTTTCAGCAAGATTTATAAATTCTTTTTATTTTTAGTTTTACATATTTTTTTTTTCTTTGAAATGAAATTACGAAAGATAGGGAGAGATTTCCCAAGCCTTATGGATTTCAAAAGGGCCGTCCATCTGGCCAAAAGAATGGTAAGACTATAGTTGGAAAAAGGAGGATTACATTTACTCCTATATAATACCAAAGTGAACTGAGTTAAGTACAGATTCTAAAGTATCCTTTGTCTCGTTAAAGATTCGATGTTTCTATCTAACCAAGGCTTCCTGAGGAAGACTAATAATGTTGAGACAGAGTTTCTTTCTCTTCTTAAATGGGTGACCCAAAAATGTGGCAGCAAGAAATTTTTTTGGATCGATAGGAACTGCTGACTGCAGTGTCATTTGAAAGATTCTTGGAAAATAGGGGATGAAAGACCAAAATTTATGAGCATAGGGGTACAAGACAAACAGATGTCCTATCGATTCAGCATCCTCATTACACATGCAGCGGCAGTTGGGGTTAAGAGCATGCACCATCCATGGAAGGTTGTCTGGCACTTTGAAATGCACATGCATTCTCATTACTCGAAGTAATTGGCCAAGAGGCTCAAAGTACCACTCTCCATGTCTTCTAGAAAGGGTTGTGCACGATTTTGTGGGAGAATCAAGGAATCAGGTTGTTGATCCTGAGGGGCCTTTTTACCCCTAGGACATTGAGGTTGGAGGCATGTGAACATAATAAACAACGAGATCATAGGAATGAATCCTCCTCCGGTTACATGCCATATATAAAGTTCCACTTTTTCAAACAGTTGAATTCTCCAAATTCTCTTATAGGATAAAAGTCAATTCAATATATGAGAAGACATGTCAAAGAAAAAGATTTTTAAGAATGGAACTAGACAAGTCAAGATCCCAGACTTCCTTGTCCTATTTGAAAAAGAGTAATTCTCTGAAGTATTCTTCAGACGCCACACCACCTTCATCTCTCTGTCATTAATAACTAAAGTTAGCATTGTAGTTGACTCGATAGAAGGAGATAAATGAGTCACATAAACTTACTTGGATGAAGAAAGTCTGTCCAGATTATTCTTCAAATCTGATCTAGTCCCTTGTAGTTTGATTATGGTTCGATACACACTCATCTAAAGCTAACATATATCTTTAGTTTATTGGCTTTGAGGAGATTCAGCGCTGTTGATCTCTTGCAAAAAAGAAGGTTATTTTAATTTCATTGTATTAAGCGTAAACCTTAGAAGAGTACATAAGAGAGTTCAGTGTTTAGTTGATTGTGTCTAAGAAACTAGTGTTTGTGGGGTTTTTGAACCATGTAAATGTGTCTACCGCTCTAGTTGGTTTGCGGGCTTGAAGGTGAATTCGAACAAAAAGAGTTGAAATTACAAACCTAGTCCTTGTAAATATCATTTTTATCATTGTAATTTTTGTATTTTCATATCAATTTAGTTCCCAACAAAACATCAATTATGCAGCTAAGTTAGTAATGAAAATTGATGATTTAAGGACTGAATTTGATTTGTTAATAAAAAAAAGTATGCACCAAAATAAAATGCTATTAAAATATGCACCAAAATAGAAATGCTTAAAAGTGGCAAAGTGGAAGGATTATTACTAAAAATTAACCAGAAGTCAGAATTTTTTTGAGTAACCAAGGAGTCATTATAGGGCTGAGTTTTATTCCTTGTAGAAATGGTTGGGGTTTGACCTAGTTGGCTATTACCCTAAAAATGTCTACATTACCATTTCCATCAAATCCATGGTTAATCTTCTAGATCTATGGGTTTTAACATTAAGTATCACATGAACCTGCATTCTTTATTGGGCTAAGTAGGGCAATCACTTTGTTTAGGACGAGTTTCTTGATTGGCTCATTCTTCTCTTAATTAAGGGACTGGCAGCTAAAGTCTCTTTAATAGTATGCTAATAAAGTCTCTCAACAATGATGTGTCACTCTAAGTCTCTCATGTTCTCTATTGTATCAGCTTCTGTGCCCTGTCTTAGGTTTGAGGCAATGATCTTTCAAGATGGAGTTATATTTTGTTATGGCAAGCTGTGAGACAGCAACCAATTCCATTGTGTTTGAGGGAATTGGCCATAGTTGAGTTAGGAGCAAATTTTAAGTCCAGTTTGGAACCTCCAGCTTCAGTTTTGGGATGTTGGCGCTCACTGAGGATTCTTTAAAACTTGATTTTTGTGTTGATTGGAAGTAATCTGTCCAAAAAAAGATGCACACAAATTGATTAGTGGCTTTGAAAATAAAGAATAAGTCAAAATTGATTCAGGGGATCTTTTGGTTCTCTCAACATCGTGGGTTTTGCGAGTTGCAAGTCTGGTTCAAGTCTTAAGATCTAAGCAAGCTTGTTCTTTTTAGTTTTTTCTTTATTGGGGTGCTTTATTGTATTCTTTATACCTCGTTTTTTTTTTTTCTCTTTTCTTTACTCGCATGTGGAGTTTGTATCTCTTAAGCATTAATCTCTTTTTTAATGAAAAGTTCTTCTGTTAAAAAAAAAGAGCTGAAATTGATTCACAATTCAATTATTAAAATGAAAGGGAGTATTGTTTGTATTGCCCTTAGATATGTCATTGCCTGACCTCTATCTTTCATTTTCATGCAGGATTAGAAGAAAAGTGCAGCCAGAGCCATTATATGAACCTTGATAAAATCTGATGGCTTTGTTTTTTCGTGTATCTTCATCAATAAACAGGCTAAACCACTTGCACTTGATGGTTTGTATTGAACAATAATCACAGTTGTAATGAAGAAAATAAACATGTTAAAGTTTCACAGAAGTTGTAATGAAGAAAATGAACATGCTAAAGTTTCACAGAATCTGTAATCTCTATAGCTTTAAGAATTTCCTCCTCACTATCGATCAGAATTAGGTTGTATTATTATCTTTTTCCTGTCTTGAATGTGTTTGATTTAGTTGTATATTTCATGCGGTTTAAGTTTCTCTTACCATGTCCTTGGGCATGGCATATGCTGATAGTCCTGGTTCTTGATTCTGGCCAAGCAGAATTATATATGAGCTTTCTAAAAAGTTGTTTAAAAGGGGACTTCAGGGTTAAATTTCATTTTGGTCTTTTAACTTCGAACTTGAAAAAAAAAAAAAAACTATTTTAACCTTCTATGTATACTCTTAAACTTCGGATCTTGTTTTAATAATATCCTTGAACATTAAAAAATTTAAAAAATAATTTTTAATATTTTAAAAACATTCAAAGTTGCTCTTAAGATGTGAATTGTCAAATGTTAACCAATGTGTATGATAGGAAAAAAATGAAAACGTGAATGTTTGAGGTGCAAAAAATTTTGTTGCTTACTCTTGCACTCGCTTTCTTCTTCCTCTTACTCTTTCTTCTATCTCACAACCTTTCCATCTAAATTTTTTTATTTTCGTAGAAGGGTGGAGACACTGATGAGGGTAGAGACCTATGATAATAAGGGTCAATAATGATAGTAGGAGCATCTTCCCGCAAATGACAATAGGCGCACTCGCTCTCACCATTGACGCTGCAAAGTGAATCGAATCACAGCAGTAAAATGAGAAAAAAGAAGAAAAGATGAAACAAGACTTACATGTCTGATAAGTTTCCTTTGAATTTCAACAATGCACATCACTGTTTTGTAGTCTCCCTACGGTGAGGGCAATTCCAACCTTTTCAAAAGGTCAAGGGTATTTTTTAAACTTCTTTAAGTTTAGGGCTATTATTGAAACAAGACCCAAAGTTTAGGGATATTTTCAATAACTTAGCCAAATTAGTTCTACGGAAAATCAGCAAGTAAAAATTTAATAAATTAAAATATTGTCAATAGAACAGTTTGTTCATTGAAGTGACCTATTCTTTTTAGTGACCTAATTTCTCTTCTATTAACTTGCTTAATATAATGCCATGTAAGCTTACCATAAAATAATTTGAACATTCATTGAGAGAACTGATATAAATTTTTTAAAAAAAATGTTAAAAGCATGAAGGCCTAAAATGAAACTTTTTAAACACCCAAACATTAGGTAACAAAACATACATTAAATTTAGTCTGATTTATGCGAAGCACTGGTCAGCATGTTGTAGACCAACTTCCTTCTTAACTTTACCCTGTTGCATCACAAAGTAGGGCTTTGCCGCTTTGAGATCAATATCAAACTGCAGGCATAAACACCATAATAACAAAAATGGTAAGGATGGCATCTCTACATTTTAACAACGATGAACCGACAAGGGAAAATTCAATGAAAAATCGCCGATCCAGCAGATTCTAGCATGACCCACGATTTGGGAATCTTATCCACAAAATGAACTGCAATGGTTCATGCAGGTGTTTGGATCAAAGTTGCCAGTCTATAGAGGCACTGCCTAGTTCCTTGAGAAGCATGTTTGCTTGAGAAAAATGCCTGTCAGTTGGTAGAACACATATTCGATCAGTGAAACAGTTCTATGCCTTTGCACAGCCAATGGAAAGTAAAAAAGAAAAAGCTTCCATCTACAGAGCTTCATATTAGTGAATTACTAGAACGTTTCATCACTAACAGTTGTAGTTTGTACATTCGCCAAAACCTTGCAAATTGTCTATGTTTAAAAAACAGGCCATAGAGCTTCAGAAAAAAGGTAAGAGCGAGTTTGGGATAATTTTTTAGAACAGTACTTTAAAGGGACATTTTATCTATAAACACCAAAGTTACAAAAGTTTTTTTCCAGTATTTTGAGAATTTTTATCAGCATTTTTACTATAAAATTTTTGAAAGATTGCATGATTTTAATTGGCTGAAAGCATTTTTCACTATTCCAAAACTCATACCAAACTCACTCTCAGGTTATAATCACATATAAAGGCAAGCAAAAAATTGCTCCAACTTTAGAAATCTGATCTTAGAGAAGGCAGAGAACAAAGTGATATGTACATACAGTCATACACAATACTCACATGCTAGCAATCAAATGTTGTTATTGTGAGAACTATATTTTTTTTTTATGTTATATTGTGAGAACTATATTGAAGGGAAATGATAAAGTACAAAGGTTAGAGAAAATCCCATTTTTCTCTACTCATATTTGAAAAAAATAGAAGGTTTAAAAAAATCTAATGGAATTAACGGATGAAACTAACCTGCAACCAAAGAAGCCTCTGTTAGCAGACAAACCAGAAGGATGCGCTGCTTTGAGAATGTGATGCTTTTTCTCATCTATTAACCTGTGCATACATCAGATTCTAAGTGAAGTAGCAAGCTATTGCCCCCCAAAAAAAGAATTAAATCCCTTTAATGATGCTGTTCTAAGCTAATTATCAAGATAATACTTAATGGAACCGAAGCTAGCTAGTAAAATGAAAATTGCACTACGTTGCTTTTAAAACTCAGCAAAACCATGTTTTCCCAAACAGTTATGTATAATTCACCAGGACAAGTTTCTATACTTAAGTTTAGAGGCGGCATGACAAGATAGCTATCAAATCACTGCTAAAGTATTTACAACACTTACCCCTAAAGTGTGGGTGTGGGCTTAGATATTTGCATGAGGCTAATATGTCAACCATTAATAAGAAATGCCCTTGAGACATGTTCGGAATATTACCAATGGTCTATTCATAATTATTTAATAAGTTCACTAAAATTGTGTGGTGTGGTTATAAATAGAATGAACGGGTTTATGAAGTAAACAGATTTTGGGAAATCGTTTGTGAGTCACTAGACACTCAAAAGTGCTAAGATTGTGTAATTTTCCTTTCTTATGTTGATATTTTGTTAGGATGCCCCTAACCAGAAATATACACAATCAAACTATATAGCGATATCAACAGAAATTACAATGTCAATAACCTTTCGAGAGGGTTGTCTCTCACAAAGTCCCTACACCGAGTCAACACCATAATCATTCCCTCTCCCTAAGAACCATAACTCCCTTATTTATAACCAAGACTAGCTAATTACTATTATGCCCTTACTAATATTTCCAACCTACCCCTCACAATATTGTCACATTACCCCGCCCTTTAAACACACCTTGTCCTCAAGGACAAGGTGTGGGTTGTACAACAACCATTACAACAAAATACCCATACCCAACAATGCAGAAATGTATTATAAAATCAACACAGTCTCTTCCTCTTGAGTTCCCCAAATTTGATTTGGATGCTTGTAAATTGAGGCTCAAAAGAAAGTCCAATCTCGCTTGACTTTTCTTTCATTGTTGTTGTCGCTCGCAACGTTTCACTGTCTTTCCCTCCCTTACGACCACCCATCTTCTGATCGAGGATTGATCTTCTCATACATGTTCAATGATTCCTTGCACGAAACACTTTTGGAATTTCTTGAACAATTTTCTTTCGTGTTTTTGAGCATACCCTTGCATATCGATGCCTTCTCGCCACTCTTCGGCTCTGCATACAATCTGATATCTTCTAGGCCTTTTTATTGCTCATTTTGGATCCGGTCGGGTTATTGTACTCTTCTTATTTTTGTTCCCTTTCCACCCTTCGTTGATTGAAGACTTCCAAGCGTTCTTTCATTCCTTTCAAAATTTGTTGCATTTCTATCACATGTTCTTGTTTGGCCAAGGATTTTTGTACCTTCAACCATAACTTTAGCACGCGATCACGATCTATTACTAGAATCGATACCCCAGGATGAATGCGCTCTAATACCAATTTGTTAGGACACCCCTAACAAGGAATACACACAATGAAACTGTATTACGATATCAACAGAAATTATAATGTCAATAATTGTTTGAGAGGGCTATGTCTCTCCCAAAGTCACACACTGAAACAATACCAAAATCATTCTCTCTTCCAAATAACTCTAACTCTCCTATTTATAACCAAGACACCCCTAACTAATTACTACTATGTCTACTAACATCTTATTAACATTTCCAACCTACCCGTCTGTAAGGTATCTCCTTACAATTTACTGATTTTCAAGAGAGAGTTTCTATTACAAGCAAAGAAAAACCAGAACAAAGAGAGATCACCCCCCCCCCTCCCCACAAGCCGAAGGCTTCTTCTCACTCAAAAACTTCCCTAACCTCAGTCGCAAGAAAGCCTCACCTCATAACCCTCGCAGTGGTCCCCCCTCCCTTACACAATTCCCAAAATACCCGTAACTAAATTTCTTAGGTAATTACTGTTCTACCCCTTTATTTCTTCTATGGTAAACATTCATAACAGGTGGTTTCTTGACAATACTCCCCCCATTCGCAGAAACCTTGTCCTCAAGCTTGAAAGAAGGAAACTGATGTGTCATAGTGTGAACGGTCTCCCACGTCGCTTCATGTGGTGGTGGATTTTTCCAGCTCACTAAAACCTCGATTTCCCCTGTATGCACATTTATGCGATCAACAAAAAACTCCTAAGGCTCTACAATCCACTCATAATCCTCATTAATCATTGGTGGTTCGGCTAATACCTCTTGTTGCGCCCCTAGAGCTTTCTTAAACTGTGATACATGGAACACAGGGTGAATCAGTGAACCAACGGGAAATTTCAACCTGTAGACTACTTTTCCAATCTTCTCCTCCACGCGATAAGGACCAAAGTACTTTGGTGCCAATTTCTCATTTCGCTTTTTAGCTAGAGATGATTGTCTGTATGGCCTAATCTTTAAGAAAACCTCATCTCCTTCAGAAAAAGTCATTTTCGATCGCTTCTTATCGGCATATTCCTTCATGCGATCTTGAGCCACTCTCAACTTTTCTTTTAACACATCAACCACAGCATCTCTTTCCCCTAACTGTTGATCCAGCGTAGCATTAGATGTTTTCATTTCGCCATAAGACAAGAGTGGAGGAGGTGGTCGGTCGTATACTGCATGGAATGGTGTAATGGCGGTGGATATGTGGAAAGTAGCATTATACCAATATTTAGCCCAATGTAGCCATTTCTTCCACTGTTTCGATCGTTCACTGCAGAAACAACGCAAATAAGTTTCCAAACATCTGTTTACCCTCTCGCTTTGGCCATCCAATTGGGGGTGAAAGGTAGTACTCCTACATAATTTTGTACCATGCATACGGAATAACTCAATCCAAAAGTGGCCAATAAAGATTTTATCTGGTCGATAAAGACTTTATCTCGATCAAAAACAATAGAATTTGGATAACCATGCAATTTTACTACTTCCTTAATGAAAATCTCAGCTACTATCTTTGCATTATAAGGATGTTTTAGCACCAGGAAGTGAGCAGCTTTACTCAATCTGTCCACCACAAACTGTATCACATCAACACCCTTAGACTTCAGCAACCCTTTCTATGAAGTCCATGGAGATATCCTCCCAAATTCTTGCCGGAATTTCTAAAGGAACCAACAACCCAGCCGGTGATTCCTCTAACAGATTATACACTCCTCCACGTATTTTTTAACATCATTCTTTATTCATTCCCAATACAATTCACCAGTCAACCTTTTATAGGTTCTCAAAAAATCGGAGTGCCCTCCCAAAACTGAATAATGAAATGTATGTCGTATCATGGGAATTAAGGTTGAGTTTCTAGATAAGACTAACCTCCATTTATACATTAAGTTGCCATGTAGAAGAGAATACCTGGGTACACTATCCTCATCTTCTTGTAGAGATTTGATTAATTTAAGCAGTTTCGAGTCAACATGCACCTCTTTAGCTATAACTTTCACATCCAACACAAGGGGTACTGTCAAAGCAGCCATATGTACAGCTATTGTTATTCTAGATAGCGCATCAGCAACTTTGTTTTCTTGGTCGGGGGCGATATTGCACTTCAAAATCATAGCCTAGAAGCTTGGAGACCCATCTTTGATACTGTAGTTGAACCACTTGTTGCCCCAACAAATATCACAAAGCACATTGGTTTGTTTGCACCAGAAATTTCCTTCCAAGCAAGTAAGGTCTCCACCTCTCGATTGCTAGGATGATAGTCATGAGTTCTTTTTCATAGATTGATTTCAATTGTGTTGTTGGAGATAATGTGTGGCTGAAGAAAGCTATTGTCCTCTTGTTTGAGAGCACTGCACCCAAAACGACCCCTGAAGCATCGGATTCCACAACAAAGGGTAGACTGAAATCAGGCAGAGCTAAAACAGGGATCGTTACCATGGCTTGCTTCAATATATTAAAAGCAATTGTAGCATGTTCATTCCAATGGAACACTCTCTTCTTAAGAAGTTGAGACAAAGGTGTTGCATTTTCTCCGTAGTTCTTCACAAAACGACGGTAGACCCAGTTAACCCCAAGAATCCTTTGAGTTCTTTTATATTTGTAGGTTGCGGTCATTCAACCATTGCCCTTATTTTCTCTCCATCAGCTTCAACCCCTGCTGCTGAAATCCAATGGCCTAGATACTTAATTTTTTTCTTCCCAAACTGGCATTTAGATCCAGTGTTTTTAAAGGCTCAAGGCGCACTTAAGGCACAATAGCCCTCTGGAGCCTAGGCGCAAGGCGCAACAAAAGGCGTGAGCTTTTTTTTTCTAAGTCGCACTATATATAAAATATAAAATATATATGTATACGTACACAATAAGAAAAAACTCTTCATGGAAAGAAATTAAGTTTTAACCAAGAAAAATAGGTAAAAGAAATAAGGTTAAGTATTAGTCTTTGAGCATAGAGTCAATACTCCATTAAAAAACATGAAACAATGCAGCACTAATAAACAATACAAGATCAAAAGCCTTAAAATCAATCTCTTCTTAACTAATATATTTAAAATAAGTAAAACGGGTAAGTTTTACTTTTAAAACTGAAAAAAAAAATAATAAATTGAAGAAGCCCTAGAGGCGCCCGCCCGGTGCGCCTCTTAGGCTTCATGGAATACGCACGCGATAAGAGGCGAGGAGCTAAAGTTGGGCCTTGAGCCTAAGCGCATGCCCGAATGGGCTTTTTAAAACACTGGTTGGATCTGTTTGTATATAGTTGATTATCTCGTAGTATTTCAAAAACAATTTCCAAGTGTTTGATGTGATCATCATAAGTGGAGCTATAGACTAAGATATCATCAAACAAAACTAGTATGAGCCCTCGCAAGTATGGTCTGAATATCTGATTCATTAAGGCCTGAAATGTTGAAGGGGCATTGGTCAGTCCAAAGGGCATTACTAGGAATTCATAATGTCCTTCATGCATTCGAAAAGTTGTCTTCTTGATGTCGTCGGGGGGGACTCGTATTTGATGATAGCCTGATTTCAAATCTATCTTTGAGTAAACACACCATCCGTTTAATTCATCCAAGAGCTCCTCAGCGACAGGAATAGGAAACTTATCAGGAATTGTCACGTCATTGAGGGCTCTATAGTCCACACAAAATCTCCAGCCCTTTGTCTTCTTTTTAACCAAAATCACTGGACTGGAGTACGGACTTACACTCGGCCTAATTATCCCTGATGGTAACATTTCATCTACTAATTTCTCTATTGCAGCTTTTAGCAAATGAGGATACCGATATGGTCGGGCGTTGATAGGTTGTGCTCCATCTTGCAAATGTATTCGATGATCAATGTCTCGCACTGGTGGCAACCCTTCAGGCATATTAAAAACGTCTGAGTAGTTCTGTAACAAACGATCCACTGCAGAAGGAAATTCTCCTGCTACCTGTATGCCTTCGAGGTCATCTCTCCATTCCACTGCTTGCAAGGCTTTCAATTCAACCAGAAATCCCTGATCATTCTCCTCCAACTCCTTAATCAAACGTTTTAACGAAACTTGAGGTTTAGTCAAGCTTGGGTCACCCTTCAGTGTGATCACCTGATCATTTTAGGCTTCAATTTTGATAGTTAAAGATGGCCAATGAACCCTTGTTTCTCCCAATGTATGTAGCCAGATCATTCCCAATATCACATCTACCCTTTCTAACTCCAGTGGAAGAAAGTTTTCCAATACGGTCAATTCTCCCAGATTAATTGTTACTCCTTTACAAATGCCTTTCCCTTTGATAGTTGCACTGTTGCCTATGATGATTCCATAGTTCGGCGTGTCTGTTACTAGAATTTGGACTTTATCCACTAATTGTTGTGCTACGAAATTGTGTGGACCACAATCGATTAAGAAGATCACACCTTCATCTTGGATCGTTCCCTGCAATTTAATCGTTCCTAAAGGAATCGAGACCACTAATTTGATGATAATTCTGTTGTATCTCTTAATTCTTCCTCTCCTTCCTCATCCTCAGTAACAAGAGGACTTTCTCCTTCTTCCACAATCTCTAATTCCTCACCATTTGGTTGAACTACCAACGCACGCAACTCATTTGCTTTGCACCTGTGGCCTGCTCTGTATCTCTCTTCACACCTGAAACACAATCCTTTAGCTTTTCGGGCTTGAAGTTCAGTGTCATACAACCTTTTCATAGGACCATCTTTTTCTTGATTTGGTGAAGAGTCCATGGATAAGATAAAGTAATAGATAGTACGCTTTGGCACTGCATCAGTCATTTTCGTGACGTCCTTCCCCATCTTCGAGACAACACTATTGCTGTGATATTTAAAATTAGGCTTTTGGGCCTCATCACAAGCTTCCTCTCGGTCTTCAACCAGTAATGCTATCTTCATCATCTGTGCCAATCCCAAGGGTCTCCAACACAATACGTCAGCCTTTATCACAGGGTCTAACCCATTCAAGAACGTGTTCTCTATTACATCATTCGCCAGCTTCGGTGAGGTGCCATTAGCAGTTCAAACCGCTCACAATACTCAATCGCAGTTGATTCTTGTTTCACTTCTAAGAATTGTCCCAACACACTTCCTTTCTTAGCTCGACGAAAACGTTCCAACAATCTCAATTTCAGATCTGTCCAATCCCGGAAAGGTTCACGTTCTTCCTTTCCCTGATACCAATTCAAAGCTACTCCTTCAGACTCAGTTAATTTATGGATTTGGAAATACCTTTCCACACGAAAAAGCCACAAGTCTGGATCAATGTCTCCAAAGATCGACATCTCGACTTTTTTGAACTTACTTCGGTCGCCGAAAGTATCTTCAATGTTCTCCGATGATTGATTTCCAGTTATCAGCGTAGTCTGAACCGATATTACCTCAGACTCCTTGATCTCTTTGAATTTTTGACAAGGGTTTAATTCATCGGTTGCGATCGTTGATCGTGAACGAAGCCCAGACACTTCCATTGCCACCATCACCATCGATTTCCGGCTATCTTCCTCATAGTGACATGCATCTCTTGCACCTTTGTTTTAAGCTCCTCGAACACTGATTTGACGCCATCGATCCGTTCGTCTAGTTGTTGTTGCGCCATTTTCCCAAGGCTACCCAGGATGAACGTCTCTGATATCAATTTGTAAGGTATCTCCTTACAATTTATTGATATTCAAAGAGAAAGTCTCTATTACAAGCAATGAAAAACTAGAACAAAGAGAGATTATCCCCCCCCCCCCCGACAAGTCGAAGGCTTCTTCTCACTCAAAAACTTCCCTAACTTCATTCGCAAGAAAGCCTCACCTCATAACCCTCGCAGGGTCCCCCTTTCTTACACAATTACCAAAGTACCCGCAACTAACTTTCTTAGGTAATTACTGTTCTACCACTTTATTTCTTCTATGGTAAACTTTCATAACATGTGGTTTCTTGACACCGTCACAGTAATCTCACATAGTTTTTATTAGTTCCTACTTCAACAATCCAATCAAATTGGTATTAAAGCAATGCAAACTTTGAGTATGGATTCAGAGTCTGGGAGAATAATCCCGACAATGCAAAACATTTTAGAAGAAATGATGAGTGAATTTGCAGCAATGAGATAAGAACACAGAGGTAAAACATAGAGATTCTTGATTAGATTGGAGAGTGAGAGAGAGAGAGCTTTGGCTAATGGAATGCCTGAAGGTCTTAGAGTTTAGGGAGGAAATTGAGAAACAATTTTTCGTTGGATATCGAAGACAAAGATGTTCAAGATAAGACTACGGTTAGTGAACCAACGGAACCACAAAGCATCTGAAAACCGACACACCTAATAGCATGCAGGAATGACAAAGTTTTCTAACTAAGTTTTCTTACTCCTCTGACCCAACTATTTTTATCTATCAAATACTTAAAGTCTTCAACTAAAATCCTCAATCTTTATTTACTTTTCCTAGTTAAGATTTGTAATGCCAGATTCTAAATAATGCATGAAAAATACATAGTAGATGCAAAATTTTTAAACTAAAGGTCGTTGATTTACTTTTTTGAACAAGAAAATCTCAAGGTCACTGATTACTTATTTATCGTCTAAGAAGCACGGATACAGATACAACATGACACAGACACAGTGACACATCATTTTGTAAAAATCCAAGACACGGACACAGCAAAAACACATTTATTAAAATATACATTTTTAAAATGTATCGCTTTTATACCATAAAGAAATTCAAAGTCCATAAACTCATGCATTTATATGCTTAAAAAAATGAGTTTGACATATTTCACTCTCAAGTTTTATTAGTCCTATATTATTGTGTTTATTTAGTCTATTTGACACGTGTTCGATACGTGTCTAACAAATATTGGACCTATATTCACTTTGTACAACTAATGTCTTTTAACGCATATTTATTGTGCTAACAAGTGTTTGATACGTATCCAACAAATATCGAAGTTCCCAAGTGTTCGATACGTGTTGGACATAGACACACTAGCTGAACTAAAGTCTCCATGCTTCTTAGTTTAACATTATTCTATTAGTATATTGGCTTTTTCCAGAGTCATGCACTCCCCGTTAAAACTAATATAATAATATAGAAGTACCTCAATTTCGCTTGAGCAGAGTTGCCCCAAAGGAGAAAAACAACCCCTTCCTTCTTTTGTGATATTGTCTTGATGACAGCATCAGTGAATTGTTCCCATCCTTTTTTAGCATGAGAGTTGGCTTGATGCTTTCTAACTAAACAGGTAAAACCAAGATATTTATCAATAACTAAAAGAAGGAAAGCATGTCTTGTATTAAGTTTGGATACATATGGGAAAGATCAAGAAATTCTTCAGTCTTTTAAGCGTTGTTTCTCAAGCAGTTGGTTCTTAGCATCCAATGTCTTGGTTTCAGTTTGTTTTCAGTTCTTTTTGGTTTGGTTTTGGCAGTCTTGGAAAGGGTGTTTTGGCCTTGTCTTTGGGTCTGATATTGTTGGTCTGGTCTTATATGATGGCTATTCTGGGGGGCTGGAGTGTTTGCTAGCTTTGTTCTCCAAGGGCTTTCATTGCACCAATGTTCTGTTATTACTTTATGAAGTTCTTTGTTCAAAATCACCCATTTGGCGGTTTTTAGCTGTTTAGTCTCCATTTGCTTGTCATTTCAAATCTCGGCTTGAAGAGTTAGTTACTGGCTTTGAAGATATGGCTATCTATTAGTGTTGTTGCTCTTCGTGATGGTTTGGTGATGTTTGATGAGTTTTTGGTTTGATGTTGTAGATGTTGCCGATGGCATTAAAGTTCACTATTATTCTTTGAAGCTGGAAATTTAGATGTTGTTCAACTAGTGCAAAGTTTTTAGACGGTCAAGAGCAAAACTCATCAATGAAATATTTGTTCAAAAAAATAACAAAGAGAAAAACAAGGCATTTTGCTTATTACACCTTCACTTTACTGATTTAAACAATAGAAGTAGATTAATAAAATAAGGTATGGAACTTTGGGAAAAAAGGAGATTATTACCTGTGAGAACAGCATTAAGCAACAAGACTCCCTACAATGTATATTAAAATCATTTCAGAGAACAGAAGAGTACAAAAAAATACCGAAAAGAACTTCAACCACATTCTAACAAAATAATTTTTTCAGAACACAATAACTAACCACGCATTTTTCTAGGCAGAAAAGATCGAATTGAGCAACTTATCCTATGAAGCCCAACTAGCTCAAATTCATAAGAGCAATGTCATGACAAACCTTATATCAACTGCTTTGCTAATATGCAGTAGAAATTGTAAGATCCAATCTCTGAACTTAGAGAAACTACCTTGTAACAACCTAAATGTTCGACCAATTCTAGAATTAACAAGTTTTAAAAAAAAATCTTGAAACCAGAACAGCTTATTCCTGTTCTCCAAAAATAGGGTTTTCAATTTAAAAAAAGCACTAGATTTCTGAAAATATTTCCCCATTCCATTAGCAATCACCCAAATGCACAACCATGTGGTGAACCATATTCATCATACAATCCATCTCTCCCAAACCTATATCTAATATTCTTCATCTAATGATAAAAAAGCAAGACCAATTTGCCATATACTTTAAGCAAATCACACAACTGGAATCTGCATAAAAAGAACTGAGTGTAGTCAGGATTGTGGCCTATTTTACTTAACTAAAACCCATCGTGGAAACCCCCCTTGAATGAAAATTTTAAGATAACTCTAACTTGTAAAAGTAAACGAAGTAATGATCAAATGCCAAGGGCGGCAGAACATAAGAAGGCAATGGTAATGGTAGGTAGCATTTCTGTAGCATCAAAATATTCAGAAGACCAATATACTAGAAGTAGCTCTACATCTCCTACCAAACCCTGATAAAGGAAAACCTATTGCATTAAAAATGGGGTAAGTAGTTTATAATGAATAAGGAAAGAGTATAAACATTTTTACAGTAGCACCTGAACAGCCCATTTCTCGAGGTTTCCATGGGATGGGATGGAACAACCAAGATCTTCCCTCAGTTCTTTGAATATATTGAGAAGACTAGGTGGGATTTTAACTCCCTCAGGAACAGAAAATGAAAGACCCATAGCTTGACCGGGTCCATGATAAGGATCTTGACCGAGAATAACAACTTTCACCCTCTCAAAAGGGGTAGAATTCAGAGCATTAAAGATCAAACAGGGAGGAGGATAGATAAGGACACCACTGCTGGAGCTGGAAATCTCCGTCTCTACAAATTTGCAGAGATTAAGAGCATAGGGCTTCTCAAACTCTCCGGGAAGGGCTTCAAACCACGTCTCATCCACCAAAAGGTCCTCCAACTTCACACACCCATTCTCCCATTTGGAAACCCTATCTGAGCAAATTTTGAGATTGCGCTTCGATCTGGCCATCCATTTGTTGGTGTCCATGCGGGATTGCTGAGCGGCGGAGATGTCCGTCGAAGAGGAAGCCAATGTGAGCTCTGAATCGCATTTCTCGTCCGTGGTTGCGAGGGTTTTCAATGTGTGTGAGGTTTTTAAGCGTTTGGAAAGCACTGGCTGGAAGATGTCGATTATGGTTCTGGTTTTGGATGAAAGTGAAGCGGAGGAGGAAGCCATTTTCGGTCTGGTTGGTGGAGTGGAGACTGGAGTGTGCGCTTTAATGGCGGGAACCGAGATTCCCGCTAAAAAAGGTTCCCTCTCTAGTCTCTACAGTCTCCACGTAATTTTGATCGGATGTGTCTTCCCGTCTTTTCTGGAATTTAAAATGTTTTCTTGGAGAATCAAATTTCGTCTACTTTGTATTAATTTATTCTAAAATTTTAATTTTATCATATTGTACCCTACCCACTTAAAAAAATGTTAGGGATGTTTGAGCGTGGAGTTGAGTTGAGTTAGAGAAAGTTGAGTTGAGTAGATTTGAATTTAGTTGAATGTAGAAAATCTGTGTTCGAGGTATAGAGTTGAGTTGAATGCAGGAAATCTGTGTTTGGGGTGTAGGGTCGAGTTAGTTGTGTATGGGTATCTGTTGCAGCTTTTTTTTAGATCAAATAGTCATTTTTTATCTTACTGATGGTTTGTAGATATTCTATCTGAACATTTATCCTCAAAACAATACCACTAAGTTCCAACATTGAATTCAGGTGCGAACATCGAATTTGTGTTGTATGATAACTTTAGTGTAATGAATATATATAATATTGACTTGCATAATGATTGAACATGATGGTATGTTGTCAAGCTTTGTTATTTTTTTTTCTTTATCAATTGAATTCTCCAATTAATATGTAATTAATCGGAATCAATTGAATATTTGTAATGTTTATAGAAAAAGAAAAAAATAATGCAATTGGGCAGATAACTTACGATTAATTCTAAAAAAAAACTTTATGAAGGATTGTCAAAAAGATGTTTATTATTTCTCATCATTGACAATACATTCATTCATGACAAAAGAATTAATGACATGCTATAAAATCTTATCTCACATGCCCCCGAAAAATTAAAGTATATAAAAAATATTATCGTTCACAAAATATATCTAACGAAATAAACATGAAATGTCTGGGTCATCTTGGTTTAGTAAAAGATGGGTGGAGAAGGTGTTCAACCAGTCATACCAAGAAGATGCAAGTGTTGGGATGTGTGTCCTAATCTCGTTTAGTTTGTAATTTACCATTTGAAATTAATAAGAGTTATTTATTTCATCGTTTTGTGTCTCGCAAATTTCACAAACTTTGTCCAATAAACTAAGCTTCAGGGTCATTAAATACATGAGAGAACTAGAACTTGAACGATGTGTAGTGGACACACAGGGAGGATCACGTTCAAGTTAATGACCCGAACGGTCTACAGTATATGGATGGGGTTGGAGACCTAATCCTGGATACGTTGTGGATGCGGCCCGCTTTGTATTAGATACAAACGAGGTGATCTGACTCGTTCATGTGGTTGACATGCGAGTGGGGGCATCCTGTGCAATGAGATTGTATAAGACCGGGCCGTGAATTATTAGACCTATTATTTAACACCGTTGACAGTATAGGACTAATAACTTCGTAGATGACCATTAGTGACTCGACCTGAATCCTGAGCATGTTACGGACTCCTGTCCGCGGGGGTCTGTCCTTTGACTAGTACGGGTGAGGGTGGTCACAGTTACTCGTCAAATTTGCCTATCTTCTTAGGGACATGACCACGTGGGGAGCTGGGAACTTGACTACGCGAGATGGAATTCACTCGTTCCCGCCTTTAGGAAAATTAGAGGGGTTGTTCCCTTAAGTGTTGTCTCCAGGACTTAGACAACAGGCGCCCACCCTCTCACTGGGCCGAGAGGGGTGTTGTGTATGGTTGGACCATTACAACGTTGTTGTTCATTAGAGGAGCAGTGGGGACTTAAGGAGCAAAAGTAGACAAAGGGGTAAAACGGTAATTTGACCCATCGGTGTCTACGAATAACCTGTGAAGGGTCGACTCATGGGCATTGGTTATATCAGCGGACACAACTTGTCTTACACTGACAGGAGTGCAGTTACGGGCTATAGTAGAGTGTTACCGTAGTTAATGAATGTTGATCAATCGGTTCAAAGAGTTTGACAGGTTGATCTCGGATCATTGGAGCTCGTCACTGTAGGTCCATTAGGTCCCTCGGTTGGCTCAAACTGGATTAATAGAAGGTTTATATATTTGGTGTGAATTTGAAGTGTTCAAGTTCACTAGAGGGTAATTATGTCATTTATATGAGATATGGATGACATATTATATAGTTTAATGTGAATAAGATTCATAAACTATAGGTTAGCCTAATTGTTGAATTAGGGCTAATTTGGAGAAATAAGATTGAGAGAAATTAAATTGGATGTGATTCAATTTATAAATCCACAAATATACAAATGTGATTTGTATAATAAGATATGAGATATCTTAACATATGTGGTTATGCAAATATGATTTGCATAACCTATGGTTATGATTAAATGGTAAATAGGTGGAGATTTCAACTCCACATATCATCATTATTTAAAGCCTTTGGTAAGGCTTTTGGCTCATTTTTGGATTTCTCACCAAATAGCAAAGCAAATTCTCTCTCAAACTCTCCTCCCTACACCAAAGAAGAGAATCCCACAATTCTCCTTCTACCAAACGTAGAACAACCGAGTAATCGAGTGGAGGTGTCTAGATCGTTTGTTCTTTTGAGTAGTTCGAGATCGTTGAGAACGAGAACACGAAGGGTTCGTAACCGGAGGAGGAATACGTAAAGAGAGGTTCTACAACAAGTAAGTGTTACTTGCTGTTTTTTCTTTCTTATTCGCATGTTTAGCCTTATACTATATGATAGTTTAATTTCAAGAAAACCAATTTCACAACGATTCGATCGTCTTCCGCTGCGCGGGGATTCTCATTCCCTTCAACAAGCAGTATCTCTTCTTGGATTGTGGTGGGACTTGGAGGAACCAGTCCATCTACTGGATGTCTCGACTGTGAATCTGGCGTTCGGTCGAAGGGTGTGTGCCCGACAAGGCTCGGGCCTCCGTGCAACGTTGGTTGGCTAGAGGGCTTCGATCTGGCGCGAACGTAATGATTGTGGAGGGTTGCAGCGGTGCGGTTTCGGGTGGAGCTTCACACACTTGGCGGCTCGGCTTCCGGCGTGTGGTGTTTGGTGACAGGAACTCGTTTGGAGGTGAGCAACTTGCAACGTCTTTGCAGCCAACAGTTGGAGCTTGAAACTCCTCCAATGGTGGTTATTGTGAGATGAAGGGGAAAGAAGAAAATGGTGAATAAAAGCCTCGATCTGTGTTCCCATATAAGATAAAATGAGTGTTTTGAAAATCCTAATTTCTATTTCACTTTCCAATTTTGTCATTCTTATATTTAAACCACAACAAACCATATCACAAATAAAATAACCCAACCCTAGAAAAATTTTAGTTCCATCATATTCCGATTTAATTATGTTCCATGAAATTTAAAAACCTGAAATTAATCATATCTAAAATATTGGGCGTTACAATCTTCCTTGCTTAAGAACTTTCGTCCTTGAAAGTTTCTAACCTTGAAATAGCTCATGATATCTGGCTCATATTTTCCTCCTCTCATTCCCAAGTAGCCTTCTTTGTCTGGTGATTTTTCCACAACACTCTGACCCAATTGATCTCTCGATTACGAAGGGTCTTTCGGTCCCTTGCGAGAATTCGCATAGGTCGATCCTCATAGCCCCTTGTGCTAATTTGATTTCGAAGTCAAGTTTTCTCTAAACCTTACTAAGGAAACCATTTACTTACAAGCTTTAATCTTTTTACTCGCTAATAGACCCGCCTCCCGGGGGGGTCATCAGACAAGGGATAAGATAACAGTTCTAGTTCTAGCTAGGCTCGTCTCACAAAATATAGAAAAATATAGAATGCGTAGAACCTGAATTAAAAAATACTAAGGCAAGGTATTGGAAGTGTGTACCTGTGAATGTTGAATCGGAGTTACTGAAGGGAATTGAATCCCGTGCGGAAGCGATTGATCACATATGCACTTAATTGTGTGACATAGAATTGCTCAAACAATATAATTTCTAGGCTAAGCATACTAATTTGAAAGCAAACATAAATAAGGAAGGTTACCTTTGAAGACAAGTTCTTCAAGTTGTTCCTCGTCGTCTACGAAATCCTTTTCTCTACGAATGAATTCTCGAACACCGCCAAAAGACCTTCTCAGTTGTTCTCTTGGAGAGGGAGAGAGGTGGGATCTCCTTTTGGTTTATGGGTGTTTTTAGAGAGAACTTTGAGAGAACTCTTGTGTTTGCCTTAGATGCAAAACTACACAAATAGTTCAAGTGTCCTAAAATGCATAAAAAATTATGCTTTTATAGGCAATGTGAGTGGAGACAAATTCTCCACCCATCTTGCCACTATCTCCACTTATTATGCACAAATGCATAACATAAGGTGTCCAAACCTTATTATAAGAATCATATTCATATAATGTGGAGAAATTGGATTTGAATAAGTCCAATTTCATTTCTCCAAAGTTCAACCATATGTTATGTCCCAATTCTATAATTAGACATAATTATGTTCAATATGAATCATATTCATATTGAACTATATATTATATCAATCATATCATATATAATTGATATAATCCCCAAATTAAATTTGAACATTTCAAATTAATTCCAAAACTTTATACCCTCCATTAATTCCATATTGAGTCAACTGAGGGACCTTATGGACCTACAAATCATGAGCTCCAACGATACGAGATTGACTAATCAAACTCATTGATCCCATCAATCAACATTCGTTAACTACGAGTCACTCCACTAAAGACTCGTAGTTGCACTCTCCTCCCTGTAGGACAAGTTATGTCCATTGATTTAACTAATGCCCGTGAATCAACCCTTCACAGGTCGTTCGTAGTCACACCTGGGTCAAATTACCGTTTTACCCCTGTGACTACTTCTTGCACCTTAAGCACCACTGATCCTCTAATGAACAACAAGTTTATGGTCTGACCATAAATATTATCCCTCTCGGACCAGCAAGAGGGAGAGGCCTCGTTGTTCAAGACCTAGATACAACTCTTAAGGGAGCAACCTATTTAGTTACCCTAGGATGGGAACAAGTGAATTCCTTCTTGCATAGTTGAGTCCCCAACACCCTACTAGGTTTCATCCCTGAGAAGGTAGGCTTATTGAGTCGGCTACTATGACCACTCTCACACGTACTAGTCTAAGGATAATCCCCGGTAGACAGGAGTTCGCAACTCGCTCAGGATTCAGGTTGAATCACTATTGGTCATCAGATGAATTATTAGCCCTAACCTATCAACGGAGTTACTGGATTAGTCTAACAATTCTTGGTCTAATATTGTACAAACTCTTTGCACAGGATGCCCCCACTCACATGTCAACTACATGAACAAGCTAGATCGTCTCGTTTGTATCAAATACAAAGTGGGTCGCATCCATAGTGTTAACAGGATAAGGTTCCCAACCTAATCCATCTACTATAGACCATTCGGGCCACATTCTAAATGTGATCCTAGAGCTTAGTTTATTGGATTTAAGTTTGTAGTTGCGAGAATACAAGATTGGAGGAAAAATAACAACTTTATTCATTTCCTCAAATAATTACAAATACACGAGTTTAGGACATAAATCCCAACAGTTACTGGTATCTCGACCTGTGCTGGCAAAAGTTCTTCCTTGTTGGGTCATTTGCTCGAAAGATCCAATTCCATTGAAGCTCGGAGGCTGGCTACCTTTAGTATTTTTATTAGGACAATTCTCAACTTTGTGCCCCTCCTTCTTGTTGGGATTTATGCCCTAAACAAGTGTAGTTTTGTTTCAAATAAATAAAGATGTTATTTATTATATTCTCGCATATAAATCTAAATCCAATAAACTAAGTTCCAAGGTTATAATGATTGATCTTGAACAAGTTGTGTAGTATACACAAGTTGGATTAAGTTGTTCAAGCATAACCTAAAAGGTCGATGGTATATGCATAAGGTTGGGAGCCTTATACTGGTAACACCATGGATGTGGCCCGCTTTGTATTTGGTACAAATGAGGTAATCCAACTCGTTCATGTGGTAGACATGCGAGTGGGGGCATCCTATATAATGAGATTATACAAGACCGGACCACAAATTATTAACCTACTAGTGTAACACCGTTATCAAGATAGGTATAATAATTTATAGATGATCATTAGTGACTTGACCTAAATCCTAAGCAAGCTACGGACTCCTGCTTGTAGCCGACTCAATAAGTCTACCTTCTCAGGGACATAACTTTGTAGGAAGCTGGGAACTTAACTATGCAAGATGGAATTCACTCATTTCCTCAATTAGGGAATCAAATAGGTTGTTCTCTTAAGAACTGAATCCAAGTCTTGAACAACGGGGCCCCGCCTTCTTACTAGTCTAAGAAGGACTAAGTTTATGGTAGGACCATAGACTGATTGTTCATAAGAGGATTGGTGGAGCTTAAGGAGCAAGATGTATTCACAGGAGTAAAACGATAATTTGACCCAGCTGTGATTACGAACAACCTGTGAAGGGTCGACTCACAAGTATTGATTATATCAAGGGATACAACATAGTCTACAGTGAGGAGAGTGCAACTACGAGTCTATAGTGGAGTGACTCATAGTTAATGAATGTTGGTTAATTGAATCAAAGAGTTTGATCTATTAATGTTGTATCATTAGAGCTCATGATCTGTAGATCCATTAGGTCCCTTCATTGGCTCAACATGGAAATAATAAGGGTTTATAGTTTGGAGTGAAATTGAAATGTTCAATTTCATGTTTAAGGGATATATCAATTATATATGATATAATTGATATAACATATGATTTAATCCATGGAAAATATATCATAAGAGCACCATAGGGGTAGAATGGTCATTTCCATCCCTATAAATATGCGCATGAGATGCACATTTGAAAAAAGAAATTTTTTCAAGGCAAAACCTAGTGCTCTTTTTGGCAAGTGGTTTGTTGGAAAAGTTCCAAAACCATTTGTCTCTAACAAAATCCCTCCTAACTCCAAAACAGGTTCCACCACCTTCCCTCTCCTAGAGATACAACGGAGAAGATCAAGCAGGCGGATCAAAACTACTTCGTAGTTTATGGATAACGCGAGATCGTGTAGACCACGTGAGGACAAGAGGAACAAAAGAGCACGTGTTGTTTTTGTCTACAAAGGTAATATATTTGTTGTCCAACTTTAGTAAGCATGCTTAATCGTTATATGGTTTTGATTAGATCTATGTAACACATTACAAGAACATGCGATCAAAATCGCTTCCGCTACGGGATTCGATCCCATCACTTCCTGCATTTAAAACATATTCCGGACCGAGCCAAGCACATTCCCCAATGTTGTCCTCTACATTTACTATATCGTGGCTTCTCGTCACTATTAAACTATGAATGCCTGTTTCGGGTACGAGTTATAATAACTTGTGTGTATTATAACTTGTGAATACTCTGCGCTCCAAACACAGACCATTATAACCTCATATTATACTACTCTGAATTTGAAATAATATTATGTGATTCCACATATTATAAAAACCCCCAAACTATTATACCTCTCTGTTATTATAAATCACTCAACGCCCCAAACAACCCCTGATTGATTCAGTTGTCTCTGACTGGGAGTTGAACGTGAATTACCCAACTGTCGTGAAAACTGTTGAAAGTGTTGGGGGTTGGAGTCTACTTGGTTCCACTTCCTTTTCTGGTTAGAGAATGGTTGTCCTAGTTTTTGAATAACCTAATTATCACTTTGTTGCTAGACACCAATGAACTCAACGACTTTCTCCGCCACAACATAATCAGAAGGTGTTAGGGCTTACACAAAGCCTCGCATATTAGTATCCAACCCCATTATAAAAAATGCTCGACCTTCTTAACCTCTGTGTCCACTAATTCAGGGGTGAAGCGCGACAATCACGTAAACTCCCTCTCGTACACTTTCACCAGACGTTTGTTCTGACGAAGTTGTAAGAACTCTTTCTACTTTTTATAACAGGCGCCTACGAGGTAAAACTTCCACCAAAATGCCTCCTTGAATAAGGTCGATGTCACGGGTCCTCCACTGGTGTTCATGGTCCTGTAACGCCCTACGTTATTGAATTAAGGTATTTTAGAGTATTTAGAATTGGTGTGTTCGTTAGAATTCTATTGGAAAATTAGAATTTCAAGTTTAGCTCCTGAAGTTTGGTGAAATTAAATTTCTATAATTTTGGAAAAGAAGGTTTTTAAGTAAATCTTTAATTCCGAGATATAAGGATTTAATCTTTGATTTTATTCTCAAATTCTAAAAGGAACCCAAATCCACTATTATTTAGATTGTATCAAAAATATTTTTGGTACCTTATTTGGAGTTTCAAAATTTGGAAAGAAATGATGAAATTTGGAAATCAAGAGATCCTAGAATTTTTCCTCTTTCATTTATTGGGCACTTTGTTGTATTTGGGTTTTCTTTATAAAAGTAAAGAAAGGAAAAGAGAATTAAAAGGAGCTAAAGATATAGACAAAAACCCTAAAATTCTTTCTTTTCCCCTTTCTTCTTCTCTCTCTTCCTCCCTTCTCCTTCACGAAAGACCCCCCTCCCCGCATCCATGCTTCTTCTTCTTCATTTGCCTTACACCAGGCGCACGCATAGCTTCCTTGTCCAAGCACACAACAACGAACCAACAACCACACCCACACACATAGCGACGCCACTTCTCCTCTACACTGCAAAACACGATCGATCTCCCTCCTCTCATGTTGAGTCACGCGACGTAAGCACCTTTTTGGCATTTTGGCTAGATTCCACGCATTTCTCTGCTATTGGTAAGTTTCGACATTAACCCAACCTTAGATATGCAATACTCACTCCTTGGATGATTTTGTTTTCTAGTTTTAGGTTCGTTAGGAATCGATTCATGAGTTCGAGGCTTGTTCTCGGTGACCCACGTGAGGATTCACATTTTTCGCACTACTAACTCAAATTCGGGCCTTAAAACAAGGTACCCATGACCAATCGATCTTAGATTTTGTTTACCCATGCCTTAAACATTTCTTGGTTGTGTTTTTAACTTGTTTGGATGTCGAACAACCCACTTTCGAGACAGGTCATTGCAAAAAAAGGGATTTCCAACACTGCCTTATTGGTTTCGAACCTCAAATCGCATTGGCATCGAGACCCACAATTGCGGTAGTGCTCAATCAAGTTACCCATGAATCTTAAGGGTTGGATTCATGATTTTGAACGTTGTCCAATACCAATCAGTGTGTTTCCACCCTTTTGAATTCTTTTAAGTTGTTGTAATGTAGTTTTTAATGTTTGGTTAATCCTTAATCACAGTTTTGAACACTTTCGGCTTTCGCCCACAACTCGAATAGCCTCATATTAGTTTGCCCATAGCCTGTTGAGATTAGTTTGGTGTTTTCGAACCAACTCGAACACCAACAAGCAAGCATTGGAGCTCGATGGGTGTAGTTTGGTAAGTTTTGACACACTTTAGAATCTTTCGAACTCATTTAAGGTTATCTTAGTTCAGTTGCTAAGCTTGGAGGTTTTTGTTTGTAGTTTCTAATAAATTTAAACTAGTTCGAGCAATCTTTCAATAAGGAACCAAGCTCGTATCGATTTTGAGTTAGTTTTGAATTGTTCGAGCTAAGTTTAAAGTTGTTCTGGGTAAGTACATTCCTCCTAAATACTCTGTCGAATTCGGTTAAGGATTTCAAATGGATTATGACCTCTAAACCTTATTTACTTTGCTTAGGAACTTTTCGACTTGCTTTAGGAGCATTCTAGGAAGTTTTGTAAGTAGAATTCTACCTGTGGGGTTTGTTTGTTTGTGTGCTAGCATGTTGTGTGCTTAACTTTGTTATATTATGCTTGTGACTATTCTTAAATCTATATATATTTTGAGTTGCTCTTGTGTTAAGTTGTTGTTGAGTTGTTGTGGATGTGGAGCATGTTGCATTGTATTCTTGTGATAAGCATGTGTCTCATTGAGGTTGGTTTGTTATCATGATATGTATGCTTAATGTATTGTGAGCATTGTTGGTAACAACTTGTCACGTGTATTATGTGAAATCTGACATTAATATGAGCTAGGAGCATGATGTGTAGATTCAATGCATCCTAATAAGCTTAGGTGAGATTAGAAACCTTGAATGAGATAAAGAAAAGTCAAGTAAATACTAGTGCGCCTCAGGTAAAAATGGTCGAGGGATAGTATATCACCATGAGATTTAGGAAAACATAGAGGCCTCGGGTAAAAATTATCAAGGGTCGATGTGGATTGAGTCGTCGAGGCCTTGGGTAAAAATGGTCAAGGGAGCGATGCACAGTTCGAGGCCTTGGGTAAAAATTGTCAAGGGTCAAACGCTGAGCGCCATAGAGGAACGTTGAGGTCCTAGGTAAAAATGGTCAGGGGTAGGCGGGTCTCAAAGGAATTAGTCTTAGGTAGTTTGGTTATACATGATCGGGTTAATGTATCTCGAAGGGTAAAGCTTGGAGAAAACCTTATAAGAGTTAAGTCATGAACATTGAGTAGTTTAGTATCTTGGGATATGTGCCCTAAACTTGTGTAATTTTAGTCAAATGAATAAAGAGTTATTTGTTTTGATAAAAGTATAATCTTGTTTTATAAATCTAATAAACTAAGCTCAAGGGTTATAATATATCTTAAACATCAGTGTAGTAGATACTATTTGGATTGTGTTTAGGAGTATAACCTAAATGGTCTATGGTATAAGAATAAGGTTGGAAACCTTATTCTGGTAACACCATGGATGCGCCCCACTTTGTAGTTAGTACAAATGAGGTAATCCAACTCATTCATGTGGATGACATGCGAGTGAGGGCATCCTGTATGAAGAGTTCATATAAGACCAGACTGCAAATTATTAGTTTAACCAGTATAACGTCGTTAACAGGATATGACTGATAATTTATAGATGGTCATTAGTGACTCAACCTGAATCCTGAGCAAGTTAAGAACTCCTGCTTATAAAGGTTTGTCCTTAGACTAGTATGGGTGAGAGTGGCCTGTAGCCGACTCAATTAGCCTACCTTCTAAGGGACAAAACCTCGTAAATAGCTGGGAACTTAACTCTGCAAGATGGAATTCTCTCATTCCTAGTATAAGGAATTAGATAGGTTGTTCCCTTAAGAACTGAGTCCAAGTCTTGAACAACGGGGCCCCACCCTCTAAACTAGTTTAAGAGGGATTGAGTTTATGGTAGGACCATAGACTTGTTGTTCATTAGAGGATCAGTGGTGCTTAAGGAACAAAGAGGTAATCATAGGGGTAAAACGGTAATTTGACCCAATTGTGATTACGAACAACCTATGAAGGATCGACTCATGGGTAATGATTATATCAATGGACACAATATAATCTACAATGAGGAGAGTGTAGCTACAAGTCTATAGTAGAATGACTTGTAGTTAATGAATATTGATTAACTAGATAAAGAGTTTGATCAGTTAATCTCACATCATTGGAGCTCATGAACTGTAGGTCCATTAGGTCCCTCCGTTGGCTCAACATGGTAATATTGAGGGTATAAAGTTAGGAATGAAATTGAAGTGTTCAATTTCATATATGAGGTGTTATATCAATTATATGTGATGTAATTGATATAATATATAGTTTTAATGTGAATTAGATTCACAAATTAACTATATACTAATGAGAGAATGAGGAGGGATAGGATGGTAATTTCCATCATATTTCCCTATAAGTAGTTGCATAAGATGCAACTTTAGGTGAGGCTAGTGTGTGCAACCCTAGAGTTCCCACATTTTTGTTGTTGGAAAGAGTTCCAAACATATATCTCTCAAACCTCCACATCTCATCCTAAAGGAACTCACCTTCCTTCCTCAGCTAGAGAACAACGAAAAAGATCTAGTGGTGAATCTTCACACGTGTCGGGTTCACATTGTTCATATGTGATCATTGGAGAAGGAGCTCGTGAAGAAAGTGCTCTTCAAAGGTAAAAATCTTGTTGTCCTAACTTGAAATGCATGTTTAATCTTTAGTATTTAGTTCTTGTTTTAGATCTATGTAATAAAATCATGAACACGCGATTCACAATCGTTTCCGCTACGAGGTTCGATCCCTTCATAGTAGAGTCTAGTGAGTTCGTGAAGTTAATTTGTAACTCAAGTGTGCATAGTTTGATGTTTTACTTTATGTATTGCACGTTTTGCTTGTTTAATGTATAAAAAGCATGTTTAGTTGGATATGAGTTGCATGATGTTGCTTTGTATGTTGTATGTTGTTTGGTGGTTCCTCAGGTGTGAGCTACTTACCAATACACGATAGGTACTGACCCACCCACCGATTTTTTAGGTAATGAGGAGTACCTATGACCTTGGTGATGCTGAAGAGGAGACATGAGAAGAGAAAGACCATAGTTGGATAGTTATTTACGATTTAGTATTTCCGTTGCATTTAGTTTCACTTAAGTAGTCTTGTAATAAACTTTATCTTGTGGTTTTGGTTTCGTTGTTCCTTACTTCCTTTGAGTAGGCTTACTAATCATTGGCTAGTTTGGATTGAGTTATAGTTAGAAGACGTTCATGCTTATTTTAGTTTGAAAAGTTGTTTTGTTGTGAAAGTTATGCAAAAGTTTAGTTTAGTTATGTGTTTTGGGTGGGCTGAGAACCTTCTGACTCGTTACAATGGTTAGGAGGTTGAGTTGGTTATCTTGTTGTTGGATCTTTAGAAGTATGTTTTTGTATATCAGGTACTTATAAAATTTTTTGGTTAAGTCATAGTTACGTCGTTATGCTGCTGAAATTTTCGAGGCATAATGTGCATAAATTTAGTAACATATATTAGATTAGGGTTCAAATTTGGGGTCGTTACAGGTCCTTTGTGCATGCTCCCACCACGAGTAAGTGTCGTCCTTTAACATGAATGTCGCACATGATACTTTCTGCACTTTCAGGCAGTTCATGAGCTGAAAAATATTCTCTATGGAAGATAACCACAACTTTCCCACAGTGGGGTCCTTAGAGGATCCATCAAACGAATGCGGGTCATACTTCCTGAAATCTCTCAAGTATCTGGCCTCAATCGACGCGCGTGCTTTGTGCACTGACCGCTGGACTAACTGAGTGGCCATTGTCGCTTGCACTTGGGCTTGCATCACTTCTAACATCACAGTCATCATATTAAAGTTGGCTTGTCCCGTTGATGGTGTTGTTAGGGGATCATTCCCCTAATTACCCGATTGTTCTGAGGTGGGCTTGGCATAGCTGGGGGATTCTCATTCTTGTCTACTAGTACTTCTGGAGGCGGTCCACCTGCCCTTCCAATTATTCGTCCCCTGCCACGCTCCCTACCTTGTCCTCTTCTTCTAGCTCATCATTTTGGTGGCATCTTTCCAATGTACTACAATACAATAATTCCACCTCAGACTTTTCATTCATTAACTGATAACAGGGATCACGTATACTTCCGCTAAAAAACATACATACATAATTACATACTTAAATATACTTGTTTTTTTTTCAAAGATAACATCAAGGTGGTATATATTGAAGTATATCAAGCGATGGTTGGAAATTGCTACTTAGCCATGAGATTCTTAATGCTTATGATAAAAGCGAGTCTACAAAACTCATAACGTTGGGCTCTCATACCAATTGTAACGACCCTAATTCTATGACTCTTTTTCTAGGATCATTACTAATCATGAATGCATATGAGGCCGTAAAACATTCATAAGAAAAGTTAAATACGATTAAAATCAAATCATGTTTTATGTCAGGATTCCAATAATTAAATCATTTAAAGTAAAATGACCGAAAACAAGCCTCTAGTTTAAAAAACAAACCTAACATTTAAAACGAATTAACACCCAACAAACGAAATCATAGAAAAGAAAACATGATAGTTTTTAAAGATGCGGAAGACATGACTTTCTATTCCCATGGCCATGGAAGCATGATTCCCATCATGCGCCTTGAACGTCTTTGCCTTTACCTGAAAACATTTTTTTAAAAAAATGGTGAGTATTATAAAATGACACTCAGTAAGTGACCCCACTGTCAGTGTTAGGAGATGCAATCACATGCAATATGACTTTTAAACTGCAACTTTAAGCTTTCATTGATGGGACCTAAAACTTCCTTTCATAAAATCATGGCTTTTATCTTTGACTTATTTTGGACAATTAATTCATCCTGAGAAAATCAGTTAGGGTCCTCTCAAATCCTTAAATCATATGGAGTCCTCTTAAACCCCAAGAAAAGCAATTAGAATCCCCTCAAACCCCATGAAAAATCATTTAGGAGATTAATTGTCACATCCTTCATAATCATTTTCATGAACAAGCGGTATGCATGAGAAATTCATTCATTCGCATATACATATATACAAATCAACGATGAAATAAGGCATGACATGAAGGGAATGAAACTCCCACAGCAGAAACGACTTTGAATCGTCGTGGTTTTCGTTGTGAAAAACGTTTTCTTAAAACTGAACATATCTCATAGATCCTAGGCTAAACATGCTATTAAGAAGGAAAAACAGAAACTAAAGTAACACTTACTTGTTGAAGAACACTTTTTCGAGATTTCCTTCTCCGATCATGAACTCCTCGTGCTCTCGATCTCTACGATTATGAACTCTCGAACCGAACGGATTGGACACCTCTGAAAGATCTTCTCGATTGTTCTCGGTCGGTAGAGGGAGAGTTGTGAGACTCCCTTTGATTTAGGGGTAGAGAGATATTTGAGAGAGAAGAAAGAATGTTTCTTGGTGAGATTCCAAAAAATGAACAAAGCTAAACAATCCTTCTTGCAAAGGAGCTTTTATAATGGTGATAGGTGGAGTTGAAATCTCCACCTATTTACCATTTTACCACAACATTAGGTATGCAAATCATATTTGCATAACTCATATAATAAGATATCTCATATCTTATAATACAAATCACATTTATATAATTGTGGATTTTAAATTGAATCACAATCAATTTAATTTCTCTCAATCCAATTTCTCTAAATTAGCACTAATTAATCAATTAGGCTAACCTATAGTTTATTATGAATCTCATTCACATCAAACTATATATTACGTCAATCATATCATATATAAATAACATAAATACCTTTTAATGAATTTGAACACTTCAAATCTACACCAAGTTGTAAACCCTCAATACATCTAGTTTGAGCCAACCGAGGGACCTAATGGACCTACAGATGACGAGCTCCAATGATCTGAGACTAACCTGTCAAACTCTTTGACTCGGTTACTCAACATTCATTAGCTACGGTAACACTCCACTAAAGCCCGTAGCTGCACTCTCATCACTGTAGGACAAGTTGTGTCCATGGATATAACCAATGCCCGTGAGTCGACCCTTCACAGGTTGTTCGTAGACACTGTTGGGTCAAATTACCGTTTTACCCCTGTGTCTACCACTTACTCCTTAAGTCCCACTGCTCCTCTAATGAACAACAACGTTGCATGGTCCAACCATAAACAACATCCCTCTCGGGCCAGTGAGATGGTGGGTGCCCATTGTCCAAGCCCTAGAGACAACACTTAAGGGAACAACCCCTCTAGTTTTCCTAAGTCGGGAACGAGTGAATTTCATCTCGCGTAGTCAAGTTCTCAGCTCCCCACGTGGTTCTGTACCTGAGAAGATAAACATATTGGGCGAGCAATAGTGACCACCCTCACCCGTACTAGTCAAAGGACAGACCCCCGAAGACAGGAGTCTGTAACACGCTCAAGATTAAGGTCAAGTCACTATTGATCATCTACGAAGTTATTAGTCCTATACTGTCAACGGTGTTACATCAGTAGGTTTAATAATTCACAGTCCGGTCTTGTACAATCTCATTGCATAGGATGCCCCACTCGCATGTCAACCACATGAACGAGTTGGATCACCTCGTTTGTATTTAATACAAAGCGGGTCGCATCCACAGCGTATCCAGGATTAGGTCTCTAACCCTATCCATATATTGTAGATCGTTCGGGTCATTAACTCGAACGTGATTCTCCCTGTGTGTCCACTACATACCGTTCAAGTTCTAGTTCTCTCATTAATTCAATGACCCTGAAACTTAGTTTATTGGATAAAGTTTATAAATATACGAGACACCAAGTGATGAAAAAAATAACTCTTATTTATTTCAAATATGAATATTACAAACATACACGAGAATAGGACATACATCTCAACATGACAGTCATAGGAGCATAAATCATAACTCAAAATTTCATACATGTACTCATCATAAAGTCGTAGAAAGAATTCCAAACAATTTTCATCATAAAGTCAATGAAGGATAAATGAAATCTCTTTTTAAATTCTTTTGAAAATCGATCTATATCAAAACCAGTCCTTGGGACAAAACCTTTAAAAATTATCTTTTGCTCCCGATTTGAAAATCGGCATGAGATCCTTTACCTTAGCTTTAGCTTCAAAATTTTTAAAATAAAGTTTGTACCTCAACGACAAGAGCGAGAGAAAAGAAATTATCGGTTTAATTTGCCTGACTAGACTCTCGGTTTACTGCCGAGTTGACCAAATCGAGATCGGTATAGATGGGTTAACCACAATGAGATCGAGAGCGGTAGTATTTACATCAGAAACGGTAAAATACCGTCAGTGATATAGGTATGATGACGTTACATGACGTTGCGTTCGTATAGTCTGAGAGTTGACGGTAGAACGAGAGCGGTAGTGATTCATGACAGCAAAAAACACAAGAATATGTCTAGATCAAGAGCGGCTGACGACATCAAAGGGTTATCTATCGATAAATATAAAAAGCAGGTCTTCTGTCGATAATCCAGCCGAAAGGAGGTCATCCGTACAAAAACCCCAAAGAAGATGGTGAATACAAGCATCGATCTGCGTGTCCATATAAGACAAAATGGGTGTTTTGAAAACCCTAATTTCTATTTTACTTTCCAATTTTGGCCCTCTCTTTTATTTAAACCACAACAACCCATTATCACAAATAAAATAACCTAAACTTAAAAAATTTTCAATTCCATCTTGATTCCGATTTAATTATTTTTCACGAAATTTTAATAAAACCTGAAATTAATCATATCTAAAATATCGAGCGTTATAGTTTCGCTCGGGTTTGACAGTTGCTTAGCATCGAGAATTCAAATTCATAACTGTTGGGTAAGCTCTTATCCTTGAATGGGACCATTATGTAATTTGGACTTAACGTAGTATGGTCTGGGGATTTTGTGGAGTTTGTGTTTAGTGTGAGTTGGGCCACGAACGAACGATCGCTGGTACAATCCAAAAATGAAAAAAATAGATTAACTAGTATGGTTAAGCAATAGTTAACTAATTACACGTGACATCAAATTAGGAGAGAGCCTCATTTTTTTGGGACCATTGAATAATTTCTCCAACTCTTCATTGGAGTCCTACAACTTTTATCTCATTTTTTCTTTACCTCGCCTTATTCCTGCATCTCTCCTCTCTCCTTTATCTCTATTTTTTTTTACATAAATTTTTTAAATTTCTTAATTTAAAAAAAATTTCTTTATTTTTATATGAATTCTCATCATTATTACTAATTAATAATTAAATATAAATAATAATTATCATCTTTTATTTTTATCCAATAATTTTGATAATTTTTAACAAAATTTTCTTTTTATTCTATAATTTTATTTTTTAAAATATAAATTGTATAGGAATGTTTTAGATATGATACTATTAGTTAAATTGAAATTTTAATCTAGCTTATAGTACTACATAACAATTTTTTTTTAATGATTAAGATTTTCATATCTCATTTCCTTCACATGTCATCTACAATTTTGTTTTAAGTTTAAACTAAAATTACTTAATAACAAATAACGATCTTATCTTTTTTAAGTTTTTTTTTTATTAATAGCTCAAATATATATATAAATTTATGACTTGAAAATAAGAAAAACATATTTTAAAATAACTCATATTACAATTTAAGAAATGAATATTTAAAAAGATTAGCGTATTAAAAAAAATTATTTTCAAACTAATTATATTCAAAGTAAAAAGATAAATGATTTCTCATTCCTAACTTAATAAATAAGATAAATATATAGTATTTTGAACAAAAGTATGTATGACATTCATTTTTAATGGTGTTTAAAAATACTAGTTTATTAGCATGTGCATTACCCGTGTGTGTGTGTATATATATAATTTTTAAAGATTAAACAATTTGAGTTACATACTGTTCACATGTGATTTTAGCAAAGAAATAGAAATGAGACACATGTAATTGAACGTTGTATTTTTATTAATTTGAATGTAGTAGATTACAATCTCTAGTGTTTATCGTCTGATTCTTTCTCTCTCAACTGTAATTAGTCTGAGTGTTTTACAGCTTGTTCTCAGACGTAGATTTGATTCGAGAGCTTCACAGCTTGTTCTCGAATGTGAATTTATATCGAGTTCTTTGTAGCTTGTTCTCGAATGTAGACTTGTCTCGAGGGCTTTACAGCTTGTTGAAGGTCTTTAGCTTGCATTTTGTTGAAGGTCTTCGGCTTGCAGCCTGTTGAAGGTCTTCGACTTGTAGCTTGTTGAAGGTCTTCGGCTTACAACTTGTTGAAGGTCTTCGACTTGTAGTTTCTTGAAGGTCTTCGGCTTATAGCGTGTTGAAGGTCTTCAGCTTGCAGCTTCTTGAAAGTTTTCGGCTTGTAGCGTGTTAAAGGTCTTCGACTTGCAGCTTCTTGAAGGTCTTCGACTTACAGGTTATTGAAGTCCTTCAATTTGTAACTTCCTAAGGACTTAAAGTGTTTAAAGACCCGTGAGAGTATCCAACATCTAAGAATTTTGCTCTGGATTCTCTTTGAGTTCTCTTTATAGTGAAATTTCTGAACTTTTGGAATGAAGGAGAAGCTCTCTATTTATAGAGCTTTCCAAGACATGTGGATTTGGGTTTTAGTGGCTTTTTGGGCCAACCACCTAAACTTGGGCTTTGTTGGCTTTGGGTCTAACCATTTGAATTTTTGTTTTATTTAACTTTAACTCAAATTTCATATAACTTAATTTGACCAAATTAAACTTTAAATTTTTAGAATTTGTCAATTTTTGTCTTCAAATTAAATTTACAACACATTATAATTGGTGCTAAAATATAATTATTTGTTGTCCTTAATTTAGAATGATGACATGCCAATTGGAAATTGATCGAAATTTCTATGTCAACACATACTATGGATTAAAATTATTTTACAATTAATTAAGAATAGTTTTATATGTTCGTGATATAATATTAGTTTTTAAAAACTCACTCATTTAAGTGTGTACAACTAAGCCGGTAACCCAAGCAGATCTAGAATTTGTATCGAGGAAAGGAGCTAATGACATATTAACCACTATGCCAGAAGACTTTTTTTGTTATTTGATCTGATTTTTTCTATACATATTATTAAAGGCAAAAAATTTGAGGGGGGCTCGAGCCCCTCTAGGCCCATGGTAAATCCACCCCTGTACTTAACCCAAAGGTTGGGTAGAGTTAGGTTTTTTTTTTCAGTTTGGGTTGGGTTAGAAGTTCGGAGAATCGAAAAATTTTAGGTCGGTTCTCGAGTTGAGTTTTTAGGCTCGGGTTGACCTAACGCAACTCAACCCCAAGTTTATATTTTTTAAATTTTATTTTAATTAAATATATACTTATAAATAAATTATTTGTTAATTTCTTAGGTTTTTCTTCTAGACTTCTAACAAATGTTAAGATGTTATGAATTTTGAAGTTTGATATTTGAATTTTATGTTATTTTAGTTATTAATTCAAGAAAAAAAATATTTAAAATAATTTAAAACATTATAAAAAAATAAAAAAATTAACCCGATGACCCAACCCAATCCAACTCGAAAATATTGAGTTGGGTTGCTCTCATGAATAGAGTTGATTGAGTTTAAGAAATGACTAACCTGAATTTCAGGTTGGTCCAAAAATCTCCTGCAACCCAACCCAACCCGGCTTATGTACACCCCTATATTCATTTTGGACTTAATCATTTTAAAATAACATAAATATTTGACATCTTAACTTTAGCTTAGTAAAACTTCAAAGAATATACTATTTTCAAATAAATCAATCATTAAATAATTCATTAAATTGATTAGCTAGAAAAATAAAATCTTAAATTATGAAAAAATAAATATTAAAACTTTATTAAGGTTGGAAAACAAATCTTAAATTAAAATTTAAAATCGACAAAAACGAGTCTTTAACAAAATTGTAAAATATTCATAAAATAATATAATTTTTAAAATCTGAATTTTAATTGACGAAAACAAATCTATATTGTTTAGGTTTCAAAAAAAAAAAAAAATCTATATTGTTTCTAGAAATGAAAACATGAAAATTTTAAAATTGCTTTGTATCTCTTTAAATTAATAGATTGAAGTCTTTTCAAATCATATGTAATCTTTTTTAATTATTATAACCTTTCTTTTATTTAGAAACTATCCAAGGCAAATAAATAAATAATTAATGTGAGAGATATTGGAAAAAAATATGGGGTATTTTGTTCATTTTTTTATAAAGAAATTTGTAAAATATACCTAATTTAATAAAAAAAACTCAATATTAGAATTCATGGAAATAAATCCTTAATAATGAAATTTTAAAAATTTGTATAAAAAAGAACTAAAATCAACTCATACTTTAGAATTTCAAGTTTTAAAAAAACTCTACCCCTCAAACATAGATTTCCTAACTCTCAAAGTTTCTAACTTCTCATACTTACTAATTCTTACATCCTGGAACTCCTATTCCTTGCAACTACTTGTCTCAAACAGCTCTTAAGGGTGTGTTTGAGGCATGAGTTTGGATTTGGATGAGTTTGAGTTGTAAATCCAAACCCATGTTTAGGGCAAAGTATTTAAAACTCTTAGTTTTGAAACACAAACCCATGAGTTACAACAGTGCACCCCCATAGGATTTGTTCCATATTTTTCTATTTCATTTGTCGTTTCCCATTTTTGCGCGACCACGTCGACAAATACTCCAGTGATAACTCCTGCGACCACCGACAACGATAACTCTGGCGACCGTACCAATGACTCGACCACTGCTGACCACTGCCTCTAGCGACCACTTGATTTTCCATTTCCAATGACATCTTCAACAACAACTCTGACGATCATACTAGTGACTACCTCCGATGACCACTTGGTTTCCCATTTTCGATGATTTTTTCGACAACAACTTTGATGACAACTCCAACGACAACTCCAACAACCATATTGACGACTGCTTCCGACGGCCATTTGATTTCCAATTCTAGTGACTACTTGGTTTCCATTTCTAAGAACCTTTTCGATAACAACTCTGGTGACAACTCAACAGCCACTTAATGACCACCGATAACGATAACTCCGACGACCACCTCCATAAACCTAACCACTCCATCAACTCGACTACCCCAACAATCACTCAGAGACCTGACCAACTAGTCAATTTTTTAAAATGTTAAAATAAAACTAGGGCAAAATATATTTTTGGTCCCCAATGTTACATTTTAGTCCCGAAAGTTTGAAAAATAATTGTAAATGGTCCCTAAAGTTAATTTGATTGTTAATTAACTAGCAAAAAATGATGTGACACATTGATGTGACAAATTTTAAATGAGGTGGAGAATTTTATTATTTTATATTATTTTTTTAATGGATTACATGGCTTTTTTCCGTTCTTTTCTACTCTCCTTTTTCTTCCTCTCCTTCCTCATTCTCCTCCTCTTCCTCCATGAATATGGGTTGCTGCATCTGTTTTTTTTTTCCTTTATGCATATGGGTTTGTAACTTTAAATCCAACCCTCCATGTGTTTGTAACTTTGTGCATTTTTCATATAACTTACATTTTGGTTTTATCAAGAAGGAAAATATCCTAACCAAAGCTCCATAGATGTGAAAACTAAGACTCAAAATTCTCCCATACAAGAGCGACGAATGTCAAGATAAATGAAAATCCAAGACATCCACCATATTTAACCCTATTGGAGTCTACAAAAATCATGACTTGGAAATACATTAACGATTTTTTGAAACCTAGAAACGAATCGAAAAAAAGCAAGTAGGGAAAAAAAGGAAAATCTAATTATTGTTGTAGATTCCAATCAATCCATAGCAAATTGATGGGAATCTATTCCCCTTGAGCAGCGGAAACGTGATTAAAGCGTAATTGCTTGTATGTTTTGGTTTAACACAAATACCACTACATTGGCAAAAACAGAGAATAAACATACAAATCCTAATCTAATTAGGCATGGATCTAACACATGTAAACATGATTAATAATAAAAGTATAAACCAAAGGTAAGTAACCATTACATTTGTAGTTTCAATTTGCAACACAAGAACACTTCTCTGTTTTTTCTTTTTCAACCGGACAACACCACGAGGAAAACCTCCTATCCTCTGAGTTTTTTTTGATCAATTCCTTTGTGGGAAGGAATCCAACACTTGGAAGAGATGAGAATATTGAGAAAGAGAGTTTTGTATCAGCAATTCTCACAATTGCATCAATCATCCATACATTAACTTCTCTCAATTGAGAAGTTAAAATGTCAAGGAGCTCTTTCCCCACTCCCTATCGATAGGGAGTTAGTGGGGAAGATGGTAACGTGTCCTCCTGACACGTTCCCATTAATTAATTAATTAAAATTAATTAATATTAAATTAATTAAATCAAATTTAATTAATTAATTAAATGAATATCAGATATTTAATTAATTTTTAAATATCACATATTTAATTAAGATCAAATCATATTTAATCTATTTCTCCTCTAACCTATAGTTTTAATTCACATCTTATGCACATTAAATTTTAACCTATAGTTTTTAAATATGAATCTCATTCACATTTACATTTAACATTTGAACTCTTTCAAATATTTAATTCTCTCATATAATTTAATATGAACCATATTCACATTAAATTTATAATATAAAGTTCCAAAACTTTATATTATAATGTATCCATATACATAAATATATATTCCCTAATGAATTTGAACATTTCAAATTTAAACGATCTAAGAACCCTTTATGAGCTAGAAGGTGGACCTAATGGACCTACAGATCAGAAGCTCTAACGATACGAGATTACTCGGTTAATCTCATCAACCTCTTAATCAACATTCGTTAGCTGTAGGAACACTCCACTAAAGTCCCACAACTGCACTCTTCTCACTGCAGATATTTTTATGTGTCCACGGATATTGACCAATAACGACAAGTCAATCCTTCACGAATGTTTGTAACACCAGTTAGGTCAAATTACCGTTTTACCCCTGGGTTACATCTTGTACCTTAAGTACAAGTGCTCCTCTAATGAACAATTTGTTTGTGGTCCTACCAACAAACAGAAGTCCCTCTCGGCCCAATGAGAGGGTCGGACCCTTTGTTCAAGTCTCGAAGACACCACTTAAGGGAACATTCATCTACTTACCCTAATACGCGGGAAGGAGTGAATTCAATCTTGCTAAGTTAAGTCCCCAACTGCTTACTCGGTGTTGTCCCCAAGAAGGTAGACATATTGAGTCGGTGTACATGGCCACTCTCACCCATACTAGTCAAAGGACAATCCCTCGCAAATAGGAGTTCGTAACCTGCTCAGGATTGAGATTAAGTTGCCTAGGTCATCCTAGTGAAATAGAAACCTAACTAGTCAACGGAGTTACACCTAGTGATTACTATTTCGCGGTCCGGTCTTATGTAATCTCATTACATAGGATATCCCCACTCACATGTCATCTACATGAACACGTTCGGCTCGCAGTGTTTCTATCATATACAAAGTGGGCCACATCCATAGTATTACCAGGGTAAGGTACCCAAACCTTATCCCCTTACTATAGACTCTTTAGGCCTATCTCGTACCGAGATCTTTCTTTATGTACATTACATTTAGTACAAGAGACATCTTACAGCCTTGGATGTTTAGTTTATTGGATTTAGGGTTAATACAAGGGCAATATCGTAAATAATGAAGCAATAACTCTTTATTGCAAATAATAACATTTTATTACAATAATTAGAACAAAATTACAACTATGAGTTTTAGGGCAAAAACCCCAACAAACTCCCACTTGAACTAAAACTCTAGTGGGGTACATTACAATCTAAAACAGTGGTTACAGAGATACAAATACAATAAACTAGGGCATCCATATACCCATTACATATCTCCCACTTGCCCTAGACTAGCCTATGTACATGTCTCGTAGACCTAGACTTTCCAGATGACCCTCGAACACTTTAGCCGTGAGAGTCTTTGTAATCGGATCAACAATGTTGTGCTCAGAAGCGATATTCGTGACTGTCACATCTGCTCACTGCACTATCTCTCGTATCAGGTGATACTTCCTTTCGATGTGCTTGTCTCGCTTATGGATGCGAGATTCCTTCGAATTGGCTACCGCACCACTGTTGTCACAGTATAAGGTGATGGGAAATTTCATATTTGGAACAACTTCCAAATCAGTAAGGAATTTCCTTAGCCAAACAACCTCTTTAGCTGCTTCAGAAGTAGCGACATACTCAACCTCCATCGTGGAGTCAGCGATACATCCTTACTTGATGTTTCGCCATACTATAGCTCCACCATTAAGGGTGAAAACTGATCCCGATGTGGATTTCCAAGAATTCTTATCGGTCTGAAAATTAGAATCAGTGTATCCTGTTAGGATCAAATCCTTAGTCTCATACACAAGCGTATAGTCCCTCGCTCTCCTAAGATACTTGAGGATATTTTTAACTGCGGTCCAATGGTCTAACCCTAGGTTGGATTGGTACCTACTGACTATTCCCACTGCATAGCAGATATCTGGCCTCGTGCACAACATAACATACATTAAGCTACCTACCACAAGGGCATAGGGAATACGTCTCATATCTTCAACTTCTTGAGGTGTCTCAGGACACTGTTCCTTAGACAGATGAACTTCATGCCTGAAGGGTAATAAGCCCCTCTTGGAATTCTGCATCGAATATCGGGCCAACATTTTGTCGATATAAGATGCTTGAGACAAGCTAGCGTTCTGTTCTTGCGATTCCAGAATATCTGAATCCCAAGAACATATTGCGCCTCTCCCAAATCTTTCATTTGGAATTGGGTCGCCAGCCAATTCTTTATGTCAATAAGGTATCCTACATCATTCCCAATGAGTAGGATATCATCCATATAAAGCACTAAGAAAGCTACCTTGTTGTTGATGATACTCTTGTAAACACAAGGCTTATCAACATTTTGGTGAAAGCCATAAGACTTGATCGCAGTATCAAATCTTATGTTCCAAGATATGGATGCTTGTTTCAACCCATAAATGGATCTATTGAGCTTGCAAACTTTTTGCTCCTGACCTTGGGTTATGAACCATTTGGGCTGAGACATTCAAAAAGGCAGTCTTGACGTCCCTTTGCCAAATTTCATAATCATAAAATGCGGCTATGGACAAGAGTATCCTAATAGACTTAAGCATAGCAACAGGGGAAAAAGTTTCCTCATAGTCAACTCCTTCCCTTTGGATAAAACCCTTTGCTACAAGTCTAGCATTAAAGGTTTGTACCTTTCCGGCTGCATCTCTCTTTCTCTTATAGATCCATTTGCACCCTATGGGTCTTACCCCTTCAGGCTAGTCTACAAGTTCCCAAACTGAATCGAAGTACATTGACTCCATTTCAAGGTCCATGGCTTTGATCCATAGGTCCTTGTCTACGTCATTCATTGTCTGTCTATAAGACAATGGATCTTCTACACCGTCATCAGGTATGACGACTTGAGTTTCAGCTAAACCCAAGTAGCGGTCAGGTTGGGAAACAACCCTCCCACTGCGTCGAGGCATTCCCAACGATTGAGAAGGACGAGACTGACTTGATGTGTTGGCTTCTTCATCAACTCTTGATGAAGGTCCAGCTTGATCAACAACTCTTGTTGACTCATCTGTAGCTTCATTTAGTACTAACTTACTACGCGGTTTATGTTTCCTCATGTGATCTTCCTCCAAGAAAAGTGGCGTTTGTCGATACAATCACCTTGTTTTCTTGTGGGTCGTAGAAAAGACCACCTCTCGTTTCCTTGGGATAGCCAACAAATTGACATAATATTGAACGAGGTTCCAGTTTCTTTAGGTTTGTCGCCAGCACGTGTGCCGGACAACCCCAAATCCTAAAGTGTTGTAAACTAGGTTTACACCCCTTCCATAACTCAAAGGGTGTTTCTGAAACACTATTTGATGGAACAGTGTTCAAGATTTGAACCGCAGTCTTTACTGCATATCTCCAAAACGAGGTAGGCAATTGAACATAACTCATCATAGATCGAATCATGTCCAACAAGGTTCTATTTCTCATTTCTGACACACTATTTTGTTGTGGTGTATTAGGTGCTGAGAGTTGAGATTTAATTCCATGTTCTATCAAATAGTCCTGGAATCTCAAATTCATATACTCTCCACATCGATCAGATCGAAGTGTTTTAATGGTTTTCCCTAGTGCATCCTCCACTTCAGCCTTATACTCTTTATACTTTTCAAGAGCCTCAGACTTATGGTGCATTAGGTATAGATAACCATACCTCGAATAATCATCTATGAAAAGGATGAAATATTCGTACCCTCCACGGGCTTTAACATCCACCGGCCCACAAAGATCCGAATGTATAAGCTCCAAAGGTTCTATGGCTCTATGACCTTTTCCAGTAAAAGGTCGCTTAGTAATTTTGCCTTCCAAGCATGATTCGCAAGGAGGTAAAGAATCATCTTCTAACTTGTTTAGAAGTCCATTCTTAGATAGTCTCTCAATCCGGTTGAGATTTATATGACCAAGTCTAAGATGCCAAAGATAGGTATTATTGTTTGGAGAAATTCTTTGACTTTTACTTTGAGTAATAGCAGTTTTAAACATCTCTTGATTTAAAATTGTTTTAGTTTGTTTCGGTTTAAGTACATACAGGTCGTTTTCTAATCTAGCAGAACAAATATCGACTCCCTTTTTCGAAATGAACGCTTCAGAAAAAGTAATACAATATCAATGTTCAATTAGACAAGAGATAGAAATTAAGTTCCTCTTAATCTTAGGAATTATGTACAGATTTTTTAAATATAAAAATCTATCTCTATAAAACAGCTTGGCATCTCCAACTGCATGAGCTGAGACGACGTCTCCCATTCCGACCCTGAGCCTCATCTCACCCTCTTCGAGCTCCTTGAAGGAACTAGTTTCCTGTAAAGAAGAGCAAACGTGATTAGTGACTCCTGAATCAAGTATCCAGGTAAAATCATCATTTTCCACTAAACAAGTTTCAAAAGAACAAGTAAATCAAATTTACCTTTTTTTCTCTTTGAGCTCAGTGACTGCAGTAGCAGAAGCTTTCCCTTTTCCTCCTTTTCTCTTCTTCTTAGTCTTCTTAATCCTAGAAGAAGAACCGCAGGACTTGTTTCTAGAGGATAAACCCTTATGGAATCTTCTGGAATGGGCAAACAGATTTGCCTCTCCATCAGCTTGTCCCTTATTCTTCATAAGGGACTAGAAAGTCTGTAGTTCATTGAGGAGAGTAGTCAGGTTATACTCTATCTTGTTCATCACCGCATTGCTGCAGAATTGTAGGAAGCTCTTCGGAAGAGATTCCAAGATGAACGACACCTGACTCTACTCGTCTATGATCGCGCCGTTCATTTCAGCCACGTTGAAGTGGACCATCAGATCGAGAACATGTTCTCTCACCGACGACCACTCCTTCATGTGGGAGTTATAAACGTTCTTGAGGGATTCGTGTCGAAATTGTCCAGACGATTGTCCAAACATATTCTGCGACGAACTCATGATCTCACGAGCTGAGACCATGCCCTCGTGCTTTTTGGCTAGAACTTCAGAAACACTAGCCAAAATGTAGACCTTGGCCTTGTCATTAGCCAAAATGTAACTTTTGAGCTGAGACCATGCCCTCGTGCTTTTTGTTCTTCCTTTGGAAGAAGGAAAGTGGTGAGACTTTTCTTGGTTTTGGAGAGGGAGGAGAATTGAGAGAAAAGTTGAGAGAGTTCTCTTCTTTTTGGGTGAAATCCAAAAAATGAGAGTGAAAACCTTACAATCCTTCTTGCAAGAAGGGTTTAAATAGTGGAATAACCATGGAGTTAAAATCTCCACATTATTACCATTTTACCAGAACCATAGGTTATGCAAATCACATTTGCATAACCATATAATATAAGATATCTCATATCTCATTTTGCAAATCACATTTGCAATAATTGTGGATTAATTAAATTGAATCACATCCAATTTAATTTCTCTCAATTAATTTCTCCAATTAGCCCTAATTCAACAATTAGGCTAACCTATAGTTTATTATGAATCTCATTCACATTAAACTATATATTATATCATTCATATCTCATATAAATGACATAAATTCCCTTAAAGTGAAATTGAACACTTCAATTTCATACCAAAACATTAACCCTTCTTTAAACCCAGATTGAGCAACCGAGGGACCTAATGGACCTACAGTGACGGACTCCAATGATCCGAGATTAACCTATCAAATTCTTTGACCCGGTTAATCAACATTCATTAGCTACTGGTAACACTCCACTATAGCCCGTAGCACTCCCCGTCGATCAGAGAATATTACGTGTCCACCGATATAACCAATGCCCATGAGTCGACCCTTCACGGGTTGTTCGTGAGACACTACCGGGGTCAAATTACCGCTTTACCCCACGTGTCTACCTCTTGTTCCTTAAGTCCCCACCGCTCCTCTAATGAACAACACATTGTGATGGTCCAACCATACACAACACCCTTCTCGGGCCAATGAGAAGGTGGGCGCCCGTTGTCCAAGCCCCGGAGACAACACTTAAGGGAACAACCCTCTAGTTTCCTAAAGGCGAACGCAGTGAATTCTATCTCGCGTAGTTAAGTTCCCGAGCTCCTTACTTGGTCCTGTCCCCTGAGAAGATAGGCATATTGGGCGAGTAATCGTGACCACCCTCACCCGTATTTAGTCAAAGGACGGACCCCGCAGACGGGTGAATCAAGTAACACGCTCGAGATTCGTGTCGAGTCACTAATGGTCATCTCACGAAGTTATTAGTCCCATCACCAGCGGTGTTACATCGGTAGGTCTAATAATTCACGGTCCCATCTTGTACAATCTCATTGCACAAGATGCCCCCACTCGCATGTCAACCACATGAACGAGTCAGATCACCTCGTTTGTATCTAATACAAAGCGGGTCGCATCCACAATGTATCCGAGATTAGGTCTCCAACCCTATCCATATCATCATGAGACCGTTCGGGTCATTAACTCGAGCGTGATCCTCCCCGTGTGTCCACTATACACCGTTCAAGTTCTAGTTCTCTCATAAATTCAATGACCCTGGAGCTTAGTTTATTGGAAAAGTTTGTAAATATTGCGAGACATAAAGTAATGAAATAAATAACTCTTATTAATTTCAAACAGTAATTTACAAACACGAGATGAGGACAAAAATCCCAACAAACTTGATGTGAACATCTCGTTTTCTCCCACTGAAGTTCCTAAGATTAGGGTGTAGGTTTAACTTAGTTGGATTCTGGCTAAAAAAATCTATCTAAGTTTATGTCTATTATAACTATTATAACTAGGTCTTTTAACCTTATGTCTAGGTGTATAAACATTTTATTACCTAGATATAAAATATAGAACTATGGTTAATTCAACTCAAGTTGTTCCGTTAATCGTCAGCTTAAGTACCCCCAACCTTAGATAGAACTTCACCGGTAGAGTTCCCTTATAACCAATGTCCTATTGTCCTACTATATTTTAAACTATTTAAAATATTATGTAAGACTAACTTCTAATCCTATTAGAAATTAAAATTAGGTCTGAATTAATTTTAAACAATTTAAAACTAATTTAATTTAACCCAAGTTCTTATGTTTGCATGCAATTCTTTGTTATAGATTATGGTTTCTAAAACCGCTTAATTTATAACTTTTATAAATTTTAATAATTATCTTATGACAATGAACTACATTATAAAACCAACAAACAATTTTTGAATTGGAATTATAAAGCATTCAAATAATTGAATAATGCAAATTACTTAAATAAAATAACATTTATTTTAAACTAAGTAATTTCATGCTCCATGCAATTTATTTTCCATATAATCTAATTATAACAATTACAATTAATTACCCATGAAAAATAAATTTCTCATGCATTTCTACCATATTTATATAACAATTATACAAATAAAAATGCATGAACATGCTTATCCTAAGGTGGGAAAAATTCTAAATGACATTCATAAAGAAAAATAGCTGTAAAACCGAAAAAAATGGCCCCTAAGTGCAAAAATAATAAAATTACACTAATTTTATTACAAAACCGGTCCAAAACTCCTTGAACCGGGCTCAAACCGCTCGAACCGGATCGAAAAAGACTTGAACCACTCGAACCGCCTTTGAACCGGTCTGCTTCTCTTGATTGGCGTCACGACATTGCAATGTTGAGGGCGCGTTGCAACGCCAGCTTCATTCGCGCTCGCGCCTAGCATCGGGGTAGCGTTGCAATGCTGAGGGGCAACGTTGCAATGCTGCTGACCCCTGGAGCTTCCGCATCGATAGGGAGCCTCGGCGTTGCGACGTTGTTCCTCAGCATTGCAACACTGTTCCTCCTGACACGTTCCCATTAATTAATTAATTAAATAAATTTAATTAATTAATTAAATGAATATCATATATTTAATTAATCTTTAAATATCACATCTTTAATTAAGATCAAATCATATTTAATCTATTTCTCTTCTAACCTATAGTTTTAATGCACATCTTATGCACATTAAATTTTAACCTATAGTTTTTAAATATGAATCTCATTCACATTTAAATTTAACATTTGAACTCTTTCAAGTATTTAATTCTCTCATATAATTTAATATGAACCATATTCACATTAAATTTAGAATATAAAGTTCTAAAACTTTATATTATAATGTATCCATATACATAAATATATATTCCCTAATGAATTTGAACATTTCAAATTTAAACGATCTAAGAACCCTTTATGAGCTAGAAGGTGGACCTAATGGACCTACAGATCAGAAGCTCTAACGATACGAGATTACTCGGTTAATCTCATCAACCTCTTAATCAACATTCGTTAGCTGCAGGAACACTCCACTAAAGTCCCACAACTGCACTCTTCTCACTGCAGATATTTTTATGTGTCCACGGATATTGACCAATAACGACAAGTCAATCCTTCACGAATGTCTGTAACACCAGCTGGGTCAAATTACCGTTTTACCCCTGGGTTACATCTTGTACCTTAAGTACAAGTGCTCCTCTAATGAACAATTTGTTTGTGGTCCTACAAACAAACAGAAGCCCCTCTCGGGCCAATGAGAGGGTCGGGCCCTTTATTCAAGTATCGGAGACACCGCTTAAGGGAGCATTCATCTACTTACCCTAATAAGCGGGAAAGAGTGAATTCCATTTGTTGGGATTTATGCCCTAAACTTGTGTAATTTTGATTAATTAAATAAAGGGTTATTTGTTTTGATAGAATTACAGGCTTGCTTTATAAATCCAATAAACTAAGCTCCAAGGTTATAACATATATCTTGAACATCAGTGTAATGGACACTATTTGGATTGTATTCAAGAATATAACCTAAATGGTCTATGGTATAAGAATAAGGTTGGAAACTTCATTCTGGTAACACCATGGATGCGACCCACTTTGTAATTAGTACAAATGAGGTAATCCAACTCATTCATGTAGTTGACATGCGAGTGGGGGCATCCTGTATGAAGAGTTCAAACAAGACCGGACCGCAAATTATTAGTCTAACCAGTGTAACACCGTTAACAGGATAAGACTAGTAATTTATAGATGGTCATTAGTGTCTCGACCTGAATCCTGAGCAAGTTAAGAACTCCTACTTATAGGGGTTTGTCCTTAGACTAGTATGGGTGAGAGTGACCTGTAGCCGACTCAATAAGCCTACCTTCTCAAGGACAGAACCTCGTAGGTAGTTGGGAACTTAACTATGAAAGATGGAATTCACTCATTCCTACACTAAGGAATTAGAGAGGTTGTTCACTTAAGAACTGACTCCAAGTCTTGAACAACGGGGCCCCGCCCTGTATGAGGGTATGAGTCTAAGGTAGGACCTTAGACTTGTTGTTCATTAGAGGATCAGTGGTGCTTAAGGAACAAAGAGGTAATCACAGGGGTAAAATGGTTATTTGACCCAGCTGTAATTACGAACAACCCGTGAAGGGTCGACTCATGGGTAATGACTATATCGATGGACACAATATTATCTACACAATGAGAGGAAAGTGCAAATACAAGTCTATAGTGGAGTGACTTGTAGTTAATGAATATTGATTAACTGGATCAAAGAGTTTGATCAGTTAATCTCACATCATTGGAGCTCATGAACTGTAGGTCCATTAGGTCCCTCCGTTGGCTCAACATGGTAACATTGAGGGTATAAAGTTAGGAATGAAATTGAAGTGTTCAATTTCATACATGAGGTGTTATATCAATTATATATGATATAATTGATATAATATATAGTTTTAATGTGAATAAGATTCATATATAAACTATATATTAAAAAGAGAATAAAGAAGGGGTAGGATGATCATTTCCATCCTATTTCCCTATATATATGGTTGCATGAGATGCAACTAGGTTAAGTGATTTCAAGCCTTAGTTGTGTTGTTGGAAAGGTTCCAAACACAAACATCTTTCTCACAACATCTCATATCACCTAAAGGGAACCCACATTCCTCCCTCACCTAAAGAACAACGGAGAAGATTCAATGGTCGTGTATTCGTCCGTTCGTGTTGCAGTTGCTGAGATCGTGATCGTGGGAGAGAGGAGCACTTGAAGAAAGGTTCTTCAAAGGTAATATTCCTTGTTGTCCATTATGTTTATATGCTTAATCTAGTTGTTTTCGTTCTTGAATGTAATCTTTGTAACTAAATCGAGAGCGCGCGATTAACAATCGCTTCCGCTGCGGGATTCGATTCCCTACACCATCTTGCTAAGTTAAATCCCCAGCTGCCCACTCGGTCTTGTCCTCAAGAAAATAGGCATATTGAGTCGACGTACATGGCCACTCTCACCCATACTAGTCAAAGGACAATCTCTCGCAAACAGAAGTTCGTAACCTGCTCAGGATTAAAATCAAGTTGCCTAGGTCATCCTAGTGAAATAAAAACCTAACTAGTCAACGAAGTTACACCTAGTGGTTACTATTTCGCGGTCCGGTCTTATGTAATCTCATTACATAGGATATCCCCACTCACATGTCATCTACACGAACACGTTCAGATCACAGTGTTTGTATCATATACAAAGTGGGCCACATCTATAGTATTACCAGGGTAAGGTACCCTAAACCTTATCCCCTTACTATAGACCCTTTAGGTCGTATCTCGTACCGAGATCTTTCTTTATATACATTACATTCAGTACAAGAGACATCTTACAGCCTTGGATGTTTAGTTTATTGGATTTATATCGTAAATAACGAAGCAATAACTCTTTATTGCAAATAATAACATTTTATTACAATAATTAGAACAAAATTACAAACTACGAATTTTAGGGAAAAAACTCCAACACAAATTTGGTAATTTGGTGAGCGCCCTAGAACTTTCTCCCTAAGTCTCATTTAATTTTTTCTTGTCTCTCTTGCAAACTTTCTCTCTCTAGAAGGAAAAAGTTAAGATTGTGCTTGTTTGAGATTAAAATTGGTCTAACTCAGTAAAGAATTCAAAGAGAAAAAGAAAAATAAAGAAAACAAACTACTAGATGCATAGAGTTAGAAGCTTGTAGGAGAGGATGAAGAGAATGAGGAAGAAGAGAAGAAAAGGAATGAAGGGGAGAGAGAAAAGAAGGGAAAAGATAGTAAAAAGAAAAAAAAAAAAGAGAGCCATATAATCTTTAAAAAATGATATAAAATTAATAAAGTTTTTCATCTCATTCAAGTTTTGCAACATCATTTTTTGTTAGTCAAATTAACTTCCAGGTGAAGGGATTTTGAATTCCCGCAGCGGAAGACGTTGTGAAACGTCGTTGATCCGTTGTGTAAAACGTGTCTTAAAATTGAATCTATCTCATAGATCCTAGGCTAAACATGCAAAGAAGAAGAAGAAAACAGTAAGTAAAAAGTACTAACCTCTTGAAGAAATCTTCTTCAACGTTTTCTCCTTCTCCGATCACGATCTCCCTCGATCCAACGTTCTCCTCGAACACGAACCTCGATCAGTGTTGCAAGACACTTCCAAAAAGTCTTCTCGGTTGTTCTCGGGAGGTTGAGGGAGAGTGAGTGAGACTCCCTTTGGTTTTGGGTGAGGAGATAATTTTGTAGAGTTGAGAGAGAATTTGAGAGAGAATTGCCTTGCTCTCTTTGGATGGAAATCCAAAAAATGGCAAATGGCATACCAAAGGCTTCTTGCAAAGCCTTTAAATACTATTGTGTGATGGAGTTAAAAACTCCACCAAATCACAATTTTACCACAACCATATAATATACAAATCACATTTGCATATTATATAATATAAGGTATCTCATACCTTATTATACAAATCTCATTTGCATAAATGTGGAATTATAAATTGAATCACATTCAATTTAATTTCTCCCAATTCAATTTCTCCAAATAGCACTAATTAATCAATTAGGCTATACTATAGTTTATTATGAATCTCATTCACATCAAACTATATATTATGTCATCTATATCTCATATAAATGACATAAATACCCAAATAATGAATTTGAACACTTCAAATTCACACCAAATCAGAAACCCTCAATTTGTCCAATTTGAGCCAACCAAGGGACCTAATGGACCTACACGTGACGAGCTCCAATGATCCGAGACTAACTCGCCAAACTCTTTGACCGGTTATTCAACATTCATTAGCTACCGGTAACACTCCACTAAAGCTCGTAGCTGCACTCTCATCACTGTAGGACAAGTTGTGTCCATCGATATAACCAATACCCATGAGTCGACCCTTCACAGGTTGTTCGTAGTCACAGCTGGGTCAAATTACCATTTTATCCCTGTGTCTACCTCTTGCTCCTTAAGTCCCACTGCTCCTCTAATAAACAACTACGTTGCATGGTCCAACCTTAAACAACAACCCTCTCAGGCCAATGAGAGAGTGGGGCCCCGTTATTCAAGTCCTAGAGACAGTACTTAAGGGAACAACCCCTCTAGTTTCCCTAATTCGAGAACGAGTGAATTCCATCTTGCGTAGTTAAGTTCCCAACTCCTACGTGGTCCTGTCCCTGAGAAGATAGGCATATTGGGCGAGCAAGCGTGGTCACTCTCACCCATACTAGTCAAAGGACGGACCCCGCATGATGAGTCCGTAACACGCTCGTGATTAAGGTCGAGTCACTAATGGTCACCTCACGAATTTATTAGCTCTATCACCGTTAATCGGTGTTACATCGATAAGTCTAATAATTCACGGTCGGTCTTATACAATCTCATTGCACAGATGCCCCCACTCGTATGTCAACCACATGAACGAGTCGGATCACCTCGTTTGTATCTAATACAAAGCGGGTCGCATCCACGATGTGTATCCGAGGATTAGGTCTCCAACCCTATCCATATATCATAGACCGTTCGGGTCATTAACTCGACGTGATCTTCCCTATGTGTCCACTTACACCTTTGTTCAAGTTCTTAGTTCTCTCATAATACAATGACCACCGGAGCTTAGTTTATTGGATTAAGTTTATGAAAAATGCGAGACACAAAGTTTAAATAAATAACTCTTATTTATTACACAATGTTGAAATAAATAACTCTTATTCATTTACAACTTAGAATATTACAAACTACACGAGATGAGGACATACATCCCAACAAACTCCCACTTGGACTAAGCTAGTGGAGTACATGATACATTTCTCAAATGTACAAGATAAAAATACAATAAAGTAATACAATAAACTAGGGCATTGAATACCCCTTTACAATACTCCCACTTGCCCTAGTCAGGAAGCACTCGAAGACCTAGACTCTCTAGGTGACCCTCAAACACCTTAGCCGTGAGGGCCTTTGTAAATGGATCAGCAACGTTGTACTCCGAAGCTATCTGCGTGACTGTCACGTCTCCGCGGTGCACAATCTCCCGTATCAGGTGATACTTACGCTCTATATGCTTGCCCCTTTTATGACTCCGAGGTTCTCTCGAGTTAGCTACTGCACCACTATTGTCACAAAATAGTGTGATTGGCAAGTTCATATTTGGAACAACTTCCAAATTCGTCATGAACTTCACGAGCCAGCCAAAAAAGCGACTTCCTTTGCGACTTCACAAGCGCAACATATTCGGCTTCCATCGTGGAATCAACGATGCATCCTCCTTGATGCTTCGCCACACTACAGCTCCTCCATTCATAATGAAGGTTGACCTCGAAGTGGATTCCCTAGAATCCTTATCGGTCTGAAAGTCAGAATCTGTGTATCCCGTAAGGATCAAATTCCCACTCCCATACACAAGGTTGTAGTTCCTCGTTCTCCTAAGATACTTGAGGATTGCCTTTACGGCTGTCCAGTGATCTAATCCTGGATTGGATTGATACCTACTGACAATCCCAACTGCATAACAGATGTCGGGCCTAGTACACAACATGGCATACATCGGGCTCCCTACAATGAAGCATAGGGATTCGTCTCATATCCTCAACCTCTTGAGGCGTCTTAGGACATTGATCCTTAGACAGGTGAACCCCATGCCTGAAAGGCAGCAAGCCCTTCTTGGAGTTTTGCATCTTATATCTAGACAACATCTTGTCAATATAAGACGCTTGAGACATGGCTAGCGTTCTGTTCTTTCGATTCCGGAAAATCTGGATACCTAGAACATACTGTGCCTCTCCCAAATCTTTCATTTGGAATTGTGAAGCCAGTCATTCCTTAATGTCAGTAAGAAATCCTACCTCATTCTCAATGAGAAGGATATCATCCACATACAATATTAGAAATGCGACAGTACAGTTAACGATTTTCTTGTAAACACAAGGCTCGTCAACATTTTGATCAAAGCCATAAGATTTGATCGCCTCATCAAACCTTATATTCCAACACCTCGAGGCTTGTTTCAGTCCATAAATAGACATTTTAAGCCGGCAAACTCTTTGCTCTTAGCCTTGGGCAATGAACCCCTTGGGCTGGTCCATGTAGATGGTCTCGTCAAAGTTGTCATTCAGAAAGGCGGTCTTGACATCCATCTGCCATACCTCATAGTCATAATATGCGACAATGGCCAGAAGGATTCTAATCGACTTTACCATGGCAACAGGTGAAAAGGTTTCCTCATAGTCAACCTCTTCCACCTGGGTAAAACCCTTTGCCACTAGTCGAGTTTTGAAAGTCTGCACCTTCCCATCTACGCCACGTTTACGCTTCTAGATCCACTTGCAACCAATAGGTTTTACCCCATCCGGTTGGTCCACAAGCTCCCAGACGAAATTGAAGTACATCGACTCCATTTCCTGATCCATAACTTTAATCCATTCGTCTTTGTCAACGCCAGCCATTGCCTGATCATAGGTCAATGGATCCTCGCAGTCATCATCAAGGGTGACGACTTGGGTTTCAGCTAAACCCATGTAACGTTCAGGCTGTCTCACAGCCCTCCACTACGTCGAGGCATTCCCAACTCTTGGGAACGGACTTGACTAGACGAGCTAGGATCAACAACACTTGTTGACGTACTAGCACCATCAAGAACCCTTGGCGATGAACCGCCCATTTCATTTAACACAATCTTACTCCTTGGTAAGTGATCCCTGATGTGGTCTTCCTCAAGGAAAGTGGCGTTTGTCGACACAAGCACCCTATTATCCTTAGGATCGTAAAAGTAACCACCTATAGTCTCTTTTGGGTAACCTACAAAGAGGCACAACTTTGAACGGGGTTCCAACTTCTTGGGTTTGACACCAACACATGGGCGGACATCCCCAAATTGCGAAATGACGTAAAGCGGTTTCTGACCATGCCAGAGTTCAAAAGGTGTTTCACAAACACTCTTGGCGAACGATGTTCAAAATGTAAACCGCAGATCTCCACTGCATAACTCCAAAAAGAATCGGGAGACGAGCATAGCTCATCATCGATCAACCATGTCCAACAAGGTTTTGTTTCTCCTCTCCGATACACCATTCTCATTGCAGGGCATACCAGTCTTGAGAGTTGGGGCGTAATTCCATGTTCTATCATATAGTCCTCGGAATTCGGTGTCCATATACTCTCCACCTTGATCCGTCGAAGTGTTTTAATCGATTTACCTAACAGTTCTCAACCTCGATCTTGAACTCCTTGAACTTTTCAAGTGTTTGGACTTCCTATACATTAGGTAAATGTACCCATACCTCGAATAGTCATCTATGAAAGATCTGAAGTATTCAGTAACCTCCTCGTGCTTTAACATTCATCTGGACCACGCAGGTCGAATGTATAAGCTCAAGGGGCTCATTGGCTCTATATCCTTTTCCACTAAAAGGACGTTTGGTCATTTTGCCTTCAAGGCATGACTCACATCTGCAGTAAAGAGTTTTCTTCCAACTCGCTTAGAAGTCCACTCTTCACTAGTCTCTCAATCCTATTGAGATTAATGTGTCCTAACCGAAGATGCCAAAGATGGGCACTTTCTTTTGGAGAAACTTTTAATCTCTTAGTTCGCGTTTCAGCTGTTTTAAAGAATTCGGTGTTCAAAACACTTTTGACCGAATTAGGGTTCAAAACATACAAATTGCTCTCAAGCGAAGCAGAACAAATCAAATTTCCATTTCGAGAAATAAACGCTTTATTGCTCTTGAAAGAAACGTAAATATTTTGTTCTAATAGGCAGGAAATAGAAACAAGATTTCTTGTAAACCCAGGAACTATGTACATATTATCCAATAATAAGTACTTCCCACCAAAAAACAGCTTCACCGTGCCTATTGCTGCAGCCAAGACAACTTCTCCGGATCCAACCCTGAGTGTTATGTCACCCTCTTGCAGACGCTGCCAGGAACTTAATCCTTGAAAAGAAGAGCAAACATGGTTAGTAGCGCCTGAATCCAATATCCAAGCTGAGTCATTACTCTCCACTAAACAAGTTTCTGTGACAAGTAAATCACATTTACCTGTCATCTTCTTTTCATCAAGGAACTTGGGACAACTCCTTTTCAGGTGTCCGTCCCCGTTGCAGTAGAAACACTTTCTGGCAACATCCTTGATTTCTTTGCCTTTTAGTGCAGCGCGGTCAACACTATCCTTTTTCAACTTCTCCTTCTTCCCTTTAGGGCCTGAAGAGCCTACAAACTTTGTCCCAGAGGTCATGCCCCTGCGAAAAGGTCTTAAGGCAACACTTGCCTCAGCTTCCTGTCCCCTAGTTTGCACCAAGGACTGGAAGGTTTGTAGATTGTCGAATATGACTGTTGAACCGAGCACCTGAGGACCCTCCTCAGTGAGTGCACTCTTGGTCGTCATTTACGAAAATCGTGTCTATATTGTTTTTCCACGAAATACTATCGCCGACTAACTTAACGAAAGCTAAAGGAACGTTAAAAGCGTTTGACATTTTGTTGCTGAAATAAAATGAAAAATTTTGTATTAGTCTCGCAAAAACTTTTGAAAATCCAATCGGGTTTTAGCAAATTTTTATCCTATGATCCCTAGGTCATTCAAAATTTGCAATGATACCCTAAAGGTTTAGAATGATCGCCACCGTAGGGTAGACAAACCCACTCTTCCTCTAGGACGAGACTCTCTCGACCAGACCCTAATACCAGAATAACTCTTATTCCATTAGGCATTCAATTACCATTTTTCGGTCTGAATCCATTAACACTTATAATGAATCCTGTGAGTGTCACCCTCAATCTTTAAATTTCCAAGTATCCGTCCAAACAATAGTCGTCGTAGGGAGGACTAACAAGGAAAACCAACAAGGAAATCGTATCCCTTTTGGGAATTCACGGTGTTCCGACTCCCATGATCAAGGCCCTCCGTAGGGATTGTCTGGTCCAGGCCAAACTAGCAGGCGAATCATAAACGTCTCACGGTGTGAATCGAAAGAAGAGACCGTGGGTTCCGTTTTCATAGATCCCGCTCCCACTCACTATAAGGGGTCCTTTGGTTTAAGGTTTTATTGGATGGGAATGGGTAATAGATGCCTGAGAATAAGATGTCTGGGAATAAGATGTCTGAGAATAATAAATGTCTGGGAATAAGATGACTGTGTTTGGTTCTACATGGGAATGTTATCAGATTTTTATGTAAAAAAATGATATTTTATATTTATTTGACGAAATTAATATATAAATCTTATGTAATATATACTACGATCTAATAAATAATGTGCAATTTTATTTTATGATATTTATCTTATAAATTTTATATATTATTTATTATTAATAAAATAATAAAAATGCATTTAAAAAATAATAATTAATTAATTTTTTTAATAAAAATTTAATTATTAATTGATCACAAATAACTCGTGAATAATTAATTATAATGATTATCCTTACCATAAATTAATAATATTTTTATAATTAATTGATCAATATATTAATTAGTGATTTAATATTTTTATAATGAATTTTATAATAAATGTTTATGCTTGTTTGATGAAATTAATCTTAAAAACATTATTTTATTAACTAATCAAAATTAATGTCAACTAATAAAAATAAATTAATTAAATATAAATATTTTTAATTACATAATTAATTATGATTATTGAAATAAATAAATATATATATATATATATAAATATTAATAAAGAAGAGAGAGATATTAATAAAGAAGAGAGAGAAAGAGAGAGATGAATGAGTATAAAGAAAACCCATCATTTTTGAAGGGTATAGAAAACCCATCCACCATGGGAAAAAGTGATGCATGGGAATAAGTGATACTCATGCCCATGCTTACAAACCTTGTTCCAAACAAGGAGATTTAGAACCCTTACCCATTCCCATCCACAAAACCTTGCACCAAACGACCCCTAAGTACTCTCTCCATTCACGTTGATATTGACCCATACAAATGCCACCCGTAGGGGGACGCTCCCATTTGCGCCACGAGGCCGAGCATGGATCTCACGGTGCGAACTTAACGGAGATTTGTGGATGAAAAAATAAATGTATCTCATACACTTTATTTCCTTCCACTCAGCACTTTAAAATATTCGGGATTGACCTAGATAAACCGGCTAAAATTTACCTAAGTCTACCAATATAACTCTTATATTGGATTAGCCTAAGTTTATAATCACATTATTAACTTAGGTCTATGTGAGTAAATTAATTAACTCTTAATTAACTAAGACTCACGAGAATATAACCTAAGAATCTCCTGACCGAATTCACTCCCGTGTCGGTTTCGAGTAGGGGTGTTCATGCAGCGTCAACTTAAATACCCTGACCTTTAGACAAAACCTTCCTTAGAAAGAGTTACTTATCAGTCTCCATTCAAAGGTCATATTTGATTTCCTAATTCTAATCTTATTAGAACTAGAAAACCTAAGTCTAATTATTCAAGTTCTAAACATTTTAAAACTAATAATTAACTTAGGTTACATGCATTTCTATGTTATAGTGTTTGATCATTCATCACATGAATAATACTATACTATAACATACATTCATCACATGAATTAAATGCATGAGCATGCTTTTAATTTAAAAATATAACACTTATATTAAATAAATTAAATCATGCAAACATTATATTATAACTCTTATAATATAATCCTATCATGCATACTATATATTATAACTCTTATAATATAATTATGATGCATGAAATGTTTAACCTAACGTGAGATTTTAAATCTATATGGCATACTCTATGCACATAGAAATAATTAAATCATACATCTCATGCATAAAATAATTAAATAGCAATATTGGACCGATTTTTGGCACCCTAGGGACATAAAATTAAATTAATTAACATTAATATAACATTTATATTAATATTAATTAAAATAATTAAATAAAATACATTTATAAAATTAAATTTTACAAATAAATAAATAAATAAAAATTTAAAAACGACAGTCGCACCAGCCAGGACTCAAACCGATGCACACGTACCATGTCGCCGGAATTTTCGCGCTCGACGCACCACTACGCCACAGCGTTGCAACGTTGTTATCGTGTTGCAACGCTGTAATGTATAGCGCCGCGCCTAGCGTTCTCAACGCTGTGGCGTTAACGTGCAGATCGCTTGCGGCGACCTCGGCCCGGCAAGGATGGCGCGCGCAACGCGATGAACTTCCGGCAGAAACAACTTTTGCTTTGTTTTTCCGAAATCGCCCGTTTTTGCTCCGTTTTCTTCACGACAACTCTTGCCACGAACGACACGGACTTATGGACTCGATTTACATTAAAAAAATGCCCAAAACAACGGGCCCTTACATTGATCTCATCAACTTTAATGTAAATCTAAACTAGTGCAAAAAACCGAAAACATCCAAAATTGCAAACCATTAACATTCATCTCATGAAAATTAATGCTACCCACCTAATTTAAGAAATCACAGAATACAGAACGAAGAGCAACAACTTGGCTCTGATACCAATTGAAGGGATTTTGAATTCCCGCAACGGAAGACGTTGTGAAACGTCGTTGATCCGTTGTGTAAAACGTGTCTTAAAATTGAATCTATCTCATAGATCCTAGGCTAAACATGCAAAGAAGAAGAAGAAAACAGTAAGTAAAAAGTACTAACCACTTGAAGAACTCTTCTTCAACGTTTTCTCCTTCTCCGATCACGATCTCCCTCGATCCAACGTTCTCCTCGAATACGAACCTCGATCAGTGTTGCAAGACACTTCCAAAAAGTCTTCTCGGTTGTTCTCGGGAGGTTGAGGGAGAGTGAGTGAGACTCCCTTTGGTTTTGGGTGAGGAGAGAATTTTGGAGAATTGAGAGAGAATTTGAGAGAGAATTGCCTTGCTCTCTTTGGATGAAAATCCAAAAAATGGCAAATGGCATACCAAAGGCTTCTTGCAAAGCCTTTAAATACTATTGTGTGATGGAGTTAAAAACTCCACCAAATCACAATTTTACCACAACCATATAATATACAAATCACATTTGCATATTATATAATATAAGATATCTCATACCTTATTATACAAATCTCATTTGCATAAATGTGGAATTATAAATTGAATCACATTCAATTTAATTTCTCTCAATTTAATTTCTCCAAATAGCACTAATTAATCAATTAGGCTATACTATAGTTTATTATGAATCTCATTCACATCAAACTATATATTATGTCATCTATATCTCATATAAATGACATAAATACCCAAATAATGAATTTGAACACTTCAAATTCACACCAAAGCTGTAAACCCTCAATTTGTCCAATTTGAGCCAACCGAGGGACCTAATGGACCTACACGTGACGAGCTTCAATGATCCGAGACTAACCTGCCAAACTCTTTGACCCGGTTATTCAACATTCATTAGCTACGATAACACTCCACTAAAACTCGTGGTGCACTCTCATCATTTGTAGGACAAGTTGTGTCCATCGATATAACCAATACCCATGAGTCGACCCTTCACGGGTTGTTCGTAGTCACAATGGGTCAAATTACCGTTTACCCCCGTGTCTACCTCTTGCTCCTTAAGTCCCACCGCTCCTCTAATGAACAACTACGTTGCATGGTCCAACCATAAACAACAACCCTCTCGGGCCAATGAGAGAGTGGGGCCTCGTTGTTCAAGCCTGGAGACAACACTTAAGGAACAACCCTCTAGTTTCCCTAAGTCTGGAACAGTGAATTCCTTCTTGCGTAGTCAAGTTCCCACCTCCCACGTGGGTCCCGCCCCGAGAAGATAGGCATATTGGGCGAGCAACGGTGGCCACCCTCACTCGTACTAGTCAAAGGACGGACCCATGAGACAAGAGTCCGTAACACGCTTTCGGGATTAAGGTCGAGTCACTAATGGTCATCTACGAATTTATTAGCTCTATCATCATTAATGGTGTTACATCGATGAAGTCTAATAATTCACGGTCCGGTCTTGTACAATCTCATTGCACATGATGCCCCCACTCGCATGTCAACCACATGAACGAGTCCGATCACCTCGTTTGTATCTAATACAAAGCGGTCGCATCCACAAGCAGTATCCAAGATTAGGTCTCCAACCCTATCCATATCACAGAGACCGCTTCGAGTCATTAACTCGAGCGTAATCTTCCCTATGTGTCCACTACACACCGTTCAAGTTCTTAGTTCTCATAATACAATGACCACTTTGAGCTTAGTTTATTGGATTAAGTTTATGAAAAATCACGAGACACAAAGTTTAAATAAATAACTCTTATTTATTACATAATGTTAAAATAAATAACTCTTATTCATTTACAACTTGGAATATTACAAACTACACGAGATGAGGACATACATCCCAACAAAGATCATGTAGAATTATTTTCCAAACTTCAAGAACTAAAAATGACTACTAAATAAATTGACATTAACCTCAAACTTTAGGGACCAATGTATTCTAAAAATGACTACTAAACAATTTTTTGCATAATAGCATGTAAATATATTCTTAAAATCTTTGAATTTTGTGAAATTTTTACAAAAAGACAAGGAAAAAACAACCTAGTATTTTTTGTTTGTTTGTTTTTTTTAAATGTACAATCAAATCACCTTAATTTTGAAATTTATTTTTTAAAAGTTAGGAAAAATGGAATGTTTTTTTTTTTCTTCTTTTTTACACGTGTTCTGAGTTATGATTTTTTTAAAAAAATATATATATATTGCACAATGGTGCCTCATGTCCTTTTGTTTAATGTCAGTTACAACGTTTTGTTTATTTATCTTATTCTGCATTATTATTTGTATTTCAACCTTTTGGACTTTGTATCTGTATGTGTGAACTCGTGGCATGTTATGTTTTCTTTTGTCTGAATGCCAAAAACTATTCTAATACAATAGGGGTCTATCAGTGCAAGTAAGTTGAACACCGTAATTGATGAGTAGGTAGGTGCCCGGTGGGAAGTAATGAGCCCCCCCAGTCTTTTTGTTTAATGTCAGTTACAACGTTTTGTTTATTTATCTTATTCTGCATTATTATTTTTATTTCAACCTTTTGGACTTTGTATCTGTATATGTGAACTCGTGGCATGTTATGTTTTCTTTTGTCTGAATGCCAAAAACTATTCTAATACAATAGGGGTCTATCAGTGCAAGTAAGTTAAACATCGTGATTGATAAAGTAGGTAGGTGCCCAGTGGGAAGTAATGAGCCCCCCCAGTCCTTTTGTTTAATGTCAGTTACAACGTTTTGTTTATTTATCTTATCATGCATTATTATTTGTATTTCAACCTTTTGGACTTTGTATCTGTATGTGTGAATTCGTGGCATGTTATGTTTTCTTTTGTCTGAATGCCAAAAACTATTCTAATACAATAGGGGTCTATCAGTGCAAGTAAGTTGAACACCGTAATTGATGAGTAGGTAGGTGCCCCAACACAACTTTCTGATTCCTAGACTTTAGAAGACTTCACCCCAAACACAACTTTTTGATTCCTATACTTTAGAAAATTGCATCACAAATACAATTTTCTTATTCTTAGACTTCAGAATCCCTTATGATTTCTAAGATTCTGAACCTACGCCCCGAACACTTTCTAAAGGTTTTTCTTAAAGCTCATCCAAAGACTCAAACATACAACCTCGCAAGCTACCAATAAGGCTGCTCCTTGGGGGCTATTAGCACGTTTGGCAAATAAAACCTCAAATTAATTGCGACCAACTTCGTAATCGTATGAACACATGAAAATCCAAAATAACCCGTTTCAAGTTTAACATAAAACATATCAATCTATCTAGTGCCACTTGCAACTCTGAAGCAACTCATAGGCACACATGGATTGAATCATAGATCATGTTAACTACCAGATTGATCTACAAAATGTTTGATACATCACTATAAATCAACTTAACTCAGCTTAAAAATACAAGATCCTTTTCTATTAAATAACTCTGTATTTCTAATTGTCACGAGTAAAACGTATAGGCCTTTTAACAACCAAAAGGTTATGAGAACAAAAACGTCCCTATATCGAAAAGTTTCCTATCAAACAAAAGACCTCCGAGCTAAATCATTGAAAAGGGTATTACAAAAAGGATTGCACACTAGGGACATTAAAAACTCAGTTAAGCTGCACAAAGGGCCAAAACTAACCTTGAAGAACAGCTATTTTTAGCATTTTGGATAGCCACTTTCCCACAAGTGGAAGATTCAACTACCAAGTGAAACACTGTATATGGATTGACTGGTTCTCCAATGGGTCAAGCTCTGAAGGAGTTCTCTCCTTAAATTGGAAGCATAATCTTCCCAAGCTGTTGTTGCTGCAGCAAGCTTAACCCACCCCAACCCGTGTTGCTTCTCCTTGCCATCAGAACTAGCAGATGAGAAGACTGACTCGACCAGTGCATTGTCCTTTGAGAACTCAGATTTAAAGTAATCGACTCCCACGTTCCTCTTTGGAGATAAATCTTCTGCATAGCTTGAATCACCCTTGAAGTTAGTAGAATCCAGTTCTGTGCCTTTCCAACACAGAAACTGCACTACCTGTTTAAGCATGTGTAGGTAACACGAGGTACTTTTAGTTTTAGCAGACCTTTTTCAATGGGGAAACTATATAAAACAAAGTGAATTAATCATAAGTAGTATTTGACGATTCAGAATATGATATTTTCTCGTCACATGAAAAACGACCAGTTTCTCCTATAACCACAAGAGGGAATAACATTAAGGGTGATTTCGATGGAATACCTGAAGCGCATGCAAAATGCTGTCAAAATCCTGAAAGAATATCTTATTTCCCCGTACTAATTGTACATCCTGTGAGAATAAATCTGGATACTCTGACAAACTATGGTCCTGAGGAAAATAAATGTTGTATCCAAGCACATGCAGTCTCGCCCAACATATATCAAAACCGAACTTGAAATTTGGATCATCTTCTGGTGAAAACCAATACATATTACAGGATGGAGGCTGAGGTAGGCAGGAGTCGGGAAATCGATCGTGTAAATGGCTTTGTGAAAGAAGCGAAAGAAGTTTTGCATCTTCATCATGGGAACTATCACGGGTGAACCATAATGTCAGTGTAAGTCTCTCTCCATTGGTTATCTATCCAAGAAAACCATGTTGTAAGCAAGATGAAGTAGAGCTATCCTAAGAGAGGGCTACTAGCAACTCTCTTGAGGATTTATCAACATGAATGATCTCTCAGTTACCTGTAAAAGAAAAACAGCAAGAAAGAATTAATGTGCTCTCTATGCCAACCCATACAGACTAATGGATAACTAATCTTGGTCTCCAAAGAATATCCAATAGCAAGAATCTTCTCAACAGGTAATTATTACCAGAAACAAACTTTGAAATTTCAAAACATTCTCTAATAGTAACTTTTATTGCAAGTACACATAAAATTTCTCATGACTACTAATCCTACAGTCAGGACTGCATGAAAAGGCCTCATCGGAACAAGTTGGTTAAGATTTGATTTAAAGAATCAACCAAAGTTCAAATCTCTCACCCCCAATTGCATGTACTAAAAAAAAAAAGGTCTGTGAACTGTGAAGAGCAATTTTGTATCTGAGTCTCGTCCTGCTGTGCTAATATGGCAATTGATTTTAGAAAAGCTGTGGTCAGTCCACCAACCAAATACAAGGCATCGAGGCTAGCCTCATTTGCAGCAGTATCCAGAAAAGGGTCTAGAAGCGTGTTTTCTTGCTGCCTCCAGGTTAAGAAATTAAGGATTATCCTTTTTTCAAACATACAATTAAAGAAGTTCTAGAAACCATTAGATAGTGTTTTAAAGTACATCCAATTGTTGCCTTAAAATGATAGTGGTAACTGAAATCGTGAATCGTGAATGTACTTAAAATTATGTTAAAATATAAACTGATTTGTATGTACGGATGCAATCTCTTTTTGCATAGTCAATATTTAACATTGGTGGTCTTATTCATTTGTACAGATTCAGAAGGTCAGAGTGCTTGGACATACCTCATCAACGGAATGAACATTGCGACTATCGGCCGTGTACATCACACAATCCTGATAAAGTGAAACAAGTATCAGCTATACTTGATTGGTCATTGTTTCAAACTACTAGGAAATATATTTAATCCACCACCATCAATTGTTCAAAATAATTTATTCTCAGGCATTTCTTATAGAGCAAAAACAACTTTTCATTGATATAGACAAATGAATTAAAAATCTACCACCAAAATCCAACAATTCAGAGGACACCCTTTTCTCACTCATCTTTTTTTTTTTTTTACAAGAAAACAAAGATTTCATTGATATAATGAAAAGAGGCTAATGCTCAAAATACAAGCTCCAAAGGAAAAACAAAATGATTACTGAACGAAAAAAAAAGACAACAATTCACAAAGACAAAAACAAAAGATCCTAAACAATACTACATCCTTACAAACCCATCAAACCCGACACCAACAACCATCACACCACCATCAAAAAGGACCAAGGCCGCCTCAAAAAACCAAGAACAAACCAGCTCCACTTTGAGCAGAAAAGAGTATCCAAAGACCCTGAAAGGAAAAGGCACCACCCAAACACCGAAACATCTGAATCTCCATAGAATTGACAAAGAACTCACACTGGTCTGACACCAAGACCCCTCTTGCTCCACAAAAGAATCTTTAAGACATCAAACCAGGTAGAGAAGACGGTACAACTTCACGAAATTGCAGGCCCTAGCTTCAATCAAATCGACAAACTTGCTCAATTCAGGGTGAATCAACTCAGTATCCTCCTCAAGCTGCAACCCAACTACCTCCCCTAAGGGAGAATCACTAACATCCAACCAATGCCAACCCCTCCATTATGATTTTTTATCATCCAAACTTGACAAATCAAACAGACTTTCCAAGTTGAAACTAGGAGACTGCTCCACCAATTGATCATTAGCTTGTAAAAAGCGAATAAGGGTTTCCCTCTCTGGACTACTTAGACTCACATCAGAGTCATAATCTTGGTCCTCAAACCCATTTAAACAAGAAAGATTGGCCTTTTGAATAGCAGCAACATTTGGGTCCAAAAAAGCTCTGAAAAAATGAGTCCCAGAAGGCCCTATATTGCAAATCTCGAAGTTCACCCGTTGCTCTAGAGCACTCAAAGAGTTCATAGCACCATCATTAGTACTATTACCACAATGAATATCTGAAGGAACTGAATCAAATTCCTTACCCCCAGACACTTCGGCTGGAAGAAGAATTTTGGATAAAGAAGCTTCTAAATTATCAAAATTAAACATAGAAAAAAAGTGACTCTTCTCAATTGCTGCTTTGGAGTCCTTTTTTCTTCCATAATATTTGGCATAAATAGCACAAAAACGATCTTTAACCTCTTTGACAGAAGCCTTGGAGACAACAAAGCTGACAGGAAACTATGTCATTTTCCACACTTATAGTCACTGCCATCATGAGACCCTTTTCATCAACCTCTGATTCATCATGAATCACTTGATAAATGTGGTCCAAATCCATCGAATTTGAGACGTCTTTCAATACCAGAGAATCCGATAGCCTAGATGGAATATCCGGGGAAACAACATCTCCAAATTTTAAGGAAAAGGAACCAAGGAGGCTGTCCTGAACATCAACTGAAGCAGGGATAAAACCACTGAGGTTTTCCTTAACTTTGATATGAGCCGCCGTAAAGTCTAAGAAATTCAAAGTTTCCGAAGCAATTTCTTCCAAGCCCCCAAAATGCAGCCCAATGGCTTCAAAAATCTGCCTTTTCCAGAACTTGGGGGGCAAATTTTGGATCGAAATCCAGCCACCATAACCACCAACAAATTCAGGGAAACCATGTTGTTGGTCTGACCCAAATTTCAACTTTAAGGTGAAACTTTTCTACCACTTGCCATTTGCCAATACGAGCTAATATTGAATCATTCAACCAACTTCTACCTGAGGAATGGCTTTATCAACCATGAGAGGACTAATCCGAGCTTTAATCTAAAAAAAAACCTCCAGAGACTCTTTGATCAAACTCCAAGGAATATGAGCAAAAAGACGGGATACCACCAACAAATTTGCAAAATCAACATCGACCACCTCATCCGACATCCTCTCCCAATAGGTAGGGGTGGAAACAACAACCACCTTCGAACGAAGCGAACCGCTTGGAACAAGATTAACCTCATGACTAATAGCCTCAGACCCAATCCCCAACCTATTAAAAAACGAATTTCGCCCAATCGCTGGTTTCTCCAAACATAGCAAGAAGTCAACCAACATATCCCAAAACACCAACCAACCATTTTTATGCCTACCTAAAGGAACTTTAATCCTCAATCGACCACCAGAGGGAGGCCAAAGAATGCAATTCACTGCCCAAGATGAACCAAAACGCACCTTAAATAGACTAAGCATCCTATTGTCATCTTTAAACTTTCGCCTCTTGAAAAAAGATGCCGTGTGAAAACATAAATCCCCAAGACCATCCTTGAACCATTGCAATTAAATCAATGACAAAGGAAGCATAACACCAGTAGAGAGATCCTCCAGGCCAAAGCGTTCCCCATCCTTACGCACACAAAAACTTAAACTACCAATACTACAACTGGAAGACCCCATGGAATCCAGAGTCGAAAAAAGTAGCATAGAAGAAAAGGATCTCGGTCACAAAAGCAATCGGGAAAGGATAAAAAGATGTTACAGAACCTCGGTCAAACTGAAGAGGTAGAAGGCTAAAGGAGAAGGAAAACGCGAAAGGAGAAGGCACACAAAAGAAAACGAGAAGATGAGAATGAGAAGGTAGGAAGGGAAAACCCAAAGGACCAAAGACAGAAGAAGTCGACGACCCAAAAGGAGAGACGAGATGACGAAGAAACGAAGAAATGACTCGGAATGACGAAGACGATGACCAGAGAGATGAACAGGAACTCGAAGAGATGGGCAGACGAAGGAACTTTACCAACCAAGCAACAACCAAAGGTAAAGGAAGGGACGACGGAAAAGAGAGAGAGACAAATGAAACGTGGGGGACGGAGAGGCGAAGACGGTGACTGGTAAGGAGATCGGGAACACGAGGAATCGTGAAACCGAAGGGCTGCAAGGAGAGAGAAGAGAGTTTTTCCGGCTGACAGTACTAAGAGAGATGGTTTCTGGTGGCGAAGACAATGACTGGAAATGGTGACCGGAGACCAGGACAGAATCGGAAGAAGCTGAAGAGTTCAAAAGAACGGGAGACTAGGAGAGAGAAGAGAGAAAAACGAAGAGGAGCCCGATAACTTTTTCTTCTAATAATTCATCCTTTTCACACTCATCTTGATTTAAAGACGAAACTCAATCACTCTTGATCCCAACAATTAGGATTTTCTGTGGCGAAAGGGAGAGAGCAAGAGAAATCACTTTTCGAGAGGGAGAGAGAGAAAGGACATGGAGCCGTCGACCACTGTTTCATCCCTGGAGACATTCAAGAAGCTGGAGAAGGTCAGAGAAGGAACTTATGGCAAAGTTTATTCGGCAAGGGAGAAGGCGACCGACAAATTGTAGTGTTCAAGAAGACGCGCCTCCATGAGGTTGAGGAAGGTGTTCCTCTCACTACTCTCAAAGAGGTTCAGTTCTTCGAATGCTTTCTCAGGATCCTCATATTTTTAGGTTGATGAATGTCAAACAAGTGCAGAACAAGGAAGGGAAAACCGTTCTTTACTTGGTGTTTGAATACATGGATACTGATCTGAAAAAATTCATCAAGAGTTTCCGTCATACAAGAGAAAGCATTCCCATCAACACTGTCAAGAGTTTGATGTACCAACTCTGCAAGGGGGTTGCCTTCTGCTATGGTCATGGAATCTTGCACAGGAACCTGAAATCACACAATCTCTTTATGGACCGAAAAACTATGATGCTCAAAATTGCAGACTTGGGTTGGCTCGAGCAATCGAGCATTTACTGTGCCAATTAAGAAGTATACTCATGAGATACTGACCCTCTGGTATAGAGCTCCCAAAGTTCTGCTGGGAGCTACTCATTACTCCACAGATGTACATATGTGGTCTGTTAGTTGCATATTCACCAAACTTGCCACCAAGCAGGCGCTCTTTCCTGGAGATTCTGAGTTGCAACAACTCCTTCATATCTTCAAGCTATTAAGGACCCCAAATGAAAAAGTTCGACCAGGTGTGAGCAAACTAATGAACTGGCATGAGTATCCCCAGTGGAACCCCCAAAGCCTTTCAACAGCTGCCCCCAACTTGGATGATAAAGGGCTACATCTGCTTGCACAAATGTTGAAGTATGAACCTTCAATGCGTATTTCAGCTAAGAAAGCAATGGAACGTCCTTATTTTGATGATTTGAACAAGGCACATCTCTGATGCAGTGTTGAAGATTTCGGTAAAACTTTTTTTCCGGAGAAGAACAGTTGCTTTTCTCAAGCAGAAATTTGGAGGCGTATATTGTGCGAAGGGATAACTATTTGTACCAAACCAGTTTTTAATCGGTATTTTGTGTGGAGAAATGATTTAGCTTTTGGTGGAAATCTCATGTTGTGCTTATAGTGAATCCCCACAATTAGAATTAATTATAAGAGGTGAGTGAGGGGCTGCTTCTTAGCGCTCCCGGAAATGAGATTCCGACCAAGAACAAAGCCCGAGGTAGAGTGTCGTCGTCAGGGTTTATAAAAAAGTATAATTACTAAAATAATTAGAAAGGGAGCAACAAGAAGAGCAATGAAACATGGGCCTTAATTCACATTGTGAAGAATTTAGCTCCACTTATTTTTTCTATTTCCTAAAAAATACTGCAGACTGCTCCGCTCAAAAGAGCACAAGCACATCCTTCAGAAGTTCAAAGCAGTATGCGTACCATTTTCGATAAGATAAAGTGACATATGTACCGTCAATACTAAATAAGAAAAATAAATTAAAGAGGTAAACAACTTTTATCAAACAACTTACTCCACAAAAAGGCGAGATAGTTTTTGGTTCCCCGTCCTGAAAATGAAATAGCCCACCTCCAAAACCAACTCCATAATTATTCAAGTAACACACTGCCTTTTGCCAAACAAACGAAGATAACCATTAGCTAAAGTACTGTAATGATAGAGCAGAAATACCAAATGAATTTCAGGGAAAAGGTACAGGAATTGTAAAAATAGACAACCACCCTCCCCCTTGCCAGAAGGAAAAACGGAAAAGAAAAACTCCAAGAGAGAATATACCGTACAAGAAATAATTTAGTATAAAAAGGATATGAAACTGCAATTGAAATGAAAGAATAGGCTATCAAAGGAAGATCAAGAATGACATTGACTTTCCCAGGAAAGATTGGTCCACATACTGTAAATTCACGTTGTTTTAGATACGGCCGGTTATCGTCACTATGCCATCCAATGCTTGCTCCCCTGGTCCAGCTGAATTATGTCAAAGAATGTTAGAAGAAAAATACAGATTCAAGTACACTAAATATTTTTAAGAAGATTAAATCAAATGAAGTATTCTATATTGTTCATAAATTAAAAAAAGAAAAAAGAAAAGGAAAGAACACTCCCACTAGAACTCTCAATAGAATTAATAAAAGAAAACAAGACACAGAATGAATCCCAAATCTCACTATGATTTGTATAATGATCTTGAAAATTTGTCTTATTACATTCTATCCTAATATTCCAAAGAAACGGTTGTAATGGCATTCAACCAAAAGAGTATTATTGTTAGTTCTTTGAAAAAGTAATTATATTTTTAGGAAAAATTATCACCGTTACAAATTATGAAGTAAGATTTTGAACTTTTTATGTCTAAACTATGGGTGCATGGTTAGCACGGCAACAATGGCACACAACCAAGGCTGGTGGGCATGTGCATAGGTCGACACGCACACAACAGGACATGTGGCACACGAGCGAATGTGAGCGTGCATGTAAGCGTGCCCATGCAAGGATCAATCGCTGGTGGCTAGTACACATGCCCAGGCAAATGTTGCATGCGTAGCAGGTGCATGTGCGCATGTAGAGACGCACAAGCGCGAACAGACAATATATATATTGTTGTCTTTTATCGTAATTGTACATCCTTTAGTATTAGGGTTTCTTTGTACACCTATATATATTTGTCATAGAGCTCAAATGTGAATAGAACGAATATTATTCTTTCTCAATTCTGTATTTTACATGGTATCAGAGCACCCTAGGGTTTAGGGTTTGCATTTGAAAATTAGGGTTTCTTCCTCCCAAGTAAGGTTAGGGTTTGAAGTTTGGGTCATCATCTTAGGGTGGCCATTTGTCGACACCACCTACTTGAGGAGGAGCGCGCCGCCGCTAAAATGAGAACCGCCATCGCTGTTCGCGGCACGGCGCCCGTGAGAGGCTCACGCGCCGCCTAGCATTCTCGCCTCGCGCCGCACGCCGCGCGTGGGAGCTCCGACGAAAGTCGCTGCCGGTTTGTCTCCGCTCATGATTTCCGGCTGTCTCTGTCACCTCGGATTTGACATCAAACCTCGGTTTGTCTCGGCTTTCTTCATTTGGGTGAGATTAGGGCACTTTTTGGTACTTGTTCGAGATCTGATTTTCTGCTTCCTTGAAGATTAACCTCTTGCTTTGTCTTAACAATGGTTGAGATGAAGCCTATAGTTGTACCCAATTTGGTTCCCTCTCTCACAAAGATCACGGAGCATAAGTTGAATGGTTCAAACTATTATAATTGAGTCGAACAATTAGGCTCTATTTACGGCTAATCGAGATGGATGATCACATCGATCGGGATCCACCGAGGATGATACAAGGAGGACTTGATTGCGTGATGACGCTTTCGTTTGTATATTCAAATCAAGAATTCAATTGAGGGTGAGGTAGTTGGATTGGTAAATCACTTTGACTCAGAAAAGAACCGCTTTCGAATTTTTAGAATTCTTATACTCGTGAAAAGAGCAAGTTAACCGAATGTATGAAGTCCGCATGACTCTTTATCAAAGTAAAAGCAGGGAGACCGATCATCACGAATTATTTTATGCAGGTTAAGAAGACATGTGCCGAATTGAACACTTTACTCCCATTTAGTACAGACATAAAGGTTCAACAAGCTCAAAGAGAAAAGATGGGTGTCATGAGTTTTCTTAATGGGCTTTCTTCTGAATTTGATATGGCCAAATCACAAATTCTTTCAAGTTTCGAGATCCCCTATTTGGATGAAGTTTTTAGTAGAATTCTCCGCATGAAAAATTCTTCGTCCCGCTCTTCTCGCTTCTCACCCAACGATGGCTTTAATTAGTCGCAATGATCCTAAGGTCACTAAAGGAATGAATGGTAAGCCAGGTCATCAAAGACCTGGTTCTGATTTTCAGAGACATGGGTCCGCTGCTAGGAACCATCAAGAGACTGGTTTTGATCATCATCGACGACAAGAGCCACAAGAGATTATATGTAACTATTGTCGTAAGCCGGGTCACTTGAAACGTGGATCATTGGAAGTTGTTGAATGGGGCAAAGACTCAAGTGGCTCGGGATTGCGTCTAAATGATGATACACCGAGAGAACGGTAACTATTTCTGCAGATGACTTTGCTAGATTCCAGGTTGTACCAGACTCACTACAAGCATCTTCTTCATCGAATCCTATTGCAACTATTGCTAACTCGTAAAAATCATTGTCTCCTTACATCTTCCACCAAATGGGTCATCGACTCACGGTGCCACACAAATTATGATGTAATTCTAGCCTATTTTGTACCTCTTTGTCCTTTGCACCTTTTCCATCTCATACTTTAGCGGATGGTTCGACATCTTCTGCTTCTTGGATCTGAAACCATTAACCTCACGCCTTCACTCTCTTTATCTTCATCTTTACACTTTCCTCGACTTTCATTTAATTTGATTTACATTAGTAAACTCACTCATGACCTTAATTGTCTTATCTCATTCTTTCCCGGTTATTGTTTGTTTCAGGATCGTATGACGAAGAAGATTATTGGTAAAGGATATGAGTCCAAGGCCTTTACATTTTTATCAACAGATCCCGAAAGTTGTGGCATGCTCTGGTGTTGCATCCCCATTTGAGGTCCATTGTCGTTTAGGTCATCCATCCTTACCTGTGTTGAAGAAAATGTATCCAGAGTTTCTTTCTTTGTCTTCATTGGATTGTGAGTCGTGTCAGTTTGCAAAATTTCATCGTCTTAGTTCGAGTCCTAGGGTCCATAAACGAGCTAGTGCTCCATTTGGTCCATTCTGATGTCTGGGGTCCGTGTCCTGTAATGTCCAAAATCGGATTTCGATATTTTGTTACTTTTGTCGACGATTTTTCACGCCCGACTTGGTTATATTTAATGAAAAGTCGATCCGAGAGTTACTCATTTTTGCAATTTCCATCCGAGATTCGAAATCGCTTTAATGCCTCTATTAAAATTTTGCGAACCGATAATGCGGGTGAATATTTTTCTAACATGTTGGGTTCTTACTTATGTACACATGGCATTCTTCATCAATCCTCTTGCGCTGATACTCCATCCCAAAATGGGGTTGCTGAACGAAAAAATCGACACTTACTTGAAACAGCTAGAGCTTTGTCCTTTCAAATGAATGTACCAAAACATTTTTGGGCAGATGCAGTTTCCACAACTTGCTTTTTGATAAATAGAATGTCTTCTCCAGTTCTTCATGGTGAGATCCCTTATCGTGTTCTTTGTCCAACAAAATCTTTGTTCCCAATTGCACCCAAAATATTTGGTTGCACTTGTTTTGTTCGAGATATCAGTCCTCATCAATGCAAGTTAGATCCTAAGTCCTTAAAATGCATATTTTTGGGTTATTCTCGGTTCAAAAAGGGTATCGTTGTTATTGTCCTAGTCTTAACAAGTATCTTGTCTCTCCCGATGTTACGTTTTTGAAGATTTACCTTTACCCCATCATCGTCGAGTTCATGTCGGAGAGGAGGACGACACACTTATCTATGAGATCGTCTCTCCTTCATCTCTCTCTACTTCGCCTCCTTCAGCACCTATCCCACTGCGTCCACCTATTACCCAAGTTTACACCAGACGTATACCACAACCACCTTCAGACACATGTCCTATGCCAGAAGATTCTTCGACATCTGATCCAGGAACTTGTGATGAGCTTCCCATTGCCCTTCGTAAAGGTAAACGCACCTGCACTTACCCTATTGCTTCTTGTGTCTCTTATCACCAATTGTCACAGCCTACATATTCTTTTGTTACATCCCTTGATTCCACCTGTCTTCCTAACTCTGTTCATGAAACTTTATCTCATCCTGGCTGGCGTAATGCAATGATCGAAGAGATGCATGCTTTAGATGATAATGGTACTTGGGATTTGGTATCTCGTCCTGCAGGAAAGAAGGCTATTGGATGTAAATGGGTTTTCGCCATTAAAGTCAATCCCGACGGATCTGTTGCTTGCTTGAAAGCCCGCTTAGTTGCTAAAGGTTATGCTCAGACTTATGGGATAGATTATTCTGACACATTCTCTCCAGTTGCTAAATTGACTTCTATTCGATTATTTATTTTCATGGCTGCTACTCACGGTTGGCCCTTGCATCAGCTTGATATTAAGAATGTCTTTCTCCATGGTGATCTTCAAGAAGAAGTATATATGGAGCAACCACATGGTTTTGTTGCTCAGGGGGAGAGTGATAAAGTTTGTTTTTTTTTTTTTTGAAAAGGTAACAAGAGAATTTCATTGATATAATGAAAAGAGACTGATGCTCAAAATACAAGCTTAATCGGAGATAAGAAAATGAATACAAGACAAAGAGAACCACAACAAATCAAAACTGCAACACACAAACACACAAACAAACGACCGAGAAAGCACTGAATCCCCAAAACTCCACAATCCCTCCAAAAGAGGCCCCAACACCACCACTAGAAAAACCAATCTTCAAAGCTCTTCCAACTTGCTCATCGAGAAAACAACCATTATCCTTTAATCGGCGCCTTCTCTTTAACAATACCGTGACCAATACTTTAGCTTCCCTACTTCTTTGACTTCAACGACCTTTGATCTCGTGCAAACCATAAACCCGAGATAAGAGCAGACACTCCAAATGACCACCGAATCCTCGGCCATCGAGCACAAAAGAGAATCCAAAAGGACCTTTGACAAAAAGGAAAGCGGTGACTTAAAAGAGAATCATCCCAAGGCTCAAAAGCCCAATTCTTCCAATCTTCCCTTTGTGACGACCTCAAAACATTTAACGGCCCCTGCAAATCCACTAAATTCTCCAATTCCACTCCTTCAGATTTCCAACCAAATATCTTCCCTTTGTGATAAAGTTTGTCGTCTTAGAAAATCTTTATATGGATTGAAACAGAGCCCACGCGCATGGTTTGGTAAATTTAGCCAAGCACTTGAGCAGTTTGGAATGAAGAAAAGCACATCTGATCATTCTGTCTTTTATCAACGATCTGATAAGGGTATTACACTGCTTGTAGTGTATGTCGATGATATCGTTATCACTGGAGATGATACTTCAGGTATATCCTCTTTGAAAACTTTCCTTCGAGTGGTCGGTTTCATACTAAGGATCTAGGAACATTAAAGTATTTCTTGGGCATTGAAGTGATGAGAAGCAAGAAAGGTATCTTTCTGTCACAACGGAAATATGTACTTGATTTGCTATCTGAGACAGGAAAACTAGGAGGTAAACCATGTAGTACACCGATGATACCAAATTTGCAACTCACCAAAGAAGGAGAAACATTTAAAGATCCTGAGAGATATAGAAGATTGGTTGGAAAGTTGAATTATCTGACAGTAACACGACCAGACATAGCTTATTCAGTGAGTGTTGTGAGCCAATATATGTCTTCACCTACCGTGGATCATTGGGTCGCATAGCTGAACAAATTTTGTGCTACTTAAAAGTCGCACTGGGCGTGGGATTTTATATAGAGATCACGGTCATACGAAGATTGAATGTTTTTCCGATCTTGTCAAGGCGGGATCTAAAGAAGATAGAAGATCAACATCTGGATATTGTGTTTTTGTAGGAGGAAATTTGGTATCGTGGAAGAGTAAGAAGCAAAATGTGGTATCACGTTCGAGTGTTGAGTCAGAATATAGAGTTATGTCGCAGTCGGTGTGTGAAATAGTATGGATACATCAATTTCTATCTGAGATTGGATTTAGTATGTCTATGTCAGCTAAATTGTGGTGTGATAATCAAGCCGTACTTCACATTGCTTCTAACCCAGTGTTTCATGAGAGAACTAAACATATTGAAGTGGATTGTCACTTTATTCGCGAGAAAATACAACGAGGTTTGGTGTCCACAGGATATGTGAAGACTGGAGAGCAATTGAGAGATATTCTTACTAAAGCTTTAAATGGAGCAAGAATAAATTATCTGTGTAACAAGCTGGGCATGTTTGACATATTTGCTCCAGCTTGAGAGGGCATGTTATAATATATATATTGTTGTCCTTTATCGTAATTGTACATCCTTTAGTATTAGGGTTTCTTTGTACACCTATATATATTTGTCATAGAGCTCAAATGTGAATAAAACGAATATTATTCTTTCTCAATTCTGTATTTTACAGTTAGTACACATGCCCAGGCAAATGTTGCATGCGTAGCAGGTGCATGAGCGCATGTAGAGACGCACAAGCGCGAACAGACAATGTGCGGGATGGGCGAAGGAAGAATGCCCATCCCTTCTCCTTGGCATTTCAAGGGTGGAAGGACTAAGTGGGGACAAAGATCTGTGCAAGACTTCTTGAGAACATACAGAGGAGAAAGAGTGGGCTACCACCACAGGTCACTTGCCTTGAAGTGAGGAGATTTGGTAAGAGTTAAACTAGATAAAATTAGTTGGAAGACTAATTCATCTTTAGCATTAACACCATGATCTCTTGCTGCATGTGCTCCACGCATGTACTACTTTCTCATTCATCTTTAGCATGATCTACACCATCGCGCTAAAGTTGTGCGTCCACCAACTAAGTTGACCAAGAACTCCTACCGATTTTCCTCACTTCAAGGCAAGTGACTTGTGGATCAAGCTCACTCTTTCTCCTCTTAACTGTGTTTCCTAAGAGTCTTGCACAACCCTCCATCCACACTTAGTCATCCCACCCTCAAAATGCCAAGGAGAAGGGATGAGTGCCCTTCCTACACCCATCATGCATGTTGTCAGTGTGTTGCCTACGTGCCCATCAGCAACCGATCCTCGCATGAGACATGCCTACCTACCTGCATTCCCATGCCCGCTTGTGTGCCTACATGTCCTACATGTGTGCACACCCACCTACGCACATTGCCCACCAGCTTTGGTCATGTGCAATGTCGTGCTACTGACTATGCCACCTCATGGTCGTAAGTTGCTGTCCACCCATCTGTGCCCAAGGTGTGTGTCTTCCCACACATTTCTTGCCACCTTGACCTTCTTTCCACCCTCACCCACCGTGACACTGGCTCATGCAAGGCCCATTGAGCCATGTGACATGTCTCAACTCCCAAGATTGAGATCCTAACAAAAGACCTCCTTGTCAAAGGGGTGTATCGTCGTCTAGTCAAACTTCTTTATAAACCGTTTTAGAGTTTCCGGCAAGAAATTGCTTCCATTGATTTGTTTTGTAGTAATGAAATGCTCTCCAAGTCTATTGTCTTTTTTTTATATATAACAAACAATTTCATTGATGTATGAAATTTACAAAAGGGATGGATAATCCGTGAGATTACAAAAGGCTTTCCCAATTTGTCAAAAGGCAAGCATAAGAATATGAAGCAAAGATACTCGAACATTTACACCAAGAGATAGCATAATAAATGATGGTGTCAAAAAAATTCTCAAAAGATTGTTCTTGATCCTGAAAGATTCGTTGGAAAGAACCAAAAGAAGGCCCTATTGATATTCAACCACAGCCAAGCCTTTTCATTTTTGAAGGGATGATCTGCCAGCACAATTGAGAGAAGCTCCCCACGTTTCTAGGAAGAGTTAAACACCATCCAAAAGAATCACAAATTCTAGACCAAGATGTGGTTTTGTGTTTCTCCATCTGTCTTGCATAATGCACATCAACCAGGGGACATCGCCACCAAGGACATTTTGCCTAAGAAGCACAAACATGGACACGCGACACTGATACAACACGACACGGACGACGTGTCGATTTCCAAAAAAGTAGGACACAACACGTTGGGGACACGTTAACTTTTATTAATATTTTATAAATATATGTGTATATATTTTGACATATTATGAATATTTAATACTTTTAATGTAATTTCTACCTTTAAACATCAAAAGAACATCCATACTGTTAATGCTAAAGTGTGAGAGAATCAGTCCATCTTATTCCATTCACTCAAGAGATATATATATACAAGTATACAAGGTTAACCTAAATAGAAGAGCGTAAAAACCCTAAGAGATATATAAACAAAATACAATTATACTAATATAAGGACTCTAACACTCCCCCTCAAGTTGGAGCATATATATCCATCATGCACAACTTGTTAGAGAGGTAATCAATTCGTGCTCCGTTCAATGCTTTGGTGAAGATATCTCCTAATTGCTCTCCGGTCTTCACATATCCTGACGATACTAAACCTTGTTGTATCTTCTCACGTACAAAATGACAATCAACTTCAATGTGTTTAGTTCTCTCATGAAATATTGGATTAGATGCTATATGTAGAGCTGCTTGATTATCACACCACAATTTGGTCGGTGTTGTGATATCAAATCCCAATTCAACAAGAAGTTGACGTATCCAGACTAATTCAAAGACAGATTGTGCCATTGCTCTATATTCTGACTCAGCACTTGATCGTGAAACCACATTTTGTTTCTTACTCTTCCAAGAAACCAAATTACCACCAACGAATACACAATATTCTGACACCTTCTATCTTCCTTAGATCCTGCCCAATCAATATCTGAGAAACATTCAATGTTCATATGCCCATAGCTCTTATATAATAAACCACGCCCAGGAGTTGCTTTCAAATAACACAAAATCTGTTCCACTGCAGCCCAATGATCAACTGTAGGAGAAGACATATACTGGCTCACAATACTCACTGAATAAGCTATGTCTGGTCGAGTTACTGTAAAATAATTGAGTTTTCCTACCAACCTCCTATATCGTTCAGGATCTTTCAATAATTCTCCCTCTTTTGTGAGTTGTACATTAGGCATAGGGTACTACATGGCTTAGCCCCTAACTTCCCTATTTCAGTCAACAAGTCAATAACATACTTCCTCTGTGATAGCATGATTCCCTTCTTGCTTCTCATTACCTCAATTCCTAGAAAGTATTTCAACATTCCCAAATCTTTTGTGTGGAATTGACTATGGAAAAAAGTCTTAAGAGATTGGATGCCCAATGTATCATCTCCTGTAATCACAATATCGTCAACATACACAACCAACAAGATGACACCATTCTCAGACCGCTTGTAAAACACAGAATGATCTGATTTGCTCTTTCTCATTCCAAAGCTTTCAATCGCCTGAGTGAATTTCCCAAACCATGCTCGTGGACTTTGCTTTAATCCATACAAGGATTTACGAAGGCGACATACCTTTCCCTTCTCCCCCTAAGCAACAAATCCTGGAGGTTGCTCCATATACACCTCATCCCCAAGATCACCATGAAGAAAGGCATTTTTAATATCAAGTTGATGCAATGGTCAGTGATGAATGGATGCTAATCTAAGAAGCACGGACACTCTATTTTAGACAGAGTGTCCGTGTCGGACACGGACACGCTCCGGACACGTGTCGGACACACTAATTTACGTGTCCCTTATTATTACTATTATTTTTAACTTCGGACACGTTATGGACACGCGAGGGACACGTTGTGGACACGCGAGGGACACGTTGTGGACACGCTGGGTAAATTTTTAACCGAAAAAAAAAAGGCCTAGCCCATTTTTTTTTAGCCCAAAGTTTAAAACTCATTTAATTTTAAATTTTAAACACAAAAAAGACATTAAAAACATAAATAATAAAACTAAAAATTAAAAACTCTTCTCATGAACAGAACATGTTTTCTATTTTCTTTTTGTATATAAAACTGTTTTCATTTTTTTTTTTTTGGTATTTACTCTTATTTCATTTGAAAACTTTGTTTATTGAATGTTGGATAATGTGTTTTGTACAATTACTATGGTTAATTAACTTGACATTTTATGTTTTTTAGTGGATTAAGTTTAGTATTTTATGTTAAATGTACATATATCCTAAAATAATAATAAAAAAAGAACGTATCCCCAACGTGTCCGTGTCCTAGTTTTTTAGAAATTGACGTATCGCTGTGTCGTGTCGTGTCCGTGTCCGTGTCCCGTGTCTGTGTCCGTGCTTCTTAGATGCTAATGAAATGAATAACCTGACAGAAGTCATTTTAGCAACAGGAGAAAAGGTGTCAGAATAGTCAATCCCATAAGTTTGTGCGTAGCCTTTAGCAACAAGGCGAGCTTTCAATCGAGCAACAGATCCATCTGGATTGACTTTAACCGCAAAGGCCCACTTACAACCAATAGATTTCTTTCCTGCAGGAAGAGACACTAAATCCCAAGTATAATTGTCATCTAAGGCAGTCATCTCCTCCACCATTGCAGCACGCCAACCAGGATGAGACAAAGCTTCAGGAACAGTTTTAGGAACAGATATAGATTGTAGGGATGTAATGAATGAACAAGTAGAAGATGACAAATGGTTATATTAAACAAAAGAGGAAATAGGATATGTGCATTGACGCTTACCTTTACGAAAAGCAATAGGAAGATCATCGTTTGTTCCTGAATCCAATGACGAAGAAGCCTCTGGTACAAGTCATGCAGCTGAAGGAGGTCATCGTCGAGAATAAACCTGAGTGATAGGTGGGTTAATACAAACAGATGGAGATGGAGAAGAAGCACTCAAAGACTCACAAGAGGAGAAAATTGTATAAACAAGAAAATCATCCTCGTCCTCTCGATGCTCCCCCTGAAGCGTATTCGAAGATGAAGTAAAGAAAGAAGAATCTTCAAAGAACGTGACATCAGGAGAGACAAAGTAACGATCAAGACTACGAGAATAGCACCAATATCCTTTTTGGACACGAGAATAACCAAGGAAGACACATTTTAAAGATTTCGGATTTAGTTTGGTGAGAAAAGGGCGAACATCTCGAACAAAACAAGTATAACCAAAGATTTTCGGTGGGAGAGGAAATGAAGGGGGGTTGGGGCACAAAATACAATAAGGTATCTCACCTTTAAGGACCGACGAGGGCATACGGTTTATTAAGAAGCAAGCCGTCAATACAGCATCAACCCAAAAATATTTAGGGACATTCATCTGAAACATTAAGGCTCTTGTTGTTTCAAGGAGATGGCGATTCTTTCGTTCTACAACTCCATTTTGAGACGGAGTATCAACACATGAGGATTGATGTAGAATGCCAAGTTCACGCAAATAAGAACTAAGAGCATGAGAAAAATATTTTTTAGCATTATCACTTTGTAGAACTTTAAGAGAACCATGATATTGAATACGAATTTCAACATGAAAATTGCGAAAATGAGAAAGCAACTCAGAACGATTTTTCATTAAATATAACCACGTGACACGAGAAAAATCATTGACAAATGTAACAAAGTACCGAAACCCTCGCTTAGACTCAACAGGACATGGACCCCAAACATCATAATGAACTAACTCAAATGGAGCATTAGCTCGTTTATTGACTCTAGGATACATACTCAGACGATGACATTTAGCAAACTGACATGACTCGCAATCTAACGAACACAAGTGATTAAATTGAGGACGAAGACTCTTCAAGACAGAAAAAGATGGATGACCCAAACGACAATGTTCTTTAAAGGGAGAGGTCACTATAGAGCATGGAACGGCTGTGGATATGTGTGGTTCAAAAATATAGAGACCTCCCGATTCGTGCCATTTACCAATAGTCTTCTTCGTCAAAAGATCCTGAAATAAACAATAACCAGGAAAGAATAAGACACAACAATTTAGATCTCGATTGAGCTTACTAACGAAAATCAAGTTAAAGGAGAACTGCGGTAAACTTAAAACAGAAGACAAGGAAATTGAATTGGTAAGATTGACAGTGCCCTACCTTAAAACATGAGAGGTAGTCCCATCAGCTATAGTAACATTAGGCGAAGATTTATACGGACAAACATGAGAGAATAAATTTGGATTACCTGCCATATGATCAGAGGCGCCAGAGTCTATGACCCATTTCGAAGAGGAGGAAAGAAGACACGTAGATGTATTACCTGTGTCAGCAATGGCAGTAATAGAAGTGGAAGATGACGCCTTTAACGACTCTTGATACTGGCGGAACTTAGCAAACTCCTCTGCAGAAATCGAAATAGACTTATTAGGATTATCAGGTGTAGAGGCAACATGCGCAGATGGAAACCCCTAGCCTCTATTCAACAATCGTCTGCAATCACGCTTCATATGACCAGGCTTATGGCAGTAGTGGCAAACAATATCGTCTGAGTTTGCTCTCTAAGTGTTCGAATTACCTTTATATGTGTTGGGTCCAACCCCTCTATTTCCTTTGTACTCACCCGTCTGTCCAACCAAGGCACTGTTTGACTCAGGTGGCAAGATTATCTGCGACTTCTCAGTACGAAGTATGCGAGTATAAGCATCTTCCAATGAAGAGATGTCAGAGCTAGAAAGAACTTGATCTTTTGCCATATCATATTTAGAAGCGAGACCAACTAAAAAACTCATAATAAACAGTTGTTCACGCTGTGCAGTTTGAACTTTCACATCATTACTAATAGGCAACAAAACATTAAACTCTGCATATGATGTTTTGCACTCCATAAAGTAACTAGTCAGAGATTTCTCACCTTGATCAGGTTGAAAGAGAGTTTTGCATACATCAAACACTCTACTAATATTCCCTTTCCCAGAGTAAAGGAATTCCAAATATTCTAAGAGCTCGTGAACAGATTCACAATGATTAACCAACCCTACGATGTTGCTCTCAATAGAGTTCTTTATCTGTAGAATAAGCCTAGAATCATCTCGTAACCAATTTTTCTAGTATCATCAGTCGATGGTGAATTTCCAGTGACATGATCATCCATATCGAGACTTCGAATGTAGTGACGAATGTTTGTCCGCCATGCATAAAAATTAGACCCATTAAGCTTATGTTCTGTAATCTTTGACATCATAGGGATCATCTCCGACATCACTATACCTTTTTTTTTCAGCCATAACTAAAGAAACAGACCACAAAAACAGATTGAAAGCCCCAAAACAGAACTGTACCAAAAAACCCTAGATTGCCAAAAAGGGGTGTCTCCAACCGACCATAAACCGAGAAGGATATGACCACAACAAGCACACCACTAGAGAGAGCACACAAAACCGAGCGAAACCCAAAGAAAAACGGCAACTTTCGGCAACTCACGCGCCGGCGCGTGAGGGAGACTCTGAAACCTTCAACCGGCGCGTGTAGCTCACACGCTGGAGGGTTCGGGCTGATTTTTTCGTACCACAAGATCGGCACGTGGGCCGTTGAACGAGCTGGGCGGTGACGGAAAAACACGCCGGCGACGGTCCCTGACGGCGGTGGCGGCTTCCGGCGACAACAGTAGCGGATTTCGACGGTGATGAGAGTTCTGATAGTAGTGGCAACAAACAAACCTCACACACAAAGGACTTAAACCTTCAAATCTCAAACCCTAATTAGTTCCAAATCCCTAAGGACAACAAAAACAAAGAACCCTAATTGCCCTAGAAAACCCTAGGCTCTGATACCATGTTAATGCTAAAGTGTGAGAGAATCAGTCCATCTTATTCCATTCACTCAAGAGATATATATATACAAGTATACAAGGTTAACCTAAATAGAAGAGCGTAAAAAGACAATAAAGGACACTCTAAGAGATATATAAACAAAATACAATTATACTAATATAAGGACTCTAACACATACATTCATTAAAAAGATAACAATTAACAAAAAACATCAACAATATCCAATATCCAATAAGTCTTACACAAAAAACTACAAGTTGGTCGATCGACGACAACTGAGAATGGTCGTCGGTTGTTGTCGTTGATGAGCAGTTGTGGAGGTTTGTTTTTTCATGGATGCAATCATGAATTGAAGGTTTGGAAGATGATAGAAAGAAAAGAAACCCTAACATTTTGAGGTTTGGATGTGTAGTGGGCTTGGTTTAATTGCTCGGTATTGGGCTTTAAAAAATGGGCTTAAAAAAGACTTAAAACTTAGAAAATTGTAATATAAGTGTCCCAGTCGTGTCCCTTGTCGTATCCGAGCATATCCCCTGTCGTGTCCAAGCGTATCCCCCCATGTCGGAAAATGAAAAAACAACAAAAAAATATGGACACGCAAAACCACGTGTCGACAGCATGTCGGTGTCCGACACTGACACTTAGTCATTTTACAAGTGTCGGTACTTTATAGGTGTTGGTGTTGATATAATTAAATTTTCCATAACCTATCAGCTTAAACTTTTGGGTTAATTGGTGATTTACATGGTATCAGAGCAAGAGGACCTGTGTTCGAACCCTGGTGAAGTCGTTTTCTCCCAATTAATATTGATTTGTACTTGTTGGGCATTTGTTCAAATTTCCAAACCCACAAGTTAGGGGGAGTGTTTGATTTCCACTTGTTGGGCCTTTGTTTAAATTTGTAAGCCCACAAGTGAGGAGGAGTGTTGGTGTTGATATAATTAAATTTGTCATAACCTATCAGCTTAAGCTTTTGGGTTAATTGGTGATTTACGATAGGCATTCACTTTTGTAGGACCTCTTGAGTGTTAATAGCTTTGTGAGATAATTCCCAAAGGAAGAATTTAATCTTCTTTGGATATTTGTTCATCCGACCAAAGATTTCTCCATGAGGCATATAGAGTCACCCAAGTTAGTTAGAAGAGATAGTGGAGAAGAACCCGTTTCTATTAAGGGGCCATTTCCATGAATCCTCCATTTGTGTTAGAACAATGGGAACAAGGATGTAACTAAGATCAGTCCATTCGGATGCCTCTTCGTCCGTCAAGTTTCTACGAAATTTGACGTCCCAAGATCTGCTCACGGTGTTCCATAATTCTTTGACCGTGGCACTCTTGCCAAGAGATAGCCTTTAAAGGAGGGGAAAACGAGAAGCCAATGGAGCACGATTCAACCAAGAGTCGGTCCACAAGGAAGTGTGGGCTCCACTCCCCACTTGGTGGCAAATTCTGCTAGTGAAGATTTTGATGCTTGACTATGCTTTTCTAAGGGCCTTTTGCAGTGGCCAATGAAGCCGAATTAAGGTAAGTTGAGGATCCATACCTCTCAAAGATGAGTTCTTTTTTCATGGTGATACCGCCATATCCATTTGGACAAAAAAGCTTTATTCTTGTCTCTAATGGGTGAAAGACCAAGGCCCCCTGGTCCAAAGGACGGAGAACAACACTCCATCTAACCAAATTTTGCCCACTTCTGTTCAATCCACCTTTTGACGTAAAGGTTATACCCCAAGTTGCTAATCTCCTCTCAATTTTTTCAATGATAAGGGCCCAGAAGGCTTTGGTATTTGGCGTGCCATTTTGAGGGAGCCCTAGATAGATGTTCGGCCAAGAACCAAGCTTGCAACCACAATGTCTTGCATTCTCAATAATAGAGGGTTCAACATTTAGGCCAATGATCTCAGATTTCTGTAGATTAATGTTGTGCCCTGATGCTTGTTCGAAGTTCCTAGCCACTTGAAGGATGCTATGAATTGATGACTCATCTTTTTTTTTTCTTTTATAAGAAATCAAGTTTTCACTGAGGATTGATGACTCATCTTCAAACTCAGTGAAAAGAAATGTGCCATCTGCAAATTGAATATGATTAATGTTGAAGTTGTTTTGGCCCACCGTGAAGCCTTTGATAAGGCCTTCATCTTCGGCTTTGGATAGCATCCGACTAAAACTGTCAATGATCAAGATAAAAAGGAAGGGGGATAAAGGACCTCCCTGTCTTAGGCCTCGAGATGCAAGGATTTTTCCCCGAGGACGACCATTGATAATCATAGAAAAAATTGTGGAGGAAATACAACCTCTAATCCATGACCTCCATGTAAGACCAAACCCTTTTGCCGCAAGGATTTTGTCCAAATAATGCTAAATTTCTAATTCACCATATCAAAGGCTTTTCCAATGTCTAGTTTGATCACCACCCATGTTTTCTTCTTTCGTGTCCATTCGTCAATAAGTTCGTTGGCCATGAGAGAAGTGTCTAGGATTTGCCTACCCTCAACGAAGGCCATCTGATACTCTGATATGGTTTGCGGAAGGGCTTTCTTGAGTCGCTTGGATAAAACACGTGCTATAATTTTATACAGGCAAGTGATGAGGCTAATGGGCTAAAATCAACCATTATTCGAGCTTCAAGCTTCTTCTGAATCAAACAATAGGTTTCATTAAGACTGACATTAATAATCCCATTCTGGAAAAAATCCAGGAACACCCTCGTGTCATCCTTAAGAATGTTCCAGCATTTTTTGAAGAGTTCTGAGGCCCAGGTGACTTGTCAGTGCCAAGGAGTTGAACAACCTTCCAAACTTCTAATTCAGTGAAAGCCCCCTCCAATTCAACAGATAAATTTCTATCAATAGGGCTCCAATCAATGTTGGAAGGGAAGGAAACTGCAATTGTCTTTTTCGTGTAAAGCTCACTATAGAAACTTAAAAATTCTGAAACAATCTCGTCTTCCTGAAGGAGACTCCTGCCTTGACTAGAGAGGATTTCCAAGATGGTGTTTTTTCGTTTCTTTGTGGCCATAGTACAATGAAAAAAGCTCGAATTTGTATCCCCATCTTGAATCCACCTTTTCTTGCACTTTTGTTTCCATCTCTATCCTTCGCTGGCTACTAATGAGAATAAATCAGCTCGAATCACTTTTCTTTGGGTATGAATGATGTACAATGGAGATGGGGCTTCCTCCAAGTTATCAATCAAGGCTAATTCGGTCAGTAGTGGGTTTCTTTTGGTGGAGATACAACCACACACTTCTTTATTCCATAGACGTAGTCTCTCTTTCAAACCTTTGAGTTTCACAATGAAGCCATGGTCGGGCCATCGACGAAGGGGGGTATTCTTCCACTAGTAGTCAACTAAAGGTAAAAAGGAGAGGTGTTGCAACCACATATTTTCCAAGCGGAAAGGTGAGGGATCCCATCTTTGGATTCCCATGGTAAGAATAAGGGGGAAGTGATCTGAAGTTGGTTTATCAAGTCTTCTAACTTCTGCATTAGAAAATTTGTTGGGAACATTCTTTGATATCTGTTGATTATTTCCTTATTTGTTGATTAGAATATTTGATATTATCTAGTATCTTTTATATTATTTGAATTAGATATTATCTAGTATTATTTGAATTAGATATTATCTAGTATCTTTTATATTATTTGAATTAGATATACTGGAAGATTATTTCCTTTTCTGTAAATAAGGGTTCTCTCCTATATAAGAAACTCTTCCTTCTCATAGTAAATATACAGAAATAATACATTCTACTCTTGATATTCTACATGGTATCAGAGCAGAAACCCTAAATCCTGTCAAAACCCTAATTTCTTTTCTTTCTAAACACCAAAAGAAAACCCCTAGCCGCCACAAAGAAAAACCCTAGCAGCCCGCCGGTTCCTTTCTCGTCGCCGTCTCCCTTACCGGTTGCCTCCTCGCCGTCGCTGCCAACTTCACCTCTGCCGGCTGATTTCCTCTGTTTTTTCTAAAAAACAATGCACTGTATCGGGATTACTGGATCTCCTTTTGTTGATTGCCCTATTTGTTTTCTTTTGGCGATTTTTATCTCTACTTCTCTGTCCTTGATTGATCTTCAGGAAAGATGTTAGAAAATAAATCTTTGTCCGTTATTAAAGGCTCGGATGGTCGGATCCATTCCAACAACGCTACTGTCCAAATTACTACAATTCGACTCAATGGCGATAATTTCCTTCGTTGGTCGCAAAGCGTTCGAATGTATATCCGAGGACAAGGGAAGATTGGCTACCTTACTGGGGATAAGCTCATGCCTAGATGATCCTTCATATGCTGGGTGGGATGCTGGGTGTCACAATCATACTAGAAAAGCGTATGTTTGTGAACCTCACAGTGACAAGTCGTGCCATGATGCGATCGAGGAGGACGGTGCATCATCTAACACACCAAGATAGGTGGGCTTGAAGGCATGTGAGATCGGGGTCAACCGTGTCGTCGGAGGGGTCGATGTATGGGCGTATGACTCCTCGCCAAAATGACGTGCAAGGGAGGGAGATCCAATATTTCACATAATATACTATAGGGGGTACCATGGTGTCGACTCTCCACCACCCCTGGGCTTGTGGGCCTAAGTGAATCACCCCGTGGCACGTTCGCGTGTCATGGCTGGGGCGAGCGTCACAAGAGAAGTGTCTTGGGCGTTTCCTTTGTAACGGGTTTTCAAGGGACAGTATCGGACGGCACAGGTGTGCCGACATTGCGCCCCTTCCCATGGCTTGGAGGTTCAGATATAGGGGCCATTAGCGGCCAGCGATCCGAGAATGTCCCGTCAAAACCAACTCATGGGAAAGACGAGTGCAAGTACACGGACGGGCGACGTGTACGACCGAGTTATATTTCGCTGCTTATTTACTTGATGCTTGGTTGAGGACTGAAGAACCTCGCCTAAGGCCCGACGAAGCCACAAAGCGTTGCGATCATAGAGATGGGGCAGGACTTCCCCTTAAGGTTGGCCATGTTCGAGGGATGATTCATGGGGCCGCACGGTGCGAGAGGTGCGACCGTGACACTGAGAACTCCATGGTGATGACCTGGTTAGTAAATTCCATGGTAGAAGAGATTAGTTGCAATTATATGTGTTATTCTACTGCTAAGGAATTATGGGATAACGTGGCTCAGATGTATTCCGACTTAGGGAATCATTCACAAGTATTTGAGCTCAATCTCAAACTGAGTGACATTAGACAAGGAAATAATTCGGTTACACAATATTTTCATTTGTTGAAGCGAATTTGGCAAGATCTTGATCTATTCGATTCTTATGAATGGAAGTCAACTGATGACCAAAAACACTACAGAAAAGTTGTGGAAGACAGTCGAATTTATAAATTTCTCGCTGACCTCAATGTGGAATTTGATGAGGTTAGAGGGAGAATACTTGGTAAGACTACTCTTCCTACTATTAATGATGTGTTTTCTGAAGTTCGCACGGAAGAGAGTCGTCGAAATGTTATGATAGGTAAGAAAGTGTCTGATTCTGTTGAAAGTTCTGCATTAATAGTTGAAGTTTCAGCTCTCAAGGCATCAGACCACACACCCAAGACAAATGATAAACCTAGAGTCTGGTGTGACTACTGCAACAAACCTCGACATACTCGTGAAACTTGTTGGAAAATTCATGGAAAGCCTGCTAATTGGAAGAGTGGTAAGCAAGGTGAAAAGGGTATGAATCAACACTCATCTTCTGCTAATATTGTTGACTCTAATCCATTTAGCAAGGAGCAAGTTGATCAAATCCTGAAATTGTTGAAGACCACTTCATCACCTGGTAATCCTAGTGTTTCCTTGGCACAAACAGGTAATTACCCTCGAGCCCTATCTTGCCTTAACTCACCCCCATGGATCATAGATTCTGGGGCCTCTGATCATATGACCAGTTCCCCCAAAATATTTGAATCATACTCCCCGATGTAATCAGAATGAGAAAATTCAATTGCATTTGTAGTTTTAACTCAATTGCAGGGAAAGGAACTATTAAATTGTCCTAAAAAATTGCTCTATACTTTGTTCTGCATGTTCCTAAACTAGCCTGTAATTTGTTATCTGTTAGTAAAATCTCCAAAGATGCTAATTGTCGTGTTATCTTTTGTGACTCCCATTGTATTTTTCAGGATTAGGAATCGGGGGAGATGATTGGGCGTGCTAAGATGCTTGAAGGTCTCTACTATTTTGAGGAATCTCCAACTAGTCATAAAAAGCTCGGGGCTTGAGTAGTGTTAGTTCTTTCCCTGCTCAAGAAACTATATTGCTCTGGCATCGTAGATTAGGACATCCTAGTTTCTTCTATTTAAAGTATTTGTTTCCAAATTTATTTAAAGGAATTGATTGTTCTGCTCTTCATTGTGAAAGTTGTATTTTTGCGAAAAATCATCGATCCACTTATTTGCCCAAACCTTACCGTGCTTCCGCTCCTTTTTACTTGATTCATAGTGATGTTTGGGGTCCGTCTAAAGTTTTAACTCATAGTGGAAAACGATGGTTTGTTACCTTCATTGATGACCATACCCGTTTAACTTGGATTTATTTCTTGAAAAAAAAGTCTGATGTGAAGGAAATCTTTATTCGCTTTTACAACATGATTGAAAATCAATTTCAAACAAAAATTAGCATTTTGCACTGATAATGGAACAGTATTTCAACGAATACTTAAATGAGTTTTTAAAGTTTAAAGGGATTTGTCATCAATCTACATGTCGGGACACTCCACAACAAAATGGCATTGCTGAAAGAAAAAATAGACACTTGCTTGATGTTGCTCGTGCCCTTATGTTTTCTATGCACGTTCCGACCTATTTGTGGGGAGAGGCTATCCTTACGGCAGCATATTTTATTAATCGAATGCCCACAAAAGTGTTAGATTTTAAAACGCCCGGATTTACTTAAAACCTTTTTCCCTCAAATCAGATTGTTTCTCGACTTACCACTCAAAGTGTTTGGGTGTACTGCTTATGTTCATCTTTCGAGTCCTTCTCGGTCTAAACTTGATCCTAGAGCTGTTAAGTGTGTTTTCTTAGGATATGCATCCAACAAGAAAGCCTATAAAAGTTTTGACCCAATAACCAAAAAATACTTTGAAAGCATGGACATCTCTTTTTTGGAAAATCAACCTTTTATTCCAAATTCTCTTCAGGGGGAGATAACACCTAACTTAGAAGATAATTTCTGGGACACGTCTCCTCTTCCCACACTTATTAATCCTGAGGTTACGAGTTCTAGTTTTCCAATGCCACATATGGAAACCTCTTCTTCAGGGGGAGAAACACTACAAGATAAACCTAAGCTTCAGGTTTATACTAGGAGGACATTGAATCAAAAGAACCGGGACCAGATAGTAGACTTGTCACAGAACCAATCTGATACTCCGATGAATGATTCTGAAGAAGATCCAGGTAACACATCTTCTATTCCCAATTTTTCTTCTAGATGAATCATTTACCTGATCTTGATATCCCGATAGCTCATAGGAAAGGTACTCATAATTGCACCAAATACCCTATTTCGAATTATCTCTCTTACTATAGACTATCTGATAACCACAAAACTTTCACATCTAGGATAACCAATCTGTTTGTCTCAAGGAATATACAGGAGGCCCTGAATGATTCGAATTGGAAATCAGCAGTTATGGAGGAGATGAATGCTCTTAAACAGAATGGCACATGGAACATAGCAGAATTACCAAAAGGTAAGAAGACAGAGGGATGTAAATGGGTGTTTAACATAAAATGTAAAGTCGACGGCGGTGATTGAAAGATACAAGGCTAGACTTGTTGCTAAAGGTTTCACTCGCACTCTATGGGATTGATTATCGTGAAACATTTGCTCTGTTGCTAAAATTAACTCTATTAGAGTTTTGTTATCAATTGTTGTCAATGCAGTTGACCTCTCTATCAACTTGATATCAAGAATGCATTTCTCAATGGGGAGCTTGAAGAAGAGGTATTTATGGATTTACCACCGGATTTGAAGAAGAACCGACTTAACAAAGTGTGCGTTTGTTGAAGAAATCTCTATACTGACCTTAAACAATCCCTAGAGCATGGTTTGAACGGTTTGGAAAAGTAGTCATGAATTATGGATTCACAAAGTCAAGCGAGATCATACTATCTTTTATAGACATACCAAAAATAACAAAATTGTTGTGTTAATAGTATATGTCGATGACATTGTTCTTACAGAAATGACGAGGCGGGATTGACAACTTTGAAAAAACACAGCTAATGAATTCCAAATCAAAGACTTGGGTACCTTGAAGTACTTTCTAGGAATGGAATTTGCTAGGTCAAAGGAGGGCATTCTTGTAAATCAAAGGAAGTATATCATTGATTTACTTGAAGAGACAGGCCTACTTGGTTGCGAGCAATGTAAACTCCTATCGAACCAAACTTGAGATTACAACTTGCAACGGGAAAAGAGGTTAAGGACAAAGAAAAATACCAGAGACTTGTGGGAAGACTCATTTATTTATCTCACACACGTCCTGACATTGCATTCGCAGTAAGCGTAGTAAGCCAATTTATGCATGCCCCGGATCTTCTCATTTTGAAGTAGTCTACAGGATCCTAAGATACTTAAAAGGAACACCTGGAAAAGGTATACTTGCTTAAGAAGCATGATAACTTACATGTTGAAGTTTACACCGATCTTGATCAAGCGGGAGTCACGACAGATAGACGATCTACTTCTAGATATTGCTCGTTTGTTGGAGGTAACCTAGTTACACAGCGTAGCAAAAACAAAATGTGGTGGCTGAGTAGTCTTTGAAGTCGAATTGAGCCTTAGCTCATGGAATTTGTGAAGGTATATGGATAAAAGATTATTAGAAGAGTTAAAGTTTCCTCATAAACAACCAATGCGTATTTATTGTGACAATAAGGCAGCAATTTCCATTGCCCACAATTCAGTCCTTCATGATAGGACAAAACATATTGAGGTTGATAAACATTTCATAAAGGAAAAGATTGATGCAGGAGTCATATGCATTCCCTATCTCCCTACGATAGAACAAATAGCTGATGTGCTGACAAAGGGACTTCCTAAAGTACAATTTGACAAGATGATCACCAAGCTGGCAATGGAAGATATCTTCAAATCAGCTTGAGGGGGAGTGTTGATTATTTCCTTATTTGTTGATTAGAATATTTGATATTATCTAGTATCTTTTATATTATTTGAATTAGATATACTGGAAGATTATTTCCTTTTCTGTAAATAAGGGTTCTCTCCTAAAACTCTTCCTTCTCATAGTAAATATACAGAAATAATACATTCTACTCTTGATATTCTACAATATCAAAAACCGATCAATCAAAGTCTTTGTAGGTGGAGAACGCTTGTCGAACCAGGTGAAGCGACCATTTAGCAAGGGAAGGTCCATTAGCCCCTCATCAATAATAAACTGGTTAAAAATCCTCATGCTACATGTCACCTACCCATTGGATTTTTCGTGAGACCGACGGGAGACATTAAAATCACCAGCTAATAACCAATTTTCGATGCATAAACATGCTAGATCATATAATTCTTGCCAGAAAGGTGGTCTTTCTCTATATATGGTTGGCCCATAAACATCTAAGACCTAGAATTTGAAACCATCAGAGAGGGTAAAAAGGAGGGACAGAGAGAATAAACCTTGAGTGATCTCCAAAGATGTCATGGCGAGGTCATTCCACATTATGAGAATCCCTTCCGATGAGCCTGAAACATCCAAAGAAGTCGAACTGTTTCTGCCACTCCAAAAAGGGACTTAACAATAAACCGATCCATGTGAGCTAACTTAGTTTCATGTAGGATGACCACAATTGGGTTGAATTTGAGGAAAAAGGATTTAATGAGTGCTCTTTTTTGCCAATCTCCAATACCTCTAACATTCCAAGAAATGATGATCATGAACCAAATGCACCCCCCAGTGAGTGTTTCATAGAGGACATTGTAATTCACAGATCAAGCAAGACCCGCTAGCTCTCGAACTAGTTTGTTCTATTTTTGTGTCATCTTTGATTTCTTATTAGTGGAGGGGATTGGTAGGACGCACAAATTGTATTCCTTTAGCCAAGGGACTAAAACCCAAAGGGCGTAATCAGGGGAGAGGGGTATGTGAGCCTGAGACTGTGGAAAATCTTCATCAGCAAAATGGTCTTTAGAAGGATAGTGCCAATTTTTGTGTTTGATAGGTCGATCAGATTTGGGAATGGAGGCTGGCCAATAGGAGATGGAGGAGCGATGGATAGGGGAAGAGGGCTAGAGGCATAATCGTCCTCTGAATCGAGGATAGGGGGAGAGGTCGAGGATTTGGTGCCAGCAACAAGGAAAGATGAGTGTTGGTTAATGGAGATGGGAAGTTTAATGGGTGAAGAGACGACCACAAATGGGTCGGCTAACATGGTTAAGGCGTTGTGCGAAGGAGAAGTTGGTACAAAACAAAAAGCCTTTTTTGATTCCTACAGTGTTGTATGGGCTTTTGGTTAAGAATAGATATTGGGCTAAGATCAGATGGTGGGGGGATAGGATTTTTATTAGGTTTCAGGATGGATAAGGGGTTGGGGTGGATGGGCTTTTTGGAAACGAGTGCGAGTGGGCTGGTTGAGAGTGTGGTTTGTTTAGCAGGGGTATGAGGTGATAAAAGGCAAAAGGAGTTTCAAAGAGAATTAATATCAGTGTCCGAGGTAGGGTACGGTGGAGAAGAAAGAGCGGATGGGAGGGGTGGACCAGGAGGCGCATCAGTGTCAGTCAAAGGCGTAGGGGAGATAGGAAAAGGTTGCCTATCAGATGGGCACTTACCCAACATTCCTTCTTGGTTGATAACGGAGTCGTTAACAAAGTTTGGTCTCCGACAAGGCTCCGACATTAGTCCTTAGCCATGTAAAACTTTGGTGTACCCCACATGGAAATCAACTGTGAAAAAGGGTTGACAATTACCATCAATGGTGCTCAGGATGAAGAAGGAATGGCAACCTTTGTAGGGATAAAGCCAATGACATTTTCTTTTATCTTGATGCTAGCTTCCATGAGATCTAAGCGGGAAGAGGTCTTTTGTGCCATTTTGATAAAACAACCACAAGCGTCTCCATTGGCTTGTAACATTTCAAAGTTAAAAATGATCCAAAGGCAGGTTTTGAATTTTTACCCATCCACCGTATGATGGAGTCACCGAGCAACTCAATTGAGCTTCTGTATCCAACGCTCAAAAGGGAGATGGAAAGCTCCCATCTACTGCCATTCCTTGGTGGAGACAAGCAGTTTAATGTGTGATTCCTGGTCGCATCTAAACACGGCCTTGCCTGCACGAAAGGGGTTCAAATAGTAGAACGTGTTGAGGAAAGATTGGAGGCTACGGGTGAGTGCATACCAATCATCGTGGAAGTTCTTTCTCGTAACAATCACGGTCGAATCCCAACTTGTAAAAGGGATAGGTTTGGCTCTAGAGAGGTTCACAGAATCATGTCCGCAAGCAAGTACAGTTGATTTATAGGACGTAGCATGTGGGGGACTTGGTTGGTGGGTGGGCTTGGACTCGAGAATAAATGATGTTTTGTCACTTAAGAGAGAGAGAGAAAAACATCCAACAAAGTAGATTGAAAGAGTAAGTCTCCCACCTTTAAAAAGAATAAGAGATTCTCCATTTATATAGGACTATACATCTTAATCCTTAATATTTGGATGTTTTTTCAATTTAGTTCCAATTGTTTACAAATTTCAATTTAGCCGTTTACATTTTAATATTTTCAAGTATACATTTTCTATGGTGAATGTTAAACTTGACAGACATGTTTAGTTGACCTAATTCCTCCAAAGAAATTAGACCACCAAAGAGATGAAGAAATCAAAATTTCTGCCCATTTCTTCCAATTAAAAGCGAAATTAGAAATTTTCCTCTCTTATTGACCTAATTCCTCCCAAAACCATCCACCAACCCCCTAAATTTCTAGCAAGTTGCTGCCTAAATACAAGTCTAACTACTAGAATCTCATCCATTTCATTTGACAACATAGTTTACAAGGGTAACCATCCTGACCATTGAGAAAGATGACCAGCATCTGGACAGCAACTTGCTAGAAAATTCTCCCACGAGCCCTAGAGTATCATAGATATTTTGTATAGAGAACTGAATCTATACAAGCAGTTGCAGCCTATCAGGCATACTAGAAAAAGATGGTTGCCATTGCCATAATAACTATATGTTTATCAAACATATAGTTTCTACAACCTTCATTTAACTCATAAATCATCCCTTAGTCTTGGCAACGACTAAAGCTCCAAATGCCATTCTGAGTATCAGAAAACTAATATTAGCGTAAAAACTATTTGGTCCAACTGAAGTCATTGGACACCCAAAGAATCAACAACAAATGAATAGTATATGCCCAAAGAACCTAGAACCTGAAAATGACTCAGCAAAAGAAATTGACCATATACAGCCGATTGGACTTGGACCACCAAAGAGGACATCATATGAAGCAGTAATTTCAGATACGTTCCCAATCCAACTGAAAAATCAAACTGATAGAGCGGCTAAATTACTTATATTACTTGGTCATACAAGTTATGGGCAACAAGTAGTGCACTTCAATTTCTAAATGATTCCTGTAACATAGCCGTCAGACTCCCCGAGTTAAAAAATAACCATTTTGACGCTTTCAGTAACCAAAAAAAAGGGCTTGTTATTTTTCTTTTAATTTATTTCCTCACAGGTCTGAATCTCTTACTCTCTATGTTCACTCTTCAAATTTTGGACTTATACGCAAAAAAGAGACAACAACCCATTTAAGCATTTAACACATAGGGAGGAAGAGCAATAACCTTATCAAGCCAGTGAACTCGACGAAGAGTTCATATTCACAGCTAAAAAACTCCTCCGCTTTCTCCTTCAACCTCTCTGTCACAAAAATTGCAGTCAAATCAAAATTAGACATAGACATTACCAAAAAGGAAACAATGGTGAAAATCGAGGAATGGGCTGTTTTACCTCTAATCGAAACAAAAGGCATGATTAAATGAGCAGAATTAGAGGCAACAAGATGCAAAAGAGTAGTGGAGAAGACATTTGGTCTATAACCCACCGTACAGCAGCTCTTATGGATGAACTCCAGTTCCCTGCATTCTTCGCGGGTTATGAAATTTTCCAGAATCAGACGCCGCCGCTGATTGCTCTCCGCTTCGTCTCCCATTTTCGTCCAATTCTCCGTCTCTCTCGTTTCAATGGCAGTAATCAGATAAAATGCCCTTGACTATCATGTACATTACATACAAAGACAAAAAACGATTTGTGTTAAATATATAAAATATTGTTCAACTATACTGTCTGAGCAATGATTCTAAGGATCCCTTGAATTAAGGAGAGTCAATTGGGGTTACAAAATTCGGACAGAAAATTACCAAAAGCGATATCCCAATTCCCAACTACAATCGCACGAAATCCTTTATGGCGAGGCGCCTTCTTCTTCTCCATGTAGCCCTGCCATTAGCACAAAGTAGGAGCTCCATATCCAGCGCCATTGAGTTGACCGTTACCAAACTTCAGTGATGATATTTCTGTAAAATTTTTAAGAACAAAATTTTTTTAAAATATATTTAAATTAGAAAATAAATGTTATGTTACATTTTGTTGCAATTTTCTTTAATATTTCATCAATTTTGTACAATATAATTGAAAACACATGGACATGTTGAAATATCGATAGGAATGCCGACATGTCGACGGAAATTTAATACCATGGTTATATGCAGTAGAAATAAGACAATTTTGGGATTATAGAAGCAACACTTCAACATTTATGCTCCATTTGGCAAATGAAATGGGTAAGAAATAATTTCAAATGGTATGATTTTAAAATATAAAAATGATTTCAAATTCGCATTTGTGTTTGAAACCAAATTTATTTGAAATCACCCAAATTAAAATTCTTCGTTTGGAAACTCATGAGAAATGAAAAAAAGTATAATATTTTACTATTACCTTTATGAATTTTGTAGGAGATTATTTTAATTTGTAATAAAATATTTTAATATCAAATACATGTGAACATGAAAACATACAAATAATCAAAACAAGTAAACTTATTAAAGGGGCAATTGGGTTGGTAGCAAAGAGGCCCAATATAATTGCCCATATAGCAAATGACTCAATCTATTTGCAAAAATAGCAAAAATTTGAAAAGAGGAATTGAAATTACTAAACACCCCCACGTTATTATCGTTCGCAACCCACGCCAGTCGATTTCCCCCTTCTTCCTATTCTTCACGACTTCCTTACCTTCTTCTTCCTCCCCATCCACGTTCGCCAGTTTCCTTCTCAATCGACGAGGTTTCTGTGAGACAATCGACGACGTGCTTTCAAGATTTTCCTTCTCCTCCTGCAATCGACGGCGTTAGTGTGAGACAATCGACGGCGTGCTTTCAAACTTGAAAATCTACCGTAAACCATTTTTCGTTTCCTTATTTCAGTTGATTACTAGACTGCTTCTGATTTCTTTTTTATTTTTTGTTATTTTTTATTCTTCTATCTGATAGTCTTTTCGATTCTTCTATCCGACAATCAACTGGTTCTTTTCCTTATTTTTGTTCTTACATTTTTTGCCCTAAAATAGGCTTAGATTTTCTTGCATTTCAGTTAGACTTCTATCACTGATAGAAGCCAAACAAGCTATCAGTGATGGATGTCTATCCAAGCTTATCTTGCATTTTTTGCATCATGAAAGAAATCAGTACATACTCATGAGAAATATGTGCATTTTATCACTTCTATACATACTGATAGGCTTAGATTTCACTCATGAGAAATCTGTACATACTCATCAAATAAATCACTGATAAGCTTAGATTTCCTTGCATTTCAGTGACATATGTCTACACTTCTATCACGGATAGAAGCCAAAAAAGCTATCAATGATGGATGTCTTGATGATATAACACTGTCAAGCTAGGACACGTTTGCTTGTTGCTTGTTTTTCAGGGTTGCCTTGTTGCTTGTTTCTTGCATTTCAGATAGACTTCTATCACTGATAGAAGCCAAACAAGCTATCAGTGATGGATGTCTATCCAAGTCTATCTTCCATTTTTTGCATCATGAAAGAAATCAGTACATACTCATGAGAAATCTGTGCATTTTATCACTTCTATACATACTGATAGGCTTAGATTTCACATTGAACATTGGTAGACTTTTCTTGTTTGGTTGGCTCTTGAACATTGATAGAATTTTATTATTGATAAAGTCTCTTCTTGGTTATCATATTTACTTTTTTGGTCTGATTTTGCATTTCTTTATTGGCCTCATTTTATTGATTTGTTTTGTGTACAGTGATAGACTTCTATCACCTGATAGAAGTCTATAACTTTTTCTCCCTCGCTTCCAATTATAGAAGTCTATAAATACTGATAGGAGTGATAGACTTCTATCATTGATAGATTTCTATCATTGTCTATCACTGTTAGAAGACAACCATTGTTTGTTTGTGCTCATGTCTTTTTGTTTTTTGTTTTGGAAAATATTTGAAAATATTTGATAGTATCTTATTAAGAAATCACAATTCAATCAGTGTTTGAGATTGAGAAGTGATAGACTTCTATCTATCACTGTCCATTACTGATAGAAGTCAACCAATTCTTATCAACTCTTGCTTGCTTGTTTGTTTGTTTGTGCTCCTGTTGTTTTCTTTGAAAAATATTTGATAGTATCTTATTCTTAAGAAATCACAATTCAAACACTAGATTGAGAAGTGATAGACTTCTATCTATCACTGCTAGAAGTCAACCAATTCTTATCAACTCTTTCTTGCTTGTTTGTTTGTGCTCCTGTTGTTTTCTTTTGGAAAATATTTGATAGTATCTTATTGGTTGGTTATTTATATCAAGAAATCACAATTCAAAATTCTCTCACAACAAGAGTTGTCTAATAGGCATTAGTTTCTTGAGTTTCTTGATTTTGACAGATGTCTTATATTGCAGTTGCTTGATTTTCATATGCTTTCCTTTATTCTTAAGTTTACCATGATTGTTCTATATGTTTTGCTTTGCTTTATTGTTTGTTGTTTGTTTGTTGTTTTTTGTCTATCATGATCGTGGCCAATTCTTTGTTGTTTGTTTGTTCAATTTTTTGAATAACAAGAATGAGTCTATCTATGATTAACCTCACTGTAAAAGTTCTTGTGTTATATCATGCAATTATTAAATTTTTTACTTATATCAGTGATAGACATTTATCACTGATAGAAGTGAAAGACTTCTATCAGTGATTGAGAAGTGATAAACTTCTATCTATCAGTGATAGAAGTCTATCATTTCTTATCAACTATTTCTTACTTGTTTGTTTGTTTATGCTTTTGTTGTTTTCTTTTGGAAAATATTTGATAGTATCTTATTATTAAGAAATCACAATTCAAACACTAGATAAGTGATAGACTTCTATCTATCACTAATAGAAGTATTGATACAAGTGATAGACTTCTATCACTGTCTACCAATTCTTATCAAATCTTTCTTGCTTGGTTGTTTGTTTGTGCTCCTGTTGTTTTCTTTTGGAAAATATTTGATAGTATCTTATTCTTAAGAAATCACAATTCAAACACTATATTGAGAAGTGATAGACTTCTATCTACCACTTCTAGATTTCTATCACTGTCTATCAATGATAGAAGTCAACCAATTCTTATTAACTCTTGCTTGTTTGTTTGTTTGTGCTCCTGTTTTTTTATTTTGAAAAATATTATGATAGTGGTCAATTCTTTGTTGTTTGTTTATTCAATTTTTCTAATAACAAGAATGAGTCTATCTATGATTAACCTCACTGTCAAAGTTCTTGTGTTATATCATGCAATTATTAACTTTTTTAATTCTATCAGTGATAGACATTTATCACTGATAGAAGTGATAGACTTCTATCAGTGATTGAGAAGTGATAGAAGTCTATCACTTCTTTCAATGATAAATGTATATCACTTCTATCATTGATAAATGTATATCACTTCTATCACTGATAGAAGCCAACCAATTGATAAGAATTATCAATTCTTGCTTGTTTGTTTGTTCAATTTTTCTCATAACAAGTGATTAATTTGACAGATGGACAAGATGGACATGAATGAGAATACTGAGAAACTAGTAGAGGAAGAAGTTGTACAGAAAAAATCAAAAATTGTTAAGAGAGACTTGAAGGAAGAGGGGCCTTCTTCAAGAAAAAAAATCAAAACTACTAAGGTACATCATCAACTTAAAACTTAATAAAAGTTTTAAATTTTATAAATGACTTCTTATCTTATCTTTCTTATTATATTTGTTGTAATAGGAAAGAAATGATAATGTCAACTTAATAGTGAAAAAACAAGATTGGGTTCTACATACAAAAATAATCCATTACTTTAAGTTGGATATCATATCGCATATTGCTACAGGATTGAATGATAATGCGTTGGAATTGTTTAGGGAAGGGCTATTTGGGCACTTTTTCGATCTAAAAATGAAAAAAGTTCCTTTGCAACTTCTTTCCACCTAATCCTTAGATTATGCCATAATAGTAGAAAAGACACCTTACTTTTCAACTTAGAAGGGCATATGATAGAATTTGGGATTAAAGATTTTTGTTTAATAACTGGATTAAATTGTCATGAATTTCCAGTAGAACAAATTTTTGATGAGGAGGAAGAAAAAAACAATGACATTCGGAACTTTTTTTTAAGAACAAAGAGAAAATTAATAGAAGGGACCTTTCATCTACCTTTAGTCTCTTATATTCTTCTTCTGATGCTCTGATAGATGATAGTATTAAGGTCAAATTTGCAAATTTATATTTATTGGAGTGTTTGCTAATTCCAAAACAAGCACACAATAAATTAAATTGGAAACATGCTAAAATCTTAGACGATGACCTTAAGTTCAAGTCTTATCCATGGGGTAGGTTGTGTTTCGATCACACTTTAGAATATTTTAGGAAGGCTACTAAAAGTAGCAAATCAGGATCGATCTCCCTACAAGGTTTCCCAGTAGCTTTAGTTTATTGGGCTTTTGAAACCATACCAAAACTTTCTCATCCAACGTATGGGTTTTCCAAAAGAATTGATGATCGACTCCCAAGAATTATACAATGGGGATCTCATACTCCTGAGGACTAGCAATAGCTTAATGAAAATATTTTTTTTGCAAATGATGTAAGTATTTCTGTTTTGTATTTGTTTTTGTTTTTACTGATCACTGGGTAGACTCCTATCAGTGATATCACTGGGTAGACTCCTATCAGTGATATCACTGGGTAGGATGCTATCAGTGATATCACTAATAGAAGTCTGTTTATTTAATAACTAATTTTTTGTCAGTTTATTTAATAACTTTTTTTTTCTTATAATTTTAGTTTTCTATCACCCCATTGATGGTAAACGAAGAAGAAATTCAGTCAACCAATTCTCAATACTTTTTTGAATTGTCAATGAAAGAGTTGGAGAAAAGAAAGGTAGAAGAAGAAGAAAAAGTGGATGTTGAAGGGATGTCGAAGAAGAGATTGTGGAGAAGGTGGAGAAGGCTTCGGAGGAAAAAATATTAAACCAAATTCAGGAATTAAGAGATGGACAACAAGAGATCAAAAACTTGCTAATCTCTTTGTTGGAAGTTATAAATGAAAGACTTCCAGAGATAGCAAAACCATCTCAAGAACAAGAATCCATTCCAAAAAATAATCCTCCAACTTCTAGTCTTGAGCAAATTGAATCTATCACAAACATCGACAATCTAGATAAGATGGTTGAATATGCAACCACTTATGCAATGGAGAAAGAGGTAAATTTATTTATTATGTTATGCATTTGTATTTATACATACATTTATAATGTTATGCAACAACTTACATTTATACATTATACATCTATTTATGTTTCTATTTTTACATGAAGGTTGAAGTTGAAGTTCAAACAAATGAAGATCATGAAAATGAAGGTTTGAAAGAGCATGAAGATGAACCTTTGAAAGAGCATGAAGATCCTTTGAAAAAGCAGGATGGAATTCCCAAGGGTTTGAAGGAGGATGGAATTCCAACAGAAGGTGAAAAGGAAGTTCAAAATGAGGAACAAAATGGAGAAGATGAGCATAGAACAAAAAAAAAGACATGATAAGAAAAAAGGAAAGGTAAGTAGAACTGACTTCTATCAGTGATAAAACTCAATCACTTCTATCACTGATAGAACTGTATCACTACTAAACTCTCTCTCATAGAATCCTATAATCTCATACAACTATCTCTCATGTCAGGTTGGAGAAGGAAGAGCAACTAGAAAGTACAAACCAGAAGTGGAATTTGCTAAAAATTTGTAACATGTTGCTGCTTCTACAAGGCCAAAGAGGCAACCAAAACCAACCAAAAAAGTTCGGAAAAATGCTGAACAAAATGAATCACCAAAGAAAGGGGGAGAATCACCAAAGAAAGAAGAAGAATCACCAAAGAAAAACAAAGAATCACCTATCAAAAGACATTCTCCACGATTCAAGATTGATGCTCCATCTTTTGATCTAAAGTTGACTCAAGAGAAAAAAGAATGAATTTATTTTGTTTAAACTCGAAATCTGAAATCTTCATTTGGCTGTAAGAACCTTGAACAAAGGGTATAGTTTGTTTGAATGTAACATCTTACATTTGTATTCTTGACCAATTTCAAATTCTTATTCATTTGAATGGATCTATCTGTGAATGGTTATCATTTGTTTAACTCTCTTGATGAAAGCCTAATTTTGAATGGATCTGTGAATGAAGGACTGTGAATGGTTTGTGAATGGGTATCCATGTTTATCAGGATTGAAAGCCTATAATATTTTTGAATGTTTATCAGGATTGTGAATGGTTTGTGAATGGTTATCCAATCGTTTGGGAATGGTTACACGATTGTTAATGTGTTACAATGTTAGACTTCTATCATCTGATATAAGTGATAGAAGTCTATCAGGTGATAGAACTGATATTAGTGATAGAAGTCTATAACGTGTTACAGTGTTAGACTTCTATCATCTGATATCAGTGATAGAAGTCTATCAGGTGATAGAACTGATATCAGTGATAGAAGTTTATAACTTTATTACACTTCTTGTTCTTCATGAATATTATTCTATCAGGCTTGTGATAAATGTCTATCATTGATAGTTGTCTATCAATCATTAACTTCTTTCCATGATAGACTTCTATCAGTGATAGATGTCTAATAGAAGTGATAGACTACTATTGTGATATCTATCACTGATAGAAGTGATATCTATCAACTTCTATCAGTGATAGTTGTCTGATAGACTTCTACCCCAGTTGTCTATCTATTACCTATTACTCATAACTTTTCTATTATCTATTAGACTTCTTGTTCTTATCCGACTTCTATCACTGTCTATCAGTGATAGAAGTGATAGACTATTATCACTGTTAATGATTGATAGAAGTTAATGAAAAAGAAGTGATAGACTACTATCACTGATAGAATTGATAGACTTCTATTAGTGATAGTTGTCATTATCAACTACTTTATATTCATAGTTGCTAATGGGATCAACCTGAATAGAAAAAACAATAATAATAAGGATAGAAATCAATAAAACAACTCCTATCACTACACTATCAATGATAAAAAAAAAAAAAGCTAAAAAAATCTACATCTAAATGACTTAAATAAAAAAAAAACTCTTACCTTGAAACTTCTTGATTTATCATGTTCTTTTTGTAGCTCTGTCTCAACCCAAGTAGACAAAATTGACTTCAATTTTGATGTTGCTTTCCTTCGCTCGTAAAACCACTTTTGCAGTGTCTCTAATCGAATCAAGTAAGGCTGCAACATGTAAATCTCTTGAAACTCTAAAACGTGCATTTATGCTCTTTGAATTATTTGTAGTCATCATTCTATATCTTTTTCTTCGAGAATATACACGTGCCCACTTTTCAACCAACATTACTAAGATATCCTCGTATGGTAGGATAGATTGACTCCATCAATCTCATATTGTCTTCAAATTCTTCCACTGTATAAGCTCTTGCACAATTTTTAAAAAACTTATCTATCAAAGCATCTTTATATAACAATTTCAAATTTCCCAAAAGATGTTGCATACAAATACAATACTCAACATTTGAAAAAATAGACAACACAACTTTTGGGATACTTAAATGTCTATCGGAGACAATAACTAAATTTTCTCGATCCCCATGACTCTTCTTTATGTTTTCAAAAAACCATTTCCATGATGCATCATTTTCTGAATCCACAATGCTAAAAGCAAGAGGAAAAATTTGATTATTACCATCAGTAGCTGAGGCTATCAATAGAGTTCCAACAAATTTACACTTCAAAAATGTCCCATCCACAAATATATTAGGTCTACAATGCTTCCAACCCTCAATAGATGAACTAAGAGCCATAAAACAATACTTAAAATGGCCCTCTGCATCGATTTCAAGTGCAGTGTATGTACCTGTAACAATTAATAAAATGCTATCAGACTCTATTAAACTTCTGGTGTTATAATTCTACAAATAAAATAAGTTTATCAAATTGGAGTCAATAGATCAGAGTGTACCTGGATTCATTTCTTCTAATTTTGCAAAGAACTTTGGAACCTATGCATATGATTCATCTGCATCACCATTTAGTGACTTGAAAATATGTTTTTTAGCTCTCCAAGCTTTGTAGTAATTAATATTAACTCCAAGTTTTGTGCGTGCTTCAGACATAATTTCTTTAGGAGTCGATAGATCAGAAGAGCAAAATCTAAAGTCATCTATCAAATACTCACCAATTAAAGATGAAGAAGCTTGCCTATGAGAAGCCTGAATACTATTTATAGAACAACTGTCAATCGAAACGTACTTCCTAAGCATCCACAAGTTACTATTCTTATAACGCGATGCTCGAACATACCATTGGCAGCTCTCTTGGGCACATTGAAATTCAAGTGACTTTGAATTTGTTCTTAACGTCGTAAACTCAAAATTCTTCTTCACAGCGAGGAATGAAAAAAACTTTGACACAATTTCCTTGCAAAAACATCCTTTTCCTCCAAATCCATCTCTGTAAATGTCTGTAATAACTTCGAAATCACCATCAATCCTAGAAGAAGACGACGAAAAAGCAACTGATAACAACTTGTCACTCCCATCACTAATTGCACAAGAGAAGCCATCAAAACAAGCATCATTAATATGAGCAATTAAAGGATATCTTGTATTTTGATCTTTCACTAAAGTTAAAAACTAAGCAACATCTTTATCTTCTTGAATTTTAACCACATTCTGAGCACCATTCATCCCATAACCTAATAACATCGACAATTCTATAGAAGAAATAGAACTATCCATTCGAACTTCTTTTAATAAAATCATCAAAACACATCATATCATCAACCAAAATTCCAAGGGTCTTGTAATTCTCATAGATTAATAAAATCATCAAAACACATCATAACTATTGGAAGCTTCATCATAGTTCATGCGAAAAGTAATAACAACATTAACAACATTAAAATCACCACAATAGTCACTCGTATATCATTGATCAATGATATCAATGATAGCATTGATATCTATTGATCACTGATATCTACTGATCACTGATATCATTGATATCATATTTATTGATCATTGATATCATTGATATCATTGATATCTAGAAAACAGTGATAGATATCACTGATATCACTAATATCACTGAACTGATATCATTGATATCTACTAATCACTGATATCACTGATATCATATATATTGATCAATGATATCACTGATATCATTGATATCTAGAAAACAATGATAGATAGATATCATTGATATCACTGATGTCATGTGTATATCGTTGATGATCACTAGCATATCTAGAAAATAAAACCATCACCAAAATCAGACTTGCGACTCCAAAACATTGCAGAAAAACAGTGATATAACAAGAAATACCCACGAAAAAAGCTCTGGTTGATTGAAAAACTCAAATACCCACGAAAAGAGCTCCAACAGAAGATCGAGTTGGAAGATACTCCAGAGGCTTGCGACTCCGATCAAATAGGAAGATACTACAATCAAGGCTTGCGACTCCGATCGAATTGGAGAAGATAATCAAACAAACTTGCACGGAAATTTCTGGATTGGAAGATAGGCTTGCGACGATCGAATAGGAAGCTTGCGACTCCGATTGAATTGGAGAAGACTTGCGATTCGAAATACTCGAATACTCGAAATTGGAATACTCGCGAAGAATTGCTATATCCAAAATATTCTGGACTGGAATCGGAAATACCCGCGAGAAAATGTTGCTATATCCGAAATACTCGCGAAGAACAACCAATTGAAAAAGGGAAGAATCAGAAAGAAGAAGGAAATACCGCGCGAAGAACAAATACCAATTAACCAATTGAAAAAGGGAAGAATCGGAAAGAATAAGGAAATACCGCGCGAAGAACAAATACCAATTGAAAAATGAATAAGTTTAAGCCAAGGGTATAATAAGAATTATAAAAAGAAATTAAAGATTTTTGCCATATTTGCAATTCTTTTAAAATGTTGTTATATCTACAAATAGTAAAACCACCCTTGCTATTCATTACAAATTCTCCTTATTAAATTAAAATTTACCAATGTTATCATTATTGTTAAAAAATGAAAATTACAAATGTCTTAATTTAAATATAAAAAAAAATGAACTCAATCGAATCTAAACAAAATCCATCAAAAGATATTTGATTTGTTTTGTGCAACAATGGAGAAAATAAATGAAAGAATTTTTTTGTTGTTGATTTCTTTTTCAACCCAAGGTATGAAAACACAAAGCTAAAAAAAATATAGAGGAAAAAAATTTGTTGAATCAATATATTTAAAAAGGACTAAATCAATAAATAAAAAAAAGTAGAAGGAAAACAAAGAAAAAAATTATTAGATTAAAATTATTGTTATCAATTTTTTTTAAAAAAATAGAAATTACAGTGAGAAATAAATTTAAAATCTAACCTTGAATTTGCTTTTGGCATTGAGTTTGAATATGGAAGAAATATTGATAGTATGAAGTTGAATAGAGAAAAATTATCGTGAAGGTTATCGTATTTGATGGGCAAAATTGGAAATCGATTTTTTTAAACTTAAAAAGCCACCAAATCCGACCTATTTGAAATGATTTTTTTTAAAGAAAACAATGATTTCAAATCTCTCACATTTTTGTGGCATTCAAACGTAGGAAATGATTTCAAATCATAACTGATTGGAAATCATCCCAAATCTTGACATTCCAAACAATGGGTTAGAATTGTTAAGCATAGGTGTTAACACAAATGCAAAGAGACTTAGGGGTTGTTTGGCCCTATTTGGAATCAAAACCTAGGGGTTTGTTCTTAGGGGGTGTTTGGCTCATGGTTTTGGGTTGTAGTGGTTTTCAGTTTTAAACCCAAAACCGTATTTGGTACAAGGGGTTTAAAACTCTTGGTTTTGAAACACAACCTCATGGGTTACTACAATGCAACTGTATGAGTTTTGTACCATGTTTTCTACTTCCATTTGTCATTTTTCATTTTTGACGACCACTTCGACAACAACTCCGATGACAACTCTGACGATTACTCAGTGATCCGACTAACTCCGACGACAATTCTGACGACCACTAACAACAACAACTCTGACGATTACACCAGCGACTCGACCAACTCCAATGACAACTTCGATAATCACAACGGCGACCCGACTAACTCTGATGACAACTCCGACGACCGCCCGATCACTACCGATAATGAAAACTTTGACGACCACACCGACAACCCAACCAACGCGACAATTACCTCCATCGATAACTACGATGAAAACTCTATAGATTAATTTAACGATCACCCCTACGACTCGACCACCCCAACAACTTGATACTCTTATGTCCCAACCATCGCAACCCGACTTGTCTGAACTACCGACAACAACCATCTGACAACCACTTCGACTACTAAACAACTCATAATCATAGTTGACGACACTCTGAGGACCTGACAACCATAGCTGACAACTATCCCAAAAATTTGACCACCTAACAACCATTGTCGATGACCACCTAGTGACAATTTCAATGACTCGACCACCCGACCAACCCGACCAACCCGATGACTACTTCGACGATCACCCCAACCTGACAACCCCAACCACCCAAAACCATTATTGACGACCACTTTAGTGACCACCCAACAACCTAACCATCATATTGACCACTTTGGTAACGACTCCAGCGACTTGACCACTTGACAACTAATGCCATAACCACCAAACGATGACTTCGACGACATGGTGGTCATTCCAATGACCCACCCGCCCAACAACCACCTACAACATCCTAACCATTGTGCAATCACCATCGGCGACCACCTCGACAACAAACCACCCCAACGACCCAACCACCTAGTCAATTTTTTAAAAGGTTAAATTTAAACAAAAATGGTTACTGACAAATATTTTTAATACATTATATGTTTGAAATAGGTTTCAAAATGTTGTACAAAATATAGTTTCTAATAATATAATTTCTAAAAATTGCATCCTCTTGGATGTGCTTAGTCCAATTCATGTTGGAAAGGAGAATTCAAATTTTATAACTCATTTATCCTTGAAATATGTTTTAAAATACAATGAACAAATTCATTTAAATTCAATAATTTCTTAAATAAAGCTCCAATATTAAAATTTTTAAAATAGAGTTCCAAAAATAGGTCTATGAATATTTTGTGAACTAGAGTTTTCTCTAATATCTTAGATAGATTTCTAATTTTTTTAAATCTCTAAAGTAGGGTTTCAAAAATAGGTTTTTGAATACTTTATAAAATAGAGTTTTAGATTCTCTTCAAATTTTTTAATTTTTAAAATAGTTTTTTTTGAATATTTTGTGAAATAGAGTATTAACTATTTAAATTATGTGTCCTAGCTAATACTATTTAATTTTACATTATAATGAATTAAGTAAATTAGATATTAATATACTTGGACAAACTACACATCCATATTTAACTATTATTGAAACAGTTGATCCACATAATTAGTTAAGTTATTGATATGCACTTCAACAAACAATCATCAAGTAAAAAAATTGGATCTAGAAAAAAAAACATCCTAAAAAACTATTATAAAAAAAGCCTAAACAAACGTAGTCCAACGCAACCATGCATCTCAAACACAGGTTTCAGCAAATCATCCCAACACAACCTTGCACCCCAAACACAGGAATCAGAAACTCTAGGGTTTCTGATTCCAACCAAGAAACCCCAGAGTTTTTTATTCCAAAATAGCGCGCCAAACAACCCCTTAGGATTTTTGAAGCCCGAGTTACATAAAACTGTATTTGGAGTGCACTATTTTGAAGTTATGAGTCAGAAAACTGTGTTTGGGATGCAGGGTTTTAAAGCTTGGGAATGAGAAAGTTGTATTTGGAGTGCAGTGTTCTAAACCTTTGGGCTTGTGCAAGATTTTTTTTCGTTGATTTTTTATAGTTGTTTTGTTTAATTCTTTTCCTCTGACTTTTAGTGTTTGATTGAATTGTAAAGGACTTAGAAATGTGGATCAATTTTGTCAATGAACTTTTGAAGTAATTTCTAACTTATGTTCTAGTTGAAAATAAGAAAATTGTTTCAAGTTTTTTCAAACAGTGAGAAAGAAAGTTGCTCCAATTGTTTTCACACAGTGAGAACATTTGTTGTGATTCACAAAAAAGTCAGACACAATCACGTCCCAATAAAGTTATGGAAATGAGTTGGCACATACAACAAAACATATCACCATAACTTGTTTGTCGCATACTATAAAACCAAAGAAAACATAAAATCGACCGAAGAAAATAAGTAGAGATAACATGATAAGTGAAGTGACGTAGTGTCTTCACCAAAATGATCCAACAAAAGTTAGTGAGATGATCCCGAAGAGGAAGACCCTAGTTGTCTTCTCAAGATCCGTATGCAACACTTATACTTCCACTCTGGTGGGTAGTCGAGGAAGGGGGTGAAATTTAGAGGTGTCAGCTAGTAAAGTCTCGACTAAGGCTAAATAATCATCCATATCCATTCCAGGTATGGATTGAAGTTCTCCATACACCTGCTTACATCGAGCGGACTCTATTTCATGATTCTCTTTGGGCCAAAAGGTGATCTTCTCCATATGGGTCGACGCCCCATCGCATCTTGTGCAGAAAAATCTCAGCGAGTTTCCCGTGCACCATGTGCCTCTTCTTGCTCACTGTGGATCCTACTGGCCCACCATTCCTCGAGTTAGGTGTGGTAGATATGTCCTACCCAAACACAGTTTTAGATACAGGTGGGGCAGGTATAGGGAGATAATGGAACTCTAGACTGATGTCATCGTCTAAGTCTGTGTCTGTTGCAATGGCCATGTCAATTGAAGTCTCCGCCCTCACGTCAATTTCCCTGTCTTTCTTGAAGATGATTGCTAGGTCATTGAGGAATGGAAATGGCTTGTTCCTAAGACCTCAAGCGTTGGGGCGTCCCTACATAGTACACATAAGAACCGTTAGCAATATCATGTCCATTCATGCGTGTTTTTATGGCTCGAGCAATAATCGTATTTGTGTTTTACCTTACCCTAGTCATCAAAAATTAATTTCTCTGCTTCAATAAACTTTCGCTCGTCATTCCATTCGAAACCACTGCATGCCAGACCCATCATTTTAGTTATAGCTCTATATTGTTTCTTCATAATCTTTACTCTTGATTCTAAGTTCAGTGACACTTGTAAGTCACTTCCTGGTAGCTTTTCCTTCATTAATTTTTGTACTTGAACTAGATATCTAGGCCTAAAAGTCCCATTATCACCCTTTCACCCACCTTGTTGAACAAGTTGCATCAAATACTAAACTAACACCTCGTCCTCCCATTACATTCCATACATGTTTAGAACCTTTTTCTTTAGAAGTTGCCATCTGCATGAATAGGACAATGAAAATACTTTAGTTAAAATGTATAGTACATCAGATACGAAATCGAACATGCATATTATGTCTATCGTAATTCTAGAAGTAAGAAACATAACATACTTTATTTACATACCAAATATAGTTTCAAAATTACATCAAATCATAGGATTTAAACATGTAGTAGATTTAATCATGTTACAAAACACAACCATTACAAAAGTTTGTTTTACACACAAAATCTAAGTGCAAATAGTAGATTCGATCATGTTACAAAAAATATTCCATACATTGTTTTAGGCATCAAACATTTCGTTTGCAAATGCATCCCTCCATTCATTTCATTCTCTAGTTGATTCAATAAATTTTATGTCGTCGGAGCTCATCCCTTTCGAATCAAGTTCACTAGCATATGTCTCCTCATACGTTGGATCAGGATCCATTTATCTCAATATCAGGTTATGTAGTAGGCAACATGCAATTATAGTCCTACATTGGATTTGGATAGGATAATAAGACTTCTCTCGTAAAATGGCTCACCGACCCTTCAACATTCCAAAAGCCCTCTCAATAATGCTCCTAGCCCTAGAATGCCTCATATTAAACAACTCTTTTGGACTTTGTGAGTGGATTCCCTTCGTGCCACTCAGTGAGATGATAACGTTGACCTCGATAAGGAGCAAGGGATCCTTCTGCATTCGGATATCCATCGCCACACAAATAGTAATAATCTTACCATTGTATTATTGATCCGAATGAGTAACCTTAGATTCCAATGTACATGCATGCAAAGTAAGGGAATAAGTGTAAAGAGAGTGAGTTCATTTTACCCCTGGGGACTTTTAGACCATTAGGTCGTGATAGTGCATCCCTTAGTACTCTAAAGTCTGATGTAGAACCTTCCCACCCGGGAAGGACGAATATGAACTTAGGATTCTGTGAGCACACAACTAGTACATTCGTAGCAACCTCACCCTTCCTAGTTCTATAACGAGGTCGGTCGACTGCACTTGCATTCACCTTAATGCGTGTGTCGTCCAACACGCCTAGACAATTCTGTTAACAGATTACAAACTTTAGTGATTCTTGCAGGGTAACGTAATACAAAGATAAGTTTTTATGTGAACTAACTTGTATACCTAGAACCACCTCCACCTATCATCTGAACAGTTATTCGTTACTGGGTCATGTGTCTTCAAAAGGACTTCATGGAGTATGAGTACCGCATTGAGAACAACGTTGAAGTGTCTAGACACTATCTCACCTAAACGTCGAACAACTCTCTTCTTCACATGGTGAGCTAAAATATGAAGAAACATTGCAACCATCTCTTCCACATCAATGCATTGAGTTGCTGATAAACCCCCATGTTGTTATACGTAATGTACAGAGAATGGTAAAACATCTCATGTCCATTCGTGTACTCTCATGACAAGCCAAGTCAAACTCGTGGATATATAAAGCAAAAAAATTAGGTTGCCTAATTTGGTGTCGAATATAGGATGATTGACTTTCTATTCTTCCTTCTCCAAGTCTCATAACCATGTTGAATAATAACATCCATTGTTGTTGTGTTGTGCATATGATAGTTAGTATTGCATTCAACTCATGAGGATCAACTCCTAGACCATCTATTAAAACTGAGGGGAAAAGAACAAGAAAGAAGGATCCTAGGTACATCAACATAAATGCTTTATTCATGTATCTACTACTAGTATGAAAGAATGCATTTCTCTATATAGGCATATTTAGCTTATGTTAATGTCACATAAGGATTTTTGTAGTGCCCCGCTAAAGGAATGTTCTTCTAGGTGACATTCATACTGTGTCTTATAAATCTCTAGTCTATGTTCAATAAAGTGTTGAGATTTATGCCCTAAACTCGTGTATTTGTAATTATTTGAGGAAATGAACAAAGTTTTATTTTTCCTTCAAACTTGTATTTTCGCAATTACAAACTAAAATCCAATAAACTAAGCTCCAAGGTCACATTTAGATTGTGACCCGAATGGTCTATAGTAGATGGATTAGGTTGGGAACCTCATCCTGCTAACATTATGGATGTGACCCTCTTTGTATTTGATACAAACGAGACAATCCAACTCATTCATGTAGTTGACATGCGAGTGGGGGAATCCTATGCAAAGAGTTTGTATAAGACTGGACCAAGAATTGTTAGACCAATCCAGTAACACCGTTGATAGGTTAGGGCTAATAATTCAAACGATGACCAATAGTGACTCAACCTGAATCCTGAGTGAGTTACGAACTCTTGTCTGCAAGGGATTATCCTTTGACTAGTACGGGTGAGAATGACCAGAGTTGCTGACTCAATATGCATACCTTCTAGGGATGAAACCTTGTAGGGAGCTAGGGACTCAACTTCGCAAGAAGGAATTCACTCGTTCCCATTCTAGGGTAGCTAGATAGGTTGTTCCCTTAAAAGTTGAATCTAGGTCTTGAACAATGGGGCCCCTCCCTCTTGATGGTCTGAGAGGGATAATGTTTATGGTCGGACCATAAACTTGTTGCTCATTAGAGGATCAATGGTGCTTAAGGTGCAAGAAGTAGTCACAGGGGTAAAATGGTAATTTGACCCGACTGTGACTACCAACGACCTGTGAAGGGTTGATTCACGGGCATTGGTTTAATCAATGGACACAACTTGTCCTATAGTGAGGAGAGTGCAACTACGAGTCTTTAGTGGAGTGACTCGTAGTTAACGAATGTTGATTGACGAGATCAATGAGTTTGATTAGTTAATCTCGTATGTTGGAGCTCATGATCTGTAGGTCCATTAGGTCCCTCGGTTGACTCAACATGGAAGTAATAGAGGGTATAAAGTTTTGGAAAGAATTTGAAATGTTCAAGTCCAATTTAGGGATTATATCAATTCAATGTGAATATGATTCATATTAAACTTAATTGTGTCTAATTATGGAATTAGAACATAACTAATGGTAGAATTTTGGAGAGATAAAATTGGGTTTAATTAAATCCAATTTCTCCACATTATGTGAATATGATTCATATAATAAGGTGTTTGACACCTTATATTATGCATTTATGCATAATATGTGGAGTTAGTGGCAAAATGGGTGGAGAATTTGTCTCCACCCACATTGCCTACAAAAGCATTCTTTTTGATGCATTTGAGGGCACTTGAACCATTTGTGTAATTTGGCATTTTAGGCAAACACAAGACTTCTCTCCAAATTCTCTCTACAAAGTATCCCTAGTCCAAAAAGGAGATCACACCTCTCTCCCTCTCCTAGAGAACAACCGAGAAGGTTTTTTGGCGGTGTTCGAGGGTTTGTTCGTAGAGAAGAGGAGCTCGTAGACGACGAGGAACTACTTGAAGAATCGGTCTTCAAAGGTAACCATCTAATCCATCTATGCTTTCAATATGTATGCTTAGCTAGAGTTTCTGTTTTTGAGTATTTCTATGTCACACAATTGAGAGCAAATGCGATCAATCGTTTCTGCAGGGGATTCATTTTCCTTCATAAAGATGACATAGAACTTCGTTTCCCCTAAAGTACTCCTTCCGATATTAATCATAATTTCATGAACATTCATATAAGTCTTATAAATCTCGCAGTAAGAAATACATAAAATAGATTTCTATTTCATTACACTATGAATGAAAGTTATTTATCATACTCAAATAATTATCGAATAGACAAAGACAAATTAAAATTAAAATTTATTGATGTTTAATTGCTAAGAAATTAGGAAAATTGTGCCTAGCTTTTAAAAGAAATTGAAATGTAAAATTTATATATGGAAAAAATCGTCATTCTGTAATCATAGGAAAAAATTATTTTTAAGAATTAATAAAAAAGAAATTAGGAAGGAAAATAATTTTATATTCAGATTAAAGGAATATATATATATATATATATATATATATATATTTGAAAGAAAATTAAGAAAATTTACCAATGAAAAAATTTTCTTTTCTAAATGAAAGAAAAAAGTACATTGTTCATAACACAAAGTATGCAACTAATTAAAATAGATTTCCATCAATGAAAAAAAATTAAGAACACAAGGTCAAATTACTTTAAAGTGAAAATGTTTGATTTTGTAAATGAAGGAAAAAAACACAGTATTAGAATTTAACTATTTACCTTCCATGGATTATTTATCTTATTTTCTGTAGAGACATCATGATAAAAAAAATATTTAGATAAAATTATAGATTTGAAAACAATTTTTTAAAACAAAAACTGCTAATAATAAAGAAAATACTATAACCGTACCATTTGTTGTATTTTTTTTTCAGTTGTGGTCCTAATTCGTTCCCTACCATTTTTAAACACATGAAATTATAAAATTTAGGTTGAATATTAACATGCGCTTCATATTACTTTAAAAAAAAACATTTTTGTTTGACAAAATTTTCCTATTGCATATGAAATTATTTTTATTTAAAAAAACACTTCTTTAAAATTTTTCTGAATCTACTAAACAATAGGTGGGTTTGTGCAAGTATAATATTAGATATGAATATCCAAAACAAACCCAAACAAAGTACGATCATATTCATGACACAAAGATACTACAATAATGTATGGTGAAGTCCATAATACATAAAAAAAAATAATATATATATATATATATATATATATATATATAAGTATTATGAAGTTCTTAACAACAAAACAAAAAAAAAATTATGTTCAAGTCCATAACAAGTTTTTAGTTGATAAATATACTAAAAAATCAAAAGACATTACATAATGGTTTTTGGCTTCCTTGTTTAGATTCACAGGGTATGCAATTTGAAGAACGGTCTATTAGAACCCTACAAGGTAAAAAAACACTATGAACTTAGAATGGACAAAGAGAAAATATATGTAAATACGAAATGAAAGAAAATATACGCAATGCTTACCTTAGATATGGTTCGGGGATCGTTCACCTTATGACACTTGTATGTAGAATCGAACGTAAATAGTGTATAAAATGAACACATCACGTACAACGAATGTGGTATAAGAATATAGGGAAAAAATAGATTAGTTCACAAGAATGAAGGTGTAAACAAACATATAACATGAGTCAAGTGTATAAATGAGTAGAAAAAAATGAGCCTACTAAGTGAAAGAAGAAGAAAGAGCTAACTCCCTCAAAGTGAATGGGCAGATAAGTATACAAAACATAGGGGTGGTGTTGTTGTAGGAGGAGTGACTTATTTATAACAACGTATGATTAATAGAAGGCATTAGTAAATGCATTAACTTAACTCAACCACCCATGAAAAGAAGAAAAATCATCATTACAATATATTGAGTAAGAAGATTTGAATGAGATATAATAGTCATTTCTCACCTGACTATTATCAAATAACAATTAATATCATTTAAATAAATTAATAAGTAATAAACAATTAAAATTAATAATTCTACTGTTTGAGAATATTCAGGTTGGTGGGGTGAGATGACATGTAATCAAAACAACAACATGAATACATAACAACAAAAATTGCCAACAACTATAATAAATAAAAAAATAAATCACAATGAAGAATGTAAATTCAAGAAGGTCTCAGATCAGACCTCACACAAGTCATAATTTCAGAACAAAAAAAAAAAAAATGAGGCATCAAACATGTTTGGTTAATATCAAAACAAAAAAAAAATGTCAACAACCATAATAAATAAAAAAAATTAAATCACAATGAAAAATGTAAATTCAAGGTGGTCTCATGCTAGACTTTTATCTATTTCAAAATATGGTTAAACAACAACATAAATTTAAAATAAGAATGGATAATTTAAATTCAAGGAGGCCTGAAGCATGTTTCAAACCTAAAAAATTGTGAACAAACACCATAAATACAAAAGCAGAATGAGAAAAAATTATCAAAGGCCTTACACAAGTCATAATCTCATAACAAAAAAGAGGTATCAAACATGTTTGCTTAATATCATAACAAAAAAAAAAAAAAAAATAAATTGTCAACAACCATAATAAATAAAAAAATAAATCACAATGAAGAATGTAAATTCAAGAAGGCCTCTGGCCAGACTTTGATCTATTTCGAAATATGGTCAAACAACAACATAAATACACAATCATAATGGATGATCTAAATTCAAGGAGACCTCAAGTATGTTTACAAACCTACAAAATTGTTAACAAGCAACATAAATACAAAAGCAGAATTCAAAAAAATTATCGGAGGCCTCACACAAGTCATAATCTCATAACAAAAAAAAAATGAGCATCAAAATGTTTGCTTAATATCATAACAAAAAAAATTGTTAATATCAAAACAAAAAAAAATGGTCAACAACCATAATAAATAAATTAAATTAAATCACAATGAAGAATGTAAATTCAAGAAGGTCTCATATCAATTTCAAAATATGGTCAAACATCAACATAAATACAAAATCAGAATGAATGATCTAAATTCAAGAAAGCCTCAAACATGTTTTCAAACCTAAAAAGTTGTGAACAAGCATGATAAATACAAAAGCAGAATGGGAAAAAATTATCGGAGGCCTCACACAAGTCATAATCTCATAAAAAAAAAATCAACCAGTAACAAATAAAAAATCACAATAGAGAATTTAAATTTAAGGTGACCTTAAGACCATTTGCTACATCATTGAAATACTGTATAGAAAACAGGTTGATCATTATTGGCCTTCGTAAAGAACAAACCTGTTTAAACCGAGCCCCTCCTACCAAACTCCATTCAATAGAACCAAACCCCCTACAATGCCTCTGGAATACAATTATAAAGAATATAGATGAGACGACAAGAGGTCGGATTCCATGGTTGGAGTGACAAGAGATAGACATGCCAACCTCGGTAAGAACCCTCAACTCTCGCCTCTTGGTCCTCTACTCAAAACCTAACCCATCCAATACCCTAACCCAACATTGTGATTCGTGATACAAAGGCAGAGAGAAAAGGAAAATGAAAGTATGGGGAACGAGGCAGAGAGAAAGAAACTCTAGAATGTATGAGCGAACAGAGAATCTAGACAACCCATGGCAAAGAAGAGAGATTGAGGGTTAGGGTTTCGCTGAAAGATGAGTAAGAGACGAGAGAGATTGAGGGTTAAGGTTTCAGTGAGAGGTGAGGAAGAGACCAGAGAGATGAGTGTTATTGATGAGATATGATAGAAACCATCAATCGAGGGAACAACTCACGAGAGGAAGAGGAAGAGACGTGCACACAAAACAGGGAGTGGGTTTATGTGAAAACGTTGGGTAAGGGTTTTGAAAATAATAGTTTTCTAACCCTTCAACCCAAACATGGGCTTGGATTCAAAATCCAAACCGACCCAAAGCATACCCAGAGGGCCAAATGAGCCCTTAATGTGTTCAAAATATGCCTAAGTATAAGTCACCCTTAAGAAGTACAAAATGGTTTTTTATCTTGTCCTAAAAAGAATAAGGTATTTATATGACAAATATCATTTTTATAAGGAATGCCAAATAAAATACTACAATTCTTTAATAAGGTGAGATAGTGTTAATAAATTGGTCCCAAGTAAAATCACTAAATAGTTAACCAAAGTTGTTAACAAATGAGTTATATTTGAAAGTCAAATGGATCCTAGTCATAAATTGGATAAACCTCATCATGGTGGGAGAGTTATGAGATGATTCAACCTTTACAAAGACTTAATTGAAACCCAAGTTGTCGTGCTAGATGAGAAAGTAGAAAGACTTATTGCCCTCAAAGTGAGACTAATGACAAAAGGTTAAACATAATAGGAGAAAGTAGATTGGGAGTAAATTTCCTCACTTGTTGCTATACTAGAATTTGTAAGCCTTATTTAATTCATTGTTGCATATGGGATATGAAAAAATGAATTTTTAGATTTCTTTATTGAAAAAAGTCTTAGATAATGCATTTACACAAATCAATCAGAGATGTTTACTTCCAAAGATCAAAAGTAAAAGGGGTTGCAAAATAGTAAAGGTTCATTTATGAAATGAATTATACCATTAGATCTTTGAATAGAAGGCATTTGATAAAGGTATCAAAATGTTGGGATTTTTGCCCTAAAACTCGTAGTTTGTAAATAATGTTCTAATTAATGTAATAAAAAGTTATTATTATCAATAAAGAATTATTGTTCATTATTTACGATATTGCCCTTTTATTAACTCTAAATCCAATAAACTAACAATCCAACACTCTAATATGTCTCTTGAACTAAATGTAGTGTACATATAAGGATCTCAATTCAAGATACAACCTAAAGGGTCTATAGTAAAGGAATAAGGTTTAGGTACATTACCCTGGTAATACTATGGATATGGTCCACTTTGTGTGTGATACAAACATAGTGATTCTAACGTGTTCGTGTAGACGATATGTGAGTGGGATATCCTATGTGATGAAATTGCATAAGACCGAACCATGAAATAGTAATCACTATGTAAACCCGAGATCTCTCCTTGGAATGTTTTTTAAAAAAAACGAAAAAAAAAAAGAAAAAAAAGGTTGGTATGTTTTGGATACGTAAGTTTAAAAAAAAAATAAAAGGAATTTTGATTTAAAATAAAAAGGGAAAATGGAAAGTGGGAGGTGGGACTCCACCACCGCCTAATCACCTTTTTAAGACATTCTTACCCATTTCCTTCTCATTTTTATCAAATTAAAGCAGATGGTTTCGTGGGAGAAGGATGAAGGTAGAGGAAGAAAGAGGTTTCTGGAGTTGAAGTTGCAAAAGAGAGGGAGAGAACTCAAAGCAAGTTTGTATGACAACAAGGTAATCAATTCTACACACTTCGGATATTTAAATCGTTTTAAGCTCCACAAGAAGATTTATGAAGTGAGGTTTGATTTTCTTGGAAGTTAACTCCTTTTTTAACAAGATTCGTGAAGGAAACTCGAGCAAATTTGAATCTTAAGTCACTGATTTGTGAAGAGGAAGGCTGATGAGAGAATTTGCTGTCAAATCTGAGAAACCTCTGGTTTTTGAGTCGTGTTGATCTGTATAATTCGAATCAGAGGCTGTAAAAGATATGGTTGGAAAGCTTATTGAATTTTCTATAACTTTCATGAACAACTTGTGAGTAGAAGACGACTGGAATTACTTTAAATATCAGGTCAAGTTCAGGGTGCAGCAGGAAAACGAATCTGGAAGTAGCAGAAGTTTATTTTTAAGCAAGTAAATTTCGAGGTATTTACGGATAAAGTCGTTGAGAATTTCAATTTTATTTCTTCAGATGAATTTTAGAGGGTTCAAAAAGGAAGAGTTTGGTATAAATTACATCCTTTTCGGCTAAGTAATGAAGAAGTTATGAGTGTGAGAAATCAGGGTATGAAATCTGTAGAATGCTGGAAAATAGATGGAATGATTTTTGTAATTTTTAAGGTTGAAATTCATGAGCTCGAGGTTCTAATGCTTGGTTTTGGTTTGTTTGACAGGCCAAGAGGAAGTAGGTCGAGTGTATGGGCCAAGGTTCTAGTTTTAACGCTGTGAGTGACATTTTTATGCTTGAATTATGCTTAAGGAAATACAAGGTTTTCCTAGAATGAAATGACTTAAATGCTTTATGTTTTCTTTTGAACACATACTTATGAGCATACATGTTTTCCTAGAAATGATATCAAGTGCTCGTTGTGAGCCTAGATTTCCCAATGAATGTTATATGTAAGCATATGTTTATTGATTACCGAAATTTAGTGGGAATGTTATGATTTCAAGCAAGCATGTACTAGCAAGTATTATTTAAAGGTTTCCAATTTTCATGAACAAGCTGAGTAAGCTTGAGTTTTACGAAAGAAAAGATAAGCAAGCAAGCATGTTCAAGTATTTTCATGTGTTTTTTTGAGACTCGAATGAGTAAATGACTGAGATATTGAGCCCGAGGCTATATAGTACCGTGTGCACACAGATCATTTTCTATTGTCGATGTTGAGTGTACTCCGTGACAACAATGATGTCGTGAGTGTTGGGCGGGCCCCACTAAGACAAATACGATGGGAGTGTTGGGTGGGCCCCACTAGATCGTAGAGTAAAGTTGGTTGTACTGGGTCTGCCCTACACAACGTAGATTGTCATATGTTTTATAAGGGTTAATATTATCGATATGCCTTACGAGATTTTAATGACATACTTGCTGGTTTTCTGAAAAGCTATTATGATTATACGTTTATATTTAACGCTTGATTACAGATGCATATGCTCATAGTCTGTCAGGTGATATGATTTACGAGTTAATAGTTTTTAAACTCAGTCACTCACTGAGCTTCATAGCTCATTCTTTCAGGGTTTTCCAACTTTTCAGGTAGAGATCGAGCTCCCAGTGCCTGATATCCTGCCATAGTCTGCTGGAAGCTCTACGAGTTTGATATTTTGTACGTGGGTGGAGTTGTATAGCAAGTCCATATGTGTTGTAGTTTATTTTGAGGGGACTATGTAGTTATGTTTGTGTGTGCATTAGAGGTTGTGGTTGTGTAAACCATGGTTTAGTATGTTTTTTGTTATGATGCTCTTACCCGTTTTAGTTTTCAAGAGGGACTTAAGAAGAGTTTCTCCTTATGTATGTTCAGTAATTGTCAATGTTCTGTTGTGTTATGTTTAAAGTGTTTTATATGCAAGTATAGTATGTTTATCGGGTAAAAAAGGGTCAACAGGTATTGTTAAGAGGTAAACTATATCTGTTAGCTTCATGTCATTTGTCGGGGTAAGTTAGCAGGTAGTTCGGGAGGGGTGTGACATCTTGGTATCAGAGCAGTTAGCTCCATGGGGAATGAGACAGAGCAAGTTAGCTCTAAGAAGAAATTAAGAGGTAATAGCAAGTTATTGAGTTAGTTCAGATAGAACCAGTAGAGCATGGTCCAAGTAAGGATAAGAATAAGTCCAGTTGGGACTAGAATGTGAATAGAAGTTTAGTATTGTGCATTCGAGTTAAGTATCCATAGCATGTCTAGTATGTTGATATGTTATAGGAGTCATGCCACCACGTACTAGCAGACAACGCATGCAAGATCAGGACGGGACGCAGGATCCTACCCAAGGTCAATCTGAGAGGGGATCTAGTGCCCCGAGAGTTCAGACTGGGGCCAGAAATGAGCAACATGCTAGTTCCTCACAGGAGGTAGGTAAGCTAGAGAGAGCAAGGCCAAGTGATTCAGGGAAAACATATGGAATAGAACGCCTGAAGAAATTAGGAGCCACAGTGTTTGAGGGTTCCACAGATCTAGCTGACGCCGTAGTTTGGTTGAATATGCTTGAGAAATGTTTTAATGTGATGAGTTGCCCTGAGGAGCGGAAAGTCAAGTTGGCCACATTCCTGCTGTAGAAGGAGGCAGAGGGATGATGGAAATTAATATTAGCCAAGCGCAGTAATGCACGTACTCTAGACATGCAAACTTTCAGAAGCATATTCGAAGATAAGTATTACCCTAGCACGTACTGCAAGGCAAAAAGAGATGAATTTTTAGAATTAAAGAGAGGGTCACTTTTAGTGCCTGAATACGAGAGGAAGTATACTGAGCTATCGCGGTATGCTGATGTGATTGTGGCATCTGAGAGTGACAAGTGTCGAAGGTTTGAAAAAGGATTACATCCTGAGATATGTACCCCAGTCACAACTATTGCTAAGTGGACTGACTTTTCTCATCTAGTAGAGACTGCCCTACGTGTTGAGCAGAGTATAGTAGAGGAGAAGTCAGTAGTGAAGCCTAGTCGTGGGACTTCGACAACAAGCAGTTTCCGAGGTCGTGAGCAGCGGAGGTTCACACCTGGAGTAAATGTTTCAAGTCGTCGGGACTTTAAGAATCGAGCTAGTAGCCAGGCATCGAGGCAGATGAATGTGGGTAGTGCCTATCAAAGGCAGAGTCAGAGAACACCTAGTTAGTCTGTTAGATCAGTAACAACTGCATAAAGGGCAAGAGTCTATTGCTAGTGTAGCAAGGAGAACCCCATGTGCGATTTGTGGCAAGAATCATCGAGGTCATTGTCTTGTTGGTGTTGGTGTGTGCTACCAGTGCGGACAACCAGGGCTTTTCAAGAGGGGTTGTCCACAGCTGAAGGCAACCGCACAGAGAGACCAGGGAGTTGAGTCTCAGATAGTTGGGCAGCCGGGGGTTCGAGTTGCTACAAGAGAGGACACCAGCGGTGCTAGAGAGAAGGGAGTTGTAGGGAGACCTAAGCAACAGGGGAAGGTCTATGCTATGACTCAGCAGGAAGTGGAAGATGCATCAGATGTGATTACTGGTACGATTCCTATTTGTAATGTACCTGCACGTGTTTTAATAGATTCAGGTCCTACACATTCTTTTGTTTCTAGTATATTCTTAATTAAGCTGAATAGGAAGCTAAAACAAGAAGATATTCTTGACGTGAAAGGATTTCTTGATGTTTTTTCCAACCGATTTGTCAGAGTTGTAACCTGATAGAGAAATTTAGTTCACTATTGAATTGTTATCAGGAACAACACCTATTTTGCAAGCGCCGTATAGAATGGCTCCAAGTGAGCTCAGGGAGCTGAAGATGCAGTTACAAGAACTAGTTGACAAGGGATACATCAGATCTAGTGTATCGCCTTGGGAAGCTTCAGTGTTATTCGTAAAGAAGAAAGATGATATTCTAAGATTATGCATTGATTTTTAGACAGTGAAACAAGGTCACGATACGTAACAAGTATCCTTTGCCACGTGTACATGACTTGTTTGACCAGTTAAGAAGAGCATCAATGTTCTCTAAGATTGATTTAAGATCAGGATACCATCAGTTAAAGGTTAGGGAATCAAATATTCCTAAGACAACCTTCAGAACAAGTTACATGCATTATGAGTTTTTAGTAATGCCTCTCGATTTAACAAATGCGCCAGTAGTTTTCATGGACCTCATGAACAGGATTTTCCATCAGTATTTGGATCAGTTTGTGATAGTGTTCATCGATGACATACTAGTTTACTTAGTTGACAGGAAAGCCCATGAGGAATATCTGAGGATTATTCTACAAACACCTACAGGATAAACAGTTGTACGCTAAATTTAGCAAATGTGAGTTTTCGTTGAATCGGGTAGTGTTTTTGGGGCATGTTGTTTCAACAAATGGAGTTAGTGTGGATCCGCATAAAGTGAAAGTTGTGGTCAACTGGGAGAGACCAGCTAGTGCGACAAAGGTACGTAGTTTCCTAGGCTTGGCAGGATACTACAAACGATTTGTTGAGGATTTCTCACTATTAGCATTACCCTTAACAACTTTGACAAGGAAGAATGCTAAGTTTGGGTGGTCAGATAAATGTGAACAGAGTTTTCAGGAGCTGAAGAAGAGATTAATGACAACACCTATTCTAACACTTCCTGTAACAGGAAAAGAGTATGTGATTTACTTTGACGCTTTGAGGTAAGGATTAGGGTGTATGCTCATGCAAGAAGGAAAAGTAATAGCTTATGCATCAAAGCAATTGAAAAAAACGAGTATAATTACCCTCCCAGTGCCTGACATCCTGTCATAGTCTGCTGAAAGCTCCAAGAGTCTGATATTTTGTACGTGGGTGGTGCTGTATAGCAAGTCCATATGTGTTGTAGTAAATTTTGAGGGGACTATGTAGTTATAATTGTATGTGCTTTAGAGGTTGTGGTTGTGTAATCAATGGTTTGGCCTGTTTTTGGTTCAGATGCTCTTGCCTGTTTCAGTTTTCAAGAGAGTCTTAAGTAGGGTTACTCATTACGTAGGTTTCGTAATAGTCAATATTCCGCTGTGTTATGTTTAAAGTGTTTCTTATATAAGTATAGTATGCTTATCAGATAAAACAGGGTCAACAAGTATCGTTAGAGAGGTGAACGATGTCTGTTGGCTTCACGCCGTCTGTCGGGCTAAGTTTGCAGGTAGTTCGGAAGGGGGTGTGACAAGAAGGATGAAGGAAGAGGAAGAAAGAGGTTTCTGGAGTTGAAGTTGCAGAAGAGAGGGAGAGAACTCAAAGCAAGTATGTATGACAACAAGGTAATCAATTCTACCCACTTCTGATGTTTAAATCGTTTTAAGCTCCACAAGAGGATTTAAGAGGTGAGGTTTGATTTTCTTGGAAGTTAACTCCTTTTTTAACAAGGTTCGTGAAGGAAGCTCGAACAAATTCGAATCTTAAGTTACTGATTTGTGAAGAGGAAGGCAGATGAGAGAATTTGTTGTGAAATTTGAGAAACCTCTGGTTTTTGAGTCGTGTTGATCTGTATAATTCGAATCAGGGGTTTTACAAGGTATGGTTGGAAAGCTTATTGAATTTCTTATAACTTTCATGAAGAACTCGTGAGTAGAAAATGACTGGAAGATACTTTAAATATCAGGTCAAGTTCAGGGTGTAGCAGGAAAACGAATCTGGAAGTAACAGAAGTTTATTTTTAAGCAAGTAGCTTTCGAGGTATTTACGGATAAATCCGTTGAGAATTTCACAGGGTTCAAAAAGGAAGAGTTTGGTATAAAGTATATCCTTTTTGGCTAAGTAATGAAGAAGTTATCAGTGTGAGAAGTAAGGGTATGAAATCTATAGAATGCTGGAAAATAGATGGAATGGTTTTTGTAATTTTTAAGGTTGAAATTCATGAGCTCGAGGTTCTAATGCTTGGTTTTGGTTTGTTTGATAGGCCAAGAGGAAATGAGTCGAGTGTACGGGCTAAGGTTCTAGTTTTAACGCTGTGAGTGACATTTTTATGCTTGAATTATGCTTAAGGAAGTACAAGGTTTTCCTAGAATGAAATGGCTTATATGCTTTATGTTTTCTTTTGAACACATACTTATGAGCATACATGTTTTCCTAGAAATGATGCCAAGTGCTCGTTGTGAGCCTAGATTTCCCAATTAATGTTATATGTAAGCATATGTTTATTGATTACCGAAATTTAGTGGGAATGTTATGATTTCAAGCAAGCATGTACTAGCAAGTATTATTTAAAGGTTTCCAGTTTTCATGAACAAGTTGAGTAAGCTTGAGTTTTACGAAAGAAAAGATAAGCAAGCATGTTCAAGTATTTTCATGTGTTTTTTGGAGACTCGAATGAGTAAATGATTGAGATATCGAGCCCGAGGCTATATAGTATCGTGTGCACACAGATCATTTTCTGTTGTCGACGTTGAGTGTACTCCGTGACAACAATGATGTCGTGAGTGTTGGGCAGACCCCATTACGACAAAAACGATGGGAATGTTGGGCATGCCCTACTACATCGTAGAGTAAACGTTGATTGTACTGGGTGTGCCCTACACAACGTAGATTGTCATATGTTTTATAAGGGTTAATATTATCGATATGCCTTAGGAGATTTTAATGACATACTTGCTGGTTTTCTGAAAAAGCTATTATGATTATACGTTTATATTTAACGCTTGATTACAGATGCATATGCTCATAGTCTGTCAGGTGATATGATTTACGAGTTAATAGTTTTTAAACTCAGTCACTCACTGAGCTTCATAGCTCATTCTTTTAGTGTTTTCCAACTTTTTAGGTAGAGATCGAGCTTCCGGTGCCTAATATCCTGCCATAGTCTGCTGGAAGCTCCACGAGTTTGATATTTTGTACGTGGGTGGAGTTGTATAGCAAGTCCATATGTGTTGTAGTTTATTTTGAGGGGACTATGTAGTTATGTTTGTGTGTGCATTAGAGGTTGTGGTTGTGTAAACCATAGTTTGGTATGTTTTTTGTTATGATGCTCTTACCCGTTTTAGTTTTCAAGAGGGACTTAAGAAGAGTTTCTCCTTACGTATGTTCAGTAATTGTCAATGTTTCGTTGTGTTATGTTTAAAGTGTTTCATATGCAAGTATAGTATGTTTATCGGGTAAAACAAGGTCAATAGGTATTGTTAAGAGGTAAACGATATCTGTTAGTTTCATGTCGTCTGTCGGGCTAAGTTAGCAGTTCGGGAGGGGCTGTGACACACTAAGTGTAACTCCGTTGACTAGTTAGATTTCTATTTCATTATGATGACCTAGGCAACTTGATCTCAATCCTGAGCAAGTTACGAACTTCTGTTTGTGAGGGATTGTCCTTTGACTAGTATGGGTGAGAATGGCCAGAGTCGTCGACTCAATAAGCATACCTTCTTGGGGACAAAATCGAACAAGCAGCTGAGGACTTAACCTAGCAAGATGAAGTTCACTCCTTCCCGCCTATATTAAAGTAAGTAGGTGAATGTTCCCTTAAGTGGTGTCTTCGGGACTTGAACAAAGGGCCTGACCCTCTCATTGGCCCGAGAGGGACTTCTGTTTGTTGGTAGGACCACAAACAAATTGTTCATTAGAGGAGCACTGAGACTTAAGACAAAAGATATAACCTAGGGGTAAAACGATAATTTGACCCAGTTGGTGTTACGAGGATTCGTGAATAATTGACTTGCTGTTATTGGTCAATATCCGTGGACACAGAACAGTTGCGGGACTTTAGTGGAGTGATCCCGCAATTAACAAATGTTGATTAGGAGGTTAATGAGATTAACCGAATAATCTCGTATCATTGGAGCTTCTGATCTGTAGGTCCATTAGGTCCACCTTGTAGCTCGTAAAGGGTTCAAATTCAATTAGGAAAAAACATTAATGTATAAAGATACATTCTAATATAAAGTTTTGGAACTTTAGATTATAAATTGAATATGAATATGATTCATATTAAATGAAAGAATTAAATATTTGAAAGAGTTTAAATATTAATTTTAAATGTGAATGAGATTCATATTTAAAAACTATAGGTTAAAATTTAATATGCATAAGATGTGCATTAAAACTATAGACTAGAGGGAAAATGATTAAATATGATTTAATCATATATATATATATGATATTTAATTTTGATTAAATTGGATTTAATTAAAATATTAATATATATAATTAAATAAGATTTAATTATTTATATATTAATTAATTGATTATATTAATTAATAATTAAAATGTTTAATTATTATTTAATAATATAATTAATGGGAACATGTCACCCTGACACGTTTCCACAACTCCCTCAACTCCCTTTCGATAGGGAGTGGGGAGTTGCCCTCTGCATAGTGTTTATTCTTCATGAATGGAAGAATGGTTGGTTGAACGAATGCAATTGTGAATTTCTAATGACTAGAATTCTCTTTCTAAACTCAAAATCCGTTACTCTTCCAATTTGTTGGAAACCTTCCCATCAAGGTTTTGATCTAAGACACTCAGGGTGCGTTTGGCGCGCAGAGTTGAGTTGAGTTGAGTTGTGCAGAGTTGAGTTGAGCTGAGTGCAGGAAATCTGTGTTTGGGGTGCAAAGTTGAGTTAAGTTGAGTTGTGCAGAGGTATCTGGTACAGTTTTTTTTTAAGATTAAATAATCAGTTTTTATCTTCCCATCATTGATGATACATTCATTTATGACAAAAGGATTAATGACATGCTATCAAATCTTATCTCCCATGCCCCCAAGAAATTAAAGTATACAAAAAAAATTATCGTTCGCAAAATATATCTAACGAAATAAACATGAAGTGTCTGGGTCATCTTGGTTTAGTAAAAGATGGGTGGAGTAGGTGTTCAACCAGTCCTACCAAGAAGATGCAAGCAGTATCTCTTCTTGGATTGTGGTGGGACTTGGAAGAAGCAACCCGTCTTCTGGATGTCTGCGACTAAGGAGATCATCCTTGGTCAACCCTTCTATTGCATATAGTTGGTCTACAACATTTTTACGTCTAGCGAATTCCATTTCATATTTTTCTTTTCTTAATCACTCCCCTGTAACCTTTCTTTTCGTTTCAACAACGGAACTTATGAATAATTAAACTTAAACCCCCCTCTTTTTTTGTAACCCCCGTAAAATCAAATGCATTAATTGTATTTGATTTGAATTTAAAATTTTGGATAATCAGATAAGAATTATGAATATAGATATTTTTTAAGAAAGGCGTTTCAAAGTCTAAAAATGATTATGATTTATGTTATAAAAAAATGGGATTGAGATTTCTTTTTTAAAAAAAGAGGATTAGGATTTCCTTTTTTAAAAAATAGGATTTCTTGTTCTAAAAAGTATTAAGATTTTTGCTACCTATTTAAACTAGTAATTGCAACTTAAATGGTGCACTTCAAAACTCTCCTCTTCTTCTCCTTCTTTTCTTTTCATCTCACTCTTCATCCCGCTGGACAATCGGGCGAAGTTTCGTCGGAAAGTCGTCAGGCCATCGCCGAAAAGTCGTCGGACCACTGTCGGAAGTCATCCGACCATCGTCGGAAGGGAATCAAGGTTTAGGAAAATTGGTGGAGAGGTGTGTGAATTGATTTTGTGGAGAGATGTAAGGTGAGAAAATTGGGGGAGATATTTAAGGAAGTGGGGAGTTGAGAACTCAACCCAACTCAATGCCCCAAACACTGAGTTGGTTTTTTTTAAACCAAATCAACTCAACCCATACCATCCATCCAAACACCCCCTGACAGAGGATAGAAGGTTTGTTGAGTGGTGTTGTCCTGCTTTTACAGAGGAAGAGAAAAGCTAGTGTTGTTGTGAAAGATTTGTGAGGCAAGTAGTTGCTGTGGAAATCGAAACTACAAAGGTAACCTTTTCTAATTCCTTTTAGTTTAGAAAATTACAGCATGTTTAATCATGTTTAATCCATGCTTAGATTAGAATTGCTTATCTCTGTATTTTGCAAATGTAGTGGTTTTTGAAGTAAACCAAAACAAACAAGCAGTTACGATTTTAATTCACGTTTCCACTGCTCATGGGGATTCGATTCCCTTCACAAAACATATGACTTTGGATAAATATTAATGAAGCTTGTATAGACAATAAAATTATTAATGGCTTAGTGAATTTTTCTCATTTTTTTGTTGATACTATTTTACTCATTACTCATTATGTAAGATTTCTATCTAACTGATTACACTAAATTAGTGTTATATTTATGCCTTATTTTAGCTAGTTTTGTACTATAATTGTGAGTTTTTATGTCGATTATTTGGTAATTTCAGGAATCCGAGCAATTGGAAGGAGATTTATGCATTTTGGAGCAAAATGGTGAATAAGAAGCTATTTTAAGAGCTTTTTTAGGAGTTAAGGACAAGAAGAGATTTGCATTAGTTGTTGAGGTCAAGTGGACAATGAGTAGTGCACACACACTCAAGTTTCCATCCATAGCGTTGCAATGCTACTCCTAACCTTGCAACGTTGTCGTGATTACAAAACATAAATTCATCATTTTGTTTTCGTATTGGGAAAGACATTTTGAGGGTCTTTACGCCTATTTGCGATAACTTTCACCCTTGAGACCTATGGAGCTTGAGACGGAGTGTTCGAGAGTGGGTTTCAAGGTTGGGGATTGTAGAATCCAAGGCGGGAGTTAAGAGTTAAATATTCAACGGTCTTCTTTACCATTTCTTCCCTCTGTTTATGCTTTCATTAGATTTTATGATGTTGTTCTATACTGGTTTATGGACAATGTTGGGTTGATTTAATTAGTTTAGGGGATCAGAGCATGATTAGACTTGAATTTATGATATAATTTGTGTAATTGACGTTTAATTATCCGTTGAATTATATTTAATTAGATTTGTGCTTAGTTAATAATATTTATTGGCCATTAATATTATATTTTAGTCCTAAATTGAGCTTGACAAAGAATTTTTTTTAAGGTATGAAATCCCGCAACGGAAGCGATTGTGAATCGCGTGTTCAAGATTTTGTTAAATAGATCTTTAAACAAGAACTAAATCTATAAGATTAAGCATGCTTTACAAAGTAGAACAACAAGAATATTACCTTTAAAGAACGCTTTCTTCTTGAATTCCTCCTCCAATGATCACGATCTCAGCAACAAACCCGAACCTTGTGAAGATCCACCACTAGATCTTCTCTGTTGTTCTCTAGGTGAGGGAGAAAGGTGGGTTCCTTTAGGATAAGGTGAGAAGATCTTTTAGAATTGTGTTTGGAACTCTTTCCAACACAATTGAGAGAATTCTAGGGGTTTTGTGTAAAAAGCCCTTCACCTAAAGTTGCATCTCATGTAACTATTTATAGGGAAATAGGATGGAAATTACCATCCTATCCCTCATTCATTCTCTCATTAGTATATAGTTAATATGTGAATCTAATTCACATTAAAACCATATATTATATCAATTATATCACATATATTTGATATAACACCTTATATATGAAATTGAACACTTCAATTTCATTCCTAACTTTATACCCTAAATATTACCATGTTGAGCCAACGGAGGGACCTAATGGACCTACAGTTCATGAGCTCCAATGATGTGAGATTAACTGATCAAACTCTTTGATCCAGTTAATCAATATTCATTAACTACAAGTCACTCCACTATAGACTTGTAGCTGCACTCTCCTCACTGTAGATTATATTGTGTCCATTGATATAATCATTACCCATGAGTCGACCCTTCACAGGTTGTTCGTAATCACAGTTGGGTCAAATTACCGCTTTACCCCTATGATTACCTCTTTGTTCCTTAAGCACTACTGATCCTCTAATGAACAACAAGTCTATGGTCCTACCATAAACTCATACTCTCTTAAGCCAGTTTAGAGGGCGGAGCCCCATTGTTCAAGACCTGGACTCAGATTATATTGTGTCCATTGATATAATCATTACCCATGAGTCGACCCTTCACAGGTTGTTCGTAATCACAGTTGGGTCAAATTACCGCTTTACCCCTGTGATTACCTCTTTCTTCCTTAAACACTACTGATCCTCTAATGAACAACAAGTCTATGGTCCTACCATAAACTCATACTCTCTTAAGCCCGTTTAGAGGGCGAGGCCCCATTATTCAAGACCTAGACTCAGTTCTTAAGGGAACAACCTATCTAATTCCTTAGTGTAGGAATGAGTGAATTCCTTCTTGCATAGTTAAGTCCTCAGCTACCTACGAGGTCTTGTCCCTGAGAAGGTAGGCTTATTGAGTCGGCTACATGCCACTCTCACCCATACTAGTCTAAGGACAAACCCCTATAAGCAGGAGTTCTTAACTTGCTCAGGTTTCAGGTCGAGTCACTAATGACCATCTATAAACTATCAGTCTTATCCTGTTAACGGTGTTATACTGGTCAGACTAATAATTTGCAGTCCGGTCTTGTATGAACTCTTCATACAGGATGCCCCCACTCGCATGTCATCCACATGAATGAGTTGGATTACCTCATTTGTAGTAATTACAAAGTGGGTCGCATCCATGGTGTTACTAGAATAAGGTTTCCAACCTTATTCTTATACCATAGACCATTTAGGTTATACTCTTGAACACAATCCAAATAGTGTCTACTACACTGATGTTCAAGATATATTATAACCTTGGAGCTTAGTTTATTGAATTTATAAAATAATAATATAATTTTACCAAAACAAATAACTCTTTGTTTATTTGATCAAAGTACAAATCCCAACAATCTCCCACTTGACCTAAAGCTTGTGGTGTACTAAACATTACAATAATGTAAATACAATAAACTAGGGCATTGAAACCCTTTGTACAATATACTCCCACTTGCCCTAGTTGGGAAAGACTTGTAAACCTAGAACTTCTAGGTGACTCTCAAATACTTTAGCCGTGCGAGCCTTTGTAAAAGGATCAACAATGTTGTGCTCTGAGGCTATCTTCGTGACGATCACGTCTCCTCGATGCACGATCTCCCGGATGAGATGATATTTCCGCTCAATATGCTTTCCCCTCTTGTGACTTCGGGGTTTCCTTGAATTTGCCACGGTACCATTGTTATCACAATACAACGTGATGAACAAACTCATATTTGGAACAACTTCCAAATCTAACATGAATTTCCTTAACCAAACGACCTCTTTAGCTGCTTCTTCAAGTCGCTACATATTCGCCTCCATGCTTTGAAATCGATGCATCCTCGCTGACGCTTAGCCATACTACAACTCCTCCGTTAAGAGTAAATCACCGACCACGATGTAGATTTCCGAGAATCTTTATCGGTTTGAAAGTCGAAATCAGATATCCCGTAAGGATCAAATCCTTAGCCCCATACACAAGCATGTAGTTCCTTGTTCTCCGTAGATACTTAAGGATCGTTTTAACTGTTGTCCAGTGTTCATCTCCTGGATTGGATTGATACCTACTGACCATTTCAATTGCAAAACAGATGTCTGACCTAGTATACAACATGGTGCACATCAGGCTCCCAACAGTTGATGCATAAGGAATCCGTCTCATATCCTCAACTCCTTGAGGTGTCTTAGGACATTTTTCCTTAGACAAATGAACTTCATATCTAAAAGGCAATAAACCCTTTTTGGAGTCTTGCATCTTAAACCTCAACAACACTTTGTCGACGTAAGATGTCCGAGACAGAGCTAGTGTTTTATTCTTGCGGTTCAGGACAATCTGGATCCCAAGAACAAACTGCGCTTCACCCAAATCTTTCATTTGGAATTGCGTAGTTAGCCAATTCTTAATGTAAGTAAGATAACCTACATCATTCCTAATGAGTAGGATATCATCCACATATAGAACTAGGAATGTGACAGAACTATTGATGATTTTCTTGTAGACACAAGGTTCATCATCATTCTGATCAAAGCCAAAGAATTTGATTGCCTCATCAAATCTTATATTCCAGGACCTAGAGGCTTGTTTCAGTCCATAGATCGACCTTTTAAGCCTGCAAACCTTTTGCTCTTGTCCTGGATCAATGAACCCTTTTGGTTGGTCCATGTAGATATTCTCGTCAAGATTGTCATTCAAAAATGTTGTCTTGACATCCATTTAGCATACCTCATAGTCATAATATGCGGTAATGGCAAGTAGGATACGGGTAGACTTTACCATAGCGACAGGTGAAAAGGTTTCCTCATAGTCAACCCCTTCAACCTGGGTATAACCCTTTGCTACTAAACTAGCTTTAAAGGTTTGCATCTTTCCATCTACACCACGCTTTCTCTTGTTAATCCACTTACAACCTATAGGTTTTACCCCATCAGGTTTATCTACAAGATCCCAAACAGAATTGAAGTACATAGACTCCATTTCTTGGTCCATGGCTATGACCCATTTGTCTTTGTCAACCATCGCTTGATTATAAGTCGATGGATCCTCACAGTCGTCATCTGGCAACTTGGATTTCAGATAAACCCATGTAACGGTCATGTTGTGTTATAACCCTCCCACTACGTCGAGGAATACTCAACTCTTGAGATGGACTCTCATGACTAGACAAGCTAGTATCAACAACTTTTGTTGACGTACTAGTTTTATTAGCAACCTTTGCTATTGTTCCATCTAACTCACTTAACACAACTTTACTTCTTGGTTTCTGGTCCCTGATGTGGTCCTCCTCTAAGAAAGTGGCATTTGTCGACACAAGTACCTTATCTTCCTTAGGATCATAGAATAATCCACCTCTTGTTTCTTTTGGGTAGCCTACGAATAGGCACAATTTTGAACGTGAATCCAACTTCTTTGGATTTGTCACAAACACATGTGTTGGACAGCTCCAAATTCTGAAATGACATAAACTTCGTTTACGTCCTTTCCAGAGTTCAAAAGGTATTTCAGAAACACTCTTTGATGGCACATTGTTCAAAATGTATCCTGCAGTCTCTACTGCGTAACCCCAAAAAGGAATTAAAGAGATGAGCATAACTCATCATTGATCGAACCATGTCCAACAAGGTTCTATTTCTCCTTTCTGATGCACCAATTTGTTGTGGCGTACCGGGAGCATAGAGTTGGGATGTAATTTCATGTTCTATCATATAGTTCTAGAATTTTAAATCCATGTACTTTCTACCTTGATCTGATCGAAGTGTTTTAATTATTTTTCCTAATTGATTTTCAACTACAGTCTTGAATTCCTTGAACTTTTCAAGTGCTTCAGACTTATGATGCATTAGGTAAGTATGCCCAAATCTAGAATAATCATCTATGAAAGAAATGAAATATTCATAAGCTCCTCTGGCTTTAACATTCATCGGACCACAAAGGTCTGAATGTATAAGCTCAAGAGGTTCTTTGGCTCTATAACCTTTTCCACTAAAAGGTCTTTTAGTCATTTTGCCTTCAAGGCAGGATTCACATATAGGTAAAGTATTTTCTTCTAACTCATTTAGAAGTCTATTCTTTACCAATCTCTCAATCCTATTGAGGTTAATGCGCCCCCAATCTAAGATGCCAAAGATGAACATTTTCTTTAGGAGAAATTTTACGTTTCTTAGTTTGTGTGTTTGCAGTTTTAAATAATTCAGTGTTCAAAACCATTTTGACTAAATTAGGCCTTAAAATGTACAACCCATTTTCCAATGAAGTTCAACATATTTCCACACCTTTCTTTAAAATAAACACTTTATTCAAAGAAAACGAAACAGAAATACATTGTTCTATGAGGCAAGAAATTGAAATAAGGTTTCTAGCAAACCCTTGAATCACTAATATATTGTCTAACAACATATATTTCTTGCCAAAATTAAGCTTCATCGTGCCAATTGCTACAGCTGAGACGACTTCTCCATTTCCAACCCGAAGCGTTATCTCTCATTTCTGTAGCCGCTGCCATGAATCAATTCCCTAAAAAGAAGAGCAAACATGATTAGTGGCGCCTGAATCAAGTATCCAAACAGTTTTATGTTTATCCACTAAACAAGCTTCTAAGCAAAGTAAATCATATTTACCTTTTTTCTTCTTTTCCGCAATGTACTTCGGACAGTTCCGTTTCCAATGCCCGTCTTCATTGCAATGGAAACACTTTCCTTTGTCTGCAACTTCTTTGACCTTCTTGCACTTCTGGGCGGCAGCTTTGTCAGCTCGTTTCCCTTTACCAACCTTCTTCATGTTCTTCTTCTTCCCCTTTAGGTTAGAAGAAGATGAAGCCACTGTTTTTGATCCAGAGGTCGAACCTCTATTATAACTCCTACTGGCAACATTTGCCTCACCTTTCGATCCCTGAATTTTCATCAAAGATTGAAAGGTTTGGAGTTCATTCAGAAGGGAGGTAAGATTAAAAGTAAGCTTGTTCATAACAACATTACTTCTAAACTGTAGGAAACTATCTGGAAGAGTTTCAAGAATGAAGCTGAACTGGCTCGATTCATCGATAGAAGCACCATTCAACTCCGCGATGTTAAAGTGTACCATCATATCTAGGACATGATCTCAAACAGATGAACCCTCTGGCATTCTCGAGTTGAATATATACTTAAGGGCATTGTGTCGGGCCTGTGTAGACTGTTGTCCAAACATACCCTGCACTAAATCCATGATTTCCTTAGCGGTCATCATGCCCTCGTTCTTCTTGGCTAGTATGCCAGACATACTCGCCAACATATAGACCTTGACCTTATCATTGGCCTTGATCCATCAATCATATGCATCACGAACATTTCGTGTAGCATTCGAGCCTGGGACCTGATTTCACTCCTTAGTCAGCACAAACTTCAGATCATCCACTACCAAAATAGTGTTAAGTTTGTTTTTTCAAGTCATCATGTTCTCTCCGGTTAATTTTTTCGCACCCAATAAGAAAATAATAGAGCTAGACATTTTGCTAAAATTTACAAAAAAAACTTGTATAAGCTTCTTGCTATAATTGTCTATTCCAATAATGTTTTAGCTAATTATCAAATGATTCCTAAGCCATTAATAATTTGCAATGATACTCCAAAGGTTTAGAATGTATGACACCGAAGGGTAATAAAAAACACTCCTCCTTTGGATCAAGACATTTTTTACCAAAACCTAATGCCAGAATAACTCTTATTCCTATAGGCTTTAGTTACCATTATTCGGTCAGGATACATACACTTCTTATGTATCTTGTGAGTGTAACCCTCTGTCTTTAGACCCAGAGTCCTCATCCAACAAAATCTGTCGAAGGGAGGACCAGGTTGAAAAACAGACTAAGGAAATCTTTATCCCTCTTCGGGTGTCCACTGTGTTCGATCCTCTATGATCAAGCCCTCAGAAGGGATTGTCTAGTCCAGGCCAAACTAGCAGGTTGACCATAGTGATCTTACGATGTGAACCGACAAAAGAGACCATAGGTTTTGTTTTCACTAAACCTGCTCCCACTCACTATAAGTACCTTCTCCATTCACCTTGATATTGACTCATACAAACACCATCCGAAGGGGGACGCTCCCGTTTGCGCCACGAGGCCAAGTATGAGTCTCACGGTGTGAACTTCCCGAAGAAACGTAGGTGGAAAAATATGTATCATATACACTTTTCCTCCCACTGGATACTTTAACTCTATAGGAAATTTACTTAGGCTAAACTCGATTAATGGTTTTACCTAATTTATCAATATAACTCTTATACTGATAATCAATATAACACTTATATTGATTTTGTCCTAAGTTTGCTAATACAACTCTTTATATTAAACCTAGGATTTCTAGTTTATTAACCCATTAATAAACCCGTTGACGCTACTATAATTTATAAACCCTCTGATTAAAATTCACTCCCAGTGCCGCTTCTCGTGTAGGTGTTCTGCTTCCGCCGACTTAAATACCCAAGCCTGGACAGAACCTTCCTTAGACAGAGTTCCTCTTTTAATCATTGTTTATAAATTACTTGGTTCCTAATTCTAATCTAATTAGAATTAGATAACCTAAGGTCTATTAATTCCAAGTTCTAAACATTTTAAAACTAATAATTAACCATAGGTGACATGCATACTATGTTATATTTGCTTAATCATCCATCACATGAATAATAAACATACATAGCATTTTCATCTCATGAGTTATAATGCATGTCAATGTTGTCCATAAATTAATATAACACCTTATATTAACTATACATGCAAACTATATAATATAACACTTTATATTATAAATGATGCATGAAAATGTTTAACCTAAGGTGAGATATCTAAAATAAAAGTATACATTATGCATGACAATAATTAATATAACACCTTATATTAACTATACATGCAAACTATATAATATAACACTTTATATTATAAATGATGCATGGAAATGCTTAACCTAAGGTGAGATATCTAAAATAAAAGCATACATTATGCATGACAATAATTATACAACAATTGCATAATTTAAATAGCAAAATTAGACTATTTTTGGCACCCTAAAATTAATTTTAATTAATACAATCTAATTATATTAATTAAAATTAAATAAAATAAATATAATTAAATATAAAATATTTTTATATTTAATATATATATATATATATATTAATAAAAACATTTTTTCGCCCGTTTGAAACTCCTGAAATGTCTTCGGCGTTGCAACGCTGATGACAACATTGCAACGTTGTACCTTGTCCGTTTCTGCCCGTTGAAGCGTTACTCCAGCAGCGTTGCAATGCTGAGGATAGTGTTGCAACGCTGACTCCTTCATGTCGCGCGTCTCAGCTGCTTCAGCGTTGCGACGCCTGTGCTGGCGTTGCGACGCTATGTGGAGCGTTGCAACGCTGCACCTCCTGCAGCTTGAAGACCGCCTCAACGGCGTTGCAACGCTGCACACAGAACAACAAGCAATCTCCACTGTTTTTGCTCATTTTCACTTCGTTTTGCTCAACAACAATTTTGTCTCGATCGACACGGACTTACAGACTTGATTTACAATTAAAATTTCCCAAAACACCGGGCCCTTACATTGAACGATTCAATGAAAAATTGTAAATCTATGGTGCCAAAAACGAAAATATCTAATTTGCAAACCGTTCATTCATCACATGAAAATAGTAAATCCCACCTTTGTTCTTGTTTAATCCAGAACAAAATCAAGAACACAATTGGGCTCTGATACCACTTGAAGGTATGGTATTCCGCAGCGGAAGCAATTGTGAATCGCGTGTTCAAGATTTTGTTAAATAGATCTATAAACAAGAACTAAATCTATAAGATTAAGCATGCTTTACAAAGTAGGACAACAAGAATATTACCTTTGAAAACGCTTTCTTCTCGAATTCCTCCTCCAATGATCACGATCTCAGCAACAAACCCGAACCTTGTGAAGATCCACCACTAGATCTTCTCCGTTGCTCTCTAGGTGAGGGAGAAAGGTGGGTTCCTTTAGGATAAGGTGAGAAGATCTTTTAGAATTGTGTTTGGAACTCTTTCCAACACAATTGAGAGAATTCTAGGGGTTTTGTGTAAAAAGCCCTTCACCTAAAGTTGCATCTCATGCAACTATTTATAGGGAAATAGGATGGAAATTACCATCCTATCCCTCATTCATTCTCTCATTAGTATATAGTTAATATGTGAATCTAATTCACATTAAAACCATATATTATATCAATTATATCACATATATTTGATATAACACCTCATATATGAAATTGAACACTTCAATTTCATTCCTAACTTTATACCCTAAATATTACCATGTTGAGCCAACGGAGGGACCTAATGGACCTATAGTTCATGAGCTCCAATGATGTGAGATTAACTGATCAAACTTTTTGATCCAGATAATCAATATTCATTAACTACAAGTCACTCCACTATAGACTTGTAGATGCACTCTCCTCACTGTAGATTATATTGTGTCCATTGATATAATCATTATCCATGAGTCGACCCTTCACAGATTGTTCGTAATCACAGTTGGGTCAAATTACCGCTTTACCCCTGTGATTACCTCTTTATTCCTTAAGCACTACTGATCCCCTAATGAACAACAAGTCTATGGTCCTACCATAAACTCATATTCTTTTAAGCCAGTTTAGAGGGCGGGGCCCCGTTGTTCAAGACCTGGACTCAGTTCTTAAGGGAACAACCTATCTAATTCCTTAGTGTAGGAATGAGTGAATTCCTTCTTGCATAGTTAAGCCCCCAGCTACCTACGAGGTCCTGTCCATGAGAAGGTAGGCTTATTGAGTCGGCTACAGGCCACTCTCACTCATACTAGTCTAAGGACAAACCCCTATAAGCAGGAGTTCTTAACTTGCTCAGGTTTCAGGTCGAGTCACTAATGACCATCTATAAACTATCGCCTTATCCTCGTAACTGTTGTTATCGCTGGACTAATAATTTGCGATCCGGTTGTTGTATGAACTCTTCATACAGGATGCCCCCACTCGCATGTCATTTATGAATGAGTTGGATTACCTCATTTGTACTAATTACAAAGTGGGTCGCATCCATGGTGTTACCAGAATAAGGTTTCCAACCACCATAGACCATTTAGGTTATACTCTTGAACACAATCCAAATAGTGTCTACTACACTGATGTTCAAGATATATTATAGCCTTGGAGCTTAGTTTATTGGATTTATAAAACAAGAATATAATTTTACCAAAACAAATAACTCTTTATTTATTTGATCAAAATTACATAAGTTTAGGGCGCAAATCCCAACAGTTTTGGTTAGGCTTAATCCAATTAACATCCTTAGATTATCGTTGTGATATAGGATTAATAATCAACGAGTGAGGCTAATAGCGAGTGGGCTTAATTTAATTAACTTATCCATTAACGCTAAGGACACTTAGGTAAGCGATTAGTTAAGAGTGATCGAATGAGACCAATAAGAGATTTCGACCCAGTTTTATTAGTTTTAAGGCTTCAATCAAACTAAACATTTTGATGATAACAAACTAAAAAATTTGTATTGATCTTTTCAAATGGCCTATATTGTAGAGCTCGAAGAGGTGAGTCCAACATACTTTGAATCACTCAAATCAGAGTTCAAACGAAGGAGATATAAGCAAAAGAAGATTAAAAAAGAAAACTAATGATGAAGTGACACGTGGCTGAGGTTGACGTGGCACTCCAATGTTCAGATTTGCCGACGTGGCGGATGACGTGATACTCCAACGATCTGATTTACTGGCGTGGCAGTTGACATGGCATGGTTGAATTTGCTGACGTGGCATGTGACATGGCATACATGGACCAATTGGAAGACGACATGTGGCACACTAGATTTTTTAATTTCAAAATTTTATTTATATATAAATATTTAATTAAATAAAAGGAGAAAATTTGAAAATCTGTTGCCAGTTCACGCACCCATTCACACGTGTAGCCCACGTGTTTGGCGTAGCCATCCAAAATGCGCGAGTAGCGCAAATTTCCCACTCCTGCGACTAATCTTCTCCATTTTCGACTACGACAAAGTCTTATTTGGTTTTATACCAGTTTTCAACCCCAAATTATCTCAAACTTCATCCTAACCCTCCATTTTTCTTACCCTAAATCTATGGGTCATAAAACCTCATTTCTTTTAAAAAAAAGGCAACAACTAAAAGAAGGACACAACAACTCAATTTGTTTTTTTACAGCAACTGGAACTCCTTTAATCTTCTCCAAAAAAAACTCTCAAATTCTCCACCAAACTCACCGCTCTTTAACCGGCATCTCTACTATTGTGTTAGAAATTTTTAGACTATTTTTGCGATATGAAATTGGTGTAATTTTGCTTTCTAGAAGCAATTTGTTTTTTAATCATTTTTTGGGAATTTGTATTAAGGGGTGAGTACGCCTTGTTTTGTGTGAAAAGTGAATTGGTTTAATCCTGAACCAGTAAAAAGGATTTGAGTTCCTCTTTAGTATAGGAAAACGAGGGTCGTGACGGTTTGGTTCTCACCCGCAAGAGGATCGAGTTTAGTGAAATACCTAAGAGGAGCTTGGAGTGTGGAGTAGGTGATTTGCCGAACCACTATAAATTTTTGGTGTCCTCTTTTCCCTTATCTTTTTACTTCTTGCAATTTATTTTCTACTTCTTGCAATTTATTTTCTACTCTAGCATTCCATTAGATTGCATGAATTAGGATTTCTTTTGCTAAAATTATTTGAGTGCATAATTTTTTAATCTCATAGTTTGTGGTGTGTTGAATTGCTATTCATTGCTTAATAAAGTTTGCAAATTGAATTTTTTTAAGATAAAAAAAATTTGGTAGACAACTCTATTCACCCCGCTCTAGTGTTGTCACACGATCCTACAATTAATATCAGAGCATGTAGCTCGTTGTTTTTTTTGTGTGGTCGTATTTGAAATTTTTTAATTTTTTTTAAAAAAAATCTATTTTATTAAATCTGGATTTTTTGTTTGATTAAAGAAAAAGTTAAAAATTTGATCTTAACAGGATCTTTTTACTAGAAAAATATTTCCTCGAAAATTGATTCTTAAAATTCAATTTTTTTCTACTTTTTGAACACTAAGTTAGTTTTGAAATTTCATTGAAAATTTATCTTCGCTAAAATTTATTTTAATTAAAAAAATAATTTTTATTAAATTTTTACCTGTTTTGTAATTCTTAATTCTTCGAGCTTATGTCAAACATTGGAATAAATGAGTTTGTTGAAGGTCAATCTACTAATAGGCCACATTTCTTTGATGGTAATAATTATGCTTGGTGGAAGACTAGGATGAAAATCTACTTGTTGTGTATTGATTACAATTTGTGGGAAATAGTCTCTAAGAGTCCCATAGAACTAAGTTTGTTGCTAATCAGGAAGTTCCTAAAAATAAAAATGAGTAAAATGAGGATGATAAAAAGAAAGTGTCCATTTAATTTTAGTCATGAACTATCTTTTTTGTGCTCTATATCCTGATGAATTCAATCGAGTCTCTACATGTAACTCTGCTAAAGAAATATGGAATATGCTTGAAGTAACTCATGAAGGAACAAATCAAGTAAAAGAATGAAAAATTAGCATGTTGGTTCATAATTATGAATTATTTAGAATGGATTCAAGTGAATTTATTCCCAAGATATTTACTCGATTTACAAATATTGTAAATGCCTTGAAAGGATTATGAAAAATTTAGTCTATCTCTGAGAATGTCAGGAAGATCCTTAGGTCATTGCCCAAAAGCTGAGAAGCTAAAGTCACAACGATTCAAAAAGCCAAAGATCTCTCAACACTTTCATTAGAGGAGCTCATTGGATCAACATGAGATAATCATGAAGGGGTAAACATGGAAGACGTTGTAAAAAAGAAGAAGAACCTGACATAAAAGTCTACTCAAACTCAAGACGACTCTGAAAGTGATGATAAATTAAATGATGATGAATATGCTTATCTGGCTAAGAAGTTCAAAAGTCAAAATGTTCCTCAAAAAGAAAAATTTCTCCAAGAAAAATAATAGTCAAGATGGCAAGGGAGAAAAGAGCAATAAAGACTCCACTATCTGCTTTAAGTGTAAGAAGCCTAGACATGTGAAGTGGGGATGTCCTTAGAGGAAGTCATCTTCAAAGAGGAGAAAGAAGGTCATGAAAGCTACTGGGATGAAAACGATGAAAGCGAGTCTAAAAATGAAGGAGAAGTAGCTAATCGTTGTTTTATGGCATTCGAAGACAATGACGATCACGAGGTAACTCCTGAAAACCTTACTTTTAATGAACTTGTTGAAACTTTTAATGAACTTAAAAATGAGTTTGAAAAACTAGGTTGCAAATACATGTCTCTCAGAAAGAAAAATGCTAGGATAACTCACGAGAATAATGACCTATCAATTAAGCTAGAAAGTATAAAAGAAGAAAATGAGACATTAAGAAAAGATCTTGATTTGTCAAAATCAAATTTGCATGCTTTAAAAGAGGAATATAAAATATTATAAGGTAAAAATGAAGATTTATCTTCTACCATGGTAAAATTTACTAATGGGAAGAAAAAATTAGATATTATGATGGGCAAGCAACAAGGCATTTTTGTAAAAGCAGTCTAGGTTACAAACCTCATCAAAAGTAAAAGAAATTTGTAAATTATTTTGTGAAAGAAAGCATCATGTCATCTATGTCTATCATGCATGTCGAAAATATGGTTATAAAGCCTATGCATGTAATTCAAGGAAATCTAATGCTATAAATGAAAAATAAAAAGAGATGGATTCCTAAATTTTAATTGAATAATTCGAAGCACCTTGAGAACTTAACTTCCCCTTCCTAACTAGCGTCTCATCTCTCAATTAAGTCTTAAGTTCTTTTTCAAACTACTTTGACTTTCTGTGCTTTGCATCGACTGGGATGGATCTTAAAAAAAAAAAGGTTCTTCATATTACAACCTATACTTTATCTCTAAGTTTCCATATTCCCTTGGCATGACATAGTGATCACACATCTTCTTTTTTAAAAGTTCCATTCAAAAGATGCAAACTTCGACGTCAAGCGACCTTTTGAAAAATCAAGCTCCAATCCTTTAAACCCCTTTTTTTCTTCCCCTTTACCTCTCAACTCTTTAAATTTCATGCTTAAGCACTCCATTAGAGATGAAAGAACAATCTTTAAAATTAACAAAGTGGGGCACTCCATAGTAACATACATACTACACATCATAACCCCTTCATCCATTTAGTCCGACATGTACAAATAATGATCACAAACATTTTACCGAACACATTCAAACCTTGAACTCCTCAAGAGTAATCATAACATTTATCTTTCAGAGTTTTACTTAAGGAACTTAGTTACTTGGTAACCTTTTAAACAACTTCAGCCCCTTAAGACTTACTCTTCCCTCCTTTGCCTAAACTGACTCCTTCTATATTACACAAACATACGTTTTATGTCAATAAAACTTTCTTTAAGCGTTAACATGCTTAGCTCAGGCATTTCCCTTCTATAATTAATGAAAGGGACCACAAGTTCTCTTTGTTTTTCCTCAGCTTAGAAACACATCTTGGTCGTATCATATAATATACATATAGCTCCACATATAGGCATTTTCTGTCAATAGGCAAACAGTAGAGATCAAACGTTCTCATTCTTTCTTAGCTCAAAACTACATCATGCTCATATCCATATACACATAACTTACATATAGACATACACACTTTTTCATGAAATAAACGAAACTTTATTTTCAAAGGAATACCTGGCGATGACTGGGAAATGTTGCTTAGCCATGGGATTCCTAACGCTTGCGATGTAAGCAAGTCTACAGAACCAATAAACTTGGACTCTGATACCAACTGTAACAACCCTACTTTTAAGACTCCTTTTCTAGGGTCACTACTAACCATGCATGCATTTGAGGCCGAAAAGAAAACATTAGAGTCAATAAGCTTAACCGAAAACGAAAAAAAAAAATTCTTTATTGGGATCCCAAATAAAAACAGTAGTTTGAAACAAGGTTCATCAACTAAAATAGAAACTCAAAGTTGGTCTCACCTAAATAAAGTTTCATATTCAATAAGGAAGATATTTTTTAAAAAAATAAGCATTTAAAACGTGAATCGAAGTTCACAAATATGCAGAACTCTTGACTTACTCATTCTCATGGCTTGTGCAACGTTTTCCCTGTCACTCGCTTAGCTTGCCTTTGCCTTTACCTGAAAATATTTATTTTTGAAAAACATAAAGGGTGAGTATTACAGAATATAATACTCAGTAAGAGACCCCACTACCGGAGTTGGAAAACATGCTGACATAACAAATCAGCGCTTTATATGAGACCCATAATCAATAAAACATATTTCATGGCTTTTTCTCTTCGGCTATTAGTGGGAAATTGAGACTTCCTGATCCATGGCCTCTTAGTTTAGGTTGACTCTAAGTCTTTCATGACTTACATCGCATTAAATACGTTTATACATATATATTAGAAGTTTAATTGCCACGACCTTCGTAAGCATTTTTATTTTGTAAAGTTTCTCTTTGGCCTTTAGTGGACAGCTAAGTTCTCTCGGTACATGGCCTCTAATTCGAGTGGACCCTAACTCATTCATAAGATATATAATAAATATTATCAGAAAGATTTCACCACAACCTTCGCAAACATTTTCAAGAAACACATGGTCAGGGTCCCAAAAGAAATAGCAACAACATTTGTGCAAAAAGTTTCGTGGCATGAACATATATAAAAATAATAAAAATGTTCTACTTCAAAAGAACAACAACATGACATTCATGGCCTCTGAAACAGACATCAATCCAACCAGATCATGACATTTAAAACAGACCTTTCAAACAAATCATAACATTTATACATAATCTTTCATGGCATTCAAAAGGGGCTTTTCAGTCCCAACATGGCATTTAAATCGGACTTTTCAAATCGAACATGACATTTTTCAAACAAGTCTTCAAATTCTAAATTGTAGAGTTTGGCTTGGGTTCCCTTACCTTAAACTTTGGCTCCAAGGGCCCTACATTTTCTTTTCGCATAAGTCCTTGGAGACCTGACCTCCTCAAACCTTAGCCTAGCTTTCAGAAATTTCCAAATTCTTGTTTTAATAGAAACTCCCTTTGAACCTGCTCAACAATCACATTCAAGAAAAAATTCAGTCACTCGAACTAGTTTGCTTAAATTCCAGAAACTATAGGTCTTTTATATCCACTCAATTTACCTTACAACCAGAACATCGCGAGATTTACCAAACTTATCAAATTCCCATCATTTTGGCATCGAACACACCATAACTCGATTGAAGAAAACAATCGAAAGTGAAGAGCTGGCCAAAATCCGACGAGTAATGGCGGAGGCACGACGCGCGACGACAGCGACACGACGACGAAGGCGGTAGCACGACAGCGGCAACGACGACACCCGATTTCTAGTAGCTAATTGGCTGACTAATCAAAACCGATCAAATCGTGGTGAGAACCGGACAAAATCCCAGTGAACCGATTAAACCAAAGTGGGAATCGACTAACTTCGTTTGATCGGCGATGAAGCTCACCGATGAGAGGATGGAGCTCGGATCTGGGTTGCACGAACGACTCCAGGTGGCGACGACTCGTTGGACCAAGCAGAACCGGCGAGGATGGTTGGCTTCGATAGACCGCAAGGCTGCGACGACGCGTGGGAACTTGGGTGAGAGGCGCGACTGCCTGGCTCACGGACGACGACGTGCGCACGGCTGAACTCAACTCGATAGAAGCAGAGCGACGCCTATAACAAGCTGATCAGCGGCGGCTTAAATTTGATGGCAGTGTGACGAATGAAGCTTTGAGCTTCTTCAATGGGGCCAAAATCGTGAGATGAGAAGGAGGTTGAAGATGTAGTTCTAAAAAATTGTGTCCTAATAAGACAAAATGTCTTATTCAACTTTAATATTGCCTCTTTCCAATTTTTCCCCTTTCCTTTCCAAATAATCACCACTCCCTCCAAGTTTCAAATTCCACATAAGAAAAACAAACTTAAGCTTTATAACCATATTCCATCCCACTCCTAATTAAAATTTTCTCTTCAAAACTAAAATTAATTAGGCAAAGTATTAAATTTCTAACTTAATCATTTCCAAAGACTTTTAGATCGAAAACTCTAAATTGTCTTTGGAATTCCAGGACATTACATATTAAATAAGGAAAAATTATATTATCAAATAAATTAATGTATTAAGATACATTAAAAAAAAGATATTTTATTAAATTTGAATTAGATTCAAATTAGGAAATATATGTTGTAGGAGAAGTTAAAAAGATTTGAATAAAATTCAAATGGGTAAGAGAACAATATTTTAATATATTATTTAATTAGTTGTCCTAGGCCACCATAAATAGGAGTCTATGAGTGAGTCATTATGTGCATTAGGAATAAAAAAGAAAAACTCTAGAAAATTCTCCTCACATTCCTCTCTTTATTTTTTCAAGAAGGTTTCCACAAATCTCTTTAGTCCTTTCTTCTAGTCATAACAAGGAAGGCTTAGTGGAAGAGATCAAGAACACTAGAGAAATTTCCATATTATCAAGGTATAGCTTGTGTCTAATCTGATAATTATTATTTAATTCTAAATAAACTCAAACTGATTTTGACGTTTCCGCTAGGGTTTAATAATTAGATTATTCCTTTCACTCCCCCTTGTTACATTAGATATCCCTATCACTAAGAAAAAGTAATGGTGGTTCAACTAAATCCACTCAATGCTACAAACTTATAATTAGTTATTAACATTATTTTGACGAGTCGTTGACAACCTGTGTCAGGCTTCTTCCTCTACTTCTATTCCCTTAGTTTTCTCTCTTTCTTCCTCTTCATCGTTTGTAAAAACTTTTTCCTCCTAGGACAATGTTTCTTTTATTAGGGTAATCTCTACTAACATGTCCTACATCTTGATACCTTCCAACATTTTATATTCCTATTTTTATTAGGTGTCTTGGCTTTCTCCTTACCTTTGGATGCCCTCCCTTAGGTTTTTCCAAGCAATTTAAGTTTTACTCTTAGTGCATGTTTGAGAATGATTTTAGAAATATTGATTTTAGTGTAATTGATTTGTCTATAATTGATTTATTAAAAGTGATTTTCATATAATCATTTTCATGTTTGGTTCTATACTTTTAATAGTGATTTTGGTTTTGAAAAAATTCACTTTTTTTTTTTAGAAATTTATGAATTTTGATAAAAGATTACGGTTTTTACTCGTCATTAAAAGTATACTATTTTTAAAAATGAATAATAGTCATTTTAAATTACAATCATTTGATAAAATCACTTGGGAATCACCTCCCAAGTGATTGAAAGGGAATCACTTCAAATGATTTTGGATTTTTCCAAAATCACTCACTTAATATTACCAAACATCACACTTTGGATAGCAAAGTGATTTTAGACATGTCAAAAATGATTTTGGTCACTCTACAATCACTCCCAAACATGCCCTTAGACTCACTAGTGAATCTCTTTTATAATGTAGTGAAGTTGTAATGGAGCAGAAATGTTAGCAAATTTTACGTATTTATCAAATATATAATAAAAGAGATTGCAATATTTAATACAAAGCAAACTTTGTTCTTGAAACAAATTGTATCCCCTTTTCTTTTCCAATTTTTAGAGTTTTATTCAATTAACCTATGCATGTCGCTGTTTTCTAACAAATTTAATTAGACTTTGTTAGACTGAGAAATTGAAACTTTCTTCTAGGAAATTTATCTACAAGAGAGAGAACAAACTTTTTTTTTTCCTAAGTATCTAACATTACAAAACATAGGAGTGTAGTAGATTCACGGTCTAAAAATGTCAACAGTTAGAATGATGTTCAAATTGCCTGAAATATATTTTCTTTTGAGATTTACGCAATTTCTTCTATACCCAAGTAATTTAGTTAATAAAATTTTTTCATGTTATTACTAAAAGTCAATGACAAGATTATTGATCGAAGCCCTCTAAAATATTTTTTTCTAGATCTAACTTGTAGAAATAGTGGACCAGGACAAATCCAACTAATCAAATTAATTTCTCAAAATTAAAAATAATAATGATAACAAAATAAAGGGGGTTGAATTGTCAAACAAAAAAAAAGAAATTAAACAATAAATAAAAAATAAAAAATAATTTTAATTTAAGGATGTAAACTTTATCCAATTGTAATCTTGATCATAGGCTTAAAAAGAAAAAAAAAGAAATCAATTTCAGTTTTGCTAATTCAAGAACTCGGTCAATTTACTCGGAAAAGACTAATAAATATAAACTCCCCTAATTTAATTGATTTTAACCTAACATCAAAACCAAAACTTATAATTTAATCAATTGGGTACGATAGCGTTCCATATTGATTAAATAATAACATTAAAAGCAATGAGAGCACTAAATCAAAATTAACTAATTGAGGTAATTACAAGTCAATTAATTTTGTTTCTTTGTTTTTCTAGAGTCTATTATGCAAACTATGTAAAATGGAAAAATCATTAATTACACACACAGAAGCCAACCCCTTGTTACATTTTTTTTCAATCATTTATGACAATTACGGATCACAAAATCATGGATAGAAAAAAATTGATTGAAATTAAATTAAGGCGTTAATTTAATTAGTAACGATCAATCAAAAAATGAACACAAGAAACAAAGAATTCTTAAATTTTAAACAAAATTTCAATTAGGTCTAAAGCTTCACAAAATTAAAATTGAAAATGAAATGACCCTGAAGTCAGAAATTAAAGCTTAGACACACATAGTGGAAAAGCAAGAATAACTATGAAGGGGAGAAAACATAAAATAAAAAGGTTAAAAACAAATAACTAGAACACTCTCTAAACTTTTCTTTTTGTAGAGAAACACTAAAACTCTTCCCTCCATTTGCTCAATGCATTGCCCTCCTTTTATACTTGAAAATGATAAAAAAAAAATAGGTCCTATATGTGTCATTTTTTTGCTCCACAATGTGTGCTATGCCACAAGACAATTTCTCCCTTACATTTCTTATGGAAAACTCCATGCATATATGTCACCTACACAAAGAGAGAGAGGAAAAACAAATAGATACTAAGCTTTCCCTCTTTTTCCTTTTCATTTTTTTATGTTCTTTTTTTTAATTATTTTGTTTTTACTTTTTTCAATTTTTATTTCAATTTACGAATTTGAACTAAAAGATGATTTTTAGACTAGTTCCACTAAATAATCGATTATTTGTCACCTAAACTAAATTGGACACAATTTCAACAATTAAACATATTATTCACTTAAAATTTAACCCCTGTTTACTCCATTTTCATATTTCCCAATATCCAAAAATACCAATAAAGCCAATTACACATCAATGTTGAATTGTAGTGACAATCAAGAGAATGAGCACTCATAGAAAACATTTTGTAAAAAACTTAAGTATCTCATCAATTCACCAAAATCACATGCAACAAGACTTAACACCCTCACGTGGTTTCGCTCAATACGCTCAAAGTATTTAGGGTGCTTTTACTCTCAAATCCAAAACCTAGCATGTTAATACCATAGGCTTGCAAATGAATCAAATCTCGACCCTTAGATAATTGAATGCAAAAATCAAAGGGACTTAATAAGGGTTGTAATGGGGCTTAGGTAAATGTATGGTAGAAGGAAAATATTAAGTGTTTCACAATCAAGACCAAGAGTTGTATACTTTTCATGATATCAATGTTAAATAACATTCACACATTACCCAAGACATTGAACTTTATTCCTACATCTCATTTCAAGCACTAAGAATGTTGGAGAAGTAGCATTTTAATAATTCAAATGCTTTTGGCAAATGTTTCTCAAAAAATGTTTCTTTTTTTTTTCCTTTTCCTTTTCTTCTTTTTCTTCTCTCTTTTTTTTTTTCTGATGCTAAGACATTTTTTTGTTTTTTTTCATGCCTTACTTTTTTCACAACTTTTATTTTTGTTTTTTTCATTATTTTTTTTCACTCAAACATTAATTACCATGCAATATTTTCTCTTGTCTTGAGAAACGGTACAAATGTTGAGGCTAACAAACAAAATGGTCTTAGGTTGAATATAATGTGTTTGAAGCAAGAAAAAAAATGGGAAAATAGGCTCAAAATGGCTAACTAGAGGAGAAAACATAAAGGTGGATATTTTGAGAGGTCCAAAAACTGGTTAATCCTAATTTGGCCTTTAAAACATCAATCCAAAAAATGTAATCTCAAAATGTCTTCACAAGAAAGTTCTAGAATAAGCATACTAAGTTTGATAACACTCAACATGAAGTAAATGGAGCAATCAATGAGACACTATAATTTTTTAAAGAAAAATAATAATCATGCTCATCTCTCTCATGTATTGGAAATTAAAACTAAAGATGCATCCCTAACTTACAAAGCATTAAAAGATATCAATAAACATTCAAGGTTTCAAAAGAAAAATTAACATGTATGAATTAAGACATGCTAAATTCAAAACAAAACAATTTTTTTTAGAAACGAAATTCTATAACAAAAACCTCCCCCACATCTAAACTATACATTGTCCTCAATGTATAAATAGAATATTGTTCACAAAAGAAATGAAAAAGAAAGAAAATTAAACTCCTCTGATTTGTGAACAACTTGAACTGGTATAGATTGGGATGTTGAAAGAATGGGTGATCATGCCTTATTAAAAATTAATGTCCTGCAAACAAAATAGAATTAGGAAAGATTGAAAAAAGAAAGAAAACTGATAATAAAGAGAAGGAAAAGTAAAGAAAACATTGGGTTGCCTCCCAATAAACACAATTATTTAACGTCATTTTGCCCGACTAGATTCTTGTGCATGTCATGGCACATAAAATTCTTCAATTTTCTTTGGTCCCTTTTTGCTTGAATCAATATAGCCTTCGAAGTCTAAAAAGCTCACCTGTTTTTCTAGGGTACCTGAAAGATCATTATTTTCAAATTTTTTATATAAGGAATGAAGGACATAAAATAAGACTCAACTGACTCAACTGACTTAAAAGAAATAAGAGACTCTACAAACTCATGAGAATAAAGAAATGACAATTCAAAATCAAGAGAAATGCAAACGAATAGAATAGATGAAGGTTTTTCAGCCTCAAACTTTATCACTTGGAACTCTTTTTCGCGGTAAGACTCATTTTCTTTCTTTTTCTCACAAATCTGGACCTCGCATGACACAAAATTCTCAAGCTCAACATCGTCGTCTTCCATGTACATCGCCACTTCAACCTCATTGGTCTCGATATATCGATGCTCTTGTCGACTCTCCAATCTTCTCACTGAATTAGCCACATGGGTAATTTAGTCATCCAAGCTCTGCATGCCAACTCGAGTCTCCTCTTGAAATTGAAGAGTACTGTTTGCAAGTTCATATACTATAGCCTCTAGAGACATACCTGAGTCTGAAGTCTGATGACATGGGTTTTTCGGCTCCACCTGGTATTCACATCCATAGCTGGATTGATCTCATTCAGAATAGTAGTGATCCAAAGACTCATACTTTACTTATGCCAATGAAATTCTCTCAAGATGCAGGCGTTAGGAATAAAGATTCGCTGCATGCGAGGGCATGCTTCTGTGGGGTGTCCTTGAAGCGAGCATAATTTACACGCCTCGAGTGCTTGTAGCTTCCCTACAACTACTTGAAGAATAACATAAATTAATTTAGAAATTTGAATTTTGAGCTCACTAATCTCATCAGCGTACGATGCAACTCTACCAAATGCATAATAATGATGAAGGTTTTCCGCCATGTAAGAACGGGTATAGGAAAAAGAAATAATAAAATAGAAAAATTATTTTTTTTATAACAAATATAACATTGAAAAACTAACAATGGTTCCCCACCAACGACGCCAAATTTTGGTCGGGGTTGTCGAACCCCTCCAAAATATTTACTGATTTTCTAGATCTAACTTGTAGAAATAGTGGACTGGGTCGAATCCCAAGGAAACCAATCAAATTAATTTCTCGAAGTTAAAAATAATAATGATAACAAAATAAAGGGAGTTTGAATTGTTGAACAAAAAAAATGAAATTAAACAATAAATAAAAATTGAAAAGATAATTTTATGCCACTTCTAATTCAAGGATGTAAATTTTATCCAATTGTAATCTTGATCATAGGCTTAAAAAGAAAAAAAAATCAATTTCAATTTTGCTAATTCAACAACTCAGTCAATTTACTCGGAAAAATCACAATAAATGTAAACTCTCCTAATTTAATTGATTTTAACCCAACATCAAAACCAAAATTTATAACTTAATCAATTGGGTACGATAGTGTTCCATATTGATTAAATAATATAGCATTAAAGCATTGAGAGGACTAAATCAAAATTAACTAATTGACGTAACTACAAGTTAATTAGTTTTGTTTTTTTTTTTGTTTCCCTAGAGTCTATTATGCAAGCTATGTAAAATGGAAAAGCCATTAATTACTCACATAAGCCAACCCCTTGCTACATTTTTTTTCAATCATTTGAGACAATTACGGATCACAAAATCATGGATAGAAATAAATTGATTGAAACTAAATTAAGGCGTCAATTTAATTAGTAACGATCAATCATAAAAATAAAATAAGAAACAAAGAATTCTTAAATTATAAGCAAAATTTCAATTAGGTCTAAAGGCTCATAAAATTACAATTGGAAATAAAATAACCATTGAATCAAAAGCAAGAATAATGATAAAGGGAGAAAACATAAATAAAAAGGCTAAAAACAAAGAACTAGAACACTCTCTAAACTTTTATTTTTTTTGTAGAGAAACATTAAAACTCTTCACTCCATTTGCTCAATGCATTGTCCTCCTTTTTTCTCCCTTGCATTTCTCCCTTACATTTCTCATGGAAGACTCCACCTGCACAAAGAGCAAAAAAAAAAAAAAAAAAAGACAAATGCTTTCCCTCTTTTTCCTTCTCAATTTTTATGTTCTTTTTTTTTTTTAATTTCTTTAATTCTTTTGTCTTTTAATTTTTTCAATTTTTATTTCACGATTATTTGTCACCTAAACTTAAATTGGACACAATTTCAACAATTAAACATATTATTCACTTAAAATGTAAGAAAATTAGATATAATAAACATAATTAATTCATACTCATCAATTATTTATTTAATTAGGGATTATTTAAATTTTCAAATATACATATTACACTACGTCAAATCCAAATATGCAATTAGATTATATGAAATTTAGATCAATTTTAAATAAAGTCCAAATGGAAGCCCTAAATCCAGCAAAACCAGTCAACCAGGTCTAGTCCAAAGGGATTTAGGCCCATGCTCAACCAAACCCAAATCAATAGTTAGACTCAAACCCACTTGAGGCCTTGATGAACTTTTTAAATAGAGGGATTCCCCTCATTTAAAGGGTTCAAAACTGAAAAAGCTTAAAGAGAATTAAAAATGAAGCTGTGAAGTTTCCCGAAACTCTTAAAGATCAATTACAATCTGAACGAAGAATACTTCTTGAAGATCAAGAACGCTCCAAGAATCAATCAAAGTTCCAATTTTGAGAATAAGCTCTTTCAATCCTTAGTAGAGCATACAAGTAGGAGAAAGAATTAGAAGATCAAATACTAGAGATTGTGCTCATTATACTCAAATTAATACAATACAAGTTCATTACACGCGTGACATTTCTTCTTCGAAATTACGTTATGAATAGGGTTTTTTAAACGAAAGACCTTTTTTTTAAGCAAACTGAGTCTTTCAAACTAACGAATGATAACCTTTTGCTTATGTCAAACTAAGAGTGAAAGTACGAAAAAACCCAACGAGAGCTTGAGAACGAAAATGACGACCAAGAATGACACTTTTTTTTAAATTTCCTTTTCAAATTCTATGGCTCCCTCCCTGCTTTTGGATTTCTTCTCTAGCTTTCATTTCTGGTTTTATTCATGGGGTTTATTGACGATTTGTCTTGTTATTGATTTTTTAGGCCGGTTTTGGCAGAGAAGTAATGAAGGAAGCCATGGCTCACTTGCACTCTTGCCCTTGTTGAGTTTTATCGTCCCTTGCACGTCACTCTCGCTTTAGTTATGACATAAGTACAATGTTATCGATCATTATTTTAAAAATGCAGGCCATATATCGTTTGGGCCAAAAAATTTAGGTCGTCTATACAAAAAATCTAAGAAAAAGAACTAAATGCAATTGTAACTTCAAACATCAATTACCATTTTTTAAGAAAATGTTTAATATTGTTAGAGAGAACATAACTCAATTGACATGATGAATATGTTAACGACCACGATGTTTGTGGTTCGAATCCCCCAACCCCAATTATACTAAAAAAAAGAAAATATTTAATCTTAGTATCACTCTTTATAGTACAACAAATGTGAGATTGAAAATTTAAAGCTCCGTTTGATTACTATTTGATTTTTTAAAATTCTACTTATTTTCTCACAATTTCTTACAATTATTTTTTTTCTTCCATTCAATTTTTTTTGGTATGCAAATTAAACGCATTTATATTGAAATGATGAGTAAACAACCACAATTTTTAAAAACTAAAAATTAATTTTTTTTTGTTTTAGTTTCAAAATTTAGAAATTAAAAGCAGTGTTAAATGCTAATCAACTTAATTCTTCTTTTTTAAAAAAGAAATCAAATAATGATCAAATTGCAAGAAAAAGAGTAGACCTTGTCAAATCCGTATCTCACATTGAGAAAGTGAGAGAATGAACATAACGTACAAGTACGAGATTTTGTTTCTTCACCCATTTGAATTCTCTTGCTCATTACCTTTCTGATTTCTTCACAAGAAAGAAGAAAGAAATTAAAAAAAAAAAACAAAAAAACAAAAAACAAAAACACATGCGTGTGCGTGTGCGTGTGCGTCTACAATTGCAAAGCAAAACAAGTGGTTCCAAATTAATCTCATTCTCAAACTGAAACGAAACCAATTCCAAGTAAACTAACTGAATTTCATCACTCCCATCTCCAAAAACCACATCCTCTAATCCTCCTCTCTCTCAACTTCCGATTCGATTTCGAATCCATCCTCCGATTTTCCTCCAGGTATCTACACTTCTTTCCGATTTCCATTGAAACCAACACCCTCTCTACTTTCAATTTCAGTTGCCCTAATTTTGTCTTTGCAGATTATGACGACCGTAACGTTCGGTCACCAGAGTAATTGGTCGCCGGGGATTGGGATTCAAGACCATCTACGCAGAGGAAAGTTTTCTTCTAGGGTTTCGTATTCAGAGTATTGTTGTCCATTTCTTCCTTCCACTCACCATGTTCCTGCTTACTGTCGCCGGCGAAGTGGACGGCAAGTGAGACCTGTTCTTGCCGGTTCCGGCGACGGTGCGACGGATCCAGATGAGTCGGATCGCGGGATTAACAACAGTGAGAGTCCAAAAGGCGAAAATGGAGGGGTTAGTGCTTCATCACTTGCATTTTTTCGATCACTGAACTTGAAAATTTTTTAGTATGCTTCTAAAATTTCAATTAAATAGGGTTTCTGGATTCTGATTATCATAAATTTTTGCAGTATATGTATCTCGATAGACGATAGGAAGGAGAGTGATGACTGACTTATACTTTCTCTCTTAACATTTTAAAAAGAAATCCATTTCAAATGTCTTCTTCTACTTTCACTCCTAGTGTTTCATACAACTCTTTTTTTTTTCTTTTTCTGTGCCCACTTTTATTTATTTATTTTGTTTAAATTACAAATTTAGTTGTTGAACCTTGTATCTAAGAGCTATATGAACTTTAAATATATCTAGTAGTTGGTTAAACTTTGTATCAAATTTCTATTGTTTTTAAAAAAAATTCAAATAGGACTCTGAACTTTCAACTTTTTGTAAAATAGAATCCTTAGCATATTCAACCATTTTTAAAATTAATGACTCTATTACACATAAAATTGAATCTGCATCTAATAGGACACTTAGTCCTATAGGTTTGTGATTTTTAAAAATGTCGGATAGGTCAATGACTCATTAGACCCAAAATTATTTTTTTTTTTCTAATCATCATAGGTTGGCCTAGTGGTCACCTTGGAGAAATAAGAAGGAATGGGTTCAATACATCATGGCCACCATGGCGATGTAAAAAAAAAAGTTTAGAGACTTACATTTTTTAAAGTTCAAGAACCTATTAGAACTTGGAAATTTAGCAACGTATTGATTTTTTTTTAAAAAAAAATTTAGGGACCTATTTGTTTCTGATGGTCATTAGATTTTTAATTATATGTCTAATTCATTAGTTTTAACACTCACACTACCAAATACCTAATCCACGTAATTCTTAAATAATACAACCAATGCACTATGTAAATATCAAAGAGATGGGGATGACATAGTAATATATTAGATACAAAATTAAAAGTTTGGAGACCTATTAGAAATTTTCTAAGGTAATGAATTGATAAACACAATATTAAAAGTTCGGAAAGCTTTTAGAAATTAAAGTATTAAATGCAAAAAAAATATAAAGACTTAGTAGACGCAAACTTAGAAGTTCAAAAATTCAGGGTCCAAATTTATTATTTAATTTTTATCTAATTGATTCTTTTTTGGCTCATATGGTATCATGCCATTGTTCGTTCATTCCATTAGATCACAATGCCAACATTTAAATATTGAACATAATTGAAATTCATTTTGAAGTCTAAACATTATAGGTTAAAAAACATTTTGGTCAAAATGAACTTTCATTAAAGTAATAATTTAGGTCCCGTTTGGTAACCATTTAGTTTTTGAAAAATTATGCTTGTTTTCTCATCATTTCTCTACTGTAAGTTTCATCTTCCTTAAGAAAACATTTAAATTCCTAGTCAAATTCCAAAAACAAAAGCAAAATTTTGAAACTACTCGGTAAAAAATAAAATGCCATATAACTATAACTGAGTAAAACATCTTACAGTTTTTCTCACCAACAAGTAAATCAGAGTATTTTCGTCAATGGACTGAGGAAATACATTGTTTGTTATATGGTTGTGCTATCGTTTATCTCCTTTTGGTCATCCTATTCTAGTAATAAAAATTGTTGCAAATCAAACAATGTCTGTATGATTTAGTTGTGCTACAATCATTTATCATCCTTTGTTTTGGCTGAGTAATAGGTTCGATTAACTGAAGAGGAAGAAACGAAAAATTGAAGTGTTTAATTATTTTTCCCTGTGGAGACATAGTTGCCTAATTTTTGCTCTCTCAGATGAACTTTGAAATGCTTAGGGAAAATCTGGAGAGATCGGTTGGTAGTGATGATTCCAGATTTAGTGGGTTTGATCTGGCTACTCTTATCAGGAACAAGTATGGCAAGTCTTATGATGTTCAACTAATAAAGAAGGTATTTAACTACGATTTCTAAACTTCTCTCTTATTATTCTTAGGTTAAATTACAAGTTCAACTTTTTAACTTTCAAGTTTGTGTCAAATAGGTCCGTCAATTTTAAAAAGCATCTAATAAGCCCAAGGAATTATAAAACATTGAAAGTTTAGGGACCTATTAGATACTATGAAACTTCATAGACCTATTTGATATTTTTAAAGCTCAAGGACTTATAAAACACAAAATTGAAAGTTCAAAGACTTGTTAGATGCTTTTTAAAATTTAGAGACTTAATAGATAAACATGAAAGTTCATGGACTAAACTAATAATTTAATCTTATTATTATTATTACCTAAAAACTCAATTCGATTTTGAACTCTTTTTCCACCTTTCTTTCTCCCCTATAAAATCTTACAATTTACAAGATGTGTTACATTGGACATATTAGACATTTGTTTTGCATTATCAACAAAATTCAAGAAATCAATTCTCATAATCTATTCACTAAAATTGTATGGTTTCTGAGTATGTCATACAATCAGTATGGCCTGTTCCTAATTTAAACTAAATTATGGATTTCTAATCTTGTTTCTGTCATAATTCAGGAGTTCATGGGACGAAATCTTCTTGCTTTAAATGTCATGTGGAAATACAGAGAGCAGGTATGCAAGAATCCTGTCTTCACTGATACTTTTTCACCAAAATCTTTAATCAACTGAGGTCCTTTTCAAAATTAGAGGAGCTTGTTAATGAAATTTAACATCTGAGAGGCTGATAAGAGATTTAAAAATGGCATTTTTCTAAATGGAATATCAATTCTAACCTCACAATTGAAACTAACTCTGGAAAATTAGGAAATTGACCTATCTATCAGAAGTTCCTTCAATACCTCCTCGATCATTGTAGGAACTTTTTGATTTTATTACTAATAGATAAGAGTCGACATATATCCTCGACCAAGAAAAGAGAGATTCGAATCTCCACCCTATATTGTTGCTTGGACATTTTACTTTCTCTCTCTCTCTTTTTGTAAGAAACAATTTCATTGACGAATACTTGAACATTTTTCTCAAAACACTAAAAACCAAACATAAGCTCTAATAAAAGCACTAAAAATTGCAACATAAACTGAGACACCATAATGAGGATGTCAATTAAAAATAAAAATATAGATAATGACAGGAAATATGAATCAAATTGCAAAGAAATAACCTACATATCCTAGAGAATAGAAGGGCAAGGTTATTTTTAAAAAAATAATTATAAAATCAAACATATGGCTATGAAAGGGAAATATAAAGCTTGGTGATGAGATCACTAGAGTCCTAAATTCTTTTCCAAGAGGAAATCATGAATATATACCTAGGTATATAGTAAAATAAATTTATAGCTTGTATTTTTATGCTCGACATATTTTGATGATCTTTTAACATTTAGCTATTGACTGTGCATGAAGGCAAATGAGCACTTCACACAAAATCATTGCCCTTAAAACTGGAGATTATTTGTAGATTTAAATGTTGGATATCTGTCAATTTTGATAGAAATCATTTCCATTATCCGAGGAAGAGTATCTACTGCGGCTTGATGGAGTGGCCAATACATTAAAATGCTGGGGAGCCGTTGCTCATATTCGAAACAGCTTAGACAAAACTAAAGATAGGCCTCGGATAGGAAAGGTAAGAATACTGGGAAATAGGCTCTTTTTGCTCATGTCCTTTATTATTAAGCAATCTATGGCTGAAGGGGATAACTTTAGATAGGAAACGGCAAAAATAAGCTTTGATTACCGACCAATCTAAGTATAGCTCAACGGATAAAATTGCTAATATCATTCAAAGGGCCATGACTTGACTAGTCAACCTAAAGAACTTTAATTTTATCTTCTCTTGGCAGTGTTTTGATAAATATAATATTATCATTGGTTGCTATTGAAACTTTGCAGGCAGTCAGTATTTTTATCGACATGGACGAGTCTGGTGGTCGTGCCAATGAGTGGATATATAAGTAGATTACTTATACGAACATAATTCAAATGTATATTTCTTATATATATATTTTTTGTATAGGTAAAAATCCAATAAATACACGTTTTATTTATTCAGAGAATTCTAGTTCCTCTAGGATATTTTTGTCATCTTGATACCACCACATGCCCACCATGAGTGTTGCAAGATATACAATAACTGCTTGAATAAAGAAGCTCGTAGCATGCCTAATTGCAATCCTAAGGCAATTTGGACACGATACACTTTGTCTCACGACAACCACTGTGCCCCACATAACCTTTCTATTAGAGACCTATTTATACCAATACTCGGGTCGACATAGGGAGGCCTCAACAGGAATAAAAGAGAGAGCTTCTATGTTCTAGTCAATAAAGTGACTCTTCAATAAAATTTCATGTTTTATTCAAGTAACTAAGGGCTTCACTCGATCCAAGTCTAATTTCAAGTCAAATGTTCCTTATCCTGATGATTAGAAATGTGGCAACAATATAATTTCATGAGTTAGTCTCTATGAATGTTTGGAACTATAGTACAATTTCACTTATTCTATCTCCTAAATCTGCCCAATTCTACAATAGATCATCACTAAGAACTAGGCATGCACATGGAGAAAATATCTTGAGCATTTTTTTCTATAAGGTTTCATCTTCGATCTTCTTACAAAATTTATTTTTGGTTGAACTATCTTCAACCGAGAAAGTTACTAGAGTTAGATCTTATGTTTGGAATTGAAAAGACATATATTAGAGATTAGAATATTTGATAGAGAGGAATATCATAACCTTTAATAGAGAGGAATCTAACTTTTTTCAATGAAGCAAGTTTGACGATTGAATTTCAACAAGGGTAGATCACTATAGAAATTTACATCGAATAGTTGTGTAATTTGTCCTATAGAAGTTACATTAAGTAGTTGTGTAATTTGTCCTAAAAAATTAGAGGACCTTTTTCTTATTTCTCAGTGAAGGTAGAGATAATGTGTACACATTACGCGTAGCTCCTATTTGCATTCTTCTAACAATTTTTTAAAGAAAAAAAGCATAAAAATGTCAAATCCTTTTAACCTTTTTTAAACATGTTCATAAGCTTCAATCTTGTCATCCTATCAAAAGTCACTGACTCACTATTTGGTTGACATTCTTATCAATCCACTATTCATGTGTATTGCATTCAACAATTTTTTTTATTCACATTATTACTTATTTGAGTGAGTTCGATCATCTTAGTAGGACCACGTGTATAACCTACTATTCTAGTGATGATAACAATAACTTGATAACGATTGTGAGGAGAGTGACGATATTCTAGAAATAGTTAGCGACTTACTCATGATCCTACTACGATAATCAAGCTACTCAAATAAGAAATTAGGCAAATTGAAAAGTCATTAAATACAATACACGTGGACAGTAAATTGGTCAGAATGCCACCAAAATAATAAGTTATATCTGAATATTTGTGCAAAACTATGTCTCGATTTATGTAGAACTCATATAATCATGTACCAAAAGAGCTCAAAGAAAATATTAACTCTTGCAATGAGGTAATATATGGAAAATTGCGAAAACTAACCTAAAATAAAAAACTTCATCAGAAATGACTTGATTAATTGAAACCTGCAAGTTTTTTTTAGCTTTTTATTGTGTGAAATTCTATACGTACTCTTGAGTTAAAGAAAACATCAAATTTAATAAGTTTATCTCTCCTCTCCCATCTTTTTCTTCTTCTTCTCTCTCCTGTGTTCTTTTTCTTCTCCCGCTCCTCTCTCATCCTACCATGGCTTGAGCACCGATGATTCATCTTCAACACTCTCTTCATTGTTCATCTAGAGTCAGTTACAACAATTTTTTGTGGAAGAATCGAACAAGCTACCTTTCAACACGTAGATCTCGAAAAGTTACGCAATTTTTTTTTTTAAAAAAAACCATCCAATTTAGTCACCTAAGCTCAAAGTTATGACCCTTCAAAGCTTACATGAGATTATTTTGACTTTTGAAGACATTAAAAGTCAAGATCCTTTAAATATTTGTCGAGTTTAAGCATGATTGTTGAGAACAAAAAAAAAAAAAGTATAAAAACAAGTGTTGATTTAGCTCAAACAAATTTGTATAAAAAAAGATATCACTAAAAAATGAATTTTACTATGCAAACTTGTACTTTTAAATATTTGTCGAGTTTAAGCATGATTGTTGAGAACAAAAAAAAAAAAGTATAAAAACAAGGGTTGATTTAGCTCAAACAAATTTGTATCAAAAAAGATATCACTAAAAAATGAATTTTACTACGCAAACTTGTACTTGTACTACGCGATCTTATATTTGTACTACTTGATCTTGTACTACCCGGTCATATACTACACAATCTAATATGGCATCTTGTATGCAATCCTATACTAATTATTTGTTTTTTGTCTTATCTTCCTCGATATAAATTTATTTCAGCTAAATGACCACTAGTTTTATACACTTTTTCACATTCTTTACAATCATGCTTATAAATGGAGCAAATTTTGGAAGGATCTTGACTCTTAATGCCTTCAAAAGTAGAAATAATCTAATTTAAACTTTGAAGGGTAATAACGTTGAGCTCAGTTGACTAAATTGGATAATTTTTTCTTAAATTCATGTAACTTTTTGAGGTCTATGCTGGAAGGTAGCTTGTTTAACTCTTCCACCTACGACAAGGGCGTTGAAGATGGGTTATCGATGCTCAAAACCATGGTGGGATAAGAGATGAGAGGGAAAAGAAAAAAAAAATACAAAGGAAGAGAAGAAGAAAGAGATGAAAGACTAGTTGGAATACGGATAGGAGAGAGGAGAGATGAAAAATTTGTCTATCTGTTAGTTTTAAGGCAGGGGTATAAAGGGAATTTCATCTAGTAAAAAGTCAAATAAAACATGTTTCAAAAAGTCAAACTTTTTTTAATGAAGTTTTTAAGTTTGGGTTAGTTTCAACAATTTTTCGTAATATATATATTGATTCACTATTTAATTCAGTATGATAGGTTAATAGTTTGATGGATGAATATTTATATATTATCTTGTATTTCCAATATTCCTTCGTAATGAATTTTCAGTATATTGAGTAGAGTTGGAATTTCATTCTGTCGTTGAAGAACATGATGAGAAACATTATTTCATTTAGTGTCACGCTAGAATGTTTAAGATTTCCACTATCAATGTACTGATATTGAGCAAGCTCGTTAAGTTATTTTTGTTAGTAATGTTTTATAAAAAAAAGTTTCAAGTATTTAACTAGTATGTTACTTTTATGAAAAGAAATTGTATGAACATATTAACTTGACTTATGTTATGTATATATGAAGTAGACATTAAGCACTATGCAAAAGATAACTGTGTCAAACATAAATACAATCGTAGGATTACTCGTAAGGGATATGGAAACTAAACAAAAGAGTTGGTATGATTTTTTTTAATGAAGTTTTAAACCAACATGTATCGATTAAAATTTCATGTTTATCTTTTCTACTTGAATGGTTTAATTTTTTTACAGAACAAAGAAGAAAAAGTATCATTAAATGCAAATCGAGCTACTCTTTGGAAACATGCTTGATAAGGTAGAAGCAGAGAATTTGCTTGAGGATGTTGTTGCCATATAATTGAAAGTAATTATATTTATATATTAAAATGATATATTGTGTTTGAAAATAATGTTTCTATATTTTTAAATGATAGGATATAGAATGTATAATAAAAAAAAAGGAAAAATTACTTTCGAGTCCTAAGTTGTAAAAAATAAGTGTATTTAGTTCCTGAATTTTTAATTTTTTTTAGTACAACAACATTTGGGGGTGGGGGAATTCAAACTCATGACCACTTAATCGTAAGTCTTACTTGATGTCAGTTAAGCTATGCTCTAGTTGGCAGAAATATGTTTAAAAGGTCCAAAGTGATTTTTAAAAAACTTATTTTAATGGTAATGGAAAATTATGAAATAATAAAAACAAAACCCCCCTCTCCTCTCACTCCCTCCCTCTTCTCTCTCCTCTCCCCTCTTCTCTCTTCTCTGCCTCCTTCAAAATTGTAATATCAAAAAAGGAGAACTCAATGTTATAGTGGACAAAAAAATGGTTGGAAGTTTCCACATTGCTAAATCATATAAATTTGAGGGAAAAGAAAGATGTCTGAAACACTTTTTTCAAATGTTTTTATGCTATTAAAAGTGGTAGGAAGAAAGAATCTAGTCTTTTTGGCTCCGTTCGATAACGATTTTGTTTCTGCTTCTCACATTTCTCGTTTCTGCTTTTTTTTTTCTTTGTTTCCATTTTTAAGAATAAGAAACAAGAATGTGTTTGATAACTATTTTTGTTTCTTGTTTCTTGAAAATAACAAATATAAACATAAACTTGTTTGATAACTATTTCTTGTTTCTTGTTCTTGAATATTTTGTTTTTTTTCCTCATTTTTTATAGTTTAAAAAGAATTTATTATATAATATTAAATAGATAACATGCATTAAGGGTGAGCAAAAAACACAAAAAATTGACACTATCGTTCAAAACCGACCGAGTCGATTTTAAGGGAGGTGGTCAGTAAGAATAAAAAATAAAAATTAAAACAATATATAAATAAAAATATGAAATTCAAAATTAAAATCATATATAAATATATATATATATATATATATATATTTATTGCAAAATCAAATATTAAAATATTATATAAATATGTATGTCAAAATTTAAAATTTAAAATACACGTAATATATAAATAAACATATTAAATATATATATACACACATAAATAATAATAAAACAGTATATATATATTTATATTACAAAAAATCGAAATTAAAGAAAAAAAATAAAAAAATCAAAATTAAAGAAAAAAAGTAACATAGTATAGTTGGGGGTATTTGTGATTTGAATTCGCAACCTACTATTTGGTAATAAAATGTATGGGAGCACTTCACCAACAAACCAATTAAAGCATATAGGAATATTGAGGAACGTTTAAATATAAAAAGAAACAGAACAAAGAGAAACTACTCTTTGTAGTTTCTAAATTTTTGTCCGAATTTTGGGAACAAGAAACGAGATTAATTATCAAACAAATCTGTTTCTTAAAAAATGAGAGACGGAAATAAGAAACAGGAAACGAGAACGTTATCAAACGAGCCCTCTATGTTTATAGGTGTTCCCAAATAGTTTACCAACAGTCAGATCTTAGAAAATTTTGCTCGAATAAAGGGATTTTTTCACTTGGTTGATTGAAAAAACTACTTGATCCCTCAAGAGTCCATATTATAGGATAAAGGAAGCGTAATAAAGGATAATGAAAAATCTTCTTATTCTTCAAACTCTGTCAATAAAGTCGCCTCTTAAAATTTAATTCTATGCATTCTTGTCTTTGCACCAACAAAAAGTTAGGGTTAGACAATTACTTTAAAACAAGAAGATATTCTTTAAAACAAAATGGATGAAAAATAAGAAGTACATGCACGAATACATGGACACATTAATTTCTAAAAAAAAGTAGGGCAATACCACATTGAGTTCTCTCTCATTTTTTATGTTATAATTTTGAAGAACGAGGAAGAAGCAAAGGAGGGAAAAGAGGGGAGAAGACAGATCACTACAAGAAATTTCATCATTACCGACGCAAAAATTTCTGACGCAAGACTGGACGTCGGTAGAGACCCCATCTCCCGGCTATCAAAAAACGGGCGTCGAGGATCTATGTGATGGAGTTTCTGCGGACGCATTTATTTAATGGCGTCGTCAGAGACCCCCTCTCTCAATGCCATAATTAAGAAATTTGGGAATCTCAAATCTGTCGGGGTTCTGAAATTTGGGAATCAGAAATTTGTATTTGGAGTATAGTGTTCTAAAGTTTTGGAATAAGAAAATAGTGTTTGAGGTGCAATGTTCTAAATTCTGGATTTATGATGAATTTTTTTCCTTTTTTCCTTTAGTTGTTTTTCTATCTTATTTTCCTCCTATTTTCTAAGGGATGTTTTGTCAATTGTAGAAACCCTTGAATAACAAAAATAGGTTGTAAAATAGTGTTTGAGGTGCAGTGTTCTAAAATTGAAACTTTATTTTAGAAATTTAAAAATTAGAGGTCTATTTAAAAAACTAGTGAATTTAAAACTCTATTTCATAAAGTATTTAGAAAGATATTTTTGGAACTCTATTTTAGAAATTAAAATTTTGAAAGTCTATTTAAGAAATTACGGAATTTAAAACTCTATTTCAAAAAATATTTAGTAAAGTATTTTTGGAACTCTATTTTAGAGATTAAAATAATTAGAAGTCTATTGAAGAAATTAGAGAATTTAAAACTCTATTTCACATCACAAAGTATTCAGATAACTATTTTTTGAACTCAATTTTAAAAATATTAGAAATCTATTTAATAAATTAGGAAATATAAAACTCTATTACATTAAGTATTCAAAAACCTATGTTTAGAACTCTATTTTAAAAATTAAAAAATTAAAGTTTATTTAAGTAATTAGGAAATTTAAAACTTTATTTGTATTCAAAAACCTATTTTTGGAATTCTATTTTAGAAGTTAAAAAATTAGAAAATTATTTAAGAAATCGGAGAATTTAAAACTCTATTTAACATAGTAGTTAGAAAACTATTTTTAGAATTCTAGTATAGAAATAAAAAACTAGAAGTCTATCTAATAAATTAGGGAATCTAAAATTCTACCTATTTTTGGAACCTTATTTTAGAAATTAAAAAATAAGAAGTCTATTTAAGAAATTTAAAACTCTATTTCATAAAACATTCAAAAACCTTTTTTTGGAACTCTATTTTAGAAATGATTTTTTTTTTGTTAATTTTAATCTTTTAAAAAAAGTTAAGTAGGTGATTGGATCGTCAGGGTGTTTGGGTTGCTGGGTGGCCTTCGACAGTAGTTGCAAAGTAGTCGGCTCACGAGAGAGGACTGAAAGAGTCTAGATTAAGAAAGCGGAAGTAATTTTGGATCTTGAATACTCTAAGTTGATCAATTTTGTAAAATAAAATGCATGCTCAAAGCTGGAAAAACTGGGAGTTAAGAAACTCATCTTTGAAGATCAAATTCTCTTCACCCGGTGGACGATTTGCAACACGAACACTTCGTGGACAACCATTAGTGTCTTCCCTACTATCCCCAGGCCTTGAAACGGATTGTGGGATCCTAGATTGAGAGAATTTGGAAGAAGAGTCCCAAAGGTCACAAAATGGGATATTTAGAATTTTCTGCAAAATTCTCCTTAATTACCTCAAATCACCATTATATAAAGCTTCAACAAGCTTCATTAGAATGACATCTCAACAGTGATGAGGATGGATTGAGATGGAGGTGGTCAATTTTGGCCAATTTTTAAGATGATGAGGATTGAGCAACTTGCCAAGTTGATTTTCATGAAAATCCATTCATTTTGCATTTCATTTTAATTCAAAAATAAATATTAAATTGATTTTTAATTAAAATTAATTTAATTAATTAAATTATTAAATAATTAATTTAATTAATTAATTTTTAATTTAATTTAATATAAAATATTAAATTAAATAAACTTTCCGATCCCAATCGATTTCTCGAACATGATTCTTTATTCATGCTATAAACGAATCAAATATTTAAATCATATTTAAATATATACATCTCCTTTTAATCATAGTTTAATTCATAATTAAGCTATGATTCGTTAAATATATCACATATAATTAACGCTTTCTCCCAAACTCGAATTTGAACAATTCAAATTATTTTCTCTCAAAATGTTACAAGGCTTAGTCCGAGATAGTAAGGAGGACCTAATGGACCTACAGATCATGAGCTCCAACGATACGAGATTAACCGACCAAACTCCTTAGCCTAGCTAATCAACATTAGTTAACCACCGAGACACTCCACTAAAGCCTTGTGGTTGCACTCTCCTCACTGTAGATATATTTCTGTCCACTCGATATAACCATGATTAGGAGGTCGATCCTTCACAGGTCGTTCGTAATTACAGCTGGGTCAAAATTACCGTTTTACCCCTGTAATTACCTCTTGTTCCTTAAGTCTCACTGATCCTCTAATGAACAATTGGTTTGTGGTCCAACTAGCAAACCGAATCAATGAGAGGGGTGAGCCCTTTGTTCAAGACCCGGAGTCAGCACTTAAGGGAACAACCTCTCTACTAATCCTTAAAGCGGGTAGGAGTGAATACCATCTTGCAGAACTATGTTCCCAGCTATCTACCCAGACTTATCCCTGAAATGGGAGGCTTATTGAGTCGGTAGTCTCGGGCCACTCTCACCCATGCAAATCTAAGGATAATCCGAATAAATAGGAGTTCATAGAACGCTCAGGATTAAGATCGAGTTACCTAGGTTATCGTATGAATATAGTCGATTAAGGCAAGAAATGAGAGTTATAAAGTCTAAGTGACTATTTCATGATCGATATTATGCAAACTCATTGCATAGGACGCCCCCACTCGCATGTCTCCACATGAACGATTTAAGATCACATCGTTTGTACTCTACAAAGTGGACGCGTCCATAGTGTCCCCAGGATAAGGTACCCAACCCTATCCTTATACTATAGACCATTCTGGCTATAACTTGAACTTGATCCACTTTTATGTCACACATAAAGATCAAGTATTCATCCTATAGCCAAGGGTTCTTTATTGGGTTAGGGTTACACAATAGACAATTCACTTTATTCAATAACACCTTTACTGAATAAATCTCAATAACAACTTTATTGCAAAATAGAATATACGTTCAGTTTACAAAACCATGAGTTTTAGGACATAAAACCCAACAAACTCCCACTTGGACTAAAACGTCAATGGAGTCAAACATGTTGAGCAAAGAAAAACTGGCCTACTGTACAACCCGTAGTCCTAGACTCCCTAGACTTTCTTGAATATTTTAACCCCTTAATTAGGTACTTTTGTATGTTAATTGTCACAAGGTGATTCTGAAGTACCTTAAGGCCATCTAAGTACTTTTCATTGATGAATTTTATCATTTTGGCCATGTTTTCGGGAGTTTTGGGAAAATGGAGGTCATGGAGTGTTGAGAGTCTGCTGTGAGCTGATTGAGTTGTGCAAATTGCTGAACGATAAGGATTGCGAGAGCAAAATTCTGATATCAGTTCGCAGAATATACACGTGCGCAAAATTTCATTAATTGAGCTGGCAAAAACCGCCATATCAGCTGCTGTGGCCAGAGCCAATGGAAAGCCTTCAGACCATTGCCCCTGTCTATTCAGCCCTCATTTCGAGGTGGATATGATATAAATGCCTTCTTTAGCCGTTTTAGGAAAGGGGAGTGTGTAGTAAGAAGAAAAAGAGGAGAAGTCGATTGGGAGAGAAAAAAGGAAGAAGAAAATCAAGAAAAACCAGCTTTGGGAAGCATTCCTCTTCTGGAAAAAGGATGGAGTGGACCAAAGGAGGCTTGGGAACTTCGCCCACCTGCTTATTCTTTTGTTTTCTTGCTCTTACACTTTTACATTGTAACTAAGACCATCTTAAGCATGTTTATCATTAGGTTCATTGTTTTATTGTTGTCTTTTCTTAACATCATGAACTAATCACCCTTGGGGTGAGGATTAGGGAGTTTATGTGGATGCAAACTTAATGAATGAGTAATTTGTTGCAATCTCACTCTTGTGCCTTGTGATTTTACTGCTTAGCTAAGATTTGTTTGACCATCTCATCTTAGTAGTGTTTATTTCAACTTGCGAAAGGGAAGAGTAAATCGATTTCAAGGCATAACTCTAGTTCTGATTAAGAGATTTACTTCTCTCAGGTGATTGAGGAGTCTAGGAATAGACACTCACCTAGTGTTAATAGTTAGGAGCTACAATTTAGGTGTTTAATGGGAATTGAGTGCCTAACTCACAAGGAAATCTGGGAAGATTCCGTGAAGTAAACTGTTTTGGGTTCTGGTGCAGTTGTGAGCTCTGACATTAAGATTGTTGAAGCATAATTCCATCCCTAATACTATCCCCTTTTTACTGCTTTGGTTAAGCTTGTTTTTGTTGCTGCCTTATTTTTGTTACTCCACTTTTGCATTGCTTGAGCCTTTTAGTTGTTACTTTTAATTTCTGAACTCAAATCCCGTTTTGTTTATGTTGGTTACCCCTTACTCATTAAATTCAACTCAACCTTGTAAAATTATCATAACTAATCCCTGAGGAGACGATTAAATATACTTATCACTTGCTGCTTAGATTGTGTATACTTGCAAAGTTTAGGAGTGTTTTATTGATAATTTCACACACTCCTTTTAAGCAAACAAGTTTTTGGCGTCGTTGTCGGGGATTAGTTTGATTTTTACTTTGTTTGAGTTATTTTTAGTGATTTTTGAGCTGAAAGAAATGTCTAACTAAGGCGTTTCTTTGTTTTTTCAGGTGTTGTAATTGTGCATGAATGATTTCCCAGGTTTAGAATTTTTCCTAGATCCTGAACCTGAAAGAGCATTTCATAGAAGAAGGAGGATTCAAAAGGAGAAAATGACAGATTTTCGTGAAGGTCCTGTTGATCCTAACAATGCTCAAAATAACCCTGGAAACCAGCCACAAGGTCAAGGAGGCTTTAGACCACCTTTAGTTGAACCCCAAGCTATGGTCCCTGCCAATGTTATTATTTTAGCAGATGACATGGAGAGATCTATCAGAACTTTTGCCAATCCCTTGGTTGAAGAGCTAAATCCAGGGATTATTAGGCCAGAAATCCAAGCCCCTACGTTTGAGCTTAAATCTGTCATGTTTCAAATACTTCAAACCATATGACAGTTTCATGGACTATCATCTGAAGATCCTCATTTGCATTTGAAATCCTTCCTAGGGGTTAGTGATTCTTTTATACTGCCAGAAGTGCCTAAGAATGCTCTAAGGTTGAGTTTGTTCCCTTACTCCCTTAGAGATGCAGTCAAAACATGGTTGAATACACTTCCTCCTGGGGCAGTTGATTCTTGGAACACACTTGCTGAAAATTCCTCATTAAGTATTTCCCACCAACTAGGAATGCTAAGTTTAGAAATGAGATTGTGGCTTTTCAACAATTTGATGATGAAACCTTGAGTGAGGCTTGGGAGAGATTCAAAGACTTGCTTAGGAAGTGCCCTCATCATGGACTCCCTCATTGTATTCAAATGGAGATCTTTTACAATGGGTTGAATACAACCACTAAACAAGTTGTAGATGCTTCTGCAAATGAGGCTATTTTGTCAAAGACTTATAATGAAACTTTTGAGATATTGGAAAGAATATCCTCAAACAACTGTCAGTGGGCTGATTTAAGGAGCTCCCAAGGTAAAAAGAACAAAGGAATGTTAGAGTTAGATGCCTTAACTGCTATAATGCCCAAATGGCATCCATGACCAACATGTTGAAGAATCTAACTATTGGAAATGCAACCCAAGCTTCCCCTAATGTTCAAAATGCAGCTATGGTGAACCAAGTAGTAAGTACCGAGTCATGTGTTTATTGTGGTGAAGGGCACACATTTGAATTTTGTCCTAATCCAACCTCAGTTTACTATGTTGGGAACCAAGTTAATCAAAGGAACAATCCTTATTCTAATACCTATAACCCAGGTTGGAGAAATCATCCTAACTTTGCTTGGGGAGGTCAAGGAAGCAATTCTTAAGCCCCTCAAGTGCAGCAAAAGGTGAATTATCCACCAGGTTTTGGGCATCAGAATCAACAGGCCTATGGAAATCGAAAGAACCGATGCTCCAAAGATCGAGAGGACAATAGCATGACCCCACAAAGATGTTCCGGTACTTCTCTTGAAAGTTTGTTGAAGGAATATATGGCTAAAAATGATGTTGTTATTCAAATTCAGCAAGCTTCAATGAGAAACTTTGAAGTGCAATTGGGCAAACTTGCTAATGAAATAAGATCCAGGCCTCAAGGTAAGCTTCCTTCAGACACTGAAATCTCAAAAAGAGAAGGGAAAGAGCAAATGCAAGCTATAGAGCTAAGAAGTGGGAAACCTTTAGCTAAGACTTTGGAAGTCAGTAAGAAGAAGAATGTGGCTAAAGATTCTGCTGTGCAAGTTGAGGAGGAGAGAAAGGAAAAGCAGTTGGAGCCTAAGATAGTGGAAAATGAAGAGAGGGAAGAGATGCTCAGAGCACAACCCTCAAGGTCATCTGAGTGTATTCCTACCACTATTCCGGAGTTTAAACCTCCTCTTCCACCTTTCCCTCAAAGGCTGAAGAAAAAAGAAGAAAGATGAAGTTCATTTTGAGAAATTTATGGACATTCTCAAGGAAATTCATAGTAACATACCCTTAGTGGATGCCCTAAGACAAATGCCCAATTATATGAAGTTCCTTAAGGATGTCCTATCTGAAAGGGAGAGATTTGAGGAGTTCAAGGTGGTGTCATTGAAGAAGAGTGTAGCGCCATGTTAAGAAGAAAGATTCCTAGCAAGGAGAAAGACCCAGGTGCCTTCACTATACCAGTGTCTATAGGAGGACAACAACTAGGAAGAGCCCTTTGAGACATAGGTGCAAGCATAAACCTCATGCCATTGTCTATTTATAAGAAATTTGGCATAGGCGAAGCTAGGCCCACTACAGTCACATTGCAGCTTGCTGATAGATCTATTACTCATCCTGAAGGTAAGATTGAGGATATTTTGGTTCAAGTGGGTAAGTTTATTTTCCCTGCAGATTTTATCATTTTGGACTATGAGGCGGATAGTGACCTTTAATTCTAGGAAGACCTTTTCTTAAAACTGGAAGGACAGTTGTTGATGTTTTTGAGGGAACAATCACATTGAAAATGATCAAAAGATTGAGTTCAACATTTATGATACAATGAAACATCCCACAGACGTGGAAAACTGCTCTGTTCTTAACAAGTTGGAGGGAATAATTGAGGATTTAGTCGAACAAGAATTGTTGGAGCATCATATCCAGTATTTTGGACAGATTACAGGTGAGGAGTTAAATGTATGTGAGCTGGGAGAGGAGCGTGAGGCTGTAGTTGAGTTAGCTAGCTTCAAAAGAGTGTTTGAGTCCTTAGAACTGGAGAAACGGAAAACACCACCTATACAACCGTCCATTGAAATACCTCCCATTCTGGATTTAAAGCCTTTTCCAATGCACTTGAAGTATGCCTTTTTAGGAGAAAGTAAGACTCTACCTATAATTGTCTCAACAAGCTTAATGCCCAAAGATGAAGAAATGTTGCTTAAATTGTTAAGGCAACATAGAAAGGCCATTGGGTGGACCTTGGCTGATATAAAGGGAATAAGCCCTTCCTTTTGCATGCACAAAATAAACTTGGAGGAAGGAAACTTCAAATCTATTGAGCAACAGAGAAGGCTCAATCCAGCCATGAAAGAAGTTGTCAAGAAGGAGGTAATTAAGTGGCTGGATGCTAGAATTATATACCCTATAACTGATAGTAGTTGGGTTAGCCCTGTGCAATGTGTGCCAAAGAAGGGTGGAATGACAGTTGTGACAAGTGAAGCAAATGAATTGATTCCCACTAGGATAGTGTCTGGATGGAGAGTGTGCATGGATTATAAGAGACTTAACAAGGCTACTCGTAAGGATCATTTCCCTCTACCATTCATTGACCAATTGCTAGATAGGTTAGCTGGCCAAGCTTACTTTTGCTTCTTGGATGGGTATAGTGGTTATAATCAAATTACAATAGCTCCCCAGGATCAAGAAAAAACCACTTTCACCTGTCCTCATGGCACTTTTGCATTTAGGAGGATGCCCATTGGTCTTTGCAATGCCACTGCAACCTTTCAAAGGTGTATGATGGCCATTTTTTCTGATTTAGTCAAGAATGTCATGGAAGTATTCATGGATGACTTCTCGGTTTTTGGAGAATCATCTGAGGTTTGCTTGGAAAATTTAGGGAAGATGTTGACAAGGTGTGAAGAGACCAATTTGGTTCTAAATTGGGAGAAGTGTCAATTTATGGTGAAAGAAGGCATTGTGTTAGGACACAAGGTTTCAAGAAAAGGCATTGAAGTTGATAGAGCAAAAGTGGAAATTATTGAAAAACTGGAACCTTCAACATCAGTCAAGGGTATTAGGAGTTTTTTAGGACATGCTGGCTTTTATAGGAGGTTTATTAAAGATTTTTTCAAGATATCCAAACCTTTGTGTGCTCTTTTGGAAGCAAATAGACCTTTTGAGTTTAGTTCTGAATGTTTGGATGCTTTCACAACATTAAAAAGAGCTTTAGTTACAACCCCCATTATGATAGGACCTAATTGGCATTTACCTTTTGAGGTTATAACTGATGCAAGTGATTATGCAGTGGGGGCCATGTTGGGGAAAAGGTATGAGGAGCTTCTTCACCCTATGTACTATGCTAGCAGAACTCTCAATGAAGCTCAGTTGAACTATACCACTACAGAGAAAGAATTGCTTGCTGTAGTATTTGCCTTGGAGAAATTTCGAGCTTACTTGGTGGGTTCCAAGGTCACTATTTTTACAGATCATGCAACCATAAAATATTTGTTGGCAAAGAAAGAGGCCAAACCAAGATTAATTAGATGGGTGTTATTGCTTCAAGAATTCGATGTTGTCATCATTGATAGAAAATGATATGAAAACCAAGTAGCAGACCATCTGTCCAAGCTTGCACCAGCAGAGTCAATGCCACAACAATTCGAGATCCGAGATGAGTTTCCTGATGAACAACTGTTGGCAGTAGCGCAAATGCAGGAAATTAGAATTCCTTGGTTTGCAGATTTTGCTAATTATGCAGCCAGTGACATCCTACCCTTGGACTTGTCTGGGCAATCATTAAAACGGTTCATTCATGACTCCATGACTTATTTTTGGGATGACCCCTACCTCTATAAACAATGTGTTGATGGATTGTTGCGAAGATGTGTTAGTGATGCTGAAATTACTTCCATTTTAAAGCATTGCCATACTTCACCCTATGGAGGTCATTTTGGTGGCCAAAAGACAGCCGCCAAGATTTTTCAATCTGGTTATTATTGGTCTTCTGTTTTCAAAGATGCCTATTTGTTTAGTAAGACTTGTGATAGATGCCAAAGAAGAGGGAACATAGGAAGGAGGGATGAGTTACCCCTCACTTACATTTTGGAGGTAGAGCTATTTGATGTTTGGAGAATTGATTTTATGGGCCCCTTTCCTCCCTCTAAAGGAAATCTATACATCTTGGTGGTTGTGGACTATGTCTCCAAATGGGTTGAGGCAATAGCTTGCCCAATGAATGATGCCAAGACAGTCATGCGGTTCTTGCATAAGCATATATTCACTAGGCTTGGAACTCCTAGAGCTCTGATTCGTGATGAAGGCTCCCATTTTCTGAATAAGGCCATGACTCTACTTTTGGGTAAGTACAATGTCAAGCATAAGATTTCAACCCCATACCACCCACAGGCAAATGGGTAAGCAGAAATTTCTAATAGGGAAATCAAGGAAATTCCGGAGAAAGTGGTAAATCCTAATAGGAAGGATTGGTCATTTCGGCTAGAAGACTCTTTGTGGGCCTATAGGACAACATTTAAGACCCCTCTGGGAATGCCCCCTTATATAGGTTGGTTTATGGAAAGGCTTGCCATTTACCCCTTGAACTTGAGCACAAAGCATTTTGAGCCTTTAAGGAGCTTAATCTGGATAAGTCTGCAGCTAGAGCTCTCAGATTGTTGCAGCTTAATGAATTAGAGGAGTTCAGATTGTTCTCCTATGAAAATGCTAAGCTGTATAAGAAAAAAGTTAAGGTCTGGCATGATCGAAAAATGATGCACAGACAGTTTGAAAAGGGGCAGAAGGTGTTGTTGTTTAATTCAAGGTTGAGATTATTTCCTGGGAAGTTAAAGTCCAAGTGGTCAGGTCCTTTTACAGTTATGGATGTGTTCCCCCATGGTGTTGTTTTGATCAGAGATGAGAAAGAACGGAGAAATTTCAAGGTTAATGGTCAAAGGCTGAAACATTATTGGGGGGAGGAATTTCAAAGAAATATAGCCTCACAGAGGCTATCGAATAATTAAAGTGGTCTTGAAAAGAAAGAAATATAATAATTGGGAGTGCACTTCCATGTTCAGTCCTTACTCCCATTTTCTTATCATTCTTAAAGTTATTTTGTTTAACTTTTACTTGCTCAAGCTTTATTTAGTTGGTTAATTTCTTTGTTGTTCTTTTCAGTTTTCTGCTTGTAGGTGGCGATTAAGTAAGTTGCTCAATTCCAGCTTATAGCTACAAGCTGTCATGCGAGACAATTGAAGCCCACAACTGCAATTTATCATAGCAAGAAGTTGTCATTTTCGAGAATTGCATGAATCCTTTTTGTTGGAGCATTTATTTTGAATTGAAAGGTCTGAAAAAGGAGAACGTTGATATGACTTGTGTCAGTTTTGTCCCCTCGGTAACTAATGACATTTGAAAAGTTGCTGGCTAACAAACAAATTAAGGGATTTGGGCTGATTTAACCAACCATTTTCATTATGGCCATCTTGTTTACTGTTCGAGTCCTTGAGCCTTTAAATTGGATAGCTCATTAAGAGACATTCATCTGTCCAAGAAGCATTTTGCTTGTTTCAGCTCCTGTGTTGTGCGAAGACGCAAGCATTTCCTTGTTATTGCTCCTAAGAAAGCTAAGATCAAGAAGGCTAAAGCAGTGACTATTGTTGAAGCATCCGAAGAGTAGGTGCAAGTTGAACACGTCGCAGTCCCGATGCCTTCCCCTCATCGACCCAAGGCATCTAAGCCTTCCAAATCAAGGGGCAGAAAGAAAAGTGTAGTGGCTAAGGAGCCAGCTGAAGAACGAGCAGAGAAGTCTATTCCTCCATTGGAAGATGGAAGCATTGTTGAGGAGTTACCCATTGAGCTGCCTGAATCCTCTACCCCTCGAAGGAAGCCTTCAAAGAAGAAAGGGAAAGCTTCCCATGACCACTCCAACCATTCTCCAGCACGTTTTATTACCGAACAAGCTCAAGAGAGGTATGAGGCATTAAGGCCAAGGGAACTCTTCCTAGAAAGAGGTTTTGCTGCACCATTTGCCAACCTTCCTCATTTCATCAAAGCCAACATCATTAATCATGGTTGGACCTTCTTCTGTCAACCATCAGTGCCAACCATTGGATCTTTGGTAAAGGAATTTTATGCTAACTTTGAGGACACTAGTGAATTTCAAGTTTTAGTTCGAGGAAAGCTAGTGGATTGGTCTCCTAAAGCCAACAACAAGCTGTTTGACTTACCAGACATCCTCATGCCAACTATAATGAGATGGTGTTGAACCCCTCCACAACTCACCTGAATGCAGCCTTGAAGCTGGTAGGGTTGAAGGGTGCTCGATGGATGGTTTCATCCACTAGTTCCAGGTCTTTTCAAGCAGCCTATTTGATTGATGAAGCTAATGTGTGGTTATCCTTCCTAAAAAACAGGTTGCTTCCAACAACACATGATACCACTGTCTCTAGAGATAGAGTGTTGCTCACCTATGCTATTTTGAAGGTCCTGAGCATTGATGTAGGAAGAATCATAGCAGAAGAAATTGGGACTCATGCCAAGAAGACTGCTGGAAAACTCTTTTTCCCTAACACTATCACTAAGCTTTATCTGAATGCAGGTGTAGTTGTTGACCCATCTAAGGACAAGATGATTGATCCCTCCATGTTTGATACTGTTGTTATTGAGAGACTGCGTAGAAGAGATCACAAAGGAAAAAATGGTTTAGCAGTAGGACTCAACAAACTCATAGACCAACAAGAGATTATGCTGAAGCAAATGGAATACTCCAGTGCACAACAATTAGCATATTGGACTTATGCTAAGGACAGAGACAACTCCATCAAGGATGCAATACTAGCTAACTTCTCTAATCAGGATACTGTTTCTTAAATCCATGGGCATCCTCGTCGTCAGTGGTGGATGAGGAAGAGGCAACTCAAGATAGGATCCCTGGAGATGAAGACTCAACAAAAATGGAAGTTCTGTCCTTTTTGTTTGGCTAATAGGTGGTTTGGATGGTAGCTAGCACTTTGTGCTTCTCATGTTTCTGTTTTTCCATGTTTAATTGTCTGTTGTTGCTCTGTCAGTTATTGTTGGTGTAGGAAGTGTGCTGTCCATTTTGTGTTTTCTTTTGTGATAGTTTAAGTAGTTGTTTTTTGTGAAATCTGTTAGCTTGCCACCATGGTTGAAATGAAATGAATGGTATTGACTAGTGTGTTACATTTCTTTTTCTTACTTCTGATGAGTTTAGTTGTGTTTAGTTTTGTTGTCATAATCCTTTTAATGTAAGTCACTGCCTGTAGCAGCTTTATCGTGCCCCTAGCTTGCTAACCACTAACTCTTGAGAATTTGCTCCTTTAAACTTGGATTAAGGAGTTTGGATGCTCATTGCCTTTAGTTTTTGACAGAAAAATAATTAAGTTTGGGGGACTCTTTACCTCTTTACCTTGACTCCTTACTCATTGGGGACAATGAGCAATTTAAGTTTGGGGGTAAGGCACCCTAGTAATAAAAGTTATCACTCCTAGTAGCATTCCTCTTCTCTTTAGGATTCATGGCTACTCTCTAAAAAAAAAAAAGAAAAATAAAAGAGTGAAGTTTGAGAGTTATTCCTCTACCCAAGTTGCCTATTAAACTAGAGTTGGACATGACACCCATGTTTACCTTTGAGCTGAACAGTAATAAAGGGATATGAATATGCCTTGGCAACCCAATTTAGTAACAAGGCTCGTTGTTAGGTAGCCTTCATCACAATTGTTGGTGCTTAAATCGAAGGTTTTGTTTACAAAAAGGGTTCTCTCTAACTTCTTTAGTGTAATAAGTTCTTATCCTAAAAAAAAAATAAAGAAAAGAAGAGGAAAGTTAAACCCTAGTATAAAGTTCTCGTTGCTTAGGTGAGTTGCATCATTAATGTGGCCATTCTAAGAACTAAGGAGAAGTTTATGCAAAGGTGACTGGCTAGGAGAAACCTAAGGGAATGAATGTTTGCCTACTTAAGCATAAGGTTAGCCTTGTAGGATTCTTAGGAGTGATAACTCTTGTTGCTGTAAAAAAAATGTTTTGTTGAAAGAAAAACTAAAGACAGTAGAACTCATTCTTCTTTTTGTGAGTTTATGGGTGCATAGTGAATTCAAAGATGGATTAAGTGCTAGTTGAGTTGTGGGGTTGTTTTGTGATGCTTGCTACTTTTGATTTGAAAGAAAAAAATAATTATGGAAAATCTTGTGAAAGCTAAACTTTGACGAGCTTCTGCAAGAAAAAGAAATGAGACTGCTTTATCAGTAACTATTTGTATCATTTGACTGCTGAATCATTTTTTCTTGAGCATAGTGGTGGTTGTTGCTTCTTGGTGGGATTAGAGTGTTTAAGCATTACTCAGGGACGAGTAATGATGTTTGGGGGTTTGTTAGCTCTTAGAATGAGAGCTAAGATTGAGCTTTTATTGTGATTATTTCTTGGTATTTTGAGATTTCTTGATCCTTTTAACCCCTTAATTAGGTACTTTTGTATGTTAATTGTCACAAGGTGATTCTGAAATACCTTTAGGCCATCTAAGTACTTTTCATGAATTTTATCATTTTGGCCATGTTTTCAGGAGTTTTGGAAAAATGGAGGTCATGGAGTGTTGAGAGTCTGCTGTGAGTTGATTGAGCTGTGCAAATTGCTGAAGGATAAGGATTGTTGGAGCAAAATTCTAATATCAGTTCGCAGAATATACACGTGGGAAAAATTCATTAATTGAGTTGGACCAAAAAACGTCATATCACCTGCTATGAGCCAATGGGAAGCCTTCAGACCATTGCCCCTGTCTATTCAGCCCTCATTTCGAGGTGGATATGATATAAATGTCTTCTTTAGCCGTTTTAGGAAAGAGGAGTGTGTAGTAAGAAGAAAAAGAGGAGAAGTAGATTGGGAGAGAAAAAAAGGAAGAAGAAAATCAAGAAAAGCCAACTTTGGGAAGCATTCCTCTTCTGGAAAAAGGTTGGAGTGGACCAAAGGAGGCTTGGGAACTTCACCCACCTGCTTGTTCTTTTGTTTTCTTGCTCTTACACTTTTACATTGTAACTGAGACCATCTTAAGCATGTTTATCATTAGGTTCACTGTTTTATTGTTGTCTTTTCTTAACATCATGAACTAATCACCCTTGGGGTGAGGATTAGGGAGTTTATGTGGATGCAAACTTAATGAATGAGTAATTTACTGCAATCTCGCTCTTGTGCCTTATGATTTTACTGCTTAGCTAAGATTTGTTTGGCCATCTCATCTTAGTAGTGTTTATTTCAACTTGGGAAAGGGAAGAGTAAACCCATTTCAAGGCATAACTCTAGTTCTGATTAAGAGATTTACTTCTCTCAGGTGATTGAGGAGTCTAGGGATAGACACTCACCTAGTGTTAACAGTTAGTAGCTACAATTTAGGTGTTTAATGGGAATTGAGTGCCTAACTCACAAGGAAAGACACCTACTTCTCTCAGGTGATTGAGGAGTCTATGGATAGACACTCACCTACTTCTCTCAGGTGATTAAGCTTGTTTTTGTTGTTGCCTTATTTTTGTTACTCCACTTCTGCATTGCTTGAGCCTTTTAGTTGTTACTTTTAATTTCTGAACTCAAATCCCATTTTGTTTATGTTGGTTACCCCTTACTCATTAAATTCAACTAAACCTTGTAAAATTCTCATAACTAATCCCTGAGGAGACGATTAAATATACTTATCACTTGCTGCTTAGATTGTGTATACTTGCACAGTTTAGGAGTGTTTTATTGATAATTTCACACACCGCTTTTAAGCAAACATTGATCCATATAGATACTCTCATTAAGATTAATATTAAGAAAGGTTGTCTTGACATCCATTTGCCAAATTTCATAGTCATAAAACGTGGCAATGGACAAGAGTATTCTAATGGACTTAAGCATGACAACAGGGGAGAAGGTTTCTTCATAGTCCACCCTTTCCCTTTGAATATAACCCTTTGCCACAAGTCGAGCCTTGAAGGTTTGCACCTTGCCAGCTTGATCTCATTTCCTCTTGTAGATCCACTTGCAACCGATAGGTCTTTCACCATCTGGTTGATCTACAAGTTCCCAGACTGAATTGAAGTACATTGACTCCATTTCGAGGTCCATGACTTTAATCCACTAGTCCCTATCTATATCATTCATTTCCTGTTTATAGGTCAATGGATCCTCAACGCCATCATCAGGTATGACGACTTGGGTTTCAACCAAACTCATGTAACGGTCGGGTTGTCTATAATCCCTCCCACTACGTCGAGGCATTCTCAACTCTTGAGAAGGAACAACTTGATCAACAACTTTTGTTGATTTATTTGTAGCTTCCCTGGAAATTTCACTCAAGACAATCCTACTGCGACGCCGATGATCTCTCATGTGGTCTTCCTCTAAGAACGTGGCGTTTGTCGACACAAGCACCTTGTCCTCTTGAGGATCATAAAACAGACCACCTTTCGTTTCTTTGGAGTATCCTACGAATAGGCATAATTTTGAACGATGTTCCAATTTCTTTGGATTGGACACTAGCACATGTGTCAGACATGCCCAAATCCTGAAGTGACGTAAACTACCTTTACGCCCTTCTATAACTCATAGGGTATTTCTGAAACACTCTTAGAGGGAATCATGTTCAAAATATATATAACAACTTCTACTGCATATTCCTAAAATGAACTAGGCAGCTGAGCGTAGCTCATCATAGATCGAACAATGTCTAACAAGGTTCTATTTCTCCTCTCAGATACACCATTCTGCTGAGGTGTACCGGGCGCTGAGAGTTGGGATACAATTCCATGTTCTATCATATAGTCTTGGAATCTCAAATCCATGTACTCTCCATCTCGATCTGATCAAAGTGTTTTAATCGTTTTACCTAATGTGTTCTCAACCTCTGCCTTATACTCCTTGAACTTTTCAAGAGTTTCAGACTTGTGATGCAATAGGTAAAGATAGTCATACCTAGAATAATCATCAATAAAACGAATGAAGTATTTGAAAGAGTCTAGATTAAGAAAGCGAAAGCAATTTTGGATCTTGAACACTCTAAGTTGATCAATTTTGTAAAATAAAATGCATGCTCAAAGCTGGAAAAATAGAGGGATAGAAAACTCAACTTTGAAGATCAAATTCTCTTCACCCGGTGGATGACCTTCAACACGAACACTTCGTGGACAACCGTTAGAGTCTTCCCTACTATCCTCAGGCCTTGAAACGGATTGTGGGATCCTAGGTTGAGAGAATTTGGAAGAAAAGGCCTTAAAGGTCACAAAACGAGATTTCTTTTAATTTCTGCAAAATTCTCTCAAAACACATAAAAACACCTTTAAATACAGCTTCATCAAGCTTCATTTGAGTGAAAACTCAAGTGTGATGAGGATGATTTGAGATGGAGGTGGCCAATTTTGGTAAATTTGAAGATAAGAGGGATTGGGCAAGTTGTAACTTGGATTTTATGGAAAACCCATGAAAATCTACCAATTTTCATTTAATTTTAATTCAAAAATCAATATTAAATTGATTTTAAATTTAAATTAATTTAATTAATTAAATAATTCAAAAATAATTTAATTAATTAATTTTTAATTTAATTTAATATCAAATATTAAATTAAATAAATTACCCGATCCCGATCGATTTTCCGAACATGAATCCTTATTCATGCTATAAATCGATCCAATATTTAAATTATATTTAAATATATCCACCTCCTTTTAATCATTGTTTAAGTCATAATTAAGCTATGACTCGTTAAATATATCACATATAATTAACGCTTTCTCCCAAACTCGAATTTGAACAATTCAAATTCTTTTCTCTCAAAATGTTACAAGGCTTAGTCCGAGCTAGTAAGGAGGACCTAATGGACTTACAGATCATGAGCTCCAACGATACGTGATTAACCGACCAAACTCTTTAGCCTAGCTAATCAACATTCGTTAACTACCGGGGCACTCCACTAAAGCCCAGTGGCTGCACTCTCCTCACTGTAGATATATTTCTGTGCACTCGATATAACCATGATTAGTAAGTCGATCCTTCACAGGTCGTTTGTAATTACAACTGGGTCAAAAATAACGTTTTACCCCTGTAATTACTTCTTGTTCCTTAAGTCCCACTGATCCTCTAATGAACAATTGGTTTGTGGTCCAACCAACAAACCAAATCCCTCTCGGGCCAATGAGAGGGGTGGGCCTTTTGTTCAAGACCCGGAGTTAGCACTTGAGGGAACAACCTCTCTACTAATCCCTAAAACGGGTAGGAGTGAATTCCATCTTGCAGAATTATGCTCCCAGCTATCTATCCGGTTTTATCCCTGGAATGAGAGGTTTATTGAGTCGGCAATCTCGAGCCACTCTCACCCATGCAAATCTAAGGATAATCCGAATAAACAGGAGTCCATAGAACGCTCAGGATTAAGATCGAGTTACCTAGGTCATCGTATGAATATAGTCAATTAAGACAATTAAACGGAGTTATAAAGTCTAAGTGACTATTTCGTGGTCCATCTTATGCAAAACTCATTGCATAGGCGCCCCACTCACATGTCTCCACATGAACGATTCAGATCACATCGTTTGTACTCTACAAAAGTGGGTCGCGTCCATAGTGTCCCCAGGATAAGGTACCCAACCCTATCCTTATACTATAGATCGTTCTGGCTATAACTTGAACTTAATCCACTTTTATGTCAGACATAAAGCTAAAGTATTCATCCTATAGCCAAGGGTTCTTTATTGGATTAGGGTTACACAATACACAATATTCAATAACACCTTTACTGAATAAATTTCAATAACAACTTTATTGCGAAATAGAATATTCATTCAGTTTACAAAACCACGAGTTTTAGGACATAAAATCCAACAAACCCCCACTTGGACTAAAACGTCTATGGGGTAAAACATGTTGAGCAAAGAAAAACTGCCCTACTGTACAACCCGTAGTCCTAGACTTTCTAGGTGTCCCTCAAACACTTTAGTCGTGAGGGGCTTTGTAAACGAATCAACAATGTTGTGCTCCGAAGCGATCTGCGTGACGATCACGTCTCCTCGTTGCACAATCTTGCTGATGAGATGGTATTTGCGCTCTATGTGCTTTCCGGCTTATGGCTTCTAGGTTCTTTAGAATTTGCAACTGCACCACTATTATCACAATAAAGGGTGATAGACAAATTCATATTTGGAACAACTTCCAAATCAGTCAGAACTTCCTAAGCCATACAGCCTCCTTCGCTGCTTCGGAAGTTGCGACGTACTCAGCCTCCATGCTGGAGTCAGCAATACAACCTTGCTTTATACTCCTCCATACTATAGCTCCTCCGTTAAGAGTGAACACTGATCCTGATGTGGATTTCCTCGAATCTACATTAGTCTGAAAATCAGAATCAGTGTATCCTGCAAGGATCAAATCCTTTGCACCATACACAAGCATATAGTCTCTCGTTCTCCTAAGATACTTGAGGATGTTCTTAACGACAGTCCAATGATCATATCCTAGATTAGACTGATACCTGCTGACTATTCCCACTGCATAACATATGTCTGGTCGAGTACATAGCATGGCATACATCAGACTACCGACAACAGATGCATAGGGAGTGCGTCTCATATTCTCAACTTCTTGAGATGTCTTAGGAAATTGTTCCTTAGACAAATGAATTCCATGCCTGAAAGGTAATGAACCCTTCTTGGAATTCTGCATCTTATATCTAACCAACATCTTGTCAATATAAGATGCCTTAGACAGTGCTAGCGTTTTGTTCTTGCGATTCCGAACAATTTGGATTCCAAGAACAAATTGAGCCTCTCCCAAATCTTTCATTTGGAATTGGGTTGCTAGCCATTGCTTAACGCCAGTCAGGAACCCTGCATCATTCCCAATGAGCAAGATATCGTCTACGTATAGAACTAAGAAAGCTACAGTGGTATTGACTATCTTCTTTAAACACAAGCCTCGTCAATATTCTCTTCAAAGCCATAAGATTTGATCGCAGTATCAAATCTTATATTCCAGGATCTAGATGCTTGTTTCAATCCATAGATAGATCGTTTAAGCTTGCAAACCTTTTGCTCTTGACCCTGAACTATGAACCCCTCTGGTTGATCCATATAAACACTTTCCTGTGGCCTTAGCCTTGCGTGTGGGAGCTTGTCCCTTCCCTTTGTCCTTCTTCTTCTTCTTCTGAATACCCTTATTCTTGGTAAAAGAAGGACCAGACTTGGTCCCTGAGGACGATCCTTTTAGGAACTTCTTCGAAGTGACAACATTTGCCTCCTTCTCTTTTCCTTTTGATTTCATCAGGGATTCAAAAGTCTGAAGCTCATTGAGGAGGGTAGTCAGGTTATACTCTATTTTATTCATCACCGCATTGGTGCGGGATGGTAGGAAACTCTTCGGAAGAGATTCCATAATAAAGGTTACCTGACTTTTCTCATCTATGACAACCCCATTTACTTCAGCCACGTTGAAGTGGACCATCATGTCAAGGACATGTTCCCTATGTAAGCTCCCTTCTTCATACGGGAGTTGTAAACGTATTTGAGAGCATCATAATGGACCGATGAGGACGGTTGCCCGAACATCGCTCAGAATGATCCCATGATCTCCTTTGCGGTGACCATGGTCTCATGTTTCTTAGACAACACATCGATATATCTTGGCTAAGATATAGACTCGCCTTCTTCTCATTAGCCCTAATCCATCTCATCATAAGTATCCCGAACAATTCGGTTTGCGATCGAATGAGCTGAGGGGGAGGACATTCCTCAGTTAAGACGAACCTCGGATCATCAAGAACAAGAATCGTATTCAAGTTTGATTTCCGTTTCCATAATTGTCGCCACCGAGTTTATTGAAGGCGAGTAATCGATAAAAGAGTTCGACATGCTTTGAAAAAGAATGAATTCTATTAGTGAATTGTTTGTAACCTATCAAATTTAAGAATTTAGCAAAAGTAATAATGTACCCATAAACTCATTATTGTTTTTGCAATGATATTTCAGTGAGTTAGAGCAATCGCTACCGAGGGGCAGTCAATCACTCCTTCACTGAACTAAGACATTCTTGACTAAATGCTAATACCGGAATAACTCTTATTCCTATAACATTCTAGTTATCGCTACTTTGGTCAAAAATTTACTAACACTTAGCAATTCTTGTAAGTGTGACCTGCCATTTTCAGACCTCAGAGGTCGACCCCAACAATGCTACCGATTTGGAGAGACAAAGTTGGGAATGGACCTAAGAGACCCTATCCATTTCTGGAGTTTGAGTTGTTCCGAATCCCATGTTACATCCCTCCGAATGGATGGTGCTACTTCGGGCAACCTGCAGGCGGAACATAGGAATCTCACGGTCCAACCTAATGGAGGAGACCGTAGGATGTGTTAACACACTTCCTTCTCTCACTTACTATAAATACTTTCTCCATTCACCTTGCTCTTGATTTATGCAAACACCATCCGAATGGGGATGCCCTATTGACATCACGAGGCCGAGCATAAATCTCACGATGTGAATTTTGCGGAGAGCGTAAGAGGAAATTGATATATCATATATACCTTTTCACTTTCACTAAGTATTTTAAACAGTTTGGGTATACTTTTACTTAGACATATTCTGGCTAAAACAATATGACCTAAGTCTTCCAATATAACAATTATACTGGAATTACCTAAGTCTATTAACCTCTTAATAAACCTAGGTCTATGAGTTTAATTTATTAACTTTTAATAAACGCCACTCACGAAAGATAATTTATAAACCTCTAGATCAAATTCACTTCCAGGTCAGTTCCCAGGTAGGGGTGTTCCGTTTCCGTCAGCTTAAGTACCCTAACCTAGCCAGAACCTTCCTTAGTCAGAGTCCCTCTTTAATCAAAGTTTATAAATTATTGGTTTCCTGATTCTAATCTTATTAGAACTAGATAACCTTAAGTTTAATTAATTCCAGTTCTAAAACCATTTTAAAACTAATTAATTAACCTTAGGTTACATGCATTTCTATGTTATAAATTGCTTGATCATTCATCACATGAATAAACATATATTTATAACAAATCCATCACATGAATAAATGCATAGCAATTATATGTTTAATTTTTAATAATATAACCCTTATATTAATTATAATTTAAACATATAATATTTGTTTCATAAATTAATATAACTCTTACATTAATTCTTATGAAACCCAATAAACATGCATACAATATATTATAACACTTACAACATACTTTCAATGCATGGAGCATGCTTCCTATGGTGAGATTTTAAAATCTATATGACATACTTTATGCACATACAATCAGAGATTTTAATTAAAACATAGGGATAGAAAACTCAACTTTGAAGATTAAATTCTCTTCACCCGGTGGATGGTTGTCAACACGAACACTTCGTGGACAACAGTTAGAGTCTTCCCTACTATCCTTAGGACTTGGAATGGATTATGGGATCCTAGGTTGAGAGAATTTGGAAGAAAAAGCATTAAAGGTCACAAAACGAGAATTTTTTTAATTTTTGCAAAATTCCCTCAAAACACCTTTAAATAAAACTTCATCAAGCTTCATTTGAGTGAAAACTCAAGTGTGATGAGGATGGTTTGAGATGGAGGTGGCCAATTTTAGTGAATTTGAAGATGAGAGGGATTGGACAAGTTGCAATTTGGATTTTATGGAAAATCCATGAAAATCCACTAATTTTCATTTAATTTTAATTAAAAAATCAATATTAAATTGATTTTAAATTAAAATTAATTTAATTAATTAAATAATTCAAAAATAATTCAATTAATTAATTTTTAATTTAATTTAATATCAAATATTAAATTAAATAAATTACCCGATGCCGATCAATTTTCCGAACAAGAATCCTTATTCATGCTATAAATCGATCCAATATTTAAATCATATTTAAATATATCCACCTCCTTTTATTCATAGTTGAATTCATAATTAAGCTATGACTCGTTAAATATATCACATATAATTAACGCTTTCTCCCAAACTCGAATTTGACCAATTCAAATTCTTTTCTCTCAAAATGTTACAAGGCTTAATCCGAGCTAGTAAGGAGGACCTAATGGACCTACAGATCATGAGCTTCAACGATACGTGATTAACCGGCCAAACTCTTTAACCTAGCTAATCAACATTCGTTAACTACCGGGGCACTCCACTAAAGCCCAGTGGCTGCACTCTCCTCACTGTAGATATATTTCTGTCCACTCGATATAACCATGATTAGTAAGTCGATCCTTCACAGGTCGTTTGTAATTACAACTGGGTCAAAAATACCGTTTTACCCCTGTAATTACTTCTTGTTCCTTAAGTCCCATTGATCCTCTAATGAACAATTGGTTTGTGGTCCAACCAGCAAACCAAATCCCTCTCAGGCCAATGAGAGTGATGGGCCCTTTGTTCAAGACCAGGAGTCAGCACTTAAGGGAACAACCTCTCTACTAATCCCTAAAGCGGGTAGGAGTGAATTCCATCTTGCAGAACTATGTTCCCAGCTATCTATCTGGTTTTATCCCTGAAATGGGAGGCTTATTGAGTCGGCAATCTCGAGCCACTCTCACCCATGCAAATCTAAGGATAATTCGAATAAACAGGTGTCCATAGAACGCTCAGGATTAAGATCGAGTTACCTAGGTCTTCGTATGAATATAGTCAGTTAAGACAGTAAACGAAGTTATAAAGTCTTAGTAACTATTTCGCAGTCCAGTCTTATGCAAACTCATTGCATAGGGCGCCCCCACTCACATGTCTCCACATGAACGATTCATGATCACATCGTTTGTACTCTACAAAGTGGGTCGCGTCCATAATGTCCCAGGATAAGGTACCCAGCCCTATCCTTATACTATATACCGTTCTGGCTATAACTTGAACTTGATCCACTTTTATGTCACACATAAAGCTAAAGTATTAATCTTATACCCAAGGGTTCTTTATTGGATTAGGGTTACACAATACACAATATTCAATAACACCATTACTGAATAAATTTCAATAACAACTTTATTGCGAAATAGAATATATATTCAGTTTACAAAACCACGAGTTTTAGGACATAAAACCCAACAGTATTCATACCCTCATCGTGCCTTGACATTCATAGGACCACAAAGATTGGAATGCACGAGTTCCAAGGGCTCTTTGGGTCATAACCTTTTTCAGAAAAAGGTCTTTTAGTTATTTTTCCCTCAAGATAGGACTCACATGGTGGTAAAGAGTTGTCCTCTAACTGACTTAGGAGACCACTTTTGACCAATCTCCCAATCCTATTGAGATTAATGTGGTCTAGTCTCAAGTGCCAAAGATAGGTATTAGGAGAAAACTTCTGCCTTTTATTTTGAGTATCAACTGTTTTAAACATCTCGATGTTCAAAATAACTTTTACCTTTGTTGGTCTTAACACGTATAAGTTTTTTTCAAGTTTAGCAGAACATATTCGTATACCTCTTTTGCAAATGAACGCTTCATTATGATTAAAAGATACTTTATACATATGTTCAAGCAAACAAGAGATAGATACAAGATTTCTTTTGATTCCAGGAACCAAAAAATCAAAAGAACATTTTCTAATAAAATGAATCTATCTCTAAACAACAACTTCACTGCTCCCACTGCTTTGGCCGAGACAACCTCTCCTGTTCCAACCCTGAGAGTTATCTCCCCATCAGTAAGTTGTTGCCAGGAACTAGTTTCCTGAAAAGAAGAACAAACATGGTTAGTGGCTCCTGAATCTAATATCCAGACGGAATCATCATGTTCCACTAAACATGTTTAAACAACAAGTAAATCATATTTACCTTGTTTTTCCTTCTCAGCTTTCTTTTTTGCAAGGTACTTCGGGCAGTTCCTCTTCCAGTGCCCGTCTCCACCACAATGGAAACATTTTCCTGTGGCTTTAGCCTTGCGTGTGGGAGCTTGCCCCTTCCCTTTGTCCTTCTTCTTCTTCTGAATACCCTTATTCTTGGTAAAAGAAGGACCAGACTTGGTCCCTAAGTACGATCCTTTTAGGAACTTCTTTGAAGTGACAACATTTACCTCATTCTCTTTTTCCTTTGATTTCATCAGGGACTCGAAAGTCTGAAGCTCGTTGAGGAGAGTAGTCAGGGTATATTATATTTTATTCATCACCGCATTGGTGTGGAATTGCAGGAAACTCTTCAGAAGAGATTCCATAATGAAGCTAACCTGACTTTTCTCATCTATGACAGCGCCATTTACTTCTGCCACGTTGAAGTGGACACTCATGTCAAGGACATGTTCCCTAACAGAAGCTCCCTCCTTCATACGGGAGTTGTAAACGAACTTGAGAGCATCATGGCGGACCGATGAGGAAGGTTGTCTAAACATCGCCTGCAATGATCCCATGATCTCCTTCGCAGTGACCATGCTCTCATGCTTCTTAGACAACACATCAGATATGCTAACTAAGATGTAGACTCAGACTTTCTCATTAGCCCTAATTCATCTCTCATATGCATCCTGAACAATTCGGTTTGAAGTCGAGCTTGGAAGGGGAGGACATTCCTCTATTAAGACGAACCTCATATCATCAACAACAAGAATCGTATTCAAGTTTGATTTCCAGTTCCGTAGTTATCACCGTTAAGTTTGTCGAAGACGAGTAACTGAATAAAAGAGTTCGACATGCTGAAAAAGAATGAATTCTATTAATGAATTGTTTGTAACATATCCAATTTAAGAATTTAGCAAAAGTAATAATGTACCCATAAACTCATTATTGTTTTTGCAACGATACTTCACTGAGTTAGAGCAACCGCTACCGAGGGGCAGTCAATCACTCTTTCACAGAACCAAGACATTCTTGACTAAATTTTAATACCAGAATAACTCTTATTCCTATAGCATTCTAGTTATCGCTACTTTGGTCAAGAATTTACTAACACTTAGCAATTCTTGTAAGTGTGACTCACCATTTTCAGACTTTAGAGGTCGACCCCAACAATGCTACCGAATTGGAGAGACAAAGATGGGAATGGACCTAAGAGACCCTATCCATTTCTGGAGTTTGAGTTATTCTGAATCTCATGTTACATCTCTCCGAATGTATGATGCTACTTCGGGCAACCTGCAGGCGCAACATGGGAATCTCACGGTCCAACCTAATGGAGGAGGCCATAGGATGTGTTGACACACTTCCTTCTACCACTTACTATAAATACTTTCTCCATTCACCTTGCTCTTGATTTATGCAAACATCATCCGAATGGAGATGCCCTATTGACATCACGAGGCCGAGCATAAATCTCACGGTGTGAACTTCGCAGAGAGCGTAAGAGGAAATTGATATATCATATATACATTTTCACTCCCACTAAGTATTTTAAATAGCTTGGGTATACTTTTACTTAGGCATATTCCGGCTAAAACAATATGACCTAAGTCTACCAATATAACAATTATATTGGAATTGCCTAAATCTATTAACCATTTAATAAACCTAGGTCTATGAGTTCAATTTATTAACTTTTAATAAACGCCACTCACAAAAGATAATTTATAAACCTCTAGATGAAATTCACTCCCAGGTTAGTTCCCAGGTAGGGGTGTTCCGTTTCCGTCAGTTTAAGTACCCCAACCTAGCCAAAACCTTCCTTAGTTAGAGTCCCTCTTTAATCAAAGTTTATAAATTATTGGTTTCCTAATTCTAATCTTATTAGAACTAGATAACCTTAGGTCTAACTAATTCGAATTCTAAAACCATTTTAAAACTAATTAATTAACCTTATGTTACACGCATTTCTATGTTATAAATTGTTTGATCATTCATCACATGAATAAACATACATTTATAACAAATCCATCACATGAATAAATGCATAGCAATTATGTCACAACCCCCTCCCGAACTACCTGCTAACTCAGCTCGAAAGGCGGCGTGAAGCCAACAGACATTGTTTATCTCTTAACAATACCTGTTGACCCTGATTCACCTGATAAACATACTATGTTCGAAAATGGAACACTTAAACATGACATAGCGGAAATCGACAACTATTAAACATATACAAGGAGAAACCATTCACAAGTCTCTCTTGAAACTAAAAGTCTAGTGCATCGAAACAACACAAGACAACCAGTGTTTATACAACCTCTAATGTACAAACAATTATAACACCAAAGCCCTCTCAAAATAATTTACAAACATAGAGACTTGCTAGACAAAACCAAACCACGTACAAAGTATTTAACTTATGAAGGTTCAAAGAGGATTACTATGGCGTGAACTCAAAGCCGGAGCTCGATCTCTACCAAAAAAGTTTGAAAACATAGAAAGAATGAGCTATGAAGCTCGGTGAGTGACTCATGTTTAATATCTATAACTTGTAAAACATGTGACACAAAAACTATGAGCATATGCATTTGTATTCAAGCATTGAAAGTAAGCGTAGAATCATAATAGACTTTCGAGAAAACCAACAAGTATATCATCAAAATCTCGTAAGGCATGTAAATGAGATAAACTCTTTTAAAAACATGTCACAATCCACGTTGTGTAGGGCACGCCCAGTACAACCAACGTTTACTCTACGATGTAGTGGGGCCCGCCCAACACTCCCATCGTCTTTGTCGTAGTGGGGCCCGCCCAAAGACTCACGACGGCAATGGCTGTTGTCACGGAGTACACTCAACGTCGACAACAGATTAAGACCTGTGTGCATACGGTACCATAAAGCCTCGGGCTCAATATCTCAGAAAATCACATGAAACATTTAAACATGCCTGCTTATCTTTTCTTTCATAAAACTCAAGCTTACTCAGCTTGTTCATAAAACTGGAAATCTTTAAAACATACTTGCTAGTACATGCTTGCTTGAAATCATAACATTACCATAAATTTTGCAACCATTGGACATATGCTCATGTATAAACTTTATAAAGACTTTTAGGGTCACAATGAACACTTGAAACATTTCCAGGAAAAACATGAATACTCATAAAGATGTGTTCAAAAGAAAACATAATGCATTGAAAACTTTAATTCTAGCAAAACTTGCATTTCTTGAACATAATTCAAGCATATATACACTTTTGAAGTTCCTTTTATCACTCACAGTGTTTGAACTAGAATCTTAGCCCGTACACTCGACCTATTTGCTCTTGGCCTGTCAAACAAACCAAATTCATGTATTAGAACCTCGAGCTCATGGTTTTTAACCTTAAAACTACAAGAAAACACACTTTCAAAAATTCCAGCATTTTCAGATTTTCTGCCCTGTTTTCAGACAGCCATAACTTCTTCATTACGTATCCAAAAAGAATGTACTTTATACCAAACTCTTCCTTTTTGAACCCTCTAAAACTCTTATGAAGACATGAAAATGCAATTCCTAACGTATTGATTAGAAATTACCTCAGTAGCTTAACCCCTAAATTGATTCTGCTGCTGTTCCAGATTTCACTTTCTGCTGCAACCCGAATCTTAACCTGATGATTACAACATCTTCCAATCATTTTCGTCTCACGATTCCTTCACAAAAATTGTAGGAAATTGAATAAGCTTTCGAACCATACCAATTAGAGCTTCTAACTCCAAGTATACAGATCAGAACAACCAAAACATCAGAGACTTCTCGAATTTGACAACAAAATTCTGTCTTCTGCCTTCCTCTTAACAAAACAGCAACTTAAAATCAGAATTGGCTCGAGCTTCCTTCAGGAATGTTGTTCCAATATGAGTTAACTTTCATGAAACAAAAGCTAAACTCTTACCTCTTCTTGTGGAGCTCGAGATGAACAGAAAATCAGAGTTTGTCTGAGTTGATTTCCTTGCTGTAATAATGAATTCCCTTGAGTTTTCCTCTTTTCATCTGCAACTCCAGCTCAAAATCACCAAAAATGGCCTCCTTCTTCTTCCTTTCTCCTTCAACCACGAAGGTTCAGCCTTAGTTTGTGATGAAAGAGAAGAAAATGGAGAGAAATCCCTTTTTAAAAAAAGTCAATCGGTGGAAGAGGTCCTTTGTCTTTTTGCACTTTTGCTTTTTCATTTTCTATTTCTTTTTCCTTTTCTTTTCTTTCCTTTATCTTCTTTCTTTCTTTTCTTTTCTTTTCTTAACAAAACCAAAATAACTTAATATAAAACATTTGTTTCATTTCCTTTTCTTCTTTTGTCTTTAAAAGCAAAACAAACCAAAATGGTTTAAACTTTCTTTCCTTGTTTTCCTTTTATCTTTCACTTCATTTCTTTTCTTTTTAAAACATGGGAAACCAAGTTTTAAACATTCATTTCTTCTTTCTTTTTGTTGTTTGATAATAAGGAAGTTCCAAAGAGATCGGATTTACAAATTATATGTTTAATTTTTAATTAATATAACCCAATTAAGACATATAATATTTGTTTCATAAATTAATATAACTCTTATATTAATTCATATGAAACATAATAAACATGCATACAATATATTATAACACTTATAACATACTTTCAATGCATGGAGCATGCTTCCTATGGTGGGATTTTAAAATCTATATGACATATTTTATGCACATACAATCAGGGATTTTAATTAAAAATATACATTCACAATGCATAATTAATTAAACATACTAAAGTGGACTGGTTTTGGCATCTAATGCAAACAAACAACTAAATTATTACAAATAATAATCAAGAATTAATATCGAACCACTTCGAACTCTTCGAATCTGGGTCGAACCAACTTGCATATGTGTGAACCGGACCATCATAAGGTTGAACCGAACTGTAAAAGGCTGTATCGAACCTCCAAATGATGAAACAGACCTCCAAAATGAAAAAACTGGCATCGAAATAGTCAGAACCGGTCTAAATCCACCCGAACCGGACCAAAAGCGAGCCGAATCGATCTAAAAAAGATTGAACCGGTCAAAGTCAACCGAACCGGTCAAAAGTCAAAAGTCAAAGTCAACTTCATCTTCCTTTTGAAAAGCTCAATTCATGGGCCTGTAGCAAAAATTAAAAAAAAAACATAGTAGCATGCTCTGTTTTTTTGGTTCAGTGACCTCTTCAGTTTCAAACCTCAAATTGAAGGTCTTTCCGAACTCCGATAGACCTGAAACTTTTACAGATTATTCTTCACACATTTATGCTCAAACACACTTGAGCAATTTGAAAATAAAGCACAAATCGATGCTCAATTTAAATGTCAAATCTAGAAGAACACTTGAGACGCCCAGAAAAAATAGATTTAAAAAAAACAACCACCACATAACAAAATAGATCAAATTGAGTGCTCAAAATTACTTTGATACCAATTGAAAGAGTCTAGATAAAGAAAACGAAAGCAATTTTGGATCTTGAACACTCTAAGTTGATCAATTTTGTAGAATAAAATGCATTCTCAAAGCTGAAAAAACTGGGAGTTAAGAAACTCACCTTTGAATATCAAATTCTTTTCACCCGGTGGACGATTTGCAACACGAACACTTCGTGGACAACCGTTAGTGTCTTCCCTACTATCCTCAGGCCTTGGAACGAATTGTGGGATCCTAGATTGAGAGAATTTGGAAGAAGAGTCCCCAAAGGTCACAAAATGGGATATTTAGAATTTTCTACAAAATTCTCTTTAATTACCTCAAATCACCATTATATAAAGCTTCAACAAACTTCATTAGAATGACATCTCAACAATGATGAGGATGGATTGAGGTGGAGGTGACAAATTTTGGCCAATTTTGAAGATGATGAGGATTGAGCAACTTGCCAAGTTGATTTTCATGAAAATCATGAAAATCCATTCATTTTTCATTTAATTTTAATTCAAAAATTAATATTAAATTGATTTTTAATTAAAATTAATTAAACTAATTTAATTATCAAATAATTAATTAAATTATTAAATAATTAATTTTTAATTTAATTTAATTTCAAATATTAAATTAAATAAATTGTTCGATCCCGATCGATTTTTCGAACATGAATCTTTTATTCATGCTATAAACCGATCCAATATTTAAATCATATTTAAATATATACACCTCATTTTAATCATAGTTTAATTCATAATTAAGCTATGATTCGTTAAATATATCACATATAATTAACGTTTTCTCCCAAACTCGAATTTGAACAATTCAAATTCTTTTCTCTTAATCTTTAGTCTGAGCTAGTAAGGAGGACCTAATGGACCTACAGATCATGAACTCCAACGATACGAGATTAACCGACCAAACTCTTTAGCCTAGCTAATCAACATTTGTTAACCACCAGGCCACTCCACTAAAGCCCAATGGTTGCACTCTCCTCACTGTAGATATATTTCTATCCACTCGATATAACCAAGATTAGTAAGTCGATCCTTCACAGGTCTTTCGTAATTACAGTTGGGTCAAAATTACCGTTTTACCCCTGTAATTACCTCTTGTTCCTTAAGTCCCAATGATCCTCTAATGAACAATTGGTTTGTGGTCCAACCAGCAAACCGAATCCCTCTCGGGCCAATGAGAGGGGTGAGCACTTTGTTCAAGATCCGAAGTCAGCACTTAAGGGAACATCTTCTCTACTAATCCCTAAAGCGGGTAGGAGTGAATTCCATCTTGCAGAACTATGTTCCCAAACTTATCCCTGAAATGAGAGGCTTATTGAGTCGGCAGTCTCGGGCCGCTCTCACCCATGCAAATTTAAGGATAATCCGAGTAAACAAGAGTTCATAGAACACTTAGGATTAAGATCGAGTTACCTAGGTCATCGTATGAATATAGTCAGTTAAGACAGTAAACGGAGTTATAAAGTCTAAGTGACTATTTCGCGGTCCAATCTTATGCAAACTCATTGCATAGGGCACCCCCACTCGCATGTCTTCACATGAACGATTTATGATCACATCGTTTGTACTCTACAAAGTGGGTTGCGTCGATAGTGTCCCCAAGATAAGGTACCCAACCCTATCCTTATACTATAGACCGTTCTGTTTATAACTTGAACTTGATCCACTTTTCTTTATTGGGTTAGGGTTACACAATACACAATTCACTTTTTTCAATAACACCTTTACTGAATAAATCTCAATAACAACTTTATTACAAAATAAAATATACATTCAGTTTACAAAACCACGAGTTTTAGGACATAAAACCCAACAAACACATTGTGTGGTCGTCAGCAGTGGTTGTCGGTGGTCGAGTCTCTAGAGTGGTCACAAGATGTTCGTTAGAGTGGTCATCAAGGTAGTTGGGTTGTTGGGTGGTTAGGCCACTAGGGTGGTCGTCGACAGTGGTTGTTAGGTGGTCAGGTTGTCGGGGTGGTCAATAGTAGTGGTTGTCAGGTGGTAGGGTCACCAAGGTGGTTGTTGAGTGGTCGAGTCCTTGGGGTGGTCGTTGAAGTAGTTGGGTCGCTGGCGTAGTCATCAGGTGCTCGTCGACAGTGATTCTCGGGGGGTCAAGTTGTCAGTGTTGTCATCAGTGGTGGTTGCTAGGTGGTTGGGTTTCTGATGTGATCGTCGTAGTCGTCAACAGTAGTCGAGTCGTCGATGTGGTCTTTGTAGTTGTTATTGAAGTTGTTGAAATAGTCACCGAAAATGAAAAAATGACAAATAAAATAAGAGAATGTGGCACAAATCCCATGGAGTTACACTGTTGTAACCTATAGGGTTTTGTTTCAAAACGAAGGATTTTGAACACATTGGGTTAAACATGGTTTTGGATTTGGAATTCAAAACCATCCAAATCCAAAACAAAGAGTGAAACGACCCCTTAATATACTTGTGGGAAAACTAACATGATACACTTAATATACTTGTGGATAAGTTTTCGCTTATGGGTTACAAAAGTCTATTAGTTATTTTTTTTTAATCTGTTTCTAGATAAAAATGTAGTTGAAAATATAAATATAAATTTCTATTTAAATTTGTTTCGAAAGGAAAATGTTGTTGGAGCAATCTACTAATTTGTGTACATAAGTGCCAATAAGAGCATAACACAATTGACATTAAGACTTATGACCAAGAGGTCAAGAGTTTAAATCCCCCCACCTCCAATTATTAATGTACTAAAAAAAAATGTGTACATAAGTGTTTGGATGAAAATGTGATAGGCAATTGTAAGATAGTTTTAGGTAAATGGTTGGATGCTACTTTTTTTTAGTACAACAAATTTGAAAGTAGGCAGATTTGAACCTTTAATATCAAGTGCAACACATGCCAATTACCGCTAAGATATGTCCATATTGGCAAATATTGCTAGCTAGTTTTAGTTTAAGTTGACAGCTACCAAACGTCAATAATGTATTATATTAACGGCTAGTCCATGATAACAAAAATAGTATTATTAACGTTTTGTATGATACTTAACCGTCTTTAAACGTCAACAAGAGTATAGCTCAATTGACATCAAGTAACATTTATAACTAATAGGTCATGAGTTCAAATTCTCCCATTCTCAATTGTTGATGTACTAAAAAACATTAACCTTGATTTACGGGTACAAAACGTCAATAAAAGAATAAGTATTGACTGACACCTTCGAATAAAATTGACAACTAAAAACTTTTAATTTTAGCCGTAAACTATAACAGTAAAGTTGATGGTTTTAAATAATTGACACCATAGTAAACGGTAAAAAATGTCAACTACAACCACAGTTGTTCTTCAACCATCGATAAAGACCAAAATTATAGTAGTAGAGCAATAATAATACAAACCCGGACATCTAACATTAATCGGAAAAAAAAAATGGAGTCATAGGAACACCCAAGAAGGCCAGTAGCATATCATACAAATGCCGTTCATGGAACTATAAAGACGCCAGCCTGCAGGTACAAATGTAAAAACCAAAATATTTACATGTTAGTTTATTTATGGAAAATACATACATAAAAGATTAAAAATACCAAAGTTTTGAGTTTAGTGATAATTTCAAACATGCATGATATTAATATTAATAATTCACGTATTGAACTTTGTAAATCAAATAAATATTTAAATATCAAATTAATAAAGATTAAGCTTTTAGATGTCATGCTACTTCATTATTTACAAGTATGTTCAAAATATCAGCAAAATGACTTGGTTTCTCACATTTTTCACAATAAATTTATCAAGGAAACCCAGGGATGGTAGCAGCCATTCAGAAAAATATATTGATTGATTCTCACAATCAATCACTGTGAGATGTTCATCTGCAAGGTAACAAAAACTATCAGATTAATGACTAAATATACAGAAATTTATTGACCAAATCATTCCACTTTTAAGCATAATAGGTAATCAGACCTGAGCCTCGGACAAAAACTCTGTGCGTGACAAAAGACTGCAAAACACAGACAAATGAGTCTCTTTCACTAGTAAATTTAACAACTAGTTTTTCATTCCTTGTATATAATTTAAGAAAGATCATAATGATAGTGCATCAAAATGAAAATATTTTTACAGCTGTAATTTACTATAAGAAGACATTCCAAAAGATACAATGG